>OX411803.1:2625137-3897706 GCA_948253155.1 Leucoma salicis
CAATGACGATGTTGCTGCAGTTATGTCAACAGACATTAAACCGATAGCAAATATTCAGGATGAATTTTCAAAGATAATAAATGAAGAATCTTTGAAAGAAAATTTAGAAAATTTTATAAAAAATGATGTTTCAGCCGATGCTACAAATAAGCAAGATTCAAAAGCAGACATCATAGGATTTGACCAAGCTAATATTAATAGTGATGAAATGGATTCTGTAATGAAGCTTGATGGAAATGCAGTTCCAAAAGAGAACACCAAATCAAAGGATAGGAATGTACATGTTGAACCAGAAAACATAATGCTAATAGAAAAAGTTCAAAGTATAGAAAATTTATTAGATGAAAATTTTGAAACGCAAGACATCAAATCTATTAAGCTTACCGAGGAAATAAGCAAATCTCTGAAAACCAAAAAAATAATGCAAGGAACTTCGGAGGGCTTTTCTCAGGCCATAATTGGTAAAGAGAATGCTAAAGTTATATGCTCATTTTTAACTTTAGGATGCCTGTAACATAACCCGATCTATTGATAAATAATGCTATCAGTAAACTGTTTGATCACTTCGTTACATAATTGGCTTTTTAATAAAATATAAATAGTATAATTAAAACCGAATCTCGAATATTTCAAGTACTATGCAATTGATAGTAATAAGTGTTTTCATACAAAGAAAATCTGCTGCTTAGATGTCACTTCGTATTTTGCACTAAGTGATTGTATGAACACTTTTGGATCTTAAGTAGACACTTACACACTTAGTTTATAATAAATGTAGATATAATCACTAACGAAAAACATTTTCTATTAAATGAACTATTTTCACCTATCAAATAATACAAAAAAGACTGTAAGATTTAATAAGATCACAAACGCTTTTGATGTAACCACAATAAAAATAGGCACGTCCTATACACGTAAATCTTCTTTTGCAGAACCCGAAGTTATTATTGCACACATTGATCAATTCACATCAAGTCAAGTGTCGGGACTCGTTAAGGAAATATCAGAACTGACTCACTCCGTAGAGCTAGCAGAGATGGTTGAAGTATCGAAAGCATTGAAAGAAACTATTATGTTTGCACCAACGGAAGATCAAAGTTCCCGTGATAACGTAAAGATTCAACTGGTGGAGAAATTGCAAGAGGGTCTTTCAGTGTTGGAACATAAAGCAGTAGAAAACGCCAACTGCATTGAGGCTGCAATAGAACCTGCTGCAGTTCAGCAAGTGTTAGAGATTGTCACACATTTGCAGAAGGACTTACAGACTGCTGTAAAATCAGACACACCTCAAGTACTTAAATCAGCAACAAGCGGTATGTCTTTCATTATCATATAATAATTTCTTATTTTTGAACTTTATGTCTCCATATAATAAGGACATTAATATTTTAATTTATTGTGTCAATATTAGTGGACTTCATAAGTAATCTAGCAAATTTCTCGTTGGTGATTTCTTTCAGCGGTAGTTTGTTGGAAAATCATATTTTCATAAGTCCGAGAAAACAGAGCGGTCATCCCGCTTTCAGACTGCAGCTTTCTTCCTCATCTCGATAGTCCCACTATATAGGCTTTCACTACAATTCTAAATGTAAAGTATTATTAAACAACAGATTACATATTTACATTACACATAACTCTTATTTTTAGAACCTGGAGGCATTATTGCACACATAGATCAATTCACATCAAGTCAAGTATCGGGACTCATTAAGAAAATATCAGAACTGACTCACTGCGTAGAGCTAGCAGAGACCGTTGAAGTGGCGAAAACATTGAAAGAAACTATTATGTTTGCACCGATGGAAGATGAAAGTTCCCGTGATAACGTAAAGATTCAACTGGTAGAGAAATTGCAAGAGGGTCTTTCAGTATTGGAACATAAAGCAGTGGAAAACGCCAACTGCATCGACGCTGCAATAGAACCTGCTGCACTTCAGCAAGTGTTAGAGATTGTCACACATTTGCAGAAGGACTTACAGACTGCTGTAAAATCAGACACACCTCAAGTACTTAAATCAGCAACAAGCGGTATGTAATTAATTATCATATTATAATTTCTTATTTTTTAACTTTATGTCTCAATATAATAAGGACATAAATATTTTAATTTATTGTGTCAATATTAGTGGACTTCATAAGTCATCAAGCAAATTTCTCGTTGGTCATATCTTTCAGGCGTAATTGGTTTGAAAATTGTATTTTCATAAGTCTCAGATAACTGAGCAGTCATCCGGATTTCATACTGAAGCTTTCTTCCTCATCTTGATAGTCCCGATATATAGGCTTTCACTACAATTCTAAATGTAAAGGGATTATTATTAAACAACAGATTACATATTTATATTACACGTTTATCTTATTTTTAGAACCTGGAGACATTATTGCACACATAGATCAATTCACATCAAGTCAAGTGTCGGGACTCGTTAAGGAAATATCAGAACTGACTCACTCCGTAGAGCTAGCAGAGACCGTTGAAGTGGCGAAAACATTGAAAGAAACTATTATGTTTGCACCGATGGAAGATCAAAGTTCCCGTGATAACGTAAAGATTCAACTGGTGGAGAAATTGCAAGAGGGTCTTTCGGTGTTGGAACATAAAGCAGTAGAAAACGCCAACTGCATTGAGGCTGCAATAGAACCTGCTGCAGTTCAGCAAGTGTTAGAGATTGTCACACATTTGCAGAAGGACTTACAGACTGCTGTAAAATCAGACACACCTCAAGTACTTAAATCAGCAACAAGCGGTATGTCTTTCATTATCATATAATAATTTCTTATTTTTGAACTTTATGTCTCCATATAATAAGGACATTAATATTTTAATTTATTGTGTCAATATTAGTGGACTTCATAAGTAATCTAGCAAATTTCTCGTTGGTGATTTCTTTCAGCGGTAGTTTGTTGGAAAATCATATTTTCATAAGTCCGAGAAAACAGAGCGGTCATCCCGCTTTCAGACTGCAGCTTTCTTCCTCATCTCGATAGTCCCACTATATAGGCTTTCACTACAATTCTAAATGTAAAGTATTATTAAACAACAGATTACATATTTACATTACACATAACTCTTATTTTTAGAACCTGGAGGCATTATTGCACACATAGATCAATTCACATCAAGTCAAGTATCGGGACTCATTAAGGAAATATCAGAACTGACTCACTGCGTAGAGCTAGCAGAGACCGTTGAAGTGGCGAAAACATTGAAAGAAACTATTATGTTTGCACCGATGGAAGATGAAAGTTCCCGTGATAACGTAAAGATTCAACTGGTAGAGAAATTGCAAGAGGGTCTTTCAGTATTGGAACATAAAGCAGTGGAAAACGCCAACTGCATCGACGCTGCAATAGAACCTGCTGCACTTCAGCAAGTGTTAGAGATTGTCACACATTTGCAGAAGGACTTACAGACTGCTGTAAAATCAGACACACCTCAAGTACTTAAATCAGCAACAAGCGGTATGTAATTAATTATCATATTATAATTTCTTATTTTTTAACTTTATGTCTCAATATAATAAGGACATAAATATTTTAATTTATTGTGTCAATATTAGTGGACTTCATAAGTCATCAAGCAAATTTCTCGTTGGTCATATCTTTCAGGCGTAATTGGTTTGAAAATTGTATTTTCATAAGTCTCAGATAACTGAGCAGTCATCCGGATTTCATACTGAAGCTTTCTTCCTCATCTAGATAGTCACGATATATAGGCTTTCACTACAATTCTAAATGTAAAGGGATTATTATTAAACAACAGATTACATATTTACATTACACGTTTATCTTATTTTTAGAACCTGGAGACATTATTGCACACATAGATCAATTCACATCAAGTCAAGTGTCGGGACTCGTTAAGGAAATATCAGAACTGACTCACTCCGTAGAGCTAGCAGAGACCGTTGAAGTGGCGAAAACATTGAAAGAAACTATTATGTTTGCACCGATGGAAGATCAAAGTTCCCGTGATAACGTAAAGATTCAACTGGTGGAGAAATTGCAAGAGGGTCTTTCGGTGTTGGAACATAAAGCAGTAGAAAACGCCAACTGCATTGAGGCTGCAATAGAACCTGCTGCAGTTCAGCAAGTGTTAGAGATTGTCACACATTTGCAGAAGGACTTACAGACTGCTGTAAAATCAGACACACCTCAAGTACTTAAATCAGCAACAAGCGGTATGTCTTTCATTATCATATAATAATTTCTTACTTTTGAACTTTATGTCTCAATATAATAAGGACATTAATATTTTAATTTATTGTGTCAATATTAGTGGACTTCATAAGTAATCTAGCAAATTTCTCGTTGGTGATTTCTTTCAGCGGTAGTTTGTTGGAAAATCATATTTTCATAAGTCCGAGAAGACAGAGCGGTCACCCCGCTTTCAGACTGCAGCTTTCTTCCTCATCTCGATAGTCCCACTATATAGGCTTTCACTACAATTGTAATGTAAAGTATTATTAAACAACAGATTACATATTTACATTACACGTTACTCTTATTTTTAGAACCTGGAGGCATTATTGCACACATAGATCAATTCACATCAAGTCAAGTATCGGGACTCGTTAAGGAAATATCAGAACTGACTCACTGCGTAGAGCTAGCAGAGACCGTTGAAGTGGCGAAAACATTGAAAGAAACTATTATGTTTGCACCGATGGAAGATCAAAGTTCCCGTGATAACGTAAAGATTCAACTGGTGGAGAAATTGCAAGAGGGTCTTTCAGTATTGGAACATAAAGCAGTGGAAAACGCCAACTGCATCGACGCTGCAATAGAACCTGCTGCACTTCAGCAAGTGTTAGCGATTGTCACACATTTGCAGAAGGACTTACAGACTGCTGTAAAATCAGACACACCTCAAGTACTTAAATCAGCAACAAGCGGTATGTAATTAATTATCATATTATAATTTCTTATTTTTTAACTTTATGTCTCAATATAATAAGGACATAAATATCTTAATTTATTGTGTCAATATTAGTGGACTTCATAAGTCATCAAGCAAATTTCTCGTTGGTGATATCTTTCAGGCGTAATTGGTTTGAAAATTGTATTTTCATAAGTCTCAGATAACTGAGCAGTCATCCCGATTTCATACTGAAGCTTTCTTCCTCATCTTGATAGTCCCGCTATATAGGCTACACTTTCACTACAATTCTAAATGTAAAGGGATTATAATTAAACAACAGATTACATATTTATATTACACGTTACTCTAATTTTTAGAACCTGGAGACATTATTGCACACATAGATCAATTCACATCAAGTCAAGTGTCGGGACTCGTTAAGGAAATATCAGAACTGACTCACTCCGTAGAGCTAGCAGAGACCGTTGAAGTGGCGAAAACATTGAAAGAAACTATTATGTTTGCACCGATGGAAGATCAAAGTTCCCGTGATAACGTAAAGATTCAACTGGTGGAGAAATTGCAAGAGGGTCTTTCGGTGTTGGAACATAAAGCAGTAGAAAACGCCAACTGCATTGAGGCTGCAATAGAACCTGCTGCAGTTCAGCAAGTGTTAGAGATTGTCACACATTTGCAGAAGGACTTACAGACTGCTGTAAAATCAGACACACCTCAAGTACTTAAATCAGCAACAAGCGGTATGTCTTTCATTATCATATAATAATTTCTTACTTTTGAACTTTATGTCTCAATATAATAAGGACATTAATATTTTAATTTATTGTGTCAATATTAGTGGACTTCATAAGTAATCTAGCAAATTTCTCGTTGGTGATTTCTTTCAGCGGTAGTTTGTTGGAAAATCATATTTTCATAAGTCCGAGAAGACAGAGCGGTCACCCCGCTTTCAGACTGCAGCTTTCTTCCTCATCTCGATAGTCCCACTATATAGGCTTTCACTACAATTGTAATGTAAAGTATTATTAAACAACAGATTACATATTTACATTACACGTTACTCTTATTTTTAGAACCTGGAGGCATTATTGCACACATAGATCAATTCACATCAAGTCAAGTATCGGGACTCGTTAAGGAAATATCAGAACTGACTCACTGCGTAGAGCTAGCAGAGACCGTTGAAGTGGCGAAAACATTGAAAGAAACTATTATGTTTGCACCGATGGAAGATCAAAGTTCCCGTGATAACGTAAAGATTCAACTGGTGGAGAAATTGCAAGAGGGTCTTTCGGTGTTGGAACATAAAGCAGTAGAAAACGCCAACTGCATTGAGGCTGCAATAGAACCTGCTGCAGTTCAGCAAGTGTTAGAGATTGTCACACATTTGCAGAAGGACTTACAGACTGCTGTAAAATCAGACACACCTCAAGTACTTAAATCAGCAACAAGCGGTATGTCTTTCATTATCATATAATAATTTCTTACTTTTGAACTTTATGTCTCAATATAATAAGGACATTAATATTTTATTTTTTGTGTCAATATTAGTGGACTTCATAAGTAATCTAGCAAATTTCTCGTTGGTGATTTCTTTCAGCGGTAGTTTGTTGGAAAATCATATTTTCATAAGTCCGAGAAAACAGAGCGGTCATCCCGCTTTCAGACTGCAGCTTTCTTCCTCATCTCGATAGTCCCACTATATAGGCTTTCACTACAATTGTAATGTAAAGTATTATTAAACAACAGATTACATATTTACATTACACGTTACTCTTATTTTTAGAACCTGGAGGCATTATTGCACACATAGATCAATTCACATCAAGTCAAGTATCGGGACTCATTAAGGAAATATCAAAACTGACTCACTGCGTAGAGCTAGCAGAGACCGTTGAAGTGGCGAAAACATTGAAAGAAACTATTATGTTTGCACCGATGGAAGATCAAAGTTCCCGTGATAACGTAAAGATTCAACTGGTGGAGAAATTGCAAGAGGGTCTTTCAGTATTGGAACATAAAGCAGTGGAAAACGCCAACTGCATCGACGCTGCAATAGAACCTGCTGCACTTCAGCAAGTGTTAGAGATTGTCACACATTTGCAGAAGGACTTACAGACTGCTGTAAAATCAGACACACCTCAAGTACTTAAATCAGCAACAAGCGGTATGTCTTTCATTATCATATAATAATTTCTTACTTTTGAACTTTATGTCTCAATATAATAAGGACATTAATATTTTAATTTATTGTGTCAATATTAGTGGACTTCATAAGTAATCTAGCAAATTTCTCGTTGGTGATTTCTTTCAGCGGTAGTTTGTTGGAAAATCATATTTTCATAAGTCCGAGAAGACAGAGCGGTCACCCCGCTTTCAGACTGCAGCTTTCTTCCTCATCTCGATAGTCCCACTATATAGGCTTTCACTACAATTGTAAATGTAAAGTATTATTAAACAACAGATTACATATTTACATTACACGTTACTCTTATTTTTAGAACCTGGAGGCATTATTGCACACATAGATCAATTCACATCAAGTCAAGTATCGGGACTCGTTAAGGAAATATCAGAACTGACTCACTGCGTAGAGCTAGCAGAGACCGTTGAAGTGGCGAAAACATTGAAAGAAACTATTATGTTTGCACCGATGGAAGATCAAAGTTCCCGTGATAACGTAAAGATTCAACTGGTGGAGAAATTGCAAGAGGGTCTTTCGGTGTTGGAACATAAAGCAGTAGAAAACGCCAACTGCATTGAGGCTGCAATAGAACCTGCTGCAGTTCAGCAAGTGTTAGAGATTGTCACACATTTGCAGAAGGACTTACAGACTGCTGTAAAATCAGACACACCTCAAGTACTTAAATCAGCAACAAGCGGTATGTCTTTCATTATCATATAATAATTTCTTACTTTTGAACTTTATGTCTCAATATAATAAGGACATTAATATTTTAATTTATTGTGTCAATATTAGTGGACTTCATAAGTAATCTAGCAAATTTCTCGTTGGTGATTTCTTTCAGCGGTAGTTTGTTGGAAAATCATATATTCATAAGTCCGAGAAGACAGAGCGGTCACCCCGCTTTCAGACTGCAGCTTTCTTCCTCATCTCGATAGTCCCACTATATAGGCTTTCACTACAATTGTAATGTAAAGTATTATTAAACAACAGATTACATATTTACATTACACGTTACTCTTATTTTTAGAACCTGGAGGCATTATTGCACACATAGATCAATTCACATCAAGTCAAGTATCGGGACTCGTTAAGGAAATATCAGAACTGACTCACTGCGTAGAGCTAGCAGAGACCGTTGAAGTGGCGAAAACATTGAAAGAAACTATTATGTTTGCACCGATGGAAGATCAAAGTTCCCGTGATAACGTAAAGATTCAACTGGTGGAGAAATTGCAAGAGGGTCTTTCAGTATTGGAACATAAAGCAGTGGAAAACGCCAACTGCATCGACGCTGCAATAGAACCTGCTGCACTTCAGCAAGTGTTAGCGATTGTCACACATTTGCAGAAGGACTTACAGACTGCTGTAAAATCAGACACACCTCAAGTACTTAAATCAGCAACAAGCGGTATGTAATTAATTATCATATTATAATTTCTTATTTTTTAACTTTATGTCTCAATATAATAAGGACATAAATATCTTAATTTATTGTGTCAATATTAGTGGACTTCATAAGTCATCAAGCAAATTTCTCGTTGGTGATATCTTTCAGGCGTAATTGGTTTGAAAATTGTATTTTCATAAGTCTCAGATAACTGAGCAGTCATCCCGATTTCATACTGAAGCTTTCTTCCTCATCTTGATAGTCCCGCTATATAGGCTACACTTTCACTACAATTCTAAATGTAAAGGGATTATAATTAAACAACAGATTACATATTTATATTACACGTTACTCTTATTTTTAGAACCTGGAGACATTATTGCACACATAGATCAATTCACATCAAGTCAAGTGTCGGGACTCGTTAAGGAAATATCAGAACTGACTCACTCCGTAGAGCTAGCAGAGACCGTTGAAGTGGCGAAAACATTGAAAGAAACTATTATGTTTGCACCGATGGAAGATCAAAGTTCCCGTGATAACGTAAAGATTCAACTGGTGGAGAAATTGCAAGAGGGTCTTTCGGTGTTGGAACATAAAGCAGTAGAAAACGCCAACTGCATTGAGGCTGCAATAGAACCTGCTGCAGTTCAGCAAGTGTTAGAGATTGTCACACATTTGCAGAAGGACTTACAGACTGCTGTAAAATCAGACACACCTCAAGTACTTAAATCAGCAACAAGCGGTATGTCTTTCATTATCATATAATAATTTCTTACTTTTGAACTTTATGTCTCAATATAATAAGGACATTAATATTTTAATTTATTGTGTCAATATTAGTGGACTTCATAAGTAATCTAGCAAATTTCTCGTTGGTGATTTCTTTCAGCGGTAGTTTGTTGGAAAATCATATTTTCATAAGTCCGAGAAAACAGAGCGGTCATCCCGCTTTCAGACTGCAGCTTTCTTCCTCATCTCGATAGTCCCACTATATAGGCTTTCACTACAATTGTAATGTAAAGTATTATTAAACAACAGATTACATATTTACATTACACGTTACTCTTATTTTTAGAACCTGGAGGCATTATTGCACATATAGATCAATTCACATCAAGTCAAGTATCGGGACTCGTTAAGGAAATATCAGAACTGACTCACTGCGTAGAGCTAGCAGAGACCGTTGAAGTGGCGAAAACATTGAAAGAAACTATTATGTTTGCACCGATGGAAGATCAAAGTTCCCGTGATAACGTAAAGATTCAACTGGTGGAGAAATTGCAAGAGGGTCTTTCAGTATTGGAACATAAAGCAGTGGAAAACGCCAACTGCATCGACGCTGCAATAGAACCTGCTGCACTTCAGCAAGTGTTAGAGATTGTCACACATTTGCAGAAGGACTTACAGACTGCTGTAAAATCAGACACACCTCAAGTACTTAAATCAGCAACAAGCGGTATGTCTTTCATTATCATATAATAATTTCTTACTTTTGAACTTTATGTCTCAATATAATAAGGACATTAATATTTTAATTTATTGTGTCAATATTAGTGGACTTCATAAGTAATCTAGCAAATTTCTCGTTGGTGATTTCTTTCAGCGGTAGTTTGTTGGAAAATCATATTTTCATAAGTCCGAGAAGACAGAGCGGTCACCCCGCTTTCAGACTGCAGCTTTCTTCCTCATCTCGATAGTCCCACTATATAGGCTTTCACTACAATTCTAAATGTAAAGTATTATTAAACAACAGATTACATATTTACATTACAAGTTACTCTTATTTTTAGAACCTGGAGGCATTATTGCACACATAGATCAATTCACATCAAGTCAAGTATCGGGACTCGTTAAGGAAATATCAGAACTGACTCACTGCGTAGAGCTAGCAGAGACCGTTGAAGTGGCGAAAACATTGAAAGAAACTATTATGTTTGCACCGATGGAAGATCAAAGTTCCCGTGATAACGTAAAGATTCAACTGGTGGAGAAATTGCAAGAGGGTCTTTCAGTATTGGAACATAAAGCAGTGGAAAACGCCAACTGCATCGACGCTGCAATAGAATCTGCTGCACTTCAGCAAGTGTTAGCGATTGTCACACATTTGCAGAAGGACTTACAGACTGCTGTAAAATCAGACACACCTCAAGTACTTAAATCAGCAACAAGCGGTATGTAATTAATTATCATATTATAATTTCTTATTTTTTAACTTTATGTCTCAATATAATAAGGACATAAATATCTTAATTTATTGTGTCAATATTAGTGGACTTCATAAGTCATCAAGCAAATTTCTCGTTGGTGATATCTTTCAGGCGTAATTGGTTTGAAAATTGTATTTTCATAAGTCTCAGATAGCTGAGCAGTCATCCCGATTTACTACTGAAGCTTTCTTCCTCATCTTGATAATCCCGCTATATAGGCTTTCACTACAATTCTAAATGTAAAGGGATTATTATTAAACAACAGATTACATATTTATATTACACGTTACTCTTATTTTTAGAACCTGGAGACATTATTGCACACATAGATCAATTCACATCAAGTCAAGTGTCGGGACTCGTTAAGGAAATATCAGAACTGACGCACTCCGTAGAGCTAGCAGAGACCGTTGAAGTGGCGAAAACATTGAAAGAAACTATTATATTTGCACCGATGGAAGATCAAAGTTCCCGTGATAACGTAAAGATTCAACTGGTGGAGAAATTGCAAGAGGGTCTTTCGGTGTTGGAACATAAAGCAGTAGAAAACGCCAACTGCATTGAGGCTGCAATAGAACCTGCTGCAGTTCAGCAAGTGTTAGAGATTGTCACACATTTGCAGAAGGACTTACAGACTGCTATAAAATCAGACACACCTCAAGTACTTAAATCAGCAACAAGCGGTATGTCTTTCATTACCATATAATAATTTCTTATTTTTGAACTTTATGTCTCAATATAATAAGGACATTAATATTTTAATTTATTGTGTCAATATTAGTGGACTTCATAAGTAATCTAGCAAATTTCTCGTTGGTGATTTCTTTCAGCGGTAGTTTGTTGGAAAATCATATTTTCATAAGTCCGAGAAGACAGAGCGGTCATCCCGCTTTCAGACTGCAGCTTTCTTCCTCATCTCGATAGTCCCACTATATAGGCTTTCACTACAATTCTAAATGTAAAGTATTATTAAACAACAGATTACATATTTACATTACACGTTACTCTTATTTTTAGAACCTGGAGGCATTATTGCACACATAGATCAATTCACATCAAGTCAAGTATCGGGACTCGTTAAAGAAATATCAGAACTGACTCACTGCGTAGAGCTAGCAGAGACCGTTGAAGTGGCGAAAACATTGAAAGAAACTATTATGTTTGCACCGATGGAAGATCAAAGTTCCCGTGATAACGTAAAGATTCAACTGGTGGAGAAATTGCAAGAGGGTCTTTCAGTATTGGAACATAAAGCAGTAGAAAACGCCAACTGCATCGACGCTGCAATAGAACCTGCTGCACTTCAGCAAGTGTTAGAGATTGTCACACATTTGCAGAAGGACTTAAAGACTGCTGTAAAATCAGACACACCTCAAGTACTTAAATCAGCAACAAGCGGTATGTCATTCATTATGATATAATAATTTCTTATTTTTGAACTTTATGTCTCAATATAATAAGGACATTAATATTTTAATTTATTGTATCAATATTAGTGGACTTCATAAGTCATCTAGCAAATTTCTCGTTGGTGATTTCTTTCAGCGGTAGTTTGTTGGAAAATCATATTTTCATAAATGCGAGAAGACAGAGCAGTCATCCCGATTTCAGACTGCAGCTTTCTTCCTTATATTGATAGTGCTACTATATAGGCTATCACTACAATTTTAAATGTAAAGGGATTATTATTAAACAACAGATTACATATTTATATTACACGTTCTCTTATTTTTAGAACCTGGAGACTTGGAAGATCAAAGTTCCCGTGATGAAGTAAAGATTCAACTGGTGGAGAAATTGCAAGAGGGTCTTTCAGTATTGGAACATAAAGCAGTGGAAAACGCCAACTGCATCGACGCTGCAATAGAACCTGCTGCACTTCAGCAAGTGTTAGAGATTGTCACACATTTGCAGAAGGACTTACAGACTGCTGTAAAATCAGACACACCTCAAGTACTTAAATCAGCAACAAGCGGTATGTAATTCATTATCATATTATAATTTCTTATTTTTGAACTTTATATCTCAATATAGTAAGGACATTTTTATTTTTATTTATTATGTCAATAATAGTGAACTTCATAAGTCATCAAGCAAATTTCTCGTTGGTGATTTCTTTCAATGGCAGTTTGTTGGAAAATCATATTTTCATAAGTCCGAGAAGACAGAGCGGTCATCCCGATTTCAGACTGCAGCTTTCTTCCTCATCTTGATAGTCCCACTATATAGGTTTTCGCTACAATTTTAAATGTAAAGGGATTATTATTATTAAACAGTGGGCCTAGCCATGTTGCATTCTATGATCGCTTACGCTAATAGAAAACTATTAAAATGTATGGGAATTTCACATCTTTAACCATAGATAAAGAACCTATATTTATCTTAGTCTTTAACAATATCTATAACAGTAAGTCACATGACTTAACGTTAGAGATGTCAAAGTTCCATACATTTTAATAGTGTTCTATTAGCTTTAGCGATCATAGAATGCAACTTGGCTAGACCGATAGATTACATATATTACACGTAACTCTTATTTTTACCCACCCAGTCTTAGTCCTTCAGTATTGGAACATAAAAAAAAAACCTGCTGCAGTTCAGCATGTTCTAGAGATTATCATGAGATTATCACACATTTACAAAGGGATTTGCAGACCGCTGGAAAATCAGACCTGCCTTAATTACTTATGTCAGCAATACTCGGTGCGTTACTTAAAACCTTAACTAATACGCGCAAAATGCCCTAAGACTACATCTGTATGATATCTTTTGGCACCAACTATGTGATGAATCTATATGAACACTATATCCCAGAGTAGTGGGAATAGCAAGAATTTGCTATTTTCGCCCACAAGCAAACACATCGAAGTGATTTAAGTTTGTACTTGAAACTAATTACCACTCTTCTAGTGACTGCAGCGCAATATCAAATAATCGTTGCTAAATGGATTATTATTAGAAATGATTATATAAATATTCCTCAGAAGTACTGGTTTTTCATAACTACAAATTAAAATTGAGTTACTCTAGTGAATCCGGGGTTAAAATAGGAATTTGATACCCCTTATCTTGGGTCTTACTACGAGACTATCACTATATTATCAAATATTAAGTTTTATTTACAGAACCCGAACACATTATTGAGCACATAGATCATTTTACATCAGATGAAGTATCGGCAGTTATTAAACAAATATCAGAATTGACTCACTCCGTAGAGCTAACGAAAGCAATAGAAGTGGCGAAAACGTTGAAGGAAAATATAATGTTTCCTCCAACAGAAGATCAAAGTTCTCGTGATGAACTAAAGATAGGACTGGTAGAAAAATTACAAGAGGATCTTTCAGTGTTAGAAAACAAAATTGTGGATAAAGCTAACTGCATCGACGTTGCAATCGAACCTGCTGCAGTTCAGCAGGTGCTCGAGATTATCACGCATTTGCAGAAGAATTTACAGATTGCTGTAAAAGCTGACTCACCTCAAGTACTTGAATCGGCAACAATCAGTACGTCACTTAAACATGTATTTTGTATGTTAATAACTTTACGAAATTGATCAGTAAATTAATCAATCTAAATACTGGACTGTTATGTCTTAAGAAGCAGTCAATGACACACGAATGACAGGGGGAAAATTATATATAACGATTTTTATCCAGACTAATAATAACAGATATTAATGTCGTCATGATAGGAATGACAGGTTCACGTTCCACAATTTTGTGACTTTGTTGTTGTGTGGTGCCATTTGCGTAAAGATTACACGCTTTCATTTAATTTTAATTAAGTCATTCATAATATAATCCTACTGATAGTAAATAGTTCAAAGTGCGAAATTCCATTTATTTTTTTTAGATTAGATTAATGTTTTTAGTAATATCTACCAAGATTCAATTCAACCACGCGTGAAGATTACATGTACTAATTTTTTTTTTCATTTACATAAAGATGTACAATGTAAGTATGCTAGGCGGCCTAAATGCCATAAGGCATTCTCTATCAGTCCGCCTTAGTAGAAACAAAAAATACGAAAAAAAAGTAAAACAAAATATAACGCCATTGTCCATTCTGGGCTCACTCGTGGACAACTTTATAGCAAAATAAATTTACAATTGATGTTCTTATGTTATAAGGTGAATTTATATTTATCTCTATAGGTTGTGTCAATAGAACATTACACTTTAGGAATCAAATAAAATATTTCAATTGATTTTCTGTGATAAATAAATAAATACATGTTGTTGGGAAAACTATTGTCGTGTTCGTAATTATTGTAAATATTACCGACCAAATAAAATTCGTTTACAAAATATGAAAACAATAATATTGTTGGCATATTATGCCAACAACAATTCATTGTTAGCTAATATTCTCCACTCCACGTTTAATTAATATTCTACCCAACTATAATAAACTGCCTCTGCGGTGCAGCGGTAGTGTAAGTGACTGCTGATCATGAGGTCTCGGGTTCGATCCATGGGTCGGACAGTGTTATTGATCTTTTACGGAAAAATAAAAATTCTCAGGAGTTTGGAAATGTGCATGGTAGACGGCAATAGGCTCGCCCCCTATTACGTGGTACTTAAACATAGCTGGCGAATCGTGGGTGTGTAATACTGCTCTGCCTACATCTCTCCAGGAATACAGGCGTGATGTTATGTTACTAAAATATATATAATATATATATTTTTATTGTTTTTGGTGGCAGACGAGCCATGGCCCACTGATGGTATATGGTAACCGTCGCTAATGGACTCAACTATACAGGGAGTATTGTCAAGCCGCTGCTGACCATTTCATTTCAGACATGAAATGAAAGATTTAACGGCTATCTCTTGCTACGACCAAAATACACCGATGTGCTTCATGGCCGGTCACACAGGATATGGTGGTACCAACCCGCTCGAGTGCGATAGCAAGTGAGAATACAATAAGTGGGATACACTTATTGTATTAGTCCGTCACCACACGGAACAAAACAACAATATAAAGTATTCAATGAAGCTAGATTATTATTTATTATTCTGTTAGTATCTCCTCGTCACATTTCGGCCAAACTGCTTGCAATGTGACATATTATAATTTCTTAACTGACACAAGATGTTTTTTTTAATGTGCGAATTTAACATTTCTATAATGAATCCTAACTATTATACTCGTAAAGTAACAGAGCTATGTCTGTACATATAAGATATTTGAGAAAAAAATACTGTATTAGGTTATATAGGCGTGTCTGAACACAAAACAATTTGTTTTAGATTTATTGTCTGTTTGTCAGTTTTTTTTTGTCTATTTGTCCGTTCGCGCATCATGCAAAAACTACTCAATGGATTTTGATGAAACTTTTTTATTTGATAGCTTTTGATTAGATTTAAAAACTGGTAGGTATACATGTTATCCTGCTACTACATCGGTAAGCTGAGATATAACCTAAAAACTAGCTTTTGACTGCGGCAGAGCCGTGGGCAAAGGTTAGTTTAGTAGTAGTTATAACATTACACAAATACTTTCTGCAGATATTTTCAAATTAGAAATGTTTTTATACTGGACAGGGGTTTCACATTATAGTATACTATTATGTAAAATCCCCTGAATCCATCAGCCTTTTATCATCCACTGCTGGACATAGGCCTCCCCAAACTTACTTACTTATACAGCCTCATCTGCTTACTAACGAACTGAGACAAAGGTTTTAAAACAGTTTTAAGGTCAACCTAATTACAATCATGGCACTTAGTAATAAAGTCACAAATCTTTAAAATATTGTCTTACATTTACGATCATTCGCCACAAAAAAATAGTAAAGCAATAATTTACTACTGCCACTTAAAAGCGAAAAGAAAAATAACATTTATTGTGAAATCAAGTTTAAATAGCAAAAAATAAAGTACTATCTGAGCTAAACAAAATAAGATCTCACTTCTCAAGTGCGCTCTTATTTCCGAGACGGGTTTTTTTGGGCCGACGCGAAATCTCTTGTGTTATTGATCGAAGCAAAAACTCATAAATATAATTTCAGGTATCCAAAATATAATCTATTTGTTATAGGTAGGTATATTATATTTACTTGTCCATATTTGAGCCTAGAATCCGATACAAAATGAACTAAGTCCGTTGTGAATAACTCAAAATAATAAATTAAAACAAAAATCAAATTAATTATTTCGCTATAACTACTTAAAAATAATGATATTTGATTTTGAACCTGCGTTCCATCCAATCCAAGTGCTCTGGACCGCTAAGCTATAGCAGTCACCTAATGGTGATACCCAATCACATCACATTCACTTTATATTTGTTTTAGATGTCTTTAAGGCCATTGCCACCTATCGGAAGTATTTACATACCTTTTATTCCAATATAGTAATTTAAATTTTACAATTGAAATAGGTGGCGAAGATTATCACTCGTTTGTCAAATATTATTAAATTGTCAATTTGATGACTGAAATGTAATTTTTATTTATAGAATCCGAAGATATTATTGGTCACTTAGATCAGTTCACATCAAGCAAATTATCTGGAGTAATAAAAGAAATATCAGAACTGACTCACTCCGTAGAGCTAGCGGAGGCAGTCGATGTGGCGAAAACCTTGAAAGAAACGATGATTATCACTCCAATTGAAGATCAATGTTCTCATGATGAACTAAAGGCACAGCTGGTAGATAAATTTCAAAAGAGTCTTTTGATATTGGAACATAAAACTGTGGAACACGCCAACTTCATCGAGGCTGCAATTGAACCTGCAGCAGTTCAGCAGGTGTTAGAGATTGTTACACATTTGCAGAACGACTTACAGACAGCTGTAACTTCAGATTTACCTCAAGTACTTGAATCAACGCCAATAGGTAAGTTACGTAAATCTACAATTATTATAAGTTAATAATTGTATTATTATAAGTTAATAATTGTAGGAACTCGATATTAGTATTGAGCATTATATAATTTTTATAATATTTTTAAACTTTTCCTAATAAGCTATCGTGACCGACCAGAGGGTCTAGCGAAATTGCTTTCTATGATCACTAACATAGAGTTAGAAAACTATTAAAATGTATGGCAATTTGACATCTCTAACGTAAGTCACGGGAGTTAGCGTTATAGATATCGTTAAAGATGTCAAATTCCCATACATTAAATAGTTTTCTATAGCGCCAAATTGCATTCTATGATCTAGCGATCATAGAATGCAATTTGGCAAGGCTTAATTATTAAGGCTTAATTGAGAATAAAATAGAATATAGATGCAATCAATTCTTTGATATTTCATTCATGAATGCTTTCCTACGCCATGCAGTGAAAACTTGTTAATGAACTATGCTCATAATTTCGAAAATACTAAGAAGCATGAGTACTTGATATCTTTCTTAACAGATCTCGGTCTAACTTTTATTGGTATTTTATTTGAAATTAAGTTCTTTTGGCAGATTTAAGGCGCGTGACACAAACAAATAAAACAAATCCATCATTCTGTTAACGATAAGGATTTTGTTATAAAATGATAAATGTACCTTCTTGACTGATATGCCGTTAATATTTACAGCACCAGACGAAACTATTGGTTACATAGACAAGTTCACATCAAATGAAGTAACGGAAGTTATAAAAGAAATATCAGAATTGACTCATTCCGTTGAGCTAGCAGAGACCGTTGAAGTGGCAAAAGCATTGAAAGAAACTATAATGTTTGCGCCAAAGGAAGATGAGAGTTCCCGTGATAAACTAAAGATAAAACTTGTAGAGAAATTACAAGAAGGCCTTTCAGTGTTGGAACATAAAACTGTCGAAAACGCCAACTGCATTGACGCTGCTATCGAACCTGCTGCAGTTCAGCAAGTTTTGGATATCGTCGCGCATTTGCAGAAGGACTTACAGATTGCTATAAAATCTGACTCACCTCAAGTACTGAAGTCAACAACAGTTGGTATGTTATTAATTATCATATATCATTAATTTAATACCTAAAAAAATAGAAAATTATTATTTCTTTATTGCCAACAGTCGTAGATTCAAACGGTAAACGGTAACTAGACTAAACCAATAGAACATAGATGTATGCCACGTGTGGTATGATCAGAATGGGGTATGGGGTTCAAAATGTACACAACACATTGAGGATGATCGCGCATCACAATGCATACGTGATTTTTCATTACGTTATCATTTCTCCATTGAGGATTAAGATTTCTTAGTGACAAAATTAAATGATTAACAGACAATTTTTATTTATAGAATCCGAAGGCCTTTTTGTTCACATAGATCAGTTCACATCAAACCAAGTAACGGAAGTTATAAAGGAAATAGCAGAACTGACTCGGTCCAGAGAACTAGCGGAGACAGTTGAAGTGGCAAAAGCGTTGAAGGATACTATAACGTTGGCTTCAACGGAAAATCAAAGTTCTCGTGATGAACTAATGACACAGTTAGTGCAAAAATTACAAGAGGGTCTTTCAGTGTTGGAACATAAAACTATAGAAAACGCCAACTGCATCAACGCTGCAGTCGTGCCTGCTGTGGTTCAGCAGGTGCTAGAGCTTGTCACACATTTGCAGAAGGACTTACAGACTCCTGTAAAATTAGATACACCTCAAGTACTTAAATCAGCAAAAATCGGTATGTCGCTTAAATCTATAATTATTATGTCATTATAATTTTTAAAACCCGATTAGCATTTTACGCGAGCAAAAGCAATTTTTTTGGCTATATCTCAGATTCTCAACATAGTAGCAAGCTAAAATAGTAGTAATTAAGTCAAATTGAGAGTTATCAAAGAAAAAAGTTTTATCAAACCCTTTGAGTAATGCACAGATAAAAAATATTCAAAGCAGTCATGAGGAATACAAAACTGAGAATTCAAAGCTATAAACAAACAGTTGTTATTTTTGAATATCCAAATTAATTGTTTGTCCTTAAATTAAAACTTATAAATAAAAATTATACATTAATTCATAAAAAAAAATATTATTTAAATTATTCATTTCTTCATTAAGGTATGCGAAGTTAATCGAATAATTAAAGACCCTTCTAATGTGAAACCCCTTGACAGAGCTAACATTGAGGCTGGACCGGAATTAAATTAGCTGTCCCTGCGCAATAAGTTGTACTAATAGGAACAGATATAGTATTACCGTTAACACGTCACGTGACCAAAGCGTTTGATTTTTATTCACTCACAAAGTACTCTATGCGTATATTTACTTATATATTTATTTAGTTTATTTACCGACCGTTTTCTTCTATACCTTTTACAGATACAGCTGTGTTAGAGTTTTAATTTTTTTTAACGGCACTATTCAGATTTTTATAACGTCACTATATTCAATCACAGAACTTTTATTCATATTGCTGTGCTCACGATGCTTTACTTTGTCCCGCAATGGTAACTTTTGAATAGAGGCTCGCGTGCCTCGCAAAGTCTTGATCTCAAACTGAGAACCGAAATGATTATCTATTATGACAGTCCTTGCTCCTCACCATATTAAACCAGCCAGATACGAGCTACAAAATTATTATTTTCTTTCGGATTAAGTTCTTGTGGCAAATTTTCATGAGCACAGCTGGTTAAACGGTAAATCGTGCAATCAAGACATAAAAAAAACTTTTATCCCAAACAGCTTTACATATCTTTTATACAATACTGGCAATTATTGGGCATAGTTTTACTTTACTAATGTCTTTATTACCAACGGTCGCAGATGCACAAAAGGCCCACCTGATGGTAAATGGTTACCAGACTAAACCAACATAACATAGGTGTATGCTT
Source organism: Leucoma salicis (assembly GCA_948253155.1). Classification (NCBI taxonomy): domain Eukaryota; kingdom Metazoa; phylum Arthropoda; class Insecta; order Lepidoptera; family Erebidae; genus Leucoma; species Leucoma salicis. The sequence goes on from OX411803.1 coordinate 2,645,569, forward strand.
GGTGTGGTGTGATCAGAATAGGGTTAAAAATGTATACTTCAATGTGATATATCCTCGATTTTCCACTACACTATAATTTCTCCGTTGAGGATTAAGATTTCTTAGTGACAAAATTAAATGTCTGACAAACTATTTTATTTATAGAACCCGAAGACCTTATTGGTCAATTAGATAAGTTTACGTCAAACCAATTAACGGAAGTAATAAAAGAAATATCAGAACTCACTCAGTCTGTAGAACTAGCGGAGACAGTTGAAGTGGCAAAGGCTTTGAAGGATGCTATAACGTTTGCTCCAATGGAGGATCAAACTCCTAGTGATGAACTAAAGATTCAACTAGTGCAAAAATTACAAGAAGGCCTTTCAGTGTTAGAACATAAAACTGTGGAAAACGCCTGCTACATCGAGGCTGAAATCGAACCTGCTGCAGTTCAACAAGTGTTGGAGATTGTCACACATTTGCAGAAGGACTTACAGACTGCTGTAAAATCAGACTTACCACAAGTATTTAAATCAGAAACAATAGGTATGTCATTTCAAAGACTTAAATATGTTTTAATATGTTTTAGTATGATATAATTTACAACTCTTTCAGGATTTAACTAATGACATGTTAAATGCTACGTTCCTCAAGATAATAATGTAATTATTACTCCTTTATTTACAATAATTTTTCCACTTAATACATTTTTAAATATAAATATATTATAAAAAATAACACTATATTTAAAAATATAAAAAGTGCGTATACCCACCGGCAGCGAGTACAAGGACCAAACTGTCAGTGGTTAGGGTTCCAGAAACAGGAACTTCCTCACGATGTGTGCCGTGTCCAGAAGTACCGCCTTCTGTATCAGACCCTTAACCCAGCCACCTAACGCGAGCCTCTTGAGATGTTGATCGAGGCTCTTGGCTATCAGTCCGTTAATTGTAACAGCTATCTTTACAATGATAGCCGAATCCACATTCCACATGTCAACAATCTCGTACGCCAAATCTCGACGTCCACAAGCCCGTATTTCAAAGCAAGTTGTTGGTGGATGATCCTGGCTACTTGGTTATGTCTGTGCAAGTACTCGCCGTTAGCAAGACGAGAACAGCCCAAGACAATATGCCTAGGGGACTCACCTGTACGGTGGCAGGCACGGCAGATGTCGGCAGTACCGTCCCTTAGGATATGGGTCCGGTAGTTGCTCGTCATGATAACTTCGTCAGCAATTGCACAGACAAAACCTTCGGTTTCCCCAAAGAGGTCACCAAAACGTAGCCAGGACACGGAAGCTAAGAAGTCTACATCAGGCCCATGTAGGGCCTGGTAGAATCTTCCGTGGAGCTCCTTGCTCTGCCATACGGCCCTGCGTTCATCAGTACTCAGCAGTACTGGTCTGCGCCAGTTTTCCTTAAACAAGGAGAGTGGAGTGAGTCCGGAGTCTACAGTGACCACATCACGATGCATATCCCTATCAGTATGCAGGAAATATTCCCTAAGATTGCACACCTCACGATTGTGCAAGGTCTTGGCATTTAAGAAACCTTGACCTCCACACTTTCGTGGGATGTACAACCTCAAAAATATATATATAAAAAAAAATATTACTATTATTATCAATATTAATATTATAAAGAGGAAAGATTTGTATTTTTGTACGTTTGTTACGAATAAACACAAAAACTAATAGACTGATTTCAGAAATTCTTTCACCATTGGAACCCTACATTATTACCGAGTAAAATAGGCTATATTTTAAAATTAAGAATCTAGTAGTGGTAGAGCACTGCTTATCCCAGCACGAATGGGCCCGCTAGATCGGGGAGATACCACCCTTCAAGAAAAGATCTACGTGTAACAACGGTAGTTACGCCTACCATTGTGTTTCGTATGATGAATGAGAGCGCCGGATGCCCAAACCCCCTCCCTATCCTCTCCTTATTATTCTTCCTATCCTTTCTTTATTATTATACATATCCGCCTCCTATCCCTTTCCTTGGACATGGCGACGCGCGAGTGATACCTCTGGTGTTGCTAGCGTCTAAAGGCTACGGTAACCGCTTACTATCAGGTGGGCTGTATGCTTGTTCGCCACTCACGTAGGTTTTGGCTACGGTGGTGCCGCGGGTAAAGGCTATTTCTTTTATATATTATATATACCCATTAATGACTACAACAAGTCATATATGCGCATATTTTTTTAAGATTGAACCCCTGTCTTTGCATCCCTTGGTTTTACCACCAAATTGTCAGTGCGCTATAAAAATAAGTTTTATTTACAGAACCCGAAGCCATTATAAGTCACATAGATAAGTTCACATCAAATGAAGTAACGGAAGTTATAAAAGAAATATCAAAATTGACTCATTCCGTTGAGCTAGCAGAGACCGTTGAAGTGGCGAAAGCGTTGAAAGAAACTATAATCTTTGCTCCAACTGAAGATCAGAGTTACTGTGATGAACTAAAGATACAACTAGTGGAGAAATTGCAAGAGGGTATTTCGGTGTTGGAACATAAAGCAGTGGAAAACGCCAACAGCATCGACAGTACAATTAAACCTGTTGCAGATCAGCAGGTGCTGGAAATTGTCACAGATTTACAGAAGGACTTACAAAGTGCTGTAAAATCAGACACACCTCAAGTAACAACAACAGAAATCGGTACGTCCATATAAACTGTTATTAATGGGTGTTTAATACACCACTGCCTACCCTTTCGGGGATGCAGGTGTGTTGCTATGTTTTAAGGTTTATTTAAATATTATGTTAATGATTTTAAGTCTATTTGTTGGTTCCCCAGTATGTTTCTAGCGGGAGACAGCCTCCATTAATTCGTCTCATGCGTAAAATGATATGCTCAGACCATAAATGACAATTACCACTAACCATCAGGTGGCTCATCTGCCACCGATAGGTAGGCCACTAACGGTTTTTTGTAGTGATAACGTCTTATAAATCGATGAACGCCGGCTGCACGCACTAAAAAGTGTCACATGGTGATATATGTAATAAAAAAACAGCAATGTTTACATACTAAACTCGGTGGTGCAGTCATAGTGAACGACTGCTGTTCATAAGGTTTTGGGTTCGATTCCCGGCTCGTGCAATTATTAGGCATTTTTGTAAAAGATTTTTTTTATTAACAGCGGAGTTTGGCTAGCCCCTCTTACGTGGGACTTGAACTTAGTCGGCGAGCCGTGGGTTTGCAACACTTTTCAACACCCCTCCCTTTCCGGGGATACAGGCGCGAGACTATGTATATTTAAATACTATTAGTCTGCTTATTCATCCAAGAGATAGCCATTATTTCACATTTCACTTGCACTAAAATGTAAATTTCAGTGCAATTGGAACGTTGAAAATGGGTCAAATTTAACTCGATTTGATACTGGGACAGGTTAAACTAAAGCTTGTAAAACAGGTTTCTGGTTGCAGAGCTTTATCGGTTGCAAACGATTATCTTTCCTCTCAATACGAACATATTTCCTGCAAACATATTTCCTATCTAAAGATATACCTAAATGTATGTACATAGATGATTAAAACATATATGTGTACATTTAATATTAGTTTTCTGACAAACATTATGAACTGAGCTCTGATTAAATTAAGCATTTTCAATACAACATCCTGCTGCTTTAGAGCAGTCTTTTATTCAATCCATTACTTTTCTACTACTGGGCACGGGCCGGTCTATAACACTGACCTCCAACCTGCAGGTCAGCGTGGCAGTCTTCACAAGCACTCGAGAAAATCTCTCAGGTATGAAGAACGTTCACGATGTTTTCCTTCACTGAGCTATGATAATTTGTAAACAAATACATTCTTGAAAAATCTAGAAAAGTTAGAGGTGTGGCTGACATTGGTACTGGAAATCAAACTTGACAGCATTTTCTTAGCAGTCCTTGGCGTTGCTACTAGGTTATCAGTAAAATTATACAAATATAACAATAAAAACTTACAAGTTTGTATTTTTATCGCTGTTACACATTTAATAATCCTGAATTTATTGGCTTACAGTTCATCTGCCCATATCGGAAGAGGATTCTATGCAACAACTTGAAATGTTGCTTCAGCAAGTAACATATAAGATTGATACAGCTGACATCAGAGATGCAGATGACACTGAGTACCTAAAAGATACTCTTGATGAAGTGCAGACCGTAATAATTAAATTAAAACGTGACTACGATGGGCTCGCTAATGATACTCTCAATGAAACTCTTGAAGATTTAGAGTGCGGTGTGAGAAGTGTTCAGCTTCAGATCAGTGAAGATAGCCCACCTGAATTATTAAAAGAAGCTTGTGCTACTTTACAATTGCTAACCAAGAACTTGATTGAAACTCAAGAAGCTTGCGTATCTATTAATAAGTCTGTTGATAGTAACGATGAAAACATTCTAAAGAAATGTTCCGCTGATACTGATGATACTGTGAAGCTTTTACAATTAGTTTCTGATATCAAAATGCAGAATAATGAATTGTGTCAAATGATAACCAACCTAAATATCCTCAAAAACACTATCACGCAACTCAAGCTAAGCTTTACGGCCAGTGCTGATGTATTGATTGAAAAAGGTGTAGAAACTTTGCAAACTTTAGATTTCTTAGAAGATAAAGTATTTGCTTTAGAGAAAGAGTTATCAGAAATAAATATTAATGTAGAGACTAGAGACAACATACTTACAGCTGTCCATTCTGTTTACAGTAGCATTTCTAATATGCGAGGAACTATTTCTTCTATACAGAAGAGGTACATGTTTGAAAATTACGGGCATCCATCAGAAATGTTCTTATATTCAATCAAAAATGCTTCTTCGATTCCGGAAACAAGCGAAAAAGAAATAAAAAACTGGAAAATATTTTCTAAATCTCTACGCAGGGTACTTAGTCATTTCGAAGATATTAAGTTTTATATTAATCTAGATAAAACAGCTAGATTACCTGGTGATGCCGCGTTTACTAAGGTTATACTCAATGATTTAATATCAACTTGTAATGAAGTTTTAATTCCACAAACTCTGGTCTTAGCTCCAAAAACAACTGAAAAAATTAATGATCTCTTAAAATGTATTAATAAACATCTCTTTAATATTGAATCAAATGTCACAATAGAGGTTAAGGATAAAATTCCTATATTCAAACAGTTGTCTGTACTAATTTTTAATATCATAGAATTTGCTAAAGCGGAGAAGTCCAAAACTGTTGATGAAATTCAATTGGAGACCTTTGAAGAAGACAAAGCAATTAACGACGATATAATACAATTAACAGAACCATTAGTTAAAAGTGTTGTTACTGCAAATGAAAAAATATTATCTTTGGAGCTACCTTCTTCATCTAGAGAGCAATCTCAGAAAGAAATATGTGATGATATTTATGAAACGATATCTAAAGAGTCCTATAAGAATGTAGATAAAAGTAGAGTCACATTTGAAGAAACTCCAACTAAGACGACGAGCAAAAAAAATGACATAGATAAATCAGAATCTAAATCACAGTTGCAACAAATTGCCTTGGAATTGATATCCGAAATTTCTTCCCAAGCAATTGCACTTATGACTAGAGATGGAGACTCTTTATTGATGCAACCTAAGTCTGAAACATTGAACCTGATAACAACCGAAACTACAGAAATGGACATTCTTGTACAATCTCTTGAGACCCTGGAACAAAAACCCGTAGAAACGATAGCACAGTGCATCGAAAATATACCACAAAGGAAAGAGGACACAGTGAGGGAAATTAATATAGATGAAACCAATGACGTGCAAGGGGAAGAAACATTAATATTTTCAACAGATACTGAAACACAGTTTTCTAACGAAAATAACACTTTTAATGCTATGAAAAATGAATCACAATGTGAAGTCACAGGTGCACAATGGGAACAATATTCAGAAAATAATTTTCCGTCCACTTTTCAGGACACTGAAAATTTACTGGAACAAGTAGAAACTGCAGTTAAAAGCCAGGCACAAAATGTAGAAACCAATGTTGTAACACAAACATCAATCGAACTTGAGAATATCGTGCCTATTTTAAAAGGAACAGATTCTCCAAAATCACTTAATAATACCAATGAAAATTGTGATCATTACGACATGCAAGACCAAGTAATTGCAATAATGACAGAAACAGAGATCATTATTTCCCAAAAAGTAGATAAAAATGTCGAGGATCTGTCAGAAATGAAACACTCGGGAACAGCTGATACACTTTTGATAAGAGAGGAACATTCGGAAATAGTTGACTCGAAAATACAGGAGACGGATGATACATTCAGAAAAGTAAGTGAGGAAATAGACACTAAATCTCACATTGAGAAAGAGAAGGATGAGGCTAAATTCGACAATGAAAACGAAAAGGCAGCAGAAAATTCAACCCAAAAGTGTGAAAAAGAGCAAATTCAAACTAAACAGGAGATGAAAGAGAATGATAACAAATCCCAACAGGTGATGGAATTGACTGAAATCCAAGCCAAAACTGGTAGTGAAAGTGCAGATATTGAAACCACAGAGAAAAAATTAGAAGTAGTAGAAGCCACTGAATTAGAAAATGAAGAGAATCAACAAAAACCTATAAAGGAGAAGGTAGAAAGTGGTTTCCAATCATGTTCAATGGACATAGAATCAGATATTATAGCCAAAAAAACACATAAAACAGAAGAATTGAAAATGGGAATGAAAGAAAAGGAATTGGAAGATACAACTTGTAAGGACAATAGGGAGAAACTGAATAAAAGCAATCTAGAAGAAATGGAGTTTGAAAAAGAAGCAAACAAAGATAAAACTGAATCTTGTAAAGAGGGAGAGATCAAAGTCAAGGATTGCCAAAAAAAAGAGAACAAAGTGAAAATAGATAAACAGGGCACACAAATCACAGAGAATGAGGAAGCAAAGATAATGATAGAACAAGAAGACAAAGCAGTTGGAGATTCAGGATCTGTCACTTTAAGCAAACATGAGAAAGAAGTCGAGGTTCAGTCCCACAAAGAAAGACAGGGGATCGAACCAATTATACAAAAAGAAGAAGACAATGTGGAAAATAAGATGGAAACTAAAAGTCACCTGGGAGAGGAAAAAATGATAGGAAAAGATATACAAAAAAATGAGGATGCCAAAGCTAAAAAGGAAAAGGATAAAGATGGCACTGAGATTAAGTCCAATGAAACGAGGCAGGAGATCGAAACAAAAGCTGCGCGACAAGATGAGGATAAAACTAAAAGAGAAAAGCAGGAAATAAAACACGAAGGTGAAAGCAAAAATAAGTCTATATTTCATAAGGAGAAGGAAGTGCTGGCAAAAATTAAAGTAGAAAAAGAGAAGGCGCAAAGTCAAGCTGAAAAGGAAAAAGACTTTGAGATAAAGTCCCATAAAGAGACAGAAGAAATTAAAGAAAAATCTAAGCAAGAGGAAGAAGCCAAAGATGTAAAAGAAATCCAGAAGGTAGAAGGAAGAAAAAAGAAAGAAAAAATTAAAAGTAAGTCTAAAGTGAAACAGGACGCTGAGCTAACAGCCAAACTAAAGGAAGAAGAAGCTGAGGCTAAACGCAAGACGGAAATAGTGCAAATTGAAGTTAAACAGGAGAGTGAGACTAGTATAGTAAGAAAAGACGCAGTGGAAAATGATAGCCGAGAAAAGGAAGAGGCTCCAATTAAAGATAAAACGGAAAAAGAAGAGGTGGAGATTAAATATCATGGCGAGGACGAGATAATTGAAACAAAAGTGACACTAGAGCAAAAGAATCAAGCAATAAAAGAAAAAGAGGTGCCAGAGGAAAGAACTGAGATAGAGAAAAGCAAAGAAGAGCCTAAGGCTCATAAAGATAAAAGAGAATCAGAGTTAGAAACTAAACAACAAGAAGAGGAAGCCGCACGTAAAGCAATGAAGCAAACAGAACTTGATACTCACAAAAAGAAAGAGAATATAGAAACAAAAAACGAGGAAAATGTAATGGAGACTGAGGTAAGTAAAGAGAAGAAAGAGACAGTAGGAACAGCTAGACAAGAGAGCGAGGAGGAGGTTGAAACTAAAGCTCGAAAGGAGAAAAAAGACGCGAAGATCCGATCTCGTAATGAGAGAGAGGAGATACGAGAAAAGGTTAGACTAGAGGATAAGTTAATGAGAGAAAAGCAGGAGGTAGAGAATAGGAAAAAAGAGGCCGAAAATGAAGCTAAAAATGAACTAGAACAAGAGAGGAAGGAGATTAAGTACCCTGAAAGTTTAGAGGTTTTAGGAGTAAAAGCTAGACAAGAGGAAGAAGACAAAGTGAAGAGTGAAGATAAATTAGAGGAAAGAGCTGAAATAGAGAAAAGTATAAAAGATAAGGATCAAATTAAGAAGGAAGAAGCAAAACAAGACAATGAGGATGCTGAAAGTAAAGTACAAAAGGAAAAAGAGAAGGCAGATATTAAGTCCCTTAAATTGTCAACCGAAACGGAAGAGGATGAGGATAAACCAAAAAGGGAAAAGAATGAGGCAGAGAAAATAGCAAGAAAAGAGAAAGGAAAAAAAAAGTACATTGCTCGCATGGGGAAGAAAGATGTAGAGGAAAAAGCTGAAAGAGAAAATGAGGAGGTTGAAAGTAAAGTTCAAAAGGAAAAAGAAGGGGAAGAGATTAAGTCTCGCAAAAAAACAGAAGAAGTAGGAGCCAATGCTATGCAAGAGAAAGAAGACAAAGTAAAAGGAGAAGAGCAGGAGGCAGAGAAAAGAGCTGAAATAAAGAACAGTGAAAAAGAATCCAAGGATCAGATAGAGATGGAAGAAGCAAAAGGAAACAATGAGGAAGTTGAAAGTAAAGTCCAAAAGGAAAAAGAAGAGGCAGAGATTAAGTCTCTCAAATCAAGAACAGATATGAAAGCCCAAGCTAAGCCAGAAGAAGTGGATGAAATAAAAATAGAAAAAAATGCAGAGGCAAGAAAAGAGAAAGGTAAAAAGGAGTACAAAGCTCGCGCGCTGAAAAAAGAAGCAGAGGCAATAGCTAAACAAAAAAATACGGAGGAAAGTAAAGTTCAAAAGGAAAAAGAAGAGGCAGAAATTAAGTCTCGCAATGGAAAAGAGGTGAAAGAAGCCCAAACTAGGCAAAAAGAGGAAGACAAAGTGAAAAGAGAAGAACAAGAGGCAGAGAAAAGGGCTGATGTACAGAAAATTGAAAAAGAGGCTAAGGATCATATAGAGAAGGAAGAAGCTAAAGCTAAAGCAAAACAAGACAGAGAGGAAGCTGAAAGTAAAGTCCAAAAGGAAAAAGAAGAGGCAGAGATTAAGTGTCTCAAATCCAGAGAAGAGATGGAAACCAAGGCTAGACATGAGAAAGAGGATAAAATAAAAAGAGAAAAAAATGAGGCTGAGCAAAGATTTAAAAAAGAGAAAAGCAAAAATGAGAACAAAGCTTGTATTGAGGAGGAAGTAAAGGCAATAGCTCAAAATCTAAAAGGAGATGCCGAAATTAAAGCTCAAAAAGAACAAGATGAAGCGGAGATTAAGTTCTGTAAAGAGAAAGAGACGCAGCAAAAAGCTAGGCAAGAGGAAGAGGTTAAAGCGGTGACAGAAAAGCGGGATGCAGAGGAAAGAGCAATGAAAGAGAAAAAAGAGGCCATGATTAAAGCAATTAAAGAGGTAGATCAAACTAAAATTGAAGATCATAAAGAGAAAGATATTATAGGGATAAAAGGGAGACAAGAGGAAGAAGATAAAGCGAAAAGAGAAAGACAGGATAAAGAGGAAAAAACTAGAACAGATAAAAATAAAATGGAAACTAAATATCATATGGAGATAGAGATTGCAATGGTAAAAGTTAAACGAGAAAAAGAGGAAGCTGAGATTAAAGCCCAAAACATCAAAGAAGAAGCAGATGTTAAGACCCGCATAGAGAAAGATGCAATCAAAGCTAAGGCTAGGCAAGACGAAGAGGATAGCATGCTAAGAGAAAAACAGAAACAAGAAAAAACAAAAAAAGATAAAGAAGAGGCTGAGGCAAAAGCTGCAAAGAAGTCAGACCAATCAGAGATTGAGGCTTACAAAAAGAGGGATACAATGGAAACAAAATCGAGGCAAAAGGAACAGGATAAAGTTAAAATAGAAAGACAGGATATAGAGAAAAAAACCAAGAAAGAGAAAAGTAAAAAGGGAACTACAGCTAATATGGACAAGGAAAAGATGACAGAGGCAAAAGCAAAGCAAGAAAAACAGGAGCCTGAGATAAAATCTCTAATGGAAAACATAGAAGCGACCAAAGCAAAGGATAGACAAGAAGAAGAGGATAAAGTAAAACATGAAAATCAGGAGGCAGAGAAAGAAGCCAAGAAAGTAAAAGGTAAAAATGAGTCCAATAACCTTATAGACAAAAAACAGTCTAAAGCCCAACAAGAAGAGGATGTAAAAACTAAATCTGTAAACAAGAAAGGAGAAGTGGCTGTGCAGTTTGGTGAAAAACTGAAATCTCCTACGGAGAAAGAAAAGATAGAGAAAAAAAACGAAAAGGCGATAGAGGACGAGAAGCATAAACTACGCAAAGAAAAACAACATCTTAAAGTAAATGTTCAGAAAGAATATACAATGAAAATAGAAAAGCAGGAAGCGGAGGAACAAGCTTCGAAAGAAAAAAGTACAAAGTCATTAAAATCTCAAATAGAAAAGGAGGGGGTAGAGGCAAAACTTCAAAAAGAGAAGGAAGAAATTGATTTTATTTCTCGAGAAGAAAGTAGAGAAGACGCAGAAGGAGAACATCTATCAAAACGAGAGCTGAAGGAAAGAGAAAGAGCCAAGAAAGAAAGAGAAAACGGGCAAGTGGAATCTTTATACCACCTAGAAAATAATAACTTGATATCTGAATCGGAAAAATTAGCTATTAATATACAAAAAGAACATGAAAACGCCAAAAAGAAAACCAGAAAAGATGAGGATTATAAATTGCTTCAGATAAAGGGACACGTAGATTTACCATCTAGTCCTGAGCAAGAAGAAAACCGAGATATTGCAAGTAGAATAGAAACAGATTCTAGTTACATCAGAGAATATCAATATGTACCATCACAGCAAAAAAGGGATCAGAGAACTAAATTTATTGATCATAATCACAAAGATTACACTATGGAATTTTCAAGACCTTCTGGTTATAGAGAAAAATCATTTGAGCCAAATAAATTTACTGAAAGAGACACCAGGAGCTTGGGTAAAAATATAAGCATTTATAAAGCTCAGGCTATTATTCTAGATTCAGAGCTACGGTCGTCTTTGCCACCTTCATCTGATCGCTATGAAGTTGAAAAAAAATATGACAGACATAAAACGAAAGCATTAAGTGAAGTCAGGAGTTTAATCTCGGAGAAACGATCGAATCTCTCTCGAGATCATAAGAGGAAACCTGTATTTTCCACTTATTTAACTGACAGAACTGCTGTAGAGGGTTCAAGGGTCAAATTAACCTGCAGCGTGTTATCCTCGACAGATCCCAAAATAACTTGGTACAGAAATGGTATAATTCTTGACGACAAACTGAAATTTAGAACTAAATTTATAGATGGCCTCATTACATTAGAAGTTCTAAACGCTGTACCCAGTGATTCAGCTGAATACAGCTGCACGGTTGAAAACGAGAATGGTTCCGTCAATACTTCTGCGAATTTGAAGGTATACCCGAGCTTCGAGGTTTCTCCAATACCACCAACATTTACGAGATCTATCCGTGGTAAGTAATTGTTTATTTCTTACACATTTGTTTTAACATTTTATCCACAAACATTATATTTATATTCACATAATTATGTGAACAGAAAACATCTTTTTTATGCCACATGGGTGGCATACAAGCATACGGCCCATCTGATGGTAAGCGGACACCATTGCCTATAGACGCTAGCAGCACCAGAGGCATCACTTGCGCGTCGTCAACTGTAAATAAAGATTTAGGAGATAGAGAAGTTGTTGGAGTCTTACTTAATATACGAAACGCTTCTTTAAGAGTTTCTACGGTTGTTACACGCCGGTCTTCTGTGGGAGGGTGGTACTTCCCCAATCGAGAATTCATGATGGGACAAGCAAGGCCCAACAACTAGTAGAGACTAGTACTAGAGTAGTAGAGTAACATAATATAATCGTATTTTTGCCAGCTAAACTTTAAAAGTTTTAAAGAAAACTCTGAAAACAAAAGTAGCCTCTGTTGTCGCACCTATTATTATAACACACTTAAGTTCTAGTTAACACGCCGAAAACGGGTGAACATATACGAAAAATTATTTTACTTTTCACCAATACCGCATTGTTTTCGTTTATAAGTTTATTGTATTCAAAATTTGATTTGAAGCTATTTATCAGAAAAGCGAATTAATTTTTGAAGAGATAAGCAATATTTTTTTCTTTATTTGGTCTTAAGGTGTGGAGGACTTTCGAACGCACTATATACCAGCATAAAATACACTCATTCTTAAAATATCTCTTAACATGTTATCTCTTACATTGCATAAAATATCTACAATTGTAACCCATAACAATAGCGTGGAAGGTCGTTACATATATATCTCATACAAACGATTAGTAGTGAAAGTGTAATCGTAATATATACGTAGAAGATTGTAGAGTTCAATCCATATTTCAAGGTCAAGAATTAGACCCGGCGAAGGCAGCATAGACTAAAAGTACTTAAATGCCAGCGTTGTAGACATATACTAACTTAGTATGTGGTATACTCACAGAGTAGGTAGGGGTATGCCCCTAAAAGTGGATTAGGAATACATTTTACAATCTACTTCTAAACTATATATAATTTTTGTTGTAGATACATACCATTTAGCTGAAAACGAATTAGTATTGGAATGCCGAATACGGAGTCAACCATTACCAAAAATAACTTGGCTGAAAGACGAGAAAGAAATAAATACACAAGACCGATACCAGGCTTACTACCTAGCTGATGGTGTCTGCAGACTAGCTATCAGCTCCCCAACCCCCGAGGACAGTGGAAAGTATACTTGTAGGGCGGAGAATTCTGTATGGTCAGATTATATCACCCATGTAGTTAGTTTTACTGGTAAGTATTAAAAATGTATATCTCATGTTTATTTATATGTTAATTTGGGAATAACTACTTCTTCATGTCTTATACTAGCGACTTTGCCTACACAGGGGACCGCAGAAAGACACGGTCTTAACGTTCAAATCCATTATGTCGTCAAATACGCCTATATTTGAATACTAAAAGCATTGTGATATTTTGTGAGATGCAGGTTTTAAATCTTGCACATGACTGTTGTTTTCAATTTCATATTTTCGCACTTTTATGTTAATTTATATTATTATGTCAAATGATTAAATACTTTGTAAAAATATCAAAATATTTATAGGGCTGCGTTATTATTTGTTATGAATCTTAATTGCTATAATTAAGCTTAACTGTTGCAAATACATCCGCCATATGGCACAGGCGTCACCCAAGCTATTAAAAACATAGGTAAGTATGTGTTATCGAAATTCGCAGTCCTGAACAATTGTCACGATGGTTTAATTGACTAAGCACTTTTATATTCGATTTCACATTTTCGCACTTCGTGTTAACTAAAAAATTTCCTTCATACTTAATAAATATTTATGACACTCCCAACAGTGTGAACGTAATGGGTTATAAAATATATTTATATATATAAAATATATTTATATATATATATAATTATATACTAGTCTTTACCCGCGCCAAAAGCTAGTTTTTGGGTAATATCTCAGGTTCCCGATCTAGTAGTGGGATATAAAGGAATATCAGTTTTTAAATCTAATCGAGAGCTATCAAATAAAAAGTTGGATCACCCGTTCAGTAGAACAGACAAACAGATAAACACAAAAATCTAAAAAACATTGTTCACAGGCCTTTATAGCCTGATACAGTATTTTTTTCTCAAATATCTTAAATACAGACAGCTCTGTTACAGCTTTATAATAGTATAAATTTAAGTATTAAGATGTTGAGAGTAGGTTTAATAGGATTAATATGTCTATCGTAGAAAAGCAGTTATTTTTAACCAACTTCAAAAAAACGAGGAGGTTTTCAATTCGAATGTTTATATATATTTTTTATATATGTTCGGGCATAAGTCCGTCATATATTGACGGATTTGCAAAATTATTTTTTTTTTGAAAGGGGTTTTATTCCGAAATGGTCCCTTTTTAAATTTTACCGAAATCGGTGCAGTGGTTTTTAAAAAAACAACAAAAATCTAAACAATATGTATACATCAATGATATTTTTTTCGTTTAGTCTGTGTTTTTTTGTTTAGGGAGGCTTGCCCATCATGTACGGACCTACCCTAACCTACGCACCCATTTTATAAAAAATAATCGACTTCAAACACATCAGTAGGTGTCTAGCACGGAAATCGTATCTAAATACCAATTATTTATTGCTTTATAGTTCCTGGGTGCATTTGAAAGTGATTCTCTTTTTTTTTTATAAAAGGTTTTATAATAAACATACACCAAAATTTGAACCAAAAGAAGTTTTCAAAATTTTCCGTCATCCAATATCCTATCGACGTCCACAGTTGGACATAGGCCTCCCAAGAGAGCATCACAACGAATATGCCGCCTGCACCCAACGACCCCCTTCGGCCCTAAACAGGTCGTCAGTCCATATCGTGGGAGGTCATCCTACACTATGCTGTTCGGTAAGTCATAAGGTCGTCAACCTTTTTTCCTAAGTGGTTATCGCTTCACCAAGCGATATGTCCTGCCCTTTCATCACATAATTTATAATAATATTTTATAGTAAAAAAGCACTCCAGCAGCCTTAGTTCTGTTACTGCTTAAATTAAATCAATAATTTTGTGTCACGAATAACATTTATGGCGTATATGCGTATTAACAATATTTAATTGTGTCACAAATGAGATTAAAGTACAAATTATTTGTGAATAAAGAAAAAAAAAATTTGTACTAGTGGGAACCGAACCCGCGTATTTTCCAATCTGGGGAAGTGCTGCAAGCCACTGAGCTATAGTACAGATCTTTCGATCATCCCAATCTACTTATCACATTTGTCTTTACGACCAACACTATCTATCGAAAGCATTTAAATGTATTAAACCAATATAGTAAGTTTAATTTTGCAATTAAAATTCATACTATTTGATGGCACGATTTCTAAACATTTTTGATCTATATTTTTTAGCATTTGACATGCTTCGCCACTTTTTAAAGTATAAATTATTTGTGAATAAGGAAAAAGAGATTTTTTGTACTAGCGGGAAACGAACCCGCGTCATTCCCAATCAGGGGAAGTGCTCTAAGCCACTGAGCTATAATACAGATCTTTCGATCATCCCAATCTACTTATCACATTTGTCTTACTTCCCGCTAGTACAAAAAAATCTCTTTTTCCTTATTCACAAATAATTTGTACTTAAAAAGGAGGGGTGCATGTCAAATGCTAAAAAATATAGATCAAAAACAAATGAGATTGTTTGCGTATATACCTATAATATACATAGATTTACGCAGTTATCAACAGACAATAGCCAGTTATGCAGGAGATAATAGCACACCAGTACCTACAAACACAGGTGCACTCTCTTCCCTCACTTTTACAATCCGATGCGATAGCATTCCGCCACTACCAGGACAGATCAGGCACAGGATCAACGCCTTTAAGTGCTATCCGAAGCACTAGTGAGAAACACCGCCAACTTTTTTTACATACATAGCATTACGCCTGTATTCCCAGAAGGGGTAGGCAGAGGTCTATTACACAACTACGGTTCGCCTATGTCCCACGTAATAGGGACGAGCCTATTGCCGTCTCCATCCATCCATCCATCCATCCACCAGCCCTTCGACGTCCACTGCTGGACATAGGCCTCCCCAAGAGAACGCCACAACGAGTGGTCTTGTGCTGTTTCGCTCATATATGGGGGATAGTGCCGTAATCGCCACGCATTGTAGGCGGGTTGGCGATCGCAGTGGATGTTGTTAATACTCGAGGGAATACTGCTGCCCACTCCCCCGGTATTCCCTCAGTCGGCTCTTACGACTTCCATGGGTGGAGAAGGGCTGGGACAATTCTAAAACCAGCCCTTCACGGCCATTTTATAGCCGTCTACCGGGCACATTTCTAAAATCCAGGCTGCTACTAAATGAATTTTTATTTTTGCGAAAAACTCAATACTACCCGAGGATCGAACCCGTGACCTCATGATCAGCAGTTGCTCACTGGCAGTTACAGTTACTTTTTTAAATAAACTAGCCTTTGCCCTAGTTTTTGGGTTATATCTCAGGTTGCCGAAATAGTAGCGGGATAAAATGTATACCAGTTGTTGTCTAATTAAAAGCTCTCAAATAAAAAAAGCTGCATCAAAATCCGTTCAGTAGTTTTTGGGTGATGCGCGAACAAACAAACAGACAAACAGACAAAAAATCTAAAAAAAAATGTTTTGTTTTCAGACACGTCTATATAGCCTAATACAGTCATTTTTTCTCAAATATCTTAAATGTACAGACACAGCTCTGTTACATCTTTATAATAGTATAGATAATTTTTTTTTCAAGTATAATAATTTTAATAAGTCTAATTACTTTTAGTCTAATAACAAATAGTTTAATTAAAATCCGTCCAGTAGTTTCGCGTGATGCCAGAACAAGCAGACAAAAATGTATGTTTCGAAGAAAAATGCGATCCTTTTTCCATTTACCTTTTGTATTCTCTCGCTACTAGTAGGTAGCGACTTCGCTGTGCTGGTGGTTTTATTGTATGGGTGATGAGCGATCAGGAGCGTAGCCAGGATGGTTGTCAGGGCGAGGCAGGAGAGATCATATGGACTTTTATTTATTCTATAACAAAATAACAATATTACTTTTTTACAGTATATATGTGTATACACAATAGTGGGTCAACTGAGCACGGATCTCCTCTCAAACTGAGAGGGATTCAGGCCGTAACTCACCACGCTGGCCCAATGCGGGTTGACAGACGACGTTGTAACTCATGGGTTGAGATTATATCTCTCAGGCATGCAGATTCCATCATAATGTTTTCCTTCACCGGGCAGTGAGAATTGATAAACATAATATATGATTGAGCACGACATGAGTTTCCTTGGAAGAGGGTAGGCCTTTGGTGGGGGACTCTAGCTTCGTCGACACATTTGCTCCATCTCATCTGCCAACGCTTCTGGATATCCTGGTGCTGCTTCTGCATCTGCGGAGACCCTCAAATGGCGTAAATATAATAATCTTGAAAGTGAACGTAAGGTTTACTGAACCATTTTGGGCCCGAACGCTTTCAAATTTTATAAAGAAATTGCTAGTCGAATAATAGATGCTTCACATGATCAAAAGGCTTTTACCATGCATATAGAATTATCATTACCATTCAACGTGGCAATGCTGCTAGCCTTCTGTGCACGTTGCCACTTCAGTGATGCCGATAAATTTTATGATACATCACTTTTAAGTTGGTAATAGGACTTAGATCTGTGTGTATAAAGTAGTAGTTAATTGCTGCTAAATCTATAATTACACACATATTTCCAAAAAATGTTGAAAAGTCATAGGTGTGTGCCGTTTCCTTGGAAAATCAAGCTCCAAACGATTGCCTTTATTGGTTGTACCACTAGGCTAGCGCTGCTTATTACGTATTTATTTATTTTAACAAAATCCTTTTGGGGTTATGACTGAGTCTATTAAAAACATAAATTTAAAATAATATGAAAGATTCTTGTTTATTTGATTATAATACACAGTCTCACCATTCAATTCTCAATCAAAAGCGGTGCCAAGTTTTCATTCTACGCAAAGTTGTACATGTTTGTTCTTATAGGTACTATATAGTGCAGGTAATAAGCATTGATTGATAAAGATACTCAGTTGTTATTGTATCAACTGTAACTATGCACTCGACAGAGGTTGCTGCTGAACACCAAGCAAAAATCAAGTAGATTTATCTCGTGTTTCAGATATGTATAGCAATATTTTCATTATGTTACCTACCACAAAGTTAAAAGCTTTTAAAGTGCACCAATCAAAATAGAATATTGTAGTTCAGCGTAAGGGATATTTTAAATAAACGCTTAAATTGCTTCCTTTGTAAACAAGCAGGGTTCGTTGAGTATCGGAAAATTGAGCGTCTTTATCTACCCTAGCGTCCTGACGTTATTGAATCTATCACTATCACAGCCACAACAAAGAAACGTCTGCATATCCACAGGATATTAGAAAAGTTGCATCTATAAAGCTTAACACTGCAAGTTTCTTCTTCCATAATCAAGTATTAAATTGATATATCTATATAGATAATACTTGATTTTTAAATTGATATATCTAATACTTTCTGATGTTTACGCGAATGTTACACATTTTGAAATAAAACTACGTTTACGGAATCGCGTTTACTTGATTTTACTCCTATCCCGACGTTTCGAATACTTTACAGCATTCATGATCACGGGTGGACTTAGATGATAGACGTCCAAGGTTCATATGTTATTTCAACGGTTTCATCTACCCACAGTATATGATTTTACAAAATTTTTGGTTTATTTATTTTAACCCACCTAATATTCGTTTAGAAACACAGTGAAAATATCTACTTCAAATGTTTATGCTTACAATGTATGAGACTTTAAATTAGTATATTAAAATGAGTATAATACTCCACTTTAAATTGTAAAATTTTTGTTTTTATTTAGTGCTCAAAAATTCTACCACAAACTACCAATTACTACCAGTAAGAAGACAATCTTGGTTATTAGTTTATATTATTAAATATATTGATTTTGCCAAAAGCTAAGACTAAGAATCTACCACCGGATCGGAACGCGGCCTGACTGAGAAAGATCCGGCCAGAAAACTCAGTAGGCAACAACTGTTATGGATTATTAAAATTTGTACGGAATTACTGAGATCTAATAAGGTTTAAATTTTAATTTTTTTTTTTTTTTTTACAAAAGGCAAATACTAATGTGGGTTTTATCTACACAATAAGCGCTAACTGTGTCTTGCAATCTAATCAACCTTGGACGTCTATCATCTAAGTCCACCCGTGATCATGAATGCTGTAAAGTATTCGAAACGTCGGGATAGGAGTAAAATCAAGTAAACGCGATAGATTCCGTAAACGTAGTTTGATATATCTATACAGATATATCAATTTAATACATTATATATGTGCCGTGTGGGGCTGGCTTTAAAATTATCCCACCCCTCTCCACCCATGGAAGTCGTAAGAGCCGACTGAGGGAATACCGGGGGAGTGGGCAGCAGCACTCCCTCGAGTATTAAAAACATCCACTGCGATCGCCAACCCGCCTGCCAAGCGTGGCGATTACGGCACTATCCCCCATTCTTGGGGAGGCCTATGTCCAGTAGTGGACGTTAAAAGGCTGATGGATGGATAGATGGATCTATATAGATGATGCATTTTTTTTTATTGAATGTAGTGGCAGACGAGCCACGGCCACGGTCACACGGGAGATGGTGGTACCAACCCGCTCGGGCCCGATACCAAGTGAGTACTCCCACTTGGTACCCAGCCCTACCACCAGTCGTGCAATGGATGATAATTGCTTACTTCCCTTAGCCGCCTCATACGACACGTGGGAAAGAATGGGGTGGTGACATTTGTAACCTTGGTTCGTCACCATACAGAATAATGGAAATGTTGTAGGTAGTTATTTAAATGGCGACCACTGGTGACAAATGTGGACTCAAATTATCTATTTGAATTCTGAATAGCTCTCGATTCGCACAAAACGTTTGTTTTAAATGTTTAATTTATTTCCGTTAATCCTATTTTTAAAAAGACATTTCCTCGTTTCTATCTTATTTTAAAACAAATGTGAAGGTCTATAGAAAAAAAAAAAACCCTATGGTATTAATTCGAAAGGATGAGCAGAGGTGTTTCGCGTATGCTCACATAACTGTAGCCACTTTTGTCTTTAAAAATACACCAAAGATAATCATTTGTTGTCGAAGCTCTTCCAAACAATATGATAATAATTTATAATTATCTAAAAACATATTGTTATTTGAAATAATTCATTTATTATTTTTATTATTTATTACACACCCACGGTTCGCCTGCTACTCGTATGTTATATCATACGAGTAGACAGAAATATATACTTATTGTCGTACAAGTAAATAATCATAGTATATCTCATTGCTCTCAGTACGGATTGGGTTTTTAATTAGTAAAATAATTTACAATACTGCATGGACATGATTGCAAGCGACAATATTGACAGCTAGTGCCTAATATGTTTTTTTGTTTTACCGAGGAACTGAGTTCAGAGGGAGTTAGAAAACGCATATTTATGCTGTCTTATAAATACTCGTAAATGTACAGTGATAGCTGACGTATCAAATTCTACACTCAGTCCGTAGCTTTGTCCCTTTGGGTTTTCAAAATTGTGTGCTTGTATATATATATATAAAAAACAAAAAAAAATACAAAGCATCACGCCTGTATTCCCCGAAGGGGTAGGCAGAGGTGTATTACACACCCACGACTCGCCAGCTATGTTTAAGTCCCACGTAATAGGGGGCGAGCCTATTGACATCTACTGGGCACATTTCCAAACTCCGGGCTGTTGCTGTTGTTCTGTTTATATATATATATATTATGTATATATATATATATATATATATATTTTACACACAAATTATTATTGCATAGTGAGTAGTATTGTCGTGATAAAATATTATTACCCGAATGATTTTCTTGATGAATGCTAAAACAATGGGCCAGCGTGCACTACCCGTAGACTGAATCTCTCCAATTCTGTTCAGAGGGCCTATTAGACTATTGCACGCCTCATAAGCGAAGCGTTGAGGTGTGTTCTACTCCCGTTTTACACGAAACAACTGATTTTCAAACATAAAATGTGTCTATTTATCATATATTGCACTTGTAAAATAATATCTACACACACATATAAAGAACAAACACTGTTTTTAACACTCATGATATTTTTGATGCCATTTTTGTTATTTAAACTAGTTAGAAAACTGTTTGAAAAAAATCTGGCTTGGACGTCCGTGAGTTGTAGGTAATGTATGTTAACACGATAACGATCAAAATACTTTACTAATCGAGTCTTTTTTTGTCGTTTACGAATTATTGTGATTAGGAATAGAGCCCTATTACTTTTCACGTTCTGATTCGATGTGGTTTAATTGTTATTAAATAAAATAAAAAACACTGAATATTTACGGCATTTACGCTCAACGCGACACTAAAACAAGCGCCTTTCATGAGAACTACCTTTTTACGTACGTATAGCCACCGGTGGTTTTACTATCGTCAACAGAACGCCGATCGCTCGGCCGGTACATTGTTTTTTGTTAAAAGAAAGTTCTTACCTTTGCTTGACGAACTGATGATATTTGTCAAGTATAATAACTATTTTATCCATAACAATAATTAAAAACACTGAACATACGTAAATAATAACACACCAACGTTATAAAACACGAAAAAAACATATTTTACATTCCACAAATTTTTTTGCGCGGCCTTGTCGTGCGCCGCGCGGCCCGGAACAGAGTGAGAGGTAGACCAATATAGAAGTACTTCTTAAAATTAGCGCTAGATGGCGTATAAGACATGAAACCCACATTAGTACTTTTTGAAATTAGCGCTATCTATGTGATTTATTGAAAACTACTTAGTAAGACCAATACATTATTAGTTACTTATCAAATAATCAATTTTATTGTGAAAAATGAAGATTATGAGGCGTGCAGTTTTGGATTTTCCAAAGTATTTTATATATTAAACTAGCCTTTGCCAGCGGCCTCGCCGCATCCAAAAGCTAGTTTTTTTGGTTATATCTTAGGTTCCCGATATAGTAGCGGGATAAAATGTCTACCAGTTTTTAAGTCAAATCAAAGCCTTTCAAATAAAAAAAGTTGCATCAAAATCTATTTAGTAGTTCTTTTAAATAAATTTTACAAAAAATTCTAGTTTAAATAATTTTCTAGTTTTTCGGTTATATCTCAGGTTCCCGATATAGGAGCGGGATAAAATGTATACCAGATTTTAAGTCTAATCAAGGCCTTTCAAATAAAAAAGGTGCAACAAAATCCATTCTGTAGTTTTTGTGTGATGCGCGAACAAACAAACAGACAAACAGATAAACAGACAAATAGACAAATATTCTAAAAAAAATTGTTTTGTGTTTAGATACGCCTATATAGCCTGTTACAGTCATTTTTTCTCAAATATTTTGAATGTACAGACGCAGCTCTGTTACAGTTTTATAATAGTATAGATAATGACATGAATATAATAATATAGTTGGTATAATAATATACTTAAATATTATTCGACGATATCAACCTTAGTACCCCGATAACTTCTCATACTTTCGAAGTAACTTTCACGTAAAATGAATACTGCATAGGTAGGTAGAGACAACGGATTATTTCACTTGCACACGTTGTATTATAATTTAATCCTAAAACCCTGCCAGGGATTTTAGACGGCCACTCAGATATCTTTGTGCCGAGCTAACTGAAAGCTGATATTGAAAACGAAAAACTGGTACGCCTGTGCTCCACTGCGGCGCTAGCAACACTGATATATAAACTGTGTCGTAAATCGCATTCTAGTGAAAAAATATGTATTTTTTATTTCGTGTTTGTACCGTTTCGTTTTTGTATTTTGCACCCGCAATAATTTCCGGTTTATTGCGTTGAAAAAAAAACTTTACCATGAGGGATTTAAACCCAGGCCCCTCAGAACGTGAGCGTTGCACGTTACCATTACGCCACCTAGCGTCTAGTAAATAGTTGAATGAAAAATGGTAACCATTTATCGGGACTGCTGCTATACGAGTAATATAGTTTTATATCATAAAGGAAATCTGATTTCTGATTGGAATGTTTATTGAAGTGAAAACTTCTTTTAGCGCGGTACGAAAATTTTTAGATGAGATAAAATCTATGGACTCGCGACACCGTTACGAGACGCAGCTATAGTGTGTGCATTCGAAATTAAATTTGTCACACTTCCCGGTTTCCGATTGAGCTGAAATTTTACACCCATATGTATATCGCGTGACAATGCAATATTATGATAACAAGGTGGACCTAGGTACTCTATAATGAAACGGCGCAACCCTATCGAGTTTGGGCTTGTATGATTCGTCTTGATGAGTACTTTGTCTCTAGATGGTATCCAGGGTCTGAGGATGAAGCTGGAAGGTGGCCACAGTAACTCTATAATAAAACGACATAACCCCATCGAGTTTGGACTCATTTGATTTGTCTTGATGAGTACTTTGTCTTTAGATGGTATCCAGGGTCTGATGATGGAGCTGGAAGGTGGCCTTGCGAAACTGTAATTGAATGGCGCTGCTCCATCGACTTAGGGCTCGTTTGAAATGTTTTGACTAGTACTTTGTCTTTAGTTGTTATCCAGAGTCTGATGATGAAGCTAGAAGGTGGCCATAGGAACTCCGTTATAAAACGACATAACACCATCAAGTTTGGGCTCGTATGATTCGTCTCGACGAGTACTTTGTCTCTAGATGGTATCCAGTGTCTGATATGGAGCTGAAAGGAGGCCTCTGTAACTATGTAATGAAACAACCCGAACCCATCAAGTTTATATTCGTTTAATTCGTCTTAAGGAGTACTTTGTCAAGCTATGATCATTTTTTAATGCCTAAATGTATAATTTTGATTAACAAGTTTTAATTTAAGATCGGACTATTAATTTGGATATCTAAAAATAACAACTGTTTATAGTTTTAAGTTTTCACTTCTGTCAGCAGTCCTTAGACTGCTTAGAATTATTTTTTTCATATGCATCTCCAAAATTTGTCGGTTATTCTGTATTATCGGTGTATTTTTGTCGGTCAACGGCCAATATTGATATTTTTGTATACAAGGGCTGAGTAGTCATGGTATGTGACACTAAAAACTAGTATGTGTAACAAGAAGTTGGTACGTCTGACACCCCTGAGCCCTGTAATTGTGATAGAGGATTTTATTCCACATTGGGATGTATATCAACTGCAATATTTGATATTACTTCTTTCACCCGCGAGCATTGTAGTTGATCATTACGATGGGCTGTTGCTTGGCTATGTTAGTGTTACGCATAGATAGAGCAATGATTGTCTTAGCATGAATGGGCCGGTTCAATCGAGGAAATACCGCCTTCTCACAAAAGATCAACGTAAAATAATGATAAGTACTACTACGTACGTGTACTGTTGTGTTTCTTAAGGTGAATGAGAGCGCCGGAGGCCCATACTCCCTCATTATCCACCATGCAGCCACTGAAGTAATCCAACACAGTACCAGTGGTCCGTGAACACAGGCGGAGAGACGGCACACAGCGGGTTTCTTTAGTAGGTGAGGGCCCAACAATACCATGTTTGTTGCCCCAAACGACGGGGTGTGCGGTTAGGTACATTTTACCCCGCCTAAACCAAAAAAAAGGAAAGAAAACAGCCGTGTGCCACCAAATACATAAAAAAAACATATTTCTTGATTATGTTTTTATTTCCAGGTAAAGAAAACCAACTCAGTCCGAACATTGCAACCATTGAACGATCTAGATTTAACAGACAAACCCTCGAGTCTAGACGTCCACACTTCACCAACGTCCTGAGCGACTACAAGGTCGCCAGAGGAGGTACTATTGGATTGCAAGTTGAAGTACGCGGAGCTCCAACCAGGGTAGAATGGCTGAGAGAAGGTCGGTCTGTTACCGAGATATACAGAAACGCAAGAACGTTTGTTGAACATGGATTGTACACTCTAGCCCTCTCAGATGTCACGGAAAAGGAGTCTGGAATGTATACTTGTAGAGCCTGGAGTTCGCATGGTAATGTGGACATGAACGCAGCTATCACAGTGATACAGCCTAATGAGTTGGAGGGGAAACCAGCTATAATCGTTGGTAGACCCGAGAAAGATATTTTGATATCAGTTGGGGAAGATGTTAATATTTCGTTCCGAGTACAAGGTGAACCGAAGCCTAAAGGTAAGTACAGACATGAGTAAATATTTATTTTAGTTTTATTAGCGACACTAATATGATATAAGCTGAAGAGTGCTTTGTTTGTTTGAACGCGCCCATATTTAAAAAATCATTTAAATTTATATAAATATTTTAAAAATTAACAGCAAATTTATTTAGAAATGTTAAAGGTGTTTTATCATTATCCTAAAGTTTTTAAATAAGAAGAATTTAATGTGTAACTGCTAAGAAATAGATTACGGCTGAATCGTGCATGATTATGGTTTCTGTCAATAAATATATAATTTAAAGAATGTTGGTACCTATATAGTCACTAATTGTTGTACAAGTTTACTTTTTATTCATTCCAGTCTAATGAAAATCTCGTTACCTTTTTTATTCAAATACTAGCCTTTGTCCGCGCCTCCGCTACAGCCAGAAGCTAGTCTTTAGGTTATATCTCATGTTCGCGATGTTCGTAGAGGGATAAAATCTATTTCAATTTTTAATTCTAATCAAAAACTATCACATAAAACGTTTAGTTTCATTTTTGATCTATATATGATCTATTTGACATGCTCCGCCACTTTTTAAAGTACAAATTCTTTGTGAATAAGGAAAAAGAGATTTTTTGTACTAGCGGGAATCGAACCCACGTCTTTTCCAATCCGGGGAAGTGCTCTAAACCACTGAGCCATAGTACAGATCTTTCGATCATCCGAATCTCCTTATCACATTTGTCTTAACGACCAACGCCATCTATACTACTATACTATAGCTCAGTGGTTTAGAGCACTTCCCCGGATTGGAAAAGACGCGGGTTCTATTCCCGCTAGTACAAAAAAAAAACTATTTTTCCTTATTCACAAATAATTTGTACGTTTAGTTTCGTCAAAATCTTTTCAGTAGTTGTTGCGAGATAACCGACCAAACAAACAGACAAATAGACAAAATTAAAAAAAAAGATTTTGTGTTCAGAGTCGTCAGATATAATTTATGTTAAATGTGTAGACAGCTCTGTTACATTTTTAAAGTACAAATTTATTTGTGAATGAGGAAAGAGATTTTTAGTACGAGCGGGGGGAATGCATTTACATGCATTAGAGCACTTCCCCGGATTGGAAGGGACGCGGGTTCGATTCCCTCTCGTACTAAAAATATCTTTTTCCCATTCACAAATTAAATTTGTACATTAAAGTAGCTCAGCATGTCAAATGCTAAAAAATATAGTTCAAAAATAGCTCTGTTACAACTTTAAAATAGTATTGATAGATAGAAAATTATGGAAAAAATCAACTACTTACTGCAGTAGTATTTTGTTTTCAATAAATCACAGTGTGTTTAAAAAATAGAACTATAACTTTTAATATTTCTATTTTTTTTAAAGGTTTTTATCGCAATGAGTAAATTATTTTGTACTAATATTTTATACTTTACGTATCTCTACAGTGGTATTCATGAAAGGTATCCGAGATATAACGAACGACCAACGTGTCTGTAAGATGACTTCTGACGACTACGTCAAGTTCACACTGAAGAGATCTGTCGTATCGGACGCCGGGACGTACTGCGTATTAGCACGGAATGCATACGGATGTGACAGAGCATTTGTCACTGTTGTGGTAAGTGTATCAGACAGCTATCTTTGTAGTGCTAGCCCTCCACCGGAACCATATTACATTCCTTCAGTGATGGCCCTCGTTATCCTGTAAATAAACCCATAATATTTTATTGAATACTTCTTTCTTTTGTGGTTGTTTCCCTGAACAATCTTACCAACAAGACTTTAAAAAAAAGGTTTTGTAATACATAAGTACCCATTGATAGGTAATATAAGATTTTTGTGTAATTTAATTTTTAAGAGGACGGGTCTTTATAATTGATTTGTTGACGGGTTTCTGCAACTATTGCTCCGTTATCATGGTGCTTGCAACAGAACTGCAGTATAAAAATTTCGTAAGTAAAATATATGGTAGAAATCGCAGCAACAAATCTAGTATTATTAGCGGCTATTACAGTTTCAAAAGGGATTGTTATTTCTAAATCATGATTATCTCATTTCCGAGTAAATGAAGTAATTTTCTTAGAATAATTAAGTTCTTTAATCCTTAAGCTTCCTTAAACGACTAACTGACCAGTAACCGAAATTGAACGACCTGACCAAAATTGACGCTAAATTGCTTAACATAATATAAGTTCTACTCGGCTCCTATTTAAAAATAGACTATGTCTTTTTTGGGCCCTGAACTACATGCGTACAAAAATTACGGCGTTAATATAATAATAGTGGATAATTAAGTTAAGTACAATATCGCACTTTTGTAGTTATAATATTAATAAGTGAGGATAAAAATATTGCTCAGAAATTTTTTAATTCTATTACTAAACAGGTTTTTGAAAGTTCTAGTAATATTTTCGTGTATGTATAATAAATAAGTAAATAAGTTTAAAGTACTTTTAAAGATTCGCGAATTGACACGACGTTTCAACTGCGTTGTAGCAGCCGTCGTTCCGTGACCACGGCTGCAGTAATGCAGTTGAAACGCCGGGCTAAGGGTATAGTTAAAAAAATCACCTAATATATACGCGAAAAAAGACCCGTTTATGTTACTTTTAAGTTTAAGTTATGTTTTTAAAGAAGGTTAAGTGGATCTAGCTGTGACTGAATGCCGTCTGGCAGGGAAGAATCGTACTGTAAAATGCTTGATAACTATCAGTAAAAATAATCATGAATAATCATAAGCATTAGCCTTAACCTACTTACCGAGCCCCGAATATTCAAAATATCTTAATTAAATAATTTCAGAATTAAAATAATAATATAGAAAGCTTTACATCGCTTTTTGTATTTTGCATGCAAACAATTTGTAACCTTTTGTTCGGTAAGACTGGATGTGAAAGCTCGATCGATGACAAGTCTAACAAAATTTCGTTTAGGTTTAAGGACAATATTATAAATGGAAAACCACTTCATCATTCACTTCTTTAATGCATGTAAATGCTTCCGATAGATGGCGCTGGTCGTAAAGACAAATGTAATAAGGAGATTGGGATGGTTGAAAGACCTGTACTATAGCTCAGTTGCTTAGAGCACTTCGCCGGATTGGAAAAGACGCGGGTTCGATTCCCGCTAGTACAAAAAATCTCTTTTTCCTTATTCTCAAATAATTTGTACTTTAAAAA
The DNA here is from genome assembly GCA_948253155.1 of Leucoma salicis. Taxonomy (NCBI): domain Eukaryota; kingdom Metazoa; phylum Arthropoda; class Insecta; order Lepidoptera; family Erebidae; genus Leucoma; species Leucoma salicis. Next base: position 2,673,690 of record OX411803.1, read on the forward strand.
GTGGCGGAGCATGTCAAATGCTAAAAAATATAGATCAAAAATATATTTGTTCTACGAATAGAACTTTCTAGATTAACCTTCTACATGTAATAATTGCTTCAGTACCTGGAATCCCAATTCAATTACTTGCTTCATGTAATCACAGCGTCGGAAACTATTTGTCCGAATGCATTCTATAAATAGAATCCAATTAGTTACTATAATTATGGTCCATAGTTTAAATAATGTTTATGTCATAGTCACATTTTAAAATTGTTCACCTTATGCTGTGGCCGACCATATTTTCGGATGGAGTATTCCACTTTCATAGATAATAATTTTTTTAAGAACTTGTTAAGCGTACCGCATCAAGTAACTTAATTGAACTTCGATCAATATTAACCATTGATTAACCGAAGTTAAGTTAGTGTTAAAGAGTGGATCGCGGTCGATACGACGCGGTACCCGTGATCCGCCGTAGTAAGGGCGGGTGAGGGCGCACGGTGGGTTTTTAGTGGGTGGAAGCCCCACACTACCCTGCTGTCTCCCTGTCTCCCCGGGCAGTGGGGTGTGCGATACGACATTTCTTCTGTCTCATTCACTCACTCAATTTTTATATTGTGAGATTTTTAAAAATTTGTTCAGTTTTTTGGCCGTGTGGGGCCGGCTTTAGAATTGTTCCACCCCTCTCCACCCATGGGAGTCGTAAGAGCCGACTGAGGGAATACAGGGGGAGTGGGCAGCAGCACTCTTTCGAGTATTAACAACATCCACTGCGATCGCCAACCCGCTTGCCGAGCGTGGCGATTACGGCACTTTCCCCCCATTCTTGGGGAGGCCTATGTCCAGCAGTGGACATCGAAAGGCTGATGGATGGATGGATGGTTCCGTTTTTTGTAAATTTTATTTTCTACAGACCTTGCCCTGACAATAACGAACGCAACAAAAAAAATATCCATTTTGGTGCAATCGTTCGGAAGTTATGCGCGTACATACATTTCATCGATTCATTTTTATTTATATAGATAATTGTATTGTTTTTGTTTGTAGGTAAGACAACGAGCTTCTTCAGAAAACTTGGTATCAGATTGGACATATCCTGTGGACGATTCAGCTGTGTCTATAAATGAAAGAAAGTATAAATGTAAGTTTAATTAATTATACATTACTAGAAACTCTTCTAGGCTTCGCACGGGTGCAATTTACTATACTACTACTTTGTCAAGAAAGTACCGGGAAAAGATCAATAATACACAAAATGTTTGTTATTCATCCAAATTTATTTTATCACCTTCAAAGTATGCTCCTTCAGAAACGATAGACTTAGGCCAACGAATAATCCAATCATCAAAACATTTTTCAAACGCTGTTGCCGGAATTGAGTTCAGTTCTCGCCGCAAATTCTCATTTATGTCTTCTACCGATTGAAAACGAGTGCCACGAAGTGGTAATTTGAGTTTAGAAAAAAGAAAGAAGTCGGCTGGAGCCATTTCTGGTGAATATGGTGGTTGCTCGATGGTATTTTTTGAGTGTTTGGACAAAAAATCATTCATAATGATGGCCTTGTGCGAAGGCGCATTATCGTGGTGCAAAATCCATGAATTTTCTTTCCACAAATCTGGCCTTTTTCGTCGAATTTGCTCTCTTGAACGCAGCATAACGCTCCAATAATATATTTGTTTACCGTTTGACCTTATGGCAAGAATTCCGAGTGCACAACACCGCGATAGTCAAAGAAAACAGTCAACATGACTTGGACCTTTGATCGACTTTGGCGTGGTTTTTCGGTTTCGGTTCAGTTGGAAGTCGCCACTCCAAAGCTTGTTGACTAGTTTGCATGTCAAACTCGTAAACCCACGTCTCGTCACCAGTAAAAAAGCGTTTCATGAATGTTGGGTCGGAATTGACTCGTTCTAGCATGTCCTCAGCGACTCTCATGCGATTGAGTTTTTGGAGAAAATTCAGGTCTTTTGGGACTAGCCGAGGGGAAACATGTTTCATACCCAAGTCATTATTAAAAATGGTACGGATCGACTCGTGAGACACAGAAAGTTCGGTGGCTATCTCTTTCAAAGTTGGATGAGGATTTTAAGTCACTATTTCCTTCACTTTTGCAATGTTAACTTCAGTTGCAGACGTTGATGGCCTACCAGAGCGAGGCAAATCTTCCATCATATCTCGGCCGCTTTTAAACGCTTTGTACCACTCATAAGCACGTGTTTTCATAAAGTCGATTCACCGTAAGCCTTCTGTAACATTTTCAGTGATTCCGAACACGAAATTCCATTGGCGATGCAAAATTTAAGACAAACTCTTTGTTCGATGTTTTTGTCCATTATGAAATTCGCAATACACACTAGATATGATATAACTAAAAACAGCACTGTATTTAATATAAATAACATATGCAACTCAAACTCCGCGCCAAAATGGATAACAGTTGTGCCAATCTAACAACAACAAAAAAAAACAATAACTTTAATTTAGAACCTTTAACAAATCATCCATTCCCAATACTTTCTTGACTGAATTAACTAATTATTTTTCTGGGATAGCAAGTATGTAAAACATAACTGTGTATTATATTCTGTTGCTGTCAATGGTATCTACTACTGACTTACAGTAATTGAATAATCAATTTGCTAAATTAAAATAAACAATGGTCCTCTTTATTTTTTATTTATTATTCCCGTTATATACCCTAAAGTAGATAATTGACTGAAAAAAGTGTAAGTAAGTAGAAAATATTGAAAAATACTAAAATTAATTTGAATTTTCTTCATCACTTAAAATTCTTCATTTGAAAATTGCGATGACGTACCTTGCAATAATTCAATAATAAATGGTCAATACACTTGTTAAATGGTCAATGTCTTGTTTATTAGATTCATGTTTTTGTACCAATATATACGAAATAGAAGTTAATTTTAAAATCATTAAACAACAAATATAGGTTAATATAATCTTGTTATGTAACCTTGTGACATAGCTTGTTCAAATTTCCATTGTTTTATATATTTTGCAACATTTAATAACATAATTTTTTGCTTGTTGACTTTTTCATGCTTATATTCATAGAGTAGGCAGGTTATCCAAATCACAAGATAAATAATACGGTGTGTCAGCAGGTCGTTAAAAATATATCACGCGTGGACACACATAATGTCAGTCGCTGCCGGAGGACAGCGGCAAGCAAACTAGCTAATTTGGTGTGTAAACCTAAGTTCACATGATCGGGCAGCATCGCGTGGAGCGATCAATCGCACGGTATAAGATCTAATCAAACTGTGTTTTCCTTTACGTCAATCTTGTCCCGCGCATAGCCTAATCGAGTGTGTCCTTAGATGTTGTTTCAAGAAAAATTAAAAGCCGTGAAAAAAGTGTCATTCTTTTTTTAGGTCATGTAAAGATGTGAAACTTCTTTCACATGTCTGATTGAGTTCTGTTTTTGCAATGATATTGCAATAACTAGAAGATTCCAACACTTCGCTAATACGACAGTCCCAATCAATATACACGTTAGCTTATTGGTAGTTACAAAACAAAATGCAGTATGTAGTGATAATTACTTAAATTTAGTACAAGTATGTACACATTCTACGTCGCAAACTTCTTAGAATTAACATTCGAACTTCTTCATTGCTTAGGTAGGTACTTTGACGCAGAATCGAACCCAGCACTTGGTTTATTCAACCAGTAAATTCCAATGAAAGTGACTCGGTACAGACTAGCACAGTGGCAAAATAGTAGGTTAAAGTAGATTACGTTAGGTATTTAGTGTTGTAAATAGGTATCGCTGCGGACCGCGCGTGTTCGTTCGTTGACCTGATTGAAAAAAAACATGCAACAATGTACGACAAAATAAACCACATCTAATACAGCTGTATTAGATGTGGTTTATTTTGTCGTACATTGTTGCATGTTTTTTTTAATAAAGTGACTTTTTTTTTTTTTACGAAATTATCGTTTCATTTAGCTATACTAGCTTGACGGAGCATAAAATAATGCTAATAAAAAGTTGTAATAATAGTATTTTTTTTCATCAGGATCGATTTTTTTTTGTCCCATAGCATAGGGACCATTAGTACTACCGACTGTCTTCTTTTTCGGGAGCGTTCGCATAATACCCTGTATATATTACTTTTTTTTTTACATACATTATAATAGATAGAAAACACCCAGACGCAGTACAAATATCTGTGTTCATCACACAAATAATTGTCCTGAGTGGGAATCAAACCCACGACAAGTCGGTTACACTACCGACCAAGCCACAAGGCCCGCCATTGATTTCTAAAATTTTAGAACATCATTTTAAATAAAGATTATCTAAATATTTTTATAGGTAAGACGTAAGTATCTAAGAAATAAAACTAAATAAAACCTATTTAGTAGTTTTTTCGTGCTGCCTAACAGTAGACCTCATTTTATTTATATGCCTAACTGCCTCTGTGGTGCAGCGGTAGTGTAAGCGACTGCGGATCTTGAGGTCTCGGGTTCGATCCCTTGGTCGGGCATTGCTATTAGAGCATTTTGTAAAAAAAATCTCAGTAGCAGCACGGAGTTTGGAAATGTGCCCGGTAGACGGCAATAGGCTCGTCCCCTATTAAATGGGACTTAAACATAGCTGGTGAACCGTGGGTGTGTAACACACCTCTGCCTATCCCTTCAGGGAATACAGTCGTGATGTTATGTTTATATACCTAGATACATGGTAAACCCAGCCACGAGTTGCTGTGGCTTAATTATTGTAGGCTCACCTATATCCATTTTGGGTAAGATTCTCGTAAAATCCTTTCTTAGTGCTCGCCTATAGTATTATAAAATACATACATAAATTCTATATTATAAATATATATATATATAGATTACTATAAATAGCCGCAGCTGCTTCTTTTGTGTTGGACTTCCTTGATTATATAAAGTAGACACCGCTTAGGCAGAAGGAGAACTCAAAAGTTATTCCTATGGTATGTTACGAACGCATGGGGGAAACTCATGCCTAACTTGCGATGTAAATGGATTTGAAGTAGAGATTGATGGAATGCAATTACTACAAAAGGCTTTCGCTTACGCTTCGCTACATGTAGGCCTTTAACCATTTTTTACTGTCGTGGAGATAACTTTCCAAAAAAGGATTATATGTAAATATAATTGGTGACATATGCTTACTTCACCGTAATGTATACTTTTAAATAATATTAATAGAGAGTTTTATTTCTTCTACAATCCTAAAGACGTCTGCATTAGTCAATCACCCGCGTGAAGCGATGCACGGTCACTAGTTAAATCTAAACTAATTCACACCCCGATGTAGATCTATTAGTTTCATTGCATTATAATATCATCGTCATATATATATCGTCTGTCTTATATTTCACTAGCTGACCCGGCGAACTTCATGCTGCCATGTTTTTTTTGGTGAGAGACTTGTTTTACTATTTATGCTCAATCTATTCATACTGTCAATATTTTTCAAGCTATCAACTGCTGGCTGAACAACTGAATGTCAATCTCTCAATGTTTTGTCAATGTATTGAAGATCTCTCACCATCTGTCTCATTCACTCACTCAATTTTCATAACATGATCATCATGATTTTTAAATATTCACTGTTAATATTTTTAAATTTTCTTTTATAAAAACCTTGTGCTGACAATAAGAGACACGAAGAAAAAAGAACTATCCAATTTGGTGCAGTCGTTCGGAAGTTATGGGCATATATACATTTCACCAATTCATTTTTATTTATATAGAATATGATAGTTTTAGGTTTTATATCTGATCTCTGCTAGTTAATCTTACCACTTATAACACAAGTTAAGCTAAGAAACTGCGTTGTTATTCATCTATTTGATACACGTTTTACTTTAGCGATATAGCAAACAGCATAAACCTTATATTAAATACAAAAAATAGTCTTTGTTCACTAAGTAATTTTTTTTTAGTGCACGTATATAAGTTCCCGTTAGCAACTAAGCAAATTATATATTTGTATATGCAAATACATGAATAAATATACGATCAATAAATACATTTATCATCTGGCAGGCAATCTGGCATGTCGTCAAATATTCTTTAAGGTCAGTGCCGCTTTGATTCTCGTTTTAGCTGTGCCCAAGCGCATCCCGGGAGAGCCGAGCATCGTCGACGGAGGAAACAACTGGGTTTCTCTGGCCTGGCCTAAGCCTGACCCTAGCAACACAGCTCCAGTACTTGCGTATAAGATAGAAAGCTGGCTCCTCGGCAAAGAAGGAGGAGCGCGCTGGGTGGAACTTGGCATTACTCCTTTGAACTCTTTCGACGCGTTCAACTTGAAACAAGGGGAAGAATATCATTTCCGAGTAACACCTAGGAACAGGTACGGGTGGGGAGAATCCATTCAAACGTCCTCCCCGATCGGAGTCGGACTTTCTGGAGACAGGCCTGAATTTGTGGAAATTTTGCCGGGACAGTTGAAAGTTTTAGCTGGAGAAACGGCGAATTTAAGCTGCAATGTAAAAGGAAAGCCGTTGCCTGAAGTCATTTGGATGAAGAATGGACACGAAATTGAAGAAGAGGATCGGATGACGACAGTTTTCAACGGTCAGGATTGTTGCTTGACCATAAGGGATATAAGGATTGAAGATGAAGCCCGATACAGCTGTGAGGCCAGCAACGTTCACGGACGCGCTTCTACTTACGCTAGGCTAGCTGTAGTCACTGACAGAATGATCTGGGAAGCTGATGCGAAACTTAAGAGGTGAGTAAAGTATATATTTTTCATACACGTAACAGAAATCAGTCAAAAAATTTATGAATACTGCAGGGCACATCAGAGGGAAATATCAGAGGTGTGTGCCTTGCCAGATTTTGACTACAGATTGGGAATCGAAGTCGGTACCCATCTTAATCTTTAATCTTATCAACAATAATAATATATACAAGTTTAGTTTAGTTATACAACAAGCCGGCTGTATAAACCACATATACTTTAGATCGACACAAATAATGCCATACTCAGCTTCATAATTTAGGGATTGAAAATATTTAGTAACTTTTAGAGATTTGCGAATTGTACATATATTTAAAGTAATATAATGCATGCAATGCATGTAAATGCATTCGATAGGTGGCGTGGGTCATAAAGATAAATGTGACGTGGAGATTGGGTATGGCCGAAAGTCAGTGCGATAGCTCAGCGGCTTAAAGCACTTCCCTGAATTGGAAGGGACGTAGATTCAATTACCATTCGCACTAAAGTTATCTTTTTCCACATCCACAAATAATTTTAACTTAGAATAAAACCAAGGAGCGCAAAGTTAATGGTATTCAGTTAGATCCCCAGTCCGAGGTCTTTACACACAATTTTTTGCGATGGCTTGTGATGTCTGCCAACCTGCACTGCGCCACCGATTTTGGCCTTTGTCACCCTGAGAGGAGACCCGTGTCCTGTACAATATATAAAAATCATTTTTGGCATCGTGGTAGACTTTTTAGGTCATTGATGTATAAGAGAGCCACGGCCTCGTGCACGGAAGTCGGTTACACCGACTACGCCACGAGGCCCGTCATTAAATACGACAATAGTTAGATATTTGACGGGCCTAGAATCAAAGGATATCTTCGTTTTTTGGAAAGATTGATATTATGCTCGATAAAGACTGGAGTTGCATCGGAACCTAGCCCCTGTTGCCACAATTCTAATTACTGTAATATGGTCGTAATTCCCCTGTTCAGTGACACGACGAACTCCAGTGATATTTTATAGATTCTTTGACTAAACTATATTGAAAAATGTTTTTGTGGATTGAATTAATCTTTTTTTTGTTGCAAATGGTGGCAGACAAGCCTCGGCCCATCTGTTGAAAAATGGTAACCCTCGCTCATGGACTTAACTATACCGAGAGTATTGTCAAGTCCCTGCTCACCATTTCATTTCACAGATATAAATGAAATGTCCTCTCCTGCTACAACCAAAACACCTCGATATGCTTCATAGCCGATCATAAGGGAGATGGTGGTGTGGTTTACAAGTGACTATATAAACGTATTGTAAATAAAATGTTAGTTGAAGCACTTCATACTATATTAGCAAAAGTGCTATAATCACAGCATGAGAGTAGGTTAAAACGCAGTAAACGTTAAAATGGTAGCTTACGACATCTACACGTTTCGATTAGGTTCAAAAAGACTACTTTTTAACCATTTCGGCTGGCTCATGTATCGCCACATTAAAAAATCTATTTTTTAAAGGGAAAGATCGCAAGAGACGCTGGGAGAGTACCCTCCGCAGTTCACGATGCGTCTCCGCGACAGGCGGGTCCAAGCGACGTATCCTGTGCGTCTCACATGTCAAGTCGTTGGTAACCCACCACCGACCCTTACCTGGTTCAAAGATGGCGAAGATTTGGTGTTTGACAGTAAGTTTTTCAATATATCGGTACCTACTTATCTAATATATGCCCAGGTACAGGAATTTACGATGTGCGGGTGACATTTTTTCTTTGTCGAAGATATAAGCACCTGGTCCAAGAACTGCGTGAAAGTATTCAATGTTTGTCCACTTTCCGTGTCTAGACAAGTGAGCATATTTTAGTTAAAAGTATATATATATATAAAGCTGTAACAGAGCTGTGTCTGTACATTTAAGATATTTGAGAAAAAATAGGCGTGTCTAAACGCAAAACGATTTTTTTAGATTATTTGTCTATCTGTTTGTCTGATTATCTGTTTGTTTGACATGCTTAGCAACATACATTAAACACAAAGTGAAAAATGTGAAATCGAAAATAACACTCACGAGCAGGATTCGAACCTGCATCTCCTGGATACCGTCCAGATACTTTGCCAATTCAGCCATCGTGACCCTTGCTCCTGACTGCTAATCTCGATAACACATTCATACTTAACGTCTTTGGTTGACGCCTGCACCATCTGTCGGAAGTATTTTCATACATTATACCGACCAGGTAAACTTAATTTTACAATTAAGATTTTACCTAATAATGACGCAAACCCTATAAATGTTTAGATATTTTTATATATATTTTTAGCATTTGATATGCTTAGCAACATACATTAAATACAAAGTGATAAATGTGAAATCGAAAATAACAATCACGAGCAGGATTCGAACCTGCATCCCCTGGATACCGTCCAGATGCTTCAAGCATTTTATCGAGATTAGCAGTCGGGAGCAAGGGTCACGATGGCTGAATTGGCAAAGCATCTGGACGGTATCCAGGAGATGCAGGTTCGAATCCTGCTCGTGACTGTTATTTTCGAATTCACATTTATCACTTTGTGTTTAATGTATGTTGTTAAGCATGTCAAATGCTAAAAATATATATAAAAATATCTAAACGGTAGCTATCACTTAATTACCTTCAGGTAGGTAGGTAGTAGCTCATCTGCCACAAGCAATAATAAGTTAAAGCTTCAATACATTGTATTGTATGTCACAGGAAACCTTTATTCAAAAAAACTATAAAATTTTAATCGAGATACATCTATTAAACACAAAGTGGAAAATGTGAAATCGAAAATAACAGTCACGAGCAGGATTTGAACCTGCATCTCCTGGATACCGTCCAGATGCTTTGACAATTCAGCCATTGTGACAACTGCTCTCGACTGCTAATTTCGATAACACAATTGATACTTAACGTCCTGGGTGACGCCGACGTTATCGATCGACTTTAATTTTTGATTTCAAATTTTCGCACTCAATATATAAAAATATCATTATCGGGGCATTTTGATTTTGTAGTTTTTATCAATTCTGTTTTGTTTGCATTTATACTACAGAATTGGCGTTCAAATGGAATAATTAACCAGGTACTTAACGAGAATCTCTTTCTAGGCCGTCGTTGCAAGTATCAAGATGAGCACTTCCACACTCTCGAGATAGCACCAACCACACTTGAAGATGGCGGGGTTTACGAAGCGATGGCTCGGAACAACAGTGGGGCAGTCAGTTGTCGTTGCAGCCTCGTGGTAGACAAAGGCATCAGAGCGTACGTGGCACCGGAATTCTGTTGTGGCTTAGAGCCACTTTACAGACTTGCTGAGGGTGAGTTAGCATTTTAGTTTACTATAGGAATTTCCAGTGAAAATTTTGATTGAGAGTTCAGTTGTTGAACAACGCATGTAGACTGGCCTCAATCTTGACGCTACGCTATCACTTATTGTTCATTTGGGGAAGAAAAATGGGTAATGTTTCATGAGAAGTGGCAATTCATTGTTTCTGCCTACCACCCTTTTTTTTATTAAAGCAAGAAAAAAAGTGCTTAACCGCATACCCTGTCGTTCAGGGCAACGAACAGAGTAGTGTGGGACATTCACACACTAAATAAAACCGCCGTGTGCCGTCTGTTTTTATTTTATGGCGGGAAAACTGCCTACTACCCTGGGCCACAGTTTAATCTCGCTACTATATCAATAAGAAGTCAAACATAAACGCCCTTAAATACAGTGAAACTTAGAATTTACCCGTTTTATGTTGTGGATTGATAAACCGCATCGATGATAGTTTATATCTATTTGTTTAATTAATCATAATAGGTAACATCGCCTGCTATTCAGCTATTATTTGTGATCTGTTTGTATTGATCAATTGTTTATTTTACGTGAAATCAAAGCCGCAACGCAGTACAGTAGAATACTAAAATATCGAACTACACACAATAGGCACCTATTAAGTCATAATATGTGTTGTGACGTGAAATGGTTTGCATACCGGTCGGTACCATTGTTGAGTGTTATACACTCGATTTTACGTACTTTAGAAAATAACACATACCTACTTTTTTTCAGGCGATGAGCTTAGAATTTCCGCTGTAGTTGAAGCATACCCTTCAGTAGGAGTGACATGGTACCGTGATGGAGTCCGACTTAGACCAAGCCGTAGGGCCATTATGACCCTCGACAGGGATGGACAAATAGAACTGGCTTTAGCGTCCGTGACCACCAGAGATGCTGGCGTTTACACTTGCACAGCATCTAATGAAGTTGGCCGGGCATCTACTTCTGGAAAAGTGGAAATAATTGAGGGTGAATTTCAAAAGAGTACGACTAAAAGTAGTCCACCGATTGTTATCAATGCTCCAGATGTGCCGTAAGTAAAACTCTTACTCTTGGTTTTGCTGCAGACGGCAGACGAGCCACAGCCCACCTGATGGTAAGTGGAAACCTTCGCGAATGACGCTGCTCAACATTTCATTTCACGGATATGAAATGCGATTCTAGTGACCTTGAAGTACCAACCCCTCACAACAGATCAGCGTGAAACGACGGCAGGTACTCCTACCATTGTGTTTTGTACGATGAATGAAAGCGCTGGCTTCCCAAACACTCTATCTGTCCTCTGTTTATTGTCTTTCCTATCCACCTCCTATCCCTTTCCTTGGAGATGGCGACGCGCGAGTGATGCCTTTAATGTTGTTAATATCTGTAATATAGCTATTGCCGTGTGGGGCCGGCTTTAGAATTGTCCCACCCCTCTCTACCCGCAGGAGTCGTAAGAGCCGACTGAGGGAATACCGCGGGCAGCAGCACTCCCATTGAGTATTAAAAACATCCACTGCGATCGCCAACCCGCCTGCCAAGCGTGGCGATTACGGCACTTTCCCCCATTTCTTGGGGAGGCCTATGTCCAGCAATGGACGTTAAAAGGCTGATGAATAGATGGATGGAACATAGCTATGTCTGTACATTTAAGATATTTGAGAAAAAATGACTGTAATAGGCTATATAGGCGTGTCTAGACACAAAACGGTTTTTTAGATTTTTTGTCTGTTTATCTGTTTGTTTGTTCGCGCATCACGCAAAAACTACTCAACGGATTTCAATGCAACTATTTTTATTTGAAAATTCATGATTAGACTTAAAAACTGGTATACATTTTATTCCCCTACTATATCGGGATCCTGAGATATAACCGAAAAACTAGATTTTGGATGCGGAGAAGCCGCGGGCAAAGGCTAGTCATAGATAACAAATTATATGCGAAAGTGGAAAAAGAGACCTTTACTGCGAGTACGATTTGAACCGGCTTCCTATCCGATCCGGGCAAGTGCTCTGGACCGCTAAGCTATCCCAGTCACCCCTAATGTTGGCCCCTAATCTCCACTTCACTAAGAATACTGCCAAGCCGCTGCTCACCGTTTCATTTTGCGGATGGTCAAGAAATGAATGAATGCCTATGTCACAACCAAAATACAACGACGTTTTCACTGTCGGTAACACGATGGTGGTACCGGACCGCTGTGATGAATTATAGTAAGTAATAATACTTTGTGCTTTGGTACCAAAACCTACCACCAGTAATTCAATGGGGGACATTTGCTTATTTTCCTTAGTCGCCTCGTACTATACCCGCAATAATGGGGTGGCAACTCTTGTGTAAGGGGACATCACCGCGATAACAATAATAGGTTGAAGTTATATAGTTATTCTATTGTTCATTGTATTATATACATTTGTGAGTTTCAAACTAATACAATAATGAGGTGCTTGTTAAGGCTTTGTACGGACATCTGACTATTCGAGATCTTTCGAAATTAGATATCTTTTTGTTCATCTATTTAACTGGTAATCATAAAATAGTGGCTTAGTAAAGGAAATCATCGTGCGACCCCCACGTCTAGTAATTATCTAAATTAAATGCATAAAGTATGTAGGGAAAAAGCTATATAGGTATTATTTATCTACAAGAGATTCCTCAATATGTTAATTTGGCGATAAACATTGAAATAATATCATTTTACTCTATCTGTCTGATGAAATGCCTTTGACAGAATTATGCAGTAAGATCGAATTCAATTTGCGAGTCATTTGTATCTATTGAAACTAGTTCCAAATGCATTGCTGTGAGTGTGAGTTGTGGCTGCAAAGGCGACTGGTTCAGATGGAATTTGCCTCTCTTAGTTATATGGTCGCTAATTGTATGTTCGACGTAATCTCCCGTGACCCAAAGATTATTATTCAATGCTGGGATGTGTGAATTAAAAAATAACAGGCGGTCATAGAACTGCCGACAGAAATGAAAACTCAAAACAATGAAATAAGTTACTTATTAAGTGCAAAATAATCTACTATTTTTAGAGTACAAATTATTATTTGTGAATGAGGAAAAAGAGATCTTTAGTACGAGCGGGAATCGAACCTACGTCCCTTCCTATCCGGGGAAGTGCTCTAATCCAGTGAGCTATCGTACTCCCTTGCAGTCGTACCCAATTTTTGGTCATTTGTCTGGTTCGGTTCCCGCTCGTACTAAAGTTCTCTTTTTCCTCATTCACAAATAATAATTTGTACCCTTAAAAGTAGTTGAGCATGTCAACTGCTAAAAATATAGATCAAAATGTATTATTTGCTTTTCAATGCTATATGTATGCTAACTGTCAAATTCGTTAACACAGCAGCAGCAGGACGAACTAAGAATACAAGTGTCACCAGCCCATTCTTTAGCACGGATGTCGTATTAAGCACCTAACGGAAGTAAGCAATTAACACACACTTTACTGGTGGTAGGGTTGGGTACCAAGTGGGAGTACTCCCTTGTTATCGGTCCCGAGTGAGTCAGTACAACCGTCCCACATGAGACCGGCCATGAAACACCTCGTTGTGTTTTGATTGTAGTGGGAGATAGCAGTTCATTATTGCATTTCATTTGTTTTTATATATTACTAACCTTTGCCTGCGGATACGCATACCTTACATTCTTTAGGGTCCAGATCCGCGACTACGGATTAAGATAAGTTAAGACTTATCTACTCAATCAAACGGTGTTAGTGCGCGTGACCTTGAAACGACAGTTGACGGTTTGCGTTGTTATTGTTTTGTTCAAGCTCCACCAAAAAGTAACGGATACGGACACGGATACTGATCTTTATTCTCCCACGGATATCCGCGGATACGTATACGGATATCAGCGGATACGGATACAGATATCCGGCACATCACTAGTACAAACACAGCTCTGTTACAGCTTTATAACAGCATAGATAATAATTATTTTAATACTTAAATTAACAAAGTTGATTGTTATTATATTCTACGCAGATACTCCAAAGAGCCTATGTTCATTCGCAAGCCGCGTTCTAGCGAGGCACGAGAAGGTGACACTGTGATCATTGAATGCGTCGTCATCGGAGACCCTAAGCCTGATGTGTATTGGCTTAGAGATTTTTTGAAGGTAACTATAACATAAGTAATATACAATACCTATAACTAGCGGCTCGTGGACATTTATTTTTTAAACATTTTGGGATAAACGTAGAGTTATGTATCTTTATGCAGAACGTACGTTGATTACTTTTTTCTAATTACTATTTATATTCTTTTTATATTTTTTATCCGTAAATGTATTTTTATTCTTAAGATTTTTTTTATTTTTTACGTTATGTACATTCAGTCAAGAAAGTATTGGGAATGGATGTTTTTCTTATGGTTCCAAATTCAAATTTGTTTTTTTTTGTTGCACAACTGTTATCCATTTTGGCGCGGAGTTTGAGTTGCATCTGTTATTAATATTAAATACAGTGCTGTTTTTAGTGATATCATATTTAGTGTGTATTGCGAATTTCATAATGGACAAAAACATCGAACATAGAGATTGTCTTAAATTTTGAATTTCGTGTTCGGAGTCACTGAAAATGTTACAGAAGGCTTACAGTGAATCGAGTTTATCATAAACACGTGCTTATGAGTGGTACAAAGCGTTTAAAAGCGGTCGAGATGTGATGGAAGATTTGCCTCGCTCTGGTAGGCCATCAACGTCTGCAACTGAAGTTAACATTGCAAAAGTGAAGGAAATAGTGACTGAAAATCCTCATTCAACTTTGAGAGAGATTGCCGCCGAACTTTCTGTCTCACGAGTCAATCCGTACCATTTTTAATAATCACTTGGGTATGAAACATGTTTCCGCTCGGCTAATCCCAAAATACCTTAATTTTCTCCAAAAACTCAATCGCATGAGAGTCGCTAAGGACATGCTAGAACGAGTCAATTCCGATCCAACATTCATGAAACGCATTGTTACCGGTGACGAAACGTGGGTTTACGAGTTTGACATGCAAACTAGTCAACAAGCTTCGGAGAGGCGACTTCCAACTGAACCGAAACCGAAAAAATCACGCCAAAGTCGATCAAAAGTCAAAGTCATGTTGACTGTTTTCTTTGACTATCGCGGTGTTGTGCACTCGTAATTCTTGCTAGAAGATCAAACAAAAAAAAAAATTCTTGAATTTTGCACCACGATAGTGCGCCTTCGCACAAGGCCATCATTGTGAATGATTTTTTGTCCAAACACCCAACAAATACCATCGAGCAACCACCATATTCACCAGATATGGCACCAGCCGACTTCCTTCTTTTTCCTTAACTCAAATTACCACTTCGTGGCACCCGTTTTCAATCGGTAGAAGATATAAAGGAGAATTCGCGGCGAGAACTGAACTCAATTCCGGAAACAGCGTTTAAAAAATGTTTTGATGATTGGATTATTCGTTGGCGTAAGTCTATCGTTTCTGAAGGAGCATACTTTGAAGGTGATAAAATAAATTTGGATAAATAACAAAAATTTTGTGTATTATTGATCTTTTTCTGGTACTTTCTTGACAGAGTAGTATATTGTCTTTTAGTTTTATATATTTAAGTATTTTATTTTTTAGAGGTTTAATTATTTTTACTTGTTCTTATTTTCGTACACATCTTTATTTATATTTTTGTACTTATTTATTTTATGGATTAAGTAATTTATTTTGGTAGATCTTTACTTTTTACATATTATATAGCCTATGTTACTTAGGAATAATGTAGTATTCTAATTGTGAAAGAATTTTAAATCGGCCCAGTAGTTTTTGAGTTTATTCGTAACAGATATACAAGTATTTCCTCCTTATAATATTAGTCGTCTTTATAAATATAGCCTATGTTGCTGAGGGATAATGTAGCATTCTAATGGTGAAAGAATGTTTGTAATCAGTCCAGTAGTTTTGAGTTTATTCGTTACAAACATATAAAAATACAAATCTTTCCTCTTTATAACATTAATGTAGATTAGGAAGCTAATCTTATATCGTTGATGTACTAGGACATAATAATATATGTATTTTTTACAAATTTGTCAATTGTCAAATGCTCAATAATACAAATCATACACACACGTCCAACATTTTTAATCGTGCCATGATGTGGTTCGATTCTTAACCCTTAACAACCTACAGTAAAATTTTGTCCTTTAACCACCTACGTGCGATCTTAGAGACCGCTGATGATTTTATTACCTTTTATTTCAAATCTCTGGCAATGACGAAACATTTGAAATAATTGTTTATTTTTTAATGAAATAATTGTTTATTTCATTTAATCAAATGTGTATGTGTTTTGTACTCTAGAGCTTTATTTTTGAATCAAAAAATAATAAAGTTCGTAAAAAATTTCGCAATAAAAATCTCTCAATACTATATTTAGATATTTTTATATATATTTTTAGCATTTAACATGCTTAGCAACATACATTAAACACAAAGTAAAAAATGTGAAATCGAAAATAACAGTCACGAGCAGGATTCGAACCTGCATCTCCTGGATACCGTCCAGATACTTTGCCAATTCAGCCATCGTGACCCTTGCTCCTGACTGCTAATCTCGATAACACATTCATAATTAACGTCTTTGGGTGACTGTTATTTTTGATTTCACATTTTTCACTTTTTGTTTAATCTCTCAATACTCTCAAATTATTTATGAAATAACATTTATGGCACAAAAATATCTCTGTGAAAAAAAGAGTGAGACCTATTAAAGGACAAAATTTGACTGTAGGTTGTTAAGGGTTAAGAATCGAACCACATCATGGCACGATTATAGCTCAGAAACTTAAAAATTTCCACTTTTTGATGTGAAACAGCCGCGTCTAGCCGTGTGGGACCGGCTTTAGAATTGTTCCACCCCCCTCCACCCTTGGGAGTCGTAAGAGCCGACTGAGGGAATACCGTGGGAGTGGGCAGCAGCACTCCTTCGAGTATTAACAACATCCACTGCGATCGCCAACCCGCTTGCCAAGCGTAGCGATTACGGAACTATCCCCCATTCTTGGGGAGGCCTATGTCCAGCAGTGGACTTTACAAGGCTGATGGATGGATGGATGGATGTGAAACATCTAATGCAGAGGGAGGATAAAATCGGCTGTTAGCGTGGCGACGCTTTTATTGTACTTGTCCGGTTCAAATCTTGCAAGTTTAACTTGACACACTTCCCGGTTTTTTGAGAGAGTGATTACGTCCACTGCTGGACATAGGCCTCCCCAAGAGAACGCCACACCAAGCGGTCCCGTCATGGGGGATAATGCCGTAATCGCCACGCTTGGCAGGCGGGTTGGCGATCGCAGTGGATGTTGTTAATTCTCTAGGGAGTGCTGCTACCCACTCCCCCGGTATTCCCTCAGTCGGATCTTACGAGTCCCGTGGGTAGAGAGGGGTGGGACAATTCTAAAACCGGCTCCACGCGGCCTGTGACCTGTGGCTATGTATATCACGTGACAATGCAATATTATGATGACATGGAGCTGGTCTGATGATGGAGCTGGAAGGTGGACACAGTAACTCTATAATAAAATGACGCAAACCCGTCGAATTTAGACACGTTTGATTCGTCTTCATGAGTACTTTGTCTTTAGATCGTATCCAGGGTCTGATGATGGAGCTGGAAGGTGGCCATGCGAAAGTCTGTAATTAAATGGCGCAACTTCATCAAGTTAGGGCTCGTTTGAAATTTCCTGACTAGAACTTCAGTCATAGATGATATCCAGGGTCTGATGATGGAGCTGGAAGGTGACCACTGTAACTCTGTAATGAAACGACGCAACCCCATCGAGTTTGGATTCGTCTTGATGAGTACTTTGTCTTTAGATGGTTTCCAGGGTCTGATGATGGAGCTAGAAGGTGGCCATAGGAACTCCGTTATAAAATGACATAACTCCATTGAGTTTGGGCTCGTATGATTTGTCTTGACGAGTACTTTGTC
This sequence comes from Leucoma salicis, assembly GCA_948253155.1. Lineage (NCBI taxonomy): Eukaryota > Metazoa > Arthropoda > Insecta > Lepidoptera > Erebidae > Leucoma > Leucoma salicis. The sequence goes on from OX411803.1 coordinate 2,691,679, forward strand.
TCTACATGGTATCCAGGGTCTGACGATGGACCTGGAAGGTGGCCACAGTAACTCTGTAATGAAACTACGCAACCCTATTGAGTTTATACTCGTTTGATTCGACATCTTTGTCAAGTTATGATCATTTTATTTCTACAAAATAATTTTGATGTATTCACATCTGCTTGACGTCCCGCGACGTCTAGTTTTGTTTTCGTTTACTTATAAATTTAGTAAACTAACAATGAATGAAACAAAATCTCAATCATAAATTAAAAGTTTTTACAATATTGCAAAGCCAAAATTTAGAGTTTTTCACGGCAGTGACGGCACATTTTTAATGTGAAACATCTAATGCGGAGGGAGGGTGAAATCGGCTGTTAGCGTGGCGACGCTTTTATTTTACTTGTCCCGTTCAAATTTTCCACTTCCCGGTTTTTGATTGAGCTGAAATTTTATCGCGTGAAAATACAATATTATGATGACATGGAGCTGATCTGATGATGGAGCTGGAAGGTTGACATAGGAACTCTATAATGAAACAGCGCAACCCCATCGAGTTTGGGTTCGTATGATTCATCTTGCCGAGTACTTTGTGTCTAGATGATATTCAAGGTCTGATGATGGAGCTGGTAGGTGACCACAGTAACTCTGTAATGAAACGACACAACCCCATCGAGTTTGGAATCATTTGATTCGTATTGACGAGTACTTTGTCTTTAGATGGTATTTAGGGTCTGATGATGGAGCTAGATGGTAGCCATAGGATCTCTGTTATAAAACGACATAACTCCATCGAGTTTGGGCTCGTATGATTTGTCTTGACGAGTACTTTGTCTCTTGATGGTATCCAGAGCCTGACGATGGAATTGGAAGGTGGCCACAGTAACTCTGTAACGAAACGACGCAACCATATCTAGTTTATACTCGTTTGATTCGTCTTGAGGAGTACTTTGTCAAGTTATAATCATTTTATTTCTACAAAATAATTCCGATGTTTTCACATCTGCTAGACGTCCCGTGACGTCTAGGTTTTTTTTGCACACTCACTTTTCTGCATTAGAAGAGCACAGTAAATCTTCTCTGATCTGCAGAATATAGCGAACAGAGTTCTTGATGTCCCTCTGAATGTGATTATTTTTTCGCGGCATTCTGTCTGCCATGTTGTAAGCTGGTCTGACAATACTTTTAAGGGCGGGTCACACAGAAGCGGGAGCCGCGGGAAAGCGATCGCGATCCGGGACGGGATTTTTTTGTAATATTCGAATTTGTATGCAACCTGTCACATAGCAACGGACGCGTTCCTAACTCTGTAACGAAACGGGAGCGTTCCTATGTGACAGGTTGCATATAAATTCGATTATTACAAAAAAATCCCGTCCCGGATCGCGATCGCTTTCCCGCGGCTCCCGCCTCTCTGTGACGAGGCCTTTAGGAATTTTAATCAGCTTTCAGTGCTTGCTAACTACAACAGATTACAATGACATAAGCATTCGCAGCTGAAATGTCTAACATTCTATAAAATATAAGTAAATCCATCAACAATCTTCGCATCTGAGGAAAAGTGAAATAGTTTGAGCATATTTAATAAGGTAGATCAACTCCTATTTCTCCTTCAATTTGCACTAGATCTTCGGTAACATCAGGTTTCACGTCACTGCAGTTCTCGTACGGTGTATTCTATTCATCTGAAGTCTCATACTGCAGCCATCTTTCAGCGTTTTTATTCATTTTCACACTAAAACAACGCAATTAAATAAATGTAAAAAATCACATACCCACCTACGCTCTTTTTTATTGCCTGTAGTGGCAGACGAACCACGGCCCATCTGATGTTTAATGGTAACCGTCGCTCATAGACTCAACTATACCAAGAGTATTGTCAAGCCGCTGCTCACCATTTCATTTCACCTATATGAAATGAAAGAATAAACGGCTATCTACTGCTACAGCCAAAACGCAACGATGTGCTTCATGGCCGGTCACACGGGAGATGGTGGTACCAACCCACTCGGGCCCGATACCAAGTGAGTACTCCCACTTGGTACCGAGTCCTACCACCAGTCACGCAATGGATGATAATCGCTAACTTCCCTTAGTCGCCTCATAAGACACCTATGGGAAAAAATGGGGTGGTAATACTTGTATTCTTAGTCCGTCACCACATTGGAACCTACGTGCGGTCTCTGAGACTGCTGGCAAAATACTTTTACTTACCTAAGCCATACATGCGCACATATACGATCACCGAGCGCAAGAGCGATACTATATCGATGTGCGGAAAGGTACACGGACGCGCTCTGTCGTACGATATGCATATTTCGAAAAATTTGAATTCAAAAATCTGCTGCGGTCTCTGAGACCAGTGGTAGGTGGTTAAGGATTAATTGCAATAATTAAGTTTATATAGGAACCAAGTATAAAAAGTAAATACAATCTTTTCGGTAAATAGCGTGGTGCGGAATTTGAAATCTGAATAAATTTTTGTGGTAGCCTAACGGCTAGAGCATATATCACTGGAATGGATGGATCTAGATGTAAGCGAAGCGCAAGTTGAAATCTACCTCACAGACATAGCTTTTCACAAAATTCAGTAAATATTAATTGAAGTAAAATTTCAGCCGGACTACTATCGCGACGCAACTCACTTCAAGCGGGTTGGCGAGGGGCCGGAGTACCGATTTGAAATACCCCACGCTAAACTCGATTACACCGGCGCCTATTCTGTCGTAGCAAAGAATGTTCACGGAGAGGCCAAAGCGATCATATCTTTGCAAATATTGGCAAAAGGTAAGTCTATTTTTGTTTTTCAAACTACAAACGTGTCAAACAGACTTATGGCCGTATGTTTGTATGCGATTACTGATTATCAATGACGCTAGTAAAGCCTGGTGCATTGACAAAAAGGAAAATAGAAATCCAATTGCCAGCAGTGTTAAGTGAAAGCGTGGATGAATTAAAAATTGCCCTTGTAATTCCTCGTTTTTATCTTTTTCATCCCTTTTTATGTCCCACTATTGGGTACCGTTAGAGGGATTAGGCCATAGTCCAACACGCTGGCCCCATGCGGGTTGGCAGACATCACAATTCCTCGAGAAAATCTCTCAGGCATGCAGGTTTGCTCACAATTTTTGAAAAAACAAACAGACAAAAATTCAAAAAAAAGAATGTTTTGGGCTTATATAGCCTATTTCAGTTATTTTTTTTTTCAAATATCTTAAATATACACACACAGCTCTGTTACATATTTATAATAGTATAGATCTTGACTAATTTGCGCAGTTAGTTGTTTATATTTTTGCCTTTTTAATTGTATCAACTGGACTAATAGCCACGATTGACCGGTTAGTCAACTCTATTGTTTTTAAGGCGCGATAAAATTTACCTTACTGCACACCCCGTCATTCGAGGCAACGAACAGGGTAGTTTGGGGCCCTCATCCATTAAATAAACCCGCCCTGTGCCGTCTCTCTGCTTGTATTGGCGGACCACTAGAGCTGTGTTACATTGCTTCTGTGGTTAGTAGGCCACCCCTGATATAGAACATTATTAATATAAAAAACAAATTATTTGTGAATGTAGAAAAAGATAACTTTAGTGCGAGAGGGAATCGAACTTGCGTCCTTTCCAATTCGAGGAAGTGCTCTAAGCCGCTGAGCTATCACACTAACCTTCGGCCATACCCAATCTCTACATCACATTTGTCTTTACGATCGAGAGCATGAGCATGTCAAGTGCTAAAATACAGATCAAAATTATTATTATAATCTCAAATATTATATTATTGAACTTATTACATAAGTTATGTTGGCCTTGTAGCTATTTCAGTCAAGCTCTATTCAGCTTGCAGCTTCTATTTTCCCCGCAACGTGATACGTAATTGGAATTCCATAAGGTTAATAAAAATTAATTAGGCTTGCAGCTACACGTGATAGAAATGAAACTTTTCGAATACTTTTCATGGATATAGTTTAATTATGCATGTTTGCATCACAGTGCATCATCGTAAATAATGACTAAAAACTAACTGCATAGCGCCTGACGTGAGCGAGATACTTTTCTGTCTTTTTACCTTTGCTTGTTCATACATAGTCTTCCTTTTCTGTCTTTTTACCTTTGCTTGTTCATACATAGTCTTCCTTTTCTGTCTTTTTACCTTTGCATGTTCATACATAGTCTTCCTTTTCTTTATATCTTCTCATCCCTTGTTTGTATATTGTATCTTTCTTTCATTGATGCTTCAATCAGCAAGCCTTACTAGTGGTATCATAAAAAAAGGACTACGTCATCATCTTTCTAATCATATTCATAACTTTGTTGAGGTGGAAGTATTTGTCTGTGTAATTAAAAAAACATCGCTAAAAACATCAATAACTCTTTGAACATATCCTTGATCTTTAATTTAAACTCTCAACAGGTATTTTTTGTAATTATTTATTCGTAATTCATAATTTACAATATTTTACATAAACAACAAGCAGCGAAACAAACCGTGATCAACGTGACCGTGATCATTCAAAATTTCGAGAATAAATAATAATTTACCCATACAGTAGACACATGAAGGATGCATTCTTTATGAAATTGTTGTTAACATTGACACACATAAATAAAATAAGATATAAAATATGCTGAGGCTTGCATGTATCTACCGTCGCGATCAGGAATACATATTTGAGAAGGTCCCTGCATTTCTCTGTGTTACGCAAAAGTTTGTCTACAGTATCTTTGTTCAGCTTGTTCAACAGAAAAGGCAAAGCATATTCCCAGACACGCTTTCCATTAGTTTTATTGTAAGATGGTAAATATGGTAAGTAACGTAGTTGTACTAATCTTTATCTCGATGTTTGATGGTGTATGTTGTAAATTTTATCACAAATGATATACATTTTCGTATTATTATTTAATGTATATAAGTATAAAATAGTAGATTAACTTTTGTTCCTCAAGTTTATATTTTTATCTAATATTTGATGCTAAGTTAATTTGCTCAATATTGCTCCTAGTTTATTATAAACTTAGTCTATAACTAAATTTGTCGTCTAATTTAAGAACCAGACAAGTATGGTGAGAGACTAGATCTAATGAAAACTTATATTACAATTATCTGACCGCACAGATGGGGGACTGGTTTTGATACCGGCTTCCGGCCGAGGGTTGTGGGTTCGATACCCAAACAGGACGACTCTTTGTGTGATCCAAAAATGGTTGTTCTGAGTCTGGGTGTACATGAAATTGTATGTTTGTAAAGTCCCCCGCGATACAAGAATTATTGCTTAAGGCAGAGTGTTTTCTTTTGACGGCGGACCACTGAAGTAATATAACACAGGCTCAGTGGCCCGCCAATACAGGCGAAGAGACGGCACATGGCGGGATTATTTAGTGGGTGATGCCTACTCTGTTCGTTGCCCTGAATGACGGAGTGTGCGGCTAGTGACATTTTTTCCCGCCTTAAAGAAAAAAAAAAAAGACGTCACGGGGCGTCTACCAAATGTGAAAACATCGAAATTAATTTGTAGAAATAATGAGTAGAAATTAAAATGATCATAACTTTTTCGATGTGTGCTTGTATAAAATTACCACATGTGTAAACTAACGGAAATGGACATAAATCGTCATCATCAGGCCCTGGATATCATCTAGGACTGAAGTACTTGTCAAAACGAATCAAACGATTCCAATATTGATGAGATTGTGACGTTATATATAGTGCCCAACTGCCCATGGCCATCCGGCTCCATCATCAGGCCCTGAATATCATCTAGGACTATGATACTGTTCAAGATAACTCAAACTAGCTCTAAATCGATGGCTTGTGACGTTTATTTACCGAGTACCCATGACCACTTTCCAGCTTCATCATCAGACCCTAAATACTATCTAGAGATAAAGTACTCTTCAAGACGAATCAAACGAGTATAAACTCGATGGGGTTGCGTCATTTCATTGCAGAGTTACTATGGCCACCTTCCAGCTTCATTATCAGACCCTGGATACCATCTAGAGACAAAGTACTCGTCAAGACGAATCATACGAGCCCAAACTCGATGGAGTTATGTCGTTTTATAACGGAGTTTCTATGACCACCTTCTAGCTCTATTATCAGACCCTGGATAGCCTCTAAAGACAAAGTACTCGTTAAGACGAATCAAACGACTCCAAACTCGATGGGGTTGCGTTGTTTCATTACAGAGTTACTGTGGCCACCTTCCAGCTCCATCATCATATCAGCTTTATGTTATCATAATATTGCATTGTCACAAAATTTCAGCTCAATCGGAAACCGGAAAGTATGTCATATTTAACTTGCAAGATTTGAACGGAACAATTAAAATAAAAGCGTCGCCACGCTAACAGCCGATTTTACCCTCCCTCCGCATTTGATGTTTCACGTCAAAATTACAATTATGACATTCTGGAATGGATTGATTATGCAGATATTGATGGGAGTGCGCGCTTACAATATAATTGGTCTAACTGTAGTACTGTCTGTGTTTCGAAGTTTATAATAAACCTACGTCATACGCGCATTTGCACAGCAAATCAAAGTTCTTTTGCATAATGTTTTCTTCCCTTTCTATATTTCTGTCAGCTATAATTAAACATGTGTCGTCAGCAAATTGGTATGCAGAGCATCCCTCGAATGTGTTACACATATCATTACATTCATTACGGTATAGTAGGTACCTATTCAGTCGTTCCAATCACTGAAACTTAGGCTGTACCTTCTGCAGTTGGTATGCAAGTACTGAACGTGTTTTTTAGTTTTACTGTTGTGACCCGATTATCGTGACATTTTTTTAATAAATTAAGAAGGAGGGCCCCGTATACTATTTTGTGAGAGTTTCTCTTTGCATCCTTCATTCTCTCGAACGAGAATAATACCATACTTAACCCATATAAATCTATAAAATATCTTTTGACCGCTCCTCGGACCTCGACAATTTCGAAATAACTATTTGTATATAAAGAGAAATGTTCCTGTACTCGTATATAGACTGGTACCCAGGGACCTGTTAGTGCCCAGTTGTTCTGTATCGAGCCCTTTATTCAGAAGATAAGCACAGAGTATATTGATGCGCAATATACCTACATAAAGATAGTTTTACAATAATATTTTTAAGCTTTATTAGCGGGTGGAACACGGCGAATTGATGTGATGTCAATACGTTGTATATAAAATTTTATTGACGCAGTAATATTCTCCATTATTGTAACCAAGTTTTCATTACGCCTGTTTGATATAGTACACAGCTCAATGTTATAACCACGAGCACTCTGTTTAAGAGAACCAATCTTAAAGTGAAGCCCCGCGAGGACATCTGTGCTCGCTGCTCAGTTGATCTCTTATTGCAGTTGACAACTCTTTTAGGCTATACTCGTATATAGTACATATATATGTCTGTACATTTAAGACTAATAAACTATAATATCGAGCTAATTTGGCTTCTTTAAAATAAATTTTTAGAAAATCTGTCTCTTGTTTCTCTGATTGTTTATTCGCATATGAGCCGATTTTGATGAAATTTTTTGTTTGATAGCTCTTGATTAGACTTAAATATAGATACTTTTTAATCGGCTAAAATATCGGAAACCTCAGATATAACCTAAAAATTAGCCTCTAGACCCTGTTAGACTGGACACTAGTATCAGATAAATATAAATAGATAATGTATTACCAGAGACTGCAGGTTATTTCAAAAATTCTAGAAATTTGCTATACTCATTATGATGCCATCTCCCTTGCGGGGCAGGCAGAGAGAACACAGTGCTCAATTCTTGCATACATCTCTCGCTTCCTCGACATTCATAATTCTTTTCATACATGCTAGCCGGTTTCAAAGACTCCTGACCGACTTTTGTCTAGGTAGGTGATTCTCGGTCTACGCCCTGTACCTACCTACTATCCTTCCACTTTCGCATTATATAACTTAACTAATCGCTCGTCCGGCATTCTTTCGACAAGTCCGAACAATCGGAGCATTCCCTTTAGTGTCTTTACACCAATGCTCTCTTTCATACCTAGTCGCACTCATACGTCGTGATTTACTTCATTAATAAAAATCAACTCAAACAAAACAAGTACGGTTAACAAATAATTATTATCTACAAAAAACGGCATTTTCATATCGGTGTACCAGGGCAACAGGTTACCACGAAGTTTATTATTTAATGGAGATACGATATCACCCCTACCGCGAGTTCTCGTGATGGAGAGTCCACTTAATATCGTGGTACAGGGTCCCTGTCTGTTAAACGATATCACCTCTACCGCGAGTTCTCGTGACGGAGAGTCCACTTGATATCGTGGTACAGGGTCTCCCTCTGTTATGCCACGTACTCTATCAGTTATCGATTTTAATGAAGCCTTTTCAAGGTAACCTACAAGGTTAAGGTAGTTTTGTATGGGTAAGACTTTTGAAGGATTTTTGTACATTTAAGATATTTGATAAAAAAATACTGTATAAGCAATGAATAGATACTTGGTATTTGGCTATATAAGGGTGTCTGAACAAAACACAATTTTTTTTCTTTGAAATTTTGTATTTTTGCTTTTTCTCGCATCATGCAAAATCTACCAAACGGATTTTGATGCAACATTAATTTTTTAAATCTTGATTATCTTTTTAAACTGGTATACATGTTATCCCGCGACTATATATGGGGAATTTGAGTTATTTATTTATTTATTTAAGGGCAACTTACAAAACACACTTTAAAGTTAACACACAGTAGTAGGTCCAAAGCTTAGTGCTGTTCTAATTACAAATTACGACAAAAACATTATGAAGGAAATTCATTTTCTCATACATTTTGTACGAAGCGGCTTTTTTCATGAAAAAAATAAAGGATCATGCACACTTTTGGGCCTAAGCGTTACCTTTGCGTTATTTTTTTAGGGCTAAATTATTGTCATTTTATCATAAAACAAAAATACTTTAACAATTTTGTGGCAAAATTGAGAAAATACATTTTATGATAACTATTGCTAATAAGTAAGGCATGGTCTCGGATTCGAAACATGTATCAAAAACACTCTCAAACATCATAATTATATAGTATTGACGTCAAACTCAGAAAGCTCATTCATGCGCCATGTGCATTGCACCGGTAAATGTGTTGTGTGGTAAACATGGACTCTGTATATGCTACTCTGGTTGACTACGGCTTGTTTCTAAGGAGTTCGATATTAATTAACAATATAAACCTGCATTCAATTCTGGCATTGCCACATCTCGCTGCTAATTAAGAATCTCTCCATTGTCAATTTAGTTGAAAGTATGTGAGATACCTAGTGCATAATTATCTAACAAATGACACAATTTAATGAAATAAAGAAATAAAAAATGGGCATTGTCCTTCAGCAAGTAGATGAGCAGGATTTGAACCTACTTCTCCTGGAAAACTGTCCCAGATGCTTCGTCAATTCAGCCATCGTGACAACTGCTCGGAACTGCGAATTTTGTACCTGTTCATGTCTTACGCATTTTGTGTTTAATTTATATGACTAAGCATGTCAAATGCGCCTGATCAGCTAGAATATAATATATATTTATTAACTGCCTAAGTTATTTAAGCTTACTTTTTTAGCTGTAAGCCGGCCCGGCTTTAGAATTATCCCACCCCTCTCCACCCATGGGAGCCGTAAGAGCCGACTGAGGGAATACCGGAGGAGTGGGCAGCAGCACTCTCTCGAGCATTAACAACATCCACTGCTGTTGTTAATACTCGAGGGAGTGCTGCTGCCCACTCCCGCGGTATTCCCTCAGTCGGCTCTTACGACTCCCGTGGGTAGATAGGGGTGGAACAATTCTAAAGCCGGCCCCACACGGGCAAGAATAGTATATTAATAGATTAATAGTACATTTTAGACAAGAATAGTAAATTGTTAACCTAGGGATGGAAGCCTCTCGCTACGCTCGGGCGCAAAACCCCGTCTCGGCACTAAATAAGTCTTTATCCCGAGGTAAACACTGTGCTTTTCATTACGAATACGAGGAAAGTAAAAATAAAAATCATGCATAAGCTAAAGAAAAAATGGGAGACTAAAAAATTTAATTGGGAATCGCCGTTTTCCCGCCGATTTTGTTTTTTTTTTGTAGCCTATCAGCTATTCAGCCATTATTTTTCATTTTAATCATTGAAAAAATATAAATCTTTGTTATTTTAAAGATATTTAGTTGCAACTATATTCAAATAAAGTCATATAAAAAACAAATTCTTTAATAAATACTTAACTTTATGTAATTTCAATTTTACATCGCTGTAATTGACTGGCTGTACAGAAAATAGAACTGTTTTATTTTTTATAATTACTCAGCTGTCAGTTGAAAGTAATTCTCCCTAGGGCTGAAAAGTATTACTTTTAACTCGCTCCTCAGGCAACTTCAGGCCTGCTTTCAGAGTATGAGTAATGAAAAGTACTTAACTTTACAGCATTTAGTCCACTCGTGTCAAAGAACTAGTATTTTTGTTTCATAACATGTAATACTCTCGAAAGTATTATATATTTCAATAAAGGTATTATAAATATATAAGACATTTTTGTGCTTAGACTAAATTTTGTCTATTTTACCTACTACAAAATTTATAGTTGATTCCTCGTTATTCATATATTGTATCATATTGTTCTCTAAAATTTAATTAATACGGAACAGTGAAGGTTTCTAGTTGGTAGGTATACACATTATGCGTTGCTGGTCCGTCCTAAATTTACCTCTTAATTGAAAGCTCAGTTTGTTTATTTCAGCTCAGAGGTGAGGCATTTATTAAATCCATTTCTGGTCAAAATTTGATCTTTGGAAATCGTCGAAGCCTATCTGCTGGAATATTTCAGCGTTATAGAGACGCAGTGCTGATGGCATCGCATTATTTATCCCATCTGCAATTATATAGTACAAAAGCTTTTCATCACGTGTATAACGTAGCATCATGCCTGTATTCCCCAAAAGGGTAGGCAGAGGTGTATTACACACCCACGGTGGCTAGCATGTTTAAGTCTCGCTTAATAGGGGGCGAGCCTATTGCCGTCTACCGGGCTCATTTCCAAAACTCCGAGCTGCTACTGAAAATTTTTATTTTTACGAATAAACTCAATAGGAGCACTGAACGTGAGATCTCATGATCAGCAGTCGCTCATACTACCTCATACCGCTGCATCACAGAGGCAATTTTTCACATACGTGTGTATGTCACTAAAATCATCGTAAACAGCTTTATTATGTATGTTTGAGGCACGGTGTGAACGACGGAGTGTAAGGTAAAAAATGTACCTACATTTTTTCCCGCCTTAACAAAAAAGAAGATATGTGACTGCAACGGAACGCCCTTCACTTTCAGTAGATAATGTTTTAAACGAATTTATTTTTGTTACACTTATGTACATTTACTGTGAAAATTACAGCATTAATCTTCTAATACATAAAATTATGGCCGTGTGGGGCCGGCTTTAGAATTATCCCACCCCTCTCTACCCACGGGAGTCGTAAGAGCCGACTGAGGGAATACCGGGGGATAGGCAGCAGCATTATACCCCCAATTTGGGGAGGCCTATGTCCAGCAGTGGACGTCGAAAGGCTGATGGATGGATGGATGGGCAGCAGCACTCCCTCGAGTATTAACAACATTCACTGCGATCGCCAACCCGCCTGCCAAGCGTGGCGATTACGGCATTATCCCCCATGACGGGACCGCTCATTGTGGCGTTCTCTTGGGGAGGCCTATGTCCAGCAGAGGACGCTGATGGATGGATGGATGACATAAAATTATTGTGTCACAATTTTAGTGTTTATACTCCTCTGAAACGGCTTGACCTTGGCTTTATATGTATATTCAGTAGGTATGAGAATAGGTTTATAACTAATTTCTATACCCCTAAATGTTAAGGGTAGCTCACCCCAAAAATTTTTGTTTAATTTTTCGGACCTTATTTTTTTTATGGTGTGGAATTAAAAAATACATTTAGTCCAACATTTTTACTTTCCTACTACCAACCCCTACATTTTAATAACATTTCGTATTTTTTAACCCCGGTCGATAGCTGATCAATGGGGTTACGTTTTGCCAAACTCCTCCGCTTGGGAGCAGCATTATAGCAAGTTTCGTAGAGCGAAATTTTTCAAATACATTTTTAAAGTAAAGATTATAAAGATATAATAAATTTTTATACTCTAGAAATAATTCACATGGCAAAACAACGTCAAAATATAAAAATATGTTCATTTATATGCAATGCTAAGCGTGTCAATCAAAAGCTTAAAAGATATATAAAAATATTTATAGAGCAGCGACATTACTCGGTGTGAATCTTAAATTAGTTATAATTAAGCTTGTCCGGTCGTAATAATGTATGCAAATAAGTCCGACTCTCATGACTATTATTTTCGGTTTGAAATTTTCGCATTTTGTGTTCATCTATATGTAAAAACATATACAAATGTAAATGTGCAACTAAATGAACTAGTTCAGTTATCACTTTACTAAATACGCAACACTGATTTTCAACGGGGAGCGGACATATTAATTCTCGACGCTTTTATACTCAGCATTTCGTAATTCAATTTGCGTTGCCACCAAATAATTGAGTTTGCAGCATCAAAGGACGTTCAAATTATGAAGTTAGGTAATACAATCAGATATTTAGGCATTTGATAGGTAGGTAAATAGATAATCTAGCAGTCAAATTGTTTATGTTTCTTAATTTTAAAAGAGAGAGATGTGACATACTTAATGTAGACGTAGACGTCACCAAATTAAATCAGTTGCTATGGTGCTATCTAAGTTGTTTACTTCAACCACAGTAACTCTGTAATGAAACGACGCAACCCCATCTAGTTTGGAATCATTTGATTAGTCTTGACGAGTACTTTGTCTTTAGATGATATCCAGGATCCGGTGATGGAGCTAGAAGGTGGCCATAGGAACTCCGTTATGAAATGGAGTTATACTCCATCAAGTTTTGGCTCGTATGATTTGTCTTGACGATTACTTTGTCTCTAGATGATATCCAGGGTCTGACGATGGAGCTGGAAGGTGGCCACAGTAACTCTGTAATGAAACTACGCAACCCTATTGAGTTTATACTCGTTTGTTTTAAAATTAGTGAGTGTTTTCTATAATAGTTTATTGGTTGTATCAAATTAAACATACGTTTTTTTTATACGAAAAGCTCAATAACGCTGCTCGACTCGGAGATGGAACCCGAGACCTCATTATTAGTAGTGGCCTGCACCACAGTCGCATAAAAATGTGAAAAAAAAATAAAAATGCACACTCGGTTATATTTCAGGTTCGCAGTAAAGTAGCGAGATAAAATCGCGCACCGGTTTTTAAGTCTAATCAAGAGCTTTAAAACAAAACAGTTGCACCTAAATCCCTTTAGTAGTTCATACGATATATACGAACAAACAAACCGACAATAATTCTAAGTTCCTAGTAGTAATTTTTCTCTCATAGATTAGTGAGATTTTTACTCGTAGTATGATTCAAAAGGAAAATACGATATTAAAATTAATGTTGGGCTTATTTTGCAGGAATAATTTTAATAATATTATGGCATATAATTGTCCACAGATCCTGACTGTAGAGATGACACACACAACATCAGATATGGGTAAACCTTTATATTAAACCTCTATATTATATAAATATTTTCCTCTATATATATTTTTTATATTTCTTTATTTTTCATTTTTTTTTTCTGCGTTCCCTTGTGTACTAAAAACATCCACTGCGATCGCCAAATATTTATGCCCGCCTGCCAAGTGTGGCGATTATGGTGAAACCCCCCACTTTGGGGAGGCCTATGCCCAGCAGTAGACGATGAATGGGTCGATGGATGGATGGATATAAATATATATTTTGAATGCAATATGGGGAAGTAGTTTAGATACCAACCTCCCGCCCTTGTATTGTGGGTTCGATTCCCAGACAGGATAACTCTTTGTGTGATCCACAAATGGTTGTTTGTACATTGAGTCTAGGTGTGCTTTGTGTCCCCGAAATTTTATGTTTGTAAAGTCCCAGTACAAGGATTATTAAATAGGGCAGGGTGCAGTCTTTTAAAAAAAATATACTTTCCTACTTCAAAAAAGTAATGAAATAAAATAAAAAACAAACATAGCATCACGCCTGTATTCCCCGAAGGGGTAGGCAGAGGTGTATTACAAACCCACGACTCGCCAGCTATGTTTAAGTCCCACGTAATAGGGGGCGAGCTTATTGACGTCTACCGGGCACATTTCCAAACTCCGGGCAGTTACTGAGGAATTTTTCTTTAGGAAAAAGCTCAATAACAATTATTTCAAAAGTAATGAAATAATTGTATATTTTCAGTTTCTTCGTAGGCTCGGCAACAGAGTCCAAGGACTATTATGTGCTATTTACAATCAGATGGTCCGTTAGCTCGTCTGCCACCACAAACACTATTAAAAATACCTACTCTTTATTTTAATGAACCATTAGGAACTATTTCACACTTAAGCATTGGAACTCCAATGTTTTGCTTACTACGTTACTTAAGAGTACTAATTTATTAGTAGATACTCATATTGTATGGTAAACGAAATTTCAATATCACGCCAAATGTGTACTAAAAATAAATATGTATTTTTTATTTTTTAGTCGAGTAGAAATAATACCTTGCTTTGAAAGAGAACTCCAGGATCTGCTGTCATACGACGGAGACGCTGTGGAATTCCAATGTCGAGTTACTGGCAATCCTGAACCAGATATAAGATGGTTCCATTATAACGAGGTAAGCAATATGATCGTCATCTTTATCACACATGTAAAAAAGTTATTTGCGAAGATGTATTATTTTTTTTTCTCTATATACCTACTAGGGCCAAACAAGGTAACGGCCTGCCTGACGATTACTGTAGCCCTGCTAGCAACATCAAAGGAAACTTGCGACACTCCAGAAAGGGATAGAGAGTGAGCAGGAAGCAGTAGCGTAGTGTTCAATCATTCTATGTTAGCGGTCTACCTTAGGGTAGGGTCAGCAAAATTTCATAATGAATATCTATATCTACAAAAAATTCGCTGGCTCTGTTTGTCCGCTTTCTTAACAATGTTACGGTTTTTGAAGTAATACTCAAAGATAATATACTAATGCGACTTAAACACTACCATGAAGGGGGTATGATCAGATACCTAAACTCTTAACATCGACTTATAAGAAATTTCAAAATTTTACTAACGCCATCTAGTGAAATTTGACATAATTACTTTATCGAGCAAGGTATTTAAGAACATAACTGTGACAAGTTTTGCAGTTAAGAATTTAATAATTACTTTATTTATTAATGATGCCAAAGAAGTAAAACTTCTCACGCACGTACATAAGTACACGCATTTTTACTTGTTCCGTTCAAATCTTGCAAGTTAAATTATACACACTTCCCGATTTCCTATTGAGCTGAAATTTTACAAACATATGTATATTGCGTAATAATGCAATATTATGATGACATGGAGCTGATTTGATGATGGAGCTGGAAGGTGGATATACTTCATAATGAAACGGCGCAACACTATCGAGTTTGGACTCGTTTGATTCGTCTTGACGACATGGCGTACTTTGTCTTTAGATAGTATCTAGGGTCTGATGATGAAGCTGGAAGGTGTCCACAGTAACTCCATAATGAAACGACGCAACCCCATTAAGTTTGGACTCGTTTGATTCGTCTTGATGAGTAGTTTGTCTTTTGATGGTATCCAGGGTCTTATGATGGATCTGGAAGATGTCCATGAGAACTCTGTATCTAACTAAATAGCGCAACTCCATCGACTTAGGGCTCGTTTGAATTATCTTGACTAGTACACCAGTTCTAGATGATACCCAGGGTCTGGCGATGGAGTTGGAAGGCGGCTACAGTAACTCTGTTATGAAACGACGCTAGCCCATCGAGTTTGGAATCGTTTGTTTCGTCTTGACGAGTACTTTGGTCCTAGATGATTTCCAGGTCCAGATGATGATGATTTATGTCCATATCCGCTATTTTACAATGTCATAATTTTATGCAAGCACACATTGAAAAAGTTATGATAATTTTATTTCTACTAATTATTCCTACAATATAATTTCGATGTGTCACATCTAGTAGACGTCCCGCAACGTCTATTATTTTATTTTTTAAAGTTTTCACTTCCGTTTAGTTGTTAGTATAATTCAGGAATTCAATCCAAAGAAGGTTATACCAGTAAATAATAATAGCTACTTGGACGATTTAACCTCAAAATAATATCGAGAGATTGTGAAATAAAATTACGTTTACGGCATTTATTGAATTTACTCGATTCTCTACTATTCCAACGATTCGAATACTTTACAGCATGGACGAGCGGCTCGCGTAAAAATCAGAAAGTATTACTTCTAGTCAAATTGCACCAGTTTAATAATAGGGCGGGTCACTATTTAACAATACCTTGTAAAATTAAACTATTCCATTTCGTAGTAACAAATCTATCTATTAATATAGGTATATTAAGTTAGTTTAAAGTTATACTGTCGACTTCACAGTTTACAGCATGCCGTGGTGACTTGTAATTAGAACAGCACTAAGCTTGTGACCTAAAATATTGTGTGTTAATTTTTTACAGTGTATGTTTTGTAAGTTGCCCTTATTAAATAAATAAAATAAAAATATTAAAATCAATAGCTGTTCGCAGTCTCGGTTAAATTCAAAACTGCCTTGATCGATTTGAATAATTGTTTTTCTTTTGTTTGGTTCGCTGTAACACAGAGGTGGTTTAAAATTAAAAAAAAGGGATCCATATCGAAAATAGTTAAAAAATTGTAAAGTTCAATATTACAAACTCACTTTCGCATTTATAATATTAGTAAGGATAATTCTCAATTTTAAATTACCAAATTCGAGCAGTGGGTACGCGACACTGATCTTATGCCGCGCTCACAAGCGTTCAATCTCACAATTTTGCTATGATCCTCCGAAATCAACCAGATTATCGACTAATAAAAAAGTATTTGTGTTTTGACGTTATAAAGAGCAAAATAAATAAAATCAAATCCAATTTAATAAGATTAGAAGCTAACAAGCCGTGTCTAATAACAAACAATAACTAGCATCAAACAATCTATAATAATCAACGCCTTGCTGACGATACCTATCGTTTGACGTACAATATAAAGACTTTTATTAATTAAACTCTATGTTCCGACATATTAAAAAGCTTTGTTGAATAATGATAAAAAAGGACGGTTGATTGCAGGTCTATTCCACTTAAAACATATTGATTACCTTTTCCAATAAAAAAATAAATTTCTCTCTAAAGCTTCTTATATAGGTACCAATTTAAAAGCCTTCCATAAAGTGAAAACGCCGAGCATTTTTCTCTGTCTTGTTGCAGCCTCTCGCTGTAATAAAGTTCCATATTTTGAAGCAAAATTAAAACGTGAATCTTATCAAAATCAAATCTTTTTTTAATGTGTATCTATGGTCGCAGACGAGCCACGGCCCACGTGATGTTAAATGGTAACCGTCGCTCATGACCTCAACTATATCGGGAGTATTGTCAAGCCGATGCTCACCATTTCATTTCACAGATATTAAATAAAAGAATAAAGGCTATCTCCTGCTACAACCAAAATGCCGAAATGCCAAAATTCTTCATGGCCAGTCACACGGGAGATGGTGGTACCAATCCGTTCGGGCCCGTTAGCAAGTGAGTAATCCCACTTGGTACACAGCCCAAACACCAGTAATGCAATGGGTAAAAATTGCTTACTTCCCTTAGTCGCCTCGTACGACACCTGTGAGAATGCATGAGGTAGTAGATACTTGTATTCTTAGTCCGTCACCATACGACAAAAATTTAAATAAAATCAAAATCTATTAGAATAAATTCATGGGAAAATTAAAAAGCATTATTAAGTTTCGCACCCAAGACTTTGCCTGTTATTTACGATGGTAATCTATTATTAGGCGGTTTCTTTTTTACCCACTGCTTTGTTCGCGTTATAGTGATATCTTAATAAGTGTGTGTTATTAAAATTCAATTTTGAATAAGAAAAGCGTAACATCTATTCGTAATGCTTACCTGCAGTATCAAAGAAACTCGTATGTAATTTTACATAGTTATGTAAATTGTTTCTGTATTTTTTTTTGAGCTGTGCTTTTTTATGTCAATCAGTTACTTATTCTTTTATATATAGATATCACATAGAGATATTATATAGAGATATTACGTAATTACAAGTAAATTAACACCCGCGCTCTATAACGATATTTTAAAATATATTCTAAGGTGTATGTATGTACGAGTATGTATGATATGTATGTTTGAATAAACTGCCTCTATGGTGCAGCGATAGTGTAAGCGACTGCTGATCATGAGTACACCTCTGCCTACCCCTTCAGGTAATACAGGCGTGATACTATGTTTGTTTATTTATAAACACAACATAGTAGCGCAACTTTAATTTACAAAACATATTTTTACCCAAAAAATCTATTGAAACTGTCATTTATAGGTATAACTATTGGTATACGCGGACTATGTCAGTAAAGCTCCCGGGCGATCCAATTTTTTCGACACCTTCAACAACCATCGTCATACTTAGATATATATACGAAACCAAAAGAATGAGGAATCATAATTGACCCCATCTGTTAGTAAAACTATATTATGAAAATTTGTTTTTCATTACTCATACTCTGAAAGTAGGCCTGAAGTTGCCTGAGGAGGGTGTTGAAAGTAATACTTTTCAGCCCCAGGGAGAATTACTTTCAACTGACAGCTGAGTAATTATAAAAAAAACAGTTCTACTTTCTGTACAGCCAGTCAATTACAGCGCGATGTAAAATTGAAATCCTAACATAAAGTTAATTATTTATTAAAGAATTTGTTTTTTATATGACTTTATTTTAATATAGTTGCAACTATATCTTTAAAATAACGAAGATTTATATTTTTAAAATGATTAAAATGAAAAATAATGGCTGAATAGCTGACAGGCCACAGAAAAAAAAAAACAAAATCGGCGGGAAAACGGCGATTACAAATTAAATTTTTTAAAGTCTCCCATTTTTTCTTTAGCTAATTCATGATTTTTATTTTTAGTTTCCTCGTATTCGTAATGAAAAGCACAGTGTTTATCTCGGGATAAAGACTTATTTAGTCCCGAGACGGGGTTTGGCGCCCGAGCGTAGCGTGGGCTCCAATAGTTCGAGGGTTTGCTTTCATCCCTAGGGTAACAATGTACTATTGTAGTTTTTTGAGTTTTAAATATACTATAACATTGCCTAGCATATATTAAAATATAATTCTGCCTAGTTTCATACAAATCGGTCTAGTATTTTCAGCGTGATGAGCGTTCAAAGATTTCATATTATACAGGCTAAGAGAAACTCTATAAAAATGCTATTAATTATAAACACTTTCTGCAATTATAAATATCATTAAATTTTACGGTGTAGCGTTACGAATAGACACAGCACTTAGACATTAATTTAACAGCACATTTAAAAGCTTATATTTCTTATTTTTATAGTTAATCCGTGACTGTCCGGATTTTGAGACTTCGTTTTACGATGGTGCTGCCTGCTTGAAGATCAAGCAGGTTACTGGAGAGGACGAGGGCACCTACTCCTGTGAGGCATCCAACAGCTTAGGAAAGGCAAAATCCAGCGCTTGCCTTGTGGTTTATCGTAAGTACCGTTGTATTACAAATCAATATAACATACACAAGTGTGACGATCGTTCATTTAACATTACATTGATTGTATATACTCGTATCTATAGCGTTCTATAGATACTTACTAAGATCAGTGGCAATGGTAATTAATTATATTTCTTATAAAAGTTGCAAGTAGTATTTTTATTACAGAATCTCTTTCTTTTATTTTATGATTAGAGATTGTTTTATCTAGTTTTTATTTCTCTGAGATGTTACCTTTTTGAGTTGACAGTCTCCTACGATACCCGTGAAACCTTATACGGTGTTTAATGGCACAGTTATCGACGGGCGTCGTGGCGTAGTCGGTAGTGTAACCGACTTCCGTGCACGAGGTCGTGGGTTAGATTCCCCACTCAGGAAAAATATTTGTCTGATGAACACAGATATTTGTACTAAATCTGGGTGTTTTCTATCTGTTATATGTATGTATATACTCGTACAAAAAAAGTAATATATGTATTATATCCGTAATCTGGTACCCATAGCACAAGCATTAAGCTTAGCTTGGGACCAAAGGACGTTGTGTGAAAAATGTCTGTAAATATGTAAAAAAAAAGTTATTATTTTCTTGTATACTCTATTACCGTTCTGGGAACCTATAATAATTTGAAATTAATGTTTTACTACAAAAAATTCTTCTTAGTGTAAGTATTAATGACGTGTATAATACACGTCATTAACACTTACACGCACGCAGCGGTTACAAATAGTTCAGTATACTTATGTTTTGTTCCTAGTATATATAGTGTAGAGTTGTAGAGAGTTATATTTTTGTTCGTTGCAATATATATATTTTTTGTAATAGCTTATTTAATTCACTTTTTATTAATATTTTTTTTTGGATAGGTACACTTTCTGTAACTAATTCACGGATCATTAAATTTTAAACATATAAAGCCCAGAGCATAGTGAGATAGCCGTTTTGCAAAGAAATAATGAATGTGCTATGATAGAGCGTAAGAACGAAGTCGCGGGCAGAAAATAGTATTCTATAAAATGCTAAAATAATATTAATGTCAACCAATCTAGTGCTTTTAGGAGTAATACATTTATTCCCGCCAAAGCCATACCGTTTAGGGAATGAGTCGTTCACTTAAATCCTATCGAACTTTTAATTGGCTAGTGAAATTCGTGTAACCAGCAGGGTCGGCTTCCTAGTACAGTTTTTATTGATTTATGTAACTATCACCGCCTCCGTTAAATATTTGTGGAACAAGTAAAGCACATATTTATTTGATTGTATTCAATTAGTAACTGGATATTATGCGGTAAAATCAAAGCTCTGTCCGGGACCCTCGACATAAGTGTCTTTAGTCCAGCAGGCCAGCTCAACCCATAGGAAATGGCTAAAACATATAGACGGAGCATTACGAACAATGCAGTGAAGCCATATAAAACCATGCCAAACTCGTAATTACACGCGCTCACGCACACAAATACAAACATAGCCATGACAAAACGAAGTGTCATAAACTAAGAGTGTTAGAGTATGATTAAAAATTACACCAAATGCCTCGAGGATTTCGTGCGTACGCTACGTACATGACCACATTGTCAGCGCCATAATATTCCCTATATGATTTGCTGTAAACTTGGTTTATACTTTTACTTGCTTAATATTTCGAAAATAAAACTTTTAAGAATTTCCCCAATTTATAGAGATAATTTCTTTCCGGTGACAACACTTTCACACACACATCTTCAAAAAAGTGACTTCACTTTTTAGTTGACAATGCGGTGTCTTTATTTTTTAGTTAGTCTAAGTGTGAAGTGTAGCGTGCCTGGTGCCTGAACTCCGAGACATAAGGTAAGTCCTCCAATATCCTTTGATATTCTAGTACAGTGTTTGTAGACCCCCACTGGGGACTGTGACCTTCATTTTTCCTGGTCCTCCGAGAATTACGAACCTAATCCCCACGGTACACTCTGCATTTTCAGCTTCCAAAATTGCTATGCACTTTCATGAACCTACCCGCTATTTTTAAAATAATAATCACTACATTTTAGCTGCTATATTTCACTGTCTTAAATAATTAGCGATTAAACGAACTGACCTAAGTAAATTTCTTTCATAATTATACGAAGGTTTTATACGAATTATGTTATTTTTAAATTCAAGGTATAAGGGAGTGGGTTGCTAATCTAATTGCTTTTATTATGTGGGAGAAATTAGGGGGTACAATTTTGTATCGAATTCCCTCAAGGACTTGCAAATTGGAACTGTAACTACTTATTACAACTAAATACCTAATGACGTGTTTCTGGGTTTCGTAGGGAAACGTGGGTATTAATGAAAACTTTGAAATATATAGTAGTACTTTAAAATATATAGTAATTATATAGTATTTACTTAAGTTCTTTTAGCTGAAATTCGCTTACAAAGTATGACCAGTCATACTTTGTAAGCGTCGTGGCATCGTTGCAGCTCGTAGCATTTAGTAACTCATCTACGATCTCGTAGCAAAACACAACTTAAGTATCTACGATACCGTAGCATGTATTAATAACGATTTACGAAATCAAAATTACGGTTTTATTTTACTTGTTATACGTCTGTACACTGAATTTTTTTATTACTACACAAGAGGCACTCGCGCATCGCCTACTGCAAGGAAAGGGATAAGAGGTAGAGAGGAAGGATAATAAGTGGAGAATGAAGGATAAGATTCCTCCGTGTGGTGACGGACTAAGAATACAAGTGTCACCACCCCATTCTTTCCCACGGGTGTCGTATGAGGCGACTAAAGGAAGTAAGTAATTATCATCCATTGCATGACTGGTGGTAGGGCTGGGTACCAAGTGTACTTACTCTCTTGGGTATCGGGCCCGAGCGGGTTGGTACCACCATCTCCCGTGTGACCGGCCATGAAGCACATCGTTGCGTTTTGGCTGTAGCAGGAGATAGCCGTTTATTCTTTCATTTCATATCGGTGAAATGAAATGGTGAGCAGCGGCTTGACACAATAGTCTCGGTATAGTTGAATCTATGAGCGACGGTCACCATTTACTATCAGATGGGCCGAGGCTCGTCTGCCTCTATATGCAATTAAAAAAAAAGTAAGAAATGAGATCGTGAACTTTGGCGGTCTCACTCACCTTACAGAACACAAGACTATTTTAATTTCCTGCCTTTGTTTCATGCTGATCTACTGTGAGAGGGTGGTATTTCCTCGATTAAGCCGGCCCATATATGCTGAGACAAGCAGGACTCTTATCTACCACTAACTAGTTGTGTGTTTTGTTATGTAAACAAAATAATAAAATAAATAAATAATAATAAATATTCACGGACATTTCACACAACGTCCTCTGGTCCCAAACTAAGCTTAACGCTTGTGTTATGGGTACCAGATTACGGATATAATACATATATTTTACTTTTGTTTTGTAAATACTTACATATAATAGATACACCCAGACGCAATGCAAATATATGTGTTCATCACACAAATAATTGTCCTGGGTGGGAATCGAATCCACGAACTCGTGCACGGAAGTCTTTTAAACTACCGACTACGCCACGAGGCCCGCCATGTGTCTGTTGGGTATAATTAGCTCATAATCTCCTTACCATTATCTAAGATTTTTTAATTGGGGTAGGCTTCTGATC
Source organism: Leucoma salicis (assembly GCA_948253155.1). Taxonomy (NCBI): domain Eukaryota; kingdom Metazoa; phylum Arthropoda; class Insecta; order Lepidoptera; family Erebidae; genus Leucoma; species Leucoma salicis. Next base: position 2,714,967 of record OX411803.1, read on the forward strand.
TGTACGGTTATATTATTCACCAGTGCCTATTTTCACAGAGCAGCAGCTTATCTGACCTTCACGACCTAACTAAAGGATTAATTGATCTCCCCATTTTTTTTTTGTTTTAAAAAATGATCCTATTCGCACACCCCGTCGTTCGGGGCAACGAACAGAGTAGGGCCCCCCTCACCCACTAAAGAAACCCACCGTGTACCGTCTCTCCACTAAAATAGAGATAGACCGAAGTCAGATGAGCGAAAGTTACTTAACCCCTATCGTTCGAACTGCAAGTTCACAACTAAGCTACGACCTCATATTCGTAACTAACCTTTTCCCCAATATCTAATTTCAATAAAATAAAACCTATATAATGCTTGAAGCCAAAGTTTATCCACCTACTCGTAAAAAACCTTACACAATTCTTTCAGTACCTAATTTTAAAGATTTGTTCTAACAAACAGAAAGACAAATCGCAAAAAAGAAAACATATTTTGGATACATAACGTCTATGTGCAGTACACCGGTTTACATCATGCTAGAGGAGTGGGCAGGGCGACAGCATGGAGTCCTCACCTTCCTACTGGTGCAGGTGCTGTCGGGGCATAGTTGCTTCGGGTGATACCTGTACATAGTCGTGAGGAGGGAGGCAACTCCGTGCTGTCATCATTGCGGCTGTGACGAGGACACGGCGCGGCACACGCTTGAATCGTCTCCGGCTCGGGCCGGGCAGCGCCGTGAACTCGTCACAGCAATTGGTGGGGACCTCTCGCTGCCTAGCTTCATCAGAGCGATGCTGAGCAGCGACAGGAATTGGGCCGTGGTCGCTGCGTTTTTGTGAGGAGGTCATCTCGCAGAAGGAAGCGGCGGAGAGGGCCAGGGAGAACGATCCTTCCACTGACCCGAACCGCCGCCAGCGACTGGGGCGGCGCAGGCGCGAGTACTTGCGCCTAATTCCGCCCTAGTTGAGGCTGCGGGTGGATGAACGGGTACGTTCGCCACCCGCAAGGCCTCTCGCGAAGGTGCTACGCTCCGTGTGCGGATCCGCAAGCCAAAAGCTAGATTTTGGGTAATATTTCAGGTTCACGATAGAGTAGCGGGATAAAATGTATACCAGTTTTGTATAATCAAGAGCTATCAAATAAAAAATGCATCAAAATCAGTTTAGTTTTTGCGTAATGCGCGACCGAACAAACAGACAAATTGATAAACAGACAAAAGTTCTAAAAAAATGGTTTTGTGTTTAGGTACGCCTATATAGCCTATCACGGTAATTTTTTCTCAAATATCTTAAATGTAAAGACCCAACTCTGTTGCAGCTTTATAATATAGTCCAGTAATAACAGCGTAAGAATAACTTAAAATTCATTTATTGCAGTTATTTATTCTTGCTTAAGAAAATTAGTTTTAATTTCCCCGAATAATTCATTTGTAACATCCTCTGGCATCAATGCCCGAGCTGCTGGGGTTACCGTTGAAACCAATCCATCAATAGTGGTATTTTCGCTTTTATTTTTTGTTTAAAGCGTCTACGAAAAGCTTTCTAACTTGCTATCTCCAAACACATTCAATTAAATGTGTTCTCAGAAATTGTTTAAATCTATAACAAATAAATAATTGTTATTGAGTAATAGGTAAATAAATAAATATATTTATTAAAATAGGAGAAAATAAGTAAATATGGTACCTTTCCCAATCGGCTCTTAAACACATGCGCTCTCGAGCAATAGTTTGTTGGGTATGGTTTACAGTCATTTTTGACTGCAATGAAAACCTAAAAAATTATTAGGTATAATGAATAAAATTCCAAGTTCACAACTATGAGTGGTTCACTAATATGATCTAATCCAACATACGAGGTTAACTTTGTTACTACCACTTCGAGTTAATTTATGAGCTTTCCAAGATTCAACTTTATAGTAGTAATGACGACTGAAATATTATCAGCACAAAGAGGTTTGACTTTGAAAATGAAACCGAGAAGCGCGCAGTGCCAGAGGATGTTAAAAATGAATTATTCGAGTAAATGAAAATTCATTTTCTTACACAAGAACAAATAACTGCATCAAATGAAACACAATAATTTATTCTTACTCTGTTATTTAAATCTATATAATTTATGGTGTATTATTTATTATAGCCAAGCTAGATCCACGCATATAAGTTTATTTTAAAGTTATACATTTGAATTATTATATTACGGGATCGTAGATGGGTTACCCCGTTAGGCCGTGTGGGGCCGGTTTTAGAATTGTTCCACCCCTCTCTAACCACGGTAGTCGTTAGAGCCGACTGAGGGAATACCGGGGGAGTGGGCAGCAGCACTCCCTCGTGTATTAATAACATCCACTACGATCGCCAACCCGCCTGCCAAGCGTGGTGATTACGGCATTATCCCCCATGATGAGCACACAATTTCAAATGGCCCCCAGTCACGGCAGCTCCGCTATTCCGTGGCCTAACTGTAGCGAGCCCGGTAATGGCGGAGCAGGGGGTACGAAGAATCTCCGGTCGCGGAAAGGCTACCAAAAACAACGACCAACGACCTCTGGCCCTGGTAACGCACAACGTTCGGACACTTCGGACCGACGAGAGAATCACCGAGCTGGAAGAGGAATTGAGCAAGATCCGCTGGGACATTATATGCGCTATATAGGGTTGTCAGAAGTCCAAAGAGAGAGTGAGGGCACGACAATTCTCCAGTCCGGGAACTTGCTCTTCCACCGGGAGGGCGACCACCAGTCCCGAGGAGGTGTCGGGTTTATCGTTCGCAGGTCTCTCGTAGGCAACGTGGAGAGGATTAAGAGTGTGTCGAGTAGGGTAGCGTACCTTATACTCAGAATAACCAAACGGTATTTGTTGAAGGTCATACAGGTTTACGCACCGACCTTGACACACTAAGACGACGAGGTGGAGACCCTATATGAGGATATCTCGAAGGCCATCCACTCGTCTAAAACCTACTTCACGGTGGTTATGGGAGACTTTAACGCAAAACTAGGCAAAAGGACAGACGATGACCTGAAAGTGGGGCACTATGGTTTCGGGCAGAGGAATCACAGGGACCAGATGCTGGCTGATTTTCTGGAGAAGGAAGGCCTTTACATGATGAATTCCTTCTTCAGGAAGCAGCCCCAGCGGAAATGGACCTGGATAAGCCCTGATGGTTCAGTTAAAAACGAGATTGACTTCATCTTGTCGGACAAACGACACATATTTAATGATGTCTCAGTGTGATCAGCAGGATTAAAACTGGAAGTGATCATCGACTAGTCAGGGGCATCTTGAATATTAGCACGAAAGTCGAGAGGTCACGCTTGATGAAGTCTACGCTCCGACCAACACCTGCCACTGGGCCAGAACCCCAGAGCTTTCAGATCGAACTACAAATTCGCTTCCAATGTCTAGATGAGTGTGAATCAGCGAGCGATATGAACAACAGGTTCGTGCAAACTGTCCACGCGGTCGGGTCGACCTACATCAAGGCCCGTCGCCTCACTAGGACTCGTAAACTCTCGGACCATACTCTCAAACTCATGGAGAGGAGACAAAAAATGACAGTCCAGTCCTCAGCCGATTGGTCCTGCCTAAGGCAGTTAAACAGACAGATCTCCAAGGCTGTGCGACACGATATTCGCCAATTTAATACTACCTGTATTAAAGAGGCGATAGAGCGGAACCAAGGCTCGAAAGTGTTCGCAAGAGATCTGTCTGTTGGTCAAAGCCAGTTCATTAAACTGAGAACCAACGATGTCACTGTCATTTCATCTTGAGATGAGATCTTGGGAGAGGTCCAGCAGTTCTATGGACAGTTGTACAGATCCCAGAGCCTTGCTGTTGGCTTGGCCCAAGATCACTCGGCACTTTACCGAGGATATCCCGGACGCTGCAGCCTGTACGAGATCAGAATGGCTCTCAAACAGCTAAAGGACGGAAAGGCACCGGGTGACGACGGAATTACTATAGAGCTTCTGAAGGCAGGCGAAAAGCCGGTCCTCAAAGCCCTCCAGACGCTATTTGATTCTGTTGTTCTCGGGGGCGACGTTCCAGAGTCGTGGACCAGGAGTGTGGTGGTGCTTTTCTTCAAGAAAGGTGACAGAACCCTCTTGAAGAATTATAGACCCATTTCGCTCTTGAGCCCCGTCTATAAGTTGTTCTCGAGGGTCATTACAAATAGACTCACGCGCAGGCTTGACGACTTCCAGCCTCCCGAACAAGCCGGTTTTCGTTAAGGCTATAGTACCATAGACCACATCCACACGCTACGCCAGATTATACAGAAAACCGAGGAATACAATTGGCCTCTGTGTCTGGCGTTTGTGGACTATGAGAAAGCCTTCGATTCGATCGAAACTTGGGCGGTGCTGCAGTCCCTTCAGCGGTGCCAAATTGACTATCGGTAGTTAATTTAGCACCGCATCGAAGTGCTGAAGTGAATCGCCACCATATCAGTCTGTGTTCAGGACAGGAGTACGAAATTGATCCAACTGCAGAGAGGTGTTAGACAGGGAGACGTTATGTCCCGAAACTCTTCACCGCTGCATTAGAAGATGTCTTCAAGCTCTTGGACTGGACCGGATTCGGCATCAACATCAATGGCGAATACATCACTCAGATTCGATATGCCGACGACATCGTAGTCATGGCAGAATCGCTAGAGGACCTTGGCACCATGCTCAATGATCTCAGCAGGGTTTCTCGACTAGTGGGTCTCAAAATGAACATGGTCAAGACGAAAGTCATGTCTAATGTCCATGTCATTTCAGTACCGGTCCTAGTCGGGAGTGCGCTTCTCGAAGTTGTCGACCACTATGTCTACCTGGGACAAACAGTTCAGTTAGGTGGGCACAACTTCGAGAAAGAGGTCAATCGAAGAATCCAACTCGGCTGGGCAGCGTTCGGGAAGCTAAGGAAGATCTTCTCGTCCAATATTCCGCAGTGTCTGAAAACGAAGGTCTACGACCAGTGTGTGTTACCAGTAATGACATATGGAACAGAGACGTGGTCTCTGAATGTTGGCCTCGTATCAAGGCTCAAAGTTGCTCAGCGGGCCATGGAGCGGACTATGCTTGGTATTTCCCTACGTGATCGTATCCGTAATACGGAGATCCGTAAGAGAACGAAAGTGACCGACATAGCCCGCCGGGTTGCCATGCTGAAGTGACAATTGACAGGCCACATCGCTCGACGAACCGACAACCGTTGGGGAAGAAAGGTTCTCGAGTAGCGACCACGTGTCGGACGGCGCAGCGTAGGACGGCCCCCCACCAGATGGACCGACGACGATGACCGATCTGGTCAAAGCTGCGGGGAGCCGTTGGATGCGGTCGGCACAGAACCGCTCGTTGTGGCGTTCTCTTTGAGATGCCTATGTCCAGCAGTGGACGTTGAAAGGCTGATGGATGGATGGATGGATGGAGATGGGTTACGCTATGCTACGAACAGCTTCGATACTGCTACGAATTTGTAGTATGACTTCAGTATGACTTATACTTTGCACGCGAATTGCAGCCAAAAGAATACTGAAATATTATTAATATTTAACTAAATATGAATATATTTTAAATATCTTATTAAAAAATGCATATTTCATTACAAAACACAGAATTTTCACCACCTATTTTCCTGTTTAAAATAAGACAGTCGAAAACCGTGAACATTGTCTTTATTTAATTATAATCAGTAGATACAATTCCAATTTTCAGTTGTTATCTTAAGGAAAATGGTACTAACGTGCACATGTTCTCCATCCATTTTCATCCTTTAAAACGTGTATACCCAAAAACCTTGAAACACGTAATTATTTATATGTGATAAGTAGTTAAAAGTTTTTAAAAATTTTGAAATTTCTCCAAACCCACCAGTCCTATACAAAATTGTACCCCCCATTTCTTCTACATGCAAAGAAAATCTTAAAGGCGTCGGTTTTTTATTAAAGGTACTCGGTAACTGTATTTTAAATATACATCTTTCTGTATACATAGAACATTTTTAACTGAAACATGATTTTCCGACAAGGGAAGCTTTGTCCCAGCCGATTTCCATTACATTGGATTCCTGCCTAAATCCCTCTCGAAACACAAATAGCTTAAAAATAATAACATAAAACAAAACTAACTAATTATGCAAAGTGGTTCTGTTGAGGGTTTAATAGTTTAATAGGAAGCTGCGATCGGGTTGTTTTATGAAATTTTATTAAAATATCAGACAATTTTGTAAGGCAGGGAAATATTGGAGCTAAAACGAAATTCACGAAAATTTTTCAAAGTGAAAGTGCTAAGTGTGTATTTTGGGAGCTGAAATCGCAGTGTGTACCATGAGGATTATATTTTAAATCCTCGAAAGACTAACTGCCTCTGTGGTGCAGCGGTAGCGTTAACGACTACTGATCATGAGGTCTCGGGTTTGATCCCCAGGTAGGGCAGTGTTATTGAGCTTTTACGTAAAAAGAAAAATTTTCAGTAGCAGCTTGGGAATATGCCCGGTAGACGGCAATAGGCTCGCCCCCATTACGGGGTCTTAAACATAGCTGGAGAACCGTGGGTGTGTAATACACCTCTGCCTACCCCTTTGGGGAATACAGGAGTGATACTATGTGAGAATCACAAAAATAAAGGTCACAGTCCCCAGTGGGGTCTACAAACACAGTGGGCTGAAACATCAGTCAAAGGATGTTGGAGGACTTACCTTATATCTCTCGGAGTTCACGTACCAGACACACTACAATTTACATTAACAGATAAAGGGAAGTTCCATCTCATGTGGGTTGAGCTGACTTGCTGGACTAAAGACACGATCACGATCTTTTGTCCGTGTGGTGACTTAATAAGAATACAAGTCTCACCACCCCATTATTTCCCACGGGTGTCTTATGAGGCGACTAAGGGAAGCAAGCAATTATCATCATTTGCATTACTGGTGGTAGGGCTGGGTACCAAGTGGGAGTACTCACTTGGTATCGGGCCCGAGCGGGTTGGTACCACCATCTCCCGTGTGACCGGCCATGAAGCACATCGTTGTATTTTGGCTGTATCAGGAGATAGCCGTTTATTCTTTCATTTCATTACGGTGAAATTAAATGGTGAGCAGCGGCTTGACAATACTCTCGGTGTAGTGTAACGGTTACTATTTACCATCAGATAGGCCGTGGCTCCTCTGCCACTATATACAAAAAAATATATATATATATATATAATCCACTTACTTTTTTATCCTAAGTACAACTCTTCTCAAAAGCTATTTCCGAGGTCCCGGACAGAGTTTTGATTATAGCGAATAATGTCCAGCTACAGCCGGAATGACAAAACTCGAAGTACCTATCTGTGAAGTTGAACTATGCGATGTCCACGTTATGTACCAAGAAAGTCTATAACCACCTCCTTCACTACAAACCCAGTAATTGCGCGGATAACAGTAACTGTATCTAGATAGACCAGACGAAACAGTACTGTTATTCGCTGTGAGATCTTTTAACAAGGGAAATGATAAGGACAATAGCATGCCAACTCGTCTAAATCTTATATTAAAAAATATTTAATGAGGTGCGAGATAAAAATAATGGAGGTTAATTTTGTTGAATAAATAAATAAATATTCACGGACATTTTTTCACACAACGTCCTCTGGTCCCAAACTAAGCTTAATGCTTGTAGTATTACGGAGTGTTCATCACACAAATATTTGTCCTGAGTGGGAATCGAACCCACAACCTCGTGCACGGAAGTCGGTTACACTACCGACGACGCCACGAGGCCCGTATAATATTAGTATAATCTGGTACCCATAGCACAAGCATTAAGCTTAGTTTGGGAGCAGAGGACATTGTGTGAATATGTTCGTGAATATTTATTTATTATAGAGTGTGAATTTTTTCACGGTCTGTGAGAGGGTGGTACTTACCCAGTCAAGCCGGTCCTTCATGCTGGGATATAAGCAAGGCAATATCTATTTGAAATATTATCTCGTCATTTGAAAGGTACGTTTTATCCGTTTGGTGACGGACTCGGAATACAAGTGTGACCAGCGTGGTCTTCCCACGGGTGTCGTATGAGACGGCTAATAGAAGTGAACAGTTATTATCCATTGTATTACTGGTAGTAGGGTTGGGTACCAAGTGCAAGTAGGATTCCATAAAATTGTTTTTTCACCACAGCCCCGGGTGAACCGAACACCATCAGTCAGCGTCTTCGTCGACCACCAGCGCTGCTCTCAGCTGCCTCAACACCTCGCTCGACTCCTCGAAGTACACCCGCCAGATCTGTATCTAGGACTCCAGGTAACACAACTTAAAACCACCCGGGTTAGTGACTGAATGTGAACTCTCAAGAGGGATTGAACGCACTCTTTGAAAAACCTGTCTCGTATTACTTTCTCCTTCTCCTCTATCTTATTACGTAGTATTCCAACTGTTGCGGATTTAATTCTGATGCAGAATATCAAGGATTTATGAATTCACAAATTGTTGCTTTGCCCTCACGGTTATCATGGTTTCCGAAGATACGAATGTTTAATTTCGTGTTGAAGGTATTTGAAGTAATCTATAAATATAGTACTATGTATACGCCTTTAATAATGAATCGTATTTTCTTAACAGGGCCTGATACTCGTCGCCTCTGCAGTCCCGCCCGTCAAATGGCACCATCATTTTATACTTATCCTTTCAACAAAGTCGTTGAAGAAGGAGACCATGTTACTTTCAAATGTGCCATCAAAGGCCAACCTGTTCCTTGGGCTACGTGGGACAAAGATGGCATTATAATAACGCCTTCAGCCAGAGTCACGCTCAGAGAAAAAGACGAATTACTACGAATATTAGAAATCGAACAAGTATCAATTGAGGACGTGGGGATTTATCGAATAACGATCGAGAATGAGTACGGCCGGGCAGAAGCGTCTGCGAGATTGGAAGTGATTACTCAGAAAGGAAAGTTTTACGGAGGAGTGAGGGCTTATAGTGCAAGCCCTCGGAAAAGTCTATCCTATAGGAGGTACCCTTCCTCTTCAAGACAAGACTGAACGTCTCTTCTCCAGTCTTAGGTTGGATTAAGTGAGTTGAACCTTAATTGGATTAATTGATTCGTAGCATAAGAAAATATTATTATTTATGTTCAAAACATTCAGTAAATTTATTTTAAAAAGCATAGCGATTTTGGGTACCCATTATTTTTATGAAAAATTGGCTGTGGATGACTGAGCGATTTACTTTGAAATTATATATAATAATATCTTTAACAGATAATATTTATTTTCAGGAAAGGAAGCAACAAACGAGAAGATATTTATAACTATTTAATATTAATTTAATCATTAGTTTTTGTTTATAACAATTATTTTCTGTGCATTTTACTAGTTATTTTTTACCTGTGGTATAAATTTGTTTTTTGAACAAAATATGTTAAGTTTTTGTTTTAAATTTGGTTTTGTTCGATTTATAGGCAATTATATAACTAGTTACTTACAATAAAATGTTGTTTAAAGTCTTAGCAATATTAGCACTTTAGTGGCTCTTACTTGGCTACGGGGCCACTAATCGTGTTTATATAATGACTCGTTAATCATTTGTTAATGATTTGTTTTAGTAGCGTGTAAATCGATTTTTCTTAAACAATAGATATTAGAGTAGCGTATGTATCGATCCTAGTATAACGATAACTTGCGAATTCTTATTATTCGATTACATTAAGGAGGATCTTTTCATTTCATTATATTCAGGAAATCGTAAGACAAAAGGTAAACAAACCATAATTGGGGCACTTTTATATGTCATTTTTAAATTTAATCACTTTTCAATGCCACTAATACCACTGTAAATGGTATTTAATGGTACTATTAATGCAGAACTACGTATTGTTTACAATTAATTTTCGTTTGATATATCACAATACCTATAAATAATTTCTTCATTACGAATTAAGTACGTAGTTGGCCTGCAAGTTACCCTAAATAAGTTACAATTCTCAAAGTTGGAAGTGATTTTAATGTTAGCAAATTTTAGAATTGAAAAGTGATGTTTTTCTTTAATCGGGTCATATCCCCCATTTTCCTACTATAGATAAACTTGCAGATACGAGATTGCTGTTTCCGAATATTTTCGGTACGTTCATGTTAGTTTTGTTAAGTTTCCCCGATCTTATTACGTGTGTAGTTATTTGTTAATTATTTTGTTATTATTATTTCTAGGTTTTCGTGGTTTCAAATATAAGTGAACCCGGAGAGACCCCTCTTTGAGAAACATTGGTTATTTTGTTTACATTTTGTCTCAAGCTAAAGTGAATAACATTTATGATTCTGAACTGATTTGTTTTGTTTTATTCTTTCTACTACGATTCCAAAATATATTCACTTACGCATTATAAATAAGTGTAGAATGGGTTCTATTGATAGGATTATAAAATTTCAGATGATTGCAGTTAATTTTTAACCGATTCTTGAGTACTCCATCAAAAATGATAATATGCTTTTTGTGTAGTCGAACTGCCACAATTTTTTTTTCATAACGACCTGTATTTTCGCGGAGCCACAGAGCTCTGCTGAGCACACTCTAGGTGTGATCGATATAACGGTATATTTAGAATCAACACCATATTGAAGTATTATGTGTTATTAGTATGTGTTGCCTAAGTTAGATAGATCGAAGCACCCCAGGGTATTTGCAATAAACTTTATTACGAGTTGACAGTATTGTTTTATTTATCCTGTTGGTCGTTTGGTGCATGGCGTCGCTTCAAAAAAGGGCTGAAGTCATTTATTATCTATACTTAATGATATTATAAATGAAAAAGTGATATTTTTAATTGTTTGTTTCGTTTTTACGCTGTAGCTATATTGTAGCGGTAGTGTGAGCGACTGCTGATCATGAGGTCTCGGATTCGATCCCTGGATCGAGCAGTGTTATTGAGATTTTTCGTAAGAAGAAAAATTCTCAGTAGTAGCCCGGAGTTTGGAATTGTGCCCGGTAGAGGGCAATAGGCTTCCCCCCTATTACATGAGACTTAATCGTAGCTGGTGAAACGTGGGTGTGTAATACTCCTCTGTCTACCCCTTTGAGGAATACAGGCGTGATGATATATTGAAATAGTAATCATTATTTAGATATTTCTATATATATTTTTAGCATTTGACATGCTTAGCAACATACATTAAACACAAAGTGAAAAATGTGAAATCGAAAATATCAGTCACGAGCAGGATTCGAACCTGCATCTCCTGGATACCGTCCAAATGCTTTGCCAATTCAGCCATCGTGACCCTTGCTCCTGACTGCTAATTTCGATAACACATTCATACTTAACGTCTTTGGGTGACGCGTTTGAGAGACGGAGGTGTTTGAATATATATTTCCTTGTAGAACTGATAGATGGCTATGTTCGGTTCTTAAACTCACAAAGGTTTGGTGTCAAGCAGTTATATAAGATTTGTTAAAATTCAAAGCGTAGCTTCTTACTTCTGTTTAGGTACTGTTTATAGAGATAGCTTTAGCGCCGAACGTCGAATTCATAAAATTAAAAAAAATATATATATACCTACGTAACACAAACATAATATAATTGATGATCAGTTATGTAGAGTAGAAAGAATCTAAATACATTACATTGATTACATCTGCACTTTAGATGTACGTAGTACATCTACAGTGTAGACAGGTGGTAGGGCTGGGTACCAAGTGGGAGTACTCACTTGGTACCGGGCCCGAGCGGGTTGCGATCGCAGTGGATGTTGTTAATACTCGAGGGAGTGTTGCTGCCTACTCCCCTGGTATTCCCTCAGTCGGCTTTTACGACTCCCGTGGGTAGAGAGGGGTGGAACAATTCTAAAGCCAGCCCCACACGTCCGGTTACGACAATGTATGCGTAACCTTATGGCAATCCCATACATAAATTATTCTATCATATTAGTGTTTATGCTTTGCCTACATGTCCAGAAGGCGGAGTGGTTTCGATACCAACCTCCCGTGTCGAGTATAGTGGGCTCGATTCCCATACAAGATAATTTTTAGATACACATACAGACACAATAGGTAAAATTTTTAAAATAGTATTATATTTTTTTATTAATTTGCTTATTTGCTTAGAATTGGAATCAGTAAGTTTTAACCACAAACAACCTATAGTAATATTTTAAAATACAGATAGGACTCACAGGTTTATATAGTAACCTCCCCCCCCTCGTTTTCCCGTGGCTCCGCCGCAGCTAAAAGATAGTTTATGGTTTACATCTCAGGTTCCCGATATAGTAGCAGGATAAGATGTATAGCAGTTGTTAAGTCTTATCAAGAGCTATCAAATAAAAAATGTATCAAATATCAAAATCCATTCAGTAGTATTTGCGTGATGCGCAAACGAACAAACAGCCAAATATCTAAAAAAAATGTTTTGTGTTTAGACACGAATATATAGCCTAATAAAGTATTTTTTCGCAAATAATTTAAATGTAAAGACAGCTCTGTTACAACTTTATAATAGTTAGGATACATTTTGTAGCAGTACATTATTATATGGAAGCGAGAGTTGGCTATGCAAAAAAGAGCATGAATGTAAAATCAATGTAGTCGAAAAGCGATTTCTGCTCTCTGAAAATCTATGGTGTGAGGCTGGCTGACCGCATTCGTAACGACGACGTAAGAGAGCGGGTATGAAATAGAGTATTGGTGTAAAGATGCGAAAGGGAATGCTCCGATGGTTCGAACATGTGGAAAGAATACCGGAAGGTCAACTGGTAAAAAAAATATACAAGGGAAGAATGTAGGTACAAGGGGAGACGGAGACTAACCTACCTAGACTAAATCCGTCATGTATTGAAGGAAGGTGGAGTCAGGAGTTGCCGAAACCGGCGAGCGTGTATGAAAAGAATTATAAATTTAGTTTGTCCGTGTGGTGACGGACTAAGAATACAAGTGTCACCACCCCATTATATCCCACGGGTGTCATATGAGGCGACTAAGGGAAGCAAGCAATTATCATCATTTGCATTAGTGGTGGTAGGGCTGGGTACCAAGTGGGAGTACTCACTTGGTATCGGGCCCGAGCGGGTTGGTACCACCATCTCCCATGTGACCGGCCATGAAGCTATCGCTGCGTTTTGGCTGTAGCAGGAGATAGCCGTTTAATCTTTCATTTCATATCGGTGAAATGAATTGGTGAGCAGCGGCTTGACAATACTGTAGGTATAGTTGATTCCATGAGCGACGGTTACCATTTACCATCAGATGGGCCGTGGCTCGTCTGCCACTACATGCATACAAAAATTATAGGAAGCGAGACATATATGCAAGAATAGAGCCTTTTGGCACTCTGTTCTCTCTGTCTACCCCGCAAGAGAGATGACGTGATGATAAGTAAATAACTATATAGTAGTATAGATATCACGAAGAGATATTACATAGTTTTCTAGTGATCCGCGCTCTATAGAGCGGAATAGAATAAGAAATGAATTTAATGGATATGTTTTAAATACTGTTATAAACATATATCATGTTTATAACAGTATTTAAAACATATCCATTAAATTCCCTTCTGTGAAATAACTGCCTCGGTGGTGTAGCGTTAGGGTATGCGACTGCTAATCATGAGGTCTCGGGTTCGATCCCCGGGTCGGGCAATGTAATAACATCCAGTTTTTTCCTAACAGTTTTTTCCTAAAAAGAAAAATTCTCAGTAACAGCCCGGAGTTTGGAAATGTGCCCGGTAGACGTCAATAGGCTCGCCCCCTATTACGTGGGACTTAAACATAGCTGGCGAATCATGGGTGTGTAATACGCCTCTGCCTACCCCTTCGAGGAATACAGGCATGATGCTATGTTTTTTCTTTTTCTTTGAAATAAAATGAGGAGCAATGGTTTGGCTACTGGCTTGGTATTGGTGGGTCCATTAGTGGCAGTTAAGGCTTTTGTTACAGCATGAATGGCTGGTTCAATCACAGAAGTACCACCCTCTGACAGTAGAACGGCAGGTATTTCTAATGTTATGTTTTGTATGGTGAGTGAGATCGCTGGAGGTCCAAACGACCCTTTATTCTCTACTCATTATGCTTACTCTGCACCTTCATCCGCATCCATTAATAATTTCCTTGGAGTTGGCGATGCGCGAGTGATGCCTATAGTGTTACAATCAGGGAGGCTGTATGCTGGTTGGCCACTCGCGTAATATATAAAAAAATACTCACTAAATTACACAAATATATACTCTGACCAAAAGCACTCATCATATCAACTTTGATAGGACGGCATCCCACAGCCAGAATACTTTACTTTTATAATTCATCTGCAAAAAAGCCGATGCTATTGCACGGCGGATCGCCCGTTATTTGATTTATTAAAAAATTGAAAGCTCTCTCTTAAACTACAAGCTTTTATAGGCTTTTAAACTTCATCTGTTACAAATTTTTTGCGCATGCGACAGAATAGGGTAACTTCATTGTCTGACACTTAAATTTTACCGAAAAGCTCCGTCCCGAACAGGAACTATTTTTATTGACTAGTAGCCTTTGCCAGCGGGTTTGCCGCAGTCAAAAGCTAGTTTTTGGAATACACTTGTATCTCAAGTTTCTATATGAGGATAAAATATATACAAGTTTTTAAGTATTATAAAGAGCTATCAAATAAAAAAGCTTTCGTCGCAATTCGCGTTTTAGTCGTTTTTGAAGCTCGAACAAACACACAAACAAAAAAACTGAAAATAAATGATTCGTGTTTAGAGACGAAATAGTGTGATGCATATATCATAAATATTTACAGACTACTAAAATAACTCTGTTACAACTTTATAATATTACTAGCCTCCGCCCGCGGCTCCGCCGCATCCAAAAGCTAGTTTTTAGGTAATATCTCAGGTTCCCGATATAGTAACGAGATAAAATGTATACCAGTTGTTAAGTCTAATCAAGAGCTATCAAACAAAAAAAGTTACGTCAAAATCCGTTCTGTAGTTTTTGCGTGATGCGCGAACAAACAAACAGATAAACAGACAAAAATCTAAAAAATAATTGTTTTGACCGCCCCCTTCACAGCAAGGTCGGCAAATACCTGCATATCGTCGCAAGAAGGGGGGCGAGACACATGCTCGAGTCATGCGCGCCTTGGGCCGAGCAGGGCCGTGAACTCGTCGCGGCAATAGCGACCTCTTGCTGCCGAGCGTCGTCAGAGCGCTGCTTGGAAGCGGCAAAAATTGAGCCGCGGTAGCTGCCTTCTGCGTGGAGGTCACAAAAGGAAGCAGCGTGGAGGGCCAGGGAGGCCGACCCTTCCGCTGACCCGAACTGCCGCCGGTGACTGGGAGGGCACAGCCACAATGGATTTACTGCACACAAAATTTGCCGGTCGCATAATTTCACAAAATTCAACTGTTAAGTGGCCAGCTCGAACATGTGATTTAACACTGCTGGATTATTTTTGTGGGGTTATGTTAAAAGCAGAGTCTATACGAAGCCAATCGAATCGATTGCAGCCTTAAAACTCAAAATTCGTGAAGTGATTAACAAAATAAACTCACCATTTTGTCAAAAAGTGATTAAAACTGATGAACTAATCGACATTTGTAACCATGGTCGTGGTGGACATTTATCAGATATTATTTGTCATTCGTAAATGCCAAACCTTACTTATTGTAATACAATCAAAATTTGAATCATTATCATCTAAATTTATTGATTTATTTTGATTTAAAAGCAAAGTTCTTGTTGGAAAACCCTATATTATGCGACTGCATTAAATTGGAATACATCCTCACTCACTGTTGACGTATTACAGCTGTTTATATTGGTTTGTAAAACCGGTTTGTTATTCGCATCTAAATGCAACAATGTATGATGTCGCCGGTTACATGTAAATCATCTGCATTTACTTTAACAATCAGCTGATGAGTGATTACGCTTCAGGCAATTAAGGCATAAATTCAGGTAGTTAGCACGGCAGACACATCGAGTAGTTACAATTCACGGCATTACATACAACCTTATATCTACCATATGAGTGTCGCCACAGTGCGTACAATTACTATTATCACTGGTTCGATTTTGCGCTGACTGTGAGTGTGTAGGCACGCTTATGGAGGTCAACTTGACCTTTATTTATTTCACTAAATTTGTAATTTTTATTTATAATTTGATCTGTATTTTAGCACTTGACATGCTCAGCTACTTAAAAGAAGAAATTGGTAGTGAAAGCTGAAAAGGAGAGCTCTACTGCGTGCAGGATTCGAATCTGCGTTCCATTCCAATGTAAAGTGGAGATTGGGTGTCACCACTGCGATAGCTTAGTGGTCCGGAGTATTTCTCCGGATTGGATGGGACGCAGATTCGAATTCTGTTCGCAGTGAAGCTCTCTTATTCCACTTTCACAAACAATTTATTCTCTAAAATTTTTATCTATGTTAGGATTAATGTTTATACTGGTTTGTGATTATTCTAATATTTTGATTAAACACAAAGTGAAAAATGTGAAAATCGAAAATAAAAGTCAGGAGCAGGATTTGAACCTGCATCTCCTGGATACCGTCCAGATGTTTTGCCAATTCAGCCATCGTGACAATTGCTCCTGACTGCTAATTTCGGTAACACATTCATACTTAACGTCTTTGGGTGACGCCCGCGCCATTTTTCGGAAGTATTTTCTTACATTATACCGACCAGGTAAACTTAATTTTACAATTAAGATTTTTACCTAATAATGACGCAAACCCTATAAATATTTAGATGTTTTTTATACTTATATATTTTTAGCATTTGACATGCTTAACACTATACATTAAACACAAAGTGAAAAATGTGAAATCGAAAATAACAGTCACGAGCAGGATTTGAACCTGCATCTCCTGGATACCGTTCAGCTGCTTTGCCAATTCAGCCATCGTGACAATTGCTCTTGACTGCTAATTTTGATAACACATTCATACTTAAGGTCTTTGGGTGAAGCCCGCGCCATCTGTCGGAAGTATTTTCACAAAAAAGTATTTTTTGTGTTTAATGTATAGTGCTAAGCATGTCAAATGCTAAAAATATATATAAAAATATCTAAATACTAATATTTTGACTTGATTTTTAAAATGTACTATTAATTGATTATAAGTTAGTATTATTTTCATTAGTTCATTTCAAATGATTTATTTTTCTGTATTTCTGTCTAGTGCACGTAAGGATATGTAGCAAAATATAGTATAGCCAGACACGCTTTGAATGTTTAATGCTAATAATGGCTCAATTATCTTATAAGAGTGATGAAATCTATATAATATACAAAAATAAATTGCTGATCGTTCGTCTGGCTAAAACTCAAAAATGGCTCATTTATATTAGGTAATTATAAGTATAAGGGAATCGCCTCTTCGAACCTTGGACCTTTTGGCTAACCTATCTGAATTCAGACATCAGACGATACAGATTGGTTAGAATTGATAATCTATACCTACAAATAATAATTGTCTTTATTAGAGCGACAGAAGCCAAAACAACAACTATTAAAAATGGTGGTCTGTCTGTCTGTTTGTATGTTTGTTCGCGCATCTCGCTTTGTTTGATTGTTCTTGATTGTCTAATCATTGATTTCAAGTTTTTTTTAAATCTGGTATACTTTTTACCCCGGGAACGGAACCCGAGATATAACCTAAAAAAAACAAATAATATATGAACGGATTTTGATGAAACTTTTTTGATTGATTGCTCTCGGTTAGATTAATAAATTCTGGTATACGTTTTATCTTGCTATTATATCGGGAACTTGAGATATAATTATAACCCAAAAACAAATAATAAATATTTACAAATAAGAACAGTATACAAAAAAGCGGCCCTATTGGTAGGTTACAATTTTTGCCATCAACAGTATGCTTTTAACAATGCTAAGCCCATTTTAGTATTTTTTTTTTGTTTTCATTGGATACACTTTCACGCTGAACTAATTCACGGATCATTGATTTTTGCGCATATATACGAGAATATAGCCCCAAGTCTCATAGGATAGCTATTTTTTCATTTAAATAATTAATGTGCTATAATAGAGTGTAAGGACAAAGTCGCGGGCAGAAGCTAGTATTCTATAAATGGCTAAAATAATATTAATGTCAACCAATCTAGTGCTTTTATATGTAATAGCCCTATGGTTACATATGTTGCCGCCAGAAGCATTACTTTCGGTGAATGAGTCGTTCACTCGAATCCTATTGAACTTTTGATTAGCAAGTGTCATTCATTTATCCAGCACAGTCGGCTTATTAGTACGCTTTAATTAATTTTTTAGCCATCACCGCGTCCATTAAATTTAAAATTAGTGTAATAATAGCTGTCCATGTGGTGATGGACTAAGAATACAAGTGTCACCACCCCATCCTTTCCCACGGGTGTCGTACAAGGCGACTAAGGGAAGTAAGCAATTATCGCCCATTGCGTTACTGGTGGTAGGGTTGGGTACCAAGTGAGAGTACTCACTTGCTATCGGGCCCGAACGGGTCGGTACCACCGTCTCCTGTGTGACTGATCATGAAGCACGTCAGTGTGTTATGGCTGTAGCAGAAGATAGCCGTTTATTCTTTCATTTTATATCTAAGAAATTTAATGGTGCGCAGCGGCTTGACAATACTCTCGGTATAGTTGAGTCCATGAGCGACGTTTACCACTTACCATCAGGTGAGCCGTGGCTCGTCTGCCATCAATAGCAATAAGAAAAAGTATTTAGGTTGTACATTACGTAGCTGGCGCTAAAATAAAACCTTTGTCAGGGACTCCGGACATCGCGTCTTTAGCCCAGCAGCTCAGCTCAGCCCAAAAGAGATGGCACCCTTATCTATTCATATGAAGTGTAGTGTGCCTGGTACCTGAACTCCGAGAGATATAAGGTAAGTCCTCCAACATCCTTTGACTTATGTTTCAGCCTATGATGTTAATAGACCCCACTGGGCTCTATGACCTTCATTTTTCTGATTCTCCGAGAATTAAAAAATTTCATAAAACAACCAGCTCATAGCTTTTATTTACCTAATAAATCATCTATTCATCATCAATGTGAGCTATTTATTTACAACACCTTGTTGTCCCACTATTGGGCCCAGGTCTCCTCTCACGGTGACAGGGATCTAGGCCGTAGGCCGCTTTACTGGCCCACTGTGGGTTGGCAGACTTCAGAAGTGGTTGAGAAAAATCTCTCAGAATTGACCAACTTCAGAGACATAAAGAGCCGTTGTGACTACTATATACGGATGTGAATGTGAATTATTTTTTACGTATTCACTTATATACAGCGGTGGATTTACACTAGGAGCAGTCGGGGCAAGTGCCCAGGGCGGCAAATTTTTTAGGGCGGCAAAATTTTTAAAGTGAAAACCTTTTTTTTAGTCTTATCAAGATTGCTCAATATAATTCATTAATTATATTAATTAATCATTTTCTGTTTAAATGATTCCAGATCCAGTCTGTCCCAGCGACCTTTTTCAGGTCGTCGGTCCACCTAGCTGGGGGCTGTCCTACCCTACGCTTACCAAGTCGCAGTCTCCACTCTAGGACATGCTTGATCCATCGGCCCTCGGTCCTTCTGCAGATGTGACCAGCCCATTGCCACTTTAGCGTACTGAGTCTGCGAGCTATACTCGTATAGCTTATGATCGATATGATTGAACAATAACTGTATTCGATATCTAATCGTATTAAAATGAGAGGATTATGGAATTTGATAGGAATTCGATAAAGGAATAAGGAATGATCTCGATGACCTACAGAAAAACATACTAGATGCCAAATGGTTGTTCTGAGTCTGGGTGTACTTTGTGTACTTGAAATTGTATGTTAGTAAAGTTCCCCGCGATACAAGGATTATTCCTTAGTGCAGGGTGGTGTCTTTAAAAAAATACCCGTGGGTTTAGGTTCCATTTACTATTTTTAGAATCAATATAAAGTAAACGTGTGATTTGAGTGAATAAACTTTAATCAAGATCTAGAAGAGCGTCCACATCTTTTAAAGTTTATCGTGCCAGGCGATTCCTTTTAAAATAAGCCTTTTTTTTTATTAAGGCGTGAAAAAAATTACCTGATTGCACACCCCGTTGTTCGGAGCAACGAACAAGATAGTGTGGGGCCCTCACCCACTAAATAAACCCACCGTGTACCGTCAAACCACCTGTATTGGCAGACCACTGGAACTATGTTACATTACTTCAGTGAGTATTTATTATTTGATATAAGCCTAGTGGTTAAACCAAGTACTGCAAACATTGGTATCAAGTTCGACCCAATACTAATAACCTAGTTTTAAGTGAAAATAAAACGAAATATATAAAATTTACTATACCCAATGTAAGGCATGTAGAAACCAATGTACAATTGAATGGCGTCGAACTGGACCTTGTGGAGTCCACGGTTTTCCTAGGTATCACTATAGATAACAAACTCCAATGGGGCCCCCATATTAAAAAATTGTCAGGTAGGCTTAGCTCAGCGGCATATGCGGTAAAAAAAATTAGATTATTGACTGATGTTGAAACGGCTAGAATAGTTTATTTCAGTTACTTTCATAGTATTATGGCCTATGGCATACTACTATGGGGATGCTCCGCCGACTTAAATTCTATATTTGTACTTCAGAAAAGGGCCGTTCGTGCAATCTATAATCTGGGCCCGAGAGTTTCCCTTAGACAGACATTTAAAGAAATAAATATTCTAACTGTCGTGTCTCAATTTATATATGAAAATCTGTTGTATGCCAAGAAAAAATCAGAAGCTTTGATAAGTATAGCGACGTTCATCACATTAATACAAGGAACAAAGGCAATCTTGTTGCTCACAGTACTCGTCTCCACAGAATCAGTAGATCTTTCATGGGGCAATGTGTATGCTTCTACAATAAAATTCCTGAAAATGTCCGAAACATGCCACTAAATAAGTTTAAGAAAGCCGTAAAAATTAGACTTTGTAATCAAGGTTATTACACTGTTTCGGATTATCTTGAGGATAAAACTAAATGGGCTTGAGCTGCTCCTCATTCATTCATTTTCAAAATTGTTTTATAAGATATAATGTAATTTTAGTTATAAAGATTATATTAAATTGTAATAAATAGGCAATTTAAAAAAGTGGCCCATGAGTTTCTTGCCGGGTTCTTCTCATGAAAGGCTTTACTACGGAATCCGGCCACTTGTGGCGATTGCAATCACCACTTTGTTATTGCGGTTGCACTCGCCTCAGGCACTCGTGTTAATTATTAGTGTATTATTGACGATTTTAAGTGCTACTTAATAGGCCTATGAAATAACGATATTTTTGAATTTGAATTTGAATTTGACCCCTATCCGAGGTCCTCGTGCGGCACAGAACTCTAACTTCTCGAGATTTTTTTTTAGAGAGAGAACTATAGCCGTTTATTCTTTCATTTCAATACTCCCGGTATATATTGAGTCCATGAGCGACGGTTACCATGTACCATCCATCAGTCTACTCGTGACCGTGGCTGGTGCAACTCAGCCGAAATGTCGAGGTTAGTCAAAATAATAGTATTTTGAGAAGTTTAATGCGCGTATAGACCTGTTAAATGTGTTATAATTTACCATTCAATAGCATAGGAGGGCCGTGGCTCGCATGCCACCATGTGCAATAAAAAAAATGTGCCGTAGGGTGAAGTAGGTAGTTATTTACATTACACCACAGAAGGAATTTAACAAAGTTCCAGTGGCCCGCCAATAAAGGCGGAGAGACGGCACATGGCGGGTTTATTTAGTGGGTGAAGGCCCCACACTATCCTGTTCGTTGTCCCAAACGACGGGGTGTGCGGTTAGGAACATTATTTCCCGCCTTTACAAAAAAAAGGTATTTACATTACACTAACTTCTGAGCGCAACTTATTTTGAAAAATTACAACTTATTTAAAATTGGTTTAATCCATCGATTATTAAATCTATGGTATAATAATAATATGGATTATACTATAAGCTGTAATATTAAAATCTATGATTGAATCTAACGTTTGGTGACGGACTCAAAATACCAGTGTAACCACTCCATTCTTTCCCGCGGGTGTACGAGACGGATTAAGGGAAGTGAGCACTTATGATCCAATGCATTACTGGCGATAGGGTTGGGTACTAAGTGCAAGTAGGAGTACTTATTGTCATGATCTTTTTTCTATTTTATTTTATTTCCACCACAGGCTGACAAACCCATCAGTCAGCGTCTTCATCGACCTCCAGCGCCGCTTTCAGCTGCATCAACACCTCGCTCGACTCCTCGAAGTACACCTGTCAGATCTGTATCTAGGACTCCAGGTAACACAACTTAGAACTACTTAGCTTAATAACTAAATGCGAACTCCAAAGAGGGATTGAATACACTCTTTGAAAGACCTGTGTCTTCTGTTAGCTCTGCTTAAAGCCGAGCCTTCGACTGTTGTGGCTTCAATTCTGATGATTTATGGATCCATAAATTATTGGTTTGTCCTCACAGTGGCCACGGTTTCTGAAGATATGAAGGTTGAATTTCATTTGCAAGGTGTTACATATTCACAAATAACTTGTACATTAGTTGTAATTCTTAGTATAGTTGAGTCCATGAGTGACAAAATTACCACTTACCATAAAGTTGGATCGCGTAAAGTATGTTAGACAAATTATGTGATTTATTTATATTCCAGATTGTTTTTATATAGATCACACCTCTTTATAACAGCGAAGGTTAGAAATGGTGTCTTCTTTTCATAGACTGTGTATGTTGACTTGAGAGTATAATGTTAGATATACAAATTAATGTCTCATGCCGCCCTAGCTGAGGCTGCGGGTGGATGGACCAGGGAACGTCCGCCAACCGCAAGGCCTCCCGCGAAGGTGCAACGCTCCGTGAGCGTTGCTCAATAGAGCATACACGAAAGGGTAAGCCGCCGGCGGACCACCGAAGGAATGTAACATAGTTCCAGTGGCCCGCTAATAAAGGCGGAGAGACGGCATACGGCGGGTTTCTTTAGTGGGTGAAGGCCCCACACTATCCTGTTCGTTGCCCCGAACGACGAGATGTTCGGTTAGGAACATTTTTTCCCGTCTTAACCAAAGAAAAGGTATACAAATTAATAAAACGATGATTGGTATGCCATAAGCAATTTTTTTTATTTTTTCGTTTAACATCGAGAGTCTGAAGCATTATTATTCTTAAACCACGGTCCAACTAATTGGCCCGGGTATTCAACATTACATCTACCAAGCGTATTCAAAACTTTAATGATATCTAATACCAAACACCTACAAACTACTATTATCGTTATTATAATGTTAAAAAAATTGAGATCATGATTTAAATATTCGAAGCGACTACTAGAAATTACGTTTACAAAACACCAATAGATTAATATTTGATAATTTAATATTAGATATAGTGAAACAACTACTTGCTACTGGAGTTAACATTATAATTTTCAAAAATCTTATTATTATTATTCAGCAACGTCTACAAGGTTACAATATTAGGTACAGAACAATAAAATTTAATAAATTATGATTATATAATAAATAAACGGCTTCATTCTATTGGTATTAACATTATAATTGTTAAAAATCTGAAATCTTAGAATAATTTTCAAACACAGCTGCCTCAAATTATATTAAGCTAGCTACCAATAGCAATTACTATTACTCTCAACAATTAAATAAGAATTGAACAATAAAATTGGATTCTTTTACAGAATTGCAATGGATATTAAATGTTTTAATGAAATGGAACTAGGATTTATAAAAAAATATAACATGATTTTCACAATTTCAGTATGTATAAAAGTGGTTTTTATATAAAATACATATGTTTTCATTCAAAATATATGGTAATTAATATCATGATTGCCAAATTCGATTAGATATTTAAAAGGTATAAAATGGTGTATATGAATATGAGTGAAATTATATATATTATATTTTTAAAAAATTACATGATTTTTCAACTCTCTACCTACCCTAATGTAAATGTTTTATGGAAATATTGATTGTATGTGAATATGTATTACCATCTAATAAATAACACACAGATGATCAAGTTAATGGTGGGGGTACATTGTACTCATGGTGGGCAATTAACTTTCCTACCCTTCTTCCTTCCTTATTTTTTACGGAAATTGCTTAAATTCTGTCGTATGTGTGAGAGCCTTGATTTTTATCTAACGCCATTTTATTAAAGGGGTTAACGTATTGTCGTGGTAATCGATCCCATAACAGAGTTCATTTTACCATACACTCGAGTAATCATGGGAAACCTATATTGATGATTTATTAGAACTTGTGGTCTGCAACACCGATCAGACGTATCGAAGGGGCTCCAGTGTTAATGTCTGTTAACTAGAGTACGCACTAAATAGAAAACACAATAGTAATAGTTAGAGTTACGGATATTAACCAGTAGGAAAGACCAGGTCACCGTAATATAACCTCGTAACCTCATGGCGATGGTATTGAATCGCGCGATCGTCTCTGTGAAGACTACTTCGCAGAAGGTGGTGTAGACGAAGGCCAAACAAAATAGTATTCTGAAATCCTGGTCTACAAAAGCTACAAATAAAAATTTGGGGAATCGTATTCCCACCGCAGCTAAGCTTACAGCAGAAGTGACGTGAAATACGCAGAACATAGCTCTTACTTTGTTTGAAAGCTAGGGATCACACACCGTTTATTGACTTTATTAAATTGTAATTAATGTTTTTAAATATTTTGAAGAAGAACTTCTTTCTTCAGAGAGAAGAGAGAAACTCATGAGAAGAAAAATATAAGAAGGATTGGATTAAACGTTATGAAGGTATATTATAGCAGACTTGGAGCAAGATAATGGTGCTGAAGTGCGTGCCAACCACAGGTATTATAAAAGCAATCCAAAATGGATGCCAATGTTTAACAGCTCGATTTGCAGCTGTGTTTCGTTAAAACTACTCTTTGGGGATCTATAAACTGATGCATCACAACATTACGACCATGTTCATTTAGGTATTACATCTTGATCGTGTTATTGAAATTGAATTATTGTCTTTGATTAATTACCATTTAAATGGTCTTTGGAACTGTTAAATCATTTATATCTAATACATAGGTAATTCACAATTATTAGATAACAAAATAGTCTCCTAATAAACCATTCCATAAATATACTCTGTTAGGCTAGACATTTTTGTACTTTTTAGTTACTTGGCTTCTTTTCCCACGGTGAGTTCGATGTACTCTGTGCAAAAAAAAAATATTATAAAATGACCGTCACATGCAATCTCAAAATTTTAGGTGACACCTAGTGCCACTGAAGTAATTCAAAACAGTATCAGTGGTCCGTCAACACAGGTGGAGAGACGGCACACGGCGGGTTTGTTTAGTGGGTGACGGCCCCACACTACCCTGTTCGTTGCCCCGAACGACGGGGTGTGCGGCTTGGTACATTTTTTACACCTAGTATTGTGTAGAATTAATTCCTACACACGACAATTTGTTTGTATGATCCACTGTAGGTTTTTCTGAGCCGGGGTGTATTTTGCATTCGTTATGGAGTCTATCGAGACACAGATTACTCCATAGTGTGGCGTGTTGTAGCCATAGATATAGTAGTTGTACCTAAATTAAACTTATTAGGTATTTACTAGCGCAATAGATGCATAGGCTGCATCAACTGTGACCTTAAAAGTTTAAGTCTTCCACCGACAAATGTATCAACTCAAAATTTAATGATAGTTATTTTCATATATATTACAGCGCTGACATGCTCGGCCTTAGACGAGAACACCAGTGCAAGTGTGAAGTAAATGATAGCCACGAGCAGGATTTGAACCTGGTACCATCTTGATTACCTAAACCTGGCAACTAAGCTATTATGAACTTTGCTCAGGACTGTCAATAACTTTTAGCCAGCGGCATATTTAGGGAGTTTGGGCCGTTTTCACAGCCGTTGTAGGTCGGCGCGGTGGTGGACTATAGAATATATTCCTCCTCCTTTATCAGACATCTTCCTGTCTCCATATTACCAAGACTATAATTTTTTATTAATTTAATATTTCTAATTAAAGTGACTTATGATTGAAATATTATGTTTTATCTCGGTTCTACATCGAGAACAATATACTCGTAGTATGTAGTATACAGTACAGCACAGTATCTAGTATAAAAACCGCTTTTGTTAGCGATGGAGCCAGCAAAGGCTAGTAAAACACAAAGAAGACTTAAACAAGACATGATTCTCGTCCTTTTAATAAACATGGCGCGCCCATGGGCTGGGCACGACGTTCGATACTTATCACTTATATACTAAAATTAAAACTAAAGATATAACTTACCAAGCGCCGAAGCAGCCATGTTCGGCTTAGCGTTGTTTGAATAGCTTCTGCCCAAAGCAAGTGACCAGGGTTCTAGGCCTAAAGCCCCAAGCATTCTGGGGCAATTAGGTGCACAGCAAACGCAATGACGTGGAGTGACCTAGTTCTTATTCTAACATCTATTTGAATTTAAACTACACATTGAGTATTAGAAGAAAATCTTTAAATAAGAAAGCAATTCAAAAGTGTCCATCACAAATGTTTCTTCAGAAAAAATTCGACGATATATCTAATATTTGATTTCCCAATTTCCTGACACAAGGTTTTTAATACATATACAATCTCTCGTCAAGCAGCCTTAGAATATCATCCTAGACCCTTCCTTCAAGTTCCTTCAAGACTGTTACCAGATTGATTTGCAATGAAGTGGTTTGTACTTGTATACTCGTATATATCTTCTTTTACAAATAGCACTGTCCACTTTCATCTGAATCCTGCTTACTCCTCCGAACCATATAACTGATTCCCAAACAGCTTTCACTGTCGTCATCATAATCAATGTTTTGTAAACAAGTCGCGCAAACTCAGGCGATACTAGAGAGTAGCAGATCTTCAAATGTCGCAATTTTTTTTCAAATTGTGGAAAGCTTTGGTCATTCGTACAATATAAATAAGAGTTTTGTTCCACTGCGAGACTTCCACGATTTAGCGTTTAGTTGTAATTTAGCCAAATGTCAAGCTTCGTATAACCCTACAACATTAAACAATACATTATAATGGAAGTCTAGTATTTAAAAATTAGTAGGTATAGGTAGGGTTATGTCCGTGTGGTGACGGACTAAGAATACAAGTATCACCACCCCATTCTTTCCCACGGGTGGCGTATGAGGCGACTAAGGGAAGTAAGCAATGGTTACCAATTGCATTACTGGTTGTAGGGCTGGGTACCAAGTGGGAGTACTCATTTGCTATCGGGCTCAAGCGGGTTGGTACCACCATCTCCCGTGTAGCCGGCCATGAAGCACATCGTTGCGTTTTGGTTGTAGCAGGAGATAGCCGTTTATTATTTCATTTCATATCTGTGAAATGAAATGGTGAGCATCGGCTTGACAATACTCTCGGTATAGTTGAGTCCATGAGCGACGGTTACCATTTACCATCAGATGGGCTTGGCTATGGCCATGGCTCGTCTGCTACCACATGCAATAAATAAAAATACTAACGAAAACTACATCTTTTCACCTATTGAGCAATTCCGGGTCTAATTTTTGTTATCAATTCTTATTAAATGTTTTGAATCAGATATTTTAAATGTAGAAAACCTATTTATTGAATAATAATGGGAATAAAGCAGTAATAGCATAGTGGTAAAACTAAGGACTGCTAAGACAGTGGTGTCAATTTCGATACCCATCGGTCATGGCACAATCTGAATTTTCGAGGTTTATCAAGAATATGTGTTTATACAAATTATCCCTGCTCGGTAAAGGAAAACATCGTGAGGAAACCTACATTCCCGAGAGATTTTCTCGACGGTTTGCAAAGTCTGCCAACCCGCACCTGGTAAGAAAACTAACAGTAGATCAGTCATCAGAAAAATAATGAGATAAAATAATATTATAAGTAGTATAAGAATAAGAAGTTTGATATTTATTATTATTAAAACTTATAATATTAAAACAATACCTAATATGTGTTAGTGTTGTTATTAATTTCAATAGTTATACAAAACTATGAATAAGATAAGATAAGATACTCACAATTTCATGACGAGAATTCAGGCGACACCCGCTTCACAGGGATAAGATAATAGGATTCATTCAAAATTGATATATCGTAGAAATTTTGATTTTGTAGACTTTTTTTTTATTGTAATCATGCGATCAGTAAAATAGTTTTTTTTTAAATTCTCCCATTCATGCTG
Source organism: Leucoma salicis (assembly GCA_948253155.1). Taxonomy (NCBI): domain Eukaryota; kingdom Metazoa; phylum Arthropoda; class Insecta; order Lepidoptera; family Erebidae; genus Leucoma; species Leucoma salicis. Next base: position 2,743,090 of record OX411803.1, read on the forward strand.
ACCTTAAAAGTAAAAAATACTGGTCCCACAAAGGGGCCCTACAACCGCGAATCGAAAACATTGCTTGTAACGGAAAGGTTTTAGATTAGAATCCTACTGATCACATAACCATAAATAAGTTTACCGAGTCTCTAAATCTCCGTCCTGTAACAATAGAAATATATTTATTACTTCTCTCTCTCCCTCTCTGAATTTGAAACAATTTGTTTACCAGAGAAAATTTTCAATTATTTGAAAAAAGAACGTCTCTTAACTTACTGAATTTTCCAACGGAGATAGAGTGATGTATGATGTGGCTTGCTCTATGATAACATAACGCTTGACTCCAATGTTGCTATATAGTTCGCATCTAACAACCCCAATCATCGTAGGCTTGATGTTGTGAATGTGAAGTGAATGTCTATTGTATCTGTAGCGTATCTGTAAAACATCGCTCTAACATGTAGCAAAAATTAATTATAAAGAAAACATCGTGACGTCACCTGCAATCAGGTGAATATGGCCTGGTCCATGAAGTAATGCTTCATGGGCCAGGCTGAGAGACGGCACACAGTGGGCTTATTTAGTGGATGAGGGTCCCACACTACCCTGTTCGTTGCACTGAACGATAGCATAAGAAGAAGATAAGCGACCAAATCCTGAATTCCTGCCATTCTCAATTCGTCGTGCCCAAGTATAGTTCTCACAACGGATCTTTGTGTCTCTGAAGATAGGCACAGAGGAAGAAGTGGCGATAGTGACAGAATCATACGATCAGTGCTGACCAATTCAAATGTTATTACTTGATTAACAAAACAATCGAATGACATCATAATGTTTTCATATCTAATTATTTAGGTTTTATTTATTATTTTTGTATTCAATAAAAAGTATACGAGCGATTTTAGTGAATAAGCTTTTATCTAGATATAGAAGAGTCTACATCTTTTAGTATGATCGATAAATAATATGATTATCGATTACAATTATTCAATTATAATCGAACATTTATCGATACATATAATGTAAACTGTAGAAGACGCACATGCCTTGCGACACAAAAATAACTATTGCGCAGCGTCTTGCAGCCAACTCCACACAAAGATCCGTTGTGACTACTGTATATTTGTAAAAAAAACATTATTTGTTGGACACATGTAGACACATCACATCATCAAGTGGAGCGATAAGTTCGCCTCACAATATGGAGAAACTTCCCATCAAACGTGATTCATATACTATTTTTGATATTTCTGTACCGGGATTGGAAAACGGTACCACTGAAACAATGTAACATAGTTCCAGTGTCCCGCCAATAAAAGCGGAGAGACAGCACACGGCGGGTTTATTTAGTGGGTGAGGGCCCCACACAGGGGTGTGCGGTTAGGTACATTTTTTCACACCAAAACAAAAAAATTCTTGGAAAACGGTGGAAAGTTTCACCGAATGGTGAAACCATTTTATTCTTACGACCATCCAAAGTTCTCCATATTATATTATGTTGCTGTGAGTATGTAAACCAGTATTCGACCCGACAGGATGTCATGCCTCGCTGATGTAACGCCATAATAGTCTCCAAATGGGGTGATGCCAATCTTGTGAGATTTAATGCCACCAAAACAAAAAATTATCGCGCCATCAAATAGTATGAATTTTAATTGCAAAATTAAACTTACTATATTGGATGCATGTAATGCTTGCCGATAGATGGCGTTGGTCGTAAGACAAATGTGATTAAGAATTTGGGATGGTCAAAGGTTCAGTGGGATAGCTTAGTGGTTAAGAGCACTTCCCCGGATTGGTAAAGATGAGGGTTCGATTCCCGCTCCTACTAAAAATATCTTTTTCTTTATTCACAAATAATTTGTACTTTAGAAAGTAGCGGAGCATGTCAATTGCTAAAAGAAATAGATCTACAACATTTTTAATTTTTTTCTGTTTGTCTGTTTGTTCATTCGCGCATCACGCAAAAACTACTCAACGGATTTTGATGCAATGTTTTTATTTGATAGTTCTTGGTTAGACTTAAAAACTGGTATATATTTTATCCCGCTATCCCGCGGGAACCTGAGATATAACATAAAAACTAGCATTTGGCTGCAGCGTAGGCGGCTACGCTGCAGCCAAATGCTAGCTACTCTTAAGATTAAATAATATTATGCAACAGTGGGAATAGACAATCATAGTGGTTTGGAAGCTGGGTGCCATTTTGGTATATGATTTGTTCGTCTTTCATATTAATAGGGATGAAAGTTTATGCCAATACAAATCGATTTGGTCGTGTAAATGAAAGTCGTATGTCCCTGCGTTTTCGAGTAACAGCGCTTCAAAAATGTAAAGACAATAGATACTAAATCATTTGTTCGCGTCTGCCTCTTGGACTGATGGTCAAAATCATACTTAAAAGAATAAACATCGAAGAGGGAGACGTGCAGAGCTCTGTTTTATCAAGGAACGTAGGTGCAAAAATGTAAAAAATAACTATACTAAATCATTTGTTCATCGTTATCGATGCGTCCATTCGATTCCTTAGGACTCCCAGAATAGGAAAAAAAGTTGGCAGACGTTTAGATCGCTTATTTTATTATGTACGATTCTTTAAAAAAAGTTTCAGGAAGGAAGGTAAATCTGTTAATACGATTTATTATTGTTATTACTAACAATTCACGTAGTAGTGTATTGTTTTCTGTCTTGTGAAATAAAATCAAATAAAAAAAGACATGAAAATTTTAAACTACTAGGGAAACTTATTATGGGTTCTACTTTCTGTGAAAAAAATTTCAATAATTTAAATAAAGGCTCCTCTTTGTTTTTCCTCAATTTAATGTTTTGTTAGGTCGGGCAAACCTTAATAAAAAGTAAAATAAACATTTCTAAAAATTTTAAATAATATTTGGGGCCAAACGAAACCCACGATTCATTGGACATCAAAATCCGAGGGGTCAGGCCAATGACCGCGTGATTTGACGTGGAATGCCCCATAGGTAAACTCCAACTACCTGGGGAATTATACCATTGTCACTCTCTTCTTTCTAAAAAAGAAAGAAACTATGAAAGACAAACATTCGAAAAAAAATTGTATAAAAATGGTCAGTAAAATCAGAGGTCTGGAAGTCTGCCTCTGATGTTTATCGTTTTAAGGATGATTCTGACCATCAGTCCAAAAGGCAGACGCGAACAAATAATTTAGCAGACATTTTTTTACACTTTTGAAGCGCTGTCGATTGAAATATATGGAGGCTGACTATTTTCTGTGGTTCTTTATATCGCCATTAATCGAGTAATTCGGGTCTGCCAAGTGTATATACACATTTTTAAATCTTAAAAAATTGTTTAAAAATTAATTACTTAAAATTTCAGAGGGCTGGACCTTCTCGTTTTGAAGATGTCTCTGACCATTTGTCCAAGAGGCACATACGAATAAATGATTTAGCATACCGTTTTTTTTTATATAAATTTAAGGTGCTTTCAATTAATAACGCAGGCCTATTATGATGGCAGACGTGGTCCTTAATGTTACGATCATCATATCTGCCACACGAACAGATAATATAGAAATTTTGGCACACAGCTCCCTAACCATAAATATGTACACAAAAACTTACCGCAAAGTACTTGTTGGTTTTTTTAATTCTAAATTTACCTATATACCAAATTATATAGTAATTTTTTGGTTGATAGCGGGCAAATTCACAAAAGAATACACATGATTGTCCTATGCTAGCTTCTACAGGCATCATTCTTTGGGTTTTAATATGATTCTCGTTTACGTTGCACCTCATTTCTAAAAGTAAATTATACTTATTGGCTAATCAACATTGAGCTGCGCTGAGGTTTTAAGCTAGTTCTTCCAGAACAGCGCGTGTATAAGCTTTTTGTACGCGCGATGCATGCGTAAATACAAGCTCAAAACGTAACACATGCTTCTTTACCACAGATTACTTCTTAATAGATGCCGCATGCTGGGCAGTCGACGCACACATATGTGTTTTAGGTCATACAAATAAATTAAACCCACATAACAACATCAGTATTGACCACGTCTGTGATGCGATATTTAAACAATATTAAAAGTTATTTGGTGCCCAAAATATAATTAACATAAACGATGGCATCCTGTGCTGTGAATTGGTGTAGAAAGTTGGCTAAAATATCTAGTTACCACAAAGATGGTAAACATATGACCGGTAAGTACCTAAATCATATTCCTATAAAAAATAAAATAACCAATCGAACGGAGTTCAAGTTATACTGGACATAAAGTAAGAAAATAGTGCGCGTCGATGTCTATCCCTCCGAGAGTAAAAATGTCACTATTCCATTCCTTACAGAGGATAACAGAATAATGTCACCAAACCATTGCTTACAGAGAGTAACAGAATTATATTACCACCCTATTCCTTAGAGAATTTTAAGGCTAATGTCACCACTCCATTCCACACAGAGGGCTTTATAATAATGTTGCCACCTGTACATTACAGATAATAATAGATTAATGTCACCACCTAAGACAGGGTAAAAGACTACATCCCATTATAATGATGTACATGGATAATGTATAATACTACAATATTGGCCTATTCCTAAATCGGTATATGAAAAATTTTAATACTCGTAATCCTTTTGGGTATTATAAGACATGCGTTTATTTACCCTATACGTATATTGCATATTTAAAGACAATTAAACTTAAAAGAGTAAAATCCAATCGAGCGTTGGAGCTAACACGGTATTTTTGTACATCTGGATAGAAAATTTTGATTGAAAATCCTAGTCATAAATCGTAAGATGTGCCAATTTTGAATCACTAGTGTTGGATACAGTATGTCTGTTTCATAACCCACAACCCGCATGCCACTAAATTTGGGGAACTCACGCTGGAATAAATGTTTTGTTGATGCGGTATCTATTGGGAGGCAATCTGTGTGTTAAACAAAAGTTAGTGCACGTGTTGTGTGTCTACTAGCGAGTTTGCCTCAAAAGAGCACAGCGCAGCACACATGTTGATTAATGACAGTAAAACAAACCAGAAGCAGAGATATCATGCCCAATTGAATATAAATATATAATAAAACATGCATGTTTCAGTCATTCATTTCAACCTGGACCGAAATGAGAAAATTATTATACACCGGTGCTTTAAGACTTGGGGATTGGGCAAGAGTATTTGACCTCGTGCACGGCCATTTTGAATAGGTAGTTTACACTGTTTTTGTTTATTTTTTTTTGCTCGTCAAATGTCAAATTCTTTCTCATAACTATAAGTTTCAAGATAATTATAATACTGACAGCTCAAAGATATCCTTTTTAAACTTATTGCTTTCAATTTTTAAGCACTTGACATGTTCTAATTTTTGCTAGAAAACATTTTAAAGATTTTTTTTTATAAAACTACCTTCACTAAGGAGCAATCTTTGTATCGCGGGGGACTTTACAAACATACGAACAACTCTTGGGCGAGAGGCTGGTATCTAAAGCACTCCGTCATCTGTGCAGTCAACGCTACACTAGCCGAAGAATTCCTTTGGACATTAACAAATAACATTAAAATAATAATACAATAATATACAAATGAATGAAATGATGAAAAATACTAACAAAAATCGAATTCCAACTGACAATATTTTCTAAAAATCATTCCTCAAAGAACTAAATTATATAAACAATCATGTACATTAAGTCACAGGTGACACACATAACACATATAAGATAAAAAATTACCTGTAAGTGCATATTTTACATTTAAACCTACACTTAAATTTTATACTGTGTCGTTCCAATAAATAAATAATTATTAACCTGTATATAAATTGGGGTGACTGTTCCAGGTAGCAAGCTCGTAATCAAGGGTAATAACATTCCCATGCTCTGGAATGAATATATATATTGTATATGCTATGACTTACTACCGAATTCACAACTAAGCTAATATCATAAATGTGAATTTTTTTGTGTTTAAATGTGTATTAGTCAATCACGCTAAAAGAGCTGAACGGATTGGGATAAAATTTGTCATACAGGTTGTTTATAACTTTTTATGGCAATTTAAAGGACAAGTCTTGTAGGTTAGTACCGCCAGTGAGCTGGTTTTATTTAGGTACAGCATAAACGAGAAATTATTTTTTTATTCCATAAATTTTATAGTCTTTCATCCGTTATTCAAATTAAGGCGGGTCCGATTATGAAATCCACGCACACGCTACATTTTATTAATTTAGAATTATTTCAACTATAGGTTTTTAATAATTTCAAAACGTCAATTTATTACGAAAAGAGTCATCATAATTCACGATCGTTTGATTGGCTATCTCTGACAGTTTTGACTGTGCAAGATTACTTAGGAAATTGAACGACGCAAACTTAGAATAAGCGTTATTATTCTAAGGACGCAAATTTGTTTTCAATTCCGTTTAGGTAAAAGGTGAATTTAACATTTGTATAGTTATCCAGTTTCAAAAAGACTGGTTTCTCCGTTTGCTATTGGGGCTAACCGTCGCTTTTTGAGGGATGGCAAAATATTCAAATAAATAGGTAACAATTTCTTGTAATCAAGACTGAAACCATTGCATTTCATAATATATTTATTTTCACGAATATTTTTTAGATTATGAACTTCAAAATATAAAAATCGGCTGAATTTTTATGCTCGCCTAACGGCAAAATTTGCCTCCGAGCCAGGCGGCAATATGACTTCGCTCCGAATGGCAAAATTTGTCCCCACTTTGTAAGTGCTTCAGCACCTTCAAATGTGGACGCATATTCACAGATGTTTATTGTTATTGGATAATCGGTATCAGAAATGCTGGCGGCGACAACCAATTAGCGGTGATAGTTGTCCGTCACATCAACTGGCACAATAGTGACGTTTGTGTTTCGTACCAATATTTTTTTTTACATAAATTATGTTGTTTATTATTTGCCTTGAAAATTTAACCCTATGTAGAATGACGTATATTCTACTTGATTTAATAGTTTTCCTTATTAAGTATATAATCTATCTAGCAATACTATTATAAATCTGAAGAAGTATGTCTGTATATTTAAGATATTTGAGAAAAAATTACTGAATTAGGTTATATAGGCGTGTCTAAACGCAAAAGGTTTTTAGATTTTTGTATGTTTTTTTATCTGTTTGTTTCTTCGCGCATAACGCAAAATCTACTGAATAGATTTTAATGCAATCTTTTTGTTTGATAGCTCTTGATTAGACTTCACAACTGGTATACATTTTATCCCGCTACTATATCGGAAACCTGAGATATAACCTAAAAACTAGCTTTTGGCTTCGGCGAAGCTGCGGGCAAAGGCTAGTATATATCTTTAAACGTAATAACAGCAGTTCTTTTTAATTATTACTTATTCTTTTTTTTATTATAAGTTTTCAAAAATAATATGGCCAACATGGAGGATGTTTTAAAGTATACCTGTATTATATCAGCGTGCGAAAGACCAGAAACGTGAGTGATGAAGTGCCGACTAATTTTATTGAGCTCAACGAACCCCTGTATAGTATTGTCCGCAAGAAAATCATCAGATACAAAATCTTTAAGCGAATATAAACCTATTGGAAACTAATAAAGACTGATAAAATCTACAATTTGAAGTAAGTTCACATGCAATAATGAAAATAGATAGGTATAATATCCTATTATTACTGTCTACAGGTATATGAAAACCAGGTTTAATAGAGGTCAGTGTGATGAAATGAATGACAGATTACTCAAAAAAAAAGCTAATTCAAAAATAAAATATTGAGCTTGATGTTGCATAACAATTTAAATTAATAAGCAATGTGATTTATAGCAAAAAGACCATAAAGCGCAAATATATAACAAAATTCGTAACACCGTTCTGTCTGTGCCCCGAAATATGTTAATTATTGAATAATATATGCTGGATTATATGCAATATATAATTCAACCATGTAATAGCATTAAGCGTCGAATACGCAAATCGATTGTTCTTACTGTTTACATTCACGAGGCATCTTGTTGTAAACAATAAGATGTCTTCTCCATCACGTAATGTCAACTTATAGACTCCCTCATCAGAGGGTAAGGCTTTTATTATTCTGAGACCTACACATCCATGGCCGTAATCTTCATAGTAAGCTCTTCCTTCTTCTTGTCGTATTAAAACTTTATCACAGAACCATTGCACGGTATGAGATATATCATAATAGCACTGGCATAATATGTAAATGTCTTCACCAGCGTTCACATCTATGACCTCTGCAGTCAGTCTCTCAAAGGTCGGTGCAGGGAGCGATTTTATACACGCCTCAGATTCAAGTACGAATACGGTACACAATGAAGATTGTACACCAATATTCGTGATCATAATGCATGCGTAAATCCCACTGTCAGTCATTTTCGCAGAATGTACCATTAGCTCCGTAGTTAGACCATCGTTGGTGATAACATGTTTGTTATCACTAGATATCATCTTGTTGTTCTTGTACCAATAGTATCGGCTTGGACCTGGTCCGTGGAATGTGGCACGCAGTATAATCTTGTCTTTTTCACAACATAACACAGATACCAGATGGTTCACAACTTTCAAACTATCTCTGTCTACAGGTTTGCATACTCTAGACTTGTTGTGTCTGACTGCAGGATCATGAACATACAGACAAGCCGTGTAGGTCGTTACGCTGTAGCCATCGTCACAGACACACACGTATAGACCATAATCTTTTAATTTAGCCTTTCTGAAATGTAGACCATGTGGGATGCCTTCGGTAAATAACTTTATACGGTTATCGTTGTTCACTCGAACACCATTTTTATATACTCTATGGGCTTTTAGACATACTCTATAGTCGGCGTCAGATATAACGTCTTCGTTTAACCTTACGACACCTGTTCTAGGTTCAAAAGAACGAGGGACACGCGTACCGCTAATATCTGTGAAAGGTAAATAAATCATAATATTGAAACAAAAACTTAAAAAGCGACATGAAAGGATGAAGTGTTTAGATGATGTCGTCACTTCGTTATTATAACTGTACATGACGTGAAGACGTCAAAATAATATTGAGTTGGCAACATTTGAAATTTCTCTTTCAATGTACGACTTGGTAAATATACGTTTTTTATACAATGAAATAGTTTATTAGTTTTCTTTAAGGGACATTTCGGACTTTCTAATATGGCCCTAATTGGCGGTAACTGCTATTTTATGACAGTTAAAAGACAAAGAACACATTTTTTTTTAATATAAACATATTTTATAATATTATATATATATAATTTTTATTTTAATAAAAACTCAATTAAGAAAACTGCTTTACTGATTTAAAAACACCGATTAAAATCTTTTTTAAATACACCGATTAAAACTGACTTTAACCATATAAAAAAAAATATAGCTGTTAATGAATTATAAAATAATTTAATTAATTATATTTTATTACTTTATTATTTAAAGAATGTTACAAAATATTTGAAGTAAAATCACTGAACCACAGCTCAACATAATGCAGGGCTTAAAACTGCGCCGATTCCGAATATTAAATTTGACGAATTTGTGGTCGAAGCTAGTCCTTTGAATGAGGCTATAGGACTTATCCAATAAATTTTGTGCAAATTATCATCCAAAATCTCGTGCAACTTTTGTGTTTAACAAAAATCTCGTGCAGCATGACTTCTTGATATTAGTTGCGAAAGTGGAGAAGTGACTCGGAGAGAATGAATTTAAATATTAAATAGCCATTGCACAGTTATAAAAATCATGTCTTACTGAGCTAATGATTGAAACCATTTTGTATCGAATTCAGTGGGGTAAGATGAAGTGAGGGTGCTGTTTTCATAGACACCATGCACTAAGAATAAAAGGGGTACATCCAACAATGAGAGGAATCCAATACAAGAGATGGAGATAATTTGTTACATAGTCTGACAGCAATAGATTAAAGAAATACTAACCCAAGGTATGTAGATAAAGATCGCTATCTGCTTTTTTTTTAATACTGCATCGTAAGAAGACCAACACGAAATATTGTCCGGTAAATTATATTGACAAAATGAATTTTGCTAATTAGGATTTAAACAATAAAAATATATATAAAAAGATTGTCATGAATCTAAAGATTTTTATCTGATTTTTAGCATAGCGCGAACGGATCAATAGTAAATCAAAGTTAATTAATTTTGCCAGATATTTCAATTATAAATTATTTAAAATGCGTTTATAAATAAAAAAGACTTAAAATTTTGATACTTATCGAAAATTCTATATATTAATATATGCATACGTAATTGAACATTTATTTTAACACGCATTCTAACTTTTTGTAAACAGACTTTAAAACCGTTGGAAAGATTAATTATAAAATATGCAATTGAAATATTTTTATAATTAAATTAGTATACAAGTATTTAAATTTGGAATTGTGGGTTGAGAAAGATACTATAGTTTTATTTGAGATAGACTGTGTGCTGTATCGACAACTTATTATTAAATACGAGAAATGAGGTAGGTATACATCTTCTAGACTTTTGCGAGTTGCCTCGTTAGTCCGTCATGATTGAAAACACATAATGTAAAAAGATACAATGCGATTTAGATAAGAACGGAGACATCAATGACATCAACATGTTGTATTGGGAAACAAGAAGTAAGAACGACTTGCGAAGAAAATTTAATTGCACAAATAATAATAATATCTTTCTACTTTATCTGAGTCAATATTATATACCTACCAAATAGATTAGCATAAACAGTTTTAAACGTATCTACCCATTTATAATTAAAATAAATACATTAGAAATTTGAAACGTTTATTAAGTACTTATTTGTAAATAAATAATAGTTTGCTGCAGGATTTGTTATAAAAATTTTCATTTTTCTATTTCTTAATTGTCGGACAGAAATTAGATGTTTAAGAAAAGGTTTAAGTTTTTTTTATTTTCAAATAATATTAATTAAAAAATATATTATTTTGTTTACCGTTGACTGTTGCTTAAACATGACTATTTTAGGCAGCTGTGACGTAACACAATGGCGCGATATCATGTGGTCCGCCAATAAAGGCGGAGAGACGGCACACGGCGGGTTTCTTTAGTGGGTGAAGGCCCCACACTACCCTGTTCGTTGCCCCGAACGACGGGGTGTGCGTTTAGGAATTTTTTTTTCACTACTATTCATACCTTCTATTATTTTTTTAACGATGTGTGTAGAATGTATTAGTCAAGGATACTTACTGCAAACAAATTCCGGTCTCTGGTGGGACCGAAATGCTCCTTTACGAACCAATGGGCTTGCCTTGGGTGTTCGAGGTGGTACCGATGTTGGGGGTGGAGGTGGTGGTGGAATCGAAGAAGAAGCAGGAGAAACAGGAAGAATAATGGGATTTGAAGGAGGTTGCTCCCTCCAGCAGCTCGTAAGCCTATTTGAAATAAAAAAATATGTATTAGTATTCATTTACCATTACCTATATCAAGCACTCGCAAATAGAAAAATATTAGGTAATATATAAATAATAAAAATCGGAGCTTTTAAAATCGAGTGAAGAATTATTGTACAACAACAAAAGATAGAGAGTATTGTACGCCTCGATTTTTCAAACTTAAAATGTCTCTATTTATCATATATTGCACTTGTAAAATAATATATACACACATATCAAGAAAAACACCATTTTTAACACTCATGATATTATTGATGCCATTTTTAATTTAAACTAGTTAAAAAACTGTTTAAAAAAGTTCTGTCTTGGACGTCCGTGTGTTGTACGCAATGTATATTAACACGATAATGACCGAAATACTTTACTAATCGAGTTTTTTCTTTTCTTTTACGATTCAGTATAACTACGAATAGAACCCTATCATAGGCCGTGTGGGGCCGGCTTTAGAATTGTCCCACCCCCTCTCTACCCACGGGAGCCGTAGGAGCCGACTGAGGAAATACCGGGGGAGTGGGCAGCAGCACTCCCTCGAGTATTAACAACATCCACTGCGATCGCCAACCCGCCTGCCAAGCGTGGCAATTACGGCATTATCCCCCATGACGGGACCGCTCGTTGTGGCGTTCTCTTGGGGAGGCCTATGTCCAGCAGTGGATGTTGAAAGGCTGATGGATGGATGGAGAGCCCTATAACTTTTCACGGTCAGATTCGATGTGGTTTATTTGTTATTAAATAAAGAAATAAATAGTGAATATTTACGTTCGATTTAACACTAAAATCAGCGCTATCCTTATTTCGTGAGAACTATTTCTATAGACCAATATAGAAGTACTTCTTAAAATTAGCGCTAGATGGCGTAAAGACATGAAAACCACAGTACCTTTTGAAATTAGCGCTATGCATGTGATTTATTGAAAACTACTTAGTAAGTCCCAATACATTATTAGTTACTTATCAAATAATCAATTTTATTGTGAAAAATAAAGAGATTATGAGGCGTGCACTTTTGGATTTTCCAAAGTATTATTACCTACTCGAATATAAACAAGAATAACTATACCGAGAATAATCATGAGAGTAAAATCAATGCTGTGGAGTGAGGCTGACTGACCGCATTCGTAACGACAACGTAAGAGAGCGAGTAGGTATGAAAGAGAGTATTGGTGTAAAGATGCGAAAGGAAGATTTTTCGGACATGTGGAAAGAATGCCAGACGAGGGACTGGCTAAGAAGATATACAATGCAAAAGTGGAAGGATGTAGGTACAGGAGGAGACCGAGACTCGCCTATCTAGACCAAATCGGCCATGTATTGAAGGAAGGTGGAGTCAGGCGTCTCCGAAACCGGCAAGCGTGTATGAAGAGAATTATGAATGTTGAGGAAGCGAGAGATATGCAAGAATAGAGCCTCTTGGCCCTCTGTTCTCTCTGCCTACCCCGCAAGAGAAATGGCGTGATGATAAGTAAGTATGTAAGAATAATCTATTCCACGATTTTATTCTTATAATCAACAGTCGTCTTTCCACGCAATCTGACGTATAGCTATACTTGGAATAGCTATTCGCGAATTAGCGAAGTCAATGTAATACTCGGCAAAAAGTTGTAAGTAAGTTGTTCTACAAACGGGACGGTGTATAGTTTAACTCATCTCAACTCTCATTTGTCGTATTATAGCGTGAGAAAGTAGCTGTCACTGTATAGTTTTAAAAGTTTCGAATTAAAATGACAGCAGAAAAAAGATGATGCAATTTTTTTTATTCTTAGATTAACTCCTTAGTTGATGCTTAACGGATCGGTGGTATAGTGACTATTCCGAAAAGGCTCGCTATTCTTCGAATTGTTGTTAGTAAAACGTAAAATTGATTTATTCTCGAGTAAGTAGCGATTTATTCTAGGAATAAAATTTATTCTTGTTTGGTCGAATCCACCCTAAGAACATTAATCTATTATATATAATTCCAGTGTCACGATGTTTGTCCGGGATGAACTCCGAAACTACTGAATCCATTTTAACATTTTTTATCTTTTAAAATGTGTGTTTTGTTCCAACTTTAGTTTATTTAGTGAGTATGGGCCCCACACTACCAATTTCTTTGCCTCGGACGTTGGGGTGTATTGTTAGGTAATAGGTATTTCCCTCTTAACAAAAAAATGGGTTGTGTTACGTGTGTACACAGTAATTTGTTAAAACTTTCAACGGCACAGATTGCGGAGTGGGTGTCACATTTTGTCACACCAAGTAACACCTCGTCCGCACCTTAGGTATATATATTAGACTAAGTAGGTACTAATCTGTCAAGAAAGTACCGGGAAAAGAGCAATAATACACAAAATTTTTGTTATACATCCAAATTTATTTTATCACCTTCAAAGTATGCTCTTTCAGAAACGATAGACAGTATATAGTGCACAACACCGCGATAGTCAAGGAAAACGGTCAACATGACTTTGACTTTTGATCGACTTTGGCGGCGTGGTTTTTTCGGCTTCGGTTCAGTTGGAAGTCGCCACTCCGAAGCTTGTTGACTAGTTTGCATGTCAAACTCGTAAACCCACGTCTCGTCACCAGTAGCAATGCGTTTCATGAATGTTGGGTCGGAATTGACTCGTTCTAGCATGTCCTCAGCGACTCTCATGCGATTGAGTTTTTGGAGAAAATTCACGTCTTTTGGGACTAGCCGAGGGGAAACATGTTTCATACCCAAGTGATTATTTAAAATGGTACGATCGACTCGTGAGACACAGAAAGTTTGGCGGCTATCTCTCTCAAAGTTGAATGAGGATTTTCAGTCACTATTTCCTTCACTTTCGCAATGTTAACTTCAGTTGCAGACGTTGATAGCCTACCAGAGCGAGGCAAATCTTCCATCACATCTCGACCGCTTTTAAACGCTTTGTACGTACGTGGGATGTGTTTTTGATAAAGTCGATTCACCGTAAGCTTTCTGTAACATTTTCAGTGACTCCGAACACGAAATTCCATTGGTGATGCAAAATTTAAGACAAACTATTTGTTCAATGTTTTTGTCCATTATGAAATTCGCAATACACACTAGATATGATATAACTAAAAACAGCACTGTATTTAATATAAATAACATATGCAACTCAAACTCCGCGCCAAAATGGATAACAGTTACGCCAATCTAACAATAACCAAAAAAAAAAATCAAAAATTTGAATTTGGAACCATAAACAAATCATTCATTCCCAATACTTTCTTGACTGAATGTATATATTCTCACGGATACTAAAGCTCACTAGAGATTTTTTTTTTAAGCCCTTTTTCTGTCCCACTATTTGTCACGGGTCTCATGGTGAGAGGGATTAGGCCATAGTCTACCACGTTGGCGCAGTGGGGGGTTGGCAGACTTCACAAGCCGTTGAGAAAATCTCTCAGGCATGCATATTTCCTCATGATGTTTTTTTTCACCAAGCAGTGATAAATTGTAAATAAATACAAACATAATTTCGAAAAATCTCGAAAGTCTGAAGTGTACCGTAACGAGGTCTGAACCTTGGACACGGGATTGAACTCGATACCATTGTCTTTGCAGTCCTTGGTTTTATCACTAGGCTATCACTGCTTAATCACAACAGACAGAATTTATAATAAAAACTCACTTTTTGATCTTAGTTACTAGGTACCTATCTATCTATTACCAAAAGGGCCATTCGAAAATAACGTCAAACTGAATTATTTTTTTTCGTAGATAATATATTGTCACGATTTTTGAGACCCATTATAGCCCCCTTCCCTCTATTTTAACTGTCACGATTATTTACGATTTCATAAATAAAATAATCTGTGAACGTTACACGTTTCGTTTGACTACCGTTCCCGCTTGTCACATTTTGTCACACCAAGCGATAGGTAGGTATCCCTTGTTCGCGAAAATATTTTTTAACGGCACTACGGTGATAGTTTCAAGCATTGATGTTAGACGGCAGGTCTTGCTCTCACTTTTTGAAAGCTATACTTACCTAGTACCTAGCGATAGATGTCACCTTTAAAGAGCTCAATGTGGTGATGCCTTTTCATAAAAAGTTAGTAGTTGCAGCTCCCAGCATTGCTGAGCCCAGGAGCAGGAGTCACGAATTACCATCAGCTTATTATATAGTAGGCCATGTCACCTTTAAAGAGCTCAATGTGGTGATGCCTTTTTCATAAAAAGTTAGCTTATGTATAGCTAGTAGTGGAAGCGCTTCGTATTGCTGAGCCCAGGTGCAGCTGTCATGGATTACCATCAGTTTATTTTCTGGTAGGCCATGTCACCTTTACAAAGCTCAATATGGTGATGACTTTTTCATAAAAAGTTAGCTTATATGTATAAAAGTAATATGATGGAGGTAACCATTGATATATACATATATACATCAACGGAGGTGACCCATAACGTTGTATTAAAAACGTAAAACGCTTGACCTATCCCGGCGTGACCTATATTCCAGGTGCCCTACTTTCAACAACATTCACCGATGACCTAAATTTGGTCTAAGTTCATCCTAGCAGAGGTCTGAGCACTCATTACGGACACAGGATGGTTTTATGATCATATATAGACGGTTTACAGACTATACTATACCTATATATAGCTATATGTATTTTTATCTTTTAATAAATGATATTTTATGATTAAATTTCCCAGGTAGGTACTTCTAATTAATATGTTTTATCATAAAGAAAACGTATTCTTAACAATAAATACCTTAAAAAAGCTTAAAACAGCGCAATATGTAAGTATATAACGCCCTTCAAACATTGTGTAAAACTGAGCCCAGCCCTTTCTTTTGAGCCTGCATTCGAAAATGGACCTTAAGTTATGGAGCATAAGATCGACAGCATTAATTACACTTAAGCCCACCCTTATATACAGACCCCATCCCTACGGAAAATAAAGGCGTTGTTATACTTCTTAGAAGCAAAAAATTATAGCGTCGAAATATTCTTAGAAAATCTCAAATTCTCAATTAATATAAATTATAAAACATGTGTACATAGCATCACGCCTGTATTCCCCGAAGGGGTAGGCAGAGGTGTATTACACACCCATGACTCGCCAGCTATGTTTAGGTCCCACGTAATAGGGGGCGAGCCTATAATCCCTAGTCAAAGATTCAGAACTCGTACGGTGTAACTCTAACATATCTAGAATTTTCGAAATTGTTTACAGTTGATTAAAAAAAATAGAACATGGTGAGGAATTGCATGCATGAGATTTTCTCGATGGCTCGTGGAGTCTACCAACTTGCAGTAGGGCAGCGTAGTGAACTATGGCTTAACCTAACCATGAGAGGAGGCTCTCTCATCATGAGAGAAGACCTGTGCACAATAGTAGGACACCAAGCAGTTAAAAAAAATGTTTTTTATATTATATTAGAATAACCAGCCCAAATTCTTGAAGTAAGAGCTGCCTTTAGAATCAGCAAAGTACAGGTACCATTCACAGGAATATAAAAAGTTGAGAATTCTTTAAAGTTTACTATAATGTTGTCTGTGTGGTGACGGACCAAGAATACAAGTGTCATCACCCCATTCTTTCCCGCGGGTGTCGTACAAGGTGACTAAGGGAAGTAAGCAATTATCACCCATTTCATTAGTGGTAGTAGGGCAAGGTACCAAGTGAGAGTACACACTTATTATCGGGCCCAAACGGGTCGGTATCACCGTCTCCTGTGTGACCGGTCATGAAGCACGTCAGTGTGTTTTGGCTGTAGCAGAAGACAGCCGTATATTCTTTTATTTATCATACCTGAGAAGTGAAATGGTGCATAGGGGCATGACAATACTCTCGATATAGTTTAGTTCATGAGCGATGGTTACCACTTACCATCAGGTAGGCTGTGGCTTGTCTGCCATCATAAGCAATAAACTTATATACGCAAGTGAGAAGTTATACTTCTTTGGCATCATTAATAAATAAATTAATTATTTAATTCGTAACCCCTCTTCCTCTTTTTCCACCCCAAGCAGGTCTGGGCCTCCAGTACTAGTAGTCCCGTCTGGTTTGGAGGGCCTTCCCTCTTCGAGAGGCACTCGCGGAATACCACCATTGCCACCATCTCGGGCCTGCTGCTACTAGGGTGGCGGACTGATTATCATCAGGCCCTGGATATTATCTAGGACCGGGGTACTTGTGAAAACGAATTCAAAGTGGATGGGATTGCGGCGTTTTACAGCAGAGTACCACTTTCCAGCCCCATTATCAGGCCCTGGATACTATCTATAGACAAAGTACTCGTCAAGAGGAATCAAACGAGTCCAAACTCGATGGGGTTGCATCGTTTCATTACAGAGTTATACGGCCATCTTCCAGCTCCATCATCAGGCCCTGGATACCAACTAGATATAAAGCACTTGTAAAGACGGATCATACGAGCCCAAACTCCATGGGGTTAAGTCGTTTTATATTGGAGTTCCTATGACCACCTTCTAGCTCCATCATCAGACCTTGGATACCATCTAAAGACAAAAAAAAGACAAACTTGTCAAGGCGAATCAAACGAGTCCAAACTCGATGAGCTTGCGCCGTTTCATTATACAGTTCCTGTGGCCACCTTCTAGCTCCATCATCAGATCAGCTCTATGTCATCATAATATTACATTGTCAATATACATATACGTGTAAAATTTCACTTCAATCGGAAACCGGAAAGTGTGTCAAATTTAACTTGCAAAATTTGACAAGGTAAAGTTAAATAAAAGCTTGAAAATTATCCTTATAGACATATAAATAACATAATTCGAGAATTTAGTCTTGTAACCCTTATTTAAAAAAAACAAGGGACGCGAAGGGCATTTTGCATTATTATAAAAAAAAAACTGCGGCGATGGGGGCCACCACCCATCACGCCTTGCCCAGTTTGGCGAGTCGAGGGGAGCAGAGTGTCGAGTAGGCACGTAGAAAAGAGGTGGTGTGGAAGATCAGTTAAACGAGCTGGTAACCGTCATGTCGGACAGAGAGCTTGATATGCTGTGTAACAGAGACCAAGCGAAAGGATAGTGACGTCTATGATCTTCCTGGTGGCGGGTTATCTCTGTGGTTTAGTGTACCGCAGAGCGATCGGGCCAGCATGGGAGTGGGGTTGTTGCTGTCCGCTCGCTTGGCCTCAGGTGTGAAAGACTACGGAATATTCGCAGCTTATGGTCCCGTAGGCTCTTCGGTGGCATCGGATCTAGAGAAGTTCTGGGATAATGTTAGGGAGATTCTGGATTTAGCAGAAGCTAGTGAACGCGTGATCATATGCGGAGACTTGAATGGATGGGTTGGGATCAAGCGTCCAGACTTCGAGGACGTGCGTGGTTTATTTGGTGATAAGAGAGTGAATGATGCAGGTAGGCTCATTGCGGATGTATGTATGGAGAGAAACCTTATTGTGTCAAACACATTTTTTCAACATAAGGACATCCATATGTATACATGGAGAAGGAATGAACAGAGAAGTATGATAGATTTAATTCTGGTAGACAGTCACCTCCGAAGTAAAATTCTGGATACAAGAGCCTACAGGGGTCCCACTGTCGACACGGACCACTATCTTGTTATTGCGAGATTTTGTGGTCTGTTCAGAAAGTGGAGACTCACGCTCACTGGCGAGAGCGTGTTCACTTCGGAGGGCTTGAAAGAATAAAGATTGAAAAGATGCAAGAAGAGAGTGTATTTGTAGAGGGTGTCCGTGAACGGCTGACAATGGCAAGTCAGCCGGGATCTGACATAGAAGAATGCTGGAGAGTATTGAAAGATAGTATGGTAGATACAGCGAAAGAAGTATGTGGATGCTCAAAGAAGCATAGGAAAGTGAAAGGTGATGCATGGTGGGATACGGAAGTAGCAGCTTCGGTAGACAAAAAGAAAAAAGCGTGGCTGGACTATGTATCTTCTTTGAACCTGAGTGCAAGTATGAAAGAACAGAAGAAAGAAATATACCGGCAACGTAAGAATGACACCAAAGCCTTAGTGAAAGAGAAGCGTGATAGAGCAAATATGATTGCAGAAGAAAGGCTGACCAAAAACTTCGAGAGCAACACCAAACTTTTTTGGAGGGAGGTGAAGAAATCTCGTAGTGGTTGGTCAGCTTTCAGAATGAATAAAATAAGGTCTAAAGATGGAGACATTCTTACGCAAACACAAGATGTGTTAAGCCGATGGAGTGAATATTTTGGAGATAATTATGCAGATGTTCAGAGTCATGCTGGTGCCACATGTGATCTAACAGATCAGCATTCGGTACCGGCATCCTCTGATGACATTAGTATGTATAAGTTGAATGGGCGATTAGAAGTTTGAAAAATGGTAAGGCAGCGGGTATTGATATGGTGTCTGCTGAGATGATCAAGCTTGGAGGCTCATGTGTCTGGGAATCCATCCTGATGCTTCTCAATTTATGTTGGAGCTCTGGAATGGTTCCCAAGGACTGGAGAAGCGCAGTCATCGTGCCCTTGTTTAAAAACAAAGGTTCACGTTATGACTGTGCAAACTACAGAGCCATAAGCTTGACCAGTTTGGCAGTCAAAGTGTATGGTAAGATTATTGAAAGGAGAATGAGGATGGTGTCTGATGAATTTTTGTGTGAGGCACAAGGAGGTTTCAGGTGTGGACGAGGATGCATGGATCAAGTGTTTTCTCTGCGCAACATTGTGGAGAAGCATCTGGCTGTAGGCCAGAGGGTTTTTTGCAGTTTTGTGGATTTGGAGAAAGCATTTGACACTGTTGTACGAAAGGAACTTTGGGACATTTTGCCGGAGTATGCGGTAGCGGTAGACTGCTACAAGCGGTGCAGTCCAACTACATGGACTGCAGAGCTTGTGTGCGGCTGGATGATGGAATGTCACCCTGGTTTGACGTCAATATCGGCGTTAAACAGGGCTGCGTTCTATCAGCCAGACTGTTTATCATATATCTGGATAAATGTCTACAAAGGTTGAATGAAATGAATGTGGGAGTTCAGATGGGCGACTCAGTGGTTAACTCGCTGCTATATGCAGACGATGCAGTCCTATTAGCGCAGTCTGCGACTAACCTGCTAACCCTAGTCGACGTAATGGCAGAAGATTGTAAGAAAAGGGGCCTACATGTGAATGTGAGCAAAACCAAAGTAATGGTTTTTGAAAGAGAAGAAGCCAGAACAGATGTCAGAGTAGCAATAGGAAGTGGTGTGCTAGAACAAGTGGATGAATTTGTATATCTTGGATGTGGATTCATTCGGGATGGAAAGTACACCACTGATGTAGAAAAAAGAGTGAATGCGGGTAATAGAGTGAACGGAGCATTGGGACAACTTCTCGGCAGCCACCACCTCAGCCAGAAGGCACGTGTCGCAATACACAACGCAGTGCTTGTCCCAACGTTTTATATGGAAGCGAGAGTTGGGTATGTAAAAAGGAGCATGAGAGCAAAATCAATGCATTCGAAATGCGATCTCTGCGGAGAATCTATGGAGTGAGGCTGACTGACCGCATTCGTAACAATGACGTAAGAGAGCGAGTAGGTATGAAAGAGAGTATTGGTGTAAAGATGCGAAAGGGAATGCTCCGATGGTTCGGACATGTGGAAAGAATGCCGGACGAGCGACTGGCTAAGAAGATATACAATGCGAAAGTGGAGGAATGTAGGTACAGGGGGAGACCAAAACTTACCTACCTAGACCAAATTGGTCATGTATTGAAGGAAGGTGGAGTCAGGAGTCTCCGAAACCGGCGAGCGTGCATGAAGAGAGTTATGAATGTTGAAGAAGCGAGAGATGTATGCAAGAATAGAGCCTCTTGGCACTCTGTTCTCTCTGCCTGCCCCGCAATGGATATGTGATGATAAGTTAGTTAGTATAAAAAAAAATATAGTGATGCGCGCGCATCTAGCTGTTACTTTTGTGTTACAATAATGCGCGTGCATCTTAAAATTTCACTCTCATAATTTTTTCATAACGCGCCTAAAGAAGTATAACTTCAAAAATCATTTGAATTAATTTAAGGTACTTACGCACTCCTGATATTTCCCATCTTTTAACAAGCTTAGTTAACTCGAGCACGTTTAGAACGTGGGATGATCTGCCAACAAAATAGATACTATTTGAAACTTTGAAATATAGCTACTACTCGTATATACGCTTGTAATATAGTACTAAAAATTATATAGCGAGTGACTAAACCGGCAATATCTAGAGGTACGATAAGCGATCTAGTTGGTATTAATTCGATATCTCTATCAAAAGCTTAAATAAATCTATATAAAATAAAATTATTCGTTTCATATTCATTTAAAACTTAATTTTACCTTTAACCTCCTTTGTAGAAGAAGCACGCTAGTGATACTTCTTCAGTTGGCGGGTATTACCTGAAAAACATTACTTTTATCAATTGAAATAAAAGATGATTAAGTATAATCAATCAATAGACTTCTATGTAAGCAATGGCAGAAACCTATTAAAATAGCTTTAAGCTATGGAAAAACAGTTTTATAAGACGATTACCACTGCAATGAAATATTCTAGAAAATATATGAGTATAGGTGTAAAATTTAAGGATCATGGTGTAACAAATATGGCAGCTGCGTGAACATGCGTGCTATGTTTCGGCCATCTTATGGAATTAGGATGTAGTAACAAAATGGCGTCATAGATATTTTAAACTGCTTGAGTATTTATTTAAGGTATAAAAGTTGTAAGATTTTAGAAATATGTACCATTAGCCTTTCTAATTCTAAATGTTATTTAAAATGTAGGTATTGTAACAATCCGTATTTATTTTCAGAATCTAAATTTAAGATTCAATTATTATTAAAAATTCAGAAAAAAATAAATTCATTATTAATTTCAATAGAATTTAAAAGGCACCCAGAATGAGCTTAACTTTTTAAGTTTTTTGAAAAAAACAAGTGTGAATGTCTTATAATTTTTGCAATATCGAAATGCTAAGAGAGCAAATTCTTTAAAATCAGAGAATGAACTAACAAAACAACCTGATGATTTTAAATAAAATAGTCAAAAGACACCAAGAATGAGTTTAAGTTTTGAAGTCTTTTAAAAATATTAAAGGTTGAGATAAATTAACATACCTATACGAATCAATACCGCGTTCTAAAGACATAGCACACTATATTTATTTTCAGTGACTTCCACGAAAAATTTTAAAATTTGATCAAGATTATTGAAAATCTTCTTTAGAACTTGAATTTTATTTATGTGCCTAGTCTTTATTTAGTAAATATTTAAAATTACTAAAACACAAATTAGAATAATTTGAAGCTTACTTTTGGAGTTTCTACTTTCTAGAAAGCTGTATACATATCACTGACACAAGTCTCTGTTACGTTCAGCCACACCAAAGGGGAATCCTTTCCTTTGCAAGACTGAAAGCCCCTGCAGAAGCTCAAAGAGCTAACCGCCGTGACCTTCAACTACCCCACCTTCCCCCAACTCTTGACGCAAGCGCACCTCAATACGTCCATAGCGCAATGCGTCAAAAGAACAAAGAGAAGACATAACATACTATTCTTTGCCCGCGGCTCCATTACAGGTTTCCTATATAGTACCGGGATGAAATGTATGCCAGTAGTTAAGTCTAATCCAAAGCTATCAAACAAAAAAGTTACATTAAAATCAGTTAGGGAGTTTTTGTGTGACGGGCGAATAAACAAACAAACAAAAATTCTAAATAAAGTTGTTTTGTGTTAGAAAATTAAAAAAGAAACGTCTACCTTGATTGCTTCGAAGGCTTGATTATTCAAAAATATTCAATCCGAATTTTAAATCACATCAATTAGTTATAATTTCAAAAGACCGCAAGAGTTAAACAAACGACCAATGCAGGCCTGAGCTGAATAGAGACTGAGGGTCCATACTAATACGCAGAGATAGGTTTCCGGCAAGGCACCAAACCCCCCACATATCACGCATGCGTACTATCCGTTGACATGCCCAGTATCGAACGCGGTACGAAATTCCAAGGACATGGCGTCGAATAGTATCCAAGATGGCAGCCGTATTTTTAAGGTCATATTGCCAAAATGGCGGACATGAAAGAAAGAATTGTTTGAAAATACAAGAAAATCCAAAAATTGTTACTTCAAAATAAGATAATACATAGTATCGTAGTAAAAACATGTTTAATTTAAAAAAAAATTAGCTAAATTATTTCTATGTTTCCTCTATTGTAAAACCTGAGTAAAAAAAATCCCAGCAACCAATAGTATAGCTTGATTTTATAGCTTACTACCTACTGGTAAAAAGGGCTAAGATAAAAAGATAAATGTAGCTAAACATATTATGAAGCACTTCTATTCATAGGCTCGTCGCATATCCGTAGCTTAGTGAAGGAGTGCATCTCTTGTGAAAATGCTACCTTAATCAATTGCAAACTCTCTCTCCGAACAACCATATATTTTTTAAATTTAAAGACTATATCCTTAAACCAAAATAGTTCTTTACCTGTTTCAATACTAAAGTGTATTAAATTCAATAAATGTTTATTTCAAATTAAATGAAGTCTATTATATAAAATTAGTAAGATATATATAACAGTTATTTAAATAATAACAGTTATTTAACTGTTTGATTTAAATGTTAAAAATAAAACTGTATTAATAAACTTATTGGTGAATTTTTTTATAACCATTGTCTATAGAAAATAGTCGTCAAATATTTACTAATACGTAGGTAACTATTTATATTTCAAAAAAATAAAGTAAGTATTTTATTTAAGCTTATTAGGTTCAACGATAATCCGATCAAAATCCCAAAATCACTATCCAATTGAATATGAAAATCTACTAACCATCATATAACCTGTAAGCACACACTCACTAACTATTGTTCAAAATCAATGTTAATAACTGCTGATCTGACGTGCGTTTACTCACGAGAATTTTTCAGGTGGAACTGCCTTCACTGCCTCGCAGGTCCCAGATTTCACCTACCCCTGTTACCTGTCCCACCCCCTCGTTAGCAGAGAGATGCGTCAACTGCGCACTATGTATATTCTCCAGACCTTGAATAACAAATCAATACATGTACTGAATACGTGATCGGAACATTTATTAGGTCTATATATATGTACATAATTTGCTGTTTGGCTTAGTCTATACTTAAAATACATACATATCATACATTTAATAATGGTTATTTTTAGTGATTTTTAGGTTAATACCCAAGTTCTTTATACATTATCCCTTTTAGCTGGAGACTATAATTATTCTGATATGATGATTCTGATACTAAATACCCATTTCAGTTATTTGTTTCCAATATTAAATTACCGCGGATACCTTCTATAACGATATTACTTATAGGTACAGATTTTGATATTGTGAAATATATATATTTATATACCTATTTATTCATAAAACAGCTTGAAAAATACCTCATTGTAGTGATAACTTCATTACTTTTTCGCTCTTAGGATCTTAGATTTGTTTTCAATATTCCGATTTTTACACTGATTATTATAAAAATACCACTTCATTTATACGGTATTTAAAAACACAAATTAAAAATGAAATAGTTACTTTTAACCTTAGATAATAATGAGGGCGTGTCGAACGGCCAACCACACTCGTCGAGCCAACAGGTTCCGCCTACAAACCTGAAGGAGTATTATCTAAAATACACAACCAAGCAGACACAACTTATTCGTTTAGATTTGTCTCTCTGATTCAATGTGTATAATATCTTATCTCCCACACAATTCATGCGTAGTTTTATCTGTATGTTTTTCGATATGGTATATGAAAAAACAATGAAAAGTACTCCATCCAACAGCAGTAGAAAACAAGAAATGGTTTCTTAGCGAAGTTTTTATGCGTCAATTCGAAAACTTAGTCAAACATTAACCATGCACAATAAAGAAACATAGCATCACGCCTGTATTCCACGAAAGGGTAGGCAGAAGTGTATTACACACCCACGGTTCGCCAGCTACAGAATCATAGATCAAAGAATAATAAAGGAATACATAGATTTTTTCAGGATGACAAGCAACCTATGTCATTTCCTTGCTAGGCTATAATTATAGTCTACTATATATACAGACACACCCGTGGTTCGCTTAAAACATTTAAGTCCCACGTAAAAGGGGGCGAGCCTATTGGCGTCTACCTACATTTCCCAACCGAGTTACTACTGAAAATTTACAATAAACTTTGTGCATTTTCTTGTCAGAACGTTTACCTAGTATACAAATTAAATAGATATGAGCAGAACTAATGACATGTCTTTTTAAAATACGTCTGAGGCTAATTGTGTAGGTAGGTACAGACAGAGCGAACTTTGTTTTTTAACATAAAAAATGCATACAGATACAAACTAGCTGTTTAAGTTATAGGCACAAAAAAAGTAGGTACTAGTTGTTTTAGGCTATAAAAATGACGCATTTTGCATAGGTACATACTTTATATTAAAATACTATATACGTTATTTATATTAAAAACACCATTTTGATCATTTTGGCAGTGAGTTTCTAATTTTTACATACTTTATATTAAAATACGCAATCATTATATACGTTATTTATATGAAAAACTCGTTAAAAAACCACTGATCATTTTTGCAGTGAGTTTTAAATCTTTACATAATTTATATTAAAATACGCAATCATTATATACGTTATTTACATGAAAAATTCGTTAAAAAAACACTGATCATTTTTGCAGTGAGTTTTAAATCTTTACATACTTTATATTAAAATACGCAATCATTATATACGTTATTTATATGAAAAATTCATTAAAACCTCAAAAATACACCAATGTAGGTAACAATATTAGAAATACTGCTTTTGTTCAATTTACAGTGATTTTTGATATTATTTTTCATTCAACAGCCAGTAACGTATATTTATTGACTAAGATAATTTAGTTTAAGACCATTTTTGCGTTCTTTTTTGAAACTTTTAACAGCTACGGTTTTTCTTAAAAATCATAGCGTCTCTTTTCTACAGCAAATCTGAAAGTGGATCATGCCCTTTAGCGTTTACCCTATATACGGATTGTTTCAATGGCATGTACAATCTCAGGAGTAAAATGTTACTTTTATGAGTTAACAGATGGCGTGGAAATATATTTTTTTGTGAGTGCAGATTTGGTTTGTTTTTACAATTTACTTCATTATGTTGATACGTAATGGCTAGTATTATGATTTTCTTGGTGATAGCCTAATATATTCTTCTCTTGCAAACATGAGAGTTATAATAATCAAGACCCAAATGGTGTAACCATCTTATTCAGCAAAACTATGACCTCGAAACTCCCACTAAACACAATTCGACTGCCATCTTGGTATTGGAATAACCTTACGCTGTTTATGTAGTGCAAGTGAATTCTCTGAAGTCTCAGATTTGAATTTAGTCGTGTAAAGAATGTTCCTTGAAAATTTACTTAGGAAGGGAGTAGAGGGTTCTGTGATTGAATATGTAATAATTGTATGTTTAATTAATTACCTATCTAAGTTAATAATAAACTACATAGCATGTAATTTGGGTAGGTATTTACCCAGACTTACCCCTTAGGGAAATGAATTGTGCCTATGAACCAACCGCAGAAAAGGTTATTCGGCATTCTGATACCGCCTAAGACATTATTCGCAAACAAATATAAACTCTAACTCGTCCCAATAAAGTATAATATAACTACAGTAATCAAATGGCAAACTGCCAATACACAGTATAAGAATTTGAAGATGAAAATGTATCTTAATGCGTATAATTTAAGGTTCAATTTAGATTCTTTGTTAAGTTAAGGCGTTACCGACTTATAGGTGCGTTGTATGTAAGTATACTATCTTATTTGTTAATCTAGCCTGTTTTCCTGTGGGTCCGCGAGATCTTCTTCATTCCTTTATCAGATTCCATGATTTTCCACTCACTTTAATGGCTAATGACGAAAAATTGACCCACGGTCAGCAAATGTACCACTTCTCTAAAATTTGAGATTTAGAATCATTTAAAAAGGGGTCCTTTAAAGGATGCGGAATTCCGCACAGGTCTACTAGTATGATATGCCTTTTTTTGTTTAGGCGGGAAAAAATGTACCTAACCGCAGACCCCGTCGTTCGGGGCAATGAACAGGGTTGTGTGGGGCCTTCACCCACTAAATAGACCCGCCGTGTGCCGTCTCTTCGCCTATGTTAACGGACCACTGTTGTCATTAGGTACTTCAGAGGTTTATCTATCTATCCTAAATATTATAAAGCTGTAACAGAGCTGTGTCTGTACATTTAAGATATTTGAGAATAAAATACTGTGCTATATAGGCGTTTCAGAACACAAAACATTTTTTTTAGATTTTTTGTATGTTTGTTTGTTCGCGTCTCACGCAAAAAGTGACTGGCGGCTGCGACGGAGTCGCGGGTAAATGCTAGTAATAAAATAAATTCGTTCATCGCGTCCTTTTGTTTCTCCGCTCACGTTATAAGGCGTAACGAATTTTGAAGATTTTTATAATGTTTTCATGTAAATAATCTACTATAACATCCTAATATTTTTTTTTAATTAATAAAGATATTTACTTAATGTTTTATAATTAATCCTACAAAAAAAATAGACATCGCGGGACGTCTACCAGATGTGAAAACACCGAAATTATTTTGTAGAAATATTGAGTAGAAATATGATCATAAGTTTTTCAATGTGTGCTTGTATAAAATTATGACATGTGTAAAATAACGGAAATTGACATAAATCATCATCATCAGACCCTGGCCATCTAGGACCAAAGTACTTGTCAAAACAAATCAAACGATTCCAAAGTTGGGATGGGATTGCGGCTTTTTATAGCATAGTGCCCATGGCCCTCAGCTCCATCATTAGACCCTGAATACCATCTAGGACTATGGTACTATTCAAGATAATTTACACCCCATCATCAGACCCTGGATACCGTCTAAAGACAAAGTACTCGTCAAGAAGAATCAAACGATTCTAAACTCGATGGAGTTGCGTCGTTTCATTACACTGTGGCCACCTTCCAGCTCCATCAGCAGACCCTGAATACTATCTAGAAACACAATACTCCTCAAGACGAATCATACGAGCACAAATTTGATGGGGTTAGGTAGTTTTTTAACGGAGTCCTATGGCCACCTTCCAGCTTAATCATCAGACCCTGGATACCATCTAGAGACAAAGTACTCGTCAAGACGAATCATATGAGCCCAAACTCGATGGGGTTATGTCGTTTTATATTGGAGTTCCTATGGCCACGTTCTATCTCCATTAACAGACCCTGGATACCATCTAAAGACAAAGTACTGGTCTAGACGAATCAAACGAGTCTGAACTCGAAAGGGTTTCATTATAGAGTTTCTATGTCCACCTTCCAGCTCCATCATCAGATCAGCTTCATGTCATCATAATATTGCATTGTCACTTGATATACATATGCGTGTAAAATTTCAGCTCAATCGGAAACCTGGAAGTGTGTCAAATTTATCTTACAAAATCATCACCGACGTGCCTCGTGGCGTAATCGGTAGTGTAACCGACTTCCATGCACGAGGTCGTGGGTTCGATTCCCACTCATGACAATTATATTTGTGATAAACACAGATATTTGTACTGCGTCTAGGTGTTTTCTATCTATTATCTGTATGTATTTACAAACAAACAAAAAAGTAGTATATGTATTATATCCGTAATCATAGCACAAGCGTTAAGCTTAGTTTGGGACCAGAGGACGTTGTGTGAAATGTCCTTGAATATTTATATATTATTTATCACCGTATTGGCTGATCGATTGTAGAGTTTACAAACATTTTATAGTTGCTATATTAAAAAGTAGAGGAGAGAGTGGATCTCTTTCATGACGCAGTGTCTCTAGTTATATTCATGCCATCTATATTAATATGTAATTGTCTATGTATTAAATATGACCAAAAGTACAAACAAATTTTCGCTCCGACCCCATGATTATTTAAACATTTTTATTAAACATGATACGTCTACATAGTTGTACGCGCTGTTTATGTCTATGAAACATGTTGCAGTCGTTAGATCCTAGGAGAAACACATTTGGATGTAGGTACCAAGCCATGTTTTTACCGCCTGAACAAAAAAAACAAAGTACTCACCAAGTCATGTGAGGTTATCAAGACAAGATCTAGATTTTCGCAACTAGTGTAGTGTCTAACACAGCTCGCTCACAGTCGCTTTTTCCAAAATACCATTCCAGTTTCCCCAGTCGCCCCGGTTTAGGAAGGTCCCTGGTCTTAGGTACGAAACCAAATTCCAATAATGTATTATACAAGGACAACAAAACTGCCTCGGTGGTGCAGCGGTAGTGTAAGCAACTGCTGATCATGAGGTCTCGGGTTGGATCGCCGGGTCGGGCAGTGTTATTGATCTTTTACGTAAAAAGAAAAATTCTCAGTAGCAGTCCGGAGTTTGGAAATGTGCCCGGTAGACGGCAATAGGCTCGCTCCCTTAACATAGCTGGTGAACCGTGGGTGTGTAATACACTTCTACCTACCGCTTCGGGGAATACAGGCGTGATGCTATTTAATGTTTTTTAACAACATTATTTTTCCAATAGGAGGAAAATGTGTTATCCTAGAGTAGGCATAATGATCGGTATCATTTTTAATGGAATTTTCTTATTCTCGATGAGTGGCCGATTCCAGCTGGTCGTCCTTTTTTTTTGTTAAGGCGGGAATAAATGTTCCTAACTGCACACCCCATCGTTCGGGGCAACGAACAAGGTAGTGTGGGGCTTGCACCCACTAAAGAAACCCGCCGTGTGCTGTCTCTCCGCCTTTCTTGGCAGGCCACTGGAACTATGTTACATTCCTTCGGTGGTAAGCTGGTCGTCCTTTGACTGAAAATATAGTTGAGGGGAAGTTACATAATCAGATGCAATATCATTTAACAGTCTTGCCGCTTTTGTCTAGTCAATTTATTGACTTTGGTGCCATGAGCTTTAACCCATTTCATTTTACGTGAAAAGACTGCCTTAGATCACGTCTCGTTAGCCGTAGAACAAAATTCTTGATAAGATTTATTTTGCGCCGAGCGAATAGCGCGTTGTGCAGTTATAATTTTGTTTTTGAAGTAAATACTTCTTAGGCGCGGCTGGAAAGTAACTTAGTTTTTTTTTTCACACGGAATGGGGAGGCACAGGCAAAGATAATCTCAGATGGCGCTATTATCGCTGGCACTTGTCATTATTGATTTGTTTTGAGGTTATAGATTTTATCAGTTTACAAAACGATAAAAATGTATTCCGGAGTTACTGTAGCTAATTTAAAAGCGGAACTAAGGAAAAAGAATGCTTTTCTAGCTGAAAAAAAAAGCAGATCTTGTTGCAAGGCAAGTTATAAACAATTAAATGTTCTATTTAATTTCATCGCCGTTTGCTTGAATTTAAAGGGAAGTGACGTTCAGTAAAATAATGTATGTTCCTTAACGGGAGTAGCTTAACTATAGTGTGAGCTTATACATAATTACAGCATTCATGATCACGGGTGGACTTAGATAATAGACGGCCAAGGCTGATATGTTATTTCAACGGTTTCATCTACCCACAGTATATGAAATAACATATCAGCCTTGGACGCTATCCAAGTCCACCCGTGATCATGAATGCTGTAAAGTATTCGAAACGTCGGGATAGTAGAAAAATCAAGTAAATGCGATAGATTCCGTAAACGTAGTTTTATTTCAAAATATTTTATGTTGTTATAAATAAACTTCAGGACTGAAATTTTGTCGTTGAAGTCAAGAACTAAGGTATATATGATAATATTGAACCTGGCTCTCATTTCACATTTATGTTTTTGATAGGATACCATTACTTTTCGTACAAAAATGTTTAGTAAGCACTTATTCTTAATAAAATGAATGCCAATAAGATACCTACATACTAAAAATTTAAGACCTTAAAATCCACATAAAGACCAGCTGTCATCAATTTTGATTGCTGATTCTTACATTACTGGCATATAAGTTTTTCCTGATTCTTACATACATTATTACGGGCACTGTAAGTATATACACCTAATAAAAAAAAATATAGTATCACGCCTGCATTCCCCGTAGGGGTAGGCAGAGGTGTATTACACACCCACGACTTGCCAGCTATATGTTTAAGTCCAACGTAATAGAATCAATTAATTGAAAAATTATAATAAAATTATACAAATTTACTAGTTTCTCATTTATTCCTTTGTATTCACCCAACTACCTATCTGAATGTCAAATTTGTACTTTCTAAGTCATCTGGAACTGGGTTAGAGTTTTGATATATACCTAGGTCAGTCTTGACACGCTACCGCGTGTCTAGATTATAATGTGTAACTATTGGTTATTCCAATTAACCCTACATTTGTCGGTGACCCATTAGTTTTTTAGCGTATAAATAAATAAATATGCAGAACAATTACGTTTCTTAAAACCGAAGTTACGTTTTTGTATTCATCACTTCTATCTAAACTAAATCCGCCTTATTACAAAACATAGTCTAACTCTTAAACCAGGTCTATATCATCTTTAGACAACGGTTTAACAAAATTCTTATTACAAAATCAGTTGTAAGCGTTAAACCATGTACTAAAAGATAAACTACCGGGAAGCCTAGTTTAAGTAGTTTAAGCTGGTCTAAGTCTAAATGTCAAAGTAATGTCAAATTATTTTATTGAAAGTTATGATCAGGGACAGTAATATAAAATTATTGATTTTATGTTTTTTTATGTGAAAAGTGAATGTTTGATTTAATTTTTGTGAAAGATATTTAAGTGGCCGCTCTCTCAGAAATGCCATGCCGAGTCAATATACCTACCGACGCATAAATTCTTTTAGTTACAGAATTATTTCCTGTAGAATTGGATTCAATCAAGATAACGTCCAAATTGTGTATCTGTTGTGAAATGTATTGAAATACAATTTTTTGGCACACATATTTTGTCATTTAGCTTTGTACATAAAAGATGGAAAATGGTGGGGAGGACTTTGCCAAAGGACAAAGAGAGAGGAGAAATAAAATACAACAATGCATTAAGACATTATATACCTACTACATAACAACTATCACATTTGAATAAAAAATCCACTGGTGGACACTAAAGACAAATAGATGAAAATCAGCTAGCAGTCTCAAGATATTAAAGTTTATATTTTATATAATGAGTGCATTTGTATTAGGATAAATAAAATTCTTGTTCATTATCTTTTTTTGCCATACGGTAATACCATACTATATATTATTATACTAGTTCTCCACCTCCATATATTAATTATTGCTTCATTTTCAATTCAAATGCATCATAATTATATCCTTTCTTTAAATTCATATTATTTATTAAATAAATTTAAATGGCAATAATATATGTATATAGAAAAATAAAACAGTTTTAAATGATGCACTATTATTTTAATACCTAATAATAAAGTTTTAGCCTCACAATTATATTTATACAAAAATGTCTAGTTTTCAGTGTTAGATATTCAAAACAAAGTTTTGTTTAATTTAAATTTAATAAGATTCATATTGTATCCTGAGGTTAAAAGTAAGTAATAATAATTCCCTATGAAATAATAGCATGGTCCAGTGCATTCTAGACAAGGAACAAGAAACTCTACCCTCCAGAGGTCTATTAAAATTTGAGTTATTGCGTACCATACTTTCTTCGCTCATTAGAGAACTGATATTTATTAGTAGGTAGGTACTACGAAAACAGAAACATACATAGAAGTAATTCCGAACCTTAAAAAAGCTGAAAAGTTAACTAAATTATGTTGCGATGAAATAGTTTTGTTTGTTTATTGTTCAAGGTTTCACAAATTCATGTTTTATTGTCATTATGGCACATACTAGCTCGACAACTATATTCCGTTTTACGTCCACAAAGATTTACCCGGGTAATCGTGTAATAAAGTACCAGAATAATTTATTTATTTACCAGAATAAATGGTAATCAAAAGAAAAGTGTTAACTGATATAAAATATACTAATTTCTATTAATTTACTTCGTTTCTAAACAAATCACCAATATTTTTTCTATAAAACATGTTCCTTTCTAAGTGTACGTAATAAATGGTGACACACTGAACGAACAATATTCTTTAGAAAGGCCTAAACCACTGTACTAGGAAGTCTATGGTTTAATTACTTTTTGTAATAAGACTAAGTTAGACAATGGTTTATAAGTTAGACCTGGACCAACTAGTCCGGTTTAACCCGCGATTTAGTCAGTGTTTTGTAATAACACGGAATATGTTATAACCAGATGGTCTCAATGTACTGTCGGGTTGAAGCGAAGTCTCACTCAAAACTGCGATATGTATTTTTGAAGTAAATAAGTCTTTACGCACGCTTAACTTGGGGAGTAAGCTGGTGAATGCGTGACGTGAGCGTTACGAAAAGAGTGATCGGGCGAGGCGAACGGAAGTTGAGAAGGAGACATAAATTAGTGAAGATAGAAAGAGAGAGAGTTACGTTTCGTCTATTAATGTACGGTCAAGAGAAAGAGGTGCGACATTTTCTTTCTCTCTTTCTCATTATTAATAGATATTAACATTATTGAATAATAAATATATATTTATTGTTAAGTTTTACTTCAGTCGTGTGGTCTAAAATACCCAAGATGACTGACTTTGGCCAGCTTCGTGGACTTTAGCTTTTTTTCTTCGTGTACCTTTTTCTTTTTTTTATAAGAAACAACACCCGGCTCTTAGGAATAATCTTTGTATCGCAGGTGAATATACATACATACAATTTCACAGACACGAAGTACATCCAGACTCAGAACAACCATATCAGACAAAAGAGTTGTTGTCTCACAAAAGATCTGCGTGTTACAACGGCAGATACTCCTGCCGTTGTGTTTCGTATGGTGAGTGAGAACGTCAGAAGCCCTCTCCTTACTATCCTCCCTATCCTCTCCTTAGTATCCTACCTATCCTCTTCTTATTATCCTTCCTATCCGGCTCCTATCCCTTTCCTTGGAGATGGTGACGTGCGAGTGATGTTTCTGGTGGTGTTAGCGTCTATTAAGGGCTAGCTAGAGTAACCGCTTACCTTACCACCGAAGGAATGTAACATAGTACCAGTGGCCCGCCAATAAAGGCGGAGAGACGGCACACGGTGGTTCCTTCAGTTACACACGATGTACTAAATGAAATGGAATAATAATAGTAGTAAGTTACTGATTTACTTAGATTATAAACGTATCATGTATTTAAATAGTTTACATTCACTAATTTAAAAGTATGTAATTATTTAATTCGCTTAATTTCAATTTCTTTAACTAGATATCCTCGATCATATCACATAGTAATTTTGCGATTATTTTTTGTCAGGGACACGAGTTTTATTTTTTCATAACACACAATATATTATCATAGTTTGAGCGGTGGTGAGTTGTGCTGGGGGAGTCGGCAGGTGTGTGTTGAATGCTTTGCAGTTACGCATCAAAACAATTTCAAATACAGGGTACTACGGTTTGTTGAGCACTTACAAAAACCAACCTATTTATTATCTAAGGCTAAACGTGATAAATGTATAATACGCTAATATTATCTTATTGAAGTTGGATGCAGTACCGTTTTTATTCAGCATTATCAATCTATTCCCAACTATACAATTTAATTTAAATATAGCCACGTATGGTCGATATAATATGTGTGACAAGTGTGTATGCGTGATTATTTTTTGTAAGAAAATATGATGAAATGGATGGCAAATAAGTTAAAAATATATTACCAGAACGTACGCGGCCTTCGCACTAAATGTCTTCGATTTATTTAATGCTATACAGTGCAATAACTATGATATGCTTTTATTCACTGAGACGTGGCTTCAGGATGATATACTATGCTCAGAGATTTGCGATTCTAGATATGATGTACAGTGGAACCCGTTTATAATGACTTCGCAGGGACATAACAAACACGTCACACAAAGCATTTTGTAGAAAATAAACAATCTCCTATTTTTGTTAGTATGTATTTATTTTAATAGAGAGAAACAAAATCAATTACCCACCGAGACCCAAAACAAAGAAGCCATTTAGCCATGCACGTGCCGAACGTCGTCGGGTATCACGTGACTCTCCCGAACACTGCCGAAGGTGTTAGGAATCATGCCTGTCACTATAACTGGACGCAATTTATTAAGAATGGGTCACAATAAGCGAC
The DNA here is from genome assembly GCA_948253155.1 of Leucoma salicis. Classification (NCBI taxonomy): domain Eukaryota; kingdom Metazoa; phylum Arthropoda; class Insecta; order Lepidoptera; family Erebidae; genus Leucoma; species Leucoma salicis. The sequence goes on from OX411803.1 coordinate 2,778,590, forward strand.
ATGTCGCTATATGCGAAGTCATTAAGTATATCCGACTTAGTTATAAAGAATTTTATATGAAAACCAAATTTCGCTGTGTAATTACGTCATAAGGTTGGTCAATATAGGCGGAGTCATAATAAACGGATTCTACTTTTGCCACGATCGTAATCTCATTACCACTAGGAAAAAAACGGGGGGTGGTGTGATGATCTGTATCAATCGTGAATTTTCAGTTAGTATTTGTTGAGATGTTACACCAATGGGGAATTGGAGCTGTTATGTATCACTGTGCCGGTAAGTGGAACTAACTGCAACACTAGCCTACATGTAATGTTAGTCTATATTCCTCCCGATAACTCTTCTATCACTCTGCATACTCAGGAAATTTACCGGAAGCTGGCACACTTGAAGGTATTTTATCCTACTCATTCTATATTGCTCTTTGGTGATTTTAACTTACCTTGTTTGCGTTGGTCACGTGACGAAAGCTTTTTGGATCATGTAGGGTCACGCGAAATCCAACACAGTTCGGCTGAGTTCGTGGAGAACTTGATGCTCTTGGGTCTCTCGCAATATAATTATATTTTAAACGTGAAAAATCGTACTTTAGACTTAGTATTTTCAGATATGTATGTCATTGTTGAACGATGTCTTGAACCAATGCTATCAGAAGATAGCCACCATCCTTCCCTACGAATTGAATGTACTGACTTATTCCTAAAATCTTTAAAGGAAAACATATCCTTAAGGCGTAACTATTAACACTTACCTTCAGACTATTCATTGGCATACTCTGCTAGATAATTACACGACAAACGAGGCAGTTGATAAATTTTACTGTGCATTAAATCAGTGTTTTGATACATTTGTACCACTTAAAAGATACTCAAGTACACGCAGGTATCCAGTATGGTTTAATAACCCTCTTAAATTAATAATAAAAGAAAAAGCTAAAGTTGATAGATGATGGAAGCGGTATAACAACCCCAGGGACTATTTTGAATTCTCAATGCTTCGAGCACGTCAACACCGCTTGCAGAAGGAAAGGTTTGCTGAATACAATGATCAGACTGAAGACATAATAGCAAAGCAACCCAAAAGTCTTTGGAGCTATGTTAAGTCTAAACGCGGGGGTAGCCATTATTCTAAACGTTTTAGCTTAAACGGTATACACTATGATGATGGCGATACCATAAGCTCCGCATTTAATAACTTCTTCCAAAGTGTATTTACCAAGCTAGCTAGGCACACATCATGTAATGGTTGTGAGGAGCGTACTTGCACTAATAATATAATTACAAGTGTACCTATTACGGAAGAGGTCGTCATTAAACTTTTGCGTTCACTGGATAAGTCAAAGGGTCCTGGCTGTGTTGGAGTGCCAGCGGTATTTCTAGCTAATTGCACTGAAAGCCTTGCTGGATATTACGCTACTGTTTAATAAATCATTGCAATGTGTCTTTCCACTCAAGTTGAAAAAAACAATATATATTACCAGTACACAAACAAGTGTCAAAATCAAAAATAGAAAATTATCGCCCCATATCAATCCTCAGTACATTAGGTAAACTTTTTGAAAAAATTATGTACAACCACATTTATCCTATTGTATCTGTTGGTATACCTAGCAATCAACATGGCTTCTTTAAAGGCAGATCAACTACATCAAACTTAGCAATATTCAGTCATTATGTACTCTGTGAAATGGAAATCTCGGGTCAAATAGACGTGATATGCACAGACTTCCAAAAGGCATTCGACCGCGTTGACCACGTGATTTTACTTGCTAAATTACATTTTCTGGGTATTCGTGGTGATCTACCTAGGTGGGTTCAATCTTACCTCTCCAATCGCTCACAGGCAGTGATTATAGGTGGATTAAAATCAGACTTCATTGATATACCCTCTGGGGTTCCCTCCCTGCCCTGGGGGTCTCCTCAGGGTTCGTATCTGGGTCTTCTATTTTTTTGTGCGTATCTAAATGATATAAATAATTGTTTTAAGTATGCTAAACAACTCCTATACGCAGATGACAAAAAAATTTATATGCGCATCCGCTCTCGGATTGATTGCGAAATGATACAACATGATTTAAATTCTTTATACAAATATTATAAGGTAAATAATATATCTGTCAATATAAATAAATGTCTAGTAACTAGTTATAGTCGTAAGGTTAGTCCTATCAAATATGGGTACAAGATCGGGGATCATTTACTTTGTAGGTCTGAGACGGTGCGCGACTTAGGAGTTCTGCTGGACTCTAAGATGTTACTCACACAACACTTTGATTCTATCACAAAAAAGGCTTTCCGTAATCTTGGTTTTGTCATACGCACATGTACACCGTTTAGAAAACCTCAAACATTAAAGGCTGTTTATTCCGCTTATGTTCGTAGTATTCTTGAATACGGCAGTCCTATCTCCCCCCAGTACTCCTCGTATATTAATCAAATTGGACGCATCCAAAGACAATTCATAAAGCATTTAAATTTCAAAACACACCAGCGCCACAATACTTACATTGAAGACTGCAGACACTATCCATTGTTGCCCCTTGTAGACAGAAGAGTGATAATTGATATGTGCTTATAACATAACACAACATAGCATCACGCCTGTATTCCCCGCAGAGGTAGGCAGAGGTGTATTACACACCCACGACTCACCAGCTATGTTTGAGTCCCACGTAATAGGGGGCGAGCCTATTGACGTCTACCGGGCACATTTCCAAACTCTGCTGCTACTGAGACTTTTTCTTTTTAGGAAAAAGCTCAATAATATTGCCTGACCCGGGGATCGATATGTGCTTATTATTTGATATATTACATAGTGTCTCAGATAACATTGAATTTTTGTCTTATATTCATTTCAATACTCCTAAAACTCGTACTAGAAATACCCCCCTATTTTCGGTACCTCATCACCGCACAAATTACGGTAAAAACTCAATTGTAGCACGACTACTGCGCTTATATAATAACAAGTGTAGTGATATCGATATTTTCTTTCTATCTAAACAAAGTTTCAAAGAAAATCACTCGCGTTCTTGTCACACAACCTTTCCTAGGATACAATAATCGTTAGTTAAAATTGTAAAAAAAAAAATTGCTTTGTTGCTTCTTTTTTTTAATATATATTTTTGGGGTTGAAGTTGACCCTTGATCTCGCCCCGAATACTATTGTTGTCAGTAATAATTTAATTTAAAATCATTCAAAGGAGATGTTTTTGTCTCTGGGGTTCGGGTCGAGTTCGGAGGATGATTTCGACTGTTACTTATATTACATTGTCTACCCAAATGTGTATTGTCGTGGAACTCTGTAATTGGCTTACTGTATTATTGTTCTAGCACCAATCGCATGTATCGCCTCCAAAAAGCTGTAAAGTTTCCTTAAATAAATAAATAAACTCAAAATTTTTTACTTACCATGCCTAGTTTCGTTTCTGGTGTTAGAGCGATCTTCAAACTTTCCGGAGGAGGTCGACTCTTCAGTCTCAATTGAGTTGCTGACAGTAAAAGATAAGCAACACATATAAGCAATGGGGTCTGTTTACAGCTCAGTGAGTGTCGACATAGCAATAGTTTGACGTATGATAACCGGAATAATTTTAATAGATAACTATGATTATAACTTTGTTGACTAAAAATGTACTACCTGTTTTAGTCGGATATAAGAATGACAGGACAAAAAAAATACAGTTAATGCTTATATTTAGCTTAAAATGTATTAGAACATGTAACATTGGCGTATATAACGTGATTAATGAAGGTTTTTTACGTAAATACAAAAACAAGCTTACATACCGATGATGGGGACGATTGGCCACCTTATTGTTGGGACCATAGATATAGTGTTGGGACCCAGTTGATTGGGTCCAAATACAAAAAACGCATACGCGAAAAGGATAATTGTCTCTCTCACTCTTGCTAAAACCATGTCCAAGAGTTGTGGTGATAGATCATAGAGGAACATAATACAGATAACTGTTTTCGATATGTACAATTAAACTCTGACATAGGCTTTTTTATACATAGGGCAAACTTTTTACAAGACCATATGACTATCTGATTATAATAGGTCCTTACCTTAGATAAAGTACTTATAGTTGTAGCCATGATATATTAGGAAGTGTGGAAGTAAAATACGAAATACCTAAGAAAGTTGAGACAAAGTATCTTGCTGTCTCATAAGACGTGCAGGTTTTTCAACTGGGGAACTTTCAATAATTCGCCATGCAAGTGCTATTACCACCAGGGTGGCCATTAAAAGGCAAATTAGGTGTCTTGTTTTGGGGTTAAAAAAAATGCCGTGTCTCAAACAAATTTATTCAAAAAGTAGACTTTCGCACCTAATTACATAGTATTGTTCCTATAGTTACAGTGATTAAAAAGAAGGGTTCCGTACATAATCTTTGAAAATATGTCAGATAACCAAACTTTATTTGAACTTCACTAAATTCATCGAAATCGTCATCATCATAATATAAATGTCTCTTATCACTGATACTTACTTCTTCTACTTAAAACAAAAACTTACTTAAAGTAAGTTTTTCACACACTACACTCAAGAGAAAAGCATAGGATATGTGTGATGGATTTTCTATTTTAATTCCTAGAGAATTAAAATAGAAAATCCTGTAAGTATTTTTATAAAATAAGATTCAGATTGTAAAAGGCAGTATGGCTTTGCACGCCTTTACAAGTATTTCATACATTTTATTAATCCTAATATCCGATGTGAAATCTCTACTATACATTTATTAATAACTATGTGATGTTGCAGGATTTAGTGTTGAACATATAAAATAAAATCTTTTTTAAATAGTTATGTCAAAATTTTGTGAGAATGTATTATCTCTAAACTCTCACGTAATTTTGCATTCATAATATTAGTCAGGATAATAAGTGGTCGATATTATATTCTAATGTATTAATAAATTAGTAATTTATTTAAATAGTGTTAATAATTACATCGCGATCTTCATTTAATTTTTGCCACATTTAGGGCGAATTGTACATTTTACAGCTGGCTATATCTAGGTATAGGTAATTTATCTAAGGTCCTTTTTTTGGTAAGATGGGAAAAAATGTTCTTAACCGCCCACCCTGTTGTTCGGGGCAACGGCTAGGGTAGTGTGGGGCCTGCACCCACTAAAGAAACCTGCCGTGTGCCATCTCTCCGCCTTTGTTGGCGGGCCACTGGAACTATGTTACATTCCTTCGGTGGTTTTATCTAAGGTTCTTACATATAAAATAGGCGCCTATGGAAAAGCAAAACGATTTTTTTTAAATGAAATTATTGTAATTAATCCATTGAGGTAGAAAATTACAGCTCAGTGAATTAATCAATCAAAGTATGATCATTGTTATCTATACACTTTCGCCATTATATCCGTACTTAGTTTATTGATTCCTTTGCTGAAAAAATTGTGGGTGCGAGAATAAAAAATATCTTTGAGGGCGGCAAAGAGTATAATACTAAAGAGAAGGCGGTTTTGACAGCCTCATCGGAATTTTTTTTTTCCTTGCAAGAAGTTGTCCAAATTCTGGCAAAAGTGCTAATCTGTTGGAGCAAGGCTCGGGGAGTACTGTGGGTGTCGGAGACATTCCAATCGCACCTCCTCTAATTTAGCGATCGTCTGTTGTGCAGTGTGTGGTCTAGCGTTGTCCTGAAGCGGTGTCGGTTGTTTAACGGCTAGCTTTTCCATTATGGTTTGCAATTGTTGTCAATACAGATCTGCCCTAATCGTCTGGACAGATCATAGGAAGCTGTAGTGGATGACTCCAGTACTGGTCCACCAGACGCTTAACAGGCCTAACCTTTTTCTAAGTCAACTTTCGCTTGGGACAGGATTTGGCCGGATCTCCTGGGTGATGAGCGTACCGGATCCATTTTATTTATTTATTTATCTTCCACAAAGGTACTGCATATCAAAACATGGCATTGTGTGTTTTACAAACAAACTTCTGTGGGAGACTGGTACCTGAACTAGGTTGTCCCGTCATACAGATTACCAGCCCCCCCTCAATAACGTGTCTTTTTTCGTGGGTAGGCGATAAATAAGTTAATACGCATTTTAAGATAGCACTTTTGAAAATATATTTATACACAATATTTAAGCCGTAATTAATTGTAAATAAGTGTTATACAAACAGTTAATAGTGTAGTTCTGTGGGTGGCCCTATATGTGACACCCTGAGTTATATATTGCACCACCTGCCGGTTGACTTGTGTATGACTTGGTGTTGAGTGTTTAATTTACATATACATCAATATGGCCCAAATTGCTGACATCCAATCTGCCCAAAGAAGCCTCGAAGAGTGTTTTATTAAAAAAATGGACGAACTGCAATCACAGTTGCAGAATAGCAATGCAGCTAAGGACACAGTAGCCAGAATTGCTGAGGAGTTCAGGAGTTTCAGAGAGCTTATGTACAACATGCTCAATTTACTTAGGAAGCAAATTGCAGAGTGCTCACAGGCTATTGATTCCATGGAAACAAGACAGCGTCGCAAAGTTCTCATTTTCTCCGGGGTTGCAGAAGCTGAGAAGGAAGATTGCTCAACCACTGTCACAAACATACTCCAATGCAATTTGGGTTTAAAGGCTGTAACTAATTCTGCAATAAAGAATTGTCATCGCTTAGGCAGTTTGAAAAAAGGCACTAATAGGCCAATACTCGTTAGATTCCATACTACTGACTTTAAGGCTACAGTTTGGCGTGCAAAAACTAAGCTGAAGGGTTCTTCAATAACAGTAAAAGAATTCCTAACTAGAGCTCGACAGTCAATCTTCAGTAAGGCCAGGATGCATTTTGGTATGAGGGGTTGCTGGACTCAGGATGGGATTATAGTAATAAAAACCGCATCTGGTAGTCGTTATAAGGTCACTACCATGGAAGAACTTAACCCCCTCCTGGTCAAGTATCCAAAAGTAGTGATGGTACAAAAGTAAACTAATTATATGTTTTTGATTAATACTACCTCTATTTCTTTTTGTGTAACTTAATTTTGAAACAAAAGATACAATTTTATTACCTAAGTATATCTAATATTGCATTACTATGGACATATGTAGGGCAACTAATTCAAAGCCATGTCTGGGTAAAAGTAAGAATAATTCATTTACATTTTTTTTTTTTTTCTTCTCTATCTCATAACTCAATATAAGTAAAGGTAGCCTTTACATACACTTCACTTACAACAACTTGAATTGATGTATAATCGGATTTTGTCTTGTCAGCAGGTTTCAACTAGCTATTTAATATCACGATATTCATACTAGGTCATACATATTTCATTCATTTATATTTCACTATTTATATTTTGCCTGCTTGTGTTCTTTATTTTTGTTAACTACAAAGGTTTATAATTGATGTATATAGGTTATGGTAAAATTACCACTGGGCTATATTTGTCATATAAACGTATTGTAACATTTGTTACTACTACTACATTAGGTATGCTAAGCAGTGCTAGGTAATTATATATAAATGTTTTGTTTTGTGTTGGCTGGTTGGTTACCATAGCTATTACACGGATACCTTGTCACAGTTGTCACTACTCACAATCTTCTTGATTAATTTATTTGTTGGCTTTTGTTGTGGCAGTGTGAGCACAATTATTTCGCCAAACAATAAAGATGCAAAACAAGGTACCTTACCTATGCTTTGCTGACAGTTGTCAATTTTGACATTGACATAACATCATATTTATATTTTAATTTATTATACGGCTTTGGCAGTGCCTTCAGCCTAAACGAAATAACTGTATTGTCGTTGTCTGTAATGTTGGTATATTCTATATTTTTTCTTTTTGTTTCCTCTATATTTGAACAGTACTTTTTTTTTTTTTTGCTATTGGTCGTTTATTCATAAATTGTTATTCTTATTGTTTTAAAGTTTATCTGTCTGTTGGTTGGCGGGTGGTGCAGAATAAGGACGTAGTCCCAAGTAATTAATTTTGTGTTTCTTTTATTTTATTATTTTTCTCTATTTAGTAATTAATTTTGCTCTTGGATATTATACTTATAGTCATATTTATTTTATTATTATTTATATGTCATCCAGCGATGAAAACTCTTTTCTTTCTGCTCAGAGTACTGATTTGTCTTCTGATGATAGTTTCTGTTCAGTAGGTGACACTCTTGGTGAAGCTTTACGTAATAATCTTAAGCTTGCTAAGAATCTACTAAATGTTTGCCATATTAATGCGCAAAGTTTACCTAGCCATTACAGCGAACTTTTAGATACCTTTTCCAACGATTATATTCATGCCATCCTGATTTCCGAGAGCTGGCTCAAACCTAATCTGCTATCATCGTTTTATTCTCTTCCTGGCTTCGTTTTAATTAGAAATGATAGAGTCGACAAGCGTGGTGGTGGCGTTGCTATCTATCTTCGTAGTAACCTACCTTTCAAAATTATTAAATTATCTTCGTCCCACAATAATTCATCTTCTGCGGAGTTCCTTTTCTTAGAGGTCTGGGTCAGAGGAGCCAAAATTGCTCTTGGAGTCGTATATTGTCCACCCTCTGTTGATTACTTCACTGAATTCGAATCAGTTATAGAGCCAATAGGGTCTGAGTATGCTCATCACATCATCATGGGAGATTTTAATACTGACCTCCTATCCCAATCCCGCCGCTGCCTAAAACTACTTAATACCCTTGAGTCTGCCAGCCTTCATGTCCTACCTCTATCACCAACTCACCACAATCTTTATGGGGAAGACACCTGGTTAGACATAATCCTTACCTCCAGTCCTTCTTTTGTATCCTCCCACGGCCAACATCCTGCCCCTGGCTTCTCCCGTCACGACCTTCTTTACCTATCTTACATCCTGAAACCTCCCAAGCTTCAGCCCAAGGTTGCACACTTGCGTTGTTTCGAGCGGATGGATATCAATCAACTACAGCTGGATGCTATTAGCATTGATTGGAAGCCCTTGATGGCGGCTACTACGGTTGATGAGAAGGTGAGCATTTTTAACAATGCAGTCGTCAATCTTTACGATGTTCATGCGCCAATCAGAAGAGTTAAGCTGAAGCGACTTCCGGCACCATGGATGTCAGATGAGATTCGAACCGAAATGAGACGTAGGGATCGTGCGTTTCGTAACTTTAAGCTAAATCGTTGTGACGGTAATTGGACAAGGTTTAAGAAAGTTAGGAATCGTTGCAATCAGATGATACGCAATGCTAAACGCCGACATATCCTTGATAGCATTTCTTCCACTTCTCCTGCTGGTGTTTGGAAGTTTTTAGGGAGTCTAGGGATCGGCAAATCACGTCACTCAGAGTTGCCTAAAACAATTACTTTAGACGATATTAACAGTCATTTTACGACTATGGATACTCTCCATGTTACAACCAAACATAGTACTATTAACTATGTAGGGAGTTTACCACGTCCCAACTATAATCAATTTCAGTTTTCCCCGATTGCTCCAGGTGAGGTTAAAAAAACAATTCTTTCTTTAAAGTCCAAGGCCATGGGATATGACAACATCAGCCGTCGCATGATGGTCGCCGCTTTGGATCAATTTTTATTGCCCTTAGCTCATATTCTAAATTTTTCGCTCTCTTCTGGCTCTTTTCCTTCCCTCTGGCGTATGGCTTTTGTCTGTCCTTTGCCTAAGATTCCTAATCCTACACTTGTTTCTCATTTTCGCCCTATATCTATCCTTCCCTTCTTATCCAAAATTTTGGAAAAATGTGTCCTCAAACAACTGTCTAGTTTTGTCCAACATAATAACATTCTCTCTTCGTTTCAATCGGGTTTTAGACCTGGGCACAGCACAATTTCAGCCTTATTAAAAGTAACTGGTGACGTAAGGTCGGGAATTGAAAAGACTAAAGTAACATTGATGGTCTTGGTGGACTTTTCAAATGCTTTTAATACGATTAATCATGATATCCTTCTCTCTATCCTCTCCCATCTTTTGATCTCACCTGAGGCACTGGGTTGGTTCTCCTCTTATCTTCGGGATCGCCGGCAGTCAGTTCGCAAGGAGGAAGTCACTTCTAATTGGCGTGTTCTTGACTGCGGTGTTCCTCAAGGCGGTATACTTTCTCCTCTTCTGTTTTCATTATTTATCAATACGGTCACTCATGAATTTCAATGTGCGTATCATCTTTACGCCGATGATCTGCAACTCTATACACAAACGGGAATCGATGACCTTTCGACAGCAATTCATGCCATCAACCGGGACTTGGCTTCACTAAAACAATGGTCTGACCGGTTTGGCCTTAGTGTGAATCCATCTAAATGCCAGGCCATTATAATAGGTAGTTCTCGGATAACAAATAGAATCGATGGGTCATCTGTGCCACCTGTAATTTTTGATGGTACTATTATTCCCGTAACTGTTTCTGTTAAAAACCTTGGTCTACATATTGACGCAACATTAGATTGGCGAACTCAGGTGGCAAATGTTAGCAGAAAAGTTACTGGTTCCCTACGCTCTCTATATCGGCTTAAAAATTTCCTGCCTTGCAAAACAAAGAAAATGCTCGTGCAAACTTTAATCTTTCCAATTATCGACTATGGTGATGTGTGCTATCTCGACCTGAATGCAGATCTACTCAATAAGCTAGACCGACTTCTCAATAATTGCATTCGGTTTGTTTACAACCTTCGTAAATATGATCATGTCTCTAAATTTCGTCGAGAGCTAAGCTGGCTACGCATTCGACAGCGACGTAGCTTACATACGCTAACGATGCTTTACTCTCTACTGAATTCTCCCAATGCCCCCCATTATCTGACTGATAACTTAAAATTTCTTTATTCTTGTCATAACAAAAATCTTCGGTCTTCACATAATCTTCTACTATCCTGCCCTTCACATACTTCTAGTCTTGTTCACTCTTCCTTCTATATCCAATCTATACTGCTTTGGAATGCTCTCCCTCTTGAAATCAGGATGTCCTCAAATCGGAATGTGTTTAAATTAAATGTTCGGAAGCTATACATTGATCTTTTGACAACGGATGAATCAGTCTAGACCCTCACAGGTACGTTTTTTTTTTTTTTTTTCATATAATATTTGTATGTATATGTATCTATTTATATTTATATATATATATATATATATATATATATATATATATATATATATATATATATATATATGTGTTATATTTATAAGTATATAGTATGTATTTAGTGTGTAATACGTATATTTATATATCGCTTACGTATTTATATAGATATATTTGTCCCTTTTGACCTACCTACTTCTTTTTCTGCATGACCTAAAGGTTGACTGGTAGAGAATGCTTTTAGCATTAAGTCCGCCTTTGTACGTATAGTGTGCATGAAGGTTAAATAAATAAATAAATAAAATAACACAAATAAAAAGTACACAATTTAATAAACTTAATAATTAAATTATACAATAAAATGGAAGTAAATACGAAGTCTTACTATAGAATGAGATAAACTATAAGAAAGGTCCGTGTGAATGTGTGTGTGTTTATGTGTTTGTGTGTGTATGTATTACATATATGCCACTCGTATATATTAGACATTGTTACTTTGGTACAATTAAAATTGTTCATCACAAGTCACGATACGATTCAACATCCCTTCGTTTTGTGTATTGTCACGGTTGAGTAATGTAATGCATCACTTGACTCGTGTTTATTGGTTTGCTTCCTCAATTCATGTGTTAGTACCCATTTTTCGAGCTTTTTCACTTTTCCAATTTGTTTTAAGTCAATTAAATTTTTTTATCACTCACACCGAAGCCTGTTGCTAACTCTGATGTGGTTTGCGATGGATCCGCTTCCACAATCACTTTTTATTCTTCATTGTCAACTAGGGTCTCCGGCCGTCCACAGGATTTGTTGCTATAGGTCAATATTTCCAGAACGAAAAAGTCTCGTGTTTTCTTTTACGGAAGCTTTCCCGTACACATTATTAATCCTTCGAGCTTTTTCTGCAGGGCTGGTGCCACGACTGAACTCGTATTCGGAAATAACCCGATATTTCATTTTTTATTTTTAAGATTTCCATATTGTGAATAAAACGAGGTCAGAGAAAAATCTATCGCGAATAAAACTAATATCTCCTCGAGTTATCTTCCTCTGTCTATATTCTTTCAATTCCATATTTAATTACATATCACTGCATTCTATGATAATATTCTCCTCACAGTTGGCGTTATTCGCTCGGTTGCTAGCCGTACTCGTCCGTATGGTCCACGCAATGTGACTCATAATTAATTGCATAGCGCCCTGAAAATGGCCGCGCCGCCGCCGGCCCGGGCCGAGCTTATAATCAACCGTTTAGTCTAATATATAAAATTCTCACAGTGTTTGTCGCCATTCTCCTCCGAAACGGCTTGACCTATTCTTATAAAATTTTATGTGTATATTCAGTAGGTCTGAGAATAGGATATAAACTATTTTTCATACCCCTAAGTGAAAGGGTGGTCCACAACAAATTTTCTTTTTAGTTTCTGACCCAATTTTTTAATTTCATTTTGTTATGATTCGGCATATAAGTTAGTTATTTTTTTCTACCCTAGAAATTCCCTAAAACTTCTCTAGAAATAATTTATAGGTATGGCAAAACAACGTTTGCTGGGTCAGCTAGTTATCTATATATATAAAAATGAATCTCTATTTCCCTTGGTCATCGCATCACGCGTGAACGGATGGAACTATTTCGGTAATTCTTTTATTGTTGTGTTTATTATTATGAGGAGAAGGTTATAACGAAAGAAAAAAATAAGAAAATTGCGCATGTAATTGGAAAAATTCAGAATAATACTTAGCACGTTAGACAGTTTGCAAGTAATCGAATGCTCATGGCTAAGACAGGACAACTTCTGTCGGGTCAGCTAGTTATTATATATTTACAATCCGGGACGTGAGCTACACGTCCTAACGACACGAGGTAATAATAACGACTGTAGTTAAGGGATTTTTTACCTTGTAGGGACACTATGTATCGACAATATGTGTAGAGCCTTTCTTATCAATCCATCCATCCATCAGCCTTTCGAAGTCCACTGCCGGACATAGGCCTTCACAAGAGAACGACACAACATGTATTTTCTGTAGATTTTTTCTTATCCCAGCACGAATGGGCCATCTCGATCGCGGAAGTACCACCCTCTCACAAAAGACCAGCGTGTAACAACGGTAGTTAATCTTACCGCTGTGTTTCGTATGATGAGTGAGAATGCCGGAGGCTCAAACCCTCCTTAGTATCCCACCTATCCTCTCCTTATTATCCAAGCTATCCACCTCCTATCCCTTTCTTTGGAGGTGACGACCCGTGAGTGATACTTTTGGTGTTGCTAGCGTCTATAGGCTATGGTAACCGCTTAACATCAGGTGGGCTGTAAGCTAATTCGCCACTCTGCTGGCCAATTAATGTTTCCAACATGTAAAAGTAGAAATGAACCCTGCACCCGCGGCTATATGCGGTTCCAAACTGAGTTAACGTATCGGTCAGTAGCAATGGCTTTACATTAAGTAGCACTAAGTGATAACCATTGTGGAACAAATAATATACTTATATAAAGAGCCTATCATCTATGTAAAATTTACGTCGCCATATAAAATGCCCTTAAAATCTTAATCCTAGTGATAGAACCTCGCTTATCCCAGCATAAATGGGCCGGTTTGATCGGGGAAGTACCACTCTCTAACAAAAGATCAGCATGAACCAACAGTAGTGGTACCTACTATTGTTGTTATCATATGGTGAGTGAGAGCGCCGGAAGCCCAAACTCCCTCCCTATTCTCTCCTTGTTATCCTTCCTATCCTCCCCTTAGTATCCTACCTATCCTCTCATTAATATCATTCCTATCCACCCCTATCCCTTTCCTTGGAAATGGCGACGCGCGAGTGATACCTCTGGTGTTGCGTCTATAGGCTACGGTAACCGCTTACCATCCATGTATGCTGGTTTACCATTCACGTAGTCTAAAAAAAAATAAAAATAAACTGGCATTGCCTGTATCTATTTAATGTAATCTTTGAACGTGATTTTCACCCATTTCAAAACGTGGGATTAAATTAAAACTGCACTCTTATCAAGGATCGATTATAACATACAACCCTTATAGTTCCGCCGTGTCGGTTTCGCCTCCTTTCCGCAGCTTATCACATAGACTCGCTTATCACAGAGACTTTGTAGTGCAATAGAAAACTGTAATTTGACATCTTAGATGTATTAGGTATTTTTATATAAAAATAAATGCAATACCAATTACAATAATAATATTTACAAATAGGCTAATTCTAGGCATCAAAGAATTCCTCTGTGCCACCGTCATTGGGTAACGTATACGTCCGCATCTTAGATTAATTATATATCTAAATGGACTGTCACTCTTATAAACGTCATAAAAATCAGGCGGGAATTATTATGCTAGTGTACGTGACAGCTGTCATCACGCTTGTGCAATTTGTGTTTGTGTGCGTGTGTAATGATACCAGTTTCAGTGGTAGTATTAAGTTATGGAAAAATTATATTATCATAGATTCAAGACATTCTTATACTACTTTTTTCCTATCTTATATAAAGTCAATTATCTCCTTTCTATTTACTCTCATAATCTTAATATATTATAAAAATATATACTATATATAACCTCTTTTTTAATGAGAATACTACTATAACCCACAACAATTATAAATTTAAAAATGTAAACAATCTTCATCATTAAAATAAATGATAATACTACAAATAGTAATTTTGTAATTAATTCCGAAAATGACGACTGTGCAGCTTTATGGATCCATTAAAACGCCAATAGTTATGTTAGGTAATGTGTCTATTGGGGTGCTAATTTGTCCGGTTTACCTCCTAGTGGTGCACCCCGGGCAACGTCGGCAGTCGCCGGCGGCTAAAATTCCGGACAGGACGGGTCTCCGCGTGTCCCTCTGATTTAGCAGAGGGTACGGCGGATAGACCAGGCGTCGGAGTCGGTGGGGCCAGACTGGCTCACCGGGCTCTGGAGAAGGGGGACAGTGGGGCCACAGCGGCCCCCCCCGTCCCAAATCGTAAACCTGAGCGCGTGTCTGTGGTTACGTCTCGCGGGCATTCAGGAACGAGGGTCTTGGCTTAATCGCCCGGACCGCGAGGAAGACAACCTCTATAAGAAATTACCCCGAATCTCAAGTTCTGGCGCGCGGCGAGGAGATGCATGGCTGATGGGTAGTTCAGTCTCTAGCGCGGCCCCAGCCAGGGTACCTGCGGACCCCCTGTGCTGGGTTATAAATGTACGCTTACCCGGGTAAAGGGAGCTCTGCCCGGGTGGACCTACTTTCTCCCATACTCGTGGGAACAGTATGGAATTATGTTCAAATAATAAAAAAATGACGCAGTCGGGTGATAATCCCGATGCCTCAGCCGATAGGGGTCCGGCTGTAAATGCGGCCCCTACTAGTGCGGCCGCGCGCAAAACGCGTGGCGGCAGAAAGTCCCGCAAGGGCAACAAGATGGGAGGGTCCCAATCTTCAAGGGACGACTCGGCGACGGGCAGCTCGGCGGTAACTTCAGCCGCTGAGATGTCTGCGAACGAGGAGGATGGCTTAAGTGTAGGTGCCATGGTGCAAACACCGCGGCCAGCGGAGGTCACTGCGGTTTCAGAGTCGCTCCCGTCGCGGTTCTGGCGCAAGCGTACCCTGTCTCAGGGTGGCGCTGCGTCGGAGTCCGACGGGAGTTCAGCGGAGATGCCTCCCCCAAAAATAGCCACAGCGTCTAGGGGTAGAGGCAACAGCCGGCCGGGGACGCCAATCCCCCGTAATGTCTCGGGCAACAAGGCCGAGGCAAGTTTAAAGAGGAAGGAGGCGGAGCAAACCGCGGAGGAGCGGCTAGCGCTCCTATCAGATAAGCTCCGCCTTCCAATTGACCAAGACGGGCCGCCCTCAGCGGCCCGTATAGCGGAAAGAGCCTTGGACAGCGTGGCCATAATTACAACGGTGGCCACAGGCTCAAAAAATTTAAAGGGCACCTTTGTAAGGTGCCTAAGGAATGCCGCCACGGAGCTGTCCAACGTGGTGGAGCGGCTGGTGGCGCGCAATGAGCGCCTGGAGGCGGAGGTGGCTGAGCTCGGGGCGCGGAATCAGCGCCTCGAGGCCAATGTAGAAGAAATGCGCCTCGGGATGGCCAATATGAGAGCAGAGCTAGGGCTCCCTGAGGCAGTCCCGAGGCCATCCTCGGCCGCCGTATCAGGCGCTTCTGCGCCACCAATCGATGCGTCAGAGGAGCTGCTCCGCTGCCTAATTGACCGCGTTGAGGCAGTCTTCGGCCCGCGGATCAGCGCTCTCGATGCCCGGCTCCCACCGGAGCCACGCGTACGTCCGCCGCTTGCTGCGGATAAGAGGAGCACCACGGCACCCTCGGCACCAGCGCCGCTTCCTTGTCAGGGTGGCCGTGTGGCCTCATACTCTGCGGCAACGGCGGCACCGCCGCCGGAACGCGCCCCTAAAAGGAAAAAGGGTGCCAAGGCTGGGCAGCCCATCAACGCCCAGCCACCGAGGGCCCAGCCCCAGAGGCCTCATGGTCGGGAGGGATTCCCAGCCCTACCTGGCACTGCCGGGCCCTCGCGGGCTCAAGCAGCTGCACCTCGGGACCCTGCACCCCGCAACGCCACGCCTGTTGACGAGGGCTGGCAGACTGTTGGTGGCGGAAGAAAGTCCCGGGGCAAAAAGAGACAAGGCGCCGCAGCTCGAGAAGTGGCACCTGCTGCAGCTAGGGGCGAGCCCGGCGGTGGAAATAATAAAAAGAAGAGGTCGCGCAAGCGCAATTTAAAGGCGCCAAAGTCTGCAGCGGTGGTTGTCACCCTGCTGCCTGAGGCAAAAGAAAAGGGCCTCAGCTATGAGGCGGTTCTCAAGCGAGCCCGGCGGGAAATTGACGTATCCGAAATCGGAGGCGTCGCCGCAAGGACCCGCCAAGCCCGGACGGGCGCTCGAGTACTCGAGTTCCCCGGGGCGGAGGGCTCGAGAACGGCCGATCTCATAGCGGAAAAGCTGCGTGGTCTGTTCGCCGGGGAGAGTGGGGTCCGGGTCGCCAGGCCCGTGAAGTGTGCAGAATTGCGCATTTCCGGACTGGACGACTCAGTGACGGTGGACGATATCCGGGAGGCGGTAACGCTGAAAACCGGATCTACTGCGGACACCGTCCGGGTGGGCACCATTCGCCCCGGGCCTGGAGGTGTAGGTGCCGTATGGGTGCAATGCCCTGTCGCGGCGGCTGCCACGTTGGCCGCCGCAGGTAGAATTCTCGTGGGCTGGAGCTCCGCACGAGTCACCGTGCTGGAGCCCAGGCCCGCGAGGTGTTTTAAGTGCATGGCGGTCGGACATACACGGCCGACATGCACGAACTGCTTTGACTGCAGCGGTCTCTGCTTCCGCTGCGGTCAGGCAGGGCACCAAGCGGCGACCTGCACCGCAGCCCCGTTTTGCCCCGCGTGTGTGGCGGGAAAGCGTCCCGCCAATCATAGCATGGGGCGGGAGGGGTGCAGACCTCCGGCCAGAGGCCCTAAAGGGGGGAGCAGCCAATCAGCCCAGGCTGCCCCACCTAGCGTGACGCGACCGCCAGTGCGGGAGGGGGAGGACATAGTCACGGTCTGTCACGGACCGTGACACCGTCCTCCTCCAGGCGAATCTCGGCCGCTCCGCTACAGCGCAGGATCTTTTCCTGCAGTCCATGGTGGAGCGGTCGATTGGTGTAGCCGTAGCCGCGGAGCCCTATCGCGTTCCTGACTGTCCCAATTGGGCAGGCAGCCGCGATGGCTCCGTGGCGGTAGTCGGATCTACGGCGCTTCATTCCCCGCCCTTGTCGGTCAGGGACAAGGGCATGGGATATGTCGCGGCCGATTGGGGGGGCGTCACGCTCTACGGCGTCTACTTCTCCCCCAATCGGAGTCTGGCTGCCTTCGAGGTCTTCCTTTACAACCTGGAGACCTCGATACGGCGACTAGCACCTAGCCACGTCTTGGTGCTGGGGGACTTTAACGCCAAATCTGTGGCGTGGGGGTCCCCTAGGACGGACGCCCGCGGAACGGCGGTCGAGGAATGGGCGGCAGCGGCGGATCTCTGTTTGCTTAACAGGGGATCCACCAATACGTGCGTGCGGCAGTGGGGCGGGTCGATAGTGGACCTTTCGTTCGCTAGCGCCACTGTCGCAGCACGGGTAAGGGACTGGTGTGTCCTGGAGGAGGTTGAGACCCTATCCGATCACCGGTATATACGGATTGGGGTCTCCCGGTCCCTCCGGGGCCCCAGTAGGGGTCACGTGGCGGACAGAGCTCCCGTTTTCCCGCGGTGGGCTGTGGGTAAGCTGAACCGGGAACTACTGGTGGAGGCGGCCATCGTGTCTTCCTGGCTGTCTTCACCCCCCCTGACCGAGGACGTGGACGCCGAGGCTGGCCACTGGCAGGAGGCAGTATCACAAATCTGCGACGCGGCCATGCCCCGCGTGCGGCGTCCGCCCCAAAGGAAGGGGGTCTATTGGTGGTCCCGCGAGCTGGCGGACCTCCGTGTGGCTTGCATTCGTGCCCGGAGGTCCTACACCCGCAGCCGGCGGCGTAACCACGATCCAGAGCGGGAGGGCCGGCTATACGAGGCGTATCGCAACGCGCGCGCAGAGTTCAAGCTGGCCATCTGTCGCGCCAAAGAGATGAAGCGGCAGGAGATGTTGGAGGGTCTCGACCGTGACCCCTGGGGACGCCCGTACCGTGCGGCGCTAAACAAGCTCCGCACTAGGGGTCCCCCCCTTACGGAGACGCTCCAGCCGAGTTTCCTCACCGAGGTGGTCGAGGGTCTTTTCCCACGGCGGACGACGCACATGCCCCCGGTCATGGCTCCACCAGATGACGACCGGGAGGCCGAGGAGGAGAGTGTGCCGCCCGTCTCCGAAATGGAAATGGGGGCGGCGGTGTCCCGCATGCGGAAGAACACCGCCCCCGGGCCGGATGGGGTTCCCGCCCGAGTTCTGGCCCTGGTCCTCGACCATCTGGAGCCCCGCCTCAGGAGACTGTTCGACGCGAGCCTGGCGTCCGGACGGTTTCCTGACTGCTGGAAGGAGGGGAAGCTCGTGCTCCTGCCAAAACCGGGACGGCCCCCGGATTCGGTCGCGGCCTTTAGACCCATCGTGCTGTTGGATGATGCGGGTAAGCTACTCGAGAGGATTATCGCTGCCCGTATCGTCCGGCACCTTGTGGAGGTGGGCCCCGACCTGTCGGACGCTCAGTTCGGTTTTCGTTCGGGGCGTTCGACGGTCGACGCCATTCTGCGGCTGAAGGCTGTGGCCATGGAGGCCGTCGCTCAGCGAGGGGTGCTGTTGGCGGTGTCGTTGGACATCGCCAACGCATTTAACAGTCTGCCATTCGGCTGCATCAGGGAGGCACTCCGATTCCACGGGGTGCCCGCCTACCTGAGGCGGCTGGTGGCAGACTACCTCGAAGGCCGCAGCGTCCTCTTCGTAAGCCGGGAAGGGGACGCTGTGAGGAGGGCCATGTCGTGCGGTGTCCCACAGGGATCTGTCTTGGGACCGCTCCTGTGGGACATCGGGTACGACTGGGTCCTACGTGGCCGGCTTCCCCCCGGGCTGGGCGTAATTTGTTATGCCGACGATACCCTTGTCACGGCCCGGGGAGGGAACTTCGAGGAGGCGGTGCAGCTGGCCACCTCGGGTACCGCGGAGGTGGTCAGACGTATCGAGGCGCTGGGGCTTAGGGTGGCCCTCAACAAGTCAGAGGCCCTACTATTTCACGGGCCTCGGCGCAGACCACCCGCCGGCGCCTCGATAACAATAAATGGTGTAGGGGTCAGTATACAGGGCCATATAAAATATCTGGGCCTGGTCCTCGACGGGCGGTGGCATTTCGACGAGCACTTCCGCCAGCTCGCTCCGAGACTCGTCGGCACGGCGTCCGCCCTTGGACGTCTGTTACCGAACCTGGGCGGACCCAGCATCGCGTGCCGACGGCTGTACGCGGGGGTGGTTCGGTCGATGGCGCTTTACGGCGCACCCGTGTGGGCGGAGTCTCTGACCGCCCGCAATAGGGCTCTTCTGTGGAGACCACAGAGAGTCGTGGCGGTCAGAGCAATCCGCGGCTACCGCACGGTGTCGTGCGAGGCCGCGTGCGCATTGGCCGGAACCCCCCCGTGGGACTTGGAGGCGGAGGTGCTCGCTGAAGTTTATCGGCGGGCGTCAGCAGCGCGTGCGGGAGGCGCTCGCCTCCCGCCTAGTCAAATCAGCGCATGGCGGAGCGACGCTCGCTGCGCCATCATCGCCCGTTGGAGGGTTCGACTGGAAACGCCTCGGGCCGGTCTTCGAACCGTAGGGGCGCTCCAGCCGATTTTAGAGGAATGGGTGGCTCGGCGGCATGGGGTCCTCACCTTCCGGCTGGTGCAGGTGCTGTCGGGGCATGGTTGCTTCGGCAAGTACCTGTACACGGTCGCTAGGAGGGAGGAGACTCCCTGCTGCCACCACTGTGACTGCAGCGAGGACTCGGCGCAGCACACGCTTGAGTCGTGCCCGGCTTGGGCTGAGCAGCGCCGGGATCTCGTTGCAGTCATCGGAGAGGACCTGTCGCTGCCGGCTGTCGTTCGATCGATGGTCGGCGGCGATAGGTACTGGACCGCGGTCGCCATCTTCTGCGAGAATGTCATCTTGCGGAAGGAGGTGGCGGAGAGGGCTAGGGAGGCTGACCTCTCCTCTGGCCCGACTCGCCGCCGGCGCGCGGGGCGGCGTGGGCGCGAATATCTGCGCCTAATGCCGCCCTAGCCGAGGCTGCGGGCGGTCGGACCGGGGATTGTCCTCCGCCCGCATAGAGCCTGCCGCGAAGGTGCGACACCCCAGGTGCGTGGGGACGTCGCTCAGAGAGGAAGCCCAACAGGGCTAGCCGCTGCGCGGACCACTGAAGTGAATATACGCGGTACCAGTGGTCCGCCAAGTATGGGCGGGTGACGGTGCACGGTGGGTTTTTAGTGGGTGAGAGCCCCACACTATCCCGCTGTCTCCCCGGGCAGCGGGGTGTGCGGTAGGTACATTTTTGCCCACCTAAAAAAAAAAAAAAAAAAAAAAGGTAATGTGTCTATTACTCTCTATCGTTAAAATATTATCAAGTTTGCAAGATTACGCGGGAAAGTTCATAAACTGGTATCACATAAAAAAATACGAATTAAAATTAATTTATTTTCGGAATATTTAAATGACTTATTTAGCCAGTTGTTGTATGAAATAATGTTACTAACCGATGATAAGAGATAGCTTTAGTGTTATGATTTTACGGTTTTTGTAGTTTCGGCACATTTTAATTACACACATTGACATTTTAAATGACACACTATTGCTCCTGGATATGACCTTGTCAAGTGACGTCACGATTGACACTAACAGCATTGGGGTGAAAAGTTTTTTTGACGCGTTTACAACGTCGAGGGTCCATCTAGATATATTATTTCATTAATCTAAGTTTGGCATAGATACATCTCATATTAGTCAGGACGCAACATTTTTTTGGGTAACATATTTTGGGTTACCTTCCTGTACATGTAAAGTGGGGATATACTTAACAGTGTTCGACATAGATTCTATATATTAAATCTATGGTGTACGATATATCTTTCGATTAAGGGTTCCATTTGTGAAATATCAAGCAAAATGCTATTTTTTGTTAGAGTCCTGGCAGCTAAATTGTTATTTTTGGATATGTGAAAAAATTTATCATAGTGGTAGGGGAGGGAAGTACAAAATGATATAGTAGTCACAAAGTTAGTCATAAAATCTTTATTTATTAATAATTTTAAACAATATGTATAGCTTTATATTCTTTGGTTCACTACCTAATTAGAATTATACATTGATATTTATGTATAATTGATAATAATCATAAAGCAAAAACTCAGTTATTTTTTTTCAAAAACTTTAATAGAAAACCGTTTTGACAGCCCTAGTTGGGTAAAATGACATGCATATTGCAGACAAAATGGCATACCAGATTCCACATTTAAAATTCTTTCTCTGTTAGAGAAACTTTAATCCAACCTCTTTTAGCTAGGACCTGGAGTAGAAGACATCGCAATAAATACAAGGTCAATCTTAATCATTGTCTCCAGCTTTAGTGAAAGCTTGTAAACTTCATACTCGTATATGAACCACTTTTATACACGCCTTACCTAAAATAATAAGATGCGTTCAAATCAAATGTCTAATCATCCTAATAAACCGCGAAAATTAAAAAAAAAATCTGTAGGTAGCCATATTTTATAATTTGAACTAAAAGTTATTTTATTCCAGTACATATCTTTTAAGAGTCAACTATGGCACATTAAACACATCAGAAGCCCCCTTTCACTTTGTGTTTAACTTCAGAAGCCCATTTATTTTTTACTTATTGCTTCAATAGCCTTTTCCACGAAGGTTAAACTCAACCCTGTGAGTCTCTTTTCCTAGAATAGTTGCGACACTGGATTTCAATTATCTGGACGAACAAAGATGACATAGTATTTCATTTTTCCCGAACAATCGGTATGCCATTTTGCCCACTTAATAAATGCAGAAACTAAAGAACAATAACTAAAAATAATAAGAACTAGCCATCGCCCGCGGCTCCGCCGCTGCCAAAAGCTAGTTTTTTGGTTATATCTCAGGTTGCCGACATAGTAGCGGGATAAAATGTATACCAGTTGTTAAGTCTAATCTTGACCTATCAAACAAAAATTTTGCCTCAAAATCCGTTCAGTAGTGTTTTCGTGATGCGCGAACAAACAAACAGACAAACAGATAAACAGAGAAAAAATCTAAAAAAATCCTTTTGTATTTAGACACACCTATATAGCCTAATTCACTCATTTTTTTTCCAAATATCTTAAATGTACAGACATAGTTCTGTTACAGCTTTATAATAGTATAGCTTTATATATATATATACTAGCTGATACCCGCGACTTCGTTAGCGTTAAAGATTTAATTTCTAAATTCAACCCCAATTTTACCCGCGATTTTATAAAACCATTGAAATTATCAAATTTTAAATAAAATTTTACATTCTGAATTCAATAATGTCTAAATATGTGTGTTTCTATCTCTAAATTAGAAACCTACCAAGCCACCCCCCGCTTTCCCTTCCTATTATTTTAACAACCACATCCTCATCTCCTCTATATCATCATTTCTCATCATCATTCCTCATTCTTAAAAGCCATAGGACATAGCTTTTCTTGGGGTGGATTACTCGCGAAGGTTGCCTTTGGTTTGTAGGCTACCACGCCAACCACTCAGGGCGTGACAAACTTACCGTCTTACTCACCATGAAGCCGTACAGCTTAGTATAATTATGTGTTATAAACATTGATGTATAAACAAAAACATAGCATCACGCCTGTATTCGGTAGGTCGGCAGAGGTGTATTACACATCCACGATTCACCAGCTATGTTTAAGTCCCACGTAATAGGGGGCGAGCCTATTGCCGTCTACCGGGCACATTTCGAACTCCGGGCGGCTATTGAGCATTTTTCTTTTTACGAAAAAGCTCTATAACACTGTCCTACCCGGGAATCGAACCCGAGACCTCATGATCGGTAGTCGGTTACACTACCGCTGCACCACAGACACACAATTAGGCACTAAAAGTGCGTATGAGTGCAGATTACGCTTTCTTGCACTCATTTCGTTTAGTATTGTGTATACCTATGGGCCTAATAATACCAAAATCTCTTTTGAAAAACTCATTGACTGTCTCTTTTTCTCTCGTTCTTTCTGAATAGTGGTCATTAAGCTCACACACGCAGTTAAAAGTTGTTATCTAATATATAAAATTCTCGCGTCGCGGTGTTTGTTACCAAACTCCTCAGAAACGGCTAGACCGATTTGTATGAAATTTTGTGTGCTTATTGTGTAGGTCTGAGATCGGGCAGTATTTATTTTTCATACCCCTAAATGATAAGTGTGACCCACCAATAATTTTATTTTTTATTTTTAGACAAAATGTTTTATTTTTATTTTATTATTATTTGGCATTATAAAATACATACAACCCTAAATTTTCACCCTTCTACTGCCAATGTAGAAATAATTTATATGGCAAAACAACGTTTGCTGGGTCAGTCTAATATGTAAAATATATACACCCCTAAATTTTCACCCTTCTACTGCCGACGTAGAAATAATTTATATGGCAAAATAACGTTTGCTGGGTCAGTCTAATATATAAAATACATGCAACCCTAAATTTTCACCCTTCTACTGCCAATGTAGAAATAATTTATATGGCAAAACAACGTTTGCTGGGTCAGTCTAATATATAAAATACATACAACCCTAAATTTTTACCCTTCTACTGCCAACCCCTATTTTTGAATACTTTAATAATTTTCATTGCAAAATATTCACGAAAAAATAATATGGTGACACGAAGTTCGCCGGGTGAGCAAGAGTAAGAGTAGTTATTTTATAAAATGATACATACATATTGTCACGCCTTTTTCCCGTAGGGGTAGGCAGAGACTTGTCTCCACTTGCTACGATCCGGCACACACCTTTCGCTTTATCTACTTTCATTAGCGCTTTCATGCATGCTCGTTGGTTTCGAGATTTCGAGTACTCTTAACCTTGCCATCCTTAAGGACGTCTCCGATCTGGTCAAAATACGTGGCGTGGGTCGTAAAGACAATTGTGATGTGGAGATTGGGTATGGCTGTTGGTCAGTACGATAGCTTAGCGACTTAGAGCACTTTCCCGGATTGGAAGGGACGCAGTTCGAATCCCGCTCGCACTAAAGTTCTCTTACAAATAATTTGTAATCTGTAATAAGTCTAAAAAAAACTATAAACTAATGCCAATTGAAATATTATAGAAATCGGAATATCTAAAATAAGTAGAGATGGGCCAAATGTGATTTTAACCGAATACGAACTTCGGCCGAACATTCGGTAAATATACAAAGTTCGGCCGAAGTTCGCCCGAACTTCGGTGTATGCTTTCTTGGGAGTAACAAGTCGTGTTCTGTGTGTATTTTTTATGAAAGACAACGTCGTAAAACAATAAAAAACAGTCAGTGTAAGGTGTCACAGTATTTCCAATTTTTTTTAGGCGACGACACTTTGCTAAGCTTATAAAGAATAATCCTTGTATCGTAGGGGATTTTACAAACATACAATTTTACGGAAACAAAGTATACACAGACTCAGAACAACCATTTGTGGATCACACAAATAGTTGTCCTGTGTAGGAATTGAATCCACAACACTCGGACGGGAGGCCGGTATCCAATCCACTCCGCCATCTGTGCAGTCATTCACACATTAGTCTATTATTGGGTTTATTGATTCGTAGACTCCTGGATTGCGAAAAAAACTAATTCATTTGTACACTTTAATTTATCTAGATTTATATAGTTTAATGTACCTATACAATTGACCATCATTAATGGCCGGTTTCTGGGGTACATTTAACTGTAGTTTATCTGTCCGATAGCGCTATCGGTTCGATAAGTCATGAAAATGCGTGCTGAGATAAGCTTAGCTTAAACTAACGTTAACTTGACTGACAAACATGTGGCGTTTATTGGTTCTGTAACTATTTGTAGTCTCACTCTTGAACAAAATACCATAGTTTTAGGATATTGCATATTATTTTTCGAATAAATTGCTAGTCAAAAGTAAAAAATCTATCAATGTATTCAAATAGAATTGTGTATACAAGCAGCTCATGCGAGTCTCATTTGGAAGTAGGTATAGAAGTTTATTTCTAATATAATTATCTGTGCCCAGAAACTAAAAATGTTGAAGAAGTCTTTTTGAAATTTATAGAGATGAAGAATGAAAATTAGAATATCGATTTGACCCTTATCTAAAATAAAAAATTTTGTATTGTGATATCTTCATTTAATATAAAGTTATTAGTTTTAAGAAACAACGATTTTTATAAGTAGGTACCTATTACGTGTTTAAAGATTTGTATTTTCTGCTAATATAATCAACGCAGACGAAGTCTCTATCATAATCATAATATAATAAATATATATTCACGGACATTTTACACATCGTCCTCTGGTCCCAAACTAAGCTTAACGCTTGAGCTATGGGTACCATATTACGGATATAATAATTCAAATTCAAATTCAAATTCAAAAATATCTTTATTTCATAGGCCTATTAAATAGCACTTAAAATCGTCAAGAATACACTAATAATCAACACGAGCGCCTGAGGCGAGTGCATCCGCAATAACAAAGTGGCGATTGCAATCGCCACAAGCGGCCGGATTCCGAAGTAAAGCCTTTCATGAGAAGAACCCGGCAAGAAACTCATGGGCCACTTTTTTAAATTGCCAATTTATTACAATTTAATATAATCTTTATAACTAAAATGACATTATATTATACAAAACAATTTTGAAAATTAATGAATGAGGAGCAGCTCAAGCCCATTTTGTTTTGTCCTCAAGATAATCCGAAACAGTGTAATAACCTTGATTACAAAGTCTAATTTTTATGGCTTTCTTAAACTTATTTAGTGGCATGTTTCGGACACTTTCAGGAATCCTATTGTAAAAGCATATACATTGTCCCATAAAAGATCTACTAATTCTGTGGAGACGAGTACTGTGTGCAATAAGATTGCCTTTGTTCCTAGTATTAATGTGATGAACATCGCTATACTTATCAAAACAACCGATGTTTTTCTTGACATACAACAGATTTTCATATATAAATTGAGACACAACAGTTAGAATATTAATTTCTTTGAATTTCTGTCTAAGGGAAACTCTCGGGCCCAGATTATAGATTGCACGAACAGCCCTTTTCTGAAGTACAAATATGGAATTTAAATCGGCGGAACATCCCCATAGCAGTATGCCATAGGACATAATACTATGAAAATAACTGAAATAAACTATTCTAGCCGTTTCAACATCAGTCAATAATCTAATTTTTTTTACCGCATATGCCGCTGAGCTTAACCTACCTGACAATTTTTTAATATGGGGGCCCCATTGGATATATATATTACTTTTTTTTGACCGAATTTTGGCTCATCCCTAAAAAATAGTCTTTAAAAAAACTATTAAACTAATGCCAAATACTCTATAACTCATAAACATAACTAAAATTATTTTGTTAAGATAAAATTTTAGCATGATGTTATTGTACCTACTTCATTGTACTTTCAATGGTACATCATCATACAACATCATAGCAACGTCATAGCAACGGTTGACGTGTGATATGTTTTTGCATTGTTGTGATAATGAGTGAGAAGTCTGAATACGATAGCAGATAAAATTATATATTTTGGATAGGAGTTTCGTAAAATCCTTTCTTAGTGAGCGTCTACGTCTTGAAAGGAGCATCTATGCAAAATTTCAAGTCAAGGAGATATAGTTTCGGAGATATCGTGATGAGTCAGTGAGTGGTAAATCGGTTATATATATATGTAGATATATGATAGATTATGAGTATTTCAACTCATTCCCCGAAATATTGAATATCTGTAGTTTCGGAGAAAAACAGGTGTGCTATTTTACCTAGCTATGTCATTTTATATGCCTCTCCCCTAATAATAAAACGAAGATAAAAGGAAAGCTCTCAAGGCTAAGAAGCTTTACAAGTAAACGAGTTATAGTCGACCAACTTTTAAAATTGTAAAATTGTACTTGAAGAAGTAAAAATTGCGCACAAATTTCATTAAAACTTACTTCGTACTATTTGTTTTTTTTTTGTTGTTAGTTGTTTTATGTTCATAGTATGAATTTCAAATACTAGGCATGCCTTTTAAGTTCTGTTGTTTCCATATTTCCCGATAAATTTTGAATCTCAAAACAGTTGAAAGTATTAGGATTAATGCTACTGTTTAGTCACAGCGTCGATTGGAATTTGTCAGGTTACGTACGAAAATTGAATCTTTCTAAGGAAAATGTTCGTGCAATAATTTTCTACACATTTGGAAGAGGCCTTACACGGCTTCAGTGTTTTGGAGAGCTAACATCTGTGTTCAATGATGAAGCCCCATGTCTGCGGACTCTCGAACGCTGGTATTTAGAATTTCAGCGTGGACATACTAGTGTTAGTGACAAATCTCGCGAAGGACGCCCAAAATCCGCATTCACTGAAGATAACATCATTGCTGTGAGACAACTAATTCTCGAAGATCGTCATGTGACGTATCGAGAGATAGAGGCTCTATTAGGCATCTCAGGGACAACCATTCAGAAGATCTTGCATGAAGCGATTGGTGTGAGAAAGCTAGTTTGCCGTTGGATACCGCATCTGCTTTCCGACGATCACAAGGCGGCCCGCGTAAGATGGACTAAGAAAACTCTGCAAAGGTTCAACCGAGGAGAGTCAAATCACGTCTACGACATCATCAGCGGTAACGAATCTTGGATATATGCCCACGATCCTGATTCCAAACAACAATCTACAATATGGGTCTTTCAAGACGAGCCAAAGCCGACTAAAGTTTTTCGTTCTCGAAGCACTTCAAAGAAGATGGTGGCCACGTTCGTTAGAAAAACATTTTGGCCATGTTGCGACTATTGCACTTGAAGATCGTAGAACGGTTAACGCAGAGTGGTATACCACAGTTTGTTTACCACAAGTCATCGCCGGACTTCGAAAATCTAACTCAAGCGACGCATCATCCTGCACCACGACAACGCAAGTTCACACAGCGCTCGTCAAACGATTGAGTATTTGAAGCAGGAAAAAGTAGAAATTCTTGACCATCCTCCGTACAGTCCTGACCTAAGCCCTAACGATTTCTTTACATTTCCTAAAATTAAGAATAGTCTCCGTGGTCAAAGGTTCCAGTCCGGTGAAGAAGCAGTCGACGCTTTCAAGTCAGCCATTTTGAACACCCCCACTTTAGAGTGGAATAAATGTTATAATAACTGGTTTGAGCGAATGGAAAAGTGTATTAAGCTACGTGGTGAATACTTTGAAAAACAATAAAAAGTACTATAAGGTTTTAGTTTTTTTCTTCAAACGACAAAACTTAAAAGGCCTGCTTTTGAAATAAAAATACTTCTGATGCTGTTCTGAGACCAAAAAAGAAAAAAAAATATAAAATATTATTTCCACTTTTTAATTGAACTAGCTATTGAAGCATGTTTAAGTTTTTTAATTACATACATAGACTCTGCCTTTTACCCAGAGGCAGAGAAAACGGATTGCCTTATCTTAAAATGGCCTTCCACTGCTCACTTTTCATCCCCGTAATATAAATATGATATTCAGTTCATATAAGTGCCTCGGTGGTGCAGCGACAGTGTGTGTGACTGCTGATTATGAGGTCTCAGATTTGATCCCAGGGTCGGGCAATGCTATTAAGCTATTTCGTAAAAAGAAAAAATTCTCAGTAGCAGCCCGGAGTTTGGAAATGTGCCCGGTAGACGGCAATAGGCTCGGCCCCTATTACGTGGGACTTAAACATAGCTGGCAAACCGTGGGTGTGCAATACACCTCTGCCAACCCCTTCTGGGATACAGGCGTGATGCTATGTTCTTTTTTCATCTAATATGTACGTTATATCTATCTTGGTACTGTCACTTTAGTTACATTTTGCATCCTTTCTAAAGAATCACACATCACCAATTTTAATAATAGGTACATTTAGGATACATCATGGCCCAATAATACAGGCCTGCTCAAATCGCGAAGTGACATACAAAATTTTGCCGTGCATACGTCATCAACAAGGCAGCATTGGCTCTCAAATTTTAATTTCCCCACAATTTACGCACAAACCCCTTAAAGGTTAGAAGTCTGAAATAAAAAAGTATTACTGTCTATAAAAGCTAAAATATATTAAACTAGACTCTACCCACAACTCCGTCTGGGTGGTTTCAGAATATAAATATGTCGCACTACTGCACTTATTAGTTGCTTGTCCAACACAGAATTAATGCCGAACACACCTTTTCTTCTTAGACATCACTCCCGATAACCGCCCCACTCTCGCTAGTGTTGCCATCGCTGGCTGCGTGTTTACCACACATTTTGTGGCGACAACAAATACCTCTCTGAAAAGGCACTTTATAAATTAGCCTCTAGCCAGTTTTCAAATTTTCTATTTAAACGTTCTATTCTCCATTCTAACCAGCATTATTTTTTTTTATAATACCCACCACCTTATGATAAGCGGTTACCGTAGCCTATAGACGCTAGCAACACCAGAGGCATCACTCGCGCGACTCCTGCTCTAAGGTAAGTGATAGGCAGTGAAAAAGAAGGATAGATAGGTATCCCTAAAGACAGAGGTGTATTACACACCCACGGTTTGCCAACTATCTTTAAGTCCAACGTTATAGGGGGTGAGCCTACTGACTGATACTACAGAGAATATTCTTTTTACGAAAAAGCTTAAATAACACTGCCCGACCCGGGGATCGAACCCGAGACCTCATGATCAGCATTCACTTACACTACCGCTGCACCACAGAGGCGGTTACATCTAATTAACCTACTATTTTGCCACTGTGATAGTCTCTACTCAACCACTATAATTAGAATTCACTGGTTGAATGAACCAAGTAACGGCTTCGATTCTGCGCCATAGTACGCAACGACGAAGTTCCAATGTTAATTCTAAAGAAACCTTGTGACGTAGACTATGCACATACTAAAGTTAAGTAATTGTCACCACTGTGTTTTGTTTTGTATAAGCTAATATGTGCCTATGCAGTGGGACCTTCCTTGCGGTAAATTAGTGAAGAATCGGATATTATGTTCTAGTGCTTACAATATCATTACGATAACGGAAATTTATAAAAACGTGAACATAGTAATATTCTATTGCATTTTAATTTTATTCTATCTATACTATTATAAATTTATAACAGAGCTGTGTCTGGACATTTAAGATATTTGAGAAAAAAATACTGTTTTAGGCTATATAGACGTGTCTGAACACAAAACAATTTTTTTTTTTAGATTTTTTGTCTGTTTATCTGTTGGTGTGTTCGCGCATCATCCAAAAACTAATGAACGGATTTTGATGCAACTTTATTTGATAGGTCTCGATTAGATTTAAAAAGTGGTATACATTTTATCCCGCTACTAGGTATATCAGGAACCTGAGATATAACCTAAAAACGAACTTTTGGTTGCGGCGGAGCTGCGTGCTAAGGCTAGTAATATAATAAAATATTTACAGTGCAAATTATTTGTGAATAAGGAAAAAGAGATTTTTTGTACTAGCGGGAATCAAACCCGCGTCTTTTCCAATCCGGGGAAGTGCTCTAAGCCATTGAGCTATAGTACAGATCTTTCAATCATCCGAATCTCCTTATCACATTTGTCTTAACGACCAACGCCATCTATCGGAAACGCATTCTCTTTTTCCATATTCACAAATAATTTGCACTTTAAAAAGTGGCGGAGCATGTCAACTGCTAAGAAATATAGATCAAAAAAATATTAAACGTTTGGATTGATCCTTTGATATGAATATACTCGCATTAAATTCCAGGCTTAGCATAGCATGAATGTATTGAAGGAAGGTAGAGTCAGGAGTCATCGAAACCGACGAGAATTATGAATGTTTAGTAAGCGAGCTTCGATCAACAAGTTGGTATTGATGATCGAGGGAAGCGAGAGATGTATGCAACTATAGAGCCTCTTGGAACTCTGTTCTCTCTGCCTACCCCGCAAGGGAAATGGCGTGATGATAACTTAGTTACTT
This sequence comes from Leucoma salicis, assembly GCA_948253155.1. Lineage (NCBI taxonomy): Eukaryota > Metazoa > Arthropoda > Insecta > Lepidoptera > Erebidae > Leucoma > Leucoma salicis. The sequence goes on from OX411803.1 coordinate 2,810,241, forward strand.
CTTATCATAGCGAATAAAATGTCTACAGATGAGGTGGTGCGCTCAAAGCGAGCTTTGCGCTGAATCGCGCACGTTATGGAAAGATATTAACGATATCGATTCGAGTCTCTTTGCATTACCATACCAGAGGGGCTCATATCTCACATGTCAATCGTATCGTGATCACTGTGATTGGTTGAGAGATCACCATGATTGGCCAACGTCTGATATATGAGATTCTGCCTAACCCCCCAGGGAACCCCCCTGACGGAAACTCATATCTCACAATCAACATCGTATCGTCTCGCTTGTGATTGATAGAGAAACCGACGCGTGATGTCACAATAATCCGTTGGCCAATCACGGTGATCTCTCAACCAATCACAGTGATCACGATACGATCGACATATGAGATATGCGATTCCGTCTAAACCCCCAAAAAGCTCTCTCAATCAACTCGATTTAAATATTATGGTAGATTCCTCCATAGCCTAATAATCTAATTGCGCATTTAGACTTTGTTAGACACAACTTCAGATTAACTAAAAAATAAACACACCGCATTGTCAACTAAAAAGTGAAGGCACTTTTTGAAAGTGTTGTCGCCGAAAAGAAAAAATCTCTATTATTATCTCTATTTGAGTAAATTAAAAAAAATATGTTTTAAACATAAAGGAAGTAAAAGTATAAAGTAAGATTACAGTAAATCTTATGTAGAATATGATGGTGCTGACGACATATTCATGTACGTAACGTGCGTACGAAATCGTCCAGTCATTTGGGGTAATTTTAAATCATACTCTCGTAACATTCGTGGTTTATGATACTTTATTTTGGCATAGTTTTGTTTGTATTTGTGTGCGTGAGCACATGTGAATACAAGTTTGGCATGGTTTTATATGGCTTCACTGTATTGTTAGTAATGCTCCGTCTATATATTTTATTTAGTCAGAGAACACAACTGCAAATTACTGACAAAACTCCGACCGATTTTGTTAGGTCTAGGCGACTTCAATTTATCTTGCTTATTATAGCGCCGAAGACCGACACATATCAAACTAATGACAGAAACTCAGCTATACTTTTAGAGGCGGCAACTAATTTCGCCGATAACTTGGCCTTTCTAGGGTTGACACAATTTAATATAGAAATCGGAAAATATAGGGATTAGATGGATACAGTCAAACCTTTTCACCAGCTAACTGACCGATATATTTCAATATGTCAAGGTTGCTCCATAAACCAGTATATTTTGATATACCACAAGAAAGTATTTTTGGGTCTAAATTTCTTCCTAGTTTATAATAATGACTTTGTATTTCTTACTCTTTGCACGGGAAAATCATTTCAAACACCGACGACACAGCTCTCATCTTTAAATCAAAAACGTTGACTGAGGCGTATGAATCAGCTCAAAAAGGTTTTAATATGGTCCAACAGTGGCTACATAAAAATGTACATATCTACATTGAATGTTGAAAAAGTAAGTACCCTAATTTTTAATCTACGAAACTCCTCTAATGAATGTGGAGCTGACTGCACATAGTTGTAATCTGCCATCATCGACTAACCTTACTTGTTCATTCAAGCCCCTACAGCGCACCAGAGACATAAAAACCTGCATTTTGATTGATGAAAACATCAATTTTAAATTCCACATTCAATTACTCAGTAAAAGAATAAGAAAACTAACTATATTTTAAGACTTATAGTGGCTATGCTATCTGTCAGTCGTTGATGACTTATTGCATATCATCTTGGGAGGTGAACCGGAAACGATACTTAAACAACTTGAAGTCGCCCAAAGGACTATGCGGAAATTTTGTGCTTTCAAACCTTTTCCTTTGTGCTTTTTGGTTTTGGTGGGATATAAGTTTGGTGGGATAACCCACCAAACCTATATCTCACCAATCCATCCATCCATCCATCAGCCTTTCATCATCCACTGCTGGACATAGGCCTCCCCAAAATGGGGGTTTTACCATAATCGCCACGCTTGGCAGGCGGGTTGGCGATCGCAGTGGATGTTTTTAGTACGCAGGGGAACGCTGCTGCCCGGTCCCCCGGGTAATCCTTTAGTCGGCTTTTACGACTCCCATAGGAAGAGACAGGGTGGAGCTATTCTTGGTGCCGGCCCCACACGGCGGATCCAAACTTCTTCACAAATGTTGTGAAGTTTTGACTGTGCAGCAGCTTTTCTTACCTAATATTGCCCTGAAACAATCATAATGTGAAGAAACAGAATAAATATTCATATTTATCCAGTTTCTTTAAAGGCATGCATATATAATTATATAAATATCATAACATATAATATATATAAATTATATTATATATATTACAGATAGACATAAAATATTATATGTGAATCTACTACTATTAATACTACCTCCAATACATTTTTAAAACACAAATTCTCTCTCACTTCACCACACATTCTGTCTCACACACGTACCTATATACAGGCTCTGTCGTTAATAATGGATAACCCGTTAACTGGAGGTAGCTCTGATGTCAAGTTGCAAGAAAATTTACTTTATATTTTAGGGTTGCCATTGGTGTAAACATATTTATATATTTTTTATTTTTCTTTGTTCATTGATTCAGTCACCATTTTAACAAAATATTTTTATATGGATACTTGTTTTAAATTGCATGCTACAAGCAAGTACTACAAGATTATCAGTTAAAAAAAACTGGGTATTCCAAATTCAAAAGTATACAACATAACATTATAAAAATGAGCAAACACGACATCAAAGGGCCTTTCTCTGCAAGTGGAAAGGACCATTGATTGATGAGATTACTCGTAAGAAGCGTACTGTCCCTTTAACATTTCCCGACACACTAACTGTTCTAATTGTTGGCAAAAAAAAACGATAGTGATCAGCAAAGTGGCCAGGAGTACCACGTAAAATTACAAGGCAAAACAAAGTCCGATATCAAAAAATAGTAACCGAAAGAATGTGCAGAATAAACAAGAGCGCATGTAACGTTCAAAATGACACAGGTCTAGAGAGAGATACTCGTACATTCTAACGATAAAAACACAAAACTTGCCGGCGTCATTCTTAAGTTAGGGGCAGAATTAGAATGTTAAATCTATTGTAAATACCATTTTGTCCGTGCGGTGACGGACTAAAAATACAAGTGTCACCACCCCATTCTTTCCCACAGGTGTCGTATGAGGCGACTAAGGGAAGTAAGCAATTATCATCCATTGCATGACTGGTGATAGGGCTGGGTACCAAGTGGGAGTACTCACTTGGTTTTAGTATTGAAATTATCGTGAGATTGATACATATAAGATTTATTATAATACCGACAGTAACTCACGCTTAGGATCGATTACGTCGACCCGGGTTTCGAGCATATCCGATGCTCATCATCAGGACGAGTGCGCAGCGGCGTCTGCGAGCTCCCGGCGTGCACTGACTTACTCACTTGGTATCGAGCCCGAGCGGGTTGGTACCATCATCTCCCGTGTGACCGGCCATGAAGCACATCGTTGCGTTTTGGCTGTAGCAGGAGATAGCCGTTTATTCTTTCATTTCATATAGGTAGGTGAAATTAAATGGTGAGCAGTGGCTTGACAATACTCTCGGTATAAGTGAGTCTATGAGCGTCAGCTACCATTTACCATCAGATGGGCCGTGGCTCGTCTGCCACTACATGCAATAAAAAAATAAAAAATAACAATTCAATAATGACTTCGGGATTCTGGATATCAGTTTGAGAACTAAAATATCTTTCAAGGACGATATTAAACGTAATATAAAATTTTAATAGGTTCACACCACCAATTCTTATATCTTGTGTTATGATATGATGTGACAACCCTGGCGTGGTCGCAAACTTATTGCTCTTATACTGATCTTAAGACTTAGTCACAGGGCGAGGTGAACATTTGCGCGAGGAAAAATGTGGCGTGAAGTGAATTTGGCTATCTTATGTTGGCTGTTTGCCTGACGAAGCCTGTGTGACAACAACTAGAGGAACGTACCCATACTACGTGATGAATTTTGTAAGAATTTTCGACTCTCCCTCCCCTTGGTGACCATTCGTAGTATATTCAAGGATAGGTCGAAAAAGCGCGAAATTTCTCTCGGCGAAATCGACTACGTAACAAAAACCTAAGAGAACCCCCCACCCCCCCGCTCTGTGACTAAACGTACTATTTTGAAGGGCTCCCTCCCCCCTTTAAACGGGTCACGTAGTATGGATACGTTCCCTACTGCTGCTGCGCGCGTCTTCGTCCGAGTGAAGTTTGGTAATTTTCTTGTTTATGCAGAACGCTAATTATTTTTCCAAAATGGGAGTGGACAAAGTTGCTTCTTATAAAATCAGCTATCTACGTAAATATGTCCCGTTCATATCGGTCCAACTATTCGGGAGATTGGTGGACAGACAAGAAAATTAAAAATTGGTATTCTGTTATAGGTTACGCATTTCATGCGCATTTGGTGAAGAACTGTTATTTAGAAATTACAAATAGGCTCTTTAAATTTTGTTTTTGTTTGTATACGTAGATTAGTTTCCTACATTTTTATGGTAGTATGGTGATGACTACAAGATAATTGCCGGGGGGGTTGGGGGTTTTGTGGCTTAGTAACGATATTAAGTAGGTAGGTAAATTGTTTAATATATTTTTCCCAAATTTTTACTTTAACAATATAGGTAGGTATTGCTTACATTTCTTTCCCTTAGAGGATGTGCCCACTAACGCCACGTAAATAAGAAAGTTATTCCGTAATATTGCAGCGTGCTCCTTTGACATGCTTGCTTGTTGTAACTGGTTGTTACCACCCAAAGAGTATTGTCAAAGGATACATTGAACAGTTATAATAACTCTCTTTGTTGCTCTATCTTTGCATAAAAAACATCACAAAACGCGTATCTAAAGCGGACGGCATTCGCTCTCGCACTGTTTCCAACCTTTCCAGAGATATCGTGTCCGTGAACGATGTCTATGTGTGCGTTGCTCAAGTGCGCTTTGTATGTAGCTTGACTTCTGTAGCTATACGTGACCGCCATGAACCGAAATTTACTTCTTAGTAAATCTCGTGAAGAGTCTTATCCAACCTCTTGTCCAAACCTAAATTAGATTGATTTGAAGGTTTCAATATTACGCAGACCGCATTAGGCTCGCCCCCTATTACGTGGGACTTAAACATAGCTGGCGAACCGTGGGTGTGTATTACACCTCTGCCTACCCCTTCGGGGAATACAGACGTGATGCTATGTTTCTTTTTTTTGAATATTAAGCAACTATTTCCGCCAAAAAGAGTTTTATTGATTTTTCCTAATTACGCTATGGCATTCAACGTGTTACGCCATTATCCCCCATTTCTTGGGGAAACCTATGTCCAGCAGTGGACGTTAAAAGGCTGATTGATGGATGGATGGACGGATAGATTCAACGTGTTCAGGTGGCAAAAATGTATCTCATTCGCTCAGGACAATGAACCAATACAGGCTATTGGCAGATCGTTAGAACTATGCGGCGTTACTTATGCCCGGTTCCTATATTCAACGAATCGTCATTGTATGACAGCTACCAGAAGTTTTCAAGATACCGATATCACGGGTGTTTCACAACATTATTATCATGTCTAGCAGTAACGAAGAACTGTCGGTTAGGAATACCGATGAGCCTCTTTGCGTTTCATTAATACATCAATCGTTTTACATGACCTTCAGAACCGAAGGTATGTTTTAAAAATAAATGTAGTTATTTATATACAAAACTTTAATACAAATAATTAAATTATTGTATATTAACAATTAAATAGTTCAGACATAATTTAGACCTTAATAAGTTATGTTAAACATTATAACTATTTAATACCTACATCTAAACGAAACGCTAACGCACTAAATACTACTGTCAACTTGAACAACAATCATAATTATGACACAAAAGCCATTAAATAAGATGAAGAAGATAATTATGACAAGAACCATAGTCACAGGATTCTCTTTTCTATAATCTATGGCCCTTATATAAAGCTCATGGAAGTAATAGTACTACGTACAACGTAGTATTTTTTACTGATCGATTTTGATTTCGTCTTTTTGAAAAACTAAAACCCAACAACTAAAATGAAAAACAAATTTCATCTGAATCCAAATCGCTCTGATATCAGTATCGGAGAGCAAACGCAGTCCCTATTTCAATCTCAGAGTCCGATATATTTTCCCTTTTAAGCCTCAATAGCCATATACCAGCACATGACTCTCAAAACCGTCCGAAATTGGCTAGTAAATATGTCATCTACGGTTGGTATGTTTGATAACATAACTATCGGTTGCGTTTTTGTATAGAAACACCATAAATCTTCGTTTTCAAAGATTGTTGTCACGGATTGTAACTGAAAACCCTCCCATCCGTTTGTCGCAAACTGTCAGTTAATTCACTTACGACTCGTGTTTTATAGGAACAGATTTTACTTACACCTGGTAGAATATTCTACCGATTGTAAGTAAAACGACCCGTTTTATTATTATAGGTACCGGGCATTAGTGGTGTACAAAGGTTATTATACCTAGGTAGGTACCAATTTAATTTGTATAAGTGACTAAAGTAAGGTCTTTTATTTCTTTGTTGTCTATAAAAATAATAAAATTGAAGAATTTCAATATGATTGTGAGATTAGGAATTCCTCAAAGCATGTTTCTCTGTGTTGTTTGTTTTTACAGGCTAATCTCCAATCCGATTTCGAATAGACTTCAGTTTACAAATTTAAAAAATAATAAGGTACTTACCAAAGTATGTACTTATATTTTTTTGTTTTAGAAATATGTCCGTTTGGTGACGAACAAAGAATACAAGTGTCACCACCCCATTCTTTCCGACGGGTATCGTACGAGGCTACTAAAAAGCAATATCATCCATTGCATGACTGGTGGTAGGGCTGGGTACCAAGTGGGAGTACTCACTGCTATCGGGCCGGAGCGGGTTGGTACCACCATCTTCTGTGTGACCGGCCTGGAAGCATATCGGTGTGTTTTGGTTGTAGCAGGACATAACCGTTTATTCTTTCATTTCAAATCTATGAAATGAAATGGTGTGCAGCGGCTTGACAATACTCTCGGTATTGTTGAGTCCATGAGCGACGGTCACCATTTACATTCAGGTGGGCTATACAACATGTCAAATTTGGCTCATATATTGAGACTTGCGAGATACCTATGTGCTTCAAATTTCATCTTAAACGGTAATTTAGATATTAACGTCCAAACATCGTCATTTTTATCACTGACTGACCAAAACTCTAACCCAGCTCCGGATGACCTAGAAAGTTCAAATTTGGTATCCAGATAGGTAGTTAGTGATAGTAGTGGGTCTTAAAATGAATATGGACAAGATGAAAGTCATGTCTAATGTCCATGTCATTTCAGTAACGTTCCTAGTCAGGAGTGTGCTTCTCGAAGTTGTCAACCACTATGTCTACCTGGGACAAACAGTCCAGTTGGGTAGGTACAACTTCGAGAAAGAGGTCAATCGGCGAATCCAACTTGGCTAGGCAGCGTTCGGGAAGCTAAGGAAGATCTTGTCGTCCAATATACCGCAGTGTCTGAAAACGAAGTTCTACGACCAGTGTGTGTTACCAGTGATGACATATGGAACAGAGACGTGGTCTCTGAATGTTGGCCTCGTATCAAGGCTCAAAGTCGCTCAGCGGGCTATGGAGCGGGCTCTGCTTGGTATTTCCCTACGTGATCGAATCCGTAATACGGGTAATATGGAGATCCGTAGGAGAACAGGAGTGACCAACATAGCCCTCCGGGTTGGCATGCTAAAGTGGCAATGGGCAGGCCACATCGCTCGACGAATCGACAACCGTTGGGGAAGAATGGTTCTCGAGTGGTGACCACGTATCGGACGGCGCAGCGTAGGACTTCCCCCCGCCAGATGGACCGACGATCTGGTTGTGATGTTTCTTGGGGAGGCCTATGTCCAGCAGTGGACGTTGTAAGGCTGATGGATGGATGGATATGCCTTGGTTGTTGACTTCAACGACAACAGAAGTGAGATCTAAATGGGTGCCAAGTTTTCTTCTTATAACTTAGGATAATTTCAAGCTTAAGGTCTGACTTGGCTAGTTTTCATATACTACATTATTCAATCGTTATCTAATACACTCAGAATCATGTAACACGGGGGATTGGACCGACGCAGTGACAGTGTGTGGCAAGGGGAGAGAGGAGTCCTAAGTTTCGTGACGTCACATTTTAAAATCTAATATAATATCTAAAATTTGAACTGTTAACGAAACATTTAATAATACTCCCAACTCTCTCAACATAAATATAATGTTTAAATTGTTTTATTGGCGAGTTCATACTAGTAAGTATTAGTGTAAAGCGCCGACCATATGAGTCCTTTTCAAACGCCGCCAACACAGGCACCGCGGCACCGCGCCACGCCGGACGCTGTTTTCATTGATTTTATTTCATTCGATAACTAATTTTGGTTGAGTGGATAATGTACTTTCCTTAGTGGAACTGCTATGTGATTTTCTACTTTGAAAAACGAATTAAATATTAACTACAAGTAATTTCTAGCAATCAATTTGGAGTTTATTTTTTATAGATTATATTTAATTTTAAATTAAGTGATACATTACAACTTACATCCGGAGTTATTACGACTTTTAATACTTAAAATGTTTATTGTTAGTCTAACAGATAACATCTACTATTACTCGATTAACCTTAATCTATATTAGCCTAGGGGGGAGGTGTCACTTGTCTCTATTGACATTGACGTTTTACAAGTCTTGGATGCATTCCATTACACACACTAGGGAAAGGGGAATCTCACAAATATGTCGAGCTGTGTCAAGGATAGGAGAGGGTCAAAAATATCACGAATTTCTTTCTTAAGACGTAATTTATGGATGATCCTTTAGACGAATCCGTGGACAGTAGCTAGTCGTAAAACACCTTATCCTATCAGTACATGAATTACTATTGTAGACAATTTATTGTTTCAAGCCTCAATTTCTATTAATTTGCATACTAAATATTTGCAGCACGGTGCTTACTGAATCAGCCTTTTAACGTCTACTGCTGGACATAGGCCTCCCTAAGAATGGGGGATAGTGCCGTAATCGCCACGCTTGGCAGGCGGGTTGGTGATCACAGTGGATGTTGTTAATACTCGAGGGAGTGCTGCTGCCCACTCCTCCGGTATTCCCTCAGTCGGCTCTTACGACTCCCGTGGGTAGAGAGGGGCGGGACAATTCTAAAGCTGGCCCCACACGGCCTAAACTTATCTAGTCAGCAATATTATCGAAGCTTTTTCTTTCAGTTCAGCAAATATAAGGTTTTAAATTGCCGGCCAGAAAATGTTCCTTGGATAGCGTAGCTAAATGGCGTAAATTATTTTGTCCTATAGAATTTCTTCAATAAGTTTATATCAATCTTTATTTTGAAAATGACCGCCCACATTGGCTGTATTCACAGGAATGATTAAAGATAGCAGAAATGCAGTACACACTTCAGAGAAAAGCTTGAAGATAGAACCTTATTAAATTATTTATGAATAAATGAGCAAGTTATTTTATACCGACAAGCAGAGGGTGACTTTTCTTCTTTGCGGCTAAAAGTGAAACGAATACTGAGAACTACCTAAGCAAAGGCAACAGGAATCACATTTTTATACAAATCCACAAACTCTTAAGCCCGGGGAAGTGATCTAGACCGCTAAGCCATCGCACTGACCAACGGCCATTCCCAATCTCTACATCACATTTTTCTTTACGAACCCAGGTTTGAATCCCGCTCGCACCAAACTTCTCTTTTTCCACATTCACAAATTATATTTTGGTCTTTAAAGTAGCTGAGCATGTCAAGTGCTAAAATATAGATCAAAATGTTCACTATTTCTCTCTAATTTATAGGCAGATAGGGTCGTAGACATAGATATAGTAATGTACGTTATTTTATATCTATGGTCGTAGACCAGTTGTGCACTTCAGTTAAAACAACTTGCAATGTTAAGCAACTTTTACCCGACTGACAATCAGATGCGTGACTAATAAGACACATATTTGTGTCCGTGTGGCGCTTAAATACAAGTGTCACCACCCCATTCTTTCCCCCGGGTGTCGTATGAGACGACTAAGGGAAGTAAGCAATTATCATCCATTGCATGACTGGTGGTAGGGCTATGTACCAAGTGGGAGTACTCACTTGGTATCGGGCCCGAGGGGGTTGGCACCAACATCTCCCGTGTGACCAGCCATGAAGCACATCGTTGCGTTTTGGCTGTAGCAGGAGATAGACGTTTATTCTTTAATATCATATCGGTGAAATGAAATGATGAGCAGCAGCTTGACAATACTCTCAGTATAGTTGAGTCCATGAGCGACGGTTACCATTTACCATCAGATGGGCCGCTGCTCGTCTGCCACTACATGCAATAAAAAAGGCACGGCAAAGGTTTTTAGAGGCACGTTAAGCAGTGGATCCCAGCTCTCAAATATCCGGATCAGCTAAAACAGAATATATGAAAAGCCGACCCCAACAAGAGTTTAGGATAAGGCTAAGGGATGGTGATGGGTTTCCACAGTGATTTCTTAAAAGACCATACGATTGGTTGAGCTCTATTCTAATGAGAAATGGTCCCATCCATGTAATTTCCGGCGTCAGCATTGTAGTTACGTCACTACTCAAGGAAGTATTCTTGGTCCGTCTTTATTCATCTACTATACAGTTCCGCCAGCTATCACTAAAAACTTGTAAACCAATTTCATTCCTCACGTTTTATGGAGATTTTTTTTAATGGCAGACGAGCCACGGCCTAATGGTAAGTGGTAATCGTCGCTCATGAACTCATCTATACCGGAGGGATTGTCAAGCCGCTGCGCACGTCTCATTTGTCAATATGAAATGAAAGTATAAACGGCTATCTTCTGCTACAGCCGAAACACACTGACTGAAAAAGCTCAATAACACTGCCTGACCCGGGGATCGAACCCGAGACCTCATGATCAGCAGTTGCTCACACTAGCGCTGCACCATAGAGGCAGTTATTAGCAGTTATACAGACAATTTCCTACATTTGAAATGTAAAAAGCTTTTAACAGTGTGGCAACATTATAGCTGTTACCCTCCGACAACATTCACTGCTACAGTTTAACCAAAACAATCCAACTTTTAGTAACATTTTTTTTCCATTCCCAAGGTCCATACTTTTATAACCTTCTGTATAAATTACTTTCACTATTTCCGATACAAATTTCGTATGTAAGCGGAAGGTTTTAATTTGGCTACAGTCACATTAAAGAAATCAAATTATATTATTTGAATAATAAGTATTATATGACGGTGTCTGATGAATTTGTGTGTGAGGCACAAGGAGGTTTCAGGTGTGGAAGAGGATGCATGGATCAAGTGTTTTCTCTGCGCAACATTGTGAAGAATATGTGGCTGTAGGCCAGAGGGTTTTCTGCAGTTTTGTGGATTTGGAGAAAGCATTTGATTAACGGTAGACTGCTACAAGCGGTGCAGTCCAACTACATGGACTGCAGAGCTTGTGTGCGGCTGGATGATGGAATGTAACCCTGGTTTGATATCAATATCGGCGTTAAACAGGGCTGCGTTCTATCAGCCAGACTGTTTATCATATATCTGGATAAATGTCTACAAAGGTTGAATGAAATGAGTGTGGGAGTTGAGATGGGCGACTCAGTGGTTAACTCTCTGCTATATGCAGACGATGCGGTCCTATTAGCGCAGTCTGCGACTAACCTGCAAACCCTAGTCGACGTAATGGTAGAAGATTGTAAGAAAAGGGGCCTACGTGTGAATGTGAGCAAAACCAAAATAATGGTTTTTGAAAGAGAAGAAGCCAGAACAGATGTTAGAGTAGCAATAGGAAATGGTGTGTTAGAACAAAAAAGAAAGTGGATGAATTTTTATATCTTGGATGTGGATTCAGTCGGGATGGAAGGTACACCAATGATGTAGAGAGAAGAGTGAATGCGGGAAATAGATTGAACGGAACATTGGGACAACTTCTCGGCAGCCACCACCTCAGCCAGAATGCACGTGTCGCAATACACAACGCAGTGCTTGTCCCAACGTTATTATATGTAAGCGAGAGTTGGCTATGCAAAAAGGAGCATGAGAGTAAAATCAATGCGGTCGAAATGCGATCACTGCGGAGAATCTTTGGAGTGAGGCTGACTGACTGTATTCGCAACAACGACGTCAGAGAGCGAGTAGGTATGAAAGAGAGTATTGGTATAAAGATGCGAAAGGGAATGCTCCGATGGTTCGGTTATGTGGAAAGAATGCCGGACGAGTGACTGGTTAAGAAGATATACAATGCAAAAGTGGAAGGATATAGGTACAGGGGGAGACCGAGACTCACCTACCTAGACCAAATCGGTCATGTATTGAAGGAAGGTGGAGTCAGGAGTCTCCGAAACCGGCGAGTGTGTATGAAGAGAGTTATGAATGATGAGGAAGCGAGAGATGTATGCAAGAATAGAGCCTCTTGGCACTCTGTTCTCTCTGCCTACCCCGCAAGGGAAATGGCGTGATGATAGGTAAGGTAAGGTATAAGTATTATAGGCAAACACACACTCATACACACAAGCACACGCACACACATACTCTATAAATGTAAAAAATATAATTCAATAAAGGGTCAAATTGTCATCTAACTAAAAGGGTTAAAATTCAATTTAGGACTTTAGTAAAAGCCTGAAGTTGGCACCTTACAGGCGATGTACAAAGCCACAAGTCAAATGTTTAAAAAGTATAAAAAATAAATGTATGTAAAAATATCTTTCTCCAATATCGTAACGAATGGAATTAAAAAATGTCTAGCTAGTCAGCAGTCCGTACTAAAAATATCGAAACACAGAAAACACACTGCATTGGTTGGAACACTTTAGTATTTAACGTCACCGTTTAGCTAGAAACATTTAGAAGTGAAAATTCTTTACGCACGATTCCGATTTTTCTTGGACGGAGGTAATATTACGAGTACTTACAGTGGTATTTAAAAAACATTACATTTTTATATTTTTTTTGTGAATACGTATTTAATAAAATATATGTTAGTAATATAGAACATGAAAGCAATTTTAGGAATTCGGTCCTTCTAGTATGGTTTTCGTTACAATCTTACTAACTATTAATGCGACTATTTTTTATTTTTTTTATTGCGTATAGCAGGCAAGCCACATCCCACCTGATGTTAAATTGTAACCGTCACTCATGTACTCAACTATACCGGGAATATCTTCATGGCGCTGCTCACCATTTCGTTTCACATACATGAAAAGAAAGAATAAACCTCTATCTCCTGCTACAATCAAAACACACTGATTTGCTTCATGGCCGTTCATACGGGAGATGGTGGTACCAACCAGCTCGGGCCCGACAGCAAGTGAGCTATACACACTTGTTACCCAACCCTACCACCAGTAATTCAATGCGGGATAATTGAATACTTCTCTTATTCGCCTATCTATCTAAACTTGTATTCTTAGTCCATCACCACACGGAAAAACTTAAATGCTTGCGACTATATAGTTAGACGCCCATAAAAGAATATAGGAATATATACCTTATATCCCGAAAATATAGACGGTTCCTGTGGGATACCTATTTTTGATGAATGTGCCGTATAGTTATTTATTTATATTTTGAAGTATATTTAAACTAAGCCACGCTTGGAATCTACTCAGTTAATAACATCATTGGTCCAGCAAGTTAGTTCTGACAAAAGCATCGCTATAAAGCTTTATAAGGTTCATCTAGCGGTTTTACTAAACCAATTCACTTTAAAGTAAACCATACGCTCGCTCGCTTTGCTACATTAATTTCTAATATATACGAGTCTCAATACATTCATATTGAATTTACAAATATATAACGCATATAGAAAGGTATTAATGTAACTTCATGTATTGAACGAACGCTCAAAGGTTTACTTAGAGCGTGCCGCATGATACGAGCACACCTACCCGCAAAATGACGCTTGAAAGGTTAAAAACTTTTTACTCATATATTTTATAATATTATACCATTACCCTTCCATTAAGCGTTATTATTCTAAGCCATATATCCATACTACAATAATTTTCTTCAAAGCCAAAAAAACTTTCTCTTTTTTTTAAGGCTCCTGATGGCAGACGAGCCACGGCCCACCTGATGGTAAGTAGTAACCGTCGCTCATGGACTCAACTATAACAAGAGTATTGTCAAGCTGCTGCGAACCATATCATTTCTCAGATATGAAATGAAAGAATAAACGGCTTTCTTCTGCTACAGCCAAAACACACTGACGTCCTTCATGACCGGTCACACAGAAGACCAGGTGGTACCGAACCGTACGGGCCCGATAGCTAGTGAGTACTCTCACTTGGTACCTAGCCCTACAATCAGTAAAATCTCTGTAATGTATTTTTTCGCTCAATCCCTCTAAACATTCATGGCAAACTAAGCCCTTGCTAAAGACACTCCATAAGATAACAGGTCTAATATTCTAGTAGACTTACACGAATAAATATATTTACTTCACATACTGTTTTTTTTTTCAAACACATTCCACAGTCAGCTAGAAGGTTTTACTACATTATTCCATCACGTTAATATAGACGACTTTTTGATGTAGTTTCTCCTATAGAATAGCGCATCTGAAAATAGATTTTAATCAAATGCTTTTACAGGCTTTCTTTGGCTGCTTTTCCTATGTATTTCTGAATGAGAAAAAGTTTATATAAAACAATAAATATATAAGGACTACGAATAATAGAAAATTTGCTGCATATTTTCTTCATCGGGCATTTGGATTTTTACTTGCTGATATAATTTTCTGCCCTATTTGTCAGTCGTATAGGAAAGTCGGCAATTACCACCCGGTACTATTATAAAGCTGTAACAGAGCTACTCGTATGTCTGTAAATTTAAGATACCTGAGAAAAAATGACTGTATTAGGCTATATAGGCGTGTCTAAACACCAAAAACCATTTTTTTTAGATTTTTTATCTGTTTGTCTGTTTGATCATTCGTGCATCACGCAAAAACTACTAAACGGATTTAGATGCAACTTATTTATTTGATAACTCTTGATTAACCTTAAAAACTGGTATAGGTAGGTACATTTTATCCCACTACTATTTCGTGAACTTGAGATATAACCTAAAAACTAGCTTTTAACTGCGGCGGAGAGGCGGAGTTCTGACCCTTTTTCTCAAGCGTGTAAGACTACATTGGTTATCTAGGGAGCAAACAACCATTTTGAAGACTAGAACGTTTATTTGAATCCCGAGCGCAATCAAATTCTGCGCGTGAAGAGGGATTCAAATTAAGTTACTCGAGGTTAAAATAGTGTTACCTGCTACCGAGGTGTACACTTTTTTTTACCGCGTATGGTGGCAGACGAGCTACGTCCCACCTGAAGGTAAATGGTAACCGTCGCTCATGGACTCAACTATACCGGAAGTATTGTCAAGCCGCTGCTCGCCATTTCATATCATTGATATGAAATATGTCATAGATATGAAATGAAATAATTAACGGCTATCTCCTGCTACAACCAAAATACATGGATGTGCTACATGGCCGGACACGGGAGATGGTGGTACCAACCCACTCAGGCCCGATGGCGAGCACTCCCACTTGCTACCCAGCCCTACCATCAGTAATGCATTAGGTGATAATTGCTTATTTCCCTTAGTCGCCTCGTACGACACCCATGGGAAAGAATGGAGTGGTGACACTTGAATTCTTAGTCCATCACCACACGGAGAACACTCTACATACAATTACGAACAATACGACATGACAGAAAATAATAGGGGCTGTTGTTTAATTTTTATGTTTAATTTTGAACAATTATGGAAGTTTTGAAATAAAACTACGTTTACGGAATCTATCGCGTTTACTTGATTTTTATACTATCCCGACGTTTCGAATACTTTACAGCATTCATGATCACGGGTGGACTTAGATAGTAGACGTCCAATGCTGATATGTTGTTTCAACGGTTTCAAAAAACTACCAGTAAGAAGACAATATTGATTATTAGTTTATATTATTAAATATATTGATTTTAATAGAAGCTAAAACTAAAAAGCTACTACCGGATCGGAACGCGGCCTGACTGATTATGGAAGTGCATCGTAATAATTTACCGTCCGTTACACCTGTAGACTTATTTACAGTGTTTTTATTTGGCTCGCGCATGTTAATTTATCATACAGCCTGTTACTTGTTCATACAATGTTCGTGATTGAGCTCAATGTTGGTGATTAAAACATTTTACTAACAATATCCAAATTACAAATTCAAATCACTTTTAGTCTCTAGGGATTAAAGAGCTAATTTAGTCCCTGTTTACGAAGAGTATACTAGCTCTCTTCGAATAGATGTGGTAAACAAACACTTCGGTGAACATAACTTTGTTACGTGTAGGTTAACTTACTATCGTCTATTTGTGAAAGTATAAGATATTGTCTATTATATTATAATCTGTAACAAAACAATGTCTGTACATTTAAAATATTTGAGAAAAATATTATTTAGGCGTCACTGTATTAAGCTATTTAGCCGTCACTGAACACAAAATATTTTTTCTGTTTATCTGGTTGGTTGTTTGTTTGTTCGGTCATCACCCCAAAAACAACTAAACAGATTTTGATGAAACTTTTTTGTTTGATAGCTCTTGATAAGACTTAAAAACTGGTATACAACCAGCTTTTGGCTGCGACAGAGCCGCGGGCAAAGGCTATTTGGAATACCACTATTATAGAATGGATTTTAGGAGGAGAGCCCACCACTCACCCACGGATTGTCAATCCCGGTTATCTTTGGACAGAATAACCTAAGATTGCCAATCCGCACTCTGACAGATAGAGGAAAATGTGATAATAGCAAAGTAGCATGCACGATAATGACAAAAAACTCACCAACGCGACACAACCATGCGACACGGTAGAACTCTCAGAACCACAATATTGCCACATGAGATTGATGATTTGTTGCCGAGCGTTCTTGAGAATGCCTCGTTTAGAGGTGAAACACGTGTCGAATTTGTGTTCGGATTTTTGCGGAATATTGCGTCGTTGTATCGTGCATGCTACTTTGCTATTATCACATTCTCCTCTATCTGTGAGAGTGCGGATTGGCAATCTTAGGTTATTCTGTCCAAAGATAACCGGGATTGACAATCTGTGGGTGAGTGGTGGGCTCTCCTCCTAAAATCCATTCTATAATAGTAACAATGGACTTCCACCAAGTGTCGCCTCATTCAATTAATTAGCTATTTGTAATATAGAACTATTCGTAATTCACGTTGTAACATTAAAATATTAATTAATAATATCAGTGATAAGGACTGCAAAGAGAGTGGTTTCGAGTTCAATACCCATTCTCTAGTAAAAACCTCACCGGGCCTCTTCCACGTCTGATGTTTATGAATTTTCAAAGTTATGTGTTTAGAGTTTTTTTTTCACTGCTCGTTGTCTGTTTGGTAGATACTCTGAGAGGAGAGCCATCTCTAATAGTGAGACAGGAATGGGTTTTGTAAAAAAAATAGCAAAATAATCTTACTTTACCCACTAACTGAAACTAATAAATCACACTGTTCATCTATTAAAAAAAATAAAACTTTAACCTTCTCTTGTGATAGAGCTTTGATCGGGGAAGTACCATAATCACAGAAGATTACTGTGATACAAGGGCACTTCTGCTGTTTCTGCTGGCGGACCACTGAAGTAATGCAACTTAGTTCCAGTGGCCCGCCAACACAGGCGGAGAGACTACAAACGGTGAGTTTATTTAGTAGGTGAGGGCCCTACCCTGTTCCTTGTCCCAAACGACGGGGTGTTCGGTTAGGTAATTTTTTTCCCGTCTAACAAAAAAAAGGGTACTTTTGCTATTGTTTCGTATGGTGAGTGAAGAGTCAATCCTTATCCTCCTCACCACCTATCCCTTTCATTGAAGTTGGCTTGTAGGCTATGGTTACCGGTTTCTGAAAGGTAGGCTCGTATGCTTGTTTATCACCCACGTATTAATAAAAACTATTTCAACTACCCACATTACCTCAAAAATCGACAGTCAATATAAATATTTAACATTTCAAAAGCCCTGTATTTAATAAACAGGCGAATCCAATAAAGAGGGCCTCCCAATGGATTTTAATTACCATTGAACAAATGTTATTGACAACGCGACCGCGGCTCTTCGGTTTGTAAATTTATCACTGCAGAAGCAAAGTGCACCAACTACATAAAATTGGTTTTGTACTTTGCATTTTAGTATGGGATACTTTCATATGCATTTAGAAAAAAGCCGATATTGAGTGATTAAAACTTCAATTTTATTTATTTCTCTTTGCGGATCTATCCGCCGTAACCAAAACCTAGTTTTTAAGTAATGTTTCAGGTTCCCAATATAAGTTTTTAAGTCAAATCAAGGGCTATTAAATAAAAATCTTTCATGAATATCTGTTAAGTAGCTTCTGGGTTATTCCTGAACAAACAAAACAATCTAAAAAAAAAAATTGTTATGTGTTTCAAGGTTCTAAATAAATAATCTATACATAATTTTTCAAATATCTTAAATTTACAGACTTTTCTCTGTTACAGCTTTATATTAGTATAGATGTGGATATATCTTGGACTGTTTTTACTGAACATCCTGTTCAATTTGATGTATTTTTTAAAATTTTTTGGGTTGTTACATTTTGCAATAACTGAGTCCAATTTATATCGTTCCCGAAGTCCGCTGTTAGCTACAATGGTTTTACTCTTATTGATAAGTGGATTCGCCAACGGAAATATGCGCATCGTGTTCTATTGCAGTCACTAACATTTAATTAACCTTATCGCTATTCACTTCAAATAGTCTGCTATTGATTTGAAAGTTCTCACTGTAACCCAGTTATAACAAGGAAGCAGCTTACCACAGACAAACGAGATATTTCCTTGAAGCGGTTTTCGAGATCTTTAATATCAAATTTGTATAACCTAAATCGCTGATAGAAAATCTTAACTATAATTTTTACTATAGAAATATATAACAGCACTTTGCGCTAAGAAATTATTTTTGTATAGCGAGGGACTTTCTTTTCATATATTTTTTTTTTGTTGGTCTCGCCCCCTCTTACGTGGGATTACGTGGGACATAGCTGGCGAGTGTGTAATACACCTCTGCCCTTTTTTTTTTTTTGTTAAGGCGGGAAAATATGTTCCTAACCGCACACCCCGTCGTTCGGGACAACGAACAGGGTAGTGTGGGGCCCAAACCCGCCGTGTGCCGTGTTTCTTTAGTGGGTGAGGGCCCCACACTACCCTGTTCGTGTCTAAACCCAAAACAATTTTTTTTCGATTTTTTGTCTGTCTGTTTATCTGTTTGTCTGTTTGTTTGTTCGCGCATCACGCAAAAACTACTGAACGGAGTTTGATGCAATTTTTTTATTCGGTATCTTTTGATTAAACTTAAAAACTAGTATACATTTTAAATACCTCCCTCTCCCTCTTACCATCTCTACCCATGGGAGTCGTAAGAGCCGACTGAGGGAATACTGGAGGAGTGGGCAGCAGCACTCCCTCGAGTATTAACAACATCCACTGCGATCGCCAACCTGCCTGCCAAGCGTGGCGATTACGGCACTATCCCCCGTTCCTTGGGGAGGCCTATGTCTAGCAGTGGACGTCGAAAGGCTGATGGATGGATGGATACATTTTATCTGAGATATAACCTAAAGGCTAGTATTTTATAAAATGTAGTTACAAACTAACTATCTAAACTATCTAGCTAACTAGCAATCTAGAAGAATCTCATTATTAAGCTCGATGGATTTTTATATTCCATTTGTAGATAACTCAACCTACAGATTGCATTGGCAATAAATCCCGAATTTTATTTCACGCAGATCTTGAAATTTAATATGCTAGGTACTATACAGAAATAAATAACATGATGTGAAATATATATTTAATATATTAGAATCTGCACTGGAGGGATATTGAGCTAGTTGGAATATAATATAAATTGCGCAATTGAATGGAAATAACTCCAATTTGCCGGCTTTCTGATATTTCGAGTTAGGTACTCGTATTGCACACGGTTCATTACTTTGATATAATTTTTCTACACATTGTGGTGGGCCATTGGTGTGGCCCAATGTACTATTGTTTACTTGTCATTCGGTGTTGACAATCATAGTGCGATAGATGACTTCTTTTTATGTTTGAACCATAGATTTATGAACTACCCTTGCCAAAAGCTAGTTTTTCGGTGATGTCTCAGGTTCCCGATATAGTGCGGATAAAATATCTACCAGCTTTAAATCAAATCAAGGTCTTTCAAATAAAAAAGTTGCATCAAAATTCATCTAGTAGTTCTTTTAAATCAATCCTACAAAAAATTCTAGTTTAAATAATTTTCTAGTTTTTTGGTTATATCTCAGGTTCCCAATATAGTAGCGGGATAAAATGTATACCAGTTTTTAAGTCTAATCGAGGCCTTTCAAATTGCATCATGCGCGAACAAACAAACAGACATACAGATAAACAGACAAACAGATAAACAAACAGAAAAAATATTTAAAAAAAATATTTTGTGTTTAGACACGCCTATATAGCCTATTACTACAGTCATTTTTTCTCAAATATCTTGAACGTACAGACACAGCTTTGTTACAATTTTATAATCTATAGTATTATAAAACTGTAACACAGCTGTGTCTGTACATTTAAGATATTTGAGAAAAAATTACTGTAATAGACAGTATAGTCGTGTCTAAACGCAAAACAATTTTTTTTAGATGTTGTGTCTGTTTGTTTGTTCGCGCATCACACAAAAACCACTGAACGGATTTTGATGCAACTGTTTTTGTTTGATAGATCTCGATTAGACTTAAAAACTGGTATACATTTTATCCCGCTACTATATCGGGAACCAGAGATATTACAAAAAAAAATATTTTTTTACCGTTGTAAGATGTTTTGCTGTACCTACCTAGGTATTGGTACTTATAATGGAACAACCTTTTCTTATAAGCAATACGAAAGTAGTATGAATACCGATTCATACACAATTTCATACGTATATAAATAGAATATACATCCAATATACATAATATATCCCAACTAGCTTCTGCCTGTAGTTTCAACATTATATGTTAGTTATACGCAGGTATTACCGATACACCTACAAATCCTACCTACTTACTAATAGGCAAATAGGTACTCCGTTGCCGTGCGCTTAATGCATGCGTTAATTGAAGAGCTAAAAAGAATCTTAGAAAACTTAATCCTACATTTCACCGTCTTTGAGGAGGAATTTTGAGCAACTGTTTCTTAAATAGATACCTACAAAGAACACACCTTTTTTTGTTAAGACGATAAAAAATGTAACCTAACCCTAACCGCTAACCCCGTCGTTCGGGCCAGTGGACAGGGTAGTGTGCCCCACTAAAGAAACCCGCCGTGTGCCATTTCTTCGCCTGAACTGTGTTTCATTTAGTGGTAAGCAAAGAACACACCTGCCAAACTTATTAGACCAGTGGTTTAGGTTGTGCGTTGATATATCATTCGAGTAAGGTAAATTTTAATTTTATGAATACAGATAAGAATTCAATATAAACAATTTAAATATACCTATACTAATCAATCATTCATTTGGATTTGTAGGTGTATCTGTAATACCTATGTATTACTAAAATAATATATAATGTTTGTTTCTGAGAAAATAAATTACTTCAGGCTCCATGGAGAGAGCCTTGCTCAGGGCCTCCTTGCGTGACTGAAGAATAAATTTGTGGATTAGCCGGAAAACACACGTGAGAGATGTGGTGGAAACCATCACGCAGCAAAGTTGGATATGGGTCATATTGCTCGGACGCAGCACAGATAGATGGGCATGGAAAGCCCTAGAGTGGACGCCATGGATGACACCAGACAACGTGGTTCTAAGCGATGGGTAGACTGCATGCCGTGCCTGGATAAACTAGCAGCAGACAGAGTGTCCTGGAAGAAATTGGGAGCGGCCTATGTGCAGTTATGCACCCAGGAGAGGCTGATAACGATGATGAATTAATTGACTAGCTGTTACCCACGACTCTTGCCAAGGGACATTTAGATTTTTCGCGGTATTTTAATTTATTTTCCTAAATGAAAGTAGCCTAAGTTATTTTTTCTAACATCAGCTATCTGCCAGGTCTCCTCTCATGGTGAGAGAGAGTCCACCACGCTAGCCCAATGCGGGTTGGCAGACTTCACAAGTCATCGAGAAAGTTTCTGAGGTATGCAAGTTTCCTCGCGATATTTTCCTTCACCGAGCTGTCATAAATTGTAAACAAACACACATTTAATATTGCAAAATCTCGAAAAGTCAGAGGTGTGTGCGGTGAGGCCTCAACCTTGGACTCGGGATTGAAATCGATACCACTGTCTTTGCAGTCCTTAGTTTTACCGCTAGGCTATCACTGCTACATTACATTTACATGCGGGTAGTAAAAAGTTGTTATTTAAACATACAGACACTTAATTTTTATTTATTTGCTTATATTAATTATTTAACGTAGGTAACAAAAGTAGTGTATAAACTTCCTGGTGAATCACAAACATATCTTTCCGTCAATTAACTGCATTGCAATGTGGATGAAGCTCTCAATTATCCAATAGAAGTTTTAAACACTATAAATGTGCATGATCTACCCCCTCACAAACTAGAATTTAAGATTGGTGTACCACCCATCATACTACTTCGTAATTTAAACCCACCGAAACTTTTCAATGGTACTAGATTGCGAGTAGTACCTGCCATTGCAAGGAAATGTTTTAAAAGGACTTTTAATATCCGAATGTGGAAAAGGTGAGACGGTATCTATACCATGAATTCCCATAATATCATTGAATTTTCATTTTAAATTCAAAAGACTTCAATTTCCAAGGTTGCTTTATTTATTTTTATGAAATTCCACGTGGATGAAGTCGCGGGTAACAGCTAGTAGTATATAGATTTAAAACGTCCCTTAGGCCTCGGTCACGAAATCAGCGGGCAGATTCTTTTTTTAAATTATTCTACTCTTTGGGGCAGATCGCACGGGGTTAGAGTGGCGTAGTGTTGTGTTACGAAAAATTAGTATCTTTGTTCGCGAACGAAATGTCTTAATAGCGATGAAAACATCTTTTTGATACTAATTCCTTCCTAAAGTTTGATTTATTGTGGACAAAAGCAGATGTAAATTCTAATACGTCACTACGTCAAAGCAGACGCGCGAGCGCCGCTAGATCGGTACGCAACGCTCCTACGCCGCTCGCCATCCGGTCCCCGCGCCGCTGCCTTCGTGAACATTTCCATATAAATGTATGCATTGGAACGCACCGCTCCCCGCGCCGCCGCCGTCGCCGCCCCGCTACCACTGAGTTCGTGACTGACGCCTTAGATGCGGTCTTGTAAATTAAAGATGAAATTAACTTAAGATCCTTATTCTAAAATCTAAATGTTACTATCCTTAAAAACTTACACATAATAAAATTATTCAACGCTCAGTATACCCTCTTCAGTTTTTTTAATTTTGATTACTATATACTTACTGAGAAACCATATCTATTGAAAACTCGATATCTAATCAGTGAAAGGCTAATTTAACCTAACAGACAAACAAATAACCTGAGGAAATGAATGTATGAGATATAGTATACCTAGTAGTTAGTATGTACGTTGAACGTTATACATATTATTACATACCCCTGATGGGAAAAAAATTTTGGGCCCCACCCACTAAATAAACCCGCCGTGTGCCGTCTCTCCGCCTGCATTGGCGGGCCACTGGAACTGTGTGACCATACGGGCCTCGTGGCGTAGTCGGTAGTGTAACCGACTTCCGTGCACGGGGTCGTGGGTTCGATTCCCACTCAGTACAATTATTTGTGTGATGAACACAGATATTTGTACTGCGTCTGGGTGTTTTCTATCTATTATATATATATTATGTATTTACAAAAAAGTAATATATGTATTATATCCGTAATCTGGAACCCATAGAACAAGCGTTAAGCTTAGTTTGGGACCAGAGGACGTTGTGTGAAATGTCCGTGAATCATTATTATTTATACTTCAGTGGCCCTTATTATTACATAACTCTAATAAAATTAAAATGACACTATGCTTAGACGCCCGCGTTTGACAAATTAACTTTACTCGTAGATTAATAGGACATTATTAATTTTACTTTAATATTGATCTGGGTAGCGTAACTATTTATACAACAGCTATGATTTACCTTAGCACATACATAAATCAAAAATATCCTGTTAACTTTATAATTATTTTTCAACAAAATTCTGCATAAAATTTAAATCAGTACGCACTTTAAAAAAGTTAGTAATATTTTTACGTAATTTCTACGACCCTGCAAGAGAAAAGACATAATGATATATAAATAACTAGTAAAAGTGTGAGACTAATACCCAGAAATTTACTGTCGGCCTAGGCTAGCGGATATGCATTCATTATATCACTAATTCAATCCCAAAAAACATATTACGCAGCTGAAAAAGTAAGGTCGGGTAACCTGGGATCGTAGACTATAAGATCTATATTTTAGCCTCTCATGTGTCCGATTACGTATTCTTACTACTCAATGATTTTCATTAGATCAGTTCAACTATTCTTGAGTTCTAAAAGACAAAGACACACACAATTCAATCAATAGAAATTAGTCTACCTATCACAAAATTTGAGAAAAAATAGAATTACAAACAGTTCACACATTGATAAAGAAGTATAGATAGGTATAGATTTTCAATCCATTCAATTCAACATAGTTCGATTCAACATAGTTCTATCAACTAGCTGTGCCTTTGTAGGTATTTAGTCGCAGCCATATCATAGAATTGGTCTCTACATAATGTTGTGGCTAACCATTTCAAACATGAAATGGTTAGCCTCAACATACCTACCTACAGGTAATGGTTCTATTACATGGCCAGTATTAAATGGCCATATTTTGAAACGTGGATTGATATTTAATCAAACGTTGATATTTTATTTTATTGCATGTAGTGGTAGACGCCGCCCACGGCCCATCTGATGGTAAATGGTAGACGTCGCTTATGGACTCAACTATACCTACCCAGAGTATCGTCAAGCCGCTGCTCGCAGTTTCATTTCAAGGATATAAAATCAAAGAATAAACGGCTCATCTCCTGCTAAATCCAAAACTCAACGATGTGCTTCATGGCAGATGGTGAGTGAGTACTCCCACTTGGTACCCATCCCTACTACCAGTCATGCAATGGATTATAATTGCTTATTTCCCTTAGTCGCCTCATAGGAGACCCGTGGGAAAGAATGGGGTTGTGTCACTTGTATTCTTAGTCCGTCACCGCATGGACAATTTAAATGATATGGTCAGAGGGGTTAGGCAGAATCTCATATCTCACATGTCGATCGTATCGTGATCACTATTATTGGTTGAGAGATCACCGTGATTGGCCAACGGATTATTGTGACATCACGCGTCGGTTTCTCTACCAATCACAAGCGAGTCGATACGATGTCGATTGTGAGATATGAGATTCCGTCTAACCCCCCTGTTTTAGCATGAAATAGAACCATTTCATGAAATGGTCGGCCACATCATGAACTGACCAATTCTATGATATCGCTGGCCCCAGGCAATAGAGCGGTAATATCAAAAATCTAATTTTACAGAAGAAAGCCGCTTTTTCACTTTAAGAGTAGGTACATTCGAGCCGAGTGCGCTCGGATTACTACTCGGACGCTACACGTACCGTGTAAACACGTAGTCCGAGTGTAGTCGGACAGCAGTATCCGATCAGAGTGCACTCAGGATGGTTCTATTTTCAAAATAACACTTGGATCATTTTATGCTGATAAGATGGAGCTAACAAAAATGTGAAATGAACGTGACATTGAGAGATTTGTGGTACTATATGAAGGGGAGGAAGTGTCGTGGAACGTGAGAATGAATATAAAGATTCCCAAAATGCCGCAATTCAACGCATCATTCATAACCTCAACATAGCTTCACTTACGATTCAAAAAGGGAATATCAAAATTAATATCATCCTTAGTACATAGGTCATAACCGCCTCTGTGGTGCAGTGGTAGTGTGAACGACTGCTGATCATGAGGTCTCGGGTTCGATCCCCGGGTCGGGCAGTGTTATTGAGCTTTTTCGTAAAAAGAAAAATGTAGGTTCGAATCTCGCTCGCAGTAAAGTTCTCTTTTTCCACATTCACAAATAATTTTCTTTATCGTAATACAATTTAAATTTTAAGCGGTATTGCTTTCATTTATAATGGTATAAATATTTAATGAAATATTTGAAAAAAATTATAATAAAAATTATAGACGGTATCGTTTCAATTGCTAAATCATTAAAGATTTTATAAACACATCGACTACTGAGATTCAGTTAAATTTTACTGCCAAAGCTTAGTTTGTATCATCCACTAATCGCTATTTTAGAATCCTATCAATAAAATATATGTTTATGTAACGTTAAACACAAAGTGAAAAATGTGAAGTCGAAAATAACAGTCTTCTTCTTTGTCTCCACCTTATCCCACTCAGGTGGGGTCGGCACAGCGAATTTTTCTCTTCCACTCTCCTCTATCAGCCGTCATCTCAACACGGTGTGTGTCCTTTTCTTCTATATCGTTATTCACACTCCATCCATGTCTTGTTCGGTCGACCTCTTCCCCTTCTACCTTGCACTGCCATTTCCATACATCTTCTAGTTACATGCATCTCCTCTCGAAGCATCACTTGTCCATACCACGCTAACCGTCCGCTCTTTAATTTATCAGTCACTGGCGCTACTTTCACACTTCCTCTGATATACTCATTCCTTATCTTGTCCATTCTAGTCACTCCACACATCCATCTCAACATTCGCATCTCTGCCGCATGCACTCTTCTTTCATGCGCTACTTTCGTCGCCCAACATTCCGATCCATACAGTACGACAGGTCTAATAATAGTTTTATAAATTTTCCCCTTAAGTTTAAGGAGCATTCTATGATCACAAGTTGTTGCGGAGACCTGTCGCCATTTCATCCAACCAGCGTTTATTAGGGTCGCCACGTCACGGTCTATGTCGCCGTTCTTTTGGTATATAGAGCCGAGGTATTTAAAGTCGGAGCAGACTGGCAGGGATACACCATCTAAGGCGATTGGCGTGAAATCTGAAGAACCACCAAAGTCACAAAACATGTGCTCGGTTTTTGTTCGACTGATCTTCAGACCCACGTTTTCCAACCTTTCTTGCCATTTTGCCAGTCTCCTCTGCACCTCAGGCCCTTCCTCTCCAACGAGAACAATGTCGTCGGCGAACAGCATACACCAGGGCGCCTCCTCCTGTATGTCCGATGTTAGAGCATCCATTATTAGGATGAACAGGTAGGGGCTTAAAGCTGATCCCTGGTGCAAGCCTACAGCCACACTGAACTCGTCGGTATCGCCAGCTGCGGAGCGCACATAAGTACTGGCTCGACCGTACATAGCTTGAACAAGCCGCTGATACTTTCCTGGCACTCCTTTTACTTTCATACTCCACCACAGAACCTCTCGAGGAACCCTATCATATGCTTTTTCCAAGTCAACGAACACCATGTGCAAGTTATTATGTGCACGGCGGTACTTTTCACACAATTGGCGAAGTGCAAAAATGGCGTCCGTTGTACTGCGTCCCGGTATAAACCCAAACTGGTTCTGTGATACTTCACTCTCTTCTCTCATTCTTCTCGCTATCACTTTCTCCCAAACTTTCATACTATGCGACATGAGCTTTATTCCTCTATAATTGTTGCATACCTGTACATCACCTTTGTACTTAAAAATAGGGACAAGTGAGCTCTTGCAGCACTCGTCAGGTATAGCCTCTTCTTGCAACAATTTATTGAAGAACAAAGTCAGCCACCTCCATCCGTTTGCTTTCAAAAACTTCCAAACCTCTTTTGAGATCCCATCTGGTCCAGTAGATTTTCCATTCTTCATATCTTGTATAGCCTTTCTTACTTCTTCCATACTTATTTCCTTTACCACACCAGTATTAATTGGAACATTTTGTAATTCACCACTCCAGTCATTCTCTTCATTCGTCAATCTTTCAAAATAACTCTTTCATCTTCCTCTTATTTCCCCATCATTTGTTAACACTCTTCCCGCACTATCTTTCACGCATTTAATGTGGCTAAAATCTCTTCCATCCTTCTCTCTAGCTTTTGCTATCCTATACAGGTGTTTTTGTCCTTCAGGGCTTTCTAATGTGTCATACAATGCATCTTATGCGTTGGCCCTGGCAATAGCTATAGCTTTTTTCGCTTCCTTCTTATTTCTTTTATATTCTGTTTTTAATCTTTCTTTCCAATCAAAGTCTCGGGGATCTGTTTTCTGTAGCTTTTGGAAGGTCTTTTTCTTTTCTTTAAGCGCTTTCTGTACTTCATCGCTCTACCACCAGGTCTGTTTATCTTTAATTTTCTTTCCCGTTGACACCCCAAATACACTTCTAGCCACATTCCTTATGCACTCAGCCATTCCATTCCAACAATCATTCACTGTTCCTTCACTCAAGTCTTCCATTTCTATCATTTTATCTACTATTTGCTTTCTAAACTTCTCACCACAATCCTTCTTCCGAATCATATGCCACTTTATTTTCGGAACAGGTTTGGATTTGTTTGTTTGGTTGCGTATGTAATGTTTTAATTCCAGTACTAATAAACGGTGTTGGGGGGCTAAGGATTCTCCTGGGATGATTTTACAATCTTTAACAGAACTAATTTTGTGTCGTCGAATCAAAAAATAATCTACTTGTGTGTTACTGTTTCCACTTTTGTATGTAATGAGATGCTCCTTAGTTTTAGTAAAATATGTGTTGACTATTGCTAAATCAAACGCCAAAGCAGCTTCTAGTAAGGTTTCGCCGTCTTCATTTCTTGTCCCTAAGCCGTATCCTCCATGCACTCTTTCATATCTATCACTCCTTTCTCCCACATGGCCATTGAAGTCTGCACCCACATACAAATCTTCTGAATCCGGAACCTCCCTTGCCCTTCCAGCCATTGTCCCTACATTCCAACTAGCATACCTCATTCTTACTTCACGGACTTGCTTCTTATGTCGCACCTCATGCGACAACCCTAACCCATTTCCCACAGTTGCCGGGTGCTGCCCCTGTGCGTCGCCTGCGGGGTACGCCCTAGCCCTATCGCCCTTATCATATATCCTTCTATTCATCGCTGTGAAAGGTTGTGGCTAAGTTTTATGACTGGCCGCCTGCCTGACGTCAACCCTCCTTGGGACGCTTCGCTGGTGGATTTCCCGCCACCTAGACAGGGTAGGCGCTAGATGTTCAGACCTAGTTCCCCTGGTCGCCTTTTACGACCTCCCTGGGTCGATAAGGGAGCGGACACATTCTTAGCCGGGTCCGCACGGCAAGTCACGAGCAGGATATGAACCTGCATCTCCTGGATACCGTCCAGATGCTTTGCCAATTCAGCCATCGTGACAATTGCTCCTAACTGCTAATTTCGATAACACATTACTATACTTAACGTCTTTGGGTGACGCTTGCGCCATCTGTCGGAAGTATTTTCATACATTATACCGACCAGGTAAACTTAATTTTACAATTAAGGTTTTTACCTAATAATGACGCAAACCCTATAAATATTTAGATATTTTTATATATATTTTTAGCATTTGACATGCTTAGCACTATACATTAAATACAAAGTGAAAAATGTGAAGTCGAAAATAACAGTCACGAGCAGGATTTTTTAAATATATATAAAAATATCTAAATATTTATGTAACGTATTTCTGCACATTTTTGCTAGTGGTAAAGCCTAGTTGCTGGGTTAGCACAAATGGGCCGGCTTGATCGGGGAAGTACCACCATCTCACATAAGATCAGCGTGTAACAATGGTACCTACCGTTGTTTCGTATGGTGAGTGAGAACGCCGGATGCCCAAACTCCCTCCCTATCCTCTACTTTTAATCCTTCGTAGCCTCTCCTTAGTGTCCTGCCTGTACTCTCCTTATTATTCTTCCTATCCATCTCCTATCCTTTTCCTAGGAGATAGCGCCGCGCGAGTGATACCTTTAGTGTTGCTAGCGTCTATAGGCTACGGTAACCGCTTACCATCAGGTGGGCTCTTGCTCCGTGGGTGGGCCCGTATGCTCATTCACCCACCCATGTAGTATAAAAATATACAGTTCTTTGATTAGAAATTTAGTGTAAAGATGTTCACCGGCTTGTTGTGTTATGTTTCTTAGAGTAATGCAATAATACATAAATTAGTCGTAAAAGAATTTTCTACACAATGAAGTTGTTACTGTCAGT
Source organism: Leucoma salicis (assembly GCA_948253155.1). NCBI lineage: Eukaryota > Metazoa > Arthropoda > Insecta > Lepidoptera > Erebidae > Leucoma > Leucoma salicis. The sequence continues at coordinate 2,840,580 of OX411803.1, forward strand.
TAATCTAAAGAAATATTAATTAAAAAAAAACAACTGATAAAAAAAATGGTAGTGGTAGATCGATAGTCAGAAGCCAGAAATTAAATAACATTTAAAAGGGCGTAACCAGCGCTCACTCGGCGATTGCCCAGGTCCAGCAATATAGCTACGACATACTATAACATTTACGATTGTAATATGATGCGCTAAGATAATCATACGTTTTACTAAATTGTTATTGTAATTAGACTGAAATTTGCGCTCAAAGCAAATTCAATAGGTGATTTAGCTAATCAATTGTATGCTACAAGACTATTAGTTCAAATTAATTCAATATGAGCACCATTCTCAGTATTCCTATCTCCGTTTAGTGCCTTTGAAACATTACTCTTCTTATGGATAGTGTGCTTTATATCTAGACACGCGGTAGAATGTCAAGCCAAGTTCAAGCTAAAGAATTGGTGTGCAGTACCGTGTGTAATATTACGCGAACCATTTGGAGCCACTTTTAACCGCCTCATAACTCAAAAACTATTTCACATAAACATGTCAAATAAAGACTTGCGAGATATATATGTGCTCCAAATTTCATATACACACCTCAAACGGTTATTTAGATATTAACGTCCAAAAATCGTCATTTTTATCACTGACTGACCTATAGATCAAAATTTGAACCCAGTTCCAGATGACAAAGAAAGTTCAAATTTGGCATCCAGATAGGTAGTTGGGTGAATAAAAATCAGAAACTAGTAAATTTTTATCATTTTACTACATTTTTGTAACAAAGACCTATTGGTATTAATTTTATTATGAATAAGTACCTATACTAATACTGTCTGTGTATACTAATACTATCTATAAGTACCTATACTATACTGTGTGTAATTTCTGTACAAAATGTAATGATATCCCATCAAAAACATAAATGTGAAATGAGAGCCAAGTTCAATATTTTGATATATGCATTGGTTGTTGACTTCAACGACAATAAAAGAAGTGAGAACTAAATGGGTGCCAAGTTGGTAGATGGTCAGTCATGAAATTAATTTATATCAATATAAAATATTTTATAACAACTTAAAATATCATGTCTTCTTATAACTTAGGATAATATATTGAAGCTTAGGGTCTGACTTGGCTAGATTTTATATACCTATGAATTATATTATATCCTTCGCAAGTTCTAAAGCTGTAAGTTAGTTACGTAACCGCGCACCTCGTCGTTCGGGGCAACGAACAGGTAACAGGGTAATGTGGGGCACTCACCCACTAAATAAACCCATCGTGTGCCGTCTCTCCACCTTTATAGGCGGGCCACTGGACTGACCATGGATGCTGTAACGTGTTTGAAACGCCGGGATCGTAGGAAATCTGGACTAGGTAGGCAATATTTCATGATGATTTGTTCAGTAGTTACAGAGTGAAAGCGTAATAATAAAACAAAACTCAATTTTGCATGTATAAATTGGGAAGGTTTAACTGTGTGTAATACCTATTCTCTTAAATATCAGAAAGTATTATAGCTATTAAAGAAATTGTTTTAATTTATTAGGTATTTTGAGTTAAGTTTTAACAATAAACGTACATTTAAACTTACTACTTCGCCGCAGCCAATAGCTAGTTTCTCGGTTATATCTCAAGTTTCCGATATAGTAGCGGGATAAAATGTATACCAGTTTTTAAGTCTAATTAAGGTCTTTCAAATAAAAAAGTTTTATCAATATCTGTCTAGTAGTTTTTTTTTTAATATATTCTAAAAAAATCTAGATTAAATAACTTTCTAGTTTTTCGGCTATATCTCAGGTTCCCGATATAGTAGCGGGATAAAATGAATACCAGTTTTTAAGTCTAATCAAGGCCTTTCAAATAAAAAGTTGCATCAAAATCCGTTCACTAGTTTTTGTGTGATGCACGAACAAACAAACAGACAAACAGATAAACAGACAGACAACAACTATAAAAAAATTGTTTTGTGTTTAGAAACGCCTAAATAGCGTATTACAGTATTTTTTTCTCAAATATCTTAAATGTACAGACATAGCTATGTTACAGTTTTATAATAGTATAGATACCTTTATCACTTTATTTTTTTAATAACAGTTTGATTCAACCTTCTCAAAAAAAACCTACCTGTCAATAAAGAATGCCATATAAGACCCAATAATTGTGTATGTGTATTATGTAATTTATTTATGAGTAGCCCTCAAAACAGCTTCACTGATTTAGACTAAATTTTCAGGCAGTCTTTCAATTAGAGATCTTCCTCTAATCCAAAGACTGTCTGAAAATTTCTCATTACAGGATCTCTCCTGTGACACCTACTTGTTAGCGATCGTATCAACTTTATTTTTTTAAAGACAATCTCAACTTCACAACCGTGATTAGGACCACATTCATCCATCTAATATTCATCTGGGTATAGATAACGAGGCGGGGGCGGGCCGCTAATTTTAATTGATGTTTAATATAAATAAATAATCTCAATTATGAGAGATTTTGTTCAAAATATATTATTTTAGATCATTTGCACCAACACGATAATTGATGTTGTTGGATACTAATTTTGTCACATATTAATTAAATGTACTAAGTTCGAATGAAATCATCCAATAATTTGCGTTTCAAATTCATTAACTAATTGGCTGTTTTACAATTAGTGCAATTCGACTATTTTATGTCCATCCATCCATCAGCCTTTTAACGTCTACTGCTGGACATAGGCCTCCCCAAGAGAACGCCACAACGAGCGGTCTTATGCCGACCGCATCCAACAGCTCCCCACAGCTTTGACCAGAACATCGGTCCATCTGGTGGGGGGCCGTCCTACGCTGCACCATCCGATACGTGGCCGCCACTCGAGAACCTTTCGTCCCCAACGGTTATCGGTTCGTCGAGCGATGTGGCCTGCCCATTGCCACTTCAGCATGGCAACCCGGCGGGTTATGTCGGTCACTCTCGTTCTCCTACGGATCTCCGTATTACGGATTCGATCACGTAGGGAAATACATAGCATAGCCTGCTCCATGGCCCGCTGAGCGACTTTGAGCCTTGATATGAGGCCAACATTCAGAGACCACGTGTCTGTTCCATATGTCATCACTGGTAACACACACTGGTCGTAGACCTTCGTTTTCAGACACTGCGGAATATTGGACGAGAAGATCTTCCTTAGCTTCCCGATCGCTGCCCAGCCTAGTTGGATTCGTCGATTGACCTCTTTCTCGAAGTTGTGCCTACCTAACTGGACTGTTTGTCCCAGGTAGACATAATGGTCGACAACTTCGAGAAGCGCACTCCCGACTAGGACCGGTGCTGAAATGACATGGACATTAGACATCACTTTCATCTTGTCCATGTTCATTTTGAGACCCACTAGTCGGGAAACCCTGCTGAGATCATTGAGCATGGTGCCAGGGTCCTCCAGCGATTCTGCCATGACTACGATGTCGTCGGCATATCAAAGGTGAGTGATGTATTTGCCATTGATGTTGATGCCGAATCCGGTCCAGTCCAAGAGCTTGAAGACATCTTCCAATGCAGTGGTGAAGAGTTTCGGGGACATAACGTCTCCCTGTCTAACACCTCTCTGCAGTTGGATCGATCCCGTACTCTTGTCCTGAATACGGGCTGACATGGTGGCGTTTCTATACAAGCATTTTAGCACTTCGATGTACCGATTATCAATTTGGCACCACTGAAGGGACTGCAGCACCGCCCAAGTTTCGATCGAATCGAAGGCTTTCTCATAGTCAACAAACGCCAGACACAGAGGCCGATTGTATTCCTCAGTTTTCTGTATAATCTGGCGTAACATGTGAATGTGGTCTATGGTACTATAGCCTTTTCCTCTCCCAAGATCTCATCTTGAGAAGAAATTATAATGCCGTTGTTGGTCCTCAGTTTAGTCAACTGACTTTGGCAAATAGACAGATCTCTTGCGAACACTTTCGAGCCTTGGTTCCGCTCTATCGCCTCTTTAATACGGGTAGTATTAAATTAGTGAATATCGTGCCGCATAGCCTTGGAGATCTGTCTGTTTAACCGCCTTAGGCAGGACCAATCGGCTGAGGACTGGACTATCATTTCTTTTCTCCTCTCCATGAGTTTGAGAGTATGGTCCGAGAGTTTACGATTCCTAGAGACGCAACGGGCCTTGAAGTAAGTCGACCCGACCGCGTGGACAGTTTACACGAACCTGCTGTTCATATCGTTCGCTGATTCACATTCATCTAGACATTGGAAGCAATTTTGTAGTTCGTGCTGAAAGCTCTCGGAGTTCTGGTATTGGGCAGATGTTGGTCGGAGCGTAGACTTCATCAAACGCGACCTCTTGACTTTTGTTCTAATATTCAAGATGCCCCTGACTAGTCGGTGATCACTCCCAGTTTTAATCCTGCTGATCACTGAGACATCATTGAATATGTGTCGTTTGTCCGACAGAATGAAGTCAATCTCGTTTTTCACTGAACCATCAGGGCTAATCCAGGTCCATTTTCGCTGGAGCTGCTTCCTGAAGAAGGAATTTATCATGAAGAGGCCTTTCTTCTCCAGAAAATCAGCCAGCATCTGGCCCCTGTAGTTCCTCTGCCCAAATCCATAGTGCCCCACCTTCAGCTCATCGTCTGTCTTTTTGCCTAGTTTCGCGTTAAAGGTTAACCACCGTGAAATAGGTTTTAGACAAGTGGATGGCCTTCGAGATGTCCTCATATAGGGCCTCCACCTCGCCATCGGAGTGTGTCGAGGTCGGTGCGTAAACCTGTATGACCTTCAACGAATACCGTTTGGTTATTCTGAGTATAAGGTACGCTACCCTACTCGACACACTTTCAATCCTCTCCACGTTGCCTACGAGAGATCTGCGTACGATAAATCCGACACCCCCTTGGGACTGATGGTCGCCCTCCCGGTGGAAGAGCAAGTTCCCGGACTGGAGGATTGTCGTACTCTCACCCTCTCTTTGGACTTCTGACAATCCTATAATGTCCCAGTGGATCTTGCTCAATTCCTCTTCCAGCTCGGTGATTCTCTCATCGGCCCGAAGTGTCCGAACGTTGTGCGTTACCAGGGCCAGAGGTCGTTGTTTATGGTAGCCTATACACGACCGGAGATTCTTCGCACCCCCTGCTCCGCCGTTACCGGGCCCGCTACCGTTAGGCCACGGAATAGCGGAGCTGCCGTGACTGGGGGCCGTTTTTTGTTGGGTGCTCTATTTTTTGGGGATATTGCCGTAATCGCCACGCTTGGCATGCGGGTTGGCGATCGCAGTGGATGTTATTAATACTCGAGGAAGTGCTGCTGCCCACTCCCCCGGTATTCCCTCAGTCGGCTTTTACGACTCCATGGGTGGAGAGGGGTGGTACAATTCTAAAGCCGGCCCCACACGGCCAACTATTTTATACCTGTATCTACGTATATTCCGCGGTATTGCTCGTGTCGTAGTGATAAATCCATTTTGAATAGGAAAAAAAACATAGCATCACGCCTTTATTCCCTGAAAGGGTAGGCAGAGGTGTATTACACACCCACGATTCGCCAGCTATGTTTAAGTCCCACGTAATAGGGGGCCAGCCTATTGACGTCTACCGGGCACATTTCCAAACTCCGGACTGCTACGGAGAATTTTTCTTTTTAGGAAAAAGCTCAATATCGTTGCCCGACCCGGGGATCGATCCCGAGACCTCATGATTAGAAGTCGCATACACTACCGCTACACCACCGAGGCAGTTTTGGATAGAAATTAAGCCAAATTCTTTCATAGTGCTCACCTACAGTATCAAATAAACTCATTTGTAAAATTGTGCGGTTCTAGTCACAGGAGTTTGTGTTATGCGTTGTTATTTGCGTCAATCAGTTAAGGGCGGGTCACACAGAGGCGGGAGACGTGGGAAAGCGATCGCGATCCGAGACGGGATCTTTTGTAATATTCGAATTTGTATGCAACCTGTCACATAGGAACGCGCCCGTTGCATTACATCAAACTTGCATTATTAGTCCATCACCACACGGACAATATTTAAAGGGATAATTCTATATTATACACCATGTATGTGCCATCGTATCGATAATTCATACCTCGGGTTCAGTACACGATTCTGAACTGTTTTAAGACTTCGTAATGTTTTACATCAGCTGTATAAAGAGTTTATTAAAGGGAAAGTGCTTGCGTCTAGCCGTGTCGAGTCGGCATCAGTCGGTTCAGTTCTTAGCCGGTGGTCCGCCATTAGAAGTAATCCATGAAAACCATCCTTTTTTAATTTTTTTTATTTTAGGTGGGCTTAAATATCCTACCGCACACCCCGCTACCCGGGGAGACAGTGGGGTAATGTGGGGCTCTCATCCACTAAAAACCCACCGTGCGCCCTCACCCGCCCTTACTGCGGCGGATCACGGGTACCGCGTCGTTTTATCGCAATCCGCAGGCGGCAGCCCCTTCGGGCACCCTCTCTTGAGCGACGCTCCGCGCACTTGGGCGTCACACCTTTGCGGTAGGCTTCCGTGGACGGCAGGGTACTCCCCAACCCCACCGTCCGCAGCCTCGGCTAGGGCGGCATCAGGCGCAGGTAAGCGCGCGCACGCCGCCCCGCGCGCCGGCGGCGAATCGTGTCCGCCAAGGAGGATTCCTCCCGAGCCCTCTCCGCCACCTCCCTCCGCGAGATGATAGCCTCGCAGAAGGCGGCGACCGCGGTCCAGGCCCTGTCACTGCCAACCATCACTCGCGCAACGGCCAGCAGCGACAGGTCCACGCCTATAACTGAAACGAGTTCCCGGCGCTGCACATCCCAGGACAGTCCAGAGACCAGCCCGGGGCGTCTCTAGCCGAGACTTCCACTTTAGGACGGTGGCACGGCGGGCATCTTCCCGCCACGATGAGATCGCACTCGGCGAGGGGCAGCTTCCCCCGCCCGCGCCGTCGACGCCCGCCGGTAGACATCGGCGAGCACCTCCGCCTCCAGATCCCACGGGGAGGGGGGGTTCCGGCCAACGCGCAGGCTGCATCGGTCGAGACCGTGCGGTACCCGCGTATTGCCCTGATCGCTACGACCCTCTGTGGACGCCACAGGAGGGTCCTATTGCGAGCGGCCAGGGACTCCGCCCACACGGGCGCGCCGTACAGTGCCATCGACCATACTACCCCCGCGTAGAGTCGTCGACACGCGAGACTCGGTCCGCCCAAATTCGGCATCAGTCGCCCGAGGGCGGACGCCGTGCCAACGAGCTTTGGCGCAAGACGGCGGAAGTGCTCGTCAAAGTGCCACCGTCCATCCAATACCAGGCCCAAATATTTGATGTGGGCCTGGATTAGGAAGCCCACACCGTTGACCGTTATCGTGGCGCTGGCGGGCGGGCCTCGCTGTCGCCCATGGGAGAGCAGGGCCTCCGACTTTTGAAGGGCCACCCTAAGCCCCAGCGCCGCGATCCGCCTGACCACCTCCGCGGTACCTGAGGTGGCCGGCGTTGCCGCTTCCTCGAGGGTCCAGCCCCGGGCTGTGACGAGCGTATCGTCTGCGTGGCAAATTACGCCCAGCCCAGGGGGGACCCGGCCCCGGAGGACCCAGTCGTAGCCGATGTCCCACAGGAGCGGCCCAAGAACCGAACCCTGCGGGACGCCGCACGACATAGCCCTCCTTATAACGTCCCCTTCCCGGTCCACGAAGAGGACGCTGCGGCCGTCGAGGTAGTCTGCCACCAGCCGCCTTAGGTAGACGGGCACTCCATGGTACTGGAGTGCCTCCTTGATGCAGCCGAATGGCAGACTATTGAAGGCGTTGGCGATGTCGAGTGACACCGCCAACAACACTTCTCTCGAGGTGACGGCCTCCGCAGCCGCGGCCTTCAAGCGCAGAATGGCGTCGACCGTAGACCGACCCGCCCGAAATCCAAACTGGGCGTCGGACAGGTTGGGGCCGACCGCTTCTAGGTGCCGGACGATGCGGGCAGCGACTACCCGCTCGAGGAGTTTGCCCGCCTCGTCCAGCAACACGATGGGCCTGAAGGCCGCGACTGTATTCGGAGACCGTCCCGGCTTCGGCAGGAGCACGAGCCTCCCCTCCTTCCAGCAGTCAGGGAACCGTCCGGACACCAGGCAAGTGCCGAGCAGTCCCCTGAGGCGGGGCTCAAGATGGTCGAGGACCAGGGCCAGCACTCGGGCGGGCACCCCGTCCGGCCCGGGGACGGTGCCACTCCGCATACGTGCTGCCGCCGCCCTCATTTCCGTCGTCGTCACGGGCGGTACCTCCCCGTCGTTGGCCTCCCAGTCATCATCTGGCGGAGCCATGACCGGGGGCGTGTGCATCGCCCGTGAAGGGAAAAGTCCCTCGACCACCTCAGAGAGGAAGCCCGGCCGGAGGGTCTCCGTAAGGGGGGGGGGGGCCTGGGCGCAGAGCTTGTTAAACGCCGCGCGGTACGGGCGTCCTCAGGGGTCACGCTCGAGACCCTCCAGCATCTCCTGCCTTTTCGCATCTTTGGCGCGACAGATGGCCAGCTTAACATGAAAACCATCCTAAAAATATTAAAACAGTGACAACGAAACAACAGAACAATGTACCATACCATGACGTACATGAAATAATAAATTTGGGGACCCGATGCAACGATGTTATGTGTACCTAAACAAACCATATATAGTGTATAGTTTTTTTTTTGTTTAAGGGGGGAGAAATGTTTAACCGCACACTCCGTCGTTCGGGGCAACGAACAGGGTAGTGTGGGGCTTTCACCCACTAAAGAAACCCGCCGTGTGCCGTCTCTCCGCCTTTATTGGCGGGCCACTGAAGCTATGTTACATTCCTTCGGTGGTATATAGGGTATACCTAAGCAAACAATTACGAAAATCACATTATATAATACTGTGTCTTTCTTATCTACAATATTATTTTTGTAAAAAGATTTTTATCCATGTTCTATTTTTTTATACAATGCTTGGTTATTGTTTATCCATGAAAAAACAAATATTGAAGAGACAAATATTGTCAAATGGTCCCTCGAATAAAAGAAAGCCACAATTATGTCAATCCGTGTGGTGACGGACATAGAATGCAATTGTCAGCAACCCATTCTTTCCCACGGGTGTCGTATCAATAAATTGGTATCGGGCCTGAGCGGGTTGGTACCACCATCTCCCGTGTGACCGGCCATGAAGCACATGGTTGCGTTTTGGCTGTAGCAGGAGATAGCCATTTATTCTTTCATTTCATATCGGTGAAATGAAATGATGAGCAGTGGCTTGACAATGCTCTCGGTATAGTTGAGTCCATGAGCGTCAGTTACCATTTACCATCAGATGGGCCGTAGCTCGCCTGCCACTACATGCGAAGTGTGAAATATAAACATAAAATTTACAGTAATGTAGGTAACATGCGGCCGTGATGGGTTCCTATACTACAGTTCTTTTTTCGTTATGGCGGGAAAAATGTACCTAACCGCACACCCCGTCCCTCGGGGCAAAGAACAGGGTAGGGTGGGCCCTCACCCACTAAATAACCCTGCCGTATGCTGTCTCTCCGCCTGTATTGGCGGACCACTGGAACTGCGTTACATTGCTTTAGTGGTCACTCTTTTGACTGACCCGAATGACAGGGTGTGCGATTAGGTACATTTTTTCCTGCATTAAAAAAAGTTTAAACCTATAAAGTACTATAATTATATGTTTTGAGCTCATCGGTCTTCCTTCGACATATATATGTATTAACATTTCAACAATTCCATCCATCCATCAGCCTTTCGAAGTCCACTGCTGGACATAGGCCTCCCCACGAGAACGCCACAACATGTGTTTCGCTTATATGGGGGATAGTGCCGTAATCGCCACGCTTGGCATGTGGGTTGGCGATCGCATTGGATGTTATTAATACTCGAGGGAGTGCTGCTGCCCACTCCCCTGGTATTCCCTCAGTCGGCTCTTACGAGTCCCATGGATGGAGAGGGGTGGGACAATTCTAAAGCCGGCCTCACAGAGCAAACGGCACGGGGTTCAACAATTATGCTTGTTAAAATAATAAAGGCTCTTTGTGGCGGCGTTTCATGCCGATTGATGTTTCTACCGGATTATGTAGGTACGGATTTCCTCGATTCACCAACCGCAATTAGCTGGTGGATGTATTGTTTTACGTGGAACGCAGTCGTACTGTAGCAGGTTTTATGTCACTGCTAGTACGCGCTAGCCGTCACTTTAAGCACTTCTCATTGCCAACACCGATCTCGACATCTTACTTGACATATTATTTGTGAATAAGGAAAAAGAGATTTTTTGTACTAGCGGGAATCGAACCCGCGTCGTTTCCAGTCCGGGGAAGTGCTCTAAGCCACTGAGCTATAGTACAGATCCCTCGATCAAGCCACTGAGCTATAGTACAGATCCCAATCTCCTTATCACATTTGTCTTTACGACCAACGCCATCGAAACGCATCCCCAGGATTGGAAAAGACGCGGGTTTGATTCCCGCTAGTACAAAAAATCTCTTTTTCCTTATTCACGAATAATTTGTACTTTAAAAGGTGGCGGATTATGTCAAATGCTAAAAAATATAGATAAAAAAAAAAAAACTTACTTGACAATTTGAATAAATTAAAAACCTTTGTTGACTCTTTGTGGGAATCTAACTGACCAATGGGACCATGGTAAAACTGACAACTTGAAAGACGCATACTTGAACTTTATAGATTAATTTGTTGACATATTATCTTAATGTGTATCCTAATTGTTATTTTTATTATATAATTAATCAATTATTTTATATTGTTTGTGATTGTGAGATGAATGTAAATAATAAATACACCGTTTTTGTCTCAGTAAATAAATAAATGTGTACGGGAAATTGTGTATAAATTAGTTATTGCTTAAAAACATAGCCACAAACAAACATAGCAACAATACGCCTATATTCCCCGAAGGGGTAGGCAGAGGTGTATTACACACCAACGATTTGCCAGCTATGTTTAAGTCCCACGTAATAGGGGGCGAGCCTATTGACGTCTACCGGGCACTTTTCCAAACTCCGGGCTGAGAATTTTTTCTTTTTTTTTTACTAAAAATCTCAATAACACTGCCCGACCCGGCGATCAAACCCGAGACCTCATGATCAGCAGTCGCTTACACTACCGCTGCACCACATAGGCTGTCAAAGTTGTTATTGCTTACATTGACTGATTAATCAAATAGATGTTTAGGATATTAGTAGCATTTTGAATTACTATCTGAATGATCTATTGGACATACAGACAGACAGACAAACGGTTACACAAAAAATGGCTGTACAAGTAGATATTCCGTCTATAGCAGAAGTTACCTACTATGAAAAAAAAATACTGCACATTAAACACAAAGTGAAAAATGTGAAATCGAAAATAACAGTCACGAGCAGGATCTGCATCTTCTGGATTCCGTCCAGATGCTTTGCCAATTCAGCATCCTGCTCGTGACTGTTTCACTTTGTGTTTAATGTATAGTGCTCTACATGTCAAATGTTAAAAATATATTTAAAAATATCTAAATAATTACTGCACAATAAAATTTACTTTAAAATAAGTTACTTGTTTTACTTTAATAACCATAGCAATGGTTGCCATGTAGAGGGTGTGAGTTTTGCTATTAATGAGTGTAGAAATCAGTAATTGTGATGGCTGATAAAAATATACTTTGAATAATAGTTTCGTAAAATCCTTTGTTACCATCTACAATGTGAAAAACTACATAATGCCTCACAAGACGTGGTAAGGCCGCCAAGAAGTCTGATGAAGCCCAAAAGATAAATTTCAAGTCAATCGGACCTATAGTTTCAGAGATATCGTGATGAGTGAGGGAGTGAGTTAGTTAGTGGTATTTCACCTATATACTCGTAATAAATAGAAGATAGACAAAGCAGAGACAAAGACTTATTACTATATGGCCGTTCTGTTTCAAAATAACTACGCAGCACTTCTATGCTACGCGCCAATTAAGCCACTCGACATGAACCCTCTAGAAAGATTAACATTTTTGTAACAAAGAAAATCGATAAGATTACAAACGCTTTTGCTCTTCATTCCTTTTTTAAAATATTGGCTGTTTTTATCAGATAAATTGCAGTAATCTCAATTTTAGCAAATAAATTGCTGTAATCGCCTTAAAGACATTTGAAGTATATTTTTTTATTTAAAGGCAATGGAAACAAATATTTTATTATGTTTTCTGACGTTCTTTATTTTCACCTTATATAAGCGACCTCTAACGCATTATACGTGGTGCAATCTACTAATAAAAAATATCTAAGTTTCTCTCGGTCATAAATTGCCCCCTTAAATGAAATAATTAAGCCAATTCAGTAACTCATCGCAAAAGTATCTCAAACGATGATTCATAAAAAAAAATATAAGAAAATTGAGTGTCAAACATTTAGCACACAGAGCTAAGGAATCGTGAATTATCATTAGTCTCTACATATAATTATTTGGAATGGACACCTCCACTGAGACCTAAATAAGGCAGATCGTGGCCAAAGCCTTACAAAACTATTCAGAAGCTCACATTAAGACATCTTCAAGACGTGAAACGTCAACGTCTAAAGGACTAAATTTACCCCTATACTAATAAAAATTCTATAAGCTCCGAATAGTTATTCAGTGTTTTATTTCGTTCTTTCAAAGTCATACTGTCATATTAGTGACAAAGACAAAACACTGAATAACTATTCAGTGGTTAAACAACGTTTATTAGTAAGGCAGTTAATGTTAATGTTTAAATTAATGTACGTAATGGTTAATCAAACTGGGCAAGCGATATAGACTACGCTCTGAGAAGGACTCTCATGCTGAGAGGAGACCCGTGTACTACACTGCCCAGTACAGTAAGGACTCTTAAGCATTAAAATAGAAAAACAACATCATATTTATTCGGAAACTATAATTATTGTAAAAAGATTATGGTGACGGCATTTCAAATTCATGTAGGTCACCAAAATTTTCCACCATGATCGAATTTCGCCTATCGAGGCCAACCAACAGCATAAATGAATGATTATTTATACAAATATTTCGCATCTGACGATTTTCAACTAACTACCAGTAGCATATATGAATTTTTGTGTATTCAAATTTTCAATGATGCTCCTATTTTGGTCGCCGGGCGAGACCTACTAAATATTAATCGATTTATTAGGTGTACTCAAAAAGGGTAGAGTTTGAATTTCGAAATAGTCTCACGTGTTATACTGGAAATAAAGAAGCTTCGAGGTTATAATTAGAGTTTATTGATAAACGTCGTATAACGGCTGGTCTGGAAACTCCGTTTAAAAGCGTATAGATCTCGTAGATCTCTATACTACTATATAAACCTGTGAGCTCAGTTTGTAATTTCTTTATTTTCTCAATCAATGATTGAAGGCTTACATATTCTAATTGTACCATTTTCTAAATTTTTGTCTGTCTGTCTGTATATCCTTTATGAAAATCAGTATGAAAATTGAACATGTCATCGGACACATTATAGGTTATATATAAATCTTCCATCCATCCATCCATCCATCCATCAGCCTTTTAAAGTCCACTGCTGGACATAGGCCTCCCCAAGAATGGGGGATAATACCGTAATCGCCACGCTTTGCAGGCGGGTTGGCGAACGCAGTAGATGTTGTTAATACTCGAAAGAGTGCTGCTGCCCATTTCCTGGTATTCCCTCAGTCGGCTCTTACGACTCCCTATGCTATGTACTTACAGCTGAAATGCGAAAGGAATCGATCTGTGCACCTTCAAGGCAAAAAACTTGTCCTGAACATAAAGTCCACGCAAAGTTGTAGGAACGGAGTAACATTAATAGTTGACGAAGATGAATAGTGAAATCTGTGCTATGTCATGACTGTGTTACTTCACAAGCAGAGTTCAAACATGCTGTAGCATTTCTCATGTGTGAGTCCATTACAGAAGTGAAGAGCCTTCCTGTACATCTGTAGAGTGCTACTGGATAAAATCAAAGCTGTCAAGGGTTGGTACCTACTACTATAAAGTATATGTAGAAGTGAAACAGTTATCCAACTGCAAACAGAGCTTACCATAAAATAGTGTTGTTTTTAAAAAAAAATGTAGAGAGAAGGATACGTAAACTCAGTGACAGTGAGGTACTTAGTATCAAGTAGACTATTTTCCTAATACATTAGAAAGATTAACAATGTGCAAACTAGTACACAAATACAAAGAAAAGTCCTGTGATACCTTTTTTGAAAAAGTTGTGTTTAACCTGTACGCCCTGCGATACTAATGAAGATATTCTTAAAGATGAGAAGGCAACTAGAAATCAAGATGAAAGCTCACTTTGGTACAAATTGAGGTATGACAGAGTGACAGCATCACAAGCTTTTGAATTCAGTAGGTGCAAAACCTTTGACAGCACCCAGATTTCTTTGATAATGGGAGGGAAAATTCCCGATACTCAAGCCATGAAGCACGGTAGAATGTTGGAGGATGAAGTGAGGCAAACAGTAAGCACTATATTGGGCAAAAGAATAAAAAAATGTGGAAAATGCGAAATCGAAGATAACAGTCACGCAGGATCCTGCTCGTGACTGTTATTTTCGATTTCGCATTTTTCACTTTGTGTTTAACGTATAGTGCTAAGCATGTCAAATGCTAAAAATATCTAAAAAAAAATGTGGCTTGATACTTTGTAAAAACTACCCCATTATATCGGCATCAACTGATGGGATCTGTGAAGACAACATAATTGAAATTAAGTGCCCAACAAGTGCAGACATAAAATTATTAAATAACTAGCTGACCCGACAGACGTTGTACTGTCTTAACTGTCAAACGCGCTAAGATTGATTGTTGTTTTTTGAAATTTTTTTCTGCACATTTATATTATTTTTATTTCATAAGAACCTTCTCCTAACAATAATAAACACAGCAAAAAAATAATTAGCGAAATTGATCCATCCGTTCAGACGTGATGCGATGACCAAGGGAAATAGAGATTCATTTTTATATATATAGATGGGAAACTCAGAGATCTAGCTACAAATGTTCTTGAATGGCTATCAAAAGGATTACTTCTATGTAGCTGACTACAGCGAAAATAAAAATGTAAATATAATAGAGAAACATAATATAAATATAAGAGATTTGATGAACAGTATAGAATAATATACGATACTTATCTCGCAACAACGAGATTTATTTCGCATTCAATTTCAATAAAAAAAAAATGATAAAGAAATTGCATATTTAGATATTTTTATATATATTTTTTAGCATTTGACATGCTTAGCACTATGCATTAAACACAAAGTGAAAAATGTGAAATCGAAAATAACAGTCAGGAGCAGGATTTGAACCTGCATCTCCTGGATACCGTCCAGATGCTTTACCAATTCAGCCATCCTGACAATTGCTCCTGACTGCTAATTTCGATAACACATTCATACTTAACGTCTTTGGGTGACGCCTGCACCATCTGTCGGAAGTATTTTCATACATTATACCGACCAGGTAAACTTAATTTTACAATTAAGATTTTACCTAATAATGACGCAAACCCTATAAATATTTAGATATTTTTATATATATTTTTTAGCATTTGACATGCTTAGCACTATGCATTAAACACAAATATAATATGCTGAATTGGTAAAGCATCTGGACGGTATCCAGGAGATGCAGGTTCAAATCCTGCTCCTGACTGTTATTTTCGATTTCACATTTTTCACTTTGTGTTTAAAGAAATTGCAGTTTTCATGAAAAGAACAATACAAATTTCCACTACCTGGGGGTTCAGAATCAAGTACCCATGGTATCAATTATCGGTACGATCTAATATACACCCTGCACGCTTACCACGTACTCTTATTGCGATCCAGTTTTAGACCGAAACTGAACTGAATCGCAATTTCGCACCATGACGTGTCAAAGACGCAATCTTTTGTTTTTTTTTTTTTGCCAAATCAGCGCATAATCTGAGTCGCAAACATGACATCTTTGTATTGAAATTCGTACCATGAACTTACTTGACAACCTAAACAAGATCGCTCGATTAGACATCATGGTACGAAACAGAACAACACATCTATTTTGAATTGCGTTGGAATTTAATCGCTAGCTAAGAGTTCATGGTAGACCTGCTTGTATATCCTCGAGGAGGAAAATTCTGTGGTGACCTCAAACTATACTGCTACGCCTCAAAATTCAACTTGATTCATATTCCGTAGTCACGTCTTACGACACCCATGTACCTATAACATAATCACCACAATGAAAAGAATATATGTTTGCTAAAAACAAGTTATAGATATGATCTAAATCGTTTTAGAAGCATACACAAATCGTTCCAACACTCATGTTTGAATAATATGAATAACATTTTCAGAAACAAGACTAATATGAGTCTATACATATATACATGAAAAAACAGTGTAACTTTATGTGTCTTTACACTGAAGGTATTTAAATTTATTAAAAATAGACAGATGACGATAATAGAATAGTAAAAATACATTTTTTAATTATTTTACCTCCTCCGTCTACCGGCTCATCTTTGAAAGTACTGAACGCTCACCATTACCTAAGGCGAATGCTTGTTTGCCACCCATATAGTATAAAAAAAACTAAATTGAAATCGCTTCATCCGTTCATGAGCTACGGAGCCACAGACAGACACGTCAAACTTATAACACCCGTCTTTTTGCGTCGGGGGTTAAAAAAGGAGACAGTTTGTGTGGTTCACATAAAGAATAATTGTTCTGTGTGGGAATGGAACAATATATATATATATATATATGTCTATGAATGTCAATCAATAGTTGTAAATAGTCAATATAAATAATCTACTCTGATAAATAAAAGCACTTCCCCGGAAAGGAAGTGACGCAGTTTCGATTCCCGCTCGTACTAAAGTTCTCTTTTTTCTCAATCACAAATAATTATTTGTACTTTAAAAGTAACTGAGCATGTCAAGTGCTAAAAATATAGTTCAAAATATCTGATAAATAGTTTCAGGACAAACAACGTGACATAAAAGTTTATGTACCTATATATAAAAGAATAAATGCCTGACTGTTTGACATATCAATGCCCAACCCAAACTCCAGGGGCTAGAACCGTGAATTGATATATGGGTTTCTTTGATACTATAAGTGAGCACTAGGGATGCATTTTACACAATTCCTAACCAAATAGGATTTTTCGACGACAGTTGTTGAATGCGTAACGTTTGATTCAACAGTATTACAAAGAAAAAAAGCAGTCATGAGGACTGCTGACAGAAGTGAGAACTTAAAACTATAGACAAACAGTTGTTATTTTTGGATATCCAAATTAATTGTTTAAAATTAAAACTTGTAAACATTTATCGGGTTTTGACATTTATCAGCACTCTGAGCAACTATGTCGTTGACGACTTATAGGATATTACTCCCTATCCTGAACTTCCTATTGAAGATTTCTCTTCAAAAATCTGACATAGAAACACATATGGCATCAATATGACGCGGTCGAAGCCGCGGGGACAAAAAAATATCTTTTATATAAATATTTTTATATGTAAGGATTATTCCGGGACAGAATTATCCTATAGCGAATTAAAGCGAGCCAAAACTATTCAGCCAGTGCGGCGTGTTTGTATAGTAGTTATAATATATCTACTAGCTTTACTAGCCACAAAGGCGCGGCGCGGACTAAATTCAGTAGTATGCATTAAATAAAAAGCCAGGAATATTTTATGCGACGTCATAATCCAAAATTACGTTATAAAAAATACGGCTTATAAATGAATACATTCTGATCACCATAATATATGAACTACAGATTTTTGAAAATCTGGAACTGTTGCGTCCATGTTGTTGCATGCGTTCAACAAGTCTCATCGCTCGTTCGTTAACTAATCATGGAAGTAGTCGCTGTCCGCGTTCGTCTGTTACCCGCTTACTTCTTATAAACTATGCAATGGAATTCGATATCTTTTTCACTAACATCATCGAATCAGTGTTGCAGCGGTAGTGTATGTGACTGCTAATCATGAGGTCTCTGGTTCGATCCCCGGGTCGGGCAATGTTATTGAGCTTTTTCGTACAAAAAAAATCTCAGTAGCAGCCCGGAGTTTGGAAATGTGCCCGGTAGACGGCAATAGGCTCGCCCCCTATTACGTGGGATTTATACATAGCTGGCGAACCGTGGGTGTGTAATACACCTCTCTGCCTATTCCTTCGGGAAATACAGGCATGATATTTTTATGTTTTATTATAAGGAAAGAGTTTGGGCACAGAATAGATACTATTCCTACGGACAGAAACATCACTTCCATTAAAACTTGTCCAAAATCTCTCTATAATAGCCTACAAAATCTTAATAAGAATACTAATTGTTCGTAGCGATAAGAAATGTACCTTATGCACACAGAAATACAGTTGACATTGTTTTGCCCGCCGCATGATCCACGGGCAGTCGCGTCATTCCACGAATATACTAGGGTTGCACCTATGATAATTTTACTTACTTATTTATCATAACGCTATCTCTCTTGCGGGGTAGGCAGAGAGAACAGAGCGACAAAAAGCTCTATTCTTGCATACATATCTCGCCTCCTCAACATTCATAATTCTCTTCATACACTCTCCGGTTTCCGCTCGCCGGTTTCGGAGACTCCTGACTCCACCGACAGCAACAAAGCTGTCTTTTATAAAACTTAAAAATTTATTTTTCTAGTAGATTCTATTTGGTTACTTTTTATATCATTTTAAATGTTATTTTCAAGTCGGATTATTTTTTTATAAATTGTCTAGAGTTTTAGCTCAGAATTTTCGGGTACTCTCCTCCTTCATTGGCGGGCCACTGGAACTATGTTACATTCCTTCGGTGGTAGCATGGCCCTACAACAAATTTCTCCTTCTAACTATGAGGTGGGTTGTAAAGACTAATTTGAAGTGGAGATTTGGACTCGACTTTGGGCGACTGCAATATCTTAGCGGTCTTGAGCTCATCCCCGGAGTGGATGGGACACAGGTTCGAATCCTGTTTGCAGTAAAGTTCCCTTTTTCCACTTTCACAAAAAATTTATTGATTAAAGTAGCTGAGCATGTCAAGAGCTAAAAATACAGATCAATATATATTTTAATGTTTTAAGATTTGGTATAGGAGGCCCTACGGCAATGATTAGACATTCAGTGATTCGCTCCGGCTTCCTTTTCGTATAAAAGACAACTGTATCTTAGTTTTGTAAAAGACATAGGATACAAAAGCCCTGTGGTCTGTAGAAATTCTTGTCCCAACTCCACTTAATAATATTAATATTTTTACCACCAGTCAAGTGCCATATACCCTTACAGGATGCAGGAGTGTACAAGCTGGGTTGTGATTGTGGTCTCTCCTACATTGGGCAAATAAAGAGACCCATAAGAACTCGGATCAAAGAACACGTAACTGATGTGAAGCACCGTCGCTATACAAAGTCTGCAATTTGCGAGCACACACAGGACCACACCCGCCATTACATCAGGTTTGACAAACCTCAAATCCTCGCAAAAGAACATCGATATCGTCCTAGAATTATACGTGAGGCTATTGAAATTAAGAAACATCCCAATTTCAATAGAGAAGACAGCTGGGTCTTACCATCAAGCTGGAATCCTGTGATAGGCCTCACCAAACATAATACAAGAAGGCACACCACAAGATTGCAAGACACAGTTAGCGCTTATTGTGTAGATAAAACCCACAGTAGTGATTAGTTAGTATTTCCGCATAAATTTAATAAGCCATAACAAGTTGTTGCCTACTGAGTTTTCTGGCCGGATCTTTCTCAGTCAGGCCGCGTTCCGACCCGGTGGTAGCTTTTTAGTCTTCGCTTCTATTAAAATCAATATATTTAATAATAGAAACTAATAATCAATATTGTCTTCTTATTGGTAGTTTTTTGATTACTTAAAAATTTTAATTGGTAGTTTGTGGTAGAATCTTTAAGCACTAAATATATACAAAACTTTAAGCACTAAATATAAAAATCTTAATTGTAAAATTAAGTTTACCTGGTCGGTATAATGTATGAAAATATTTCCGACAGATGGCGCAGGCGTCACCTAAAAAGTCGTTAAGTATGAATGTGTTATCGAAATTAGCAGTCAGGAGCAATTGTCACGATGGTTGAATTGGCAAAGCATCTGGACGGTATCCAGGAGATGCAGGTTCAAATCCTGCGTCGTGCTGTTATTTTCGATTTCACATTTTCACTTTGTGTTTAAGATAACTTCAGAGTTTAATAAAGTACAATAAAACAAACTTATTGTACCTATAAATTAGTATAATCATATTATATTCAAAAATAATTCAGTTAAACTTCTTCAAATATAATTCAAGAAAAAATATTTTATTTACTTTAATCACTTAATGTATATATTTTATTTTACACTATACTAGCCTTGACCCGCGGCTCTGCCGCAGCCAAAAGCTAGTTTTTGGGTTATATCTCAGATAACATGTACCTATACTAGTTTTTAAGCCTAATCGAGAGCTATCAAATAAAAAAGTTGCATCAAAATCCGTTCAGTAGTTTTTACGTGATGCGCAAATAAACAAACAGACAAAAAATCTAAAAAAATCGTTTTGTGTTCAGACATGCCTACATAGCCTAATACAGTCCTTTTTTCTCAAATACCTTAAATGTACAGACACAGCTCTGTAACTTCTTATCCATCCATCAGCCATTCATCGTCCACTGCTGGACATAGGCCTCTCCAAAATGGTGGTTTTACCATTATCGCCACGCTTGGCAGGCGGGTTGGCGATCGCAGTGGATGTTTTTAGTACACAGGGGAACGCTGCTGCCCGGTCCCCTGGTAATCACTTAGTCGGCTTTTACGACTCCCATAGGAAGAGACGGGGTGGAGCTATTCTAGGTGCCGGCCCCACACGGCCGAACTGTAACTTCTTATACCTACAATTTATTTCATCAGCGATTGTCAATCCTAATTAATCCGCATCGTTTATGGTATGAAATTAAACTTGTTTGTAATTCAAATGAATTAGAAAGAATGACAGTAGCTGTCATTATGTCGTCTGTTAGCCACTTAGACTAGCCAAGAAGCTAAGTCTATAATCCAAAGAGGCGATTCCTGTACAAAATGACCAATCCTGATTTTTTTTATTTTTCTACTGTTTTTTTGGGTTTTTCCTATTGTTTTTCTTTTAAACCACCCCTGTATTAGATTCTACAAAACAAACAAACGAGAATACAAATCGGTGCAGTTATTTTTGAGCTTTAGCGAGACTAACGAACGGCAATTGATTTTTATATAGGTATATAAATAAAACGCATCTGAAACATTACACTTCCATTTGAAAAATAGACCGTAAAATTACATATTTTAAAATTTTAGAACCACAAAGTATTTATAATATAAACGGCTATATTTAATTAATTTATAGCCATCCATCCATCAGCCTTTCGAAGTCCACTGCTGGACATAGGCCTCCCCAAGAGAACGCCACAACATGTGTTTCGCTCATATGGGGGATAGTGGCGTAATCGCCACGCTTGGCAGGCGGGTTGGCGATCGCAGTGGATGTTGTTAATACTCGAGGGAGTGCTGCTGCCCACTCCCACGGTATTCCCTCAGTCGGCTCCTACGACTCCCATGGGTGGAGAGGGGTGGGACAATTCTAAAGCCGGCCCCACATGGCGAAGCCGGCCCCACACGGCGAATATTATTAATTTATAGCCTCTGCAACCTAATTGTAGAATTTTTAAAAAAGCAATTTATTTAGTTAAAGGCAAAGTTATTAGTAAATGTAAACAAATATCAGATACACCGCAGGCCACTGCCAAAAAGTGCTTTCATTGATGAAAACCACCAATTACATTTTGAACTAAGTAGAATACACACTGCGTGATTTGTACCGACATGCGACACCGCAATATTAAATAGTGATGTAGATACCTCCATCGCTTCAATATGAAACCGTGATCTGAAATGCCTCAAATTACTCGATCAATCAGGCACAGGTATTTAGATCAAATGTATGACGAATACCCCCTACCCTATTTAGATAATACCTACTATTGCAGTTTGGTTAATTTTGGGTAACTTCGTGGAATGCATTAACAAAGTATATCTAACAACGTATTTTTATTTATAAACGTGTAGTGACGGACAAAGAATACAAGTGTCACCACCCCATCCTTTCCCGCGAGTGTCGTACAAAGTGACTAAGGGAAGTAAGCAATTATCACCCATTGCATTACTGGTGGTAGGGCTAGGTACCAAGTGAGAGTATTCACTTACTATTACAGAGTTATAAAAAAAAATAAAGAAAAGTAAGAAGTTAATAAAATTATAGTTGTATATGAGTACATAAAAAGTAGAAATATTTAAAAAAATGTTGCACTATTTGCAGTCCTTAGACGTGAAAAGATTTCACGAAAATTATTTTTGTTGCAAATATTATGTCGCTGCAAAAGAAGGGGAAAACCGCAGCCGGCGGTTTCCGGATGAGTTCGAATGTGTATCAAATCATAGCGCGCTTTTTTCGACGAAATCCAATTTCGACAATCACATAATTTTTATATATTTTTTTCATTCAAAAGACATATTTTATTATCGTTATCATCTTATCAAAAAAAAAAATTCTTATCTTACAACAGCTCTATCTGATCAAAAAATTATAATAGGGTACGTAGACCTGAATCTTAAAAAAAAATAAAAAAAAAAGAAATCCAAAGACTATGTCTAAAACTTACCATAAAAATGCTGGATACTTGTCAGTATTGAATGTTCGGAAACCAAAAGGCAGTAAATATGAGTTTGTGTTTGAGCGCGGAAAACGCAACTTCAAAACGCAACTTTCAAACCGGCGCGTTGCACATCCAACTGACGTTCGTCCCGCGGGAGCATAGAATGCAATTACAGGTTACACTGTCGAACGAGCGAAGGGGACTGAAAGGCGTACAGGCTTCAGCCCTAGGCTTCACAGAGTACCTATTGGGAGGCTGCGTACTGTATTATATTGCTTGCACATGCACTGCCAGTTAATCATCGAACGTTTCGGCGCGCAATTTCAAACAGACAATTTTTATTACTGATTTGGGAAGTCATTTAAACACTTATTTAAATATCATTTGCTATGAATATGAATCTGAAAGCATGTCAAATGATTTAAAAATTTGTAAAACTAGCCTTTGCCCGCGGCTCCATCGAAGCCAAAAGCTAGTTTTTAGGTAATATCTCAGGTCCCCGATATAGTAGCAGGATAAAATGTATACCAGTTGTTAAGTCTAATCAAGAGCTATCAAAAAAAAAGTTGCATCAAAATCTGCTCAGTAGTTTTTGCTTGACGAGCGAACAAACAAACAGACTAAGAGATGAACAGACAAACAGACACAAAATCTCAAAAAAATCGTTAAATGTTTAGACACGCCTATATAGCCTAATTCAGTCATTTTTTCTAAAATATCATAAATGTACAGACACAGCTCTGTTACAGCTTTAGAATAGTATAGATAGAAGAAGAATAGAATATATAGATTAATAACATATTTTTAGGGCTGCGTTTTGATATGTATCTTTATTGCAGAGATATACAAGATACCCATATATTTCGAATACAAAATGCAAGATACTTTTAAATTATTTTAGATAGCAGATACAAAATACTTTCTGAAATAGTATCTGAAATACTAGATACAAAATAGGTATATTTTAAATAAAAAGTATTTAAAGATAAAATACTTTTGTATGAAAACAATATTTTACTGTTTTTTTTTACATGTATTATTTACGAATAAATCGCGTTTATCGCGGAAGAAGAGTCAGAAAGTTTGAAAAATATTTTTTTTATTGTGGGTAAAGCAATCAAGCTCCATGGCAAATCAAGGCATGGCAATCCAAGCATCCATCTTTATTCACGGAGTACAGAAAAATAGTCTTTATTATATTTAGGTATACAGTGTTTCTAAATCAGCGGTGCTGCCAACAGACTGCTGCGCCAATTACAATAGAGGAATCGGAATCCTCTAAAACATGTAATTGAACTGTAAACTGAAGAACATTTGTAAAGATTCATCTTTTGACTTTTTTATGTCATGGTGACATTTAAAATTAATGCCACTATAGAATCTTGTCACATTTTGTGAATAAATGCAAAAATAATTTATTAAAATAAGAGAATACCAGATAAAAATACGTATTTTGTATCTGTATTTCAGATACTTTTATCTTATAATAAGTCACATATTTGCTTCATTGTAATATTTAAGCTTACCTGGTCGTAATAATGTATACAATTAAATCCGACAATTCCGACTGATGACGCGGGTGCCTTTCAAGACAAAGAAGGAATTTAATGTAATATCGAAATTAATAGTCCCGAGCACACGTCACGGTAGCTTAATTGGCAAAGCATCCGGAATGGTTACCAAGGAGACGTAGGCGCTTGTGGCTAACATTATCTATTTCTAACTTTATATATACACTTATAGGACTATCATCATCCATCCATCCATCAGCCTTTCAACGTCCACTGCTGGACATAGGCCTCCCCAAGAGAACGCCACAACGAGCGGTCCCGTCATGGGGGACAATGCCGTAATCGCCACGCTAGGCAGGCGGGTTGGTGATCGCAGTGGATGTTGTTAATACTCGAGGGAGTGCTGCTGCCCACTCCCCCGGCATTCCCTCAGTCGGCTCTTACGACTCCCGTGGGTAGAGAGGGGACTAAACGTGTCAAATACTTAAAAATATTTCTAAAAACAATAACAGTATGAAACTACATAAGTTGAGAAATAAAATCGAATGTTAACAAAAGCCAACGAGTATTCTAAACTGAACTTAATATTGAAACTTAATAACTTAATATCGACTGCATAGATGGCGGAGTGGCTTAGATACTGGCCTCCAAACCGAGTGTCGTGGGTTCGATTGCCACACAGGACAACTCTTTGTGTAATCCACAAATGGTTGTTCTGAGTCTAGGTGTACTCTGTGACGGTAAAATTGTATATTTGTAAAAAGTCCTCCGCGATATAAGGATTATTCCATAATGGTGGGTGTTGTCTGACCGTGTGCTCCGTGTGCGGGTGCGTCGCTCAATAGAGGGTACCCGAAAGAGTAAGCCGCCAGCGGACCACTGAAGTAATGTAACATAGTTCCAGTGGCCTGCCAACACAGGCGGAGAAACGGCACACGGCGGGTTTATTTAGTGGGTGAGGGCCCCACATTACCCTGTTCGTTGCCCCTAACGACGGGACGTGCATTTCTTCCCGCCTTAATAAAAAAAGGGATAGCAGAATAAATCATATAAATAGAGTTAAAACAGCTTAATTTACATAGTTACATATATAAATAATAATCTAATATGATATATAAAATTTTCGTGTCACAGTGTTTGTTGCCATTCATCTTTTTCATACCCCTAAATGATAAGGGTAGTTAGCCCAAAATGTTATTTTTATTTTTTGGTCATTTTTTTTTATTGATCGGTATTAAAGAATACATACAACCTTAAATTTTCACCATTCTACTGCCAACCCCTATTTTTAAATAGCGATATTAGTACTTTAATCATTTTCACTGCAAAATATTTGCGAAAAAAAAATATGGCGGTACGAAGTTCGCCGGGTGAGCTAGTATTTAATATATAATTCAAATAACAGAGAAGGTCGTGGCTTAGTTATGCACTTGCAGTTAAGACATAGGCAACTTTCACTCGGCTGGCAATAGGAAGGGTGACCAAAAAATATATTTGGTTATTTACGGTTTGGATCGGCTTAAGGAAACAATAAAAATTATAGTATTTTTGAAATATTGCATGCATATTATCTGGAGTCCGTGTGGTGACGGACTAAGAATACAAGTATCACCACCCCATCCTTTCCCACAGGTGTCGTACGAGACGACTAAGGGAAGTAAGCAATTATCACCCATTGCATTAATGTTAGTAGGGCTGGGTACCAAGTGGGAGTGCTCACATGCTATCGAGTCCGAGCGGGTTGGTACCACCATCTCCCGTTTGACCAGCTATGAAGCACGTCACTGTGTTTTAGTTGTAGCAGGAGATAGCCTATATTTCTTTTATTTTATATCTTTGAAATGGTGTGCAGCGGTTTGAGAATACGCCCGGTATAATTGAGTCCATGAGCGACGGTTACCATTTACCATCAGGTGGGCCGTGGCTCGTCTGTCACCATAAGCAATAAAAAGTCTACAAAGGTCATTTAATTGCGGAAAAATGAAAGGTGTGAAAATTAATGTTCTGTAGAGTGATGTATTGATATTTTGACATCGACGACGAGTCGTGGTCGTGGGGGTATTATAAAAGAAAACGTCTTCCTGATCCTCTCGTTATTATCCTTCTTTCCTTCCTTGATGGAGGTGGCAAAGCGCGAGTTCTAGTGTTGGTGCCGCTTACTTGAAGGGATGTATGCCCATAGATAAATAACTATACTTGGAATAGATACGCCACTTGGGATTCAGTTTTGGAGATTTTGTTCCGTGGTCACTAGATGGCGCTATGTACAATGTATGAAGCACAGTGATACTGCCGCCGCTAGATGGCGCTTTAGTTAATATTTTTGTTTTTGAAATAGCGTGATCCATTAGTAATAAATTGATCACACTGAGACCACACTTGATTAGGGATTTTGTAAAATGTTATTCAATTTTATAAAATTGTTGCATTTTAAAGTATTTTTTGGAAATATTTAATGAAATAATGCGCCTCTATTGAGAAAAGCGCCATCTATATTCTTTTCTAGGCACTAAACTGCTAAGTTAGTACTGTTCCTGCACCACCAGACGGCGCAAAATAGCACACAATTTTTTGGTGAGCCAATGTACGGCAGTTGCACCCCCCTGTGTATGCCTGATTGCCACCTAAAAAAACTAGTTATTAAAGTGTAATTTTTAAGTTTTTAATCTATCATTTATTTTCTTTTTTATAGTCTCAAAACAGCATCGAAAAGTATTTACCTATATTTAAAAGACCCTATTTCTTTATTAAGGTATGTGTGACGATAATACGAAACGGTGTTTCCCCAGCGTTACGACTTGTCCCTCTTTTAACGAGGTTTGAGAAGAGCACTTTACTCACGGTAGCCGGCGGCTTGGCTGTGCCCCTGGTGTTGCCAGTCCAAGAGCGGAGGTTAACACTTACAATCAGGTGGGCCGTTTGCTCGTATACCACAATTGGCAATAAAAAAAAATATATCGGTGTGTAATAAAAACACAACACAAACTTACTAAATTATTGTATTAAATTATTATCGGTCCTTGATTATTGTACAATTTCAATTTAGTACGACGTTTGTAAATGGTTGAAAATCACGTTTAAAGATTCCGTATTATACAAATTAGCGGATATAGGATTGGCGAGCATTTAATCGGTATATATAGTGATAAATAATATGTGAGTACTGTAAATATGTTTCTATGTGTGAACGCACAGCGACAAAGCCCTTCCAATGAAAAGAAAAAAACTAAAACTATATTCCTTTACACAGATAAATAAATAAAATTATATAAAATATTCAGGGACATTTCACACAACGCCCTCGGTCCCAAACTAAGTTTAACGCTTGTGCTATGGGTACCAGATTACGGATATACTACTTTTTTTGTACAATACATACATAAATAATAGATAGAAAACACCGAGACGCAGTACAAATATCTGTGTTCATCACACAAATAATTGTCCTGAGTGGGAATCGAACACGGAAGTCGGTTACAGTACCGACTACGCCACGAGGCCCGTCAAATTAATAGTTAGATACCAATCTATACAACATTTTTACATATAGGATACGTTTTATATCGTCAGGCCTCTACTTACTAACTACTGAAGTAATGTCAAATGTTCCAGTGGTCCGCCAGTGCAGGCGGAGAGACAGCACATGGTGGATTTATTCATAAATGTCCCGAACGACGGGGTGCGCAGTTTGGCACATTTATTTCTGCCTTATTAAATAAGCCTATTTACTTAGTCTGTGTTCAAGCAGCAAGTTAGCAAGCAGTCTATCATATCGCAGGATATCATTAGAATAAAATAGATATTAGGAAAAATAAGTTTTGACGCTTCGTAATTATTGCGATATACCTATTTGAAAACATCCATCCATCCATCAGCCTTTTATCGTCCACTGCTGGACATAGGCCTCCCCAAGAGAACGCCACAGTGAACGGTCCTGTGCCGCCTGCATCCAACGGCTGCCTGCGACTTTGACCAGGTCATCGGTCCAACTGGTGGGAGGCCGTCCTACACTGCGCCGTCCGTTTTTTGAAAACATACAAATTCTTAAATATCTTTATTTCATATGAGCGCTAGAGGCAATGCATCCGCAATGTCACGATTGCAGTCGCCACAAACGGCCGGATTACGTAGTAAGGCTTTTCTTGCGAAGAACCCGGCAAGAAACTTAAAAGATTTTTGTATACTACACTAGTGGCAAACACGCAGGGTATTCGTCAAGATGAATCAACAGAGTTCCCATTGCCAACTTTTGACTCCGTC
Organism: Leucoma salicis; assembly: GCA_948253155.1. NCBI lineage: Eukaryota > Metazoa > Arthropoda > Insecta > Lepidoptera > Erebidae > Leucoma > Leucoma salicis. The sequence goes on from OX411803.1 coordinate 2,869,014, forward strand.
ATCAGACCTTGGATATCATCAAGGACTGGAGTACTAGTTAAATCAATTCAAACGAACCCCTACTCGATTATTATTATTATCGAGTTCACATGGCCACCTTCCGGCGCCATCATCAGACCCTGGCATATAAGACTGGATTACTTGTCAAGGCGAATCAAATAAACCCTAACTCGGTGTATATTTCCAGAATTAGCACAACCACTTTCCATCATTAGACCCTGGATTTCATGAATGAAGAGAGTCCTTATCAAGACAGTAGCGCCGTTTTATTACAACGTTACCATGATCAGCTCCATTTCATAATAATTATTGTATTTTTCCTGATTAAAATAATTATGCAAAAATAAATTTAGCTCAATTGAAAACCGCGGAAGTGGGTCTTTAACTTGCAAGATTACATTACAGAGACACATACGGGATAAGGGAAACTAAGTAAAAAAGAATTATAAAATGTAAACTATTATCTTATTGTATTATAGTATCTATTTGGAGTTTACTTCTTTTGAACTATATTTAAACTGGGAAGCTAGGTCGCTGAACCATAGGCATGCGATAGTCCCGCCAGATCTTCTCGCCGTAGCAGTCTAACACAAAACATAGAGCCGTGTGTCAATTACATTGAAATCAGGTACAATATACGGACAGGCTAGCCCTCTTTTTACGGATCCCTTTTAAGAACACAGGCCTCTTATGTCACGGGTATCAAATGAAAGTAGTCCGTTTTGTCATCCTTTAGCGAAATTGAATGAAATTGCCATTTCACATTTAAAAGACCTCAATAAATTATAAAGATAAGCGTATTATCTAACGTAGCAGTTTTATTCAAAGAGTATTTAGAAGCGTCTAATGACTAAAACTGCTACGTTACGTCTTTGGACCGCAAAGATCTTGGCCCGAGTGTTGTGGATTCAATTCTCACACATGTCAAGTCTTAGTGTGATCCACAAATGGTTCTTCTGAGTCTAGGTGTACTTTGTGTCCGTGAAATTATACTTTTGTAAAGTTACCTCTATACAAGGATGATTTCTTACTGAATGGTGTTGTCTTTTAAAAGAAAAGTATAAGGAAAATATTTTTAATTTTCAATAAGTACATAAGTAAATATTTACTATAATACTTATAGTATTAAAATAAATACTCTAACTGTCATAGTTTTTTTGTCAAAGTTGTTTTCTACTAACGTAGACAGAGGATAACTACGATGTTAGATTGGTTCTTGCGGTTCTTGCAATTCGCCCATGATATTGTCTATGGGTCGGGGAAAGCGTTTCTTCGTATTTTATGAATGGAATGTTGCAGCAAATTATCTTTGGTTATACTGTTTGCATCTCGCTGGTTATGATATCATTAAATAGACGACATTATATAAATAGAAAATTAAAAATACGGTTTCCTGCCCTAGTTTCTATTGATTTTCGGTCCGCTAAAATGAGTAAATCTAACGAAGAAAATCGATACTTTTAGAAGTTTTACTATAAAAAAGGGAAAATACATATGTAGCAATTTTCCCTAGCTAAAAAAATATCGATGTTTATAGACTAGTACTAGACTAGAAATAAGCACTAAAATAATTTTAAATGTTTAATATTTTAGTTTCAATAAAGTTTTCGGGTACCCTCTACTGAGCGACGCATCCGCACACGGAGCGCCGCGCCTTCCCGGGAGGCCTTGCGGGTGGCGGACGTTCCCCGGTCCATCGCTCGCGCCTGCGTCACCTCAGTCGCTGGCGGCGGTTTAGGTCAGCGGAAGTATGGATAGATTGACATTATTTCAATAAGAAAAACGAGAAATAATGTACATTACAAAGCATTACATTAGTTATGTTCGGATTATTTAATTGTAATTTTATTACATGGTTGCATTGTTAACGGAAGATTTTCTTTCATCTTTTGCAATTAAGTAGGTACGTAACGTGTATCTTTTGCGGTACTTTTAATTTGACGGGTTAATTATTTCCCATACAGGAAACGTGTCAATATATATACTTGTTCGTGTGGTGACGGACTAAGAATACAAGTGTCACTACCCCATTCATTCCTATGGGTGTCGTATGAGGCGACTAAGGGTACTAAGCAATTATCATCCATTGCATGACTGGTGCTAGGGCTGGGTACCAAGTGGGAGTACTCACTTGGTATCGGGCACGAGCGGATTGTTACCACCATCTCCCGTGTGACCGGCCAAGAAGCACATCGTTGCGTTTTGGCTGTAGCAGGAGACAGCCGTTTATTCTTTCATTTCATATCCGTGAAATGAAATGGTGAGCAGCGGCTTGACAATACTCTCGGTATAGTTGAGTCCATGAGCGACGGTTACCATTTACCATCAGATGGGCCGTGGCTCGTCGGCCACTACAGGCAAAAAAAATGTATTTACCGCAAGTTTTTTTTATTATTGCTTATGATGGCAGACGAGCCAGGGCCCACCTGATGGGTAGTGATAACAACTATATCGAGAGTATTGTTAAGCCTCTGCGCACCATTTCACTTCTCAGGTATGAAAAATGAAAGAATAAACGGCTATATTCTGCTACAGTCAAAACACACTGATGTGCTTCATGACCGGTCACACAGGAGACGGTGGTACCAACCCGTTCGGGCCCGATAACAAGTGAGTACTCTCACTTGGTACCTTGCCCTACCACCAGTAATGCAATAGGTGATTGCTTACTTCCCTTAGCCGCCTTGTACGACACCCGCGGGAAAGGATAGGGTGGTGACACTTGTATTCTTAGTCCGTCACCACACAGACAATTATTAAAAAGTATGTATTACATTTCCTTAGTCCGCGACTGTACACCACCTGTGTGAAGCTAAGGCGGGCATAAATAGTAAAACACATCGCACATCGGCAACGACAGTGTCACAACACATAAAAATACGAAATTGTGATAAGTATCCTCTAAGAATCGCAAATGCAACCATTATCTACTAAAAAATCGTCATAATTATAGTGTGATTCCTCACAGAGATATGGCATTTAATACCCTTTTTCACTAAGCCACTTTCCTACCTTTTGCAGCGTAAATAGTGTCATATCAAAGTTAATACACAGCGGGCGTGCATATAGTGCATGTAGTACTGTCATAAGCTGTGTAATGACCCTATTACTGTAAGTAATTCTCATATAATTGCTTTGATTTCTGCAAAAAGATAGTCGTATCATGTGAAGTGACCATATTTTTGAGTTATTCTAACTACGTATTTTAAAATTAGGGAATAGAACTGTCATATTATGGTAAATGACACTTTTCTTGATTTAGCGATAGTTAATACACGAAGTTATATAATAAGTAGAAGTGTTATAATATGTGATATAACTATACTGTCGGTTAAGACAAGTATTTTATTGAGTATTATTTAATGTGTATATAATTCTGATTTATATAGCGTTTATAACTTATCTTAGAACGCGTTACAACTGTTGCAACAATGCTTACTTTTTACTTTATTAGGACAAAATGAAGCGGAACTCAAGAAACAAGTTCATGATTGATATAGTTTTACGCGATAACACTCCATAAGCATCCGTTGGTATGGATGAATCTGAAAATTTGAAAGAAAATTATGGTGTATTTTTTTTTTCTAGTACCCACGTACTTCCAAATTTTACATTACGTTTATTAATGTTCTATTCATATTAATTTTTAGCATTTGCATCTACAAGTTTTAAACGATGTAGTTTACAAAATAATACCTAATTTAAATACCACTATAGCAATACACGAAGTAAGTGTATTGCCCATGTCCAGCAGTGGATGTTAAAATGCATAAGGGATGGGTGTAAGTCTAAATTATTTATTTTATTTTTGAACAAAGGTGATGCTTTCCAAACAGATACAGAAAAGGTTAAAATCTGGGCATATTTACGTGCCAAGCCAGTACCCTGAAGTGATTAGGTCAGCGAAGGAAAAGGGAAGAAAACCTTGACTGAAATAAGTTTTTGCGATTTTGGTGTGTTCAAAACATTAGCACAGGATAGCCTGGGCATCCAAATGTTATAATACAACAATTTACACGATAGTAGAACTATATTGTTCACAATATTTTCCAGTGTAACAAAACTCCAATTGCTTGACAATAAACTGTATTTTACACAATAACTTGCTTCACAACCGTTCACTCGCATCGATATTACAAGACTACCCGCAATCGGCCAAGTCACCTGTATTTATTCTCTAATCCGTTAATAAATTCACTTCTACCCTCCGCAGAGAGTTAAAAATATCTAAATACTATTTTTATTAGTCAATTTAAAGGTGATATTTAATAAAACCCTACACAAACAAAATCTATTACAATATTAGCCGTGACAATATGATAACGCAAGATGCAACAACATTATTTTATAAAACTTCGTTTAATCAAATTGAAAATTTAAAGTTTGATTTTTATAATTTTGTTATTACATTGTTTTTTTTTTTTGATACTTACCTACTGTTTTTAGAATGTTTTAGTTATTAAATCAAGTATTACGCTAGTACATAAATCTATTGGCTTAAGTTCACACGAATTATGCTAAACAATTTCATTTTGTTTAATAATATTGTTTAATAATATGTTTTCTAATGGTCAGGTTATCTTTTGTCTGAAAATTTGCTATATAGCTTTATATATGTATGTTTTGATACCTTCTGTTTCTAATATAACTCTTAATAACTATGTAAAATCATAAATGTATAAAAGTCTTTGATTTATTTTAAAAACTATACAAAGTATTAACAAATAAAAGTGTTTTATTTTATGAAATCTTTAAATAATTTGTCTAAAAAAGTGACACATTAGAGGAATTTAAATGTAATTAATAAATATAAAATAGAAAAAATATCTTTAGATATTTATTTTCATAAAAACATAATAGAGCATTAAACAGTCTTCTTAAATATATCTTAAGTTCTCCGATACGCATTTCCAGAAAAAAATAAATGAAGTTTTTGGTTATAAAAAATAAACAATCGTGATTTCCCAAAAAATGCATTTTTTGTGTTGTGACTGTCCTTGCCGATGTGCGACATGTTCAGAATTGTAGAAAGTATTCACGAAAATGAAATATGCGGTACGAAGTTCACCGGGTCAGCTAGTAATAAATCAAATCAAATCATTTTTATTGTCAACTAAGTGTACATTTATATAGATACTAGCCTTTGTCCGTGGCTTCGCCGCAGCCAAACGTTAGTTATTTTAAGCTTATATCTCAGGTTCCCGATATAGTAACGGGATAAAATGTATATCTGTTAAGTCTAATCGATAGCTATCAAACAAAAAGTTTATCGATAGCTATCAAACAAAAAGTTGCATTTCCATCCGTTCAGTAGTTTTTGCGTGGTGCGCGAACAAACAGATAAACAGATAAATATCTAAAAAACAGTATTTTGTGTTCAGACACGCCTATATGTATAGCATAATACAGTAATTTTTTCTCAAATATCATAAATGTACAGACACAGCTCTGTTAGTTTTATAATAGTACTAGCCGATACCCGCGACTTCGCCAGCGTTAAAATTTTACTTTCTAAATTCGACCCCTATTTTACCCGCGATTTTATAAAACCATTGAAATGTATGTGTATCCTATCTATTATATATAATTCCAATATCACGATGTCTGTCCGGGATGAACTTTGAAACTACTGAACCGATTTTAACTTTTCTTTTTTTTAAATGTGTGTTTTGTTCCAACTTTAGAGATAGGATACTTTATATCTCAATTTATAATTGCAATATTTATTCATGAAAAAATACATATATGGTGGTACGAAGTTCGCCGGGTCAGCTAGTATCAAATATAAAATGAAATTTAACATTCTTAATTCAAAAAAGGTCAAATATGTGTGTTTCTATCTCCCAATTAGAAACCTACCAAACCACATTTCTTTCTTATTATTTTACCTGATCACTTCCTCATCTCCTCTATATCATCATTCCTCTTCATGTCCTATGGCTTTTCTTGGGGTGGATTACTCGCGATGGTTGCTTTTGGTCTATAGGCTACCACGCCAACCACTTATGGGGTGGCAAACTTACCGTCTTACTCACCATCAAGCCGTACAGCCTAGTATAATTAAATGTTATAAACATTGATGTATAAACAAAAACATAGCAACACGCCTGTATTCCCCAAAGGGATAGGCAGAGGTGTATTTACACACCCACGATTCACCAGCTATATTTAAGTCCCACGTAATAGGGGGCGAGCCTATTGCCGTCTACTCCGGGCGGCTACTGAGGATTTTTCTATTTACGAAAAAGCTCAATAACACTGCCCGAGCCGGGAATCGAACCCGAGACCCCATGATCAGCAGTCACTTACACTACCTCTGCACTACAGAGGCAGTTGAAGTATAAAACAGAGAAAATCCACAATTAGGCACTAAAAGTGTACACTATAAATTAGTGCAGATTACGCGTTCCTGCACTCATTTCATTTAGTATTGTTTTCTGCAACGTATCAATATGCCTAATAATACCAAAATCTCTTCTTAAAAACTCATTGACTGTCTAGCTCTTCTTTCCCTATCAGAAGTTAATCGCATCTCTCTCAGAACTGCTTTCATGTGCTCGTGCAGTTGCATTATTAACTCTCATAGAGTTTAAACGATGCGCTCTTTCCTCTGACGGTTCCTGAGAACGCGCATCTCTCATTCTTTTTAAACGATGCGCTCTTGCCTCTGACGATTCCCGAGAACGCGCATCTCTCATTCTTTTAGCATTTCTCGAATTTAGAGATAAGGAAGACCATTTTTTAGGTGGCATCGTAGGTGGAATAAAAAGCACCTAATAAGATAAAAACACAAAAAGAAAAAATGTATACTTAATTAAAATTTATATTTAACTTTACAACGTTTAACTTAACAACTATATTATATAAAGAAAAGAAGGAGAAACAAACAAAAACACTAAACAAACTAATTATATTATTATCTAATACCTACTTTAAACTTATATCTAAAAACTACGTATCTATGTATTTTTAAAATTTAAAACGCGCTTATTCCGAGAAGAGTCAATAAGAACCAAGGCAACGCATTAAGAGTGACAATGTGAGTGAAGTCGGCGCGTTCTTTTTTTTGTGTGTGACGTTTGTTGTTAGCCTCAGATGGCTATAACAACCATACCCGGACAATTGGTGAGCACAGAGGGCTCTCAAACCAACATTTAGGCAACGCTACCCGAGGGCACCCCCTGTGGGGTGGGGATCTCCGCTCGGGCTGTTGCTGGCAAGGAGGGATTTCCCACGTTTATGATTTGAAGTCGGCGCGTGAGCGCCCTCGCCTTTTTATAGATGCAGCGGATGGCCGTTTCGCGCGTTAAACAAAAATCAACCGTATAGCCGTACCCATACTGGCGCGGCGAGATTTGGAAGTTTTATTTCATCTATATCTTGTGTGTTTATAAACCGATTTCTATATATTTTTTTTATAAAATAAATATTAAAGTGTACTTTTTGAATATGGGAGTTTGATAAAGATATATCTACGTGAAATACAATATATTTATGTATATAATACACTTTGAAGAAATGGCTAACGATTAAACACGTTATTGTGGCTAATTTATAAAAGATCGATATTTACTATTCAGAACTTTTTGTAGATATTTTAAAGACCATCATCTATGTAATACATACTTTTGGTGTATGATCAACGTATGCAAGGATAAGAGCTCGAAAGCGCATTTTCATCCGACTTTCTTCAAATTTATCGTCACTACTCAGCTCCTATGTGTCTTAGCTTTATGTTATATAGCCTATAACCTGCCCAGGAGTATGGACTACAATCGTACCAAGTTTTGTTAAAATCCTTTCAGTAGTTTTTGACCCATGCATGCATATACAGACAGACAAAAAATTTACTGAATACATTTTTGGCATCAGTGTCGATCACCGTTCATCCTCCAATATTAATTTTGAATATATATTCAATGTACAGAATTGACCTCTCTACAGTTTTATTATAAGTATAGATAGATGAAGAATTACATTATAGTTTTAGTACTTACAACTTATTTATTTATTTATTTATTCAGGAAAATTAACAATTGTACATTGCTAGTAATGAAAATAAAAAATAGTTTACAATTCAAACTTAAAAAAATGTACAATCAACACCGTTTTCCCCTTATTATTATTATAATGTTAACTAGATACTAGGTATATCTAAAAGAAAGAAAATGATGAAAATGAATTATGATTATGCAGACAGAAGAGAAAAAAAAATACTCTATGTTGAAATTTAACATAACGTATATCTTATCTTCAGAGAAGTTCTCGAGAAAGGTCAGGTCAGAAGTACCCTTAACCGACGTGCATGTATGCGGAATATAATGACAGTGAATGAGGCAAAAAAGGTGAGCAAGGATTGTGGCAAGTGGAAATCCGTTGTCTCTGCCTACCCCTCTGGGAAAAAGGCGTGAGTCTATAAATAAATAAATAAATATATCTTAATAATAATAAATTAAAGAGAATATTTAATAGACTTAAAAAAAATACAAAATGATAAAAATAAAGAAAAACATTAAAACAGCTGTTGAACTGAATGTGTATGTGTTGGACCATCATCCCCGTATTCACTAAGCTCTTTGAAAACTTGATTTCTAAATTGACTTACAGTCAGTGCGAATAAATCAACATCAACAAGTATAATATTATATTGTTCTACTAGCCTACGTATGGGAGAGCGTAATGCGGGATGCATTAGTTCTGCATGTTCCAAGTGCAAATAATGTATTGTCATCACTTCACGACGATATATAGTTCTAGGAACTAAGTAGCATAATTTGCTTACCATTTAACTTAGTGCTAATGCCCGGAGCATTGCAATATTTGTTAAATATTGAATATAAAATTAAATTAAAATTATGTCATATTATTTATAAATTAAGAACTAAATCAAAAACCAAACCTATAATTTTATTAATTAATATTATTGAATTTAATTATAATAATAGTGAAGTAATACAATTATAAAATTATATAAATAAATAATTGTTTCAATTCCATGTCAATATTTTCTTTTTCCTTATTCACAAATTATAATTTGTACTTTAAGAGTAGCTGAGCATGTCAAGTGCTAAAATATAGATCAAAATGTTTGAAAAATCACGCCATCAAATAGTATGAATTTTAATTGCAAAATTAAACTTACTACATTGGACGAATGCATGTAAATGCTTTGCCGATAGAAAAATGTGATAAGGAAATTCGGTATTTCTAGAAATGGTACGATAGCTCAATGGATTAGAGCACTTCCCCGGAAAGGAAGGGACGCAGGTTCGATTCCCGCCTGTACTAAAATACTCCTTTTTCCTTATTCACAAATTATAATTTGTACTTTAAGAGATTCTTACAAGTCATTGAGCTTTTTGTACCTATACGTCAATAATACAATGCAAAGTGATTTCTAATCTGGGCATATCCGAATATACTAATATTCTTTGTCTAACATACAGCCTAAGAATATTTTTTTTTAAAGTAGGTACAAAAAGATTTTAACAAGTAGGTACAAAAGGTTTGTTTATAAATGGCACTTCTATTTAGTCTTTTTGTGATACAGATTTAAAGAATTCTAAGTTTGAATATCCTGACTAAAACTCAATTAGACTTTTAGCACAACTTAGGATTCGATTTCAAGAACTTAATTAGATTTAGGCTACATAACTACGAGTATATTGCTTAATTAAAGGAATGTAATACTTTTCCGTTGCCCTACTTTTTATTCCCTGTTCCCTTATTACAATTCTTATAAACATGTATTGAAGGAAGGTGGAGTCAAGAAGTCTCCGAAACCGGCGAGCGTGTATGAAGAGAGTTATGAATGTTGAGGAAGCGAGAGATGTATGCAAGAATAGAGCCTCTTGGCAATCTTTTCTCTCTGCCTACCCCGCAAGGGAATTGGCGTGATGATAAGTAAGTAAGTATTCATTCAGGTCGGTGGAAGAATCATCGTCCATGGCCCTCTCCGCCGCCATTACGTCCTCGTAAAAAGTTGCACTCATTTTTTTTGGGCTAATTCGTTTCTTAGGCTAATTATTATTATCACCACTGAAGTAATGTAACATAGTTCCAGTGGCCCTCCAATATAGGCGGAGAGACGGCCCACAGCGGGTTTATTTTGTGAGTAGGGGTCTCACACTACCCTGTTCGTTGCTCCGAACGACGGGGTATGCGGTTAGGTACATTCTTTCCCGCCTTACCAAAAAAGGCTAATTATTATTATAAAGATAATCTCTTGGTCATCCCAGTTCAACCCATGCTTTCAAAATGTTAAAAAATTCTGAAGTATTTTAAATTAAATATCTAGATTTGTCAGTGATTCTTTAAGTTGTATCTAGGGCAGATTTATTTTATTACCTAAATGAATTTGTTTGTCAGTGGAATACATATTTACTGGAATTTCTAAAGGATTTCTACCGCTCACCATGACGTTGCATCTACTGTGTTGCCAAGTAGGGTTCAAAACCCTTAGACCTTATTGTGTTCCCATGTAAAATAATAAAATAATGGACTGCCATATTGAATTTTCCCGCGTATTTATATCTGTGTGTTGGTGCACTTGCGTCGAGCTTTCTGTTAAGGGCGAACTTCGGGGTGTAATTCAAGGTTGAGTCCCCGTCCCAAAGTATTGATTTTATCCCCGGATGTGTAGACCTACCTAGGTGTTTCGGGTACCTAGAGATTTCTGACGCAGATATTTATGCTTATCAAGGGCTCTCGCGGGGAGGAGTGCGGGGCAATGAATAGTTATTGATTTATTTGATAGAGGTTATGAAAGGTAAACAACAGCATAATTTATAATAGAATTCTATGGCGCAATTTCAGATTTTTATTTTATAGGATCGTCAATGACATTTCAAAAAAATAATAAACAATTCTACAAAAAGACTAAGATTCATTACTTATTGCATGAATTAAAAAAAAAAATAAAGATATTATTAAAACGCAACTAATTTTTGTTACGCTTTCACGCTGTAACTGCTGAACCATTCATAATCCAACTTAGCGCACATACAGTCTGGAGCCACAAAAGGACAATAGACCAATTTTCATCCGGAGATTGTTTATTTTTTTCTCATGGGATAGCTATTTTAACATAGAGAAAATTAGTGCACCATATTTGATGTATTTATATTCTGAAGTCTATGCAGACGGCCTTGCGTGCAGATTATAGTAATATTATATATTCGAAAGTAAGATTTACGATGTACCTACCAATTGTTGCTTGTTGTCAATCATCGTGAAATTTTGCACACATGCCTGTAGGTCTGGCCTAGAAACGGCCTAAAGAACTTAGAACTAGCCTAAGTGGCTACATTACCTGTCTCGAAAATTTTAAAATTACTGTGGGATAGTTGCATAGAGACTGCATAGAGTTAATTATTAATGTACTGAAAGCCCACGCGGACAGCATCTAGTTTCTTCTATAAGGAAAAAATAAAATCGATCTTTACTATATTAGTGTCTTTATTGGACAACATCAAACATTTATTTTCCATAAACATCTAGAGAGTTAAAACAGTCATATATATTTTAAAAACTTACATAAGTTATTACAATTATGTAAACACAAGGAGATAGCACAATATTTAATTATTACGACACTGAAATTTTATGTATCGGTAATAGGCGTATGTGACTCCTAATTCAAATATATATTTGAATAATTATACTAATTCGGAATAAGAATATTTTCTTGAACTAGAAAAAGTTTTGTTACAAGTGGTACTTAGGTCTCTTTCCCTCAAACAAAATGCATTACGTGATTACGTATCTATGGAGTTTAAAACCCTCTATCGGAACGCATTTACATGCATTAATCCAATATAGTAAGTTTAATTTTGCAATTAAAATTATTACTACGATGGCGTAAGTAGTACTGTAGCTCAGTGGATTAGAGCACTTCCCCGGATAGGAAGGGACGCAGGTTCGATTCCCGCCTGTACTAAAATACTCTTTTTTCCTTATTCACAAATTATAATTTGTACTTTAAGAGATTCTTACAAGTCATTGAGCTTTTTGTACCTATACGTCAATAATACAATGCAAAGTGATTTCTAATCTGGGCATATCCGAATATACTAATATTCTTTGTCTAACATACAGCCTAAGAATATTTTTTTTAAAAGTAGGTACTTAAAGTTTTTAACAAGTAGATACAAAAGGTTTGTTTATAAATGGCACTTATTTTTAGTCTTTTTGTGATACAGATTTAAAGAATTCTAAGTTTGAATATCCTGACTAAAACTCAATTAGACTTTTAGCACAACTTAGGATTCGATTTCAAGAACTTAATTAGATTTAGGCTACATAACTACGAGTATATTGCTTAATTAAAGGAATGTAATAATTTTCCGTTGCCCTACTTTTTATTCCCTGTTCCCTTATTACAATTCTTATAAACATAACTACAAAAGTCTTTGCTCAAGAGCGAAGGCTGATAGAAAGCTTTCTCTCAAAAATATAATTTTGTAATTTAAGCTATATTACAAATAAAAACGGCTTAGCAAACCCTGTAGCTATGTTTTTTAAATTCGTTCTGTTTTGTCTCCATTGATCATAAAGTAATATCATATCTCAGGTACACACACGCATATAGATTTAATAGTTTCAAATATTATTTTATGTATCAGACATATTCTCATCCTCGCATATGTTGTTATAGGCCAGCTCAACCCAGCGTTGCCCCTGGGTGTTTGATCCAAACCAGTTGGGAGCATCCCGCCGGATAACTTCCGGATAATTTAACATACGCTGTTTACAACGCCACAAAAGCTCACCGCGCGAATTCGCGGGCAAATTATTGTGGCTGCTTTCCATAGTAAAAAAAAAATATTTGTCTAGAAATTCTCGTAGACCAGGCGGTAGCGTGGTGTACATCATATCCTGATTTATCGATTGGCTGAGAATCTTTCCAGCGGTAACCAGAAGCGATGCCTTCCATGACTTAGAGTACACTAAGCGCATTACGCTTTGAAAGGCCGTGGAGCAGGCCATCGGATACAATTCAGAATGTCTGCGAAGTGTATTGAATGAGACTCCTTGCCCAATCCTGTTCAAATAGAACTCCAGTGTACCGTGCCACATATCTAGTTTCACTCCCACGACGGTACCACAGGAAAATCCTGCACAGTCCTGTGTCGACTCTCTGTTATGCCAAATATATCCGCAGTAAGACAATCCGTAAGCTTCATTGTCATTACCCAAGACAGAACGGTATTCGTTTGCGTTACCACGCAAATTAAAGTTAGCACTTCCTACGCCTACCATGATGTCTGTGCCAAACGGCTTGGTCAACATCTTCACTTCCCAATAATAAGTGTAATCGTGGTTGAAGAACGTATCGCCTTTGACAACAGCGGTACCCATACTCGCGTATGGGTGAAACATCACCTGAGTATTTCTACGATATATTCTCACACAGTCACCGGTCTCGTTTTCGTTGTTTTCCCACGTCCATTCTAAAATATTATATTCCTCTCCACAATGACATTTAGGCATTACTTCTTTGTTCCCTGTAAAACAGGAACAAAAAGATGAAGGGAATTGGACCGGTATGTTTCGAACGGGGAACATTATATACACTTAGGCCGTTTGAAAGTAAATTTTATTAATTTTAAGCGTAGAGCTAAAATACCACTGAAGTGTTTTACAGCATCAATTTATTGAAGGTAAGGAAATTCAGGCAGTAAAGCTCACATTTTACTGAAAAACACTACACTGCGCTATTTCCAGTACGCTCACTGCATCTTTGATTATTGAAACCTGTAGCAACGTGAAGTGTATACAGTTACATGTTCTTAAGTTATCCAACTTGTATCTATGCCCGCGTTATTTTAAATTAGGTATGTTGACGTAAATACTACGAGCTACAGATATACACGCTGTAGCATGTTCGTAGCACAAATTTAAAGTGATTTTAATTTTTTTGCTCATAACATAATCTCATAATATATTCATAATTGAAATTAAGTATTTTGTTATTTCTAGTTCTGCAATAATAAAAAATGTTTATGAGTACCTAAAAAGACCTTTCATTTGCAACATCATTCGAAGTAGTAATCAAAAAATTAAGTTATAATTACAATATGTACTTAACCATCTCCTTAAATTACATTAGGTATGTAATAACTAATTTAGTCGGATATTAATAAGTAATGTGCACATAATAAGGTACATTGTAATGTTCTTCTTCTATAATTAGTAAAGTGCTATGCCATCACTTACACATTATACTTTAATCAACACAAGTTTTTGAAAATAATCTAATGTGTATCTTATCTTATCTTCTTGTTTAATGGCTCTTGTTGTGGCAGTGTGAGCACAATTTCGCCAATATCGAGTATTAATTTAAGGTAGACCGTCAAACGAAGGAAATTTGTTCGGTGAAAGAGAAATAATAATCTAATGTGATGATATGATTCTTATAATTTCCCGCCAAAACCTGTGTAGTGTGTAGTATATAGGTATACTGAGATGTATGTGTTTTTTATTATTTTATTTTTATTAATTTGTTTAAGGCATTGGCAGAACCATCAGCCTAACAGCAACTTATAAACATCGTTATTCTCTCATCACACGTACCTAAGTTTAATTCATAAAATAAGTCGTAGTGGAAGTCAGTCATATAAAATTAGTCAGTCAAGTCAAAGTCCCGCTCCAGTAAGACGATGGCGACCTTACTGAAGTTTCTATGGAGTTTTGGAGACAACAGGAAAAAACACGCTAAGTCGCACTATATCACTTGCCAACACTTATGCACATACACAAATAGTTAATAAGCAAAAGGCCACTAATTTTACACATTAACCTCTCCGCGCCGACGCGGTATTTAACTTTGTGTGGATGTGTAAGTGTAACATAGACTAACCATATAAATGTGTAATCTGAAGCTTCATAGACTAAGTATATTATTTATTTACTTAGATAAAGGCTTAGATAAATAACCTATAGATGTAGCCATGATACATTAGGAAGTGTAGAAGTGAGACGGGCATATACGAAAACCGAAATACGCTAAGAAAATTGAGACAAATATCGTATCTTCCTGTCTCATATGACGTGTAGGTTTTTCAGCTGGCGAACTTTCAAATAGTTCGCCATACAACTTAATCACCATGACTACCAGGGATGCCATTAAAATGAAAATTACGTGCCGTGTTTTATGTTTAAAAAAATGCCGTGTCTCAAACAAATTTATTAAAAAGCAGACTTTCACGCCTGATAATAATAATAAATAATTATTATAATAATAATTACATATTGTTCTAATAGTTACAATGATTAAAAAGAAGGTTTCCGTACAAAATCTATAAAAATATGTCAGATAAACAAACTTTATTTGAATTTCACTAAATTCATCCCGCGGGAAAGGATGTGATGGTGACACTTGTATTCTTAGTCCGTCACCACACGGACGTTGCAAGAAAAATATAATGGTTGGCACACAATATTTAATGATGGGTCAAAGAGTACCAATGGTCTAGGAGCTGCATTTATTTTATAATCCATTTCTTAAAAATAGTGGAAGTTTTACCGATAGCCTATGAAGTATTGAAAAAGATCTACGACTTGCAATCGAGGAGAGTGTCTTTGAGACTGCAATGGATCCCAAGATATATCAGAATTAGGGATAACGCAAAGGCAGACCAACTTGCTAAATCAGCATCTTCGAGTAGGACATACTATGATATATTTCCTCATTACAGCAGCGAAGTAATCCCTAGATACAAAAGGACATTCTGCGATATATGGCAGGAATATTTTGATTTAAGATCAAGAGAAAAGGGTATTTGGTATAAAACCACACAGTGCTCAATCTTTTGCAGCCCCTGGTCCGGAGATGTCATAATTAACAGGCAATATTTAAAAATTGTTTTCAAACTCCGTTCCGGTCACAATCCATCTGCAAGTATGCATTTCTGTTAAAAAAATGCACCTCACCCAAATGTGAGATATGTGATGTGGTGGAGGAAGTGCATCATTTGTTAGTAGAGTGTGATAGGAAGCGGAGTCATAGCGAAGCGTTGTTGAGAGAGTCTGGGCTGATTAGAAGCAAGGTGGGTATATTCCATTCCATTCTGGCAGTATCCGCTTCAATTGCTGCAAGAAGGGTATATGAGATGGTGGTTGCTCCTCCCTGCTGCTTAGATTAGATTAGGTTAAGGTTGTTATTAGTTAAGAGTACAATGGGACTGGCATATCCATGTTTGATAAAAGTCTCCAAACTAAATAAAGAATTAAAAAAAAATATACATTTTATTTATCACAATATCCGATGTGAAATCGCTACAATACGTTTACTAATAACTACGTGATGTTGCAGAATTTTAGTGTCGAACATGTCATATAAAATAAAACCTTTTTTAAATAGTAACGTTAAAATTTTGTGGAAGTTTAATATCTCTAAGCTCTCACCTAATTTTGCATTCACAGTATTAATCAGGATAATAAACGATCGATATTAATGTATTAATCAATTAGTTATTTATTTTGACAGTGGTAAAAATTATATCGTGATCTTCATTTAATTTTTGCCACATTTAGGGCGTAATAGCCAGACTGAAGTGTAATATTGCTGTCTCATGAGTGGCCACGCGATGGCTACATCTATAGGTTTTTTTTTAAGGATCTTAGATAAAGGATAGTAATAGATATGACATACGCGTACACCCGTAAGGGACAGATATAAAGTACATGCAAAAACAGTGATACCAGGTTATGATACATTTTCCCCATTAATAATTATTAACTACTAAATACGCAGTTATATACTGACATATATGGCTGATCTATATAATTTATAAGTTGTTTATTATCCTTTATTAAACTTCTATTTTCCATCCTAATAATTTTGCCATAGCACAATTTGCTGAGGTGTTTCAAAACTTCAAGTCCATATTAACTGACCATATTTATTTACATCATTACTAGGGATAGTGTTTGTTGGACCCCTAAGGAAATTTCAAGCAACTGTATAAACAAGTGAGCATGAATACTAAAACTTCTCTGGCCACGGGTTGCACATCATCTTCTACGTGCTGGCCATAATATCTTCTTCAATGTAGTTCTAAAATACATATAACATAATTGAATTAAAAATATAATTTTGTGATATAGTTGATCATTACTAATATTACAAATGCGAAAGTGAGTTTACTTATTTGTTTGTTAAAAACTTGCCTAGTGCTGGCTGGAAGGCTTCACAAGCCATCAAGATTATCTCTAGGCTTACAGGCTCACAAATAATCACTCCACCACCTATACCGGGAGTATTGTCAAGCCGCTGCTCACTATTTCATTTTCAGTCATGAAATGAAAAAATTAACAGTTAAAAAAAATAGTTTAAATTTAAATTTATGTTGTTAAACTAAATACTACTACTCCATATGTGCTTATTTGTTTGTTACTTAATCACGCAAAATATGACTAGATGGATTTGGGTAGTATTTGGCACACATACGTAGGATCATTTTTATCCTGTTATTGGTACGGGATCAGGAATTACGCCTCATTTTGGTTATTATCGCGTTATTAGGTGGTTTCTGTGTGGTGATTGACTAAGAATACAAGTGTCACCATCTTATTCTTTCCCACGGGTATCGTACCAAACGACTAAGGGAAGTGAGCAGTTGTCACCCATTGCATTACTGGTGGTAGGGCTGGGTAACAAGTGGGATTGCTCGCTATAGCGCCCGAGCGGGTTGGTACCACCATCTCACGTGTCGTCCATGAAGCACATCGGTGTGTTTTGGTCGTAGCAGGAGATACCTGTTAATTTTTTCATTTCACAACTTAAATGAAATGGTGGACAGCGGTTTGACAATACTCCCGGTATAGGTGGTGGAGTGATTATTTGTGAGCCTGTAAGCCTAATAGACATTTTTAATAGCTTGTGAAGCCTTCCAGCCAGCACTAGGCAAATTTTTAACAAACAATTATGTAAACTCACTTTCGCATTTGTAATATTAGTAATGATCAACTATATCACAAAATTATATTTTTCATTCAATTATGTTATATGCATTTTAGAACTACATTGAAGAAAATGCTCACTTGTTTATACAGTAGCTGGAAATTTCCTGAGGGGTCAAACAACACTATCCCTAGTAAAGATGTAAATAAATATAGTCAGTGAAGATGGACTTGAAGTTTTGAAAGACCTCAGCAAATTGTCCTTTTGCAAAATTATTAGGATGGAAAATAGATGGTTAATAAAGGCTAATAAACAATTTTTTCAAGTTATGGTCGCAGTTATTGTGTGTTTATTTGTATACAGTTCACTCATTACTTAACCGGCCTGGCGGTCTAGTGTTTAGTGACCCTGACCGCGAAACTGGAGATCGTGGGTTTGATTATAACCCATGATAACTATATATATATATATATATATATATATATATCACGCATATATATATATATATATATATATATGCGTGATGGCCACGAGTATCTGCTTAATGTGTATATATCTGTAACGACACAGTGTAGTCAGTATATAACTGCGTATTTAGTAGTTAATAATTATTAATGGGGAAAATTTATCATAACCTGGCATCACTGTTTTTGCATGCACTTTATATCTCTCCCTTACGGGTGTACGCATATGTCATATCTATTACTATCCTTATCCTTTATCTTAGTTTATTTAACACGACTCGCTGCTAATTTATTACTAAGGATGAAGAAAAGGATGCACGTCATATTAGGCTATAGCAAGAGTGAGCGAGACACTTGTGTAAGTTTTTATCGTTTTCATCAAGGTATGCGTTACTTTTTTTGGAGGCAATTCAACTGGCTCCGAACAAAAGTAAGGTAGTCAACCGTCCCAATCTGTAAGTAAGCTTGTTTTTGTATTTGCGTAAGAAAGAACGTTCATTATTCTCGTTATTATGCTAATGTTACAGGTTCTAATACATTTTAAGCAAAATATAAACATAATGCTTAGATGAAGTATCTATAGATGTAGCCATGGTACATTAGGAAGTATGAAAGTGAGATAGGGGCATATACAATATTGGTAGGTACCTAAGAAAATTGAGACAAAGTATCATATCTTCTATCTCATATGACGTACCGGTTTTTCAACTGGCGAACTTTAAATAGTTCCCCATATAAGTACTATCACCATGACTACCAGGGCTGCCATTAAAAGGAAAATTAGTTGCCGTGTTTTGGGGTAAAAGTTGAAAAAATGCCGTGTCTCAAACAAATTTATTCAAAAAGTAGACTTTCACACCTAATTACATATTGTTCCTATAATTCAGTGATTTTAAAAAGAAGGATTCTGTACTGAATCAACAAAAGAAATTGCCAGATAACCAAACCTTAGTTGAACTTCACTAAATTCGTCCAAATCATCATAATATTACTGTCTGATATCACTGATAATTATTTCTTCTACTTCTTCTGTCAAATCGTATTCTGAGCAATCTTTTCCCTTCTTAGACAATCTTAGTATTACTTTACTTACTTTACTCTTTGACCATTTTCCATATTTTAATCTAACACTTGTTTAGATAGTTTTTGAAATAAGTACAATTTCCTTCGGCCCGAAGCAATGATTTTGTTTCTGGATTTTGTCTTGATTGTATTTACACCAATAAAAATCCTATCGCAATCTGCAATAGCATGAAGTAGGGACAAAATCTTTATTATATTATACTGTTGAATAATCTACTAAACTTAGATAGTGAATACGATCAACGGATAGTGATTTAAACAATATTAAATTTCATTGTGGAATGTACATAAACTAGGCATGTTTTTAAAATAATGAGCAGCTCTAACATAGTACATTTATTTTCACAGTCAATGTTAAAATTTTGACATAAATATAAATTTTCACGGACATGGTGACATTCATGGTGATTCATTCGGAATGAGCAAAGAAGGAAAATTTAAAAAAAAATACAAAGTTGTCTACGGTTTTCAAACCGATGGCAATCCTAAAATAAAAAGTCTATTTTGTAGCCTGACATCAGGGCTGAGGCTATCTCCAATAACGGGTTATCCATTATTTACGACAGACCCTGTATATATGTATGTTGATAGAATCACCTAAATACCCTATTTGATTGTAGGTTTTTTTATTTTAATTTTCAAAATGGTAGCTTTTTGAACTTTACTGTTCGCCAAACGCTATCTGTCAGAAATTTATGTAGTTATATTACCCAAAGTTACTGTTTATACAGCCATTTCCATAACATTATCTTTATTGTTGTGACAAAAGGAGTTAGTTTATGCAGAACTATAAAAATGAACCTGCCAGGGAGGAACTGGAATAAACGCGGTCATTAGTGTGATTTTTGTGAGTGCCAAGTGGAACGTCCTGCCCGTATACTTATTCTCCAAGTAAACATTACTTTGAGTGTATAATTTTCCTAACTTTATATTATTATGTTTTTATACCGGCAACACTGAATAGGACAGTAGCGAAGCTGCCAGCCGGTGAAATTGATTATATACTAAAGTATTGATTTGATACCTCGGACCAATAATAGGTCCGAGTTTGATAGGTACCTCATAGGTACCTAGAGTAAAGCTGTTGTGTTCAAGTTAGTCTGCTCTGTGGAAGTTAGGAGTTGCGCATAGAGTTTTAGTTCTCAGTGGTTCTCACGTCAGCGAGCGGCCATTTTGGCGTCACTATCGCACATTGTACTTGGAAACGACAGGTAATGAATTGATTGGAACGCCCTCATTGAGATATTATAGAAGCTCTTTTTAGACAGGTATAATAACGTATGATTACTTACATATTGCCTCTAAAATAATTAAACTAATATTTTTTTTACAATGATCAGTGAAAGTTAGTAACATAATAAGTACCTAAGAAATTAAAAATAATGTGATACTCTAATCTTCCTTGTGAATAAAGTAGTGTATTCGTCCAAAGAATACATTGACGCAAGCGCCACCGTCTGCCCCATATAGCTTTCTTTCAGTGGCGGTAATTTGACGATAATTTGTACCTATGTTTAACGAAACTTTTGGAACACATGGGGCTTTTGTTGTACAATCCTTAAGTGTAAAAGCAAAACCGCGTTGATAAGATGGCGGATATAAAGTCGATAGTCTTGCATTCAGTTTTAACGTAGGTTGTGCTGTACAACCTGTCGAATTTTGATCAGTGTTGTGAGTTTGTGAATAAAGATCAGCCACACTACGTAAGTTATAATAATATGTTCCAACTACTTAATAACCCTTATAAGTCCAGTTAATATTTTTGGTTTCACTCAACTTTGTCATAAATAATAAAAACACTATCATACCGTACCATATGTATATAATGCCTCAAATTAGAACTATTAAAATTACCTAGAAACATTTGGTTATATTCTGCAAAGACGGCCAACAATTGTAAATGTTTTCATAAAATTCTTACAACAAAGTACAGATTCTATGAGTAAGTTTTTTTAGTTTGTGGAATAATATGAGTTACTAATGTTTTAGAATCATACTACATTCTTTAATTTGTAGACATAATTGTCAATTTTAGTGGGGAAATATATTTTTTAAATTTCTAATTACTTAGTAGCAAAACTAATAATATTTTATTCTTGCATGTATATGTTTTTTTGTTATAGAATCATGCCGCCTCCCGATGAGAATGATAAAAACAAGCAAACCTTGTTTGCCACCACTGTAATAGCAGGTGAGATTTTTTAACAGGAAACAGAAGTTTTAAATACTTGGGGTCGAGAGTAAGAACAATGAATTTTAATATTATCAGATAAACCGATGACTTGCTTTTAAATGTGCTGTATTGTTATCCAAGGGAGTAAAACTAATGTGAGGAACTTCAATGCTAAATGGCTAGTGGCGGAAGAAGTAATAGTGGTCATTACTTTTTCAGTTAATTCTCCTGAAGAGGAAGAGTCACCTAATGGTGGAGTCACATATTTTGTGGACGAAGAGGGGAGATACTATTACCAACCAGCAGGAGAAAATCAGGGATTGGTATCCCTACAGACTACAACTGAAGAAAATGAGGTAAATTTAATAAAATTAGATAATTTTACTTAATGTGAACGAAAATTTATCCCACGGAAAAAGATCTCTTTTGTTCTGTTAACAGGATTAAGATGAAAATATTCAATGAAATTTTGTCTGTGAATTCACTCTTCACTCTTTCAATATCAATAAATAGTGACGTGTACCATATGGTTTACTAATTTTCATCAAAGTTGTTATTTCAAGGAATTGAATATCACATATGCTGAAACCGCATATTTCATTTTTAGTGTGTGAAGTTCACAAGATCTATTATACAACAAGATGAGGATTTAGAATACCTTATCTTTATAGTTTTGTCTGACTTGAAACTATTTTATTTAGTTCAATCAATATTCTTACATCAATTGCCTCTTTGTATTTTAAATTGGAAATAATATGATTTTTTGGCAGAATAATATAAAGAAATAATTGTTATCAAGGATACAATCATTCTCTGTATTTAAAATAACATAATACACATCCAATTATTAGAAATCTAAATTATAAGTTGGCAATTCAGGGAGAAGTAGTTGGAAAATCTAATAATTCTAAATATTATTTACATTTAGCAGAATTAATATAATTATCATCTTAGTTAATTGCCTCGATGGTGCAGCGGTAGTGTGTGCAACTGCTGATCATGAAGTCTTGGGTTTGATCCCCGAGCAGGCCAATGTTATTGAGCTTTTTTCATAAAAAGAAAAATTCTCAGTAGCAGCCCAGAGTTTTGAAATGTAGGCCAGTAGATGGCAATTGGCTCGCCCCCTATAATGTGGGACTTAAACATAGTTGGAGAACCGTGGTTGTGTAATACACCTCTGCTTATCCCTTCCGGGAATAAGCACACCTGGCTTCTATGTTTTTGTTTTATATCATCTTAGTTATTTTTAAAAAACTTCTGTGGAAGAGTTCAACTATTAATATATTATTTTAGAAAAAGAAACATAATTTTAAATAGAAACTAATATTTGGACAAAAAATTATTATACAGCATAATTTTTTTTAGTATTTCATTTGAACTGATTTATCCTTTATATGCCCAGTTACACATTTATAATGTGAGTTGTGGAATTTTCAGGTTATTAGTGAAGAACATCTAATGGTTGAAACAGATGGTACTGATGGTTTCCAAACTGTCACCTTAGTGCCATCGGAGTCTAGCACTGGTGAAGTTAGCTATGTGCTGGTGGTTCAGGAGGAGTCCAAACCCATTGTTAATTTAGATATCCATTTAGCTGAGGTGAGCTTTGGGGTTTTTATATAAAAATTAACATTAACAACCCTCAATGATTGACACAAACTAAATAATGAACAGTCCACTGTTCAAAAAACATATGGAGTGTTATTTTGAAAAAATGTGGGGGTATAGGGTGCTCTAAGATTCTTAATGATCTGCCGTTTTCTTTGATTTTTTTCAATTTGCAATCTCTTGCAAGTTCTTGTACAAGTTCGAAAGAGGTTGAGCAGTCTAGAATTCGAGCCAATATTTATAAAATTGTGAGGCAGTGTCATGATAGTGTTTTTTTATTATACTATTCGGGAGAAATGCAAAGCTATGTTAAGCAGTTACTGTAGCCTATAGCAGCACTAGACGCATCACCCGCATGTGGCAAACTTCTATTAAAAGGATAGCTGGTAGAGAGGGCAGACAATAAGAAGAGGATAAGGATTCAGTAGTAGTACAAGACTACAGTAGGAGCACCTACCACTGCTTCACACTAATCTTCTATCAAAAGTTCCAACTAATTTGGAGACAAGCAAGGGTCTACCTTTAGAAACATCTTTACATAAAACCTTAAAGAATTGTACACCTAAACCTACGTTGGTGAAAACCGCATGAAAATCCGCCTGGTAGTTTCTGGGTTCCTTGTAGACGTGGCGAGTGGCCCTTTTTATATAATACTAACCTTTGCCCGCGGCTACACCGCAGCCAAACGCTATATTTAGCTTATATCTCAGGTGCCCGATATAGTAGTCTAATCAAGAGCTGTCAAATAAAAAAAGTTGTATCAAAATCCGTCCAGTAGTTTTTACATGATGCTCGAACAAACAAACATAAACAGACATGACATCTAAAAAAAACGTTTTTGTGTTTAGGCATGCCTATATAGCCTAATACAGTCATTTTTTCTCAAATATCTTAACAGACACTGCTCTGTTACAGCTTTATAATACTATAGATGTATATATATATTTCTTATTGCCATTACATGTTTAGCAAGTAGACAAGACTACGGAAGACATATATAACTTTGAGGATGAGGAGCCTCTTGAGGAAGTATCTGAAGAGGAGTCTACAGAAGGGAAGCCCACTCCCAAACAAACCAAAGCGATACGACGTCATTACACATGCAACTTCTGCACTTACACTAGTCATAGACGGTGAGTATTTTTTTAAATTAGTGAGGTTATAAATGAGGCTGACATTGTCTAAAAAGATGGCAAATAACAGACATAACCCAAGAAGAACATTATTATAGTGTTTTCCAACAATTTTAGTACTTTAGTTTCATATGAACAAATTTTAATATATTCTTAGCTTTCCAATTACGGCTCCTCTGTGCCGTGCGTACGCTACTTGCTCAATATCGAAATATGGTGTTAGGTAACTAATAGCTAAGTAATATAATGTTAAAATTCCTGTCTATAACGTGCCTTGTATTTTGAGAGATTATAGCGCCGAAATATCTTCAGTTACAAGTTTGACCACATCTACCAAAACACCAATAAATCACTGCAATACATTCAGCCTTCATTTCACAATAACAGTATCTGAAAGTTTGACATGATATAAAGCGCTTAAGTTTTCCGGAAATATCACTTCTAGGCCCTAGTGTGAAATATCTATGCTTCTGCCTGACACAGCTGGTCATATTGACTGGACTTTGATTGTACAAACCGCAAATGATAATAATTTAAATAAATAATTCTATAAATACTTAAATATTTTGGACATTAATATCTGATTATGCAGAATTCCCAATAAGATTTATATTTTCATCAAAAGATTTATTATTATTATATAATTTACGTCTCTGAGTTCACGAATACGATATTTCCCCAGCGCAACTACATTTCCTTCTTCAAACAAGGTTTGAAATGAATACTTATGGTACGGCGGTATGGCCTTGTCCGATTAGTACAGTTCACTTAACGCGAGGTAGCCCACCTTGCGTTAAGTTTGCTGGTAACATACGCGAAAAAAACAGATTTTAAATTTTTGACCAAGAAGACTAGTCACGACACCATTCTCATAAGATTCAACTAAGAGTCCCTCACCTAGCATCAGATGAGTTGCCCTAAAAGTGACACATGTTTGTAGACACCTTTTGCGTGCTTTGAAAGGCATTTAAAGCACTTCTGGCAATGAAATAACACCACCTTGTAAGAATAGAATAAAAGTCTGACTCTGACCTTGTTGTAAAATAATGTTGTGGTAATTAAACACAACTAGGATGTTTGTATCATGGAAATAAGATAGGCAGTCACTCCGTATTAATACTGGTGATTAGCTAATGCCGAACTGATTGGAAGTCGATTCCAACAAAGTTTATCAAAGGCTACGACAGTGCAAAGGAAATCTTGGAAATTAACCAAAAGTTATCCGATATTGCCAGTGTGTCTGATTCATTGTAAAGGTCCTCCTCGTGATCATTAGCTGAATCTTCAATGAGCTGTAAAAGAGATCAGGGTAGATACAGAAAAAATACATGTCTACACAATAAATAATAAATAAATACTCACGGACATTTTCACACAACGTCCTCTGGTCCCAAACTAAGCTTAACGCTTGTGCTATGGGTATCAGATTATGGATATAATACATATATTACTTTTTTTTGGAAATACTTTCATATAATAGATAGAAAACACCTTGATGCAGTACAAATATTTGTGTTCATCACACAAATAATTGTCCTGAGTAGGAATCGAACCCACAACCTTGTGTACGGAAGTCGGTTACATTACCGACTATGCCACGAGGCGTCGTATGATATCCTAATATATATTTTCTTTACAGGTATCTTCTAAGCCGTCACATGAGATCTCACTCGGAGCATCGCCCGCATAAGTGTAATGTTTGCGAACGTGGTTTTAAGACCACAGCTTCATTACAGAACCACATGAATATGCACAATGGGATCAAGCCCCATGTCTGCAAGTACTGCAAGAGTCCCTTCACCACTTCCGGTCAGTGGTAGCTTGTATCTGTATATAGTAATTACATAGTCTCACGCCTGTTTCTTAGAGGAGTAGGCAGAGACTATTGCCACGTGTTGCTGCCTTTTGGATGAAGTAACTTAAATATCAGTTGCATTCCCACGGGATTCTGTTTTGAGCCTAACGGTAAGATCAAGATTGTGTTTGATCTCCGTTTTCAGTGTCATGTCGGAGATGGGTTTTTATTATAATTTTATTACAAAATATTCACTAAAGGTTTAATACCCAGCTCTTGATACTGTAGCTTTGCAGTGAGATGATTATAATTTTATGTTTCTTTTTCGATAGGAAGGAGCTATTTTAATTCTGATCAGCAAATGAAGCCGAGATAAAATGATGACTGCTAATTTTTTAGCTAAAAATTCAGAGGATCTATTTCAATACTATACTGTAGTGACAAATAGTAGATTTTTATACTACGAGGGTGGGAAACAAGCATACGACCCACCTGACGATAAGTTGTCACCGTAGCCTATAGACGCTAGCAACACCATAGACATCAATCGCGTTTCGCCAACTTCTAGGAAAGGAATAGGAAAGAGTGTTCATATAGTTTATTTACATTTTAATGTCTATATGATATTTTATTCGAATGTTTTTCCTTCTTTAATCCTTGCCCAATCACAATCAGATGTTATATACTTATTGTTGAATGTCTTTTCAACAATGATGTGAGGAGAAGCTACTCCAATTACAAACCATTTGTGATGGTATTTTCCATAACAATGTATTATCATAATAGATACCCATGTTAGATAAGACTGAAGGCCATAGTGTAAGTTTGTTTCGCAATAGCTCAATTTAAACTGACAAATTAGACTACCAAATATCTGGATATCAAGAAATAGGTCCAGAGACGCGAGGCCTATTTCAAGAGCATTCTTTGATGGTATTTTCCATAAAAATGTATTCTATTAAGAGATACCCGTGTTAGATAAGGCATGATGTTTGGTGGCCTTAGTGCAAATTAGTTTGACTTTAGCTCAATTTAAACTAATATTGATTACCAAATATTCGGATATCATTGACCCAAATCTCGTCTGACAAAACGTTACTGTATTTGTACCTATATGATTTGTTATTGTGTTTTTCTAATAGGAAATTAGGTGCATGAGGCTGTAATCGCCCTGAAAGACGCGTGTACGCGTGGCGTAACCGATCGCTAAGCATCGAGCTATGTTTTGGTTGTAGAGGGAGATAGCCGTGTCACACTATTATTTACTAACCTTGACTTTTCAATTGAGTTGCACGAACTGTGGTCACGAGGGGACTGCTGAGGCAGGTATTCGTTATATATTAGTTGTTGTTTTTTTCGATATGCGGTCTCTGCGTAGAATCTGTGGAGTGAGGCTGATTGACTGCATTCGTAACAACGACGTAAGAGAGCGAGTAGGTATGAAAGAGAGTATTGGTGTAAAGATGCGAAAGGGAATTCTCTGATGGTTCGGACATGTAGAAAGAATGCCGGACGAACGACTGGTTAAGAAGATATACAATGCGAAAGTGGAAGGATGCAGGTACAGGGGAAGACCGAGACTCACCTACCTAGACCAAATCGGTCATGTATTGAAGGAAGGTGGAGTCAAGAGTCTCCGAAACCGGCGAGCGTGTATGAAGAGAGTTATAATGTTGAGGAAGCGAGAGATGTATGCAAGAATAGAGCCTCTTGGCACTCTGTTCTCTCTGCCTACCCCGCAAGGGAAATGGCGTGATGATAAGTTAGTTAGTTAGTTGCGCGTCTCTCTAAAGCTACATTAAGAAAGAAAAAAAAAAGAAAGAAGAATGTTTATTTTATTTAATCCCTTAATTTGGCAAACACTGTTTTTACCTGGATAGGTATGGACATACGATACTTTTTATTCTGGAAAAATGTTAGGTTCCTTTGGGATTAGGAAAAATCACTATAGTGGATACTCCTCCACTTGAAATTTGTTATTGATGACTTTTGGAACACTGTTAGAGGATATTAAGAAAGGAATAAGGACATGATATAGAAATTCATCACTACCTTTGACGGCTACAAAGCATGTGGACTGGAATAAAATTGCATAATTCTCAGGTTCGATATCTCTCTCATCTACCTTTTTTAACCATTTAATCTTGTAAGAGTCTAGTAAAACTAAGCTTGTAATACCACAGCAGAAAGTGAAAACAATATCATATTCATAAGAAGAAGAACTGAAAAGTACCTACTCCTATTCACCTTTTAAGTTATAATATATTGATTACAGGTGAGTTGGTCCGCCACGTTCGCTATAAGCACACTCATGAAAAACCACACAAATGTACCGAGTGTGACTATGCGTCTGTTGAGCTCTCCAAACTTCGCAGACATGTTCGTTGTCACACTGGAGAGAGACCCTACCAGGTAATGTACCATTTATCATCAATCATTTAACTAAGGGTATTTCGTTAAAGGAGAATGCCCATCACCCATACAAAAAAATGCCTGAAATGAACAACAATGAAATATACGCCAAAATGTACTACAAATCATAGATAACCCATTATTATATCAATTATTATCAAAAAACTAGGCAGTAGCCAGTTGCAAACATGTTTTTAAACATAGGTATAGTTATGGCAAGGATTGATATTCAATAATAAAACAACGATAGGTAAACATTTTTGTTGTTTCATCATTAAAAAACTAATATCATCATCATCAACAAACTGAGCAGGAGGATAAATATTTATTTCGTACTGAGCCTAGCTAAAAGTATTTCTATTTTAAGTAATGCAATATGTCAAACTGTCATTAAGGCAAAGGACATGTGTTTCATACAGCCATGATAGGGTTTTTTATTTTGAAAATAATTTGATTTTAATTGATATTGACACCCATATATTATTTTACCCATATTAGATTTAGGGTACATATAGGTTGAATTATATCAAAATAATGATAACTGCGGACTAATTCTATCCTACTACAAAATCAATAACAATGAATTAGACGGATATCAAGTTTAATACTTTAATAGTCGTTTTATTTTTGCCCTAGTCAAACAAACTCGAGAATGGTTTCATTATACATATTTTATTCTCAATAGAATTAAGGACTATTAAAAGTTACTGTCCATTTCAGGCATTTTTTGGGCATATCCCTTTGTATGTTCGATGCCGAGGATCCAAATGCTCTCAGAAACCGGAAGAGTTACCCCCTTTGAACTGGTGCTACGGCAAATGCGTCCTCCTTTGCAGGGAACACGCAAATATGTGTCTTCGTAGGGTTGAATTGAACTTAGTTGTTTTTTCCCCATTCCGAGGCCTGCCCTAGAAAGAGCTCGACTTCAGGCACAAGTTGTGTCCGTCTCGCCTCCAGCAGGTTCTGAGAGAATTTGTGATGGCTATCGCGTATCACCTATTCTGTCATCCGCATAGCAATGCATATTCTATCGAGAGCAAGTTATTGATATGCAGGCAACAACGTTGGGGAGAGCACCGAGCCTTGTGGTACGCCAACATTAACCTCAATGCTATCGGAGCAGCATCCGTCTACTACGTCATTGATACTTCGACCCTGCAAAAAGCTGGTGATTAATTTGCAGGGTCACTCTGGGATTCGATAGGATGGTAGATTCGATAGAAGGTCCCGCCAGACCCTGTCGAATGCCTTCGCGATGTTTTTTTATTGCCAAACGTGGCAGACAAGCAAACAGCCCACCTGATTGTAAGTGGTACACCCAAACCGCTGCTTACCGTGTGTAAAGTGTTCTTCTCAAGGACATATCATGGCGCTGAGGAAACATCGCAGCAGGAAGGTCATTCCAGAGCCTACACGTGCGTGGTAGAAAAGAGCACTGAAAACAAACAGCCACAGCTTCCGCCTGACTGCACGCTGCGTAATGCGGATTTCACGCTAGGAGCTTTCGTGAGATGGTAGGTGGTATGGCTGCTCTGATTGAATTGCAGGCAAATTTGGCCCCATAGATCGGTTTACTTCTATATGCTAAGGGCCATATTGCGATCCAGTTTTTGCAGTGATGGGAGACTAGACTGGTAGAAGTGGCCCTGTGCTGCCTTGGCAAGCGACCAGAAAGCAAAACTCCCAGTGGGATAGCTCACAATTAGCTCGTCAATTCTGGCAACGTGTTCTGCCTTGGCTTCGGCAATGACCCTTTTGTTGGACCTGAAAGCAGCATTAAATTTTCGATTCTCCTCTTTGGCGGTCGAATCCTGACTTTCCCTGGCCCTATTCCATACCACGTATGCGCACTGCTTTTGCCGCGCAGCTGCCCTACAGGCTTTGTTGTATCAGGGACGGTTGCGACCGGTATTTTGGTGTTGAGGATGAATGATTTCATCCCCATGATCACCGTTTCCGTGGTGCAATACGCGCAAATATCAGGGTCCTTAGTACTCCTCTAATAGCAGCTTCCAAGAGTAGAATACAGACTTGTATTGCCAGACTCTAAGTGACCCAGTTAAAGAAGATTAAGAAACGTACTCTTTTTTGACTTAGAGAAGGTATAAGAGCGTGCCCTACGGCACGGTAATACAAAGAAAATATCTCTGCCCAAAGATGTGCGAGGTACACGATAAGATCACCAGCAGACCGACATAACTATGAAAATAAAAAGTTTAATGACTAACATTTTTTTTAAATTCTGTGAGGACTTAATCATCTACGAACGTAGGCTAAGATCAAGGGAATTCTTCGACGGCTTACAGCTACCTTGCGTTTCGGTTTATTCATCTTAATGACAAATTTAAACCTAATTAGGGTATTTTGTGTGTTAGTGTTTGTCACTGTCCCACTGGCATTCAACATGAAGCATCATATGGAAATCTGTGTGTCAGATTATTATCAGATTCATCAATGGCCACACGTGATAGTAAGTGGTCACCATAGCCAATATAGGCTAGTAACATGGGCATCACTCGCAGGTTGCCAATAAGTCAAGTGATAGGCTATGAAAACGAAGAAGGGAGACAGCAGAAACCTTCGTTATAAGTATCCACCCTCAGTTACTACTTCATGTCTATATTATTTGAAAGGGTGCTCCTTCCTGTATAAGCTGGCCATACTGGAATCAGCTAGATTCCACCACTGGCAAAATTAATCGTAATAGGCATCAAATAATTTAGTTATTCATTTATATTCAGTGCCCGCATTGCACATATGCTTCTCCGGACACATTCAAACTGAAGCGACATCTACGCACTCACACCGGAGAGAAGCCGTACAAGTGTGACCACTGCAACATGCGCTTCACACAGTCCAACTCCTTGAAGACTCACAAACTGATACACAATGGTATGTATTTATTTATTCATAGGTACATAGATAGATAACTATACTTGCACATGAAGAAAATGTCAGAAAATAAGTTGCAGGACATGGACCACCCCTTTGTCTTACACACTTACTTTATCACCAAATAGGATATTTAACAACAAGATGAAACAAGATCCTGAACAAAAAGATGAAACAAGTATACAATATTTAGATATTTTTATATATATTTTTAGCATTTGATATGCTTAGCCATGTACATTAAACACAAAGTGTGAAAATGTGAAATCAATAATATCCTGCTCGTGACTGTTATTTTAGATTTCACATTTTCACACTTTTTGTTGAATGTACAAGTATACAAATTGAAAGAAAGAAAGTGTAAAATAATATTAGTTATTTAATGTGTCTGGTAATAAAATGGTATAACTGCCTATGTGGTGCAGCGGTAGTGTGTGCGACCGCTGATCTTCATCTCGGGTTCGATCCCCGGGCAATGTGATTGAGCTTTTTCCTAAAAAGAAAAATTCTCAGTAGCAGTCTGGCAATAGGCTCGCCCTCTATTACGTGGGACCTAAATATAGCTGGTGAACTGTGGGTGTGTAATACAACTCTAACTACCCGTTCGGGGATACAAGCGTGGTGCTATGATATTATTATTTTTTTAGAATGGTTTCACTTAATAAATTGGTGGCATCATATACAAAGTGCAGGTGTGTTTTACTCTACTACCACTTCCTTCTTACCTAGATAAAGCTATGTCTCAATTGTTCACCAGGCAAACTAATGGACCTATTCATAAAAATATAACACCGATTTGAAACACTGTCGAGCTGACATATGTTTAACAGTGCTAAAAATCTGTGTTAGTTTTTATGAATAAGAACAGTTTAGGGATTTGTAATGTGTGTGTAAGCAACAATGATAAGCTATTGGTAAGATTGAAGACTAACAAAAAAATGTTTGCAGTTCAATCCCATTATGTAACCAAGACTTTCACACCTCCGGTCCCGTTTTTTGAAATGATGTGGGTAATTGACTATAATTTATTATCCATACCCATTGAAGGCAAATGGAAAAAAAATCTCGAGAGATTGTCTTGATGCCTTGTGACTTCTCTTATGCCCGGTTCCTATATTCAACGAATCATCATTGTTAACAGCTACCCATCCGTTAGTTGCAAAATGTCAGTCAATTCACGTACGACTCGTATTTTATAGGAACAGATTATACTTACGCCTGGTAGAATATTCTACCAATCATAAGTAAAACGATCCGTTTTATTATTATAGGAACCGGGCATTAGCCATTTTACCAGTGTGGTGCACTACGGTTAGAATTACACTCATTATATGAGGAGACCCGTGCCCCACAGTAAGCAGTAAAGGGCAAAAACTAATAATAATAATAATATTAACAAGCACACTTTTGACTATGACTTTTTTTATGCCAGTGGACGAAAAACCTGTGTATGCATGTGAACTGTGCCCGGCTAAATGCGGCCGTAAAACGGATCTCCGCATTCACGTGCAAAAGTTGCACACTTCTGACAAGCCGCTCAAGTGCAGGCGTTGTGGCAAATCCTTCCCAGATCGGTACTCCTGCAAAGTTCATAATAAGGTGAGTAATGGTGTGATTTATGTTTATTTCACTCTTCCCCAGAATGTGGGGATAGATTTTGACTGGAGGGCTTTGGGTCTATCACTAGACTCTGCCCGCGACTTCGTCTGCATGGATTTCGGAATATAAATACATCACGCGTTTTGCATCAAGATAATTAATTGATATTAAATAATTTGGTTCCTAGGCCTTTAGTCTGTAAAAATACAGAGTATACTTCGATAATGGTTTGACGATCACATCCTTGCAAGTAATGGATAATAGACCATGAAGTCTGTACAAACACAACTAACTTACAATCGACACGCACACATCATTATTTTGTGAATCACACAAATATCCTTGATTTGCTTTACCTTGACCTTTACAAACATATAACCAGGCGTCCATCACTCGCTGAAGGCCCCGAGTTAAATGCGTACCGCTTCGCGTATCGCCCACGATACAACCGACAGAGGGCTGTCCTCGCGCTTGTAGTAAAATAACATTGTTTATGCGATTTCCTCGCGCTTGTAGTAAAATAACATTGTTTATGCGATTTAGGCTATTTCGACGATAAAATTTAATAACCGATAATTCAGAGCTAAAGCTCGAAACATTTATAATCAACAAAAAAATAGAATTTATAAAAAAATAGTCCGACTTTAAAATAACATTTAAAATCAAATAGAAGCTACTAGGAAACTAAATTTTTGAGTTTTATAAAAATTCCAAAACTGGCCAGCATGTATGAAGAGAATTATGAATGTTGAGGAAGCGAGAGATGTATGCAAGAATAGAGTCTATTGGCACTTTTTTCCCTCTGCCTACCCCGCAAGGGAGATAGCGTTATGATAAGTAGGTGCAACCCTTTTTTTTTTTGTTAAGGCGGGAAAAAATGTTCCTAACCGCACACCCCGTCGTTTGGGGCAACGAACAGGGTAGTGTGGGGCCTGCACCCACTAAAGAAACCGGCCGTGTGCCGTCTCTCCGCCTTTGTTGGCGGGCCACTGGAACTATGTTACATTCCTTCGGTGGTTAGTAGGTGCAACCCTAGCGCATTCGTTGCATGACGCGGTTGCACGTGGATCATGCGGCGGGAAAAACAATCTCAACTTTATTTTTGTGATAATAAGGTACATTTCTTCTCGCTGCGAGCAATTGGTATTATTATTAAGATTTTGTAGGCTATTATAAAGAGATTTTGGACAAGTTTTAATGTAAGTGATGTTTCTGTCGGTAGGACTAGTATGTATTCTGTGATAAAGCTATTATTTAACTGATATAAATGGAAATATATTGCATTGTGCTTCGAGATCTACAAATATAACTAATAGGCAGTTCACTCCTAGGTGATTGATTTTATAAATGTTCTTATTTGTTCCTTCTGGCAACCAGCCGCCTAATATATCTCCTCTTGAATATACAATTAAGATATGCAATTGATAGTAAATTAACATATTATGTTCAAATATGAAACATGCTTATGTAATTGTGGATCACACAAATATGATTGTTTTGGGCCCTTTACAAAGATATTGTCACACTAATATCCTTGTTTTGAAGTCTTTACAAAAATGTAAGTGATTGACACAAATAATAGGTACATTTAAACAATTAGTAAATACGACGGGCCTCGTGGCGTAGTCGGTAGTGTAACCGACTTCCGTGCACAAGGTCGTGGGTTCGATTCCCACTCGGGACAATTATTTGTGCGATGAACAGATATTTGTACTGTGTCTGGGTGTATTCTATCTATTATATGTATGTATTGACAAAAACTAAAATATACATATGTATTATATCCATAATCTGGAACCCATAGCACAAATGTTAAGCTTAGTTTAGGACCAGAGGACTTTGTGTGAAATGTCCGTGAATATTTATTTATTGATCTTTACATATATAATTAAGTCATAGAGGTCATTTTGATGATTTGTGCATATGCAAATAAAAATTGCAACGTATACTTAGAGTAATTTACCAGTGGATTATCTAAATATTCTTATTTTGGGATTACATTCTCACCCACTAAATAATCCCGCCATGTGCCGTCTCTCCACCTGTATTGGCGGGCCACTGGAACTGTGTTACATTGCTTCAGTGGTATCCTTGTATAGCCTACCCAACAATTTATTTCACTTTTGAGTCTTTTGACAGCTCGATTTAACTCAATTAGTCATTGTATGTATTTATTAAGAAGTTTTAATCGATTTAACATATTGATATTTTATTTTAGATCAATGTTTTTTATCTATACTATTATAAAGCTGTGGCTCTGTTAGCTATGTCTGTACATTGAAGATATTTGAGAAAAAAAATGACTGTGTGTCTAAACACAAAACTTCTGGATTTTGATGCAACTTTTTTTATTTGATAGCTCTTGATTAGACTTACAACAACAACAAACTGGTATACATTAAATCCTGCTTCTATAACGGGAACCTGAGATATAACCTAAATACTAGATGTCAAAAAAATAAATGATTGGATATTGATGTAGTATGACAAAATCACAGAGAATATTGTTGTTGCGACTTACGCTGTTTTGTTTGTAATGTTGACAGACTCATGATGGGGAGAAATGCTTCAAATGCGAGTTATGCCCGTATGCTTCGACCACACTTCGTCACCTCAAATCTCACATGCTGAAACATACTGATCAGAAGCCATTTGCCTGCGAGCATTGCGACCAGTCTTTCAGGTTGGTGTTTATCTTAATATAGGTTCGAAGCTGATATACAAGGGGCACTTTACCTTCCCACTGGACTAGAAGACTACCTCTGTCACAGAATAACTAATATTACTAGTTTATAGACGTGTCACACTCCAATAAAAAAACAAATTTGCCGACTCTTACAATCGTTGCTTGCTCGCCAAATTAAAACTTATTCATAATTTGTTGGGCACCGCTAACTCGAAACCGGTTTGAGGAGAAGAGTACCGGGTTATCACTTGCCATTATATACAAAAAAAAACATACTGCCTCGGTGGTGCAGCGGTAGTGTGTGCGACTGCTGATCATGAGGTCTCGGGTTCGATCTCCATTCGAATTGGTCGGCCAATGTTATTGAGCTTTTTTCGTAAAAAAAAAATCTCTGTAGCAGCCCGGAGTTTGGAAATGTGCCCGGAAGACGGCAATAGGCTCGCCCCCTATTACGTGGGACCTAAACATAGCTGACGAATCGTGGGTGTGTAATACACCTCTGCCTACCCCTTCGGGGAATACAGGCGTGATGCTATTATATACATACAGGTGTAAATGGCATCGTACTGATAACTCCGGCCAAAAATGTCACTAAATATCTACATAATATGCCCCATACCATTTTCGTCGGCAGCGTTAAAAAAACAGGTTACCATGTTAGCAATGTTTAGCGGCTAACGAAGCATTAACCTGGATCGGCCCTGACGATTTAGTGAAAAATGACTTCATCTTGTCAGACAAACAATATATTCAATGATGTCTCAGTGATCAGCAGGATTAAATTACAGTTTTAATCCTGCTGATCTTGGTGTTCCCCCCACATTTTATTAAAGGTATCTTGAATCTCAACACGAAAGTCAAGCGGTCACATACATTGCCATGCGGATGACAGTACGGGTGATGCGCGATATACCGGTGGCCATAAACTCTGTCGGAACATGCTGGAGGAGAGACGGATTGTCTGAAGGCGACCGTTCTCTGGGGCGGGCCTCAGAATGGGGTGAAAAGAACATAGTTTAATTCAGCCCCACATAACTCTCCTGATCTCTGACAGCATTGGGATCCTCGGAATCGATATCTCTAGCAAAGTCCAGTCCGGGAGTCATTTGGAGGACAAAGCCAAGTTGGCGAGTAAAAAACGGCGTCCTGAACAGAACCAAGCGGTACTTCACACCGAGGCAACGACTTGTGTTATATAAAACAAGTCCGCCCTCATATGGAGTACTGCTTACATCTCTAGCAGGTGCTCCCTAAGTACCAACTCGACCCACTTGACTTCCTGCAAAGGCGTGCTATTCAATTGTCAATGATCCCGATCGCGTCATTGACAAGACGAAAGTCATGTGTAACGCTACGTCACTTTAGCACCGGTCCTAGTCGGGAATGCGCTTTTTGATGTTATCGACCACTATGTGTACCTGGGCACTAATTTGAAAAAAGTGTTCAATCGATGAATCCATCTTGGCTGGGCAGCGTTCGGGAAGCTACCGTAAATTTTCTACGCCAAAATTCCGCAGTGTCTGAAAACGAAGTTCTACAACCAGTGTGTGTACTTGATGACGTGTATGGAACAGAGACGTGGTCTCTGAATGTTGGCCTTGTATCAAGGCTCAAAGTCGCTCAGCGAGCCATGGAGGGGGCTGTGCTCGGTATTTCTCTACGTGATCGAATCTGTAATACGGAGATCTGTCGGCCACATCGCTCGACGAACCGACAACCGATGGAGAAAAAAGGTTCTCGAGTGGTGATCACGTATTGGACGGCCTCCCTCTTG
Organism: Leucoma salicis; assembly: GCA_948253155.1. Lineage (NCBI taxonomy): Eukaryota > Metazoa > Arthropoda > Insecta > Lepidoptera > Erebidae > Leucoma > Leucoma salicis. The sequence goes on from OX411803.1 coordinate 2,906,538, forward strand.
ACAATATGGTCAAAATGCGGTTTTGGATGGAGCCGTTGGATGCAGTCGGCACAGGACTGCTCGTTGTGGCACTCTTAGCGAGACCTATGTCCAGCAGTGGACGTCGCGAAAGACCGATGGATGGATGTCTGTGTGTTTCTAATGTTGTTTCCGACCAAGCAATTAATGAAGAAATCGTTGATTGTTGCAAAAAATTATACTTCATTACGCGAGATGCAGCTGGCGTGTGAGCCTAGCGCAATGAGCAAAGTTCAGCTGTGCAGCCGTTCTGGCGTGATTGAGTAACTAACATCCATCCAAAGTTTCGAAATATTAGTAAGATAGTAAGATGATGTCGAAATAATTGATTTTAAAAGTACTGCTTGCTCACTACAATTATATTATATTATCCACAGACAAAAACAGCTGCTTCGTCGCCACCAGAATTTGTACCATAATCCAGATTATGTACCTAAACCTCCAAAAGAGAAGACCCACAGCTGTCACGACTGTAAGCGCACTTTCGCACGCAAGGGCAACCTTATCAGGCATCTTGCTATACACGACCCTGAGTCAGGCCACCACGAGAGGGCGCTCGCTCTGAAAATCGGCAGGCAGAGGAAAGTCAAATACGTTGATGGAAATCTTGAGGTGAGTTCATAACTTTATAATTTGATGTGTAGATTATATTGAATGATACCAACGGTGTTATGAGAACAGTGGTCCCCTTGCTTCTAAAATGTTGCCCAACTTCATATTTTGCGAATTTTCATGCCGTGCAACCCCTGTTTATTTTTTAATGGCAATACCAGCTTGTAGAATAGAAAATGTGTACAAATCTATGCTCTCTGTAACTTGAATATATTCGTGACTTATTTTTCATTAGTAGCATCTGTTCAATGGAAAGTATGTCGCCAATATATTGAACATGCATCTCAATGTTAAAACATATTTATTTTTTATTTCATTCAACGTTTATAAAATAGATTGATGTTTATTGTATTACATTACTACTCAATGTGGTGTCGCGGATAGATCTATCTATCTTTCCTGATATTTATTAATGTTTAAATGTTATATTTATTATATTTATACATATTCAGCTGCGTATAGAAAATAATTATAAGAAACCTATGTTGAGGTTCAAGACCTCCTATCCTGAGGTGACGCCGGTCCGTGCATACACGTAGTGATGGATTATCTAAAAACTATTCTCCATAACTTTTTTATTTAAATTCAGTGTAAGAAGCAATGGAATATATTGAAAATATATTTACGGAAATCAAGATAAGATTTTATTGAATCTGTGTGACATGTATAATGATACAGAATGGGCGAAAATTTAGCTTATTTAAACGCGTCGCTGCAACTACTAGTCAAAAAAAATTAATGTATCATACATTAAAAGCGAAAAGTTAACTCATTTAAACGCGCTAACCTCTACAACTACTAGTCGAATTTTAAAAATTCTTGTATAATGATACAATAAGGGCGAAAAGTTAGCTCAATTAAACTCGCTAATCTACTAGTTGAATGTTAAAAATTCTTGTATTATGACACAATAAGGGCGAAAAGTTAGCCTTATTAACACGCTAATCACTGCAAATACTAGTCGATTTTTTTTAAATTCTCTGCATTTCTTAGCACCATTTTTGAGGAAAGCTGTACCGATACGACTAACTGATGTTTAACATAGCGATAAAACGTTTAAGGAGCAAGCATAAATTAAAAATAATAGTCAAATTGCCTTTAAATTAAAACACGGGCGAAAATTCTGTCAGAGCTAATGTATTAATAATTAGTAATTGGTTTTCAATACGCTGAGCGCAGCTTACATTTAAATATGCGGACGAAATAACTCTAAACCGTTGCATCATTGTGAAATACAATTTATTATATTATAATATATATTTGATATATGTTTATCAATTATGAGTTATCTCGTTACCATATTAAATGTGGTTATGAAACGTTGCATGGCTCCAGAAGGGTGGTGAGTCCTATTCCTCTCCGAACCACGTTTGAACTCGCAAATTGATGTCTTATTTCTAAATGTGCTTTATATTTATATATTATTACTATTTTTAATGCCCTGTAGTGCTTTGTGTAAACAGATATACTCGTATGTTGATTGTTGTATGCCAATATGTTTACTGTTGTATATTCATGTTGACTATTCTAAACAAACGAAATAAATACTTCTGAAATTGTCTAACACTTATTACCTAGCTACCCCCTACAAATGTAATGCGTAAATGGCGTATCGTCTTCAAGAACTGGACTTCGTGAAACTTTTATTCAATTTTTTTTGTATAGGCGGGAAAAAATTTACCTAATCGCATACCCCGTCCTTCGGGGCAACGAACAGGGTAGTGTGGGGCCCTCGCCCACTAAAGAAACCCGCCGTGTGCCGTCTCTCCGCCTTTATTGGCGGGCCACCGGAACTATATTATATTCCTTCAGTGGTTCGCAGGACTATACCTAGCAACAGACTATCAAAAAAACTTTCCCCTTAAATTTATAGAGTGCAAACCAAAAACCCCCACCATTGCCATTGAAAAGGGCAATAATAGCAGCAAAACAACGTTCAAGTACGATCACGTCAGCTGGGCTCAGCTAGTGATTTATACTTCAAAACTACAAAATACGTTTCAACGCCATTATGTTTCACGGTACTGTAGGAAGACCCTAAAAAATTGTAATAGCAATTAGCTTAATGTACAATATCGTTATTTATCAAGAAATCACGTGTTAGTTTTTCCTAGATGCAATGAAAGTAAGATATTTGTCGTCTTCAAGGACGTTGAGATACTATGTATGTGTGTAGAAGATTTACCCTCTCATCCATAAACAAAAACGGAACTTGAAAGAAAATCATTTTTCAATAGTTCTAAAAGGGTGCAACAGAGAGTAGTTGTTGGGAATAATCTATATCTATACATGAAATTATTTATCAAAAATGGAGAGGGAACGATAAAAAATCCTAACCAATGACTTTTTCTGTTTTTTAAAGCACCTCTGAAATTACTGAATGGATTTTAATGCGATTTTCACGGGTAGGTAGAGCTTGGTTTGGAACAAAATATAAGCTTTACGTTTAATGTAATGTCAGGAAAATAATTATCCTCATTGGACAGGTGTAGTCGCGGATGCCAGCTAGTGTTTGTATAAAAATAAATAACGTGATGTAAAATGGCGCTGGGCAAGTACTATACAATAAGAGCGATATAAAAAAAACAAGAAAGATAAACTTAGTCGATAGTAAGGGCGAGAAAGCTACGCATACAAGACAATAAGTGAGCTATGAAAAGCGAACACTCTTACATTTAAGTAAGTGTACTGTGAACGGCGACTGCGCTCAGCACACAAGAAAGTAACTGCGCTATAATAATGCGAAGGTGCTGAGTGTACGTGTAAGTGCGCTATGAAAACGCGATAGCTCTGGGCACAAATTGTAAGCTAAAAAAAGGCGACGGTGCTACGCTTAAAAACGCTCTATGGAAGTGAGAGCACTGAGTATGCATTAAAAAGTGCGCTATGTAATGTGAGAGTGCTGAGCATACTTAAATGTATTTCCGATATGAAAACGCGAGGACTTACCATACATTAAAGAAGCGCTATGAATCGCGAGGGCGCTGAGCATAGTTAAAATAGTGCGCTATAAAAACGCGAGGACTAAGCATACATCAAAAAGTACGCTATAAAACGCGAGGGCGCTGAGCATAGTTAAAATAGTGCGCTATAAAAACGGCAGGACTAAGCATACATCAAAGAGTGCGCTATGAAACGCGAGGACTGAGCATACATCAAAAAGTGCGCTACGAAATGCGAAGGCGCTGAGCATAGTTAAAATAGTGCGTTATAAAAACGCGAGGACTGAGCATACATCAAAAAGTACGCTATGAAACGCGAGGGCGCTGAGCATAGTTAAAATAGTGCGCTATAAAAACGCGAGGATTAAGCGAGCATACATTAAAAAGTGCACTATGAAACGCGAGGGTGCTGAGCATAGCTAAAATAGTGCGCTATAAAAACGCGAGGACTGAGCATCATACAAAACGCAAGGGTGCAGGGCAATCATCGAAGTGTGTGCAATGTGCTCATCATAAGCTAAGCGCTGAGCATACACCGAAGTGAGTGCGCTTAAAACGCGAACACATTTAAGCGATATGCGAACATAAGCTGTATCACAAATTCTAATATAAAAATAGTGTAGTAGTGTTTCTCAGCAATTTCATCTGTTCTGTATTTTATATATGCACAAAAAATATGTAACTACAGGTACCACATACGGACGATCTCCGCAATTTATCGAAGAATAGGGTTTTTATATCGCACTGGCGAGACCGATTCGTTGTATGGTTTCTTGAGGCTTCCAAACGCAATACTGTCTGCTTGTTTTAAATTAATCATTTTACCATAATTATAATTGTTATTTGTTTTGGGCACTAGGTGAAAAATTATCTTGTGAACGTAGTTCATACGCAATAACACAAATACAGATAAAAATATTTGTAGTTCACAAAATTAGTTTCTTTTATACATATTTTTTTGGAAGATTGTTCTGAATGTTTATATTGCACTGTTGCATGCTTTTTTTTTCAAGAGATCCCCTTGTTTTATGCTGGCTTTGCTATGGTTGTAATGGCATTCATTATTAAAGACTAAAATATAATGACGCTACTCGTTGTTATACTGAGGGAATACTGGTGACCAATAGTGGGACAATATTGGAAGGTGAAAAAAAACTATTAATTAAGTTTTGGTTTATAACTGCCTCGGTGGTACAGCGGTAGTGTAAGCGACTGCTGATCATGAGGTCTCGGGTTCGATCCCTGGGTCGGACAGTGTTATTGAGCTTTTTCGTAAAAAGAAATATTCTCAGTAGCAGCCCAGAGTTTGGAATCGTGCCCAATAGATGGTAATAGGCTCGCCCCACCAAACACAGCTGGCGAACCGTGGGTGTGTAATACACCTCTGCCTACCCCTTTGGGGAATATAAGCGTGATGCTATGTTTTATAAATGCCAGTAATCTAGTGTAGTCCAGACAATACCATTGGTCTGATATGAAATGTTATGTCTTGATTTGCTGTTGTTAGTTGAGCGAGTAATACTATATAAATTCAAATAGGAATTCTTACGAGGCTATTAAGATCATAATTTGCTTCTCTGGTCATACTGACTTCTGACTGATATAAAAAACCATTTCTAATAACTATAACTAAATTTGCCTAAAGCACACTCAATCTCAGCTTATTTGAATTCACTGCTGAGTGTAGGACTTCTTTCGATTATCATATTCTGCCTTTACACACTACCCTAAGAAATGTCACTAACAGATGTTTTACCAGACTCCCCAGTCAGACTCTCCCATAGTCTTGCCCATTTTCACTTCCAGCTTGGCTTGGCCAGACAGTAATCTAGAAGATGGGGATCAATCTTGAATTTTTGACATAGATTTAGTTGGGGTTCCAATTCAATTCCCAGATTGATGCATTTCATGGCTCTGTATAATTAATGTCATACAAATAAATAGGACAGGGAAACTTTTGAATGATTCCTTAATACAATTATTGACCTTGAAAAAATATTATAGAACTCTTAAAACAGAGATTGCCTTTCTACTTATACTCGTGCATGTCTTAAACGCGTTCTATGGTTATTTATAATATTTAGGGTAAACGCCAAGTGGTCAGTCAGTTATATATTCTTGTGCCTAGATAACATGATATGCAATAATTTAATCTAGTAATTTATAATCTTAAGTGTTATTCTCACACATAAATAAAATGGTTCAATTTACTTGTCTTAGGATGTAGCCCCTGAGCCGAGCGATCAATCTGATGTACTGAAGTTGGGTCTCGCGAATAGCACTTTGAAGCGCGGTGAGCTGGTGACGGTGGCGGACGGTGATGGTCAGCAGTACGTGGTACTGGAAGTCATCCAGCTAGAAGATGGTACTGAACAACAGGTTGCTGTAGTTGCTCCTGATTTTATGGAAATAGACGATGCAGGTATGTCCAGGCTTCTAAGGGTAAAATTCTATTAGATTAGAAAAAAAACATTTCTAAGCAAAAAGATTTTTTCATTACTCATACTCTGAAAGTAGGCCTGAAGTTACCTGAGGAGCGGGTTGAAAGTAATACTTTTCTGCCCTAGGGAGAATTACTTTCAACTGACAGCTGAGTAATTATAAAAAACAAACAGTTCTTTTTTCTGTACAGCCAGTCAATTACAGCGCGATGTAAAATTGAAATAAAATAAAGTTAAGTATTTATTAAAGAATTTGTTTTTACGAGCCCCGATGCAAAATAGTTCGTCTAGTGTGAAATTTTCTCTGTGAGATTTTTTCTAACTTCATTATTTTTGTATATCTACATAAAATATTAAGCTGTTCTACTATCACATGTCGCGTTACTTATGGCATTTTTTAATTATCAACCAATAAACTATTTTAGCTTTTTAAATTTATACATATCCTGTTTTAAATTTGAAGAAGTTATAAGCAAAATAGTTCGTCTAATTGTTAATCGATGCAAAAGAGTTCGTCTATCGGTGAGTTAAATAAGATTATTCCTTCTTTGTACAATTATGTTGCATAATTTAAATTTGTAAAAGTAATTGTGTCATTTGTCAAGTGAGACAGTATAAATTCTGAAAATTTCAGTTTTCATTAGTTTTCAAATAACAATGGGTTGTGGCAAACCCGTGTGTGAAGAGCTTCGAAAGCGAATAGTTTGGGGGGTCGATGCTGGCAAATCAAGTTACCAAATATCTAAAGACTTGATACTTCCCAGGTCTACAGTCCAATCTATCATTCAGCACTATAAAAAGAATAGAACGACTTCTTGTTGGGAGGAAACTGGTCGACCACGCATCACAAGTGCAGTAGAAAACAGAATCCTGAAGAAAATTATCAAAAATAATCGTCGTGCTCGAGCTAGAGAACTCACGGTGCAATGGAAAGACATGATTCACAAAGAAGAAAAAACGTCTTAGTTGATACTTGCAAAAGAGTCCTAAAAAGAATGGGTTACGTATTTTACACTGCTAAGGAGAAACCACTGTTGACTGCTGTACAAAAGAAAAAGAGGTTGAAGTTTGCTCGTGATCATTCAAATTGGACTTCCGATCAGTGGCGTAGTATCATTTGGAGTGACGAGTCCAAATTTGAAGTGACAGTCGGCGATGAAAGGAAAAAAGTGATTCGGAACAAAAATGAGGCATTTCATACTGATTGTCTCAAACGCAAAGTGAAGTTTCCGGCGTCTCTTATGATATGGGGCTGCATGTCAGCACAAGGTTTTGGTGGTATGCAGTTTGTGGATGGTTCTATCAATGCTGCAAAGTATCAAAACCTTTTGGAAGAGAATTTACTGCCCTCTATTCCGTCACTTAAGCATCAAGATTCCTTCATTTTTCAACAGGATGGTGCTTCCTGCCATACTGCAAGGACAACAAAGACGTGGCTACTGGCGAAAAGCATCCCTACAATCGAATGGCCATCTAACAGCCTGGACTTGTCGCCGATCGAAACCCTATGGTTGAATATGAAAAAAGTTCTCCGTAAAAATTCATCAAGATCGAAGAGCGATTTAAAGGCTGCACTCTTAGCTGTCTGGGAGTCAATTACGCCTGAGGAGTGTGCAGCGTTGGTTGCAACCATACCTCTTCGCATTAATGCTGTCATTGAGAGCAAAGGTGACACAACTAAGTGGTAGACGAACTATTTTGCGTGAGTGACAAGGGTAGACGAATACTTTTGCGTTATGTTTTTTAGAACATTTTTCAATTTTTTTTATGTTATGTATAGTCATGAAAGAATTTCAGTTATGTTAAAATAAACTTTAAAATGTTCCTCAAATTGTGGTTTACTTTTTATTAAACGTTCTTAATTATTTTACCAATATTTACTTTCTATATTTTACGCTTTGCACTACTTTCCATACTAGACGAAATATTTTGCATCGGGGCTCGTATATGACTTTATTTTAATATAGTTGCAACTACATATACCTTTAAAATAACCAAGATTTATATTTTTTCAATGATTAAAATGAAACATAATGGCTGAATAGCTGACAGGCCACAGAAAAAGAACATAATCGGCGGGAAAACGGCGATTCCAAATACAATTTTTTTAGCTAATTCATGATTTTTATTTTTAGTTTCCTCTTATTCGTAATGAAAAGCACAGTGGTTACCTCGGGATAAAGACTTATTTTGTCCCTCGAAGTATTGGAGCCCTCGCTACGCTCGGGCGCCAAACCCCGTCTCGGGACTAAATAATGCTTTCATCCCTAGGGTAACAATGTACTATTTCATTACTCATACTCGGAAAGTAGGTTTGAAGTTGCCTGAGGAGCAGGTTGAAAGTAATACTTTTCAGCCCTAGAGAGAATCGTTTTCAACTGACAGCTGTGAAATTATTTAAAAAAAAAGTAGTTCTATTTTCACATTTCTATTGAACCTTATTCTAACTTACCAGCCACTCAATCACAGCGCGATGTTTATTTGAAATAACAAAATTAAGTATTAAATAAAGATTTTTTTTATAACGACCACCTATTATAATTTACTTAGTTCAAATATTTCTTTAAAATAATATAGATTTGGGTAAAATATTTTTCAATGTTGAATATGAAAAATAATGGCTGTTATGCTGGCCGGCCACAAAAAAAAAGTTTAAATAAATAATTCTCTCAGCAGTTGATGTAAATTAAATTTCACTCATTTTTTGCATGTTTTTATTTTTACTTTCCTTGTATTCGTAATGAAAAGCACAGTGTTTACCTCGGGCTAAAGACTTATTTAGTCCCGAGACGGGGTTTGGCGCCCGAGCGCAGAGAGGGCGCCTATAGTTCGAGGTTACTTTCACCCCTAGGAAAACAATGTACTATTTCTGAAATCAATTTTTGCGTAAAGGCCTTTGTGCACTCTAGAATTCAATTTATTTTCGATTCGTATTCGTGTTTTTTATGAATATCATAAAAACGGATCCGAAATTAACAAGTAAACGTATGTGCACCGATCCGAGATTCGAATACACACTATAACATTTCGAATAATTCGATTCGTTATAATCTTGACTCCGTGTGAAAATTTCACGTATATAAAAACACGAACAAGATGTGTTAATCCAATAGAGTGAATATTTTTGAAATAATATATGTATGCAGATGTCCGGGGTGATGCCGGTGTCACATGTGGTCTAACAGATCAGCACCGTTGGTTTGGTACCGGCATCCTCTGTTGACATCAGTATGGACTAAGTAGAATGGGCGATTAGAAGTTTGACAAAATTAAGGCAGCGGGTTTTGGTATGGTGTCTGCTGAGATAATCAAGCTTGGGGGCTCATGTGTCTGGGAATCTTTCCTGGTGCTTCTCAATTTATGTTGGAGTTCAGGAATGGTGCCGAATTGGTTTAAAAACAAGGGTTCACCTTATGACTGTACAAACTACAGAGCTAAAACCTTGACCAGTTTGGCAGCCAAAGCAAAGGTGATAGGAGAGGATAGTGTCAGATGGATTTCTATGTGAGGCACAAGGAGATTTCAGATGTGGAAGGGGATGCATGGATCACGTGTTTTTTCTGTGCAACATTGTGGAAAAGCATTCGGCTGTACACCAGAGGGTTGTCTGCAGACCAGATGTTAGAGTAACAGTAGGCAGTGGTGTGCTAAAACAAGTGCCACAATTCACATCCAAAATGTACAATGAATATGTACATCTTGGATGTGAATTTGTTTTCTCACCCCTCCACCCATGGGAGTCGTAAGAGCCGACTGAGGGAATACCGGGGAGTGGTCAGCAGCACTCCTTCGAGTATTAACAACATCCACTGCGATCGCCAACCCGCCTGCCAAGCGTGGCGATTACGGCACTATCCCCCATTCTTGGGGAGGCCTATGTCCAGCAGTGGACTTTAAAAGGGTGATGGATGGATGGATACCCCCTTACTAATAAACATTGTATAAGCTCAGAATAGTTATTCAGTGTTTTGTTCCGTTCTTTTAACGTCAAACAGTCATATTAGTGACAAAGACAAAACAATGAATAACTATTCAGAGGTTATCCATCCATCCATCAGCCTTTTAACGTCCACTGCTGGACATAAGCCTCCCCAAGAATGGGGGACAGTGCCGTAATCGCCACGCTTGGCAGGTGGGTTGGCGATCGCAGTGGATGTTGTTAATATTCGAGGGAGTGCTGCTGCCCGCTCTCCCGGTATTCCCTCAGTCGGCTCTTACGACTCCCATGGGTGGAGAGGGGTGGGACAATTCTAAAGCCGGCCCACACGGCTAGAGAGGTTATACAACGTTTATTAGTAAGGCAGTTGGTGTATAAATTTAAACGACTACTCGCTAGGTTCAATACGCTAATTTCTGAGCAACACTGCCTGCTTATACATGACATAGTGCTGCCAGTGTTGCCTATTATTATCAGAATAAACACACTTAGGTTTATCAGGATAAACCACCTTTCCCTCTTATCAATAAGGGCGTTGTCGTCTTCCAAGCACAGTTCCTGATTTCCCGATGACATGCAAACATACAAAGTATAATAGCTGTTTTAGTCATTAGCACTGTTGTCTCAGCATATGATTCCCATACTTTGTTTAAAAACGTACGTAATTTCTCTTACAATAAGTAATATATTTGAATTACTTGATTACAGATGATGACGAAATTATCGAGGAAGTAGAGGATGAGGAGGAGGAGGAGGATCTGCCAGAGAAGAAGGAGATTGTGGTGAAGATTGACCCGAGCATCAGTTTAGAGAAGGACGTGAACACTTGCTTTGGATTTGATGTAAGTACCTTTGAATGCGGTGATAGGAATAGAAACATACTAATATTACCATGCCACTAGGCATATGGTAATAACTTGAAGTACCAAACCATTCGAAAGATTCTCAACAAGATATTGTTGGTACTTTGCCTGAAGCTTCTCAGCGTCATATGCCACTATGGCTCCGCATACCCTCCACCGTAGGCGTCTTGTTTATCCACTGTGCCCTCTTCTAACCAGAGGGACACGCGTAAACTCGTCCCCTGCTGGGACTTAGCCATCGGCTCAAGACCCGATCTCAATTACCCGATGTGCACCAGCACATATAAATAAATACTCAAGGTATCCTCACACAAAGTACATCCAAACTCAGAACAACCATTTGTGGTTCACTCAAAGAATTGCCCTGTGAGGGAATCGACCCTATAACACTCTGTTTTATCGCGCTACTATACCGGGAAATTGCGATATAACCTAAAAATAGCTTTTGTCTGTTGTGGAGCAGCTGCGAGCAAAGGTAGGTAGTTTAGTAAAAAACTGTTATTTAGACAATACAAACAAACGCTTCAATTTTATTATTATAAGTTGTATAGACTTCTAGGAAATAGTTCCTCCATAAAACCTTCGGGAGAATAACTAGTTACATTATTGGAAGTAACTTTCCTCGGAAGATATGTATTAAAGTAACAATAAAGAAAACCAGAAGATTCTTAAATAACTCCTTTCTTAACACACGCACGCACATAACCTATAGAGTATGAATGTAGTTCAATACATTTTATTCCCTCAAACAGTAACTCAAAGAGTAGTATTCTGGGCACGTATATCTACTATAATGTACGTCTGTACGTCCGATCAGCTAATATGACCTCGGGAAATACATGTATATATCAATTTATTCAATGCTTTCGTTCGTTTTGAACGTTGAGGGCCGTTCTGGGTGTTATTCACTTGTCGTTCCACGCCCTTCTTTAAACCACTCAAAAACTTGTGTGTGGAATTAACATTAATTCCCATAGACTTTCTTTAACATTGCATTAGCTTCTGTGGCAGTATTTCCCTAGTTCAATAAGCAACTTAACGTCATTAGTGCGTAGACTAATTCAATCAACGTCCTCTGGTCCCAAACTAAGCTTAACGCTTGTACTATGGGTACCAGATTACATAATAATAATAGATAGAAAACACCCAGACGCAATACAAATATCTGTGTATCACACAACCCACGATCTTGTGCACGGAAGTCGGTTACACTACCGACTACGCCAAGAGGCTCGTCATGAAACTGACCTACCTGTTGGCTTGTCTAGCGAGCTCAAGGTGGGGGAAGGACCACCAGATACAGTCATGTTTAAACATGTCACGGCACGCTCGCAATTTACTAGGAGCAGCATCAGATCAGTCTGGTTATTTAATAGCCATATCTCGTGTGTGTATAAATTGCAACAGATTAGTGTCTAAAATCAACACAACCAATGCTATTAGTGAGTTCGTGCCCCATTTATCTTGGATATGCACCGCCCGTCGAAGGCGCAGCGGCCTATGTAATATTTTATACTGTAATTTTGGTCAGTGTGGTGACGGACTAAGAATACAAGTGTCACCACCCCATCCTTTCCCGCGGGTGTCGTACAAGGCGACTAAGGGAAGTAAGCAATTATTACCCATTGCATTACTGTTTTTTGGGCTGGGTACCAAGTGAGAGTACTCACTTGTTATCGGGCTCGAACAGGTTGGTTTTCTGTGTGACCCGTCATGAAGCACGTCAGTGTGTTTTGGCTGTAGCAAAAGATAACCATTTATTCTTTAACTTCATATCTGAGAAATGAAATGGTGCGCAGTGGCTTTACAATACTCGGTATAGTTCAGTCCATGAGCGACGGTTACCACTTACCATCAGGTGGGCCGTGGCTCGTCTTCCATCTAACATTAAAAAAAAAATAAGGGGTTCTTTTAAATGAAAAACATAATTCAATGAAATCTGACCCTTACCTTTTCTTTTTATTCACAATTAAACTTCGAGTGTCTTGAAAACCATATCTATATAGGGTCACGATACACAATAGGTATATTTAGGATCTCTGAGGTAAGGTTTGAGTAAAGACCTTTGGGAGTAAAAGGAACAGGGTGTAAAGTTCCTCAAAAGGGAGGATCCTCCGACTAGACGGATGTTGTGTCTGGTGGGCTACTCTTGCCTTCTTTGACTCTCGATGACTGTTGAAAACCAAATCGTGATACTACTATTATACGATAAGTAAGACATAATTTTTAATAACAAATTATAGTAACATACTCTTTTATATACTTCACTTCAATTTGCTATGCAAGCTGTCGCCAGATCTCTGACAGATAGATTTATTTCAGAGTCTTATTCTTCAGAAAAACCCCACGCAGAGATTGCATCGTAACTCGTTTGGTGACTTTAAAGTGGATTAACCTTGCATGTTGGGCAAGGTTAAACGAATCCTTCTATCGGCTTCTTTCTCCAAGTTTCCTCTACTGAGTAGTATAACCCGACCTTATCTGTTTGTCTGTTTGTTTGTTCACGCATCACGCAAAAACTACTAAACGGATTTTTAATGCATTTTTATTTGTTTGATTTCAAAGGCTAGTACTGTATTAAAATTAATGTTTCATGCACCATTTTCTAGATACTTTTTCCTCTAAGTCAGGAAACATAAATTTTATGTTTATAGAATTTTATGGAAATATTTAAATTTTAGTTTTAAGTCGCGTGTAATAACATTAAATAAGTAAGTACTTTAAAAAAATGTATCATTGATAGGTAGTTTACCGCATAAGAAACGTTTGATTTTCTCAAAGCACATGTCGTAATTGCATATCTAATATCTTTAAACGAGCAATTCTTGTATATATATATATAATCTGAATCTCGGAAACGGCTCCAACGATTGTCATGAAATTTTGTATGCAGGGGGTTTCGGGGGCGATAAATCGATCTAGCTAGGTTTCATTTTTAGAAAACGTTGTTTTATCCGGGTTTTCAGGCAATGAAAAACTGCTACAATATTATTGGAGTACGAAGGTAAATTTCGGCATCATCTACAAGGTTATAATAGCTCAGGGGGGAAATCGGGCTGTCCCAAAACCAGAAGACCCCGGTTCGAGTCTAGATGTCTCCAGTTCTTTTTTCTTTTCATTTTCCCTTTTTTTTCAATTCTTTCTTTTGTGAGAAAAACTCACGGCTTACCAAAAAAAAAATACCGAGCAAAGCTCGGTCATCCAGGTACTAGCTATTTATTTGCCAACCATAACTATGAGTACGACGACTTGTAATAGTTATTACGTAAATATATATTCCCTTGAAGAAAAACTGTTATGTGTGACCTGACAAGCATTAATTATTATTATTATTACTAGATAATCCTTTTTTTTTTGTTAAGGCGGGAAAAAATGTTCCTTACCGCACACCCCGTCGTACGGGGCAACGAACAGGGTAGTGTGGGGCCTTCACGCACTAAAGAAACCTGCCGTGTGCCGTCTCTCCGCCTTTATTGGCGGGCCACTGGAACTATGTTACATTCCTTCGGTGGTCAAGGTACTATGTAATCCTAAGACTCACGGATTGCAATCTGCGATCGTTTCCACAAATCTAACCAAATGTCAAAATTCTCAGCCCCATTAGAATATAATTCACAAAATCGTATCGAAATTGTATCATCTTATTTGTGATTGGTAGACATAGACGCGTGATGTCGCAAAAATAGTTTAACCAATCACGATGATCTTTCAAGATCTCAAACAATGACAACGTCACGATGCGATGTCGATACAATTTAGGGCCGGTTGTTTCGAACGATTGATTATCGTAACATACGTATGTCAAAAAATAACGATTACGGACGATATTTAACGTACGTTAAATACAAAGCCTTGTTTCATTGCATAAAAAAACAGTCGTCAAAGTTATTAGGGATGCTAGCACAAACCGACGTATTTTGGTAATAAAAATAGATGGGAGAATTTTCTATTATGGCAACATTTGCCCGTGTATGTCAGTTTATCTGTTTTTATCTATGCGGCTTATAGTTTTTACCATGGAAGCAATATGTAATGTATATAAGTATATACTATATACATATTACCTATTTATTTTATTATTTACGACGCAAATGACAAAATTCCAATTATTCCTTTATTATTAGTTGTGAATTATAACAATATTATTAGGCAATATGAAGAAAAATAAGCTATTCATGCAGAATTCAATGCCGGTGGAGACCAACTGCGGAATTTACGTCTGTTATAGTTTGATTTGAAATCTAGCTATATTATAGAAGTCAGTTGCAACAGCCAATTTTTCTTCATCGTTAGATGGAATGTTTATGTAATGAGGACGTAATTTAGCGATAGCCCGAGTCACTCGATGAATAATATGGCATACTGTAGATTTATGCAAACCTAACATATCCCCAACATATCTCATAAGTGATCCTGAGCCATAACATTGTAGAGTAGCAAGTACCTGATCAGAAATATTGTAAAAAAATAAATTTTAAATCAAAGTAACTACCTATTCTTAGGAGAAACTCTACTTTTCTGTGACAAATTTTGTATCGTCTTCGATAAGACGTGTTAACAATAGAGCCACTTCCTTTATTAGGTACACCGGGTACACGATACCTTGTAATGAATTCATCCCAAAGTTTAGGTGATTATCACGTCTTTTAATGGCAAGTGCATACTGTAATTTTCGAACAGAGGGCAATCTTAAATTTCCGTCCCATCAAAAATAGGGATTAATTTTAAAGACAACAAATCCATGGATCGTTAACTGGCATGCTTTTCTAAAAATGCATTAATATACCTTAGTAGTAAGTAGATTGGTTATTGACATCGGGCGTTAGAAGATGGTGACGCGCGAGTGATTTCTCTGGTGTTGCTAGCATCTATAGGCTAGGGTAACCGCTTACCATCAGGTCTGCTTGTTTGCCAACCTCGTATAATAAAAAAATAGGGTGCATGAGGGGTTTTTAGACTCAGCACTCACGGGATGAAATGCAACTATTACCAGTGTTACTGTACACCGATATAAAGTAGATGGTAATCACAGCATTCAGCCTGGAAAATTCTGGCTATTAATTAATCAAAAATAAACAAGGATTAAATTCTACCCTAGATTTGCTTATTGTTAAAGTCTGTTATTTTTTCAATTGCAGGAAGACGATGATGAACCGGACGATGAGATCTACAACGAATGAGGAGGAACTTAGTCATAAGTTAATTTCTATCAAATTTCGAATGGAGCTATCGGCATCGCTGCGGACACATGCACTTAAATAGGCTTGTCGGCTTAAATTTAGTATTTATGTTCTTCTATCTTGTATAGTTTTTTTTTAATCGATATGACAATGTTGCGGTTAGGGGTAATTATGAACGTTGGGGTAACTTTGAACACTACTACAACAAACAAATAACATTTTGATCTGTATTTTAGCACTTGACATGCTCAGATACTTTAAAGTACAAATGAAGGGACGCAGGTTCGATTCGAACCTGCGTCCTCTTTTTCCACATTGACAAATAATTTATATTAAACACAAAGTCAAAAAGTGTTTTTTCACTTTGTGTTTAATGTATAGTGCTAAGCATGCCAAATGCTAAAAATATATATAAAAATATATAAATAAATAATTTATACTTTAAACAATTATTTATTTAACTTTAGAATAATATAATCGAGAATGAAATACCTAATGGACTTATAGAAACAGAGACAAAAACCAGGTTTTAGGTTAACATGCCTATGTTTTAAGCTCAAAATTGCATTTATTATACAGATTTTGAAAATCCATTACTTTCAATTTTACGAGTATGCATTCCTCATAGATATTGTTACAATTAATAGACGTTCAAAGTTACTGCGAACAAGTTTACTTTACATTACATTTTAAAATAGCCAAGTGAAGTAAAAACATTTTGATTCCATAAAAACAAAGTGTAAAATGTGGCTGAGAAAATATGATAATAATTATATATATTAACTGGTCATAGTTACCCAAGAAGTACAAAGTTACGACACAGATTTTTTTGAGTCGTAGAAGTGAGTCCAGCGGTTTTCAAATTGTTACAGCTAGGAATCCTTTAGAACTGAATCTTTGACGGAGACCTAAAATTAAAATAATAGAATCTACCGTATGCACTTAAGCCATGCACTTGATGATGCTTTATTCATCATATTATTTGACATTATAATTTTTATTTATTGGAGGTATGACCCCTATAATGGAGGTATACTGAGTCTTGGGGTTCCGTAAAGCACACTTTGCGAAACGCTGGTCGACTTATGTGGCTCATTAAGCTGTTAGTGCCACTAAACATGTGTCATTTAGAAAATAATCTGAAGGTGGAGGATACAAAAAAGAATCAGCCTGTAGAGTTAAGTAAAGTGGCACGGGTCTAGCTGTATACTTACGTTATTATGCCGATAGCTTCTATAATATAATAAATTGATTATTAAATGTTGTTGTACCAAATATACGTTATTCGCAGTGTGGCCAGCGAAAGTACGTATTTAGTATTGATTTTTTATAGTTTTTTTAATTATGTGCTTAATAAAGTCTGAATCAGTATTTAGTGATAAAAAAAATTCTTAATGGTTTTATGTAGAAATGTGAGAGTGGATTTAGGACTATCTAGTCCTTAGAAAATGAATATACTTTGTATTTTTTAATAAAGTACGCTGTATTCGCTTTAAACAGTGAATGTTTTGTTATGTGATGTCAGTCCATACATATTCGCTGTAGTGGTTAATTAAAAGCTATAGTAGACATGTGCCACGCAATAAGATTGTAACGGGGCTACCGTCACCAGAACAGGATTGTACCACTCTGTTAAGTGATATTAGCGTTTTACTTTTGAACGTCAAGCCGCGGGTTTGGGTCCCGTGTGTTGAAGGTAAATACTGAAAGAATATATGTATGTGTAATATAAATACATCCATTTTTAATAACTGGGAATAAAATCTTGGGACTATAAAAAAGCCTATAAGTTTATTCACAGACATGTACTCCCCTACAGTGATGACATTTTACATATATTTTTAAACCGAATGTTTATATAATTGTTAGTTAATACAGTGTCTTCTCCAAATTATCCCGCTTTGTGATTGAATGGATTTAACCTTAAAATTTAAACGCATGACTCACTTGAAACCGCAATATTATGTGTGTTATATAGTGATATACCGAACAGTGGTTCGGTGAAGGAAACTATAGTGTGGAAACCCGTATGCCCGAGAGATTTTCTCGATGGATTCAAATCTGTCTACCCACGTTGGGCCAGTGTGATGGACTAAGAACTTAAATCCCCCTGATTATGGTAACAACAATGGGACAATTGCGGGATACGTACGTTTTAAAAATATAAAATACCAATAGATGTTATCATGACCGAACACAAATAAAAGAAATACGATTGCAGTACCATCTGCCGAGTGTAATTGTTATTTTAAACCACCCATGGACCTACTCACACAGAAAATTTTCACCAAAGTCGATCCAGCATTTACAATTCTTGTGATACTAACGCACGGCCATCGGTTTTTATATAACCTGGATGTATTTCTTAAATATGTGTGGGTGATATATATTTACTTGTTTGCTTAGGTTTCTGTAATCAGGATGTACAATTCTTTGCCGTGTGGGGCCGGCTTTAGAATTGTCCCATCATGGGAGTCGTAAGAGCTGACTGAGGGAATACCGGGGGAGTGGGCAGCAGCACTCCTTCGAGTATTAACAACATCCACTGCGATCGCCAAACCGCCTGCCAAGTGTGGCGATTACGGCACTATGGCCTATGTCCAGCAGTGGACTTTAAAATGGAATTCTTTGCCAAGTTTTTAATCGTTTTGTCAGCTTCGTCCATAATCATATGCGTAACGTGATATATGAGCGTGATATTTCAAGTGCGTACGTGGGCGGGTCCAAAACTCCCCCGATAACCACTAATATTACGGGATGATTATAAAAAAAAAGTATAAATCACAAAAGTTTCCGTTTTATAAATCGTTATTTTGTACACAAATGACATGATTACTAGAGTAAATTATTGTAATAACTGCTCACGAGGTTTGAACCCGCCACCCTGAAATAAAGATTTTTTTTTTGCCAACGTGTTTGTAATGATATTTCACGAGTTGCGGATTCGAGTGGCGCAGTTGAGAAAGTCGAATTGGGACCGAATTGCACAAAATAACTTTCTCTTTTCCAATAGGAGCTCTATAGAACGACACTCTTTAAAAAAATGTCGAATTTATGCCGCAAGTTCTTCCAACTCTTGTTCACAAAATGCGTACTTTCGTAAAGACCATCACTGCACAGTATTCGTCTAAAATCATAATTAATCTTACATTCCGTTGTTACGGAATTAAAATATGTTAGTACATACACAGTAATTACCAAAATGTTCCGTTCTACTATCTATTTCACCTTTAATAATAAGTGTGCGAAATTTTCATAGGTCGCTGTGAATGTGTTTCAAAAGATCTCCTGTGTTTAATTATTATGCATATGTTAACAAATGTAATTAATTTATTATAATAATATTACTATGTGAAAATCAATTTTACATTTAAAGAGAAGTTACAGGTATTATATTGTAGACTAATACAGCTGGTCCAGGAATTTGGCTAGTATATCGATAGAAAAATTTGCTTGACCACTTAAGTCGGAAAGACATAACTTGAGGACTGGCTGTATTATATTAACAATACTGATTAAATGTAAATACAAACAATCTTTGATATATTAAATCGGATCAACTTGTGATGAGTTAGCAAAATACATATTATGTGTGGTGTTCAAGTATATATGCATAAAAAAAATCATGGCGATCGATTGAACTACAGCGCCATCTGGTAGCGATTTATAAGAAAATAATATAAAATCCTCCACGGGAAACACTATGTTCCATGATGGTTAAATGACCTTTTATACTTTTGACTTACATCCAGAAACTACAACTGGATCTCACGAACCGACTCACATAAATTATCTATAAAAAAATTGCAATATTGTTTTGTCTATGGTCTACTAATGAGACAAAAATTTACTGCTAGTTTTTAAATTCAGAACAAAAATAATTTAAAGCTTGTAGCTTCTCTAAATCCATTGTACATTGTTGTAACAAAACTTAACAATTATTCAAAAACGTTGCGTATTTGAATAATGATTATAACTTCGCTTCAGATCTAATATTGCGTTTAAGTTATTTTTGTCTTACAGTACTAAACACGATCATAGACTCTTCAAATGACCACCCCCTTTTAAGATTCGTAGGATATAATTATATCATTATATATAAAAATTCCGTGTCACGTTGTTTGTCAGCGATAAACTCCGGAACTACTCATCCGACCTTAATTTTATTCAGAAGTATGTGATTTGTTCGAACGTAAAAGTTTATCCTGATTATTTCCTTTTTTATTACAAAATTAACTATTTTTATATCCCGAGAGATAACCTTAGAAATGGCTATTAAATATTTAAAAAAAATAATTGAATATACTAAAAGTGTGCCACACCAACGCGTGGCTGCGTTGGAAGTATTAATATGAAAACAGTAACCGGTACAACTCTACCCATGTGGTCAGTGGTAGAATATCACGGTACACCCAGCCAACGGTAAAAAAATAACTGCACTTAAAATCATAAATATAATAATATGGTATAATAAAGTCTGTGACTTTTGTAAAATCCACCAAAGGCACTGGCTGCTTCCCACCTCGATCAGAACTTCACGCTTAAAAACTGATGGCTGGTAGCTACACGTTCCAGTCTGACAGCCAAAACAACATTCATCTGATACTAGTGTAGTTTTGCTTCAATATTATTTTATAGGAATCTTAAGATAACTTTCCTTACTATCACACACGAACGAAGGGGGTGGTAAGTCTAATTAGTTAGTCCGTCGTTAGTCGATATAATAATTATTTACACGGTATTAGAATTCTGGCGATATTGATTGTGTATTTATCCGTGTATTTTAAATATGTTAGATCAGTTATAAAAAATTACACATTTATTATTATTTAATTGCATGGTGTTAATTTTAATATAGTATTATATATTAATTAGGTAATAATTAATGTTAGATATGTTGAGTAACGGGTTAAGTGAGATGGGGTAGTGAACTCGAGGTACGAATGGCCATAGACTTTATTTTTTTTTATTTCGCATAGAGTAGAATTCATAAACATCTCTGGTCTAGTGCGTATTGTTCCCTTAATTATTTGTGAATAATTTAGTGTTATTTTTTTATTAATGTCCCCTTATATAAAGATCGGTATCTGTGTTGTGGACTTTACAAACATACAATGATACAAATCACGACATCAAAACGACTTGTAAATTGCACAAATGTTTGATTTCATTTCATGGGAATCGAACCCATATGGGAGGGTGTCAGACTTGTGTACCCATATGTTATTACGCCTTCTGTTGAGTTGGTCCTTAAATTTAGTTGGATTTGTAGTCATTGTAGTTTTTAATGCTTTTTACTATTCATACCTTGAATTCTGCTCACCCTCTTTTATAGTTAGCATTATAGTATAGTTGTGGCTTTACTGTGTATATTTGTATGTGGATTCCTTATTTTTAGTTATTATAATAGCTATTTATTAATGCTGATATAATAGTATTCGTAAATTTGTCAGATATTTTATTAATATGTATAAACACTTGTGCTTACCCCTGACATTGTTACGCTAGATTTAATATTCTAATTGATATTTAAAAATGTTTACCAAAATTGGAATTTATTATTGCTATTTATACCTACTAAATATTCAGTCAGCCATCCTCTATAAACGACAAGAAACAATCATGGAAATATCAAGCATTAAAACAGTATTTAAAAGGTTAGAAAAAAATAATTATAAACTGTAATATTATAAAACTGTAACATAGCGTTGTCTGTAAATTAAAGATTTTTTAACCTGACGAAGTTTACAGAAG
The DNA here is from genome assembly GCA_948253155.1 of Leucoma salicis. Classification (NCBI taxonomy): domain Eukaryota; kingdom Metazoa; phylum Arthropoda; class Insecta; order Lepidoptera; family Erebidae; genus Leucoma; species Leucoma salicis. Next base: position 2,928,285 of record OX411803.1, read on the forward strand.
TATGTTTGATAAATATTTGCTACTGTTTTGTTTTTAGAATTATGGAATTATAAAAACATAGCATCACGCCTGTATTCCCCGCCAGCTATGTTTAAGTCCCACGTAATAGGGGGCGAGCCTATTGACGTCTACCGGCCACATTTCCAAACACCGGGCTGCTAATGATAATTTTTCTTTTTAGAAAAAAGCTATATGAAATTATAATTTTCCAAATTTGTACCAGCGTCATAATTTGGCTAATAATACACGGTTTAACCAAATTGGAAATGGGCTAAAGGTACGATAATTATTATTATGCTGTTCCGCAATAATGTCTCTCATTGAATGACCGTTCTAGTTTATTTATTTATTGAATCCATCAGCTGTTGTTTGTAGCTGTGCAGTGTAATATCGGTTGTGTAATTGTTCGAAGCTAAATCTGGTGACCCTGCAACAGTAAAGCCATAACATGTTTGATATTCCATGGAGAATATAGTAGATTTATATTTAGACTTACCCGGAATTTTAATGTTTCTCTATGTATAGTTTTTAGGTTACGATATATGAATAATCATCCCAATTGCTTGTTTTATTTTATACCATTGATCGCCCCTGATCGAGTGCAGCTTATCTTTAGATCAGTATCGAACTCAAACTGGTACTTTTCGATATAACGACAAATATGGTTAAAATTTGTGATCAAAAATTTCGCACTTGTGAAGTGAGCTCCTATTTTGTTTAGTTCAAAAAGTACTTTATTTGTTGCTAATTAAGCTTGATTTCACAGTAAATGTTATTTGTCATTTTCACTTGGCAGTAATAAATTATTGCTTTGCTCATTTTTTGTGAGGGATGACCGTAAATGTAAGATGATATTTTAAAGATTTGCTGTTTTAAAACCTGTTTACTACCGAACTGACAACAGTTCGAGTTCGATGTAGCTGTATAAGTATATATTCACACGGTCAGTATTTAGCTTGATTTTGTACGTAAGACTGTAATCTTGTTAGTATTGATGATCGAAGGTTAAAATAAACTATAATCTATTTTGAAAATAGATTATATCGTTACTAATGTCGAGATTTAGAATCAATTATATGATTGAAGTAAAACACGGTTAGCCGCGGCATAGGAGTAACACAGATGTACAAGCCACTTTTAATCTCCAATTTAAATTCTTATAACTAAATTGACATGAAAAAATGCTGCAGCCAAGATGACATATTATTATAAAAATATCACAAACAAAATTTGAAAATTAATGAATACGAGGCGCAGCTAAAGCCCATTTAGTTTTAACCTCAAGATAATCCGAAACTGTATTAAGAACCTTTATCAAAAATGGCAAATTTCGGATAACCTACATTACCCCGAGAAAAAAAAGAATTCGATCGAATCGGGGCTCGTAGATTCGTTCGTCAGACTTCTACGAGCCCCGATGCAAAATAGTTCGTCTAGTGTGAAATTTTCTCTGTGAGATTTTTTCTAACTTCATTATTTTTGTATATCTATATAAAATATTAAGCTATTCTACTATCACATGTCGCGTTACTTATGCCATGTTTTAATTATGAACCAATAAACTATTTTAGCTTTTTATATTTATACATATCCTGTTTTAAATTAGAAGAAGTTATAAGCAAAATAGTTCGTCTAACTGTTAATCGATGCAAAAGAGTTCGTCTATCGGTGAGTTAGGTAAATAAGATTATTCCTTCTTTGTACAATTATGTTGCATAATTTAAATTTGTAAAAGTAATTCCGTGTCATTTGTCAAGTGAGACCGTATAAATTCTGAAAATTTCAGTTTTTTTCATTAGTTTTCAAATAACAATGGGTCGTGGCCAGGGGGGGGGGGACAGTTCCCTCTGAAGACATGGCTCCTTACAAAAGCGCCACCTTTCTCTACGCCCCAAAGTTTAAATGTACGTTTACTAGTCATCGCTTTTTTTTTAAGGTGGAAGTAACGTCGCGAGTTTTTTAGAATATTTTTTTAAATTTTTTATGATATGTAAAGTCATAAAAGAATTTCAGTTATGTTAAAATAAACTTTAAAATGTTCCTCAAATTGTGGTTTACTTTTTATTAAACGTTCTTAATTATTTTACCAATATTTACTTTCTATATTTTACGCTTTGCACTATTTTCCATACTAGACGAACTATTTTGCATCGGGGCTCGTATATATATTATTGGCAATGCCACAGAATAGATACTGGTCCTACGGACAGAAACATCACTTACGTTAAAACTTGTCTAAAATTTCTATAATAGCCTACAAAATCTTCCAACTGTTCGTAGCGAGAAGAAATGTACCTTATTTACACATAAAGACAGTTGAGATTGTTTTGCCCAGCGCGTGATTTACGTCATTCAACGAATGCGCTACGGTTGCACTTATGACTTAGACTATGAATATTAGGTATAGACTCGTCATCAGCGTATGCGGTGTCGAGATAGCGATAGTTTGACATAACTAGATGTACCATAGCTATGAGGCAATTATATACCATACTTTAACTTGTACCCCCTTTAACGGGTAAATGTTACTATTGCGTATTTCAATTTCCGTTAGTTTAGTTTGTAGCAATTACTTACATCGATCCATCCATCCATCAGCCTTCCATCGTCCACTGCTGGACATAGGCCTCCCCAAAATGGGGGTTTTACCATAGTCGCCACGCTTGGCAGGCGGGTTGGCGATCGCAGTGAATGTTTTTAGTACACAGGGGAACACTGCTGCCCGGTCCCCCGGTAATGCCTTCGTCGGCTTTTACGACTCCCTTAAGAAGAGACAGGGTGGAGCTATTCTTGGTGCTGGCCCCACACGGCAATTACTTACACCATACGAGAAAATAAAAACGGCCAATTTCTGCAAAATTTATTTCGTTCATCATATAAAACTCATCGTTAGCCATCCATCAGCTTTTTGGTGTCCACTGCTGGACATAGGCCTCCACAAGAGCGCGCCACAACTAGCGGTTCTGTACTCACTGCATCCAACGGCTCCCTGCGGCTTTGACCAGATCTACGGTCGATCTGCTCTAATTCGTCCTACGCTGCGCTGTCCGATACGTGGTCTACCACTCGAGAATCTTTTTCCCATCCAACGATTGGCCTGCATATTTCCATTATAGCATGCCAACCCATCGGGCTATGTCAGTTAATCCCGTTCTTCTACTCCGTATCCGGATCTCCGTATTACGAATTTAATTACGTGGAGAAATATCGAGTGGGAGGGAGTGAACTATCCGCTTCATGGCACGCTGTGTAACTTTGAGCCTTGATGCTAGGCCAACATTCAGAGACCATGTAGCTGATCTCTAATGTTATTTTTTTCTTGGTAATACTGCAATAAGATATGTAACTGTAAAAATTGAGTGTGTTGTAGTGTTGCGAGAGTTTTATGGGAAACCTGTCAGCTACAGACTGGCATCCCTAACAGATCATAAGCGGAATAATTTCAGAAGACAACTATCATTAAAACTTTGTACACTCTAAATGCACTACCTATTTTAGCCAGATACTACAAAAGAAACTACAAAATAATGTTTAGATTTTGCTTAAAATGTATTAGAACGTGTTAAAATAGATCTATGACGTGATTAATGAACGTTTTTTGAAACACTAATGCAAAAACAAGCTTACTTACCGATGAAATGTGATGTTCTTAATATTTTGTTCTGGTCGATTTTTGCAACCTAATATGCAACAGCGACCCATGTTTAATTTTCTTATCTCTTTTCTAGTTTACTTTCTCCAAAAATTATCACTAAATCACTAAACTTACACAATTTTTAATTCAAGATGTTACAAAATATTTATTTATTGTTTAAAATCTGCCTATTATGAAGGATAAAGCGACCAACTTTCAAAAATTGTGTGCCGGACTTTTTGTTAATTCTTCTGAAAGATTTAGTTTTGTCATGTAGGTCACACACCTTGAGTTTTAGGCATCTTTAGGTATATGCATGAGTCAAATATATCCATCTTAAACAAACATTTGGGTGTAAAAAAGTGTGTTCTCGGTGGAGCCCACACAATTTGACTGATGCCCAAAAAACGTACCGATACACTTGGTGCCATGCTTGCTAGATTTAATAAACATGTGCCATATTTGGTGTTTGGTATACATAGTTATAGCTGACGAAACATGGATTTATTGATACGATCCCAAAAACAAAGCAGCAATTGAGCGAACCTTCAAGATGAGCCAAAACCAAACAGTGGCATGCTGCAAAGTGCCTGCAGGCGGCTTTGAAATCATTCTACCATGAATAGTGATAGATACCAGGAATAGGAATAGTAACGGTCGTACCATTTATTTGCCGAAAGTTATCGACGATATCCGTAAAAATAACCGGAAACGTCGTATCGTCTTGCACTACAATAATGCTAAATCTTATACGGCCAGATCATTTTCAAAATTGGTTTAATCATATGAAAAAAGCATTTACTCTAAAGGAGAAAATTTTGAGAAACAATAAATTAATTGTTGACTATTATGAATAGTATTTAGTTTCTTCTTTATTCTGGAAACTAAGCGCTAAAATATAGTAGTAAAGTAGGCATGTGGGACTCATTTAATGTTTTAAGCTGAAAAGAAGCGTTGTGATATCATCACATGACATCACAGCACAAGCTGAGCAATGTGCCTTTTTCTGCTGCACTTGAGATGCACACAATGAATGTGATTATTTATTTTTGTTACTAGATTTTTTTCTTTTTTGTAAGTTTTTATTATTTTCTTTTTACTTATTGTGCTTGTAATACTGCATCTTTTATGCGGTGCGAAATAAAGCTTTCTTTCTTTCTTTCTTCTTCTTTCTTTTACAATAATAATTAACTAATTTATAAAAAGCGGGTTTAAATAAGGCATTTCAGCACGGTCCCGGAGAGTACGAGACGGTTGGCCACCTTATTGTTTGGACCCAGTTGAATTGGGTCCAAATAAAAATACCGCATATGCGATAAGGATGAAAAACTTGTACATGTGTCTCGCTCACTCTTGCTACAAACTAATATGTACGAGGAGTGATCAAAAAGTAGTAGGAACGACATACTGCTTAGTAAGAAAAAAAAAATACTGGCAGGCATAGCTCAGATACATATTTGTAATAATAATACAAAAAAAATCTTCGATTCTCTTTTATTTTTTTCTGAATGTAGTAATTTGTTTGCTTCGTGTCGGAACGTGTTCTCGAAAATGGAGAAAAAAGAAGTACAAGCCGTTATTAAATACCTCTGTTTAAAAAAGTTAACGACGCAAGAGATTAATTGCGATTTGGAGGCAACATAAGGAGAGTCTACTCCGCCGTATTCCACTGTTGCAAGGTGGGCTTCTCAATTTCGAGTAGGGAGAACGAGCATGGAAGACGAACATCGTTGCGGCCGTCCATCGACGTCAGTCACCCAAGAAAATGTTGCGAAAGTCGAGAAAATTGTATTGAGCGATCGAAGAGTTACCATCCGATACTTAATTCAAGAAACGAGCATTTCATATGGAAGTATTTAATCCATATTGAAACAATCTTTGAATATGAGAAAAGTCTCCGCAGAATATTCTTCTGCCGAGAATGTTAACCGACAGTCAGAAACAAAATCGACTTGACATTTCGAAGATATTGTTGGACAAGTTTCAAGAAGATTCTGAAAACGTTTTGTCTCGTTTCCTAACGATCGACGAAACATGGCTCCATCATTTTGTTCCCGAGACAAAACAGCAATCTTCGCATGGAAACGACCATCATCACCGACCCCGAAGAAGTTTCGTGCCGTGGCATCGGCTGGCAAGGCCTCAATATTTTGGGACTCAGAAGGGATATTGTTGATTGATTACCTAGAGCGTGGAACCACTATTACAGGCCAATATTGTGCAGCTTTAGTTCCCAAGTTGAGGAATGCCATCAAAGAGAAAACGAGAGGGAATCTTCGAAGGGGCGTGCTGTCTCATCACGACAACGCACTCGTGCACAGGTCGGCAGTTGCGATGGCTGCCATTCAGCAAGCTGGCTTCGAATTGGTTGACCGTCCCCCTTGTTCACCAGATCTGGCGCCTAGCAATTTTTATCTGTTCCCCAAATTGAAAGAATACTTAAGGGGGTACAGGTACGAAGACGATAACGAGGTGTTGGATGCCGTGGAGAGCTTTTGGCAGGACCAAGACAAAACTTTTTTTTTGAAAGGGATTGAAGCCTTGGAAAAGCGCTGGACTCGGTGTGCAGAGAGACTCGGAGACTATGCAGAAAAATAAATTATTAAGTATTCAACAGTCATTATATTCTATCTCATTCTCACTACTTTTTGATCCCTCCTCGTACATCCTTTTCTTCATCCTTAGTGTTAAAATAGTAGCGAGTCTATCATATCCTTTGTCTAAGACCTATGATGATTTTATTAATAAAAGCAAATGTGGAATAAACAATAATTTTTATTTACAGACTTCAGGAGGTTATCAATTTAACACGATAAAAATTACGAAAACATTTGAAAATAAAGAAAACTGACCTCAAAAAATAACTTTGAATTTTGAATTTTTTTGTGAGGTCGATGCATATAATTACCAATTCTTTACTTACTGTCATCACGCCATTTTCCATGCGAGGTAGGCAGAAATAACAGTGTCAAAAGACTCTTCTTGCATACATCTCTCGCTTCCTCAACATTCATAATTCTCTTCATACACTCTCGCTCGCCGCTATCAGAAACTCCTGACTCCACCTTCTTTCAATAAATGATCGATTTGGTCGAGGTAGGTGAGTCTCGGTCTCCCCCTGCAACTACATCCTTCCAATTTCGCAGTGTATATCTTCATAACCAGTCGCTCGTCTGACATTCTTTAACATGACCGAACCATCGCAGTATTCCCTTTCGCATCTTTACACCAATACTCTCTTTCATACCTGCTCGCTCTCTTACGTCATCCTTATGAATGCGGTTAGCCTAACTCCACAGATTTTCCACAGAGATCGCATTTCGATCGCAGCAGAGCTTTCGTTTATAAAACTTAAATATTTTGCTTTAAACTGCCTCGGTGCGGTTGTGCTGTGGTAGTGTGAGCGACTGCTGATCATGAGGTCTCAGGTTCGATCCCCGGGCAAGTGCTATTGAGCTATTTCGTAAAAAGAAAAATTCTCAGTAGCAGCCCGGAGTTTGGAAATGTACCCGGTAGATGGCTATAGGCTCGCCCCCTATTACGTGGGACTTAAACATAGTTGGCGAACCTTGGATGTGTAATACAGCTTCTATCATTTCATATCTGAGAAATGAAATGGTGCGCAGCGGCTTGACAATACTCTCGAAATAGTTGAGTCCATGAGCGACGGTTACTCTTACTCATCTGCCATAATTAGCAATAAAAAATACACTTCTGCCTAGCCCTGAGGGTACAGGCGTGATGCTATGTTATGTTAAAAATTTAGTTTTCTAGTAGCTTCTATTTCATTAAATTTTATACAATTTTAAATATTATTTTCAAGTCAGATTATCTAATATATAAAATTCTCGTGACGCGTTGTTTGCTACCAATCCCCTCCGAAACGGCTTGAGCGGTTTGTATGAAATTTTGTGTGCATATCGGGTAGGTCTGAGAATCGGTCAACATCTATTTTTAATACCCCTAAATGATAATAATATAATTAATAATATTCCTCTGAATTCTTGATTATTAATAATAATAGTAAATCGCGTAAACAATTTTAATAAATACCTATGTGCTTTACGAGCGCTAAGGCCGCTCAGACGCGCGTGCGGTAGCCCTCTGTCGGTTGTATCGTGGGCGATACGCGAAGCGGTAGGCATATTTAACTCGTAAAATGTTGCGAGTGATGGAGGCCTGGCAATGCTATCATTATATTTGGGGAAATTGTTTGTACTTTTCCTATTCCTGGACAGGTCTAACCGCACTATCTCGTCTTTATAAATAACTAGCCTTTGCTTGCGGCTCCGCCGCAACTAAATGCTAGCTTTTAGGTTGTATCTTAGGTTCCCGATATAGTAACGGAATAAAATGTATACCAGTTTTTAAGTCTAATCGAGATCTATCAAATAAAAAAGTTGCATAAAAATCTCTCTTCAAAAAGTCTTTGCGTGATGCGCGAACAAACAGACAAAAAATCTAAAAAAATGTTTGTGTTTAGACGTCTATATAGCCTAATACAGTATTTTTTTCTCAAATATCTTGAATGTACAGACACAGCTCTGTTACAGCTTTATAATAGTATAGATAGACTATAATAGCTCACCCAGCGAACTTCGTACCGCCATATTTTTTTTCGTGAATATTTTGCAATGAAAATTATTAAAGTAAATCGCTATTAAAAAATAGGGGATAGCAGTAAACAGGTGAAAATGTAGAGTTGTACCTATGTACTTTTTAATAACGAATTATAAAAACATGAAAGTATACAATTTTGACCATAAAATTAAAAAAAAAATTTGGGGTCGACCACCCTTATCACTTAGGGGTAAGAAAAATAGTTTACATCACTGAATATACTTACACACAAAATTTCATAAGAATCGGTCATGCTGTTTTGGCGGAGAATGGCGACAAACACTGTGACACGAGAATGTTATATAGGTACATATTAGTAAAACAAAACTTAGGCTCAATATTCTCGAAGTTTCAATTTTTGATACATCCTGAAGAAGTTTCTCCGTGTGACTAAGAATACAAATGTCACCACCCCATTATTTCACACGGGTGTCGTGCGAGGCGACTAAGGGAAGTAAGCAATTATCACCCCTTGCATTAGTGGTGGTAAGGCTGGGTGCCAAGTGGGAGTACTCACTTGCCCGAGGAGATTAATTCAATCATTTCATATCTGCGAAATGAAATGGTGAACAGCGGCTTGACAATACTCTCGGCGTAGTTAAGTTCATGAGTGAAGATTACCATTTACAAACAGGTGGGCCGTGGCTCGTCTCCCACCATAAATTATAAAAAAAAAAGTTGTTTTGTACTACATAAGTACACGACATAAGTGCATGCGTTAGAAGTTATACTTCTTTGGCGTAACGAGATAAAAATCTTTTTAAAAATGTTATCTTTCGCCTTATTCTACGTTTGTAGAAAAAACGACACTAACAATATAAAAAAACTAAAATGTTTCAACAATTCTAAAGCCGGCCCCACACGGCCTCCACAACAATATTACTTAATATTACATACAAAGAATAAATAGTTATTGTATGCGCACAAATGAGGGAGTGGTTTAGATACTGGCCTCCCGTCCGAGTGTTGTAGTTTCGATTCCCACAAAGTACAAGTCTTTGTGTGATCCACAAATACTTGTTCTGAGTTTGGGTGTACTTTGTGAACGTGAAATTGTATGTATGTAATGCCCCCGTGATTCAAGGACTATTCCCTAGTGCAGGGTTAAAAAAAATTAGATACCTGCGTCTTAGTAGTGTTATAGTACTAAGTATTGTATTATCTTGGTAAAAATTTTCACAATAAAACTACTTCATGCTTCTACTTACTTTATCTAATTTATTAGATTTTTTGCCAAAAGGCTCTCTTGCATACATCTCTCTCTTCCTCAACATTCATAATTCTCTTCATACACGCTCGCCGGTTTCAGAGACTCCTGACTCCACCTTCCTTCAATACATGACCGATTTGGCCTAGGTAGGAGAGTCTCGGTCTCCCCCTGCACCTACATCCTTCCAATTTCGCATTGTGTATCTTCTTAACCGGTCGCTCGTCCGACATTCTTTCCACATGTCCGAACCATCGGAGCTTTCCCTTTCGCATCTTTACACCCATACCTACTTTCTTTCGTACCTTTTTTTATGTTAATTTGGGTAAAATGATCCTATCCGTACACCCGTTTGTTCGGGGCATTAAAAAAAGCCTAACTCCACAGATTTTCCGCAGAGACCGCATTTCGATCGCAGCTAAGCTTACGTTTATAAAACTTAAAAATTGAGTTTTTAACTGCCTCGGTAGTGCAGTAGTAGTGTGAGCGACTGCTGATCATGAGGTCTCAGGTTCGATCCCCGGGTCGGGGCAGTGCCATTGAGCTTTTTCGTAAAAAGAAAATTCTTAGTAGCAGCCCGGAGTTTGGAAATGTACCCGGTAGATGGCATACGTGGGACTCAAACATAGATGGCGAGCCGTGGGTGAGTGATACAGCTTCTACTCTCGGTATAGTTGAGTTCACGAGCGACGGTTACCACTTACTCGTCTGCCATCATTAGCAATAAAAAAATACACCTCTGCCTACCCCTTCGGGGATACAGGCGTGATGCTAAGTTATGTTAAAAATTTAGTTTTCTAGTAGCTTCTATTTGATTAAGTTTTATATAATTTTAAATATCATTTTTAAGTCGGATTATTTTTTTATAAATTGCTTTATTTGGTTGATCATAATACTACTCCGTCAAGAAAGTACCGGGAAAAGATGAATAATACATAAAAATTTTGTTATTCATCCCAATTTATTTTATCACCTTCAAAGTATGCTCCTTCAGAAACGATAGACTTACGCCAATGAATAATCCAATCATCAAAACATTTTTTAAACGCTGTTTCCGGAATTGAGTTCAGTTCTCGCCCCGAATTCTCCTTTGTCTTCTACCGATTGAAAACGGGTGCCACGAAGTGGTAATTTGAGTTTAGGAAAAAAGAAAGAAGTCGGCTGGAGCCATATCTGGTGAATATGGTGGTTGCTCGATGGTATTTGTTGAGTGTTTGGACAAAAATTCACTGATGGCCTTGTGCGAAGGCGCATTATCGTGGTGCAAAACCCAATAATTTTCTTTCCACAAATCTGGCCTTTTTCGTCGAATTTGCTCTCTTAAACGCCGCATAACGCTCAAATAATATTCTTTATTTACCGTTTGACCTTCTAGCAAGAATTACGAGTGCACAACAGCGCGATAGTCAAAGAAAACAGCCAACATGACTTGATCGACTTTGGCGTGGTTTTTTCGGTTTCGGTTCAGTTGGAAGTCGCCTCTCCGAAGCTTGTTGACTAGTTTGCATGTTAAACTCGTAAACCCACGTCTCGTCACCAGTAACAATGCGTTTCATGAATGTTGGGTCGGAATTGACTCGTTCTAGCATGTCCTCAGCGACTCTCATGCGATTGAGTTTTTGGAGAAAATTCAGGTCTTTTGGGACTAGCCGAGCGGAAATATGTTTCATAGCCAAGTGATTATTTAAAATGGTACGGATGGACTCATGAGACACAGAAAGTTCGGCGGCTATCTCTATCAAAGTTGAATGAGGATTTTCAGTCACTTTTTTCCTTCACTTTTGCAATGTTAACTTCAGTTGCAGACGTTGATGGGCTACCAGAGCGCGACAAATCTTCCATCATATCTCGACCGCTTTTAAACGCTTTGTACCACTCTTAAACACGTGTTTTTGATAAAGTCGATTCACCGTAAACCTTCTGTAACATTTTCAGGGACTCTGAACACGAAATTCCATTGGCGATGCAAAATTTAAGACAAATTCTTTGTTCGATGTACAACAATACACATTAGATATGATATAACTAAAAACAGCACTGTATTTAATATAAATAACAGATGTAACTCAAACTCCGCGTTAAAATGGATAACAGTTGTGCCAATCTAACAACAACAAAAAGAACAAAAAATTTAATTTGGAACCATAAGCAAATCATCCATTCCCAATACTTTCTTGACTGAATGTATGTTTGAGATTTATAAAATTATATTTAGATTTCAACCCGACCGCGTGGACAGTTTGTACGAACCTGTGGTTCATATCGCTCGCTGATTTTCACTGATCTTGGCATACGATTTTGTACTTCAAGCTGAAAGCGCTCTGGGTTCTGGTATTGGGCAGGTTTTGGTCGGAGCGTAGACTTCATCAAGCGTGACCTCTCGACTTTCGCGCTAATATTCAAGATGTCCTTGACTAGTCGGTGATCACTCCCAGTTTTAATCCTGCTGATCACTGAGACATCATTGAATATGTGTCGTTTGTCCGACAAGATGAAGTCAATCTCGTTTTTTACTGAACCATCAGGGCTAATCCAGGTCCATTTCTGCTGGGGCTGATTCCTGAAGAAGGAATTCATCATGCAGATTCCTTCTCCAGAAAATCAGCTAGCATCTGTCCTCTGTGGTTCCTCTGCCCAAATCCATAGTGCCCCACATTCAGCTCATCGTCTGTCCTTTTGCTTAGTTTCGCGTTAAAGTCTCTAATAACCACCATGAAGTAGGTTTTAGACGAGTGGATGGCCTTTGAGATGTCCACATATAGGACCTCCTCGTCATCGGAGTGTGTCGAGGTCGGTGCGTAAACCTGTATGACCTTCAACGAATACCGTTTGGTTGTTCTGAGTATAAGCTACGCTACCCTACTCGGCACACTTTCAATCCTGTTCAAGTTGCCTACGGACGAAATATTCGATGGTTTACTGTCTCAAAACATTACTGAAGTCAGTATACACCAAATCTCAAAAGACTTGTCTCTGCTTTTATAAACCATCCTTCTCATTGAGTCTGATAAACAGACAAGGATAGATTATTTAATTCATAACCTTACAAATATAATAAACATGAAAGTGTATTACTTGGAGAGCTATGATTGACTTGTTTCTCTTGGGATCCCTCGTTTCGTTAATTCTTGTGTAACCTATTACACACATGGAATAAATTGTGATGCTCAATTCTAACATCCGATAAATGGCGCGCGGGTGTCTTCCAAAATTCTATACTATGTAAATTTTCACCGAAAAGGAGAGCCCTAGGAGTTTGGGCTGGGCGTTGGCAGTTGGCTTGACAGAAATCTGGTTGTTTATAAATAATTTAGAGTAAGTAACGTAGTCATTAACGTAAACAATATTTCAGTCAAATTTTCGTGCTGTATATGATATACTGGTCGTCATTACAACATTCGTTTTCTTTCCGACTTTTGGATCAGTAGAAATCCTCACGCTTTATATACACCTAGTTAATTTAGAAAAGCGCTATCTATATTTTAAATATCGCAGTCCAGTATTAATTTTGTGCCGTCAGATGGCACTTATTTTAGTTTTCATTTGTTCCTTGTTGTTGAAGTCGAAATGAGACTGGACACTGGACTATCAAATGCAAAAATATTTTTTGAAGTGAAAACCTCTATAGGAAGGTTTGGATAGGGAGTACCTAAATTCGTGTAAGTCGTCATCGACATGGTCACGTGACGTGACGATAACACTATATTATGTTCCTATTATTACCTATAGTATCTACCTACCTATAAGTTATTGCGCTGGGCCAGCTTTGAATGAAGAAATAAATCATTTTAAATAATAATTTATTATTTTTTTGTAATGAATGATAGAATAATTTTGATTTACACGTTCTAATTTAAGATCAAATTAAAAAAAAAATTTATTAGTGTCCTACTGCATTCTTAAGATGGATCAGACTAAAACCTATAGACGTAGCGACGGCATGGCCACACTTGAAACAGCAATATTTGTTTTAATGTTGGCAGCTTGACAAATATTTACCATATTTGGGCAAATTGGGCGATACTTAGAAGGTATCTAACTTAATCTCAATCGTAAATAAAAAAACTTCATAATAAAATATTTTATTGAAAATATCAACGTTTATCAAAATAATCATATCTATTGCCTCTTCCATCCATCCATCAGCCTTTCAACGTCCACTGTTGGACATAGGCCGCCCCAAGAGAGCGCCACAACGAGCGGTCTTGTGCTGACTGCATCCAAAGGCTCCCTGCAACTTTGACCAGATATTCGGTCCATCTGGTGGGAGGCCGATACGTGGTCGCCACTTGATAAACTTCTATAGGTACTGCGTAAACACATATGCAATGGTAAATATTCTCTAGAAGAATCTGTAATTCATAAATGTGAATTCTTCGGGGTACAAGAATTTGGTAATTAACGATGAACTAAATGTGACAGTGAATGATAAATATAACAACCTATAAATAATTATATCAGAAGTCTGAATATATACTTGGCAAAGCACTTTCTGTAGAATATTGTGAACCTACTTATCTACTACTTGTAAAACATTTCTTCTCCGTTTAATCGAAGTAGAGCAATATTCGTGGAAATTCTCCCGGCTAGTCGTACATATTTCATCACGAATATTAGCTTCCGTATTGGGTTGAGAGCCCTCTGCGCTCACCAATTGTCCTGGTAAGGTTGTCATAGCCATCTGAGGCTAACAACCAACTTCACACAAAAAACAAAAAAATTCTCTACCACTAATTGTGTAGTAATTAGTGGTAGAGTACGGAAGCTATTTTAAAGAACGTTGAAGAATAAATTTTGGTCTATCACAATGCCCAAGTATCTTGAAGGCTAAATCCTCAAACTATCTAAATAAATCCTCAAACTGGCTAATTTCAAACGAGAGGTATGCAACTATAATTGTCTCACATAGTCTGTCCCCTACCTGCACACAAATTGAATTTGACTGTAAGATTAATAGCGGAATACTCTTTCTCATGTCCTTGCACGAAATAAAAGTGATGTGTCGTCAGCTTATGATAGGTACCTATCTGCTATTACCTACTACGTTATCTGGTGAAATATATATTGTTGATGCAGAGTAGGTACAAACAATGTCTGGCCGAGTATACTGCCTTGAGGGACACCAACATTGGTAGGTAGTAGGTACCTCACTTGAATGACTATCCATCCATCCATCCATCAGCCTTTTAACGTCCACTGCTGGACATAGGCCTCCCCAAGAATGAGGGATAGTGCCATAATGACCACGCTTGGCAGGCGGGTTGGCTATCGCAGTGGATGTTATTAATACTCGAGGGAGTACTGCTGCCCACTTCCCCGATGTTCCCTCAGTCGGCTCTTACGACTCCCATGGGTGAAGAGGAGTGGAACAATTCTAAAGCCGGCCCCACACGGCAAACTTGAATGTCTACCCACTGCTAAAAATGTTCACGGTTTGATAGTTAACTTTTGAACCATGCAACACTATAAAATAGCATATAGATCATCAAATAGCCATCAATCATAATAGCCAGCAATATTAAATATACAGTAATAGTTTTAATAAAGCCTTATAATAGTACCGGCGCGAACCAACAGACGTTGTCCTGTCCGAACATTGACGTTTCGTTTGGATGGAGCATGTAGCGGCCAAAGGGTTTTCTTCGAGTAAAACGAGGTTCTTAGAAGAACAGAAATATAATGCAAAGCGAATATATACTATAAAAATAATAACGATGGAATTAACAAATTGCATACACGAATGTGAGCACAGTGGCTAAATAAAACACACCACTAACTACACCTAACGACTTCCATGCACTGTGCCACAGACCACTAATACTCACCTCGCCCGCTCTGTCCCCTCTGACACCCTACGCTCTGTTGTCTACAGAGCATTTATTTTAGCTATTAAGGATTATTTTCATAAAAAAATGTGATTGTTGGTGTGAAAACCTATCGTAACGCCATCTACCGGGTCCAAATGTAAATCTAAACTATCCTAGTACTGACACAAAAAATTTCGTCAAGATCGGTTCAACGGTTTAGGAGGAGTTCGACTACTAACACACGGATACAAAAAATATTATGCAATAAATAGTATAGAACAAATTATTTGTTAAAGTGAAAAAAGGGGACTTAACTGCAAGCAGGATTCGAACCTGCGTCCTCTAAAGTGCTCTAGACCGCTAAGCTATTGCAGTCGCCATTCGTCGTAGTATGTCTATTCCAAGACAGGCGATGGCCTCTTATTTTGTCGTTATTTGTTGCTAACTCAAAGAAATTATTTACAAAAAATTAATCATAAAAGTATCATTTTAAAAGAACTGCGGCCATATTTAAACTGGCACCCTGCAGTTACATAGATATTCTACTAATAATCCTCTACTAATAATTATCTATACAAATTTTAATTTAAAAAAATCTCTCTCACAGGTTTCAGACATTCTGCAGGCGTATCTAGGAATATAAAGTCGCGTAAACATACACCTAGATAGCAAGGTAACTAAGTTTTTATTTTTAAATCCCTTTACAAAACGGTGGTTTTCCCCGTATTCGCCTCAGGCCACGAAATAAGCTGCGTGTCCTTTAATGCTGCCTAACTTTAGTATTGCCTACAAAACCGCATGCTGATCAATTTGGGTTTTGATTTGATCATTTTGTTTGTTTGTTAGTTTTTGACATAGCATTACGCCTGTATTCCTCGAAGGGGTAGGCAGATGTGTATTACACACCAATGGTTCGCCAGCTATGTTTAAGTCCCAAGTAATAGGGAGCGAGCCTATTGTCGTCTATCCGGCACATTTCCAAACTCCGGGCTGCTACTGAGAATTTTTCTTTTTACGAAAATATTAATAACGTTGCCCGACCCGGGGATCGAACCCGAGACCTCATGATCAGCAGTCGCGCACACTACCGCTGCGCCACCGAGGCAGATTTTTAGTATTTTTTGACACTGTAGGTAACTATTAAACCGATCATCCTGAAATTTGGCGTAGCTACATATCGGTTCAGAGCACAGAGAAAGGGGTCCTGTGCGATAGAGATTTTTGTATAGTCTTTATGCACCGCGACAATAAGCTAAAGTCACAGAGTACTTTTTAACATAGGAAAAATGAGTAGGGAAGCTAAAGTGGAGTCATTTTAATACTCATTAATAGGTAAGATTTGACAATTCATCAAAATTCAACAACGTAACCTTGTAACGGCGGGCATAAAATAATATATTTTTTCGGCTTTTTTATTGGACTGATCTTACTGACTACGTTTACCTGGCTATAAATTGGACTCCGATTGCTTAACGATTAGTAAACAAGAACAACATTACAGTCTTACCATGTCGAAACGGGGGAAAACGCTAAACAGTCAATCTCGCGAACTAGTGGGGAAATTGTACAATTATTTTGAACGTGAGTCAGCTAACAACGGGCCCCTTTTACCATTGACACAACCGAGAGAACGCGTTGCCGAAGCATTAGGAATAGGGAAGAGGACAGTAACTCAAATTCTGAAAGAGAAATACGGACCATCAGGCTCAGAAGATAATACTTTACGTACACCGAAAAAAAGAAAGAGGTACAAGAAAATTGTTGAGGTTGATAATTTTGATGCTGCTGCAATTCGCAACCACATTTATGGATATTACTTGAGAAAAGAATATCCTACACGGGAAAAGCTAATGAGTTCGTTAAAAGATGCAGGCTTATTTTTTGGCGTTAAATCGTCTCTATCAAAGGTTTTGAAATCGATTGGCTTTAGATTTAAAAAATCTGACAAGTGGAAAATCCTGCTAGAACGCTACGATATTATTTTGAAGAGAGTAACATTCTTACGTCAAGTCAATCAAATTACAGATTGGGACAATGTCGTGTTTATTGACGAAACATGGTTGAATGCAAACCTTACGATTTCCGGACCTCCTTCCGGATACAGCAGCCTCCACCTCAAAAGTTCCATCGGGAAAAGGAGCCCGACTTATTTTATGTCACGCGAGATCAGCTTCTCAAGGTTATTCCAGACTGCCTCCTCGCATTCACCTCTAAAACTACAAGTGATTACCATGAGTAAATGAACTTTGAGGTTTTTAAAGAGTTTGAGAAGCTGCTAGTCAGCTTAGAAAACCCATCGAAAATTATAATGGACAATGCACTGTATCATTCT
This sequence comes from Leucoma salicis, assembly GCA_948253155.1. NCBI lineage: Eukaryota > Metazoa > Arthropoda > Insecta > Lepidoptera > Erebidae > Leucoma > Leucoma salicis. Next base: position 2,945,885 of record OX411803.1, read on the forward strand.
GTACAAGTTGATAAACCACCAACTCAAGCAAATAAAAAGCAAGAAATTGTCTCGTGGCTGGTAAGAAATGGTGTGGATGCAAGTCCAACTTTATTAAAAGTTGAGTTGTTAAATCTGGTAAAAGCAACTAAGCCGTCCAACCTCCACTATGTAATCGATGAACTAGCCCTAGAGCGTGGACACGAAGTTATTCGATTGCCTCCCTACCATTGCCAGTATAACGCCATCGAGCTTATTTGGGCACAAATAAAGGGTCATGCAGCGCGGAACAATACTGAACCGCCCTTCAGTACTGCTAAAATGATGACTCTGCTACAAACTGCGTATGCAGAAGTCACTACAGAAGACTGGAGAAAATTTGTAGAGAAAAAAAAATAATTTTACAAGATTTTGAACGAGATGTGAGAATAGACAATATTATTGAAAATTAATTAATAATATCTCTTAGTGCTGACAGCAGTGATGAAGATGACAATACTAATAACAGTTCTGATAGTTCAACTGAATAAATCTCAGACTATCTAGACAGAGCGAAGAAAATTCTTTGACATGTATGAGCGAGAACACAAGATACAATTAACTGGTGCAAAAAACAGACAAAGCCATAGATTTTTGTCTTTGTCGCCGTGGCCAGTTTTCGGTATTGTCACGATGTCAAAATGCTTTGTCTGTCACGATCCAACTGCCATAATCGAACATTATGTATAAAAATTCGGGTCTTAATTAAAATTTAATGTTAATTTGTGTTAATGAGTGTTTTGAGAAAAAGACTACGTGATAATAGTGCTTGTAAAATAGTGTACTATGCTACAAAAGCTACAGCGAGCAAAAAAAATACAGGTATAACATTTCATTCATATGTATTCGAAAATGAAATAATTTAATGATTGAATGCTATAAAGTGATATAAAATGGGCTATTTTTTACTCAAAATTAATAATTGCTACTAAGATACACTCGCAAAACACGTTTTCTAGCTAAATTTATATAACTTTGTATTGTTTCAGTGTTGCCTTATTGCGAATTTAATTTGCCCAGTTTTCACTTTACTAATAAATTTATATGTCATTTATGAAATGATGATAAAAAATTACCATTTTAGGTTTTCCTCTAATCCAGATGCGAGGTCAAAATGGGTGGATGCTACGGAAAAACGAGGCAACCCACGAAATACCCAAAATATGCTTCACGATATTTTGTTGATGTTTCATTATACATAATAAGAAAATAGTAACGTTGGGAGCAAAATCATTGCCAGTGAATATGTTCATGTAAGTATAGCTTTTAAAGTCTTTGTACTTCAACTTTGTAAGTAAATCTCAATTCTAGATTATGACTACCGCTGTAGTCATAATCTAGAATTCAGAGAAACTAATTTACTCTCTCTTGTGACACCTGTCTGGGATTTAAGGGTTTCAAAATAAAACCTAGGAGTAAAACAAAGTTAAATAAGATATATTCACACCCTAAATGGTAGGTGGCAACACAAATGTATAAGGTCGTGGTATTCGTCCTATAGCTAACTTCACCACTTATAGTAAGCACTCTCTCTCCCGTGGGACCGGCCATGAAGCACATCGTTGTGTTTTGGTCGTATCAGGAGATAACCGTTTATTATTTCATTTCATATCGGTGAAATGAAATGGTGAGCAGCGGCTTGACAATACTCTCAGTATATTTTGATCTATATTTTAGCACTTGACATGCTCCGCTACTCTTAAAGTACAAATCATAATTTGTGTAAGGAAAAAGAGTATTTTAGTACAGGCGGGATTCGAACCTGCGTCCCTTCCTATCCGGGGAAGTGCTCTAATCCACTGAGCTACAGTACTATCTTTTAGACATACCTAATCTCCTTATCACATTTATCTTAACGACCAAACGCCCTCTTCTTTACTTATTTGACCCAGAAAAGAAAGAAAAGATAATTTAATTGTATTCTTGTGTACTATTATTTTATTAAATATAACTTATTATTATTTACCAGATGAGATATCGAACAGAACGGCAATATATGGAGAAGCAATACTTATCTTGCATCAAGCCTCAAAGTCTTGGTTTTTCTCTACGTGATCGAATTCTTATTACGGATACAGAGGTAGAATATGAATATCCGACATAGCCCGCCGAGTTTGCATGCTGAAGTGGCAATAGGCAGGCCATATCGCTCGACGAACTGACAACCGTTGGGGAAAAAGGTTCTCGAGTGGCGGCCACGTATGGGACAGCGCAGCATAACATCCCATCAGATGGACCAAAAATATGGTCAAAGCGGCAGACAACCGTTGGATGCAGTCAGTACAAGCCCGCTAGCCTGGTATTCTCTTTGGGGAGGCCAATGTCCAACAGTGGACGTTTAAAGACTGATGGTTGGATGAATAGAAGGGGTGGCAGATTTACTTTTAAATAATTATTTTCATAAACGTTGCGTTTTTCAATAAAATATTTGTTACGAAGAGTTTCTTATTTACGACCTAGTTACAGACCTCATTCTAACTATCGTTTAATTTGCCCAAATATAGTTAAAAATTTGTCAGCCTGGCAACATTTAAAAAAAATATTGGTGTTTCAAGTGCAGCCACGCCGTGGCTCCGTCTAGTAGTTCCTAGTCTGAGGAATAAATGCTATTTTTCTGTTAAATTATGTACTTGTCTTATTTTGCTCCATAAATTTGCGAAAGAAAAAATAATAATGGGACAGGGATTCGCCTGATTATTTTCAAAATTCACATATGTTTCAAGTCCGTATCGATTCGATGATTGTTATGATTCTTTAATCGATGTTTTTAAGCAGATCACCTCACTATGAAAAACTGACAGACGTCAAACGTTACCTATTGAAATGACTCGACTTTAGTTTATTTATAAACAATAATAAAATAAAAAAGAAATAATGTACCATGTTTTTATAATGGACTAAAAAGTATAAAATCTTCCGTTATAAAAACATGGAAGTACATAATTTTTATTTTATTATTATTTTCTTCATCTTTTTTCATATTTTCATGAATTGTCATCCACTTCTGAGCTATGGTCCAAATTTCAAATATCTAGCTCATCGGGAAGTGAGTTTAAAATCAATTACAAAATTCCAAACAGAAAAAGTTGCCCTGAACGACGGGATGTGTGGTTAGGTAAATTTTTTCCCGCTTAACAAAACCAGTAATGCCCATTGCATTAATGGTGGACTTTTTTTTTGACAATTGCTTACTTCCGTTAGTCGCCTTGGTGAAAATATTATTATTTATTTACAGATTTTATTTATGGATTCATTACCAGGTTGCCTGGTGCGAATTTGGCCTAAAATTCATATTATATTTCTGGCGTAGGTATATTATATAATGTACCACTGAAGGAATGTAATATAGTTCTAATAATAAAGCCGGAGAGACGGCACACGGCGGGTTTCTTTAATGGGTGAGGGCCCTACACTACCCTGTTCGTTGCCCCGAACGACGGGGTGTGCGGTTAGGAACATTTTTTCCCGCCTTAACAAAAATGTTATATGTACGTGTAGCGTGTGTAGGTATATTATGTGTATAGATAGTGCCATCCACGAAGACGCGCCCCACTCTTTTTTTCTAATTACTTACAATGCAAGTGTGTATCGCTTCACCGAATTGAATTGCCTATTACGCACGCACACATCGATGAATAAACAAAATCACGACAGAGCTATACGGTCAACTAGGAAGATACTCTACTTTAATATTATCAACCGATTTCAAAAAGGGGGAGGTTTTCATTTCGAATGTATGTTTTTTTTTGCTGTGCTTTATTTCTTTCTCTACTGCGCTCCTGTACTCGATGCTTTCTTATACGAGATGCACCTAAGGGATTCCTCCCTATCGTGCACCACCTACTTTGACCTTTTTTATAGAAAACACTAAAAAGCAAAAAATAAATTACATACGATATCCGCATTAGACACCCACTGATATTTATTATTTTTTGCGTTTTAGTTCTTGAGTGTCTTTTGAAAGTGGTTTTTTATTTCATGTTGTCGTTCAGTGTGGGTATTTTATGTCATTATTAATTAATACAGTGTAATATTACAATGTTAAGGGAGCAATTATAAACATAAAAGTATACTAAAAAAACTATATGGTTGTCTGTAAAGTCGGTTTGAGGGCGATAATTTAACGTCATATATGTTTTCTGAGAGTTTCACAAAATGTAATACTTATAGAAATCGAATGGTACATTTTAATTTTCTAGACATTATAATTTTTTTTATTAAGTAGAGCAACTTTCTTGCCAAGTCTGGATTCAAGCAACGTGAACTGTACTACCCATGTGCATCGAGCCGCTGATGGCTCGCGACTGACACTTGGCTCAATCGTCCCACACCCCGCGGCCCCCTCGCCAAATTTTGAGAGGCGCGTCTTCGTGAATGGTACTATCTATATGTACCTATGTGTAGCAAATGCAAGATTGTAGTCAGGCAAGAAAAAAAGTTAATTTACCCTTATGTCTGGCTGGCAGAAGATACCAAACAGTATGTCTTTGATAAAACAAAAACTAAGTAAATGTCAGTTTTAAAGAATTGAAATATGTATTACAATATTACAAACAAGAACAAACATTATTGCAACGAAATTTTTGTATTTAAATAGTTTAAATTTATAAGTATCACGAGACAAAATGGAAATACTAAGTCGTATCGCCACTACCTTTGAAAACATAAGAAATAACATAAAGAATAAGAACTCTACGGAAAGGTTACAAAACTTGAAAAAGGATATACAGTCTCTCGGCACGGAGTTAGCAGTATTGGGTAAGGAGAATCACGATCAATATGTCAGATCCATGGCCATGGAGGCATATTTGGCGCTTTTACTTACCAAAGTCATGCCACTCTCTGTTGTCGAGAAGCGGAACATTCTCCAAACATCATTTGAGAAATTAAAACCATACGCTTTAAGAGAAGAATGTCTCTTTATCCTACTTAGAATACAAAATCTTCTATGTTATTATCTAATCCAATTAGACCAAATAAACCTATCGCGTGAAATTTTAGAGGGCATGGAAAATCTTTACGATCAGATCAACAAATCACAGATAAATAAGTTCTTCGATGCAGAAGACTTATTCACTATCGAACCTTTGGCTGATATAAAACGTGTAAATCCAGAGAAGATTGATAAAGTCATCACTAACAATATTCAAATGCAAGCATTCTTGTACAATAAATTGAATTTACCTCATAAGTACACTCTTTTCAACCACACGGCACTTCGTAGACAGTTGGAAATGAAAGAAGGGACGCCACAGGATTGGGCGTTGAGAACAGCGAGGCTAGGGAACTACTTCACATATTTGAATGAAATGGGCAACGCGCGCCATCACTTGTGTGCCTCTTATCATGTGCTGAGAACTTGTCACGACAACTGCAAACTTATGCCTGAAGAATTTGTTCTACAGAAGGCAGATTTCGAAATCCACTTCCTTGAGTTGAGCCATCATTGGGTTAAATACGGTCTAACTCTTTTCAAATTATCTAAGAAAAAGATATTGAACAAGTACTTTACACAACCGTCTACAGGAGCCGATTTGTGGAGCACTGTCGACATTCTAGAGGAGAACATAAATATCGAAAACCCAGATGATGAAAATGTGAAGGATTTAGGTGCGGAAAAAGGTGGCAAGGGCGATTGTAACTCTCAGAAACTATTCACATTCTTTTCTCTCGATTTAAAAGATATGGAGGCGAAGGTTCCTATCGATACGGTATCCGATGTTGAAAGCGCCCGAAAACTATTCACTTTTACGTATAAATGGTTGATGAGAGCGAAGCATTATTATGATTTTGAGCATCATTCGGCACAGTATATATCTTGTTGTCTGCAGCTGGCAGAATTGTACGAGCACCTGGCTTTCTTCGAGAGGAATATCGAGAACCAGTACAGCATACAAAAGCGTCGAGCAAACGTTCTGGAAACGCTGAACTCATTGCTTAAGACGTGTGACAATACGATGTCCGTGCAGATTGATGTGATTCGGGAGCTCTCTCAAGTACAATTAGAACTGATGGCGCTGAATCTACAAAAGTTGTGGTGCGAGGAGTCACACACTAATATTCTTAATCTAGATACCGACACGGAATCCATAATCAATTCTTTTGATTCTGAATCGAACAAAACGCTGACTGAGAAAACTTTAAATGCATCGAGTAAGGACATGTTCTTGAGGAAAATGAAGGCAGCGACATCTATAAGCGGCAAACTATTTCGGCTGAGCGGCCAGCTTGTAGCACAAACACCTTCCCAGCTAAGCTTTAGTACCGGAACTCCCAAAAACTGAACAAGAAGAATTATTTTTTGTGCAGTTTTAAGTCGCTCCGAGGATCACTCACGCATACCAACCCGATTGTCACAATTGTTTAGCAATAACAAAATATGGAGTTTATTTAAATGTTAAATTTCATTGTCAGTACATACAGGTTTCAGATTATATATACCATATGTTTAAAAAAAAAATAAACAATCATGAATTGTTTTAATGGTCTCATGGCGCTTGCAAATTAGCCTCATGACTTATGTAGACTAGGTACCCTATTTGTATTTTCCATATAGGAGCAGAGGACAATAAATAGGTAAAATGTAGCGTGTCGGCTTATGAACGGCCCCTAGAAAACTATATTAGTCCTGTATATTGCTCTAAGAAGCGTGAGAAAAGGAATCGCTTCGACTCGCCTGGCAACGATTGAATATAATCTCGGGTCAGTTTTCATCGGATAGTGAGATTCAAGCTGGTTTCAACACACTTGTGAATTTTACCAAATCCCCTTTGGGTCAAGGTGATTTAAAATGCGAGATACTAGAGTTGTAACATTGTATAAAACTAACTTGGTCTTAACTTGTGATATTTGTTGCGTCCCTACCTAATGTAGTTTTATTTTCTACCAGAAACCTTTATATCCCCCTAGGGTATCTGGAAACTGGTAAACATGCATGGTGTTACAGTGCTGTATGTGAATAACTACAACCCCAGTATAATTTATAACGTGCGTGTGAACTGAAGGACCACCCTGGTATTTCGCAAAATAAAAAGATTTAGTAGAAGACTTGAAACAATTGTAGAACAAATCTGGGAATTTGTAAAAAATATATATTAAAAACTACAGCCCTTAAAGTGTGGTCCCTCAGTCCTCACAGACCATCAGCCAGATCTCGGAAAGTATCTAAAAAATTAAGGTTTTGTGATTACAGACATTTAGTAAAAAATTTGTAAAGGTACCTAGTTAGTTAGTAGTTTGTACTGAATTATAGACCACAAAGAATCAAAGATAAAATATATATAACGACTAAACTGTGGTCCCTCAATCCACACAAGAAAGATAAATATTTTAGTGAATATTGCCAAATGAAATAAATAAAATCTTTCTTTTCCTACTTAAAGACTTAGTAAGAGTTAAGACTCTCTTAGAAATGTTATAAGTAACATTTTGTAAAAAAGAAATGGAAATAAAATATCGATTCAATTCGAAGATAGAGAGTTTTAAAGCTGGTCCCTCAATCCTCACCTCCTCTGACATATATGCATTGCTAGCTAGTAGATGACAGAACTATCAGAAAGTCTAGTGTACTTAACTTTTTGTAAAAATATTCTATTAAATAATAGGTACCTATATAAAATTGTGCATTTCGTACCTCTTAGCTGAGATAATATTATTTTTTTAAACCTATGAAAATAGAGTAGTGTGACCATACAATGAAAAAAACTACTATATACTTCATTCAATATAGCAATGTACGAAACGAAAACAAGGTCGGTTAATTTAATGTTTTATAGCGTATGTGTATTTAATAAAAATATATAAAAAAACCCATGTGTTCACACACGGCAGAAGTGAAACTTCTGAAAAGTAACATGATTATTGCGAACGTAAACGTCCCTCCTTCTTCCTCTTCCTCGGATTGTTGATTGGGAACAGACGTGTTACTTGTGTGTTGTGAATCTTACTTTAAATAAATTATTGAAATATAACTATTCGTTAAAATAATCACCACACAGCGACGATCTTGAAGATAAAACTATCCCGTAGGAATTCATAAGACAACTTTGATAAAAGATCTTGTGAACTTCACCATAGCAACATAAATAACAAAAGCTTTGGGAGTAGGTTAGAAAAATACTTTATTTAAATTAGTTATAACTAGCATGGGAATACCAAGTGAACCCTTGTTTTTAAACAAGGACTAGATGACTGCTCTTCTCCAGTCCTTGGCATCCATTCCTGAACTTCAACAAAAATTGAGAAGCACCAGGAAAGATTCCCAGACACAATGGCCCGTCCAGTATATTGCTTCGGAGGCGACTGTCTATCAGAATTAAATCTATCATACTTCTCTGTTATTTTTTTGTTGTTTGACACAATACACCTGCATCCTTCACTCCCTTATCACCAAATGAACTAAGCACGTCCTCAAAGTAAGGACACTTGGTCCCCACTCATTCATTCAAGTCTCCGCATACTATCACGTGTTCACTGGCTCTCTTCTCTCACTTCTCCAAAATCCAGAACTTACCTAACATTCTCCCAGAACTTCTCTAGATCTTCTCACATTCATTATATGAACATAAAGGTGGCACCTCAATCTAAATGTTTGGATTGAGGAGTCATGTCAGAACTAGGAATATGATAGATGAATATTTATCAAAATTTGGTATGATTTTGTAGCATTTGAGAGTAATTAGAAGATAAAATCTGAGCTCATTAGTATCAAAACTAAAAAAGTTACCATACATTATATGTGGCCTCAGACCATACATAATATATGACTCGTAATTTTTCAAAGAAGCAGTTATTCAATTAATGCGCAATTTCTTAAACATTTAGTAGTAAGTATATTAGCTTTGTAGGACAAGAGTCAGTAATTAAAAATTAATGAATTGGGAGATATGGCACATTTTATCTGGCTCCTCAATTGAGATGCTTCTGTAAATAGATTTGCCTCTATCTACTTATACTTGTGACGAAATTTGGAACAAAAAACATTTATGTTTTGTATACATTTATACTAATTGCACGTTTAATCATACCATAAAATATTCAATACCTACGAAGTTATTAGCTATCCTTTAATATCCTAATAAATTGTTTTGAAGGATGTCCATGAATAAAATATATAACAATAAAAATTGTTGTCTGTGTTAGAAATATGTTGTACGCGCGCGCGTGAGCGTGTGTGTGGGTTTGTGCGTGTGTGTGTGTATGTATGTGTGTGTTTGTGTGTGTTTGTGTGGTTTTGGAAGATCTAAAAGGTGAAGGTTTGGTGGCCGAGATTATGTTTTAATAAATTTTTCATTTCTTCAACTGAAACTAAGCCATTTATGCAAGAATGATCTATATTTACGAGCAGTAAGAAAATAAATTTGAAGCTTTGTATTAGCTCTGTTGTATAGAATAGGGCTTATAAAATAGTTTGACGTCTTGTTTTTATAATATTGGCTGATTCTGAAGAAAATCATAAAATAACGAATAAATAATAAGATTTTGTTGCTTCAGTTACTAATGCATCAAATAATGATTAGTTACTATTTACTAGCCTTTATCAGCGGCTTCGCCGCAGCCAAAACCTAGTTTTTTTTGTTATATCTCCGGTTCCGGATATAGTAGCAAGATAAAATGTATACCAGTTTTTCAGACTAATCAAGAGCTATCAAATAATAGCATTAAAACCCGTGCAATAGCTTTTGCGTGATGCGCGAACTAACAAACAGATAAACAGACAAAATTTCTAAAAAATAATATTTTGTGTTTAGACACTACACTGTCTATATATCCTGTTAAATACAGCCATTTTTTTAGACATTTTACAGACACTGCTTTGTTACAGTTTTATAATAGTAGGTATCCATCCATCCATCCATCTGCATTTCAACGTCCACTGCTGGACATAGGCCTCCCCAAGAGAACGCCACAACGAGCGGTCCCGTCATGGGGGATAATAATAGTGGGTATAGATATATAAAAGAAATAGAAATATATTACAATAGTTGCTTAGAACTTCGACAACGTCGATTTGTTAAAAATTAAATTTCAAAAACTAGTCTTGGTTTCATTAATATAACCCACACCACCCTTAATAGCGAATTCTTAAGGAATATCGAAAAGTTATTTGTTTTTTAGATACCGAATAATACAATGTTTATCGATACATATTTATTTAGTAGAAATTTATACTAAATGTTAGTGTCTCTGGTTTTTGATTACGTTGTGATCTGAGGTAGCTACAGTTAACTATTTATTAAGCTGAACGTCAGGATTGAGGAGCCTAATAAAATGCAATTATTTACTAAATTTACTCAGTTTTACTACTTTCTCCATATGCTACAAATTCGAACACACTCACTACTAAATGTTTTTTTGGTGTGGAATATAAATTGACCATTACTTCTATAAAAATTCACATTCCTATGTATAGATTGAGGAGCTACATTAAAAGTATTGTATATTCTTGAATATCAACAGTACTGGACTCAGATTTTTAGTAGGCACTATACACAATTACTACTAAATGATAGAAAATTTTCAAAAATATTAGGTAAATACTTTCCGTGTTCTAGGTGGCTCCTCAATTCAGATGTTTGGATTTTTACATTGGTATATCTTTGGATATATTTTACTACAAATTTCAGGATTTGGCCTACAAAATTATTTGCTTTCCTACTAAATATGCCGATGATTTTCCTATTAAAATCTGAAGTGGCTCCTCAATCCTTACGGACACAATTGAAGTGCCTGTTTTTCATGTCTAAACATCTTAGTAAATGCATATAAAAGTATACACATTGCTTATTACAAAATGCCAATTTTTTTATCTGTCTGTTTGCTAATCTACGAAACGGCTGGATCGATTTGTACCATTGCTAATGATATAAGTTGTAACTTAGGCTACTTTATTTTGGAAGATTAATTACGATTCTGCACAAAAAAAGACAAAACTAAATTCTACGTGGACGAAGTCGCGTGTAGCAACTACTTTTTTACTAACCCGTTGTCCTAGGTGAACGACAAACGCGGTAATATGACGCGACGTGACACGAAAATATCAAATAGAGGTTGTACCTATATGTACTTATGGCCTAAGTTGTCACCTAAAGAATGCAACGAAACGCGATTAACGTATTTAGACAATACGTCGCCATACCGTTGCTCACCTAGGATAACAGGTAACCTGAAAATCTACCTAAGGGTAAGCGGCTACGGATATATTAATTAATAATATCAGTGTTTTTGAAAGTTTTAAGCACGAGATATTTTTGGTAAATGAAAGGAAAATGCATGCTGTCATAATTATTTAAAGTTGAAGAACTCGGTCGTGGTAGAGCCTTGCTGACCCCAACTGCGCTTCTCCAGTCCTTGGGTGGTTCCTTTCTGTGCTCCAGCATAAATTGAGAAGCACCAGGAAAGATTCCTAGACACATTAGCCTGTCCAGTATATTGCTTCGGAGGCGACTGTCTATTAGAATTAAATCTATCATACTTCTCTGTTAATTTCTTCTCCATGTATACATATGGATGTCCTTATATGGAAAAATGTGTTTGACAAAATAAGTTTTCTCTCCATAAATACATCCGCAATAAGCCTACCTGCATCCTTCACTCTCTTATCATCAAATGAACCAAGCACGTCCTCAAAGTAAGGACACTTGGTCCCCACCCATCCATTCAAGTCTCGGCGTACGATCACGCGTTCGTTGGCTCTCTTTTCTCACTTCTCCCAAATCTAGAAATCACCTAACATTCTCCCAGAACTTCTCTAGATCCGAGATATTTTTTATAATTAACGAAAATGATGCAACAAGAAAGAATTGTTAACTTAAAAAGTTCAAGTGGCACTTATTTCTATATATTATAAAATAAATATAATATTACTAGCCTTTGCTTTGGTTTTTAGGTCATATCTCAGGATCCCGATATAGTAGTGGGATAAAATGTATACTGCTATCAAATAAAAAAAGTTGCATCAAAATTCGTTCAGTAGTTTTTGCGTGATGTGTGAACGAACAAACAAACAAAAAATCTAAAACAAATTGTTTTGTGTTCAGACATACATATATAGTCTACTATTAATACAGTATTTTTTTTCTCAAATATCTTAAATGTACAGACAACGCTCTGTTAGAGCTTTATAGTAGTGTATAGATGTATCTCACGTTATTATCAACAGAAAAATGAACAAAATGACAATTGATTTGGCATAAACTCTAATATTTGTTCTCTATTCTTGTTGTACAGTGTAATCCCACCTATTCTCGGTTTTCTGTTTTATTTACCCTCATAAATACTATGCGTACTTAAAAACCACTGAGCTGATTCATACATAAATTAAAAAGTGGGAGTAGTTTATTTTAATCACAAAGTACCTACATTGAATATACGGAGATAGAGATATCAGCATCAAATTTTAGATTAGCGACAGGGTTACTAGGAGTAATATTTACTAAAATATTTATCTTTCTTGTGTAGAATGAGGGACCACAGTTTAGTCGTTATATATTTTTTATCTTTGATTCTTTGTGGTCTATAATTCAGTAAATATATTTACAAATTCTTTACTAAATGTCTGTAATCACAAAACCTTAGACCTTTTTTCAGATACTTTCTGAGATAACGAACGAACGAAATCTTTACAAAATACCAAAAGAGATAAACCATTTTATGGATAGAATAAACGTCTTGTAGAACGCACTTTAAAAAGTTTCATTCAAATTAACTAAGCTAGACGTATGAGCGCTAACCTTACAGTGACAAAGAAAACATGCAAACCACAAAGCTGTTTTTGGCCGGCTTAGAGTTTCGAGCGTCGCATTGATATCAATTTAAGACGCTAATATAACTCTAAATATTACTCTTTTAAATAATAATACCCTGCGCTAATAATCCGGTCCATTTAGACATAAAAATTGTGGTCAATTAACAAAAATTCCCGGAGAGCCAAATATTGGTGGAGAGCTGAGGTTTATCATAACAAATAAAGTTTTAAAAATCCCCATCGATCCTAAGTGTGCTACAATAGTTATTTGGGGTCAAAGGTCAAAATTTGAGGTTTTTTGGATTTTTCTCAAAAACGATGTTTTATTAAAAAAAAAATCAAACCAAAGTTGTAGATATCAAAATTCTCTACAAACATGATCCTTTTGATTTTTTTCCTAAGCGTTACCATTCCTCTCCGGGAATTTATGTTATTTTAAATGACTATATTGACCGGACTATGACGAATAATCCTAGTGTGTCGTAGGGAACTTTACAAATATACAATTTCACGGACATAAACTAGCAAACTACACCCACCACCATGCGGTCCATCCATGCCACCGCATGGCGGTTTGAAGTATTACAACAAAATATGACTGGCAAAGTTTAAGAAGTTGCGGGGCTTGTTGCGGGACTCTGAAAAACGTGCGTCACGTTGCACGTACCGTCTTACCACAAAAATAATTTAAAACACAAACTAAACACCTATTTAACTAAACAGTATCTAAATCGTAAACACACTTTAAAAGTGTGTTTAAATTTTTGTACCATAAATCCTTGTTTAACGCTTGTCTACCTAAACGCTGCCAAACTCAATGAACCTTTTTATTATTATGGTAACTCTGTTACAGACTTTGTAGAACTAATTATATAAAAACTTATAAATATTATTCTGAAAAAGATTTGTTTTAATATTTTACATAATTATTAATATTACTTATGTATTGTTTAATGTTTCTGTAGCCCTTTAAGAATATTTTTGCATATTTTATGAAAATGAGTCCAGAAAAATTTATCGAACTTTATCGGTCTTACTACAAAAGATTTAAACACGTCATAAAGTAAAACTAAAAAAAAAAATGTGTTCAACAGATGTTGCAGATTTTTTTACCACAAATCCTTGTTTAACTTCCTTTTAGGGTTAAACATACTTTAAATACTTGTCTATATTAAACAGCCCCGAACCGTGACTAAAGACGAGTTTAGCTGTTGTCTAAACTCGCTTCCCTCCTTGCGACTATGTGCAGATATCTGCCGAAGCAACCATGCCCCGACAGCACCTGCACCAGTTGGAAGGTAAGGACTCCGTGCCGTCGCCCCGCCCACTCCTCCAGCACCGGCTGGAGCGCCCCTGCGGTCAAAGACCGGCCCGAGGCGCCTCCAACCGTGCCCTCCATCTGGCCATGGCAGTTCGGCGTGCGTCGCCCTGCCACCTGGCCACCTCCCTGGGTAGGGGGCGTCCGCCCCCCTCCCACTCTTGCGACGCCCGCCGATAGACCTCGGCGAGCACCTCCGCCTCCAAGTCCCATGGAGGGATTGCGGCCAATGCGCAGGCCGCCTCCGTCGACACCGTGCGGTATCCACGTATGACCCTGGACGCAACGACTCTATGTGGTCTCCACAGAAGAGCCCTGTTCAGTGCGTCCAGGGACCCCGCCCACACAGGTGCGCCGTACTACGCCATCGACCGGACCACCTTCGCGTAAAGCCGTCGGCACGCATTGTTGGGTCTGCCCATATTCGGCATGAGCCGTGCAAGGGCGGACGCTGCGCCGACTAGCCTCGGGGACAGTTGGCGGAAGTGCTCGCGATAGCGCCACCGCCCGTCCAGCACCAGGCCCAGATACTTAATCTGGGCCTATAGACAGATATATATCGCCTAGATTATATATAAAAAAATTGTAACCAGACGATACCGCGTACCTAACGAGCTAACAGTCAACGTAAAAAGCTGTGCATTGTGATACTTTTAGGACCATGTACAGACGTGGCGGCAGCACCGTAGCTTACACATTAGCCACTTTTCGTATGAAAAACGAGTTTCAACTTATAACCATTTTACATTGTTAATTAATTACAAGTGAAATTGTAGATTCACCAGTCTTCTCCTTGGGGTAGACGTATATTAATTATTTTTCAACGCCATAGTTCTTATTTCTGAGGAAGTCATAGCAAAGTTGTTCAACAACAACTTTCGCATGGCTGGTAACACGATAGGTGATCAAAAATTTACATTTATTTGCAGCGATGTGACTTATTTGAAATACAGATACAAGATACAAAATACGTATTTTCATCTTTTATCTAAAATACTCTTTTAAAAGTAATTTTGAATCTTGTATTAATACCTTTTGTTTAGTATCTTAGTATTTTGTAAATACATACTATGTTTGCTAAAATACTTTTAATAAATTATCTATGCATTTATTCACAAAATGTGACTAGATTCTGTGATGGCATTAATTGTAAATGTTACCAAGAAAGAAAAAAATCCTCTCTCTAATGATCATCTAATGACATGTTTTTAGAGAATTCTTGCAATTGGTGAAAACAGGAGAGTCTACTGGCAACACCGCTGATTAAGAAACGCTGCATACCTAAATATACATACGTACATACAGAGCATCACGCCTGTATACCAGAAGGGGTAGACAGACTACTATTACACACACACGGTTCGCCAACTATATTTAAGTCCCACATAATAAGGAGCAAGCCTATTGCCGTCTACCGGACATTTACAAACTCCGGGCTGCTACTGAGAATTTTTCTTTTTACACTAAATCTCAACAACACTGCCCGACCTGGGGATCGAACCCGAGACCTCATGATCAGCAGTCGCACACCTAAATATAATAAAGATACCAGCTTAAGGAGCTTAAGTGCTTATCCCACAAACAAATTTTCTGACTCCTCTTTTATGAGGCCTCATCGAAGAAAAATTTGTGATAAAATGTTTGAGGAACTGGTTTGACTTCTGGTGACTGGTTAGTCTCAATTTTAAACCTTAAAAATATAATATTTTGTCTTGTCTCATTTGCGCGATCAACGCGAACTATTCGTAAATAATTAATAAAAAAAATACAATTTTGTTTTCGTAAAAAAGTATTTTATCTTTAAAAAGTATTTACAAGATACTATTTTTTATCTAGTACATATTTCAGATACTATTCCAGAAAGTATTTTGTATCTGGTATATGAAATACTTAATTTAAAACTATCTTGAATTTTGTATTCCAAATACTTTGTATAGGGTATCTGTACATCTCTGTTTATTTACGGATTTTGGCCATGTGTTGAATGAACATTCCTACATCCATAGGTATGTTTTTTTGGAACAGAGCTGGGACTTCAGCCTTTTTGAATGCGAGTTATTTTTTGTAGGACCAAGGTTTCTTCTTTTAATAATAGTTATGTTCCCTCTTCATTCAACAATAATGGGGAAGATGAAATAAAACTTTATAAGTTCATTTTTAATCATTTTATTTTGAAATACTTAAGACAGTAAACTGTCAAAACGCGCATAGAAAAAACAACGTAAATCAAAGCATTATCACAGTGCTAAAAACTTAATGGTAATATAATTAATAAATAAACAGAGGTCGCACTAGCAAAATAATCGTTATCGTTTCTTAAACTTAACAAACACTCCTTTAATATTAAATAAATAATAACTATAAACATGACGCCACAATATTTCATATTAATATCATAACAATAATCTTGTATTTAAATGGCTTCAGTAGCTTCACAAGTAATTCCTATATAACTAACACATAAACGATATTATCCCTTATAATTAAAATTAATTATCTATATGTAATATTCAAGAATATATTTACCAAATATTAGTTAGTAATGTTTCGAAGTCATAGTTATCATGATTTCAATTTATCAACCCATTCCTTCATAGAATTACCCATTTCTCCAATTTTCTAGAAAACGTTTTATTATTATAGTAAATATCTATTCTCATACCTTGAAATACAATCTATATTTCACCAATTAAAAAATCGTATGTAATATATTCGAAGTTATCCGAAAATCAAATAGATCATTATACGAGTATACCTAACATATTTTTTGAATAGAGAATCGCTTGCTTTTAATTTTTTATTATAATGCTATTGAAACGCCAATGAAGCTCTCTGCACATTTGATTTTTTAAAAAGTATCAATAGTTATTGTTAATAAAAATTGCCTTTACAAGAAAAAAAAACTAGAATCGCTTCACAGCAAAGCTGTGAGTTTGCTAATATTATCAAAAAATCTCATGGTATAAAGGAAAAAGCTAATTGGTGGATTCAATTTGATAATTATAAGGTATGAATTAAATCGATCTTGTTAACTACGTTACATTGTACAAAATCTACAGTAAAGAGTTTTAAAATGACAGAATATTTTAGTATTCATAGAGTATTTTGGTCTTTTTATTATTGTCCAAAACGTTTACTTATAATAATCTTCTTTACACTAATCATTGGATTTGCTATATTAGTAATTCTAATGTTTTTAAAAACAACGATCACGAAAATATTTTAATCTCGTAATGCGTAAATTGATGTGGTACACTGCAAAATAGATAAGTAGTACTTCAAATAGGTTGCTATATTTTTTAAAAAAGCAATTTGCAAGATTTAGGTATACCTTACGAATCATCTTAAGAAGTAAATTATGCTTGGGAAGTTTATTTTACCCACACACTGCTTCTATTTTATGCAGCTTGATTTAGCACACACAATTTTAGTCACAATACTTGATAGAAACTCTCATAACTGTTTTTTTTTTTTGCTTGTTTAATGAGATTTTTAAGACGAATAACCACAACTTCATCAATATCCCGTAAGTTACAATAATTTACCGTGTACTGTCCCCCATATTGGCGGACATCAACGGTGCCCCTAATAACTTAAAGAAAATATATTATAATCTTGACAATGTTTCTATTAACGCAACTTTATATCCTTGAAAATATTTTTTTTACATACACGTCACCCATATTGGATCATTAAATTTGATGATTAATTATGTTTTACACTACAATTACGGACGCAGAGCCAGCTCTACAAGTAACTTAGCTATAGGTAGGCTACATGTAGATTCATTAGAATCATTTGCAGTTTACTGTAATAATTTACCTTTATAGGATTGAACCCAAGAGATCGTTTCACACCAACATTCCTATTATATAGCACTGTGCGTGTATGGTATCACGATATACGTAACTATCGACATTGTAAAATCTATCTATCTATACTATTATAAAACTGTAAAAGAGCCGTCTGCAAATTTTAGATATTTGAGAAAAAAATAATGTACCTACTTACCTGCTGTCCCATGTTCGGGCATAACGCAAAAACTACTAAACGGATATTGATAACAACATTTTATAGGTATAGATATTGATATAGATTTTGATTTTTATATAGATTTTGATAAGATATAATTTAAACCAGCCTTTGGCTGGCGGAGCCGCGGGCAAAGGCTAGTAAGCCTATATACTCGTATACCTAATACACGAATGTCCAAATTATATATAAATACAAAATTATAATAAATAATAAACGTCGAAGGGATAATCAAAAATAATTCTTTAAAATGGAATGTGAATTTAAAACACAACAACAGCAGATAGACTCGGTTTGCCCGGGATCTAGGTAGGTATATTAAAAGCGCATCAACATATTTTAAAAAAATTAATAGGTCTATACCATAGAATATTACGGCATTTCTGAAGTAGGTAATATACCTAGAAAAGAAACTGCAAAAAAAGATTCTCAAAGGGTAAAGGTAGATCTGGTAAATTCACCCCAAAAGGGTAAGCCGCCGGCGGATCACCGAAGGAATGCAACATAGTTCCAGTGGCCTGTCAATAAAGGCGAAGAGACGGCACACGGCGGGTTTCTTTAGTGGGTGAGGGTCCCCACACTACCCTGTTCGTTGCCCCGAGCGACAGGGTGTGCGGTTAGGAACATTTTTTCCCGCCTAAACAAAAAAAAAAGGTCTGGTAAATTCAAGGAAAAAGATTAGGGAGTAAGCCTCCAATATAGGTATTTTTAGGGAAATACGTAGAACAGGTATCAGTGTTAGTTTGTATATATTTAATATAGATTAAATTCATTGCATTTCAAGAAATATTGACGAATCTACCACTTAGAATAATATTTTATATTATTCTTTTTGATGCTAAGATTTATTAAAAACAACACCATTACGATAAAGCGCAGCTATAATTAATATATTATACTTAACATAAATAATACTTAGTACTTATGATACTCTCGGTCTACTTCCAATATTACAAGTCTGACGTAACATATTTTCTTTGTCTTTATCAGCAAGAGAAACAATTAAACTACGTTTAGCAGTCTCTGCAGTTGTCAATCCCAAGTCGTAATATTTTTGCTGACGGTAATTTTTAAATATCGTACATACTAATACAACCGTCAAAACAACGAGTAATCATAACCGTAATAAAATACTAAAACAAGAATACAATGTAACAATCTTCAATCACTTATTCATCCTATGACAATAAAAGATACTTTTCATATGAAAAAAACTCAATATTTGTAACAACGTGCTTATTTAAAAAATAATTTATAGGTACATTATATATTAATTGCGTTATTTACAAAGCTGTAATGTCAATGGCACATTATGCACTCAATAAATAAATACAGTCGCGAAACACCGTCTATTACCAAAACCAAAAAAAAAATGGCGGTTTGAAATGACAGCTGATATATCGCATTGTACTTAAAATCGCGTACAGATTATTTACAACCTAAAATGCAATACAAAGTGCACTCTATGACTTTACAAACGCTCAAACAAGAGCGCCGTACGCTACGCGCATTCGTAGCAGGGACGTGTGGTGACGGAGAATACGAGTGTTACCACCTCAACCCAATCTTTCCTGCGGTTGTTGTACGAGGCGACTAAGGCCGCGTTTCCACTATAGCGTGACGATAGATAGCCGTGCAGGGGGGTTAGGCAGAATGTCATATTTCACGTGTCGACCGTATCGAGATCACTGTGATTGGTTGAGAAACCGACGCGTGATGTCACAATAATCCGTTGGCCAATCACGGTGATCGTACAAGCGAGACGATACGATCGACATGTGAGATATGACAGTCTGCCTAACCCCCTCTGCCTCAGAGGGCAGGTTGAAGTCACGTAGCTTGTAAATTTAAATGGAGGTATTTAAATAAAGGACCGCACGATTAACTGTCGTCCATGAATTGCTTTTTTGCTTTGATGACCGATTGTCGAGTCAATGGTAACGGCTAGCACAACAGTCGTATAACGATAAAAAAACGTCACGATCTAATCGTGACGGCAAATCGTATGTCGTTGTTACGACTATAATCGTAGCAACCATCAAAATATTGTCACGATCCAAAGGAAACGATTAGATACGACCGTTGTTGAACGATGAAAATTACGACGACACAATAAACAGTCGTTAAATGGGAACAGCTAGAAAAGACAGTCGTCAAACGAGAAATTTTTGGTCACGTCGTAGAACGCGGGGAATGCGGCCTCAGGAAAATAAGCAATTGTCATCCATTGCATTACTAGTGATAGGATGGGGTACCAAGTGGTAATACTCACTGTTTATCTAACCCTAGCGGGTCGGTACCTCGGTCTTCCGGCCATAAACATACCTACCAGCTATAAAACAGGTGTGTGATTCATCATTAATTTCTTATCCGCGAAATAAGTTATGAATAGCAGCTTGGCAGTATCCTTAGTTTTGCTGAGTCCAAGAGTGGCGTTTACCACTTACCATCAAGGTCATATTTCAAATGCGCGTGGCCTCAAGATTTTTTACATACATTTCAGGTTGTAAATATCGTGACGCGTTTTAGACTTGATATCGCTGTTGCGCTTTTTATAAAACAATTCGCTATATATAAGCACACATAAGCAGAGTCCTTATACGCAATGGAATATGTTATGCTTACCGATACAATACACGATTAAACTTAAAAATAAAAAAAATACAGCAATAAACAGGAATCATTATTTCGTAAGCCTTTGGACAGATTATTCAGTCTCCGAGTTGAGCTCTTTTTGAGTTTAAGCTGATTGTTGGCGTAGGTGTGTTCTCATGTGCCTGGTGATCATATCTCGGCGGCAGGCAGCGTATGGACAAGTTGGGCAACGGTACGGTTTCTCTCCAGTGTGAGTACGCTGGTGAGTAGCCAGATGGTCAGACCTGGAGAAGACTTGTCCGCAGACAGGGCAGCAATATGGTTTTATGCCGCTATGTAGACGAGCATGGCGTGTCAACATGTCTGATCGCGCAAACTTCCGTAGACAGATCTCACAATTGTACGACCGTATTTTATCGGGTTTGCTTCGATGTCGAGAAGCAATATGTTTTGAAAGACGGTCTTGGAACATAAAGTCTTGCCCGCAGAATTTACACAAGTACGATGGCTCTGGCGTTGAAGCTTTATTCTCTGGTTTCAGGCTAAGATCTAGGGGCGCTTCATTGTCATTGAGTGGTAAATCTACCTGAGGGTTGTTAAGTTTGAGCCATTGCGGTGTAGGGTAATGATTATTGTTATTTAATTGTACAACGAGTTTGTCGAGCAGACGTGAGAGGCGCCTGCATTTGTCCTGGCGACGCGGGCTTTGTGCGCTCGGTAGCCCCTCCTCCATGCTACGTCGGCTGCTGCCGGCGATGGCCAGCGGGTATGGCTGTCTCCAACCTATAAATAAACAATAATATTAAAACTATAGGTAAGTCTAGTTTCTTTTTACCCTATAGTTAGTTATATATACGTCTACGTTCATGTGTAATAATCTTTCGGATAATGTCTCCCTACTGTTTAGGGTTTACTAATCTACCACTAACTTAATGTCACACAGTTACAGTGGTCCATCAAAGCAGGCGGAGAGACGGCACACGGCGGGTTTATTAAGTGGACGAGGGCCTCACATTACCCTGTTGTTGGTTACCCCGAAAGATGGGGTGTGCGGTTAGGTACATTTTTTCCCGCGACATTACTTCAGTGGTATGGTTACCATATACCTACTAATGAAAAATATCGCTAGGATTTGTGAACAACTACAACTCTAATAGGTACGTTATTTTGGTGTAGGTACCTTTTGCGACAGCCTGCGGAAGCTGCGGAAAGTAATTTTGTCGCGACTTGATTACAATAACTTATTTTACTTATAAAAATGCTCTATTATACGTATGTATCTTCCTGAAAGTAGGTAATATCTAAATGTCAGTAAAAAGGGTATTATATTACGTTGCGTAGCTTAGATTTTAGTATGCGAGAATCAGAGAGAGTGGTTTTGAGTTCGATTCTCAGCCCGAAGTCCAGACCTCGTACGAGACACGCCTCTAACGTTCCGAGAGAGCTTTATTTTGTGACTGACTTAATTAAGAGACTTTATAAGCTGTGGGTGTGGAATACACCTCTGCCTACCCCTTCGGGGATACAGGTTGCAAGACGAGACGGCTTTGTCTTTTTTTGTTTTTCGCCACGCTAATAGCGGTTTTGACGGGCCTCGTGGCATATTTGGTAGCGTAACCGACTTCCGTGCACGAGGTCGTGGGTTCGATTGATAGGGATTCGATTCCCACTCAGAACAATTTTATTATTTGTGTGATAAACACAGATATTTGTACTGCGTCTGGGTGTTTTCTGTCTATTATATATATGTATTTCCAAAAAAAAAAGTAATATATGTATTATATCCGTAATTAAACCCATAGCACAAGCGTTAAGCTTAGTTTGGGACCAGAGGACGTTGTGTGAAATGTCCGTGAATATTTATTTATTTGCTGTAAGTAAATAAAACTCGTATGCTCTGAACTACTCCAACAATTATGGCAGGTGCCCCTATATTTTTGCAAACAAAAATACTCTTATTGTGTTCGAGCTTGAACGCATCTGTCTTTAAGATTTGGGACATCGTTATCCTTAATACTCCATTGGTAATAGCCCACAAAATTTGGACCAATCAGATGACTGTAAATTGGCACAATAAGGACCCTACGGCGAATACTGGCTTAAGCTTTTTTGTATTATGAGGCGTTAAAGTTGTTTAAAAGGGGAGGCACCCCATTTAATCTATTTCTGGACGATTAAAGAAAGGATTTGAAGCAATATTGTTGTACCGGTTATTTTTTAGGATAAATAATCTAGACTTATTTATACTTCTACGTTTATAATATACAGATTATTCTTGTTTGTTTATATTTATTGTCTGGAACAATCAAAGAATTTATAATAACGTAACGTGCCTTCCGAAGCACACAGAAGGTGCATGTTCTCAAATATAAGATTGTTAATCATGGCAGAGACGTAGTTCGCCACCCGTCACGTGTCATGCCTATAGGGGAGGAAAGTGAGCAGTGCAAAGCTGTTTTATAATGTGGAAATCTTAAGATATTTGAAAAATAAATAATGCACTAGGCTATTTAGACGTTATTATTCTCTGAACACAAAATATGTATTTATTTTAGAATGCTTGTCTATTCATTTGTTCGGGGTATCACGCAAAAATTACTGAACGTATTTTGGTGAAATTTTTCGTTTGATAATTCTTGACTAGACTTAAAAACTGTTATACATTTTATAAACATAGTCTCATATCCTCCAAAGGGGTGGGCAGAGGTATATTACACACCCACAGTACGCCAACTATGTTTATGACCCACGTAATAGGGGGCAAGCGTATTGCCGTCTACCGGGCACATTTCTCCGAATTGCTACTGAGATTTTTTCTTTTTACGAAAAAGCTCAATAACACTGTCCCGACCCTGGGATTGAACCCGAGCATCAGCTCATCACAACAGCATTGCTCACACTACCGCTGCACCACTGAGGTACTTATTAATATTCATTTTATCCAGTTACCTACTACATCGGGAACCTGAGATAGAACCTAACAACTAGCTTTTAGCAAAGGCTTAGTAGACGTATTTATATAAATACGTAGATAAAATGTTTGCCAAATTTCCCACTGCCTCGTCCCCTTAATATCCAACCTTTTATCCCGTTCCCAGAAAACGATATTATTCTTTTTTTGCAAGAATGCTATTTGTGTATAATAAGTTTAAAAAAAACTATAGTAAAAAAGCTATAATTAATAAAATTTTAATTAGTGGCAACATATACAGGGTGTAAATGACATCGTACCGATAATTGATACCATGGGTACTCGATTCTGAACACCCAGGTGGTAGACATTTGCATCGTCTTTTCATGAAAATTGCAATGTATTTTCATTTTTTTTAATTGAATGCGAGATAGAACTGTTATATTCCTCTATCTGAATTTGATTTTAGGTAATAAACCCAGCTATTGCCGTGTGGAGCGCTTTAGAATTGTCCCACCACTCTCCGCCAATGGGAGTCGTAAAAGCCGACTAAGGGAATACCCGGGGAGTGGGCAGCAGCGCTCCCTCGAGTATTAACAACATCCACTGCGATCGTTAACCCGCCTGCCAAGCGTGGCAATTACGGCACTATCCCCCCATATGAGCGCACAGGTCCGCTCGTTGTGGCGTTCTCCTGGGGAGGCCTGTCTCCAGCAGTGGACGTCGAAAGGCTGATGGATGGAATAAACCCATTAATCACCAATTTAGTCCAAAAACTGCAACGGATTGAAATTTTTGTCATGATTTATTTGATGGTAGCTAAAAAATTGCTATCTTTACAAAGGGTTACAACCCGTAACGGGTTACAACCCGTCGTTGTCGACGAAAATACTATGGGGCATATTATTACAGTTATTTGGTGAAATCTTTGCACGGAGTTATCGGTGTGACGTTATTTACATCCGATATTATTGGTTTTGTTTTATCGGACTTATTCCATCATGAATAAACCGGCTCAACTGGAGAAGTACCATCTTCTCACAGACGATCAGTATGAAACAAGGGTAGGTACTTCTGCTGCGGAGTGCGGGTCGGAATACCTCCGCGTCCTATATATCCCATTTACCATTATCCAGTCTTGGGCCCTGACGGGAGCCATCCGGGCTTTTGGCCCAGTCCGACCCTGCCTTCAATCCCTTTCCTTAGAGTTGGTGACGCGCGAATGATGCCTCTAGTTTTAGCGTCTAATCTACGTCAACGGCTTACCAAAGCTTACGTCAAGCCTTATTACTAGTATCCTACTTTCTCACATAACCCATGGATTACCAACTAATGCTTTTAAGCAACTTATCTTCAACCCTATTTCAAATTCAGTCTGCTTAAGTCATTGAAGATGTTGGTAGTGAATTGCATCTGCCTTACTATTTCACTAAAGGATCAACTTTGGTTTGGGTATTAGTGTTAGATACACACTTATGCCCTATTCACCTTAGCTTGAGACAAAACATAAACAATAGTACATTGTTACCCTAGAGGTAAAAGTAACTTATTTAGTCCGGAGACGGGGTTTGGCGCCTATAGTTCGAGGGACTAAATAAGTCTTTAACCCGAGGTAAACACTGTGCTTTTCATTACGAAAATAAAAACATGCAAAAATGAGGGCATTTTAATTTTCATCAACTGCTGAGATAATTATTTATTTAAAGTTTAAACATTTTTTTTTGTGGCCGGCCAGCATAACAGCCATTATTATTCATTTTCAACATTTGAAAAAAATGGTAATATTTTACCCAAATCTATATTATTTTAAAGAAATATTTGAAAGTAAGTAAATTATAATAGGTGGTCGTTAAAAAAAGTCTTTATTTAATGCATACTTAACTTTGTTATTTCAATTAAACATCGCCCTGTGATTAAGTGGCTGTAGTAAGTTAGAATAAGGTTCAATAGAAATTTGAAAATAGAACTAGTTTTTTTTTAATAATTCAACAGCTGTCAGTTGTAAACGATTCTCCCTAGGGCTGAAAAGTATTACTTTCGACCCGCTCCTCAGGCAACTTCAAACCTACTTTCCGAGTATGAGTAATGAAAACCAACATATTCTCAAAGAGTTCAAAGCAAGAACTTCAGTCATGTTTTAACCACGAAAACATCCATATAACAAAACACAAGTAACAAGGAAATAAACGTGAAATCACCGAAAATACACGCAAATTTATCAACCTGTACCTTCTTACATCATTAGTAAAAATGCCGGAAATATCCTGATCGAAGATAAAACGTCAGTTTTCAATGTAAAATGTTTACATTATGGGTATTCTGTATAATTGGTAGGATTAAATGCATTCTAAATTTGAGAATTGTATCGTATTTAGGTTGACATGCAGCGTCTTTCCATTCTGTACAAAGCCAGAACGAGGTCGGGTATGAAACTAATCACGTATAGATTGGAAATAAGTATTTTTACGAAGTTCTTCCAATCCATACAAGAGCAGTACGCAAATACTACTACTACTATGTGCAGATATCTGCCGAAGCAACCGTGCCCCGACAGCACCTGCACCAGTCGGAAGGTAAGGACTCCATGCCGTCACCCATCTAAGGCCACCCTAGATATACCCTAGAGTCCTAGACAGTAGTCTCCGACTTATAAGAAAAAAATATTATGATTAAAAGTTATTGGTATGTATTTAATCCTACCTATTTTATCCTACCTAATAAAGTTCAAATATGATTCCATATTTTACTGAATCAAGTGTAAGTAATTCAGTATAGTTAGGAACGAAGACGCGAGCATCCACGATACAAACTATACACGATGAGTACGCAAAATTCTTGTATGCATTGTAATAACAGATTTTTAAAACAACATTACAATATATACACGAGCACTTTCCTATGGCTGCGTTCTGGCGTTTTATAGAATGTAAAAACGCTGATATGCATGTATAGTAGTCACAACGAATTTATATGACGTGTCTGAAGTTAGGCACAAAGCGCGAAGTGGGTATTTTGATGGAATCATACGATAAGTGCTGACCAAATCAAATGTTATTACTCGATTAACAAAACAATCGAATGAGATCATAATGTATTCTTATCTACTTAGAGATAAGCCTTAATACTTATTTAGGCTCTATTTTATTTATATTCAATAAAAAGTATACGAGCGATTTGAGTGAATAAGCTTTAATCTAGTTTTAGAAGAGTCCACGTAGTACGATCGGTAAATTAGGTACCTATATAATTTTAGGTCACAATTTGTTAAATTATAATCGAACATTTTTCGATTAATGTAAACTGTGGAAGAAGCACATGCCTTGCGACACAAAAATAGCTACTGCGCAGCCTGTTGCAGCCAACTTCAGACACAAAGATCCGTTGTGACTACTGTAGTCAATTATGTACTAACTATTATAATATTTTTTTATACAAATAAAGAAATTTATCAGAGTGAACGAAGCGAGCCCTAACACTTCACTGAGAAACTATCACACTTTCAGATCTGGGTTGTGACATAGTAATTTTAATTTATTTCTAGTTTTGTTATCTGTCATATATGTGATGGCTTAGCGGCTTAAAGCACTTCTCCAGATTAGATGTGATACACATTCAAATCCCGCTCGCAGTAAATATAAAGCTCTCTTTTTCCAGTTTCACAAATAATTTAGATCTTTATAGTAACTGAGCATGTCAAGTGCTAAAAAACAGATAAAAATATTTTATACACATTAAAAAAAAGTTAGGTATAACAATATTTATTATTAAGAATCTTATTGATATATTCCTAATAATGCCTTCTGTCGAAACTTATAAAACCACTAAGATGTGTAATATCAACTGCCCCCCTAGAATGAAAAACGAAACGTTAGACGAACTTTCGTTTCGCTTCATTGTGATTGGTTGCCTACATCACGCGTCGAAATCTCGACTAATCAGGAATCACGTGTCAGAATGTTGATCAATCACAATGACTCGAAAAGAAAGTTCGTCTAACGTTTCGTTTTTAATTCTAAGGGGGCTGGACTGTTACTTCTAACGCCATCTGTTAGAAACCTAAAGAACTAATATCGATGTAAACATGGAGGTAAACAGAATATTGTTTAGTTAAAAATACGTCGGATTGTTTTGGTTTAACACTAATAAATAGGTAATCAGTTATTAATTATCAATTGGGCCTCGTGGCGTAGTCGGTAATGTAACCGACTTCCGTGCACGAGGTCTTGGGTTCGATTCCCAATCAGGACAATTATTTGTGTGATGAACACGTGTACTTGTTCTGCGTCTGGGTGTTTTCTATCTATTATTTACTCTCCATCCATCCATCAGCCATTCGAAGTCCACTGCTGGACATAGGCCTCCGCAAGAGAACGCCACAACATGTGTTTCGCTCATATGGGGGTATAGTGCCGTAATCGCCATGCTTGGCAGGCGGGTTGGCGATCGCAGTGGATGTTGTTCATACTCGAGGGAGTGCTGCTGCCCACTCCCCCGGTATTCCTTCAGTCGGCTCCTACGACTCCCATGGGTGGAGAGGGGTGGGACAATTCTAAATCCGGCCCCACACGGCACATTCATCATTATTTATTCTATATGTACGTATTTACAAAAATAAAATAAATATGTATTATATCCGCAATCTGGTACCCATAACACAAGCGTTAAGCTTAGTTTGGGACCAGAGGACGTTGTGTGAAAATATCCGTGAATATTTACAACCATAAATAATAGGATTTTAATGAAAATTTAAACATAATATTTTGAATATAATTATAAGTGTGGGTGAATAAACAAAAGATTTTTTTTGATCGAATCTATGAAATGTAGGATACAAGAATATATTAAAAGGTATTAGGTATATACATATATATACATCGGTGACATATAAAAGTACCATGACACCTGCATAAGTGCATAACATATTTCATTACTTATGAACGTTTGGAACGCAAGTTTACCGAGCCGGGGATATCCACAAATTTCGTGGACAGTACCTACAGAAAAACCCAGAGCACGAGATTGAAAATTAAGTACGTACCTACCTACAATCTGAAAGTCTCAGCTTCTTATAAATATAACCATCGGCGAAAAGATGCTGTACGCAACAAAAGAGCATATTGCCTATAACTTATTTTGGGTTTGAATGAGAAGCCAAATACAATCTTTGTAAGCTTTATAGAGTTTAGTATTTGTTAATTAAATTGGCGCCAATATTTTCGTCTTTGACGAAATTTTGACGATGTTTTCAGAAACATTTTTAGAACTTAAGATGCTACGTGCGTCATACTTATTTTATAGAAATTATGAAAAAATGAAAATGAAAAAGATTTATTCATAAAAAAGACACGAAACATAAAAAAATTACTTCCTCCAAACTGCATTACAGTTTGTTGGCAGATGCAACTCCCTATTTTTCACATAAATGTTTCATATATATATAAACACAGTTAATATACATATACAGTTATAAACATAGTTATATAGGGCTTATACTAAACAAATAAACATTCTAACGGTACATTTTCAATAACGTTCATATTCGAATTTTGATCTCTAAAATTTCAGTTTTTAAATTTGTTACATATAGGTAGAGCTATCAGTAAATCCCAGGTTTCTGCACTCCTTTATAATTATACCAATATTTTCAAGCAGAAAATTATTTATTTTATTTTTAAATACGTACTTTTATAGTTACATAATTATTATATATTGACGATATAAGTACTTATATATTTTGAAATAAAACTACGTTTACGGAACCTATCGCGTTTACTTGATTTTCTACTATCCCGACGTTTCAAATAATTTACAGCATTCATGATCACGGGTGAACTTAGATGGTAGACGTCCAAGAGGACTAGTATCTATTCTGAGGTCAAAGCCTGTTGTTTCAACGGTTTCGTTTACCCACAGTTATATGATTTTACAAATTTTGCTTTATTTGCCTAATATTCGTTTAGAAACCTAATTAAGATATCTATTTTAAATTGTATACTAGCAATGTATAAGATTTTAAGCTAGTATATTAAAATGAGTAGGTATAATACTCCTCTTTATATTGACAAAATTTTGTTTTTATTTAGTGCTCAAAAATTCTACTACAAACTACCAATAAAAAAAATAGTCAATTTTTACCACCAGTCAAGTGCCATAAATACCCTTACAGGATGCAGGAGTACACAAGCTGGATTGTGATTGTGGTCTCTCCTACATTGGGCAAACAAAGAGATCCATAAGAACTTGGATCAAAGAACACATAGCTGTTATGAAGGACCTATACAAAGTCTGCAATTTGTGAGCACACACAGGACCACACCCGCCATTACATCAGGTTTGACAAACCTCAAATCATCGCAAAAGAACATCAATATCGCCCTAGGATGATACGTGAATACTGCATAAAGTATTCGAAACGTCGGGATAGTAGAAAATCAAGAAAACGCGATAGATTCCGTAAACGTAGTTTTATTTCAAAATGTCTAACATTCGCGTAATATCAGAAAAATATGTATATTGTATATTTTAGGTACTTGGCCGTGTGGGGCTGGCAAGAATAGCTCCACCATGTCTCTTCCTATGGGAGTCGTAAAAGCCGACTAAGGGATTACCGGGGGACCGGGCAGCAGCATTCCCCTGTGTACTAAAAACATCCACTGCGAGCGCCAACCCGCCTGCCAAGCGTGGCGATTATGGTAAAACCCCCATTTTGGGGAGGCCTATGTCCAGCAGTGGACGATGAAAGGCTGATGGATGGATATTTTAGGTACTAAACAATTTCGGGTTTTTTCACTTTAATAGTTGCTACAAGTGATAAATAAGCCACTCGTTAAGAAAGCCAGCTAATAAAGGATTTATCACTAGGTGAGGACCCGTGACTTCCTCTGCATTGCTTACTTTATTAATTAATAGAAAACACACATCACTGTCGAACTTTAACAAGTTCATTTTAGATATATTTTTTGTTATATTTCAGGTTCCCGATATAGTAGCGGGATAAAATGTACCAGTATTTAGGTCTATTCAAGAGCTATTAAATTAACAGACAAACAAACAAAATGTCTAAAAAAAATTTTTGTGTTCAGGGACCGCCTAAATAGCCTAATACATTAATTATATTCTCAAATATTTAAAATGTGCAGACATAGTTCTGTTTACAGCTTTATAATATTACATTAAACTAGCCTTTTTTGGGTTATAACTCAGGTTCCGACGTAATAGCGGAATGAAACGTACCTACATCATTTTTAGTTCAGACCCGCCTTTAACGAAATCTATGAACGTGATCCTGACCCGTTTCGAAATGTCCGTTTAAATTGAAATTTTGCACAGCTTTTAGGGACCGCCGACCAAATAGGTACAATAAGAAGTTTATCAATTTTTAGGGTTCCGTGGCCCACAAGGAACTCTTATAGTTCTGCCATGTCTGTCCATCTGCTGTTAGCAGGTCAGCTCAGATACTTAGCAGAATTAGAAAGCTGTAATTTAGCATGAATACATATATTAGTCACGCTACCAAATCGATAAAATAAAAGTTGGAGTATCAAGTGGCGATTTCTTTTGATTTTTTTTAGTGTGGGTTGTTGAGATAGATACGTACGTCTTCGTTCGTCGTTCTCAAAACTATTCTGGTTTAGACAAACCAATTTTTCGAATAAGGGATCCGTTTGTGAAATAATATGCTTTAAAGCGCAAATTTTTGTTAGAGTTAAGTGAGCCAGCGAAATTGTTGTTTTTAAATATCTACCCCATGTAGTGCTTCGGAGGCTTATTGCCGGCCGCGAACAGCGGCAGAGAGCGGAAACAGGGACCGCTGTAGTCAAAGCAAATAAGTGCACGTCGGCTGGGTGTGTCCGACTGGGTCCGGGGTTCCAAGTCCGGGGTTCCAGCACGTTGACCCGCGTGGTACTCCAGTCCAGTAAAACGTAAGGGTCAAATAAGAAAAGCACTTTCTAAGCAGGACCAATTGAATAAACTATTTCTTTTTGTACTACGTGGGTGGAAAACAAGCTCAGCGGTACAGGTAAGCGGTTACCGTAGCCTATTGATGCTAGCAACACCAGAGGCATCACTCGAGCGTCGCCATCTATGAGGAAAGGGCTTTGAGACACTACCGACTACGCCACGAGGCCCGTGTTATATATCTTAGATGATGAATCTCCCGTAGTATCTCGACCACTGAAGAAATGTCACACAGTTCCAGAGGTCCCGCAGTACAGGCGGAGAGATGGCACACGGAGGGTTTATTTAGTAGGTGAGGGCCCGACACTACCCTGTTCGTTGCCCCGAATGACGGGTACATTTTTTCCCGCCTTAAAATAGGCCTGTAAGTCTCAGAAAAAACAAATTCAATTCAATTCATTTATTTTGTATGATAATAATAATAACGGCTATTTTGTCTTTAAATTATTATATTAAAACGACCTACAATATTGATTCGAATCCCAGTCCAAGTCCTAGGTACAAACCTGTGACTTATCGAAAATAAGAAACAGCATTACGACTTATTCCCTGAAATGCATGCAATTACACATCCACGTTTCGCCAGCTATATATAAGTCCCACGTAATAGGGGGCGAGTCTATTGCCGTATACCGGGCACATTTTCAAACTCTATACTATAACTACTGAGAATATTTCTTTTTACGAAAAAGCTCAATAACATTGTCCGACCCGGGGATCGGACCCGAGACCTCATGATCACCAGCTGCTCACATTACCGTTGCACTACAGAGGCATTTGAGGAAATATTATGTTAATGTTTTACACGCTTGTTGTTACTTCAGCGTGCTAAGCTTAGTCGGTGACTTGTGTTCTCTTTGGTTTTATCCATCCATCTATCAGCCTATCAACGTCCACTGCTGGACATGGGCCTCCCCAAGAGAACGCTACAACCAGCGGTCCCGTCACGGGGGGAAAATGCCGTAATCGACACGCTTGGCAGGCGGGTTGGCGATTGGATGTTGTTAGTACACGAGGGAGTGCTGCTGCCCACTCCCCCGGTATTTCCTCAGTCGGCTCTTCTTTGGTTTATCGATACTAAATCTGGTCTTACTCATGTGCGGTTTCTTGCAAATTGTAAGAACGAGACCGACTTAGCTCATCACTACCTTTTCTGTTTTTTTTTGTTAAGGTAGGATAAAATGTACTTAACTGCACACCCTGTCGTTCGGGGCAACGACAGGGTAGTGTGGGGCTGAGGCCCTCACGTGCCAAATAAACCCACCGTGTACCGTCTCGCCGTCTATATTGACAGACCACTAGAACTGTGTGACATTACTACGGTCAGCTCATTTCTACTGGAGAGTGCAGTCAAGAAGTTGACTGTATTAGGTTAGTGGTAATATTGATGACAATAATAAGCACTAATTAATAACCATGATCAAGATTCCTTATACGAATAAGCGAATGCCAGTGGAAACTTCTACTTTTAGAAGTAGAAGTACCTATAAAGTGTTATCTATGTTTAGGTATCTACTTATTACTAAAACACTTGGAGTTATTAAAATAAATTTAACTAACCTTTACCTACAGCTAAATTGGATCATTGAACAACAAATAAATGTTTTTTTTTACCTATAGGTATATGGGCCGAATGTGATTTTAACCAAATACGAACTTCGGCCGAACAT
The DNA here is from genome assembly GCA_948253155.1 of Leucoma salicis. Lineage (NCBI taxonomy): Eukaryota > Metazoa > Arthropoda > Insecta > Lepidoptera > Erebidae > Leucoma > Leucoma salicis. Next base: position 2,979,133 of record OX411803.1, read on the forward strand.
TCAGTAAATATACAAAATTCGGCCTTCGGAACTTCGGTGTGTGCTTTCTCGGGAGTAACATGTTGTGTATGTGTATTTTTTTTATGATAGACAACGTTGTAAAACAATTAAAATACAGTCAGTGTAATGGTGTCAGGGTATTTCAAATTATTGGATTTATTTATTCATAAACTCTTGGGGATTGCGAAAAAAAAACAATTCATTTATACCTTTTAATTTAGTATCTATAATCTATAATAATTTTATTATAGTTTAACGTACTACAACTGACCATGACTAAAGTACTCTAGCTAGAGTATTGATTTATAATGTGACTTATTTTACAGCTATGACAGATTTGATTTCTCTAAATTTTAATGGAAACCTTACCTTTTTCTTTTACAGAATGTTCGGCATTTAAAACCGAATTTCAGCCGAATGCCGAAGCTCGCGTCAAGCCACCGAAATTTGGTTAAACTAAATGTAAAACGAATTTCGGCTTATCCCTACTATATACTTATCTATATATTATATATTGATAGTTGTAGCCTCTTTTTAAATCCTTATAAACCTAATTATAATTTCCCTTCAATTTTCGCCTGGAAGAGATTGCTGGTCTAGTACAAAGGGAGTTGGTATTTTCAATATATAGTATAATGATCTATCCATATGTACCTATCTATATAATTATCAGACAAGAATAGTGTATATTTATGTGTGTGCTCAAGAAAAATAATTGTCCTGGAGTAGCACAATTCCTCAATAATTTACTTGCAACTTTAACTTAGCTGGTCACAAGCCTAATCTAGTCAATTCTAGACATGGACATACATAAGAGTTCAAACCAATATTTCGCCATACAACTCAAATACTACAATTTATATATTTATTACATTATAATTATTCTAAATAAAAACGCGTAATATAGGTACATACATGTCTCGAGAAATCCTAAACACGATACCGCAAATGGAATCACTGTGGCATCTATCCATTTATCAAACAGTTCAAAACAATCCTCAACTTTGTTGATGCACTTAACTTTAGCACAAATGGTGTGAGTGAACGGTAAGGTCGGCAGGTCGTGCGACCGGTCTTGGTGCTCGCGGATACGAACTCCCACACTATAGTTGAGACGTATAACCACCGTCGCGCGCCACGAATGACTGTCCCCCTCTACCTTCGCGTTCCTGCGCGCACGCAACAAAAACATTGCAATTGCGATGCATCCATACGAGAATGCATGACTTGCGTCTAATGCCCTAGACATTGCAATGTCTAACTCTTTACCACCAATACGTTTTACTGACAGCTCTGTGACTTAAATAAGTAGTTTAAGGACCCACTTGATGGTAAGTGGTATCCGGAGAAACATGGGCTCTGACGTGTTTATTACCCTTAAAATTCCACTAAGATGATCTTCAAGGATGATGTGAAAACCAGTAAAAGAAAATAATATTGAGGAAACCTGCTTGCAGGCATTTTTTTTATTGCGCTTAGTGGCAGACTAGCCACGGCCCATGTGATGGTGGTAACCGTCGCTCATGGACTCAACTATACCGAGAGCATTGTCAAACCGCTGCTCACCATTTCATTTCACAGATATGAAATGAAAGCATTAACGACTATCTCCTGCTACAGCCAAAACGCAACAATGTGCTTCATGGCCACACTGGAGATGGTGGTACCAACCCGCTCGGGCCTGATACCAAACGAGTACTCCCACTTGGTACCCAGCCGTACCACCAGTCATGCATTAGATGATAATTGCTTACTTCCCTTAGTGGCCTCATACGACACCCGTGGGAAAGAATGGGGTGGTGACAATTGCATTTTTACTCCGTCACCACACAGACAAAATGCAAGAAAGATTGTCTTAGGTCTGTCTGCAAATTCTTACTAAGTCTGCGTGCCTGCTGGGAATGATTTTGGAAAAGCTGATGAATGATGAAGCTGATGAAAAGCTGTGATAAGTACACGTCTCTCATAATGTTAATTGAAGAATATGTGTAACTATAAATTTTTGGATCAGTCGTCCCACCCGACGAAAAGTTTCACAGAAAATTTAACCCCCCATTTCACCCTCTTATGGATGTGTTGGATCTTATATTATATATAGTAGATAGGTACCTACGTCTCTCCAAATTTCATGTCTCTAGGACTAGCAGTTTAGGCTGCGCGTTGATATACTTGATATATCAGGCAGTCAGGCGGGAATTGTATATGTACCTATATCTTTGCCCGCGGCTCCGCCGCAGTCAACACCTAGTTATAGCTTAGGTAAGGTTCCCGATATAGTAGCGGGATAAAATGTTTACCAGTATTTAAGTATAATCAAGAGTTATCAAATAAAAAAAGTTGCATCAGCATCCGGTCATTAGTTATTGCGTGAAGTTTGAACAAACAAACAGACAAACTCACAAAATTCTAAAAATAATGATTTTGTGTTCGGAGACGCCCAGATAGCCTCTTGATTTTATTTCGTGGATGAAAAAAACGCATGCTTTGTTAGGTAGTACTCAAATATTCGGTAGGTATAAAAAAGGTACCTATATTCTCCCTAACTTTATATAAATGCTCTCAAAAGGATCCCGCGAGATAACCGACTTCCGTGCACGAGGTCGTGGGCTCGATTCCCACTCAGGGCAATTATTTGTGTGATGAACACAGATATATGTACTGCGTCTGTGTGTTTTCTATCTATTATATGTATGTATTTACAAAAAAAAGTAGGATATTTATTACCACTAGCACTGGTACCCATAGCACAAGCATAAGCTTAGTTTGGGACCAGAGGACGTTGTTTCAAATGTCTGTGAATATTTATTTATTATTATTAATTAATTTATCGTATAACACAAATTCGAAAATGTGAAATGGAAAATAAAAGTCACGAGCAGGACTATTTTCGATATCACATTTTCGCAATCTGTGGTAATTTATAATATGGTCAAATTCTTAAAAATATATATATGTAAAATATTTATCTGTCGATTTAATACCGCATTTTTTGCCTAATGGAGCAATTTTCCTCAATTTTATAGGTTGTAAATGATATCGTACCGATAATTGATAACAAGGTTTGAGTACTCGATTCTAAACACCCAGGTTAGAACTAGTATCTCTTCTGTGCCCAGGTGGTGAAAATTTGCATCGGTCTTTTCATGAAAATTGCATTTTATTTTACATTTTTTAATATTAAAATCTTTATTATTGTTTTAGGTAATAAACCCATTAATCACCGATTTACTTCAAAAAATACACTACTACAATGGAAATTTTTGTCATGTTTTTAGTCGCATTGTTAATAGATGGTGGCTAACTTCGTAAGCCATCGTTGTCGACGAAAGTGGTATGGGGCATATTATTTCAGTTATTTGCCCAGAGTTATCAGTATGATGTCATTTAAACCCGGTGTTTAGTAGCCTTGCTTATCCCAGCATGAATGGGCTGGCTCGATCGGGGAAGTACCACCCTCTCACAGAAGACCAACGGGAAAAAACGGTTGGTGCTACTATTCTACTGCTGTGTTTCGTATGGTGAGTGAGAGCGCCATAGGCCAAAACCCCTTCCTTATTCTATCCTTAGTATCATTCCTTTCCGCCTACTATTACTTTCCTTGGAGTTGGCGAATGGATGGAATTGGATGCCTCTGGTAACTGCTTACCATTAGGTGAGCCGTATCCTTTTTTGCTAAAGTTAATAATACCCTTAATCCAATTCTGTACCTAACTCACGCAGACAATGTGATGACAATGAAGTAGGTACTAGTGAAGAATATAACTTGAGTTTATTGAAGCAAAAAGGTATCTAGCCATGTTGAAAACATTATTGATTATCGTTATTACTACGAATTTCTTATTTATCCTGAGTAATGCCTCAAACGAACAGCTATCAAAGGCTGTCTGGTAGTTTTCCCAAAATATCACCCAATTTTTCAAATAGGCTAATTCGGTCCATCTGTTTTCTTTTCAAGGTGTATAACCTTTTCTTTAAGGTCTATAGAATAAGACATCTGTGACCTATTTCATATAATAGAGATATATTTGACAATACATTTTTACCACAAATCTGTATCTCTCACAGTATCATCGATTCACAATCAACTTCTCCTAAAAATTTGGACAGATTTTTATCATTTATTTTATGTTCGGTTTCATGGGTCCATGGATGTTCTTGATTTCCAAGTACTCAACAGGTTGCTCTGGTGTCGTGTTCCAGGAATTTTATTTTCATTTTAGGAAGGTTTTTTTATTTATTACTAGTTAATAACTGCATCTGTGGTGCAGCGGTAGTGTAAGCGACTGCTGATCATGAAATCTCGGGTTCGATCCCGGGTCGGGCAGAGTTATTGAGCTTTTTCGTAAAAATAAAAATTCTCAATAGCTGCCTGAAGTTTGGAAATGTGCCCGGTAGACGACAATAGGCTCACCCCTATTACGTGGCACTTAAACATAGCTGGCGAACGGTGGGTGTGTAAAACATCTCCGCCTATCCTTTCGGGGTATACAGGCATGCTGCTATGTTTTTTTGTGTATGTAATACCCACGACTTCGTGCTTTGCTTATACATAATGAGGCAGAGGGAAAAGAGGCTCTCGCCCGTACGTAGTGCCACGACGTAAAGCTTATAAAAATCGTTGTTTCTTAACACTTTAATAACTTTGTAGTAAATAAGGGTATCGCTATATTTTTTAGATAAGGGCCATCTCATCATCATTCTATCTAAGAAATTTTATAATTAATATCTACCTAGTTTTTTTTCCGTTATACGCGGGCAACGGCAGACCTATATAATGTTATTTATATACAGTTTTTTGTATTGCATGTAGTGGCAGACGAGCCACGGCCCATCGGATGGTAAATGGTAACCGTTGCTCAAGGATTCAACTATACCGAGAGTATTGTCAAGCCGCTGCTCACCATTTCATTTCACAGCTATGAAATAAAAGAATAAACGGCTATCTCCTGCTACAGCCAAAACGCAACGATGTGCTTCATGGCCGGTCACACGGGAGATGGTGGTAGCAACCCGCTCGGGCCTGATTCTAAGTGAGTACTCCCACTTGCAAGTGAGTACTCCCACTTGGTACCCAGCCCTACCCGTCATTAAATGGATGATAATTGCTTACTTCCCTTAGTGGCCTCATACGACACCCGTGGGAAAGGATGGGGTGGTGACAGTTGTATTCTTAGTCCGTCACCACACGGACGATATGATTTTTTGGTAAATTAGACCATAAGAAACCACAAAATTTCATGCCTAATCTTCCCCACTCTTACCAAAGAGTCAATTATCAGGCAGAACAACTTATGCTAGCTGAAAGAAATAGCTTCGTCCCAGCGATGCGGTGACTAGACTTTCTTTAGAACAAAAATATACACAACAAGTTTATTCAGTCATTTATATGATAAGCACTTCAAACGTGCGAACTGCTATAGAAAATATCACCAGGGGCGTTAGTGCAACAAGTAAGGCACGGGTTTCATCCTGCAGGTTTTAACGCCGAGTACCATCAAATTGAATTTACTCCACGTAACGTTATCTCGTTGATTTTCGCTTGACTGATGTGAAAATCTTTCGGTTTTTGTGGAATTATTTAATGCGCATGTCTTCGAAAAATTGTGTTATGGAAAATCACAAAGTATTTAAATCCTTTTGAGGGAAATATTTTTTTACATTACCAAGGTGGCAAACCTGCTTAAATGGATACCGTAGTCTCACGTTGCTCACCCCATAGAAAGGGATAAGGGGTGGAGAGGATTGATGATTGGGGAGTGACTTTGATATTTCAATGAACCTTAGCGGTTAGAGCACCCGGATTGGAAAGGACGCAGGTTCGATTCCCGCTCGCACAAGTTCTCGTTTTCCACATTTCACAAATAATTTATTTTGGTATTTTAATATATATTTGAGCATTTGACATGCTTAGCTATTTAAATGAAAACAAATTGCGAAAATGTATATCCCAAAATAACAGTCTCGATTAGGATTTGAACCTGCATCTCTTGGAATACCCTCCTAGATGCTTTGCCAATTCAGCGACAATTTCTAGGGATTACGAATTTCAAGTCCACATTTACGTACTTTGTTTTCATTAACGTAATCAGAGTCAACACATCTTACTAGTATTAATGTTAAAATAAATTCAAACCCGTTAAATTTTGTACGAAAATGGCTTATGACTCCGACTCACGATTTGAAATGCTATGAAGATATTTATATAAAAAGTGTATAGCAAATAATTATGCGACATTAAGAAATAGCATTATAAAAAATATACAAATTAATACTTATGTTTAACGACGTCACCTGAGATATAAACACAACATAAACACATTTACAACTGTGCTAATTAAAACGGCAGAAATAGATTTCCAAAACGTTGGCAGTTCAGAAGCCACCAAGATATATTTTCTATTTAAAATTAATTAATTTTAGTTGTAAATCTAGGTAATAAATTATAGAGTACTAGCCTATGTGTAATAATAATAATAGGTATACTCTTTCAACTTAAAAGTGTAAGTGAACATTAGAATACATTACCGTCGGCCATATTGATAAAAAATATACTGATTGTCTCTGGTTTTTGTTATAAACAGAATCATATCGCATAATATTATTAGGTAGGCATAGTAAATTGTTATTCAATATATAACAAAAAAGCTAGTAATTAAAAATATGTAACAAAATGTTGCAATACCGTTATGGTGTAGGTCATTCTTAAATATTTTAATTATATTGACAAATATAATGACACAAAAATCACTCAAGCCAAGCCGTTGGATAAAATGGTTCACTTTGAAAAACTCTAATATTCATACAAATAATTAAATAACAACTTTAAAAAATGTTTAAAAGTTTAAAAAAATATATATTCTACTTAAATATTTTAACCCTCAAAAAATTATCAAATAATTGAAAAATAATTAAAACTTAAACACATACCTGTCAAATCCATCATGGCGTTTAATGCCCGTTGTTGATTTATCACCGCACTCATAATTGACAAATCACTAATTCAAAAATAGAAACTAAATAACACTCCTGTTTGAAAAGTTCCGCGCGCTAGATGAAAATCATGTAGCGGACCACTAGAGACTGAGAGACGTTTACTGCTCAGTGCCCCGCCAGCAAGTGAAGAAATACAGTGTCCAATCTGCCAGATTTACAGGAGAGACAGATGCTTCACTACGAATGAGGGGTAACGTAGGCGTCTCCCTTTGTAAGATTGTAGTATTATTATTAGGTTAAATCGAGATATGTAAGGTTTTCAAATCGATTTAACGGTTATAAAAATAAGTTAACAAAGTCATTGATATTAAAAAAAAATGTGTAACGACAAATCGATTTATGTGATTTTTTAAGAATGTCTTGAATATTTAAAACAGGTTTTTGTTCTTGCTGAAACTGGGCTACTAATTAGGTAAATATAATGTTTTAGTATTTTGTTTGCTTGCTGTTACTATATTTTCATTAAATATTATTCTACATGAAAAGAAGTTTAACTGAATATTCAGTTATATTTTTGTAATGAATCGAATTATTATGTGTTAAATCTTACAAATATATTATTTTAAATGTACCTAAAAACTAATTACGTATTTATTTATCTATGAAACTGTCTTTTATGTATTTATTTAATTATTATAATGAAATTATTTTGTTATTATATTAAAATACTTTCAGAGGCTCAGTCTCCAAAAAATAAACATTTTTGGTATTACACTGTTATGTAATTTTAAATGTGTGAAGGAATAGAATACAGAAATAATATAGAATTTATTTATTGATAAGCTATGGGCCCGGCTGTATCCAAAGTCAATGCATGCACGTCAGAGGAGCTACGACGTAGAGATTAAGAATTTTTAATATGTTACATAATATTCTAATCAGGGCTGTTTTTAACCTTTTAGAGGCCCGGGACACATTGCCCTAAGTAAAAGGGCCGCTATGTCATTCACATTATTTAATTAAAATTACATCATAGGCATATTTTAAGATTTATTCAACGGTTATTATTATATTAATTATATTAAATAATTAAATATACAATTATGGATGAAAATCACTTGTAGCACATGTTTGTATCTTTTTTTTTTATTGCGTGTAGTGGCAGACCAGCCACGGTCCATCTAATGGTAAATGGTAACCGTCGCCCATGGACTCGACTATACCGAGAGTATTGTCAAGCCGCTGCTCACCAATTCATGTCACAGATGAAATCAAATATAAAAGGCTATCTCCTGCTACAGCCAAAACGCAACGATGTGCTTCATGGCCGGTCACACGGGAGATGGTGGTACCAACCCGCTCGGGCCGGATACCAAGTGAGTACTTCCACTTGGTACCCAGCCCTACCACCAGTCATGCAATGGATGATAATTGCTTACTTCCCTTAGTCGCCTCATACGACACCCGTGGGAAAGAATAGGGTGGTGACACTTGTATTCTTAATCCGTCACCACACGGAAAATTAAAATCTTTTAAAAAATATGTGCCATTTTAGCTTTGAGATGGTGAGCTAGTACAAAGTCAGTTTAATAGTCAGTTAATCGATATTTCTCAAAGAAACGTTGTTTATCTTAATCTAGTTTTTATTATTTAAAATCTAGAAACGGACATTCCCCACTGCAGTTACCATGATGTTCAATATGATACACAAATGAATATAATCAAGGGTAATCACTGAGTAGGTAGGCAGATATTTATTTAGCAAATAAACTCATAAACAAGTTTGTGTTATAGTCAGAATTTATAGTTTGATTTTCGATTAATAGATTATTCTTTTTTTTTCGATAGGCCAGTGCCCAGGTAAGTGCCCGCCGGGGAGAAAATTGTCTATAGGTGTAGTTAGATAATAATATAATAATAGTTATATAGTTCATTGGCTGCATAATTGTATGGGAAACAACATTATACGCTTTTGCTTTTTTCCTCCGAATTTAGTTCGCGCGTTCTCGATAGCTTGGTCTATTGGTCGCATAATTTTATCAACAAAAATGTTTCCTTATTTGTGTAGTTCCATTTTCGAACTTTTGTTCTGTTTAAGTAATTTCGATAGTTAAATACAATAATGGCTGCAGACTGCATATTTTTGTATACAAAACTACTTTCTGCCTATGACTGTTGCGTAGACTCCGACATGACAAAATATTTATATCTGTTATCCGTGCCTTAATTTATCTGCATACCATTTATTTTTAACATTTTTTCATTTCTTTAAGCATTAGCACCTTTAAGAAAATTGGCGAAATATTAAAATCCGCTATGAGGAGAATCTTAACTATTATTTGTGAATAAGGAAAAAGAGAACGTTAGTGCGAGCGGGAATCGAACCTGCATCCCTTCCAATCCGGGGAAGTGCTCTAATCCACTGAGCTATCGCACTAACTTTCGGCCATACCCAATCTCCTCATCACATTTGTCTTAACTGCCTCTGTGGTGCAGCGGTAGTGTAAACGATACAAAACGGGTTCGATCCCGGGTTGGGAAAATTTATTGAGATTTTTCGTAAAAAAAAGAAAAATTCTCTGTATCAGTCCGGAGTTTGGGAATGTGCCCGGTAGATGTCAATAGGCTCGCCCCCTATTACGTGGGACTTACACATAGCTGGCGAATCGTGGGTGTGTATTACACACCACCTCTGCCTACCCCTTTGGGGAATACAGGCGTGATGCTATGTATACATTTGTCTTAACGACCAACGCCATCTATCGAAATGCATTTACATGCATTAATCCATTATAGTAAGATTAATTTTGAAATTAATGCAATACTATTTTAATGCAACTTTTTTATTTCGTAGCTCTAGATTAGACTTAAAAACTAGTATACATTTTATCCCGCTACTCTATCAGGACCCTGAAATATAACCTAAAAGCTAGCTTTTGGCTGCGGCGGAGAAAACTGAATAGTAGTTCTTGAACATTACCTATTGTCCTTGAGTAGGCTTAGTGTTCGATTCTGATTTAAGTTTACAATCAACCCTTTTCTCGGGCACAGAATAATGAATTAGGAAGAGTTTTTTTTTCTTCACACTAGTTCATTCTGAAGTTTTATATAAGACTGATGTAGTGAATATTTGTAAAATGACATGGTATTGCTAGCGTCTATAGGCTACGGTAACAACTTATCATCAGGTATGCGTATGCTTGTTTTTTACCCACGTAGAATAAAAGAAAACAATCTAATAAACACTTCCATTGGTGCTGCTGACCGTCCTCGTCTATTGTCTATGGGAGAGTGAAAACCAGTTATCTGATGCCTACCATGATGGATGACACAACATTCCTAATTTTATTTTCTTTTTATACTATATGAGTGGCGAACATACATATGGTCCACCTGATGGTGAGCGATTACCGTAGCCTATAGACGCTAGGAACACCAAGGAATCACTCGCACGTCATTATCTCCAAGGAATTGGGATAGAAGATGGATAGGGAGGATACTAAGGAGAGGATAAGAAAGATAATAAAGAGAGGATAGGGAGGGAATTGGGCCTCCAGCGCTCGCACTCACCATACGAAACACAACGGCAGGCGTAACAACCATACCACCGAAGGAATGTAACATAGTTCCAGTGGCCCGCCAATAAAGGCGGAGAGATGGCACGCGGCGGGCTACTTTAGTGGGTGAAGGCTCCACACTACCCTGTTCGTTACCCCGAACGACGGGGTGTGCGGTTAGGAACATTCTTTCCCGCCTTAAAAAAAAAAGGCATAACAACTGTTATTACACGCTGATCTTTTGTAAAAGAGTGGTACTTCCTCGATCGAGCCGGCCCATTCGTGCTGGGATAAGCTAGGATCTATACCACTACAAAATGCAACTTGTTTTCGTTTAAGAATCCCGTGTATTACTCCGCATCGGTGTCACTGTCGTTAGTTTCGAACACCATGGCTTAGCATGCGTCTACACCCTTGCTTCATTACAGATGTTTGAACACTAAGCACCTCTGGCTATCCTGGTGCGGACCCTCAAACGTAGGAAATATAATAACCAACCAATGACTGATTGTACACGTGATGAGAAGGCCAGCTTTTACCTAGCACAAAGGATTAGCATTGCCATTCAAAGTGGCAATGCAAACGTTGCCAGTAGTCAGTGATGTGGATACAATTTTATAATCCATAACTTCTATCGTTTATTTTCTTTTCTTTTTTAAACATTGTAATAGAAATTAGGTTTGTGTGTATAAAATAAAGAATAAATCTATTTTCGATTTAATAGATAAAGTTGACATAGCGAAAAAAGGTGAATATTCGTTTTATCGTTAATTAAGGCTATATGCCTAAAATAACTTCTAGGATTCAGTTGATTAGCACTGAAGGAATGTAATATGGTTCCGGTGGCCCGCCAATAAAGGCGGAGAGACGGCACACGGCGGGTTTATTTAGTGGGTGAGGGCCCACACTACCCTGTTCGTTGCCCCGAACGACAGGGTGTGCGGTTAGGTACATTTTTTCCCGCATAAACAAAAAAAATGGATTCAGTTGATTAAGCGTGAATAAATAGACAGACATCCATAAATGTACGATCCATCCAGAAGCCTTCTATGGTCCACTGTGCGAGACCGTGCTACACTGTACCGTCCGATAGCAATTTTAGAAGCTTTCTTATCCGGTTCGTCGATCGATGTATCCTGCCCAATTCCACTACAGCGTGTTGACCCGGGCTGTGTCGGTCACTTTTATACTGATACGGATTTCCGTATTACGGATTCAGTCACGTAAAAAGATCTCGAGATCTTTCTGTGTTAGATACTTATTGCCTTTAGTTTTATATTTAGAATTTTATGTGTAGATCTGAGATATAGTGTTGTCTAATTCCCTAAGGTACACAAGTTCTTTCCTCGTGAGCGTTTCACCTCAAGTTTACGATTTATCACCAAGGTAAGGCTTGCTATAAATTTGAAAGAGCGCACCCCACACTAGCGTATGTCGTGTTACGATTCAATTTTGCTTTAAACTTTGTAATCCGTGCGTACATTGATGCTGTTAGGCTGTTGTATTTATTTAACGTTTATCGACGCAAAACCGTTAGTTCAGACAAATTGAGCTTTCTCTTATCATCCATATATACATCCATCAGCCTTTCGACGTCCACTGCTGGACATAGGCCTCCCCAAGAGAACGCCACAACGAGCGGTCCTGTGTAATATAGGGGGATAGTGCCGTAATCGCCACGCTTGGCAGGCGGGTTGGCGATCGCAGTGGATGTTGTTAATACTCGAGGGAGTGCTGCTGCCCACTCCCCCAGTATTCCCTCAGTCGGCTCTTACGACTCCCATGGGTGGAGAGGGGAAGTTTCTTCCATCTATAAGAGGCTTTCTCTTGTAGACGGAAGAAATATCTGACTACTACCTACTGATATACTTACTGATAGTAAGAATTTGGTCGAATCGAATCACGCAATACATCCTATTCATAATACCGTACCAATATCTCTATATGCAGTTTATACTTTGTGGTGCAGCGGTAATATGAGCGACTGCTGATCGTGAGGTCTTGGGTTCGATCAGTATTATTGAACTTTTTCGTAAAAGGAAATGTGCCCGGTAGACGACAAAAGCCTTTGCCTGCAGCTCCGCCGCAGCCAAAAGCTAGTTTTTACGTTATATCTCAGATTCCCGATATAGTAGCGAGATAAAATAAATACCAAATTTTAAGTCTAATCAAGAGCTATCAAATAAAAAACAGATTGCATCAAAATCCGTTCGGTAGTTATTGAGTGATGCGCAAACAAACAAACAGTAAAACAGGCAAAAAATCTAAGAGAAATCGTTTTGTGTTTAAACACGGCACGTATATAGCCTAACACAATCATTGTTTCTCATAAAAAAAAATGACTGTGTTCCGGCTAATCTACGAAACAGCTGATCTAACGACGAGTTGTCCTGTGTGGGAATTGAACCCAGAACACTCTCTTAGACTTTCGTTATGTAAAGCTCTCGGCCAGCTGTGCAGTCATGCTTATGAGTTATTAATCTGTTAGCATATATTCGTAATCTCAATTTCTGTACTTGTAAGACTTCGGGGACTTTACCAACTTTGGATCGTAGTTATAAGAACTAATAATTAGCTGGAACCTGGCGTTAAAGTGAGGTTATTTAAGATAGAACCAAGCAATGATTAACTAATGATTTATGTATTGAATTGAATGGAGAAACCGTCCGCCTTGATAGAATAAAAATACATCATATAATAGCACCATTTAGGTATATATATGTAAAAATTTGCCGTATCGCTTGGCAGGCGGGTTGGCGATTGCAGTGGATGTTGTTAATACTCAAGTCTACTCTTACGACTCCCATGGGTGGAGAGGGCTGGGACAATTCTAAAGCCGGCCCCACACGGCACAATATATTTAAATTTGAGACCCACTAAGTCGGGAAACCCTACTGAGATCATTGAGCATGGTGCCAAGGTCCTTCAGCGATTCTGCCATGACTACTATGTAGTTGGCATATCGAAGGTGAGTGAAGTATCGCCATTGATGTTGATGCCGAATCCGGTCCAGTCCAAGAGCTTGAAGACATCTTCCAATGCAGCGGTGAAGAGTTTCGGGGACATAACGTCTCCCTGTCTAACACCTCTCTGCAGTTGGATCGGTTTCGTACTCCTGTCCTGAATACGGACTGACGTGGTGGCGTTTCTAGACAAGCCTTCAGCACTTCGATGTCCCGATAGTCAATTTGGCACCACTGAAGGGACTGCAGCATCGCAACCAAGTTTCGATCGAATCTCGTAGTCCACAAACGCTAACACACAGAGGCCGATTATACTCCTTGGTCTTCTGTATAATCTGGCGCAGCGTATGTACGTGGTCTACGGTACTATAGCCTTTTCGGAAACCGGCTTGTTCGGGAGGCTGGAAGTCGTCGAGCCTGAGCGTGAGTCGATTTGTAATGACCCACGAGAACAACTTATAGACGTGGCTCAAGAGCGAGATGGGTCTATAATTCTTCAAGAGGTTTCTGTCACCTTTCTTAAAGAACAGCACCACCACGCTCCTGGTTCACGACTCTGGAACGTCACCCCCGAGAACGACGGAATTAATTAGCCTCTGGAGGGCTTTGAGGACCCTTTACACTGTCCTGGTGATACGTGGTGAGATGTAAGACTAAACCACGGCAGGTGAGTACTCTCACTTGGTACCCAGCCCTACCACCAGTCATGCAATGGGTGATAATTGTTTACCTCCCTTGGCCGCCTCGTACGAAACCGTGGGAGAGAATGGGGTGGTTACACTTGAATTCTTAGTCCGTCACTACAGGGACAAATCTAAATTTTTAAATCAGCAGTGGAAACAAACCTTAAAATGTTACAAGTAACACCTAATACGATTACTAAAATTTTAATAAAATAACGACTTCTATTAATGTTAAAAATTATACAAAAACAAAACTAATGACTTTAGTTAAAATACATAAATAAGACATGTATTTTTAAAAGAAAAATTATTACTAAAGATATTTATTTGCAAATTACATTTACAAGAAAGGTGCATTATCATAAAAGAGTAACAAGATAATCTAATAACCTTTGGTTGAAGGTTCTAAGGACAAACTATGGGATAAAGAGTTCAAATTTATTTTTTTGTTAAGGTGGAAAATAATGTTCTTAACCACACACCCCGTCGTTCGGGGCAACGGACAGGGTAGTGTGGGGCCTTCACCCACTAAAGAAACCCGCCGTGTGCCGTCTCTCCGCCTTTATTGGTGGGCCACTGGAACTGTATTACATTCCTTCGGTGGTAAGTTAACCTACCCTAGAAATGTTAAAGAAGGTAAAATTTAAATAGTTTAAAAAAACCACAGATTTAAAAGATTTATCATTAAATATTGATTATTATTATTTATTTTTATTTCTTATAAACTCTCCAAATATACATTACAATATATACACCAATAAATAACTCTATAGTGATTGGTTCAGTAGTTAGAACGTGCAAGCGTAACAAACAAACAAATTCACTTTCTTTTTTTTAAATATTATATAAAAATATAATGGCAAATAGAAGCACCTAGTGGTAGTACAGTGTATCGAGATCGATCCCCAGTCTAAGGTCCAGACCCTGAACAGCCTGACTGACACCCCCTTTTTTTTGTTAAGGCGGGAAAAAGTTTTACTTACCACACCCCCCGTCGTTCGGGGCAACGAACAGGGTAGTGTGGGGCCTTCACCCTAAACTATATTACATTCCTTCAGTGGTCTGACTGACACCCCTAACTGTTCGGGATTTTGCGAATTCATGTGTGTTTGTTTACATTTTATCAAGCCACTGCTCACCATTCCCTTTCTCAGATATATGAAATGAAAGAATAAACGACTATCTTCTGCTACAGCCAAAACAGACTGACGTGCTTCATGACCGGTTTCACAGAAGACTGTGGTACCGATCCGTTCGGACCAGATAGCAAGTGAGTACTCTCACGTGGTACCCAGCCCTACCACCAGTAATGCAATGGGTGATAATTGCTTACTTCCCTGAGTCGCCTCGTAGTTACCCGCGGGAAAGGATAGTGTGGTGGCACTTGTATTCTTAGTCCGTCAACACACCACACGGACGTGTGTTTTAGTTCGTAAAATAGTTCCCCCAACCTTAAGTAAATACAATTTTTATCCTCTTTTTTATATACAATATCATTGACTACTTTGTAATTTTTTATTTTTCACAGCGTTCCTAGGTTTCTTCCTGTATGATACCTGCACATAGTCACAAGGAGGGAGGTGACTCCGTGCTACCATTATGGCTGCAACGAGGACACGGCGCGGTACACGCTTAATATGAATGATATGTTTAACTATAACTGGTATACGTTACATACTCGTACGTACGTAAAGTTTTGCTGTTCAATGTGTCCATTTCGTAACCTTGCAGTTATTAACTAATAGTGAAGTTTAAAGGTTACAGGTCAAGTTAATATATATGTACTATTATAAAGCTGTAACAGAGCTATGTCTGTACATTTAAGATATTTGAGAAATATTACTGAATTAGGCTATATAGGCGTGTCTAAACACAAAACGTTTTTATTAGATTTTTTGTCTGTCTGTTTATCTCTTTGCCTGTTTGTTTATTCACGCATCACGCAAAACTACTAAACGGATTTTGATGCATTTTTTTTTATGATAGCTCTTGATTATACTTAACAACTGGTATATATTTTATCCCGCTACTATATCGGGAACTTGAGATATTACCTAAAAACTAGCTTTTGGCTGCGGCGGAGCCGCGGGCGAAGGTTATTTTATAATTTTATGGAAATCAAAAATGTCATTAATGTTTTAAAGTTGATAATTTTCTGAAACAAAATTTATATTTTACTGGCCGGATCTTTCTCAGTGCGACCCCGTTCCGATTCGATATCAATATAAATAATAATATTAACAATTTAGCCTATAGACGCGCGAGTGGTGCCCCTAGAATAGCTGCTAGGTACTCTCACCACTGGCGTCGCCATCTGCAAGGAAAGGGTATCTCCATAAAGGAAACAATAATAAAGTGAGAATAATAAGGATATAGGATGGGATACAAAGAGTAATAAAGACAGGATAAGAAGGGTATTTGGATATAGTAGCAGGATAAAACAAATACCAGTTTCAAGTCTAGTCAATATCTATAAAAAAATACATCAATACCCATTCAGTTGTTTTTACGTGATGTGCTAAGAAACATTTTAACTTTTATTTGGGTGGCAAACAAGCATACGGCCACCTAATGGTAAGCGTGGCTTATAGACGCTAGCAACACCAGAGGCATCACTGGCGTGTCACCCTCCCCAAGGAAAGGGATCGGAAATGGAGATGACAGATGATATGGAGAGGATAGGAAGAATACTAAGGAGAGGACAGGGAGGATAAAAAGAAATAATATAAAGATAATAAGGAAAGAACAGGGAAGGGGTTCGGGCCTCTGGCGCTCTCACTCACCATACGAAACATTACGACACAACTCTGTTGCAGGTTTATAATAGTAGTAGTATCCACCGAAGAAATGTAACATAGTTCCAGTGACTCGCCAATAAGGCGGAGGCGTTGCCCCGACGGGGTGTGCAGTTAGGAATATTTTTTTTCGCCTTAACAAAAAAAAAGGTTTATAATAGTATAGGTAATATATTTGTTTTTAAACGAATATTGCGTGGGTTAATATAAAAAACTGGCCCACTTGCGCGGAAATTTTGAGATAACTAAATACCTTTTCCCACACAGGACAACACTTTGTGTGATCCACAAATAGTTGTTCTGAGTCCGAATGTACTTTGTGTCCGTGAAATTGTATATTCTAAAGTCCCCTGCGATTCAAGGATTATTCCTTAGTGTTATCTTAAAAAACAATTATCACTTAATTTATGCAAAATAGATACACCGACCAACAGATGATTGGTAGTTATTAGTAAGAAATTGTGAACCAATCGATCACAAGACCTTGAACACCTTTCTATTGAATCCAATAGAAAAAAGTGCCTGTTAAGAGCAAAAGAGGCTTTATGGCGACTTTTAAGTGGGTCAAGAGCAAGACGGATACCCAGCTGACTATGCTGAGATATACAACGCCTGTTGGTGCGTTCCTTACTGTCTGTCTCCAGCTGCAACAAGTGGTTGTCCTTACTGCCCCGTATTCTTAGCTAGCTTATTGGCGGAGGTAGAAGTAATTTGTTCAGCAAATTTTGGGCCTCTATTTCTTTGAAAGTATGTTACGATACAATGTTCTGTTTCGTACTTTTAGAACTTATTTCAAATACCTATTTGACATTATGTAGTAAAACATTTTTTTAATTAACGAACGTTGAACTTTTTTTTTATTGTTTTAATGCATGTAAAAGCATTCCGATAGATGGCGTTGGTCGTAAAGACAAATGTGGTAAGGAGGTTGGGATGATCGAAAGATCTGTACGATAGCTCAGTGGCTTGGAAAAGACGCGGGTTCGATTCCCGCTCGTACAAAAAATCTCTTATTCCTTATTCACAAATAATTTGTACTTTAAAAAGTGGCGGAGCATGTCGTATGCTAAAAAATATAGATCAAAAATGATTAACGACCTTCTTAACGAATTCTGTCCCACTGTTGGGCGTACTTCTTTGATGTGAGAGAGATTTAATGCGTAATCAACCACGCTTGCCAAGTGAGCGGACATCAAAAATCTCTTCCCCATGTAGGTTTTCTCTTATTATATGTAATATTCACAAAAAAAAAGTAATATATGTATTATATCCGTAATCTGGTACCCATAGCACAAGCGTTAAGCTTAGTTTGGGACCAGAGGACGTTGTGTGAAATTTCCGTGAATATTTATTTATTAATTTATAATTATGAGTTACTTTCTCTGGTAACAACATAACCCATAGGATTACTTTACTATAGTTAGGTGATCGTTTACCATCCAAGTCATGTCATATGAAAGCAATAAAATAAAAGAGATTTATTTATAATCTTTATTCAAAGAACTTCATCAATTTTGACGATATTGTCCTGTAATAATAACAAAAAAATACGATATACTTACTACACCTATAGATTAGAAAGAAAAACGAAATATAAAGTACATCAATTAAAGGTTAATATAATGCACACAGTCTTCACTCGACAGAGGAGCTACTAAGATGCGGTTACATAAGATGTCGTTGAGTCTCATTCCGAACACACTCAACAGATGTGTTACGTCACAACACGTGTGTTTTATTATATCGTCTATAATGTCCTGGACAGTCTGATGAATTATATTACAATTAATCTCCTCTGTCCGTTCATCATTTGAAACCAAGATGGGCGCAAGGTTTTTGGTTGAACGGTTTTATACCAAATGCCCTTTTATAATGAGCGTATCGAAATGTTCTTGCCATATGGTTAACTTTATTCCTTTATTTTACATTAAATACTACCTACTTACCTAAATACTACTAATAATACTATGGGTTTTCGTTTATATGCCTTTAACACGTGGGATATGTTAGGCAAATTTTATTCTTTAAAACATCTCTTATTAATTCAAGCAAATAAATTATTAATATATATATTAAAACTAGCCTTTGCTTGCGGCTCCGCCGCAACCAAAAGCTAGTTTTTAGGTTATATCTCAGGTTCCCGATATAGTAGCGGGATAAAATGTATCCATACATCCATCCATCAGCCTTTTAACGTCCACTGCTGGACATAGATAAAATTCGTTCACTGTAGGAGCTAGAAGTCGGAAATTTTTAATTTTCATTGTTAACGTCCACCCCCGCAATCCATATTGGGAGTAGATTGTCATAAAATCCGCTCTTAGATCATTTCTACATCACATATAGGAGATTCCTACCAAATTTGAAGTCGATAGGAGCTATAGGTTAAAAATGGGAATTTTCTATTGTTAACGCCCCCGCAACCCCCCTTGTGGGTGGAATTTCGTAAAATCCGTTCTTAGCTGACCTCTACTCGGCGAAAGGAATATTCCTACCATATTTCAAGTCGCTACGCCTTATAGTTCCAGAGATATCGTGATGAGTCAATATATAGGTGGGAATCTCTTATATATATATAGATTATTTTCATTTTCTCTTTGTAACAAATAAATTATATTTGGTGGTGATTCATGCAGAACTATGTATTTCTTCAATAATTTTGCAGTTGAATGTCCTCACAATGTTTTTAATGTATTTCTTCATTAGTACAAAATTGATTGCACAAATGACGTGACAAAAGTGGTTTAGATACCGGCCTTCCGCCCGAGTGTTGTGGGTTCGATTCCCACACATAACAACTCTTTATTTGATCCACAAATGGTTGTTCTGAGTCTGGATGTACTTTGTGTCTGTGAAATTCTATGTTTGTAATATCCCCTACGATCTAAGGATTATTCCTTATTCCAGGGTGTGAATTTAGTAAATTACTAGTCTTTGAGGTCGTGTGGGGCCGGTTTTAGAATTGTCCCACCCCTCTCTACCCACGGGAATCGTAAGAGCCGACTGAGGGAATACCGGGAGAATGGGCAGCAGCGCTCCCTCGAGTATTAACAACATCCACTGCGATCGCCAACCCGCCTGCCAAGCGTGGCGATTACGGCATTATTCCCCATAACGGGACCGCTCGTTGTGGCGTTGCCTTGGGGAGGCCTATGTCCAGCAGTGGACGTTGAAAGGCTGATTGATGATTTGATGACTAGTCTTTGCCCGCAGCTCGCGGCCCGCTGCCCGATATAGTAGCGGCATAAAATGTATACCAATTTTTAAGTCTAATCAAGAGCTATCAAATAAAAAAGTTGCATCAAAATCCGTTCAGTAGCTTTTGCGTGATGCGCGAACCAACCAATAGATAAACAGACAAAAATCCTAAAAAAACATTGTTTTTGTGCTTAGACACGCCTATATAGCTTATTACAGTTTTTTTTTTCTCAAATATTTTAAATGTGCAGACACAGCTCTGTTACAGTTTTATAATAGTATAGAAAAGTAAAATAGCGCTTCTGAAATATCTAGTTTTGTTTTGTATCTTTCATGTTCTACAATACATAGGTATAATGATTGACACATCAATGATTAGCTTGAAGACCGAATTGATGATGATAGGTACATGTATTTTAATATCGTTAATTATAGTTTCCTTTTAGACTTCGTATTATCTTTACAAAATAACAATAATAAACCTAAAAAATAATGCAATGTTAATGATTAATAAAATGTTAACAAAGGTATTTATTAGTGTATAGATTGAACACCAGTTTCCCATATGAGTAGGTCGATACATCGCATTTCCAGCTGCTACGATTTTACAACGTAGCAAAGCGGCTCTACGCTGGCCACTTTTTGTCAATGGGAAACAAGACCACGTCGCAACCATTCGGCTTTATTTAACGTGGATAATTGTGGATAAATATACGGCGCTAAATTATCAGTAAATTTCTTAAACCGATTATTAACATTTAATATCAAAATATAATTGCAGGTCAACTCAAGAAATTATGTTCATAGAACTTTATAAAAAAAAAACGCATTAAAAATAATTATATAGGTACTTCGTTTTAAACATTTTTTAAATCTAACCGATATCTTTAAAGATCATTCCACTTAAATAAAATCAGCTTCGTACTTACTTACTTACTCATCACGCCATTTCCCTTGCGGGGTAGACAGAGAGAACAGAGTGCCAAAAGGTTCTTGCATACATCTCTCGCTTCCTCAACATTCATAACTCTCTTCATACACGCTCGCCGGTTTCGGAGACTCCTGACTCCACCTTCCTTCAATACATGACCAATTTGGTCTAGGTAGGTGAGTCTCGGTCTCCCCCTGTACCTACATCCTTCCACTTTCGCATTGTATATTTTCTTAACCAGTCGCTCGTCCGGCATTCTTTCCACATGTCCGACCCATCGGAGCATTCCCTTTCGCATATTTACACCAATACTCTCTTTCATACCTACTCGCTCTCTTATTTCGTCGTTACGAATGCGGTCAGTCAGCCTCACTCCACAGATTCTCCGCAGAGATCGCATTTCGACCGCATTGATTTTACTTTCATGCTCCTTTTTGCATACCCAACTCTCGCTTCCATATAATAACGTTGGGACAAGCACTGCGTTGTGTATTGTGACACGTGCCTTCTGGCTGAGGTGATGACTGCCGAGAAATTGTCCCAATGCTCCGTTCACTCTATTTCCCGCATTCACTCTTCTCTCTACATCAGTGGTGTACCTTCCATCGCGACTGAATCAACATCAAAGATATACAAATTCGTCCTCTTGTTCTAGCACACCATTTCCTATTGCTACTCTAACATCTGTTGCGGCTTCTTCTCTTTCAAAAACCATTATTTAGGTTTTGCTCACATTCACACGTAGGTCCCTTTTCTTACAATCTTCTGCCATTACGTCAACTAGGGTTTGTAGGTCAGCCGCGGACTGCGCTAATTAAACCGCATCGTCTGCATATAGCAGAGACCTAACCACTGAGTCACCCATCTGGACTCCCACATTCATTTCATTCAACCTTTGTAGACATTTATCCAGATATATGATAAACAGTCTGGCTGATAGAACGCAACCCTGTTTAACGCCGATATTGACATCAAACCAGGGTGACATTCCATCATGCAGCCACACACAAGCTCTGCAGTCCATGTAGTTGGACTGCACCGCTTGTAGCAGTCTACCGTTAATACCATATTCCGGTAAAATGTCCCAAAGTTCCTTTTGTACAACCGTGTCAAATGCTTTCTCTAAATCCGCAAAACTGCAGAAAACCCTCTGGCCTACAGCCAGATGCTTCTCCACAATGTTGCGCAGAGAAAATACTTGATCCATGCATCCCCTTCCACACCTGAAACCTCCTTGTGCCTCACACAAAAATTCATCAGACACCATCCTCATTCTCCTTTCAATAATCTTACCATACACTTTGGCTGCCAAACTGGTCAAGCTTATGGCTCTGTAGTTTGCACAGTCATAACGTGAACCCTTGTTTTTAAACAAGGGCACGATGACTGCGCTTCTTCAGTCCTTGGGAACCATTCCTGAGCTCCAACATAAATTGAGAAGCATCAGGAACAATTCCCAGACACATGAGCCTCCAAGCTTGATCATCTCAGCAGACACCATATCAATACCCGCTGCCTTACCATTTTTCAAACTTCGAATCGCCCTTGCAACTTCATCCATACTAATGTCATCAGAGGATGCCGGTACCGAATGCTGATCTGTTAGACCACATGTGGCACCGGCAGCACCCTGAACATCCGCATACATATCTCCAAAATATTCACTCCATCGGCTTAACACATCTTGTGCTTGCGTAAGAATGTCTCCACCTTTAGACCTTATTTTATTCATTCTAAAAGCTGACCAACCACTCCGAGATTTCCTTACCTCCCTCCAGAAAAGTTTGGTGTTGCTCTCGAAGCTTTTGGTCAGCCTTTCTTCTGCAATCATATTTGCTCTATCACGCTTCTCTTTCACTAAGGCTTTGGTGTCATTCTTACGTTGCCGGTATATTTCTTTCTTCTGTTCTTTCATACTTGTACTCAGGTTCAAAGAAGATACATAGTCCAGCCACGCTTTCTTCTTTTGGTCTACGGAAGCTGCTACTTCCGTATCCCACCATGCATCACCTTTCACTTTCCTATGCTTCTTTGAGCATCCACATACTTCTTTCGCTGTATCTACCATACTTTCTTTCAATACTCTCCAGCATTCTTCCATGTCAGATTCCGGCTGACTTGCCATTGTTAGCCGTTCACGGACACCCTCTGCATACTTTGCTCTTACACTCTCTTCTTGCAACTTTTCAATCTTTATTCTTTCAAGCCCTCCGAAGTGGACACGCTCTCGCCAGTGTCTCCACTTTCTGAACAGACTACTAAATCTCGCAATAACGAGTTAGTGGTCCGTGTCGACAGTGGGACCCCTGTAGGCTCTTGTATCCAGAATTTTACTTCGGAGGCGACTGTCTACCAGAATCAAATCTATCATACTTCTCTGTTCATTCCTTCTCCATGCATACATATGGATGTCCTTATGTTGAAAAAATGTGTTTGATACAATAAGGTTTCTATCCATACATACATCCGCAATGAGCCTACCTGCATCGTTCACTCTCTTATCACCAAATGAACCAAGCACGTCCTCGAAGTCTGGACGCTTGGTTCCAACCCATCCATTTAAGTCTCCGCATACTATCACACGTTCACTACCTTCTGCCAAATCCAGAACTTCCCTAACATTATCCCAGAACTTCTCTAGATCAGATGCCACCGAAGAGCCTACGGGAGCATAAGCTGCGACCATGAAGACCCTGGTGACACCTAGTTTTATTCGGACCCATAAAAGTCTGGGATCAAACATTCCGTAGTCTTTCACACCTGAGGCCAAGCGAGCGGACAGCAACACCCCCACTCCCATACTGGCCCGATCGCTCTGCGGTACACCAGACTACAGAGCTATCCCTCCACAAGGAAGATCACAGGTGTCACTGCCCTTTCGCTTGGTCTCTGTTACACAGAGCACATCAAGCTGTCTGTCGGACATGACGGTTACCAGCTCGACTCGCCAAACTGGGCAAGGCGTGATGGGTGGCGGCCCCCATCGCCCAGATCGTATTGGTGTATATAGAGTAGATATAATAAAATTAGCAAATAAAATTTAAATTTTTTTGTGAAAATGTCCGTGAATATTTATTTTATTTATTTATTTAATATTCAGAATTTCTATGCAAAAACATTATCAGACTTTAGCACGGGAAATCCAAATGGTAGCTGCAAACTTATATTAAAAATAGTTTTTTTTCGCACTAGTGAATAGTCCCATATTGGGACACTTAGCATGGAATGCAAAGCACATCCTCAGAACAGAGAACAGAGAGACTCAGAACTATTATAAAATTGTGTGATTCACAAATGATTGTTCTGGTGGGAATCGAACCCACATTACTCTGAATAGCCCGATGTCTAAACTACAACACTATCTGTATAATGAAATAGTTTCATACACGCGGTGCAAGGAATATCAGTGAAAGGTTTTTAAGGTATAATAAATATTTACCACGGAAGTAATATCACATAGTATTGTTCTGCCAATACAAGCAGAGAGATGGTACACAGCGGATTTATTTAGTAGGTGAGGGCCCACTCTACCCTGTTCGTTACCCCGAGCGACTGGGTGTGCGGTTAGGTACTATTTTATGTTAAATCATAACAAAAAATGGAGTATTAAGTATTCATTAGCGCAGGGTTTTGACTAAAAAACTATAATATAAAAGGTATTAAGATTATGTGGTTATAAAGGGTGTTTTCTATCTATTATATTTATGTATTTACAAAAAAAAGTAATATAGGTATGTATTATATCCGTAATCTGGTACCCATAGCACAAGCATTTAGCTTAGTTTGGGACCAGAGGACGTTGTGTGAAAATGTCCGTGAATATTTATTTATTTATCCTCAGAAGTCAGAAATAAGTGTTGCATGCAGCCACCCTTCTGGTAACGGCTGGGTGAAAGTTACTTAATTTTGCTTAGTGTTCGAGCGACAAGAACACTATTAGGCAACGTCCTGTTATTATACATACGATAATTTTCTAGTCTAGTAAAAACCTAGAATCACATGACTTATAATGGCTCAAGTCACCTTTTAAATATTTTATTCTCTTATACACTAAAGTTTATATTTATAATTTCAAACATGCTGGAATTTAGGTACTTTGTCTTTCAAAAGACATCAACGAGTCTTTTGTGCTTCCTTTATAAACTTTACTAGATATGCCAGCAGCTTTGCACGCATTCTTCAGACAATGAAAAAGATTTATAATAATAATAATAAATTCATTTATTTCAGGTAGTGACACCCATATGAACACAATACAAATTAAATTCAATACATTAAATTATAAGCTAACAATAGGTACATATTTAATGAATTTTAAAATAATATAATAGATTTAAATATAATCATCGACGGCAGACCTAAATTTATTATATAATACATAATTTAACTTAATAATATTATAAACATTTTTGATCTATATTTTTTAGCATTTGACATGCTCCGCCACTTTTTAAAGTACAAATTATTTGTGAATAAGGAAAAAGAGATTTTTGTACTAGCGGGAATCGAACCCGCGCCTTTTCCAACCCGGGGAAGTGCTCTGAATCACTGAGCTATAGTACAGATCTTTCGATCATCCCAATCTACTTATCACATTTTGTCACTGAAAGACGTTAAGTATGAATGTGTTATCGAAATTAACAGTCAGGAGCAATTGTCACGATGGCTGAATTGGCAAAGCATCTGGACGGTATCCAGGAGATGCAGGTTCAAATCCTGCTCGTGACTGTTATTTTCGATTTCACATTTTTCACTTTGTGTTTAATGTATAGTGCTAAGCATGTCAAATGCTAAAAATATATATAAATATTTATAGGGTTTGCGTCATTATTAGGTAAAAATCTTAATTGTAAAATTAAGTTTACCTGGTCGGTATAATGTATGAAAATACTTCCGACAGATGGCGCAGGCATCACCCAAAGACGTTAAGTATGAATGTGTTATCGAAATTAGCAGTCAGGAGCAAATATCACGATGGCTGAATTGGCAAAGCATCTGAACTGTATCCAGGAGATGCAGGTTCAAATCCTGCTCGTGACTGTTATTTTCGATTTCACAAATTTCACTTTGTGTTTAATGTATAGTGTTAAGCATGTCAAATGCTAAAAATATATATAAATACGTAAGGACTGTTAAAGCGTATAATCCTGTATAATTACAAGTTTAGACAGAGCACGTGCCAAATATGCAGTACCAGTGGTTCACCGGGTTCGGATATAGAGACAACGAAGATCATGTTTCCATAGTGAGGGTCTCTACAAGCACATTAGGATGACCAGTTAGGACTAATCTATGCTCTATATAAAATTGAAGTGTCTATTTGTAATGTCTAAGTAACAGCATTTGTCTAAGTCACTAAACTTCCGTGTGGTGACGGACAAAGAATACAAATGTCACCACCCCATCCTTTCCCGCGGGTGTCGTACAAGGCGAGTAAGGGAAGTAAGCAATTATCACCTATTGCATTATTAGTGGTAGGACTGTGTACTAAGTGAGAGTACACACTTGCTATTGGACCCGAACACGCCAGTGTGTTTTGGCTGTAGCAGAAGATAGCCGTTCATTCTTTCATTTTTCATATCTGTGAAATAAAATGGTGTGCAGCGGCTTGACAAAATATCCTTGGTATAGTTGAGTTCATGAGCGACGGTTACCACTTACCATCAGGTGGACTGTGGCTTATCTGTCATAAAAAATAAAATATAGGTAGGTACGTTGCCTACAACAAAATATCAATTTTTGACTGTCTTAGAGTTTGTTCCAGCTAATTTCCGGAACGGCTGGACCAACTTGCAGATAACTGGTGTTATACCATAACTATTTACTCGTATATTTTGGAAAAATAATTAAGATATGCTATGCTTGGTATTTCCCTACGTGATCGAATCCATAATACGGAGATCCATAGGAGAACGGGAGTGACCGACGTAACCCGCCGGGTTGCCATGCTGATGTGGCAATGGGCAGGCCACATCACTCGACGATCCGACAACCGTTGGGGAAGAAAGGTTCTCGAGTAGCGACCACGTAACGGACGGCGCAGCGTAGGACGGCCCTCCACCAGATGGACCGACGATCTAGTCAAAGTCGCGGGGAGCCGTTGCATGAGGTCGGCACAGGACTGCTCGTTATGGCGTTCTCTTGGGGGAAGACCTATGTCCAGCAGTGGACGTTGAAAGGCTGATGGATGGATGGATGAATTAAGATATAATACGCACAAAAAAGAAAATAACTAAATACCACGTGAACAAAGTTACGATGAACAGCTAGTTAATCTATATACGAGTATATATATATATAATAAACAAATCAGTTAATCTATATATATAAAAGAAGTCGTGTTAGTTACACTATTTATAACTCAAAAACGGCTGAACCGATTTGGCTTAAAATTGGTAGGGAGATAGCTTAGAACCAGGAGACGGACATAGGATACTTTTTTTTTATCCCGTTCCCGTGGAACGTGACATAAAACGTGGTATAATAAAATGCAACTGACATGTGCGTGGGTTAACGTCATTTGAGTCACTACGGACTGTTAATGGTACAATATTCCCAACATATCCTGCTGCATTTGAAGAACTCAATTTACTAGAAAACGATACCCATTGGGATACGACAATCGTTGAAGCAATTATCTATGCATCGCCAAGTCAGATACGCACATTATTTTCTATCATCATTTCGACATGCTATCCATCAAACCCATCTAACCTGTGGCACAATTACAAGGATAACATGTCAGAAGACATATTCAAATTCGTGTCAGATCAAAAAATCCCAAACTTGAGATGAATGAGGAAATACATGATCGGGCTTTGCTCTTAATCGAAGACATATGTTACCTCATGTGAGGTCATGTGAGGGAGTCAGGTTAGGAATGCCAGCGCCAAATAGTGAAATGAATGACGCATGCCACATTGTTAGAAGGATGCCGTACGGCTCATTTAGCATTAAAATTATTATTAATTATTAATTAATAATATATTATATAAACTATTGAAGAACCAACATGTAATATTGCAAAGCACTGGCCAAAGTTTCATCAGCATCGAAAATCATCATCTGGGACGAATGCACATGGCGCATAAACGTGCATTGGAAGCACTTAACCGAACATTGAAAGATCTAAGCAATGACTCGAGATGTTTTGGAGGCGCAATGATTTTACTGTCTGGCGATATTCTCCAAACACTGCCAGTAATTCCAAGATCAACTGCTGCTGACGAAATAAACGCTTGCCTTAAATCATCGAATCTATTGCGCTATGTGAAAAAACTTCAGCTGACAACAAATATGAGAGTTGCATTGCTGAACATACATCTGCTGAAGATTTCTCTGAGCAATAGCTGACTATCGGTAATGGTCGAGTACCTTTCGACGCATCGAGCGGATTGATTTTATTTCCTCCGAATTTCTGTAACTTTGTCTCATCGAAAGACGAACTCATCAACAAAGTATTCCCAAACATCTTTACTAACCACAAAAATAATGAATGGTTGAGTGAGCGAGCAATTTTGGCGGCTAAATATAAAGATGTAGATGACTTAAACTACATAATTCAGAATGAAATCATTGGTACACTGCATTCATTCAAATCTATTGACTGTGTAACAAATAATTATGAAGCCACCAACTATCCAATTGAATTAAACTCCTTGGATATGCCTAGCTTACCACCGCACAATTTACGACTAAAGGTTGGCTCCGTAGATATCATGCTTCAAAACATAAACCAACCAAAACTTGCAACGGAACGTGTTTGGTGGTAAGTAAATTGATGAACAGTGTGATTTACGCCACGATACTCCAAAAAAAGTTTCGAAGGTGAGGAAGTTCTCATTCCGAGGATACCGATGATCAAAAACGATATGCCGTTTGAGTTTAAACGACTTCAATTTCTGATCCGTCTTGCATTTGCCATGACCATTACCAATCACAAGGCCAATCCTTGAAAATTTGTGGTTTGAATCTAGAAAATCCATGTTTTTCCCATGGTCAATTATATGTGGCATGTTCACGGGTCGGAAGACCATCTGCGTTATTTGTTCTTACGCCTGATAATAAAACGAAAAATATCGTCTATCACAAGGTGCTTCACTGAAGAGTGCAACCCGTGCATCAAAATACATGGCCAATAAAGAATCTTTAAAATACTTGATTTTTTTATTTATATTTATTATTCTAATAAAAATAAAATCCAAAATCTGCTCATTTATTACCACTAAGGCAGAACAAAGTTCACCGGGTCAGCTAGTATTTAAATAAATGAACGTAGCCCTTCAAACTGACCTTGATCACTGTGGGCTTAAGGCTTCGTTCTGGACACATCCCATCAAATAAATTAAACTTTTTAAAGAAAAAAGTCTTATTCTCCAAATTGCGATGTTTGCGGTGTGTTCGACGATGTTTACCAAATCCTAATGGAATGTGTACAAAACAAAAGCACTAGATTAACTGTTCTACAGCAATTTGATAAAAAATTTGGTATTTGTAATACTATTCTGGCCTATCCACTATCCAGCGAAGCCAGAAATTTATTTAAACTAAGTGATAAGATGATTTAATGTGATGTTATATGCACAGTTGTCTCTCTCTGTTGGGCGATGTCATCGCTAAGCGACGAAGCCCTTCAAATAAATTTAAAAAACCCCTAACTAGTGGTTAGGGAGCTGAATGCCAAAATTTCTATATGATCTGTTCGTGTGGCAGACATGATTAGTATCGATGATTGTACCATAAAAAGCATTAAGGACCGCGTCTGCCACCATAACAGGCCTGCGTTATTAATTGACAGCACTTTAAAAATGTAAAAAAAACGGTATGCTAAATCATTTGTTCGTCTCTGCCTCTTGAACTGATGGTCAGAAACACCTTCAAAACGAGGCACATCGAAGCGGCAGACGTCCAGCCCTCTGACTTTTTAAGTAATTAATTTTTAAACAATGTTTTATGATTTAATATTTTTTATATGAATTGTTCGCTTGGCAGACCCGAATTGTTCGATTAATGACGATATAAAGAACCACAGAAAAATAGTCTGCTACCATGATAGCGCTGCGTTTTCAATCGACAGCGCTTTAAAAGTGTAAAAAAAAATGTCTGTTAAATCATTTGTTCGTATTTGCCTTTTGGACTGATGGTCAGAATCATCCTCAAGAAGATAAACATCGAAGAGGCAGACGTCCAGACCTTTGATTTTCCAAGGGCGGAGGAGGATTTTTATATAATTTTTTTTTCGAATGTTTTGGTCTTTCTTTCTTAGAGAGAAGAGAGTGACAACGGTATAATTCCCTAGGTAGTTGGCGTTTACCTATGAGGCATTCCGCGTCAAATCACGCGGTCATTGGCCTGACCCCTCGGATTTTGATGTCCAATGAATCGTGGGTTTCGTTTGGCACGAAATATTATTTCAAATGTTTAGAAATGTTTATTTTATTTTTATAAGGGGTTGTCCGAGCTAAAAAAAACATTAAATTGAGGAAAAACATAAAGAGAAGCCTTTTTTAAATTATTGAAATTTTTTCACAGATAATAGTTCGATAATGGACCAAACGTCTGTGTGGGGCTTACTTTAGAATTGTCCCCCAACCCTCGCTACCCACGGGAGTCGTAAGAGCTGACAGAGGGAATACCGGGGGAGTGGGCAGCAGCACTCCCTCGAGTATAACAACATCCACTGCGATCGCCAACCTGCCTGCCAAGCGTGGCGATTACGGCATTATCCCCCATGACGGGACCGCTCGTTGTGGCGTTCTCTTGGGGAGGCCTATGTCCAGTAGTGGACGTTAAAAGGCTGATGGATGGATGGATGGATGGATCAAAACAATACAATTTCTTTTTTTTTAATTTTTTAATTCTCTGAATCATCCGTTTTATTTCTGGCCATCGAGGCTAATAAATTAACGAAAAATGTTATTGTTTCACTCTAAAACCAGGAAATAAAAATCAAGTTTCACTAGGATTTTTTTCTTTTTGTATTCTCACTTCAAGAAACAATTACAATAAGAAATTATGAAGAAAAAAAAAAGTAGTAATTATTTTAAACATTTTTGATCTATGGTAATTATTTTACCGCCTGATTTGACGTGAAATTCCCCTATAGACGGCTGTTTTACGCGGTCAACCTTGTGAGAACTGTCGATCGTTGTCCTTCGTTTGCTCCAAATAGTACTGTCTTGCTCTCTCATTCACGTATTTATGTGGTGATCCTCTCTTATATATATATAATGTACTATGGTGTACAATATACGAGTATATCTAAATATTTAACGAAGGCAGGGGCTTATCTTCATTTTCATGTTCATCAGAATGATGGTCAGACATGAAATCACAAGACGTTATTGTTCAATACACTAATCTTTATGGATAGTTTAGTTTTGGTAACAAAATAACAAGTGATGCTCACAATATTTTAGGATGTAACTTTTAAAATAATCACGTAGAGTGCAGGTTAGTTGTATGGCGACCAGTACCCACTGTGTTCACGTTCTAACCAATCGAATCGTAGAACGTCTGTCCTCTTTTAAATTGACTAACTGCTATCTGTCAGCCATCACCTACCGCCTGACGTCTGTCATCGCATCACAACTAAATACTTATAATTTGAAGACATTTATAAGATATTGAAGGTAAGTGACTCAAGCAATAATAAAATTACATTACATACCTAGTCTAGTAGACGTCAATAGGCTCGCCACCTATTACGTGGGACTTAAACATAGCTGGCGAGTCGTTGGTGTACACCTCCACCATTACGTGAACTCTTAGTGATAACAAAACAAACAAACAAACATAGCATCACGCCTGTATTCCCCGAAGGGGTAGGCAGAGGTGTATTACACACCCACGACTGGCCAGCTATGTTTAAGTCCCACGTAATAGGGGGCGAGCCTATTGACGTCTACCGGGCACATTTACAAACTCCGGGCTGTTACTAAGATTTGTTCTATTAGTAATAACAATAATAAACCGTAATACCCGCTTTACCTTAATTCCTGAAAAAAACTTTACAAAAAATCGTACATAAAAAAATCAGTGACCTAGACGTCTGCCAACTTTTTTTCCTATTCTGGGAGTCCTAATGAATCGAATGGACGCAACGAGAACGACGAACAAATGATTTAGTATAGCTTTTTTTTTTACATTTTTGCACCTTCTTCCCGTGATAAACAGAGCCCTGCAGATCTGTCTCTTCGATGTTTATAGTTTTAAGGATGATTTTGACCATCAGTCCAAAAGGCAGACGCGAACAAATGATTTAGTATCACTTTTTTTTTACATTTTGAAGCGCTGTAACTTGAAAACGCAGGGACATACGACTTTCATTTACAGGACCAAATCGGTTATAAACTTTCATCCCTATTAATATGAAAGACGAACAAATCATATACCAAAATGGCACTCAGCTCCCTAACCATAGTTATTAAACCTAGTTTTTTTAATGCTAGTTCAAGCACCTTCGCAATTAGTATGAGCAAAAGTGTATCGAACATAAAACTCAGTTATTGTCTAAGTTCAATCATATTTTTTTGTCATTGTTCTGTTTTTACTACTTGTATTGCGCTGCGTTATTACACACCAGTGGTTTTCCAAAGCTCTTGATTTTTTATTTTAAATATCACCTTTACGTATCAAGAGCTACATATATTGTCACAATTCGATATAGTAATTATATATAAAATTCCGCCGTTTTAGCCGTGTGGGGCCGGCACCAAGAATAGCTCCACCCCCTCTCTTCCTATGGGAGTCGTAAAAGCCGACTAAGGGATTACCGGGGGACCGGGCAGCAGCGTTCCCCTGTGTACTAAAAACTGTGGCGATTATGGCAATACTACCTAGGGGAGGCCTATGTCCAACAGTGGACGATAAAGGGCTGATGGATGGATGGATGGATATAAAATTCAACGAATCTCTTAAAACAAAAAAAATTACAATACCGAATAATAATTACACATACAGAACAGCCATTCAGTCGACACAATAACATTATATCGCCTCCACAAAGATTGAAAAAAAATTAAGCGCGTGTCATTCCGCCCGCGCCACCTGACTGTATCGTCACATATTGTTGGAGAAAATGTTGAGCTAAGTCAGTTGGTGAAATCGACAGATAAATTTAATGTGTCATCGTCTCCCTAACAACAATGCAATAGTATATTGTTACCCTGGGGATGAAAGCAACTTATTTAGTCTCGAGACGGGGTTTGGCGTCCGAGCGTATCGAGGGCTCCAATAGTTCAAGATTCTTTATCCCGAGGTAAACACTGTGCTTTTCATTACGAATACGAGGAAACTAAAAATAAAAATCATGAATTAGCTAAAGAAAAAATGGGAGAGTTTAAAAAATTGAATTCGGAATCGCCAAATCTTCGTTATTTTAAAGATATAGTAGCAATTATATTAAAATAAAGTCATATAAAAAACAAATTGACTGGCTGTACAGAAAATAAAACTGTTTGTTTTTTATAATTACTCAGCTGTAAGTAATTCTCCCTAGACCTGAAAAGTATTGCTTTCAACCCGCTCCTCAGGCAACTTCAGGCCTACTTTCAGAGTATGAGTAATGAAAACCCTTTTTCTGTCCCACTATAGGGTACGGCTCTCTTCTCATAGTGAGAGAGATTATGCCATAGTCCAACGGACCAGCAATGCGGCTTGACAGACTTCACAAGTCTTCGGTAAAATCTCTCAGGTATGCAGGTTTATTTGTTGCAAATAATTTAAGAAATATCGAAGATACATGATATTTGAGATAAGATATACAAATATTAATCTTATAAGATAGATAGTAATTGCATTAATTATTTGTAAGAAATAATACGCTGTTTGATCGGTTGAACTCAGTTGATTGTGACTAGCGTATATTTAAACAAGTAAGTATTGACGAAAATTTATTTCTTTAAACGCAGAATATCATTACTCAGAAAGTTACTACATTATGTAGGAATGGTAAATCAAAAACACGACGAAATAGATTCACCGTTAAAATATCCGCACCACATTAATGGCACTCTTGAAGTCACCCCCTCTCCTTAAAAACGAATACTCCCACGATCAACAACAATAAAAGTAAAAAGAAAATAATAATAATCATTATCAACAAGTTCATTCAAAGACAAATAATAATACCGGTTGGCCGCCCGTCGCCGCCGTGTGTCCCCCACATCTTACTTTCTCACGCGCCCCGCACCTGGCTAGGCAAAGGTGTTGCTAATTGAGCCCGTGACGTACTTTTTTTAAGCACGTGCGTGGTACCGTTAAACACCTCTTTTTATTTTGTAATAAAATGTTTTGGAAATCAAATTTGATAACTATTTATATGGTTTCACGGACTAGAAACAATAGGTAAGTATAAAACAGTTAATTGAGTTGTTCAAGTCTATCCATTTCCCGCGTAATTGTTTTAAATTGTGCATAGTATTTCACACGATTTGAAGATTTTTATGTAAAATCACAATAAATAAAGTTTTATAATCATAAATAAAAAATAACAATGTTTTGTGAATCCTGAGCTGAAAGCTGTAACAGTACTAAACTATTATAAGGCTGTAACAGAGCTGTGTCTGTACATTTAAGATTTTTGAGAAAAATGTCTGTATTAGGCTATATAGGCGTGTCTAAACACAAAACATTTTTTTTAGATTTTTTGTCTGTTGATTCCTTCTGCTGGAAAAAATTAAGAGATACACGAGGAATATTGTACTAAAATAGTTGTAGTCGTTTAAAAATCATAGAGATTTTCTTCATTTGTATAATGTATAAAACCCGTGCGAAGCTATGGTACGTACGTAAACATGCATACCATGCGTACGTAGAGTCGCTTCTTCGATATGGCATCATATTCTGGGGTATTTCCACATTCTGGGAGATGGTTTTTTATAGTCAAAAACAATGTATTAGAGCCAGGAGTCGAATAAAGCGCACAGGGAGCTGTAAACCTCACTTTGAGCGTTTAAATTTACTTGCATTGCCATGTATTATATAGATAAGGTTGCCTCTTATGTAAAAAACAATATTCGTAGTTACGAAAATTTACATGGCAGACGATGACACCACAAACTAAAAATAATGGCCAGTAAGACATCATTAATGAATAGGAGTATCCTCTGCATGGCATCAATAATTTATAATAAATTACTATCACGATTGTATAAAATTGAGAATCTATTTAAAAAAGAATTAACAAATTTTCTACGTAAGACTACACTGCAAATGAATTTATCGAAGATAAAAACGTTGACATTCCAAATGTTATATAATCAAGTGACTGTGTGAATACAATGACCAAAGACTTACAAAGTTGCGTAGGCGATGACGATTGCGAAGAATTCTAGGAGGTATCGCATTTCAGGGCGATAACGGCGATACAGGAAACGGTTGGCGCGATGGATAATAGCGGCTTGTGCTACCTGGCTGTGGTAACAGGAATTGAATGAACCTCGGGTATCGGGGTTTGCGGCTCGTACAATATGAATTTTCTTTCAGGACTTGGTGTACCGGTGAATAGCAGATTAACAGGATACTGAATGATACACATGACCGGCACACTATGCACTTTCACGAGATTTATAGGTAAGTATCGTTGATTTATTTATTTTCTGGATATGGCGGATTAAGTATTAGGATTTATTGTATTATTTTAAATGTGGGTCTGCACACTTTATGCACTTTCGCGAGATTTATAGGTACGTATAGTTGATTTTTTTTAATTTTTTTTTTAAGGCGTTGTATGTATTAGGATTTATTGTATTATTTTGAATGTTAGTCTGCACTTCGCGGTTTCACTGTGAACGTGTCGGATTTTAATACGGATACAGCTTGAATATAATGATTTAGATTTTAGTAGAAACACTTCACTTTTTATACCGCGGGAAAGCAACTGGGAACCTTTTTGTCCGTGTGGTCTCGAACATGGCGAACTCTCAATTTTATGACTACGCGTAGAATATGGTGGAACAGACCGCATCTACGCGTGCCTTTACACATCCCATGGCAGTGATTCGGGGTCAACTCACCTTTTTGGAGAACGTCGAACGGAGGATAGACGAAATATTGGAGCAGTTTCCATCTGCGGAGGTGGTGGTCTTTGGTGACTTTAATGCTCACCACAAAGAGTGGCTGGGGTCTCGGGCCACTGACCTCCCGGGTCGGCAGCTCTTCAATATGGCTTCGGCCTATGGCCTCTCTCAACTGGTAACACAGCCTACCAGTGTCCCAGATATTGAGGGTCATGAGCCCTCCTTGTTGGACTTTCTACTGACAACAAATCCACACGGATACCAGGTGGTGGTTGGTGCTCTTTTAGGATCATCCGATCACTGCCTGGTCCGCTGCACTGCCCTTGCTGCGGGAACCAATCGTTTTCCAACGATTGGGTCTCGTAGAGTTTGGCAGTATAAGTCAGCAGATTGGGATGGACTTCGTGAGTTCTTCGCATCCTACCCTTGGAGCAGCTATGCTTTTCCTCTAGGAACCCTGACGTCTGTGCGGACTGCGTTGCGGAAACGGTGATTATGGGGATGGAATCATTCATCCCCAGCACCAAAATACCGGTTGGCGGTTGCAGCAGTCCATGGTTTAGCAAAGCCTGTAGGAAGACTGCACGCCAGAAGCAGTCCACATACCTGGCCAGGAAAAGTCGGGATCCGAACGCCAAAGAGTTAAAGCGAAAATTTAATGCTGCGTCCAGGTCCAACAAGAGGGCTATTGCCGAAGCCAAGGCAGAACACGTCGCCAGAATTGGCGAGCGACTTGCAAGCTATCCCACTGGGAGCCGAGCTTTCTGGTCCCTCGCCAAGGTAGTACAGGGCAACTTCTGCCAGTCTAGTCTCCCACCACTGCGGAAACTGGATGGCAATCTTGCCCATAGTGTCAAGGAGAAGGCCGATCTTTTGGGCCAACTCTTTGCTTCAAACACATTTGACACCGGAGCGGCCACACCGCCCTCCATCCCACGGTGTGAAAGCTCCATGCCTGAAATCCGCATTACGCAACGTGCGGTCAGGCGGCCGAGCTGCTGCTGCTGGATGTTCATAAGTCGAGTGGGCTGGGTGGCATCCCTGCGGTGGTTCTTTGAACGTGCGCCCCTGAGTTGACCCCCGTCCTTACGCGCCTGTTCCGCCTTTCATACAGTACCGGCAGGATTCCTACTTCATGGAAGGTAGCCCATATTCACCCGATTCCTAAAAGAGGTGATCGGTCGGACCCGTCGAATAACAGGCCAATCGCGATAACATCCCTGCTCTCCGGGGTACTGGAGAGAGTTATCAACCGCCGACTTCTGCAGTACCTTGAGGATCACCAGCTGATCAGTGATCGCCAATACGGCTTTCGTCAAGGTCGCTGCTGATCTTCTGATGATCTTCTTGCGTACCTCACTCATCACTGGGCAGAGGCCTTGGAAGGTGGGGGTGAGGTTAGGTATGTAATGTTATTCTCGGTATAACGATATTTTATTTGATGACGATTGACTAATTGATGCTATATTGTGATTTATTTATTAATATTACAATAGCGAATTCATAACACACACACCTCACAGTTAGTATTAAGCGCTTCCTATGTTTCTCATAGCATCATAACATCACGCTTGTATCGTCGAAGGGGTAGGCAGAGGTGTGTTACACACGTACGGCTCGCCAAGTATGTTTAAGTCCCACGTAATAAAAGAAGAGCCGATTGCCGTCTACCGGGCAATGTTTTATTGAATTGATAATACTCAATTGTTATGGGTGTCTCGATTTCTCTACTTCATTTTTCTAGACCATACCACATTTTGAAAAGGTAAGATTTCATTGACGTTTATAATTTTTCAATGAAAGTTTACAATATATCGGAATTATATTGCACCAATCATAAGCGAAGCTTTGAGGTGGGTACTGTTCTCGTTTTACACAGAACAACTGATTTTTCAAAC
This sequence comes from Leucoma salicis, assembly GCA_948253155.1. NCBI lineage: Eukaryota > Metazoa > Arthropoda > Insecta > Lepidoptera > Erebidae > Leucoma > Leucoma salicis. The sequence continues at coordinate 3,017,111 of OX411803.1, forward strand.
TTAAAATGTCTCTATTTATCCGGTAGGTCCTTACAATATATTGCACTTGTAAATACACAAACATATCAAGAAAAACACTATTTTTGACACTCATGATATTTTTTATGCCATTTTTGTTATTTAAACTAGTTAAAAAACTGTTTAATAAAGTTCTGTCTTGGACTTCCGTGTACTTGTAGGTAATGTATGTTAACACGATAACAACCGAAATACTTTACTAATCGAGTAATTTTTTATTCTTTTTAACTTGAGTATATCTACGAATGGAGCCCGATTACTTTTCACGGTCTGATTTGATGTGGTTTAATTGTTATTAAATAAACAAAAAAATGCTTTGAATGGCTTTAGAATTGTCCCACCCCTCTCCACCCATGGGAGTCGTAAGAGCCGACTGAGGGAATACCGGGGGGAGTGGGCAGCAGCACTTCCTCGAATAACGTATTAACAACATCCACTGCGATCGCCAACCCGCCTGCCAAGCATGGCACTATACCCCCAATTTGGGGAGGCCTATGTCCAGTAGTGGACGTCGAAAGGCTGATGGATGGATGGAAACAAAAAAATACTGAATATTTACGCTCGACTCGACACTAAAACCAGCGCTATACCTTTCATGAGAACTATTACAATATACCAATATAGAAGTATTTCTTAAAATTTGCGCTAGATGGCATAAGCCATGAAACCCACATTAGTACTTTTTGAAATTAGCGCTATCTATGTGATTTATTGAAAACTACTTAGTAAGACCAATACATTACCTATTAATTACTTATCAAATAATCAATTTTATTGTGAAAAAATGAAGATTATGAGGCGTGTAGTTTTGGATTTTCCAAAGTATTTTTAAATTCTGATATTTAATACATTTTTAATCAAGTGACGAAAAGATCAATTTGCGGCATACGCTAGATAAACCTTAAGAAATACTTTAAAATAGAACAATAGAGATATTTTGTTCTTCAAATATCTCAATTATATTTTCAATATTTATTTACACGCGTGCCCGCTTGCGGCTTATTATTTATCACAAGGCAATAGATAAATGTACTCTATTAATAAAATTAATCATTATTATAGTTAGTCGTTAAGGTTCTTCAAAACACTACCGACTATAACGGATTATTATAATCTTGCAACACAATGCAGTACTGTAGGAGTCACAGTGTTTTGTAATCAAACAGTGCACAGTAGTATGGTAAGGAGGGTAAGTATTTCTTACATGCCGTTATGGCGTGGGAACAACCCTCCGACTTAAGACTCCCCTGCGTAGGGGAGTATTTTTCTCACGCAACTCACACCTGCGATTACTGCGAATACTGTGCCAACCTATAGTAAGCTGTTTGTCCTATACTATTACCTTGGAATAGTTATAAACTAAAATATGGGGGAACCAGTTGTACTATGTAAATATTTTTGACTTTTAATGTGTTTTACAAAACTAATACTGCGTGATATGTGTTATCTATGAATATGTTTGTTTTTGGCGGGATGTCATGTAAACTCCAGTAAATTACGGAAATGCATAAAATAAACTACTCCACTAACGAACAGCTTTCATAGCGAACAAACGCAACTAAGGTAGATAATCTATACTATTATAAAACTGTAAATGAGCTGTGTCTGTACATTTAAGATATTTGAGAAAAAAATACTGTAATAGACTATATAGGCGTGTCTAAACGCAAAACATTTTTTGTTAGATTTTTGTCTGTTTGTCAGTTTATCTGTTTGTCTGTTTGTTTGTTCGCGCATCATGCAAAAACTACTGAACGGATTTGGATGCAACTTTTTTATTGATACATCTTGATTAGACTTAAAAACTGGTATACATTTTATCCCGCTACTATATCGGGAACCAGAGATATTACAAAAAAAAAATTTCAAGTGACCGTTATAAGATGTTTTGCTGTACCTACCTAGGTATTGGTACTTATAATGGAACAACCTTTTCTTATAAGCAATAGGAAAATCTTACTTACTTAGGTTATTATTCCAAATACGTACTTAAAATAGCGGTTCAATAAAGAAAACAACAATCTGCCCTAAAATCACGTTAATTTCCCAAGTAGTAACATTGTATTTCATTTAGTTCAGATTTACATAAATAACGTAGCCTATTTTGTTTAACGTTATCAAGTTCCCGATTACAGAAACCGGATAGAACGAATACCAGTTTTTAAGTCTAAAGCTATAGAAAAAGAAATGTGTTATTAAAATTGGTTCATCGAGTTTAGACACGTCTAAATAGTCTAATATAGTCGTTTTTTCTATTTGTTTATTGCTTATGGTGTCAGACGAGCTACAGCCCAAATGATGGTAAGTGGTAACGGCTGTTCATGGACTCAACTTACTGTCAAGCTACTGCTACCATTTAATTTTAGGGATATGAAATAATAAAATATATAGATTAACTATGTACAGCCTCCGAAAAAACTTATATCTAAAATGTACTTATACATACACAGCTCTGTTACAGATATCTTCTATTTCATATAATAAAATTGAAGTGTCTATTTGTAATGTCTAAATAACAGGTTTTTACTAAATGTATACAAGAGCATATACGCTACCTGTAACAAAATACCTATTTTTAAAGTTTTTGTCTATCTGTGTGACTGTTTGTTCCGGCTAATCTCTGGAACGGCTAGACCGATTTGGACGGGATACTAGCAGATAGCTTTTGTTACAGCGCGTAACTTAATGTACTTTTATTTTAGCAAAATAATTACGGTTCCGTGAAAAAAAAACATGAAATCGTGAATTAATAAAATCTCCTGAATGGCTAGACTGATTTGGATGGGACTTTCACTAACAGATAGCTTGCGCGTTGTTATGAGGAGTAACTTAGGTTTTTTTTATTGCATGTAGTTCCACGGTCCATCTGCTGGTAAATGGTAACCGACGCTCATGGACCCAACTATACCGAGAGTATTGTTAAGCTTGCTCACATCACAGATATGAAATGAAAGAATAATCAGCTCCCGCTACAGCCAAAACGCAACGATGTGCTTCATGGCCGGTCACACGGGAGGTGGTGGTACTAACCTGATCGGATCTGATACCAAGTGAGTGCTCCCACTTGGTACCCAGCCCTACCACTAGTCATGAAATGGATGATAATTGCTGAGGCCCCGCTAAAGAAACCCGCCGTGTGCCATCTCTTCGCCTGAACTGCAAACAAACCTTTTTTTTTCTCTTTTTTAGGCGGGAAAAAACTTTCCTAACCGCACACCCCGAACACCCACTAAAGAAACCCGCCGTGTGCCGTCGATGGCACTGTACGGCGCGCCCGTGTGGGCGGAGTCCCTGGCCGCTCGCAATAGGGCCCTTCTGTGGCGTCCACAGAGGGTCGTAGCGGTCAGGGCAATACGCGGGTACCGCACGGTCTCGACCGATGCAGCCTGCGCGTTGGCCGGAACCCCCCCGTGGGATCTGGAGGCGGAGGTGCTCGCCGACGTCTATCGGCGGGCGTCGACGGCGCGGGCGGGGGGTAGCCGCCCCTCGCCGAGCGCAATGTCATCGTGGCGGGAAGATGCCCGCCGCGCCACCGTCTGGGCTGGTCTCTGGACCGTGGGGGCGCTCCAGTCGATCTTGCAAGAATGGGCGGGGCGGCAGCACGGGATCCTCACCGTCCGGTTGGTACAGGTTTTGTCAGGGCATGGTTGCTTCGGCAAATACCTGCACATGATCGCTAGGAGGGAGACGACCCCAGGCTGTCACCACTGCGGCTGCGACGAGGACTCGGCGCAGCACACGCTCGAGTCGTACCCGGCCTGGGATGTGCAGCGCCGGGAACTCGTTGCAGTCATAGACGTGGACATGTCGCTGCCGGCCGTTGCGCGAGCGATGGTTGGCAGTGGCCCTGGGCGCGGAGCTTGTTGAGCGCTGCGCGGTACGGGCGTCCCCAGGGGTCACGCTCGAAACCCTCCAGCATCTCCTGCCTTTTCGCGTCCTTGGCGCGACAGATGGCCAGCTAAAGCGCGGCACGCGCACTGTTGTACGCCGCATACAGCCGGCCCTCCCGCTCTTCGTCGCGGATTCGGCGACGTCGGCTGCGGGTGTAGGACCTCCGGGCACGAATACAGGCCGCACGGAGGTCCGCCAGCTCCGGGGACCACTAGTAGACCCCCTTCCGTCGGGGCGGGGCGCACGCAGGGCATGGCCGCATCGCAGATCTGCGTAAGCATGCCGCGTATGCGGCCAGCCACGTCTTCCGTCAGGGGGGGAGGCAGCCAAGATTGAAAGATGGCCGCCTCCACCAGTAGCTCCCGGTCGAGCCTATCCACAGCCCATCGCGGAAAAGCGGGAGTTCTGTCCGCTGCGTGACCCCTGCTGGCGCCCTGAAGGTTCCGGGAGACCTCTATCTGAATGTATCTGTGGTCAGATAGGGTCTCGACCTCTTCCAGGACTCGCCAGCTCCTTACACGTGCGGCAACACTGGGGCTAGCGAACGAAAGGTCCACTATTGACCCGCCCCCGCGCTGCACGCACGTTAGGGTGGACCCTCGGTTTAGCAACACGAGGTCCGCCGCTTCCGCCCACTCTTGGACCGCCGCACCTCGGGCGTCCGTCCTGGGGGACCCCTACGCCGTTGATTTGGCGTTGAAGTCCCCCAGCACGAGCACAGGGCTCGGTGCCATACGCCGTATCGAGGTCTCCAGGCTGTGCAGGAAGACCTCGAAAGCCGCCAGACTACGATTGGGGGAGAAGTACACGCCATACAGCGTGACCCCTCCCCATTTAGCCGCCACATATCCCGTGCCCTTGTCTTTGACTGACAAGGGCGGGGAATGCGACGCCGCCGACCCGACGGCCGCCACGGAGCCATCCCCGCTACCCGCCCATTTGGGGCGATCAGAGACTATGTAGGGCTCCGCGGCTACGGCAACACCGATCGACCGCTCCGCCATGGATTACAGGAATAGGTCCTGCGCCCTGGCGGAGCGGCTGAGATTCCCTTTTTGGAGGAGGATAGAGTCATGGTCCATAAACTAGACCACGACATCCTCCTCCATGCGCTGCGGCGGTCCAGCCGCGCTGGGTTGGGCAGCCGGGGCCGATTTGCTGCCTCTTAGGGCCTGACTTAGCCGGAGGCCTGCACCCCACCTGCCCCATGCAGTTGTTAGCGGGACGGTTGCCCGCCGCACAAGCGGGGCAGTGTGGGGTGGCAGTACAGGTCGCCGCCTGGTGCCCTGCCTGACCGCAGCGGAAGCAAAGCCCGCTGCAGTCGAAGCAGTTGGTGCACAGCGGCCGGGTGTGACCGACCGCCATGCACTTGTAGCACCTGGCAGGCTGGGGCTCCAACGCGGTTACCCGCGCGGCGCTCCAGCCCACCAGAAGTCTACCGGCGGCGACCAAATCTTTGGCCGCCAAAAAAAAAAATCTCTTCCGCCGTCACGGAATCGTCCAATTGCAAAAAAGCGATTATCTAGGTAACAAATAAAAAATCAATTTAATAACTTAAGTACCAAGTTTCTTAATTATAGATCTTCGGGTAAATCTGATAATCTAAAAAAACACGAAATCGCTGTTGTCTACAAAAATGTTCACTTGCGCTCAAATGGTCACTTGTAGCAGTCGGAGGCAACAAATAGCAGGAAGCGTATCTACGACGGCTCCTAGGTAAACGTGCAAGATCACAAAATATTGCAGCGTTTGGTAGAAAATTGTATTTATTAGAATTACCCGATTTTCGGCGTTACCCGAATGCACCTTACCTAAATTTCCAAAGAAGCCTTCCCTTTCCATCATCACCCCCTACATGGTAGTCATAACACGCCAATCATAAGGTCTACATTTCTCATTAAAATGAATGACTAAGTCCAAACACAAGGTTGACCGCTCACGAGCTCCCTCTACTGTCCTTCCCTCTATCATCAGATCATTTACAGGTTTCCGTCATGTTGTATTATGAATAGAACCACATATTTATGACAAATTTCAACTATGTAGGTTACCTTATACCTACAATTTCATTAATAAGCAATAATCCCCATATTTTAGAAGGTTAAATTTTCAAATGTATTTGGCACAAACTTCAAGTTATTCCCTATCCAACAGAAAAATAATTATTGAAATACTACTGCTACTTTGTAAAAAGTTATGCATGATCATAAATAAAAAAAGAATCCATATTTCTCAGTTAAAAATAATGGCAACGAACAGGATTTGAACCTGCGTCTCCTGGGCGACTGTTCCAGACGCTCTGCTAACTGAACGCCAGGACTTTCGCTCGGTATTATCAATTCTAATAACACATTATTTCTAAACAATCATTGTAAAGACCGTGCGTGTAACAGCTATCCCTTGTGGCTCCGTTTATTTAAAATATATTATTACGCACAGTTATTTAAAAATCATTACGTATTGCTCGTATAATATGCTTACAAGTACATACTGTGATTTATCATAGTCGATTGTTATGATTTTAGTGAGTTTTTAGTCATAATTCTGTAATTTTGTTTTCAACAACATTGCATCACATTGCGAACCAAACGCGTAAACAACGCATTCTGCACGGCGCTTATGCCCTTTTTCTCGCGACGTTACGTCGAGGCGCAGTTTTGCTTCTAGAACTCCTACATTGAAAGTTATAAATAGATCGTACTTACGTACCTATGAAATTAATGCCCAAATATGCTCTGGATGTCCTAATACATTTGGTGGAATATCCATTTTGCAGTAGTTGTAGAGGTGTATATTCGAATAATGGTTAATTTTAATTAAATGTTTTACACAATTACTAAGTAATCAAAATTTTGCAAAGCCAACAAGTTAACAAGAAACTAGGTATACAAACAGTTCTTAAGACCGAAGCCGAACGTGTGCTTTACAAAGCATAAGTCCGTCCACACGAGTACTGCTCACGTCACTGGACAGGTGCGCCCAAGTACCAGCTTAAAGGACATGTCGTAGCGGCGGTTTGGCTCTGCCCCTGTATTGCCAAAGTCCATAAACCGTGGTTACCACTTACTCTCAGGATGACTTGCTCTTCTGCCACCGATGAAAATAAAAAAGGAGTTTCAAACGGTGGTACTGACCCGTTCAGGCTCGCTGATAACAGGTGAGTACTTCGAAATGGCACCCACTACCTACCTACCTAACTGCAAACTCCCTCGTTCGAGGCAACGAACAGTGTAGTGTGGGGCCCTCACCTACTAAATAAACTCGCCGTGTTCCGTCTCTCCGCCTATATTAGCGGGCCAATGGAACTGATAGACATTACTTCAGTGGTTTCTACAAGAAGGAATGGGGGGGTGACACTTGTATCATTAAGTCATGTAATTAAGGATCAGAATATACAGAAATTTATGATCGGTAGACATGGCCGAATTCGCATCTTGACACCCGAGATAGCGACGTATATCGATTAATGACGTTCTACTACTTCTATTTAAAAAGAATTCCATTACGTCGTGTTGCTCTTATCTAGGGAGTCCTTAAAGCTTATAAATAAATTGGTATTGTGTATATATGGTGCGAGGTAACTTGGTATATTCAATCATAATTTTAAATTACTGGTAATAAGTTAAAATTTTAGTAACTAATATTAATTTTTAGATTTTCATTGCTGGACAAGGTCGACATGCCTGAAAATGTAAAGTTTTGTAACAGTCATCATTGCAAGGTTTCAAAAACTGTTCGGGAAAGGTACTTATAATATTTTAATTTTCATTTCTTTAAATGATAAGTAAATAATTAATATGTCAAATCTCCTTACAAACTACTAATAAAATGTGCAAATTAAAAAGTAAATGTTACACTCTGGACGATGAGGAACCAAAAAATAAACAACAAACATCTGTTTTGTTAGTGTGGGCTTCATGAAAATATTATTTCAGCTTCAAAATAGTTGTAGCTAGTATTGCTTCAATTCAGTCTATCATCTATCTGCTACATTACAGATAAATTAAAAAAAATATTCATGGCTGAAATAAAATTAGAAAACTCTGGACTATTTCATTATATCTAATATGCAATTACATTCATTTGTCCATTACAGGTTGAGGCGTAATCTAAAAAGGCAGCTCAATGAAATTGGGGTGACAAATGGTATAAGACGCCTATACAATGACGCATTTGTGGCACATGAAGACGATGAAACACTTTTAAGTGATATTGCAACAATAGTTGTTCCCGTTGTTTGCCACTTAATTCCAGATTTGGTAAACGATGCAATTGAGGAGGCACTGACTACTCCAGCAAGCTCTTCCAACAACCCTTAGTGTGTAATATTACGTATTATTTCCATAAAAATTTTCAAATATAATAGTCTTCCATTACGGTTTTGTTCATTTTCGTCTCCCAAAATTGTATGGTAAACCTGGATTCAAATAAATAATAAATTCCAATTGTTACATTTCAATCCTTGCTTATAATATCATAAAATTTAAAGAGTTGTTTGTTAGGTTTCTACACGGTAACAAATTCATCCAGCCATCCATCAGCCTTTTAACGTCCACTGCTGGACATAGGCCTCCCCAAGAATGGGGGATAGTGGTAACAACTTAACCAATCACTATGATTTAGCATATGTATAGTTTCTGTCCGGTAGGAATTCTTGCAGAAACTATAAATGTGCTTTACTGTATAATGTATCCTTTTATTTGGCCCAATTCTGGAGTCAATGTGGATGGGATCCCAAGCAGCATCTAGTCTAAAATAAATATATAAACATTTAGGTAGGTTAAACAAGTTAATAGCATAATATATATATTGATTGCATTTTTAATTACTGATGGTGGTAAGCAGGCTGCGAGCCACGTTTGGTGTATGTTGTAACTGTTGCTTGTGTATCTAGCACAGGTTAGCAACTGTCTACTGCCTAGGTACTGCGAATATCTAGTGCAGATTAAAATCAAGATCTTCATGGATGTTTAAAATGGAAAAAATACTTATGTACCCATCAGGGTCTCACTATAAGTGAGTTTCATTCTATACTAAATGTTACCTTGGGTACAAGTTCCTTTCAATCCAGATTTTTGTTTCTAATATGGGACCATAGTATTACTGAAGCTTATCCTCGATAAAGCCCCCTTAATTTATCAGTCATGAGTTTTCTGCAACACCTTGGAAGTGCACATTTTTCGGATGGAGACCTATCAAATCAATAAGCATTACAAATAACCAAGAAACATAAAAATGAGCATCAGAAATTTATATAATAATCAACTTCACTTTGTGTTTAATCAACCAACTAATATCATGGATAGTTAATTTTAATATCTCTTCTTGCATCTGATGTCTAAGTTGGTCGACTTATAATTGAAACAATAGGTTACATCATAGTAAGTTTCAGGAGCATTTATGAGACCATAATATAGTACAGAATATCTTTATACACCAATGTTTTCACATTTTCAAAGCAGGAGACTGTCTGTTTTTCCATCGAATAAATTCTGCTCATTTACGATCAGCACTTCAGGTGCAGGCGTTTAAGTCATTAACGGGACTTGCTTGTTTTGTGTTAACAGTAATAACACTACGTTTAACGACTATTTCAAATCAATTGATTAATGTCGTTGTTGTTGGATTCATAATTTTATTCAAGAAGATAAGATAACTGCAGTAAACCTAAACTGACAGATTGAGTGTTGTCAGTTTATGAAGAAAAAAAATAATGATAGGAAATAAGGAACGAATGGTTTCAATATTTATTATTTAATTCGTTTTGTATGAATTTTTTCGTATATTTATGTTTCTTTATAAGGTGTATCGGCGTATTTGCCATAGGAGATAAAAAAAAACATTTTTAAACAAATATAACATTTATTTGGATATTTTTATACTTATATATTTTTGGCATTTGACATGCTTAGCCATATAAAATTATAAATCAGCAACAAAGTGTGAAAATGGGAAATCGAAAATAACAGTCACGACCAGGATTTGAAACCTTTAATTTTTTTCATTTATTCATAATCTTTACAATATATTTTTGTTTTTACAGTAGAATGCGGCAAAAACTATAATCAACTTATTCGCGCAATCCATTCGTCGTAGGTACTTATAATAACAAATAATGTACTTACTTATAAATATTATATTAACAAATAATGTACTTATAAATAACACCCGCATAAAATCAACTAAACATATAAATTTCAAAAATGTATGTGGATAAATAAGACTTTATTAATATTCGAGAAGTGAGATAACTGTAAGGTAGATAGAAATAATTACGTTTGTGTTCGCAATTAATAACTATTGCGATACCCTATACAGTACGTTTAAAATGTAACTAATATTAAATATAAGACACATACGTTTTTTTTTTATTTATTTTTTATTCACTGTTATTAAAATGTTTTTTTTATTTTAAATTTGAAGTTAAGGGGATTCATTTCTATTTTTAAAGTATTTAGCCATTGGTTAATTTAGTGTAGCAGGCACAATGTATTTTTTTTTTATAAAACCACCGACATATCCATACTTTTTGGCACTTCCTGCATCCCCACCCTGCGAAACGCATCGGTGAAGAAATTCGCCTAAAGAGCAATACCTATGCCAGCGCGATTCGATTCGGCGCGCTTCAGCGCGTCGCTAATGGACGCAGTTTCATAGTAAATATATAGGAAGCGACTTTATGCGACTCGATTCGACTCGGCTCGGCGCGCCTGATGGACGCGGAGTTTATATGAAAAATGCGTTTCGATTCGATTCGGCGCGTTTCTGCTGTAATCGACGCTAAGCTTTACTTGGTATATGAAGATTAGGGCGCCTCCTCCTTATAAAGATATTGATAAAGGAGTTTATCTAAGTTACAGACAAGCTATCAGCGTATGTTATGCAGTGTCGAGATCATTATTTAGTTGCATAGACTAAGTATACTACTGGACGGAGCCATAGCGCTGTTGCCGTTCTGTATTCATTTGTCAAATACAGTATTGTTATTTCTGTCTATTGTTCCAAGTCCCAATAGGAGTAAAAAAGATAGCTTATATAACTTTGGCAATGACGTAGTGTAAGTGAAATTCGTGTCACACGCTGACCGACCAAACACGCTGACCGACCAAATCGCAATGTTTTGACCTACTGGTCAAAACATTGCGATTTGGTGCATCATAAAAGTGAAATACTAGAAAGTCCTATTTAAATTGCTAAATATCTTGTGCGCTAGTGAAAATATATCGTGTATGGCTGTCTTTTGTTCATCCAGAACGACGCAAGGAGGTGTAAAGAATCCAAATTTGTAATTTCACACGTAAGTCTATATCAGCTATTTTCACCTTAAATAACTACAAAATCCAATAAAAAATCGATAGATATTGGAAGATTTAGATGTTATCAATATAATTACATTATTATACATTGAAATAAAAACACTTAAATTATTAAAATAATATCCATTGTTTTAGGCGCCCTTTGTAGTGATGTAGTGTGTAGTAATTTACACTTGATCGATAGTTCAACCAACTGAACTGAACATTTGCTTTTTTATGGTTTTATAAAGTTTGTTCTCTTTTATAGGTTTACAAAATATCCCGACGTTAGAAAAACGTGGATCAAGTCGATAAGAAGAGAAAACTGGGAGCCAAATAAATATTCCCGCCTATGCTCTGAGCATTTTGAACAATCTTGTTTTATTTCTGGTTTAAAAACAATGAAAGTAAAATCTGGTGCAAGGACAAGTATATTTAAAGGATACCCTAAATATTATATCTAACAGAGTGCACGTTACGCCATCCATCCATCCATAAGCCTTTTAAAAGTCCACTGCTGGTCATAGACCTCTCCAATAATGGGGGAAAGCGCCTTAATCGCCACGCTTGGCAGGTGGGTTGGCGATCGCAATGGATGATGTTAATGCTCGAAGGAGTACTGCTGCCCACTCCCCCTGGTATTCCCTCAGTCGGCTCTTACGACTCCCATGGGTGGAGAGGGGTTGGATAATTCTACACACAAACACAGCACGTTACACTAGTATCCTATACTATACATAAAGCTGTAGGCTATATAGGCGTCTGAACACAAAACAATCTTTTTTAGTTTTTTGTCTGTCTGTTCGTTCGCGCATCACGCAAAAATTACTGAATGGATTTTGATGCAACTTTTTTTATTTGATAGCTCTTGCTAGAGAATAGAGAGAAGTCTCTCAACTTTTTTTATTAGACTTAGAACTGGTATACATTTTATCCCGCTACTATATCGCGAACCTGAGATATAATTACATAGCTTTACCACTATGGATATAAAATTAAAAATTTTTATATATATTTTTAGCATTTGACATGCTTAGCACTATACATTAAACACAAAGTGAAAAATGTGAAATCGAAAATAACAGTCAGGAGCAGGATTTGAACCTGCATCTTCTGGATACCGTCCAGATGCTTTACCAATTCAGCCATCCTGACAATTGCTCCTGACTGCTAATTTCGATAACACATCATACTTAACGTCTTTGGGTGACGCCTGCGCCATCTGTCGGACGTATTTTCATACATTATACCGACCAGGTAAACTTAATTTTACAATTAAGATTTTTACCTAATAATGACGCAAACCCTATAAATATTTATATATATTTTTAGCATTTGACATGCTTAGTACTATACATTAAACACAAAGTGAAAAATGTGAAATCGAAAATAACAGTCAGGAGCAGGATTTGAACCTGCATCTTCTGGATACCGTCCAGATGCTTTACCAATTCAGCCATCCTGACAATTGCTCCTGACTGCTAATTTCGATAACACATCATACTTAACGTCTTTGGGTGACGCCTGCGCCATCTGTCGGACGTATTTTCATACATTATACCGACCAGGTAAACTTAATTTTACAATTAAGATTTTTACCTAATAATTTAATCTAAATTTAACCAGTCAGTAAACGTACAATAAAAGATAGTACTGGTTGTCTGGTTATCGATAATCGACATCGTGGCGTCATTCTCCACAACACTAGATACGTAATCTAGTGTTGTTTTATGTGTGTAATTTTTTATGTGCGCGTTTGACAAAACGTCAAACGCACACATAAAAAATTTACACGCATTTGAAGCTAAGACTCCGTCCAGTGTATTATTGGGCCGAGTTTAGGTATATATCCTAAATCTATGGTCGAGATCTATATCTATGGTCGAGATAGCAATAGTTTGACATTATGATAACCTGAATAATTTAAAAAGATAACTATGATTATAACTTTGTTGACTAAAAATGTACTACCTGTTTTAGCTGGATGCGGAGGGCAAAAGAAATTGTAGTTATGCTTATATTTTGCTTAAAATATATTAGAAAATGTAACATTAGCGTATATAAAGTGAGTAATGAAGGATTTTTTTACGTCAATACAAAAAAAAAATATGTTTGTGTGTATTAGTGTACACACGTAAGAAGTGAAACTTCTTTATGACATCATTTTTCGAAAAATTATCTACTATTTACAACTTTACAGAATTGGTTAAATAAAGCTAAATTAGATAAAGTTTAAGAAAAAGGCTTTTATCCTTCCTATCCTATCTGTTTTATCCCTTCTATACTCTCTTTATTATCCTTCCTATCCTATCTCGTTATTATCCTTCCTATCCTATCTGTTTTATCCCTTCTATACTCTCGTTATTATCCTTCCTATCCCATCTGTTTTATCCCTTCTATACTCTCGTTATTATCCTTCCTATCCCATCTGTTTTATCCCTTCTATACTCTCGTTATTATCCTTCCTATCCTATCTGTTTTATCCCTTCTATATTTTTGTTATTATCATTCCTATCCCATCTGTTTTATCCCTTCTATACTCTCGTTATTATCCTTCCTATCCTATCTGTTTTATCCCTTCTATACTCTCGTTATTATCCTTCCTATCCTATCTGTTTTATCCCTTCTATACTCTTATTATTATCCTTTCTATCCTATCTGTTTTATCCCTTCTATACTCTCGTTATTATCCTTCCTATCCCATCTGTTTTATCCCTTCTATACTCTCGTTATTATCCTTCCTATCCTATCTGTTTTATCCCTTCTATACTCTCGTTATTATCCTTCCTATCCTATTTGTTTTATCCCTTCTATACTCTCGTTATTATCCTTCCTATCCTGTTTTATCCCTTCTATACTCTCGTTATTATCCTTCCTATCCTATCTGTTTTATCCCTTCTATACTCTTTTTATTATCCTTCCTATCCTATCTGTTTTATCCCGTCTATACTCTCGTTATTATCCTTCCTATCCTAACTGTTTTATCCCTTCTATACTCTCGTTATTATCCTTCCTATCCTATCTGTTTTATCCCTTCTATACTCTCGTTATTATCCTTCCTATCCTATCTGTTTTATCCCTTCTATACTCTCGTTATTATCCTTCCTATCCCATCTGTTTTATCCCTTCTATACTCTCGTTATTATCCTTCCTATCTTATCTGTTTTATCCCTTCTATACTCTCGTTATTATCCTTCCTATCCTATCTGTTTTATCCCGTCTATACTCTCGTTATTTTCCTTCCTATCCTATCTGTTTTATCCCTTCTATACTCTCGTTATTATCCTTCCTATCCTATCTGTTTTATCCCTTCTATACTCTTATTATTATCCTTTCTATCCTATCTGTTTTATCCCTTCTATACTCTCGTTATTATCCTTCCTATCCCATCTGTTTTATCCCTTCTATACTCTCGTTATTATCCTTCCTATCCCATCTGTTTTATCCCTTCTATACTCTCGTTATTATCCTTCCTATCCCATCTGTTTTATCCCTTCTATACTCTCGTTATTATCCTTCATATCCTATCTGTTTTATCCCTTCTATACTCTCGTTATTATCCTTCCTATCCTATCTGTTTTATCCCTTCTATATCTATTATATGTATGTATTTACAAAATAAATATGGCGCGTAACGGAAAAATGTTACGCGTAACGAAAAAATGTTACACTAAATTTTTTTCCAACCCCGATAAAGAAGTTTCACTTCAACAAGCTTACATAGTGATCATGGTAACGGTTGGCCACCTTATTGTTTGGACCCAGTTAATTGGGTCCAAATACAAATAACGCATACGCGAAAAGGATAACGTACCTACTTATGCATGTGTCTCTCTCACTTTTCTGATTATACCTACGTATTAGTCTTTGCTCTCACTCTTGCTAAAACCTAATATATGCATCCTTCTCTTCATCCTTAACGTCAAAATAGTAGTTAGTCTATAATATAAGATGCTTCAATATATTCAATATTCCATCCTTCTTCTTTTAAAAATAACAAACTATTTATGCAAACTCGATCCCTAATTAACTCTCTTAGGGGGAAAAAAATATAAAATCGCTGATACACGTATTCATTTATTTTTAACCAGAAACAAGCATTTGAAATTTTGTGCTTCTTACTTCAAATGTGACGAACCTCCCATATATACTTTCAACCCCTCATTTACGATCTTAGGCGTATTTTTTTTAATGTCCCACTATACGTGTACCTACATTTATTTCTAACCATAAACAGGTAGGTATTTGAAATTTCGTGCTTCTTACTTTGAATATGACAAAGTTCCATACAACCGTTTCGTTTATATATGGGTGACTTTGTTTCAAAAATCCTTAGTGAATCTCTACAACAACAAAGGCATCTACTACCAAAATTTCAAGTTTGCAATCCCGGCGGTTTAGGCTCTGTGTTGATCGTCAGTCAGTCTCAGCAATTACTTATATGTATATAGAAGAAAAATGAAGCACAGACGCAAGTTACATTACTTAGCTTGCCTTTTGGTGTCTTAAAATTTAAAACCCCGCTCTACCTTTACAATAAGCTGTCCTGGATAGCAACAAATAGATCTTGTGGGCCTCGTCGATGCGCAGAAGAACTTTCTCTGCGATGTCACCGTTCTGCGACATTTAGAGGTAGTTTCCATGTAGTTTCCAGTATGTTGTGACAGTGTTGGAATAACATCCCACCATCCATAAGGAATCTGCAAAGTCTACCAAAACCGCGAAGTCTCTAAGACATGACACCGGTGCCATTTGATTTGATAACATTTTTGTTCACCTTTAGAATTATTATTATGATTATTAACTCTTTTATTTCAATGATTTAATTTATGTTTTCATGTATTTTATTTAAGTTTTTATTTATTCATTTATTTAGTTTTATTTGTTTTTTTTTAATTATGACACCCTTAAATTTAACATTACAACATTTTTATATCCTAGGTTATACGGGCATTGCAATTGTCATTGATTGCCTCTCCCACCTGTTTTGTATTTTATATAGGTATGTATATCAGAAGCAAGATAAGCTTTCTGTATTTATACTTACTCTTTTTTACACATATATTTCAATAAATATTGTTAAATAAGCTTTATATTTTCTCCTTTTGTACTTTGTCACACATCCGTGACGTCATCAAAGCGCCCCAACCGAAAATCAGCGCAGGTTTTACACGGTATAAGTACATATAGTGAAGCAGTATATCGTATCGTAATTAAATAAGTATAGTGTCAAAAATGTCGATTGGGAAAATAGGAGCGTTTGACCTTACAAAGGACAACTGGGAGACGTATGTCGACCTCCTGGAGCAGTATTTTGTGGCTAACCAAGTGAAGCCAGAGATACAAGTAGCTACATTGATAACCGTGATTGGTAGTGAAACCTACGATCTAATGGTGAATTTGTGTACGCCCGACAAACCGGCCAGCATAAACTACGCTGACTTAGTAGCACTAATGAAAAACTATCTGAACCCTAAACCAAGTCAGTTAGCAGAGAGATTTAAGTTTCGTCAACGTATACAAAAGAAAGAAGAAAATGTAGCTATGTATGTGGCCGAGTTAAAAAGGGTTAAGTAAAAACTGTGGCTTTCAAAATTTAACCGAAAACCTTTAGGTGTAAATACCTAAAACCTTCGAGATTAGTTTGTGTGCGGGTTAATAAAAGACGACAAACGCCAAAAGTTGTTTACAGAAGATGACAAGATATCGTTCGATTAACAATAGACGGATAGATCCACGGAAGCAGCGGAGACAAATGTGGCATTGGTGGAAGGCTGTACTAGGGGGAGACTTACGGGCGACAGTATACCAAGTGCTGACATAGCAGTGCATTTCATGGGACAGGACAAGAAAGTAAAAAGTTACGGCCAGAGTGGCATTACACACATTACGCGTGACTCTTTGACCGGCGGCGGCGGTGGTACACGCGGCACAAGCAGAGTGGGCAGCGCTAGCGGTAACAGGGTGAATGC
The DNA here is from genome assembly GCA_948253155.1 of Leucoma salicis. Classification (NCBI taxonomy): domain Eukaryota; kingdom Metazoa; phylum Arthropoda; class Insecta; order Lepidoptera; family Erebidae; genus Leucoma; species Leucoma salicis. The sequence continues at coordinate 3,034,287 of OX411803.1, forward strand.
CAGTCGTACAAACTCAAATAGCAAAAATAAAAAATGTATCATCTGCGGACCATTCACTGTAGATTTTTATGTTGACGGTATAATATTAAACATGGAAATAGACACCGGCAGCACAGTAATATATATTTACTGTGTTGTAATTACTGTGTTGTTATAAGAAGTTCTTTGTTCATTGTAAAGTGAACCCAAGTCATTTAGAAGTGCGTTATTATACCGGTGAAATAGTGAATCCCGTCGGCAAATTCGAAGTAACGTTTAAGACTATAACAAAATGTATAGATTTATATATCATAAAATATGGATAAGCTAATTTGTTAGGTAGATGTTGGCTTAGCGAGTTGTTTATACCTATACCAACTTGTAATATAAATAAAATAAATTGTTCGGAAGAGTCGATGGATGTAAAGGAATTTAGTTCCAGGTACTCTGAGGTGTTCAAGGAGGGACTGGGTCGGTTCACCGGTGGGAAGGTGGGATTCCGCCTGCGGGACGGGGCGCGTCCCGTGTTTCTACGCGCGTGACCGCTTGTCTATGCGCTGCGAGAGCCTGTAGAGCGGGCGCTTGATCAAATGGTACGAGACGGCATTCTTACACCAGTCTCTACTTCGGACTGGGCTACACCTAATGTACCAGTGATGAAAAAAGATGGCACCATACGGGTATGTGCGAACTTTAAAATTACATTAAATAAATGTTTAGAAGTGGACCACACCTACAAGTAAATGGTTAGAAGTATTTTTAATGCCACGAACTATAGCTAGTGCAGTTATTAAGGTGCTTCGTACTACATTTGCACGTTTTGGGCTACCCAAAGAAGTTGTTTCAGACAATGGTCCACCGTTTAATAGTAAGGATTATCAGACATTCATGGATTATAACGGTATTAAAGTCACTTAAACACCAATCTATCATCCATCTTCTAACGGCGCCGCGGAAAACGCAGTCAAAATTTGTAAGCACGCTATTAAGAAATCGTTAAGGGACGGGATTGATTTAGACGAAGCACTGCAAACATACCTTACGATGTATAGAAATGTAGAACATAGTTCTACTGGTGTATCTCCTGCTATGTTATTACAGCGAAGAAACTTAAGGACTAGGTTAAATTTACTGGGAGAGGATAGCCAAGTGGAATCTAGTGTTTGCGAAGCACAACGAAGGCAAATATATAATGCAAGAGGTACAGTTAGAAGTTTTGATGTGGGCGACTCTGTGTGGGCACGTCTTTACGGGGGATAAATGGCTAGGTGGTAAGATTATTGAAAAAATTGGTTCTCGTAATTATGTTATAGGCAAGGAAGGTGGTCCATTCTTAAAAAGACATGTAGATCAGATTAAAGGTAGGAGGAGTAGTTATGGGATGCCATCTGGAGATAGCGATTCATCACCGGATACCGGATTAGGCAGGAGGAATGCGGTATCGGAATCATTAAGTGATAGGTCGATCGTGGAGAATTCGACATCTGAAACCGTAAGTGATCTAAACATAGATAAGGAGTTCGTGGAGTCCAAGGCAAGCAAGTCACGTTCAGAACTACTGGACCGAGATGACGAGTTAACAGAAAGCCCACAGGTGGGCTTACCCGTGAACCGTCCAAAAAGACTTAAGAAACCCGTACGCAGGTACGGTTTTGAAGATATCGATTAAAATATTTTCTGCTTATTTGCTGGAGCCATGATGGAGAATTGAAGGCAACGCGGAAAAGTCACTGAGCTAGGAATCAGAAGACGTCATAATCTTCATATACCTAAGAAAACAAAAAAAAAACAGCATCACGCCTGTATTCCCCGAAGGGGTAGGAAGAGGTGTATTTCACACCCACGATTCGCCAGCTATGTTTAAGTCCCACGTAATGGCGGGCGAGCCTATTGACGTCTACCGGATACATTTCCAAACTCCGGGCTGCTACTGAGAATTTTTGTTTTTTTTAAGCTCAATAACATTGCCCGACCCGAGGATCGAACCCGAGACCTCATGATTAGCAGTCGCATACACTACCGCTACACCACCGAGGCTAAGTCAAAGTAAGATAAGTAAGATGGCGGACGGCAGCCGAAGCAAGTCACTTTTACTATGTATATGAAGATTATGGCGCCTCCGTCTGTTTCCTATCTCAGTGAACATTCAACATTTTCTTAAGAGCCCATAGAATAATATCTTAAGCAGTTATTCTATCGCTCCAATCACTTTCGCACATTATCATAGTCCTGAATTAAAAATCTGACTCATATCTTACTTTAACTACCTCGGTAGTGCAGCGGTAATGTGTGCGACTGCTGAACATGAGGTCTCGAGTTCGATCCCCGGGTCGAGCAGAGCTATTGTGCTTTTTCGTAAAAAGGAAAATTCTCAGTAGCAGCCCGGAGTTTGTAAATGTGCCCGGTAGATGGCAATAGGCTCGCCCCCTAATACATGGGACTCTTATACTCGTATATCGCTGACGAACCGTGCGTGTATGATACACCTTTGCCTTCGCCCCTTCGAAGAATACAGGCGTGATGCTATGTTTGCTGTAAGGCCGCCAGTTCTCCCGTAAGTTGGGTCATGTAAATACTGTTGGATCAACTAACCGAACATATTGGAGGTCGTCATAATGTTTGTGGTAATGCTATGAAGATGATGATGACCGGAATATTTTTATTACACAAGGGTCAAGAAATAAAACTTTATTGAAATTTATCCGCTTCTATAAATTATATCTATTACATATAATTCCAGTGTCACGATGTTTGTCCGGGATGAACTCCGAAACTACTGAACCGATTTCAACTTTTTTTTTTAATGTATGTTTTGTTTTGACTTAAGAGATAGGATACTTTATATCTCAAATTATAATTGCAATATTTATTCTTGAAAAAATATATGGCGGCACGAAGTTCTAGTAGATAATTCAATTGTCATGTTTCTTACTTCTGAAAGGACTTTTCTCTTTAGTAGGTAAGGGCCCCACACTACTCTGTTCGTTGCCCCGAACGACGGGGTGTACGGTTAAGAACATTTCTTCCCGCCTTAACAAAAGAAAAAAAAAGAAAAAAGGGTTATTTTTAGAGTTTTTATTGCAATATTCGTCTAGCTAGTTAGAGGATCTGCCTCCGAAAAGAAAAGCACGAGAACTTCAGTGATAGCCTGGTAAAACGACCTAGGCTTGTCGCGACGAAAATTCTCTTAAATAAACAAAAAATTGTTTTTTTTTTATTGCTTGTAGTGGCAGACGAGCCACGGCCCATCGGATGATCGGATGGTAAATGGTCATGCAATGGATGATAATTGCTTACTTCCCTTAGTCGCCCCATACGACACCCGTGGGAAAGAATGGGGTGGTGACACTTGTATTCTTGGTCCATCACCACACGGACAAAATCAGTATCTTAAGCAGTTCATAAACAAAGAAGTTATACGCCAATATTTATACTTAAAAATATTATTAAATTAATTGAGAACTTATTTATTGAATACGTAAAAATACGTAGTAACAGTTAGAAAACCCTTCAAGTACACCTAATCAGTGAGCCGTTACTTCAATTCAAAATTCCCCTTCACACGACGCGGAGGGTGTATTTGTCTCACGACAATGAAATATTATTACTATTTTCTACCACGCGTCCCGCACCTGCCTAACTGTAGTTGGAGTATTTTTGACGATGGCTCTCACCTTTATTTCTTACGTATAGTATTTTTTTCAGCAATGATATATAGCCTAGGTGTAAAACTAAGACCAGCATAGACAGTGGTGTCGAGTTCAATCCTGAAAGATCCAAAATTACGGCACACACCTCTGACTTAGAGATTTTTCAAATTATATGTGTATTTGTTTACAGATTATAACAGTTCAGTGAAGGAAAACATCGTGGGGAAATCTGCAGGCCTTTTTTTTTGTTGAGGCGGTCTCTCCGCCTATATTAGCGGGCCACTGGAATTATGTTACATTACCTCAGTAGTAACCTGCATTTTTTCACCAACTTTGTGTTTAATTTTATTTTTGTTATGGCGGGAAAAAAAATCCTAACCGCACACCCCATCGTTCGGGGCAACGAACAGGGTATTGTGGGGCCCTCACCCACTAAATAAAACCGGCGTGTGCCGTCTCTCCGCCTTTATTGACGGGCCTGCAATCCTAAGAAACTTTTTCGACGGCCTCTCAAGTCTACCAACCCACGCTGGGCCAGAGGCCAGAGAGTTCAGAGATGCTGGTCCAGTGCGGGTTGTAGTTACAGAGATTAGACTATGCTTTAATCTCTGTCACTACGTGCTACTACGAGTCGCGTGCCTAGTAGTGGAACTGTAAAAGGGTTAAACCAAAAATAATAGTATTTTTGCTGAATGATTGTGCAGCGTTTGTAATATTGAAGAATACCTACTTAATTATAACTAGAGTCGATGTACTCGCACGGGTCCCGAAGTCACAATATTTTTACTTTGATTGGACTGCTCAGATGGCAGCAGTGTGTATACCGCCCTCTCGCGCTGCGTGTTGTGGGTTCGATGCTCACACAAGACAGTTCTTTGTATAAAACACAAATGGTTGTTCTGAGTGTAATTTATGTTCGTGAAAATGTATCATATAATATGTTTATAAAGTCCTCCGCGATTCAGGCCTCGTGGCGTAGTCGGTAGTGCAACCGACTTCCGTGCACGAGATCGTAGGTTCGATTCCCACTCAGGACAAATGTTTGTGTGATGAACACAGATATTTGTACTGCGTCTGGGTGTTTTCTATCTATTATATGTATGAATTTACAAAAAAAAATAATATAGGTATGTCTTATATCCGTAATCTGGTATCTATATCACAAGCATTAAGCTTAGTTTGGCTATTTTATTCAAGGATTAATTACTGGTGTTGCAGCTATAATAGAGCAGGGTTTTGTTTTATAAAAAAGTGGCTATTGTTGCATTTGAACATAAAGTGCGAACATCTGAAATCGATAATAATAGTCAAGAGCAGGATTGGAAACTGCATCTCCTAGAAAACCATCCCAAATGCGTTGTGATTTCAGGCGTCGTGTGACCTGTTCAGGGCTACGGATTTAAACAAAATATTCCTTCTTAATGTCTTGGGTGACGCATGCACCATCTGTTGGATGTGTTTGCATACATTAGGGTAGTGTGGGGCCTTCACCCACTAAAGAAACCCGCCGTGTGCCGTCTCTCCGCCTGTGTTGACGGATCACTGGTACTGTGTGGATTACTTCAGTGGCCCGCCGGCGGCAATGACGCTAGCCCTACAAACATTTTGATGTTTCTTAAAATAAATACAACCGACAGATGGAGTAAGCATATTCCTAATTTTAAAATTTTCGATTTTTGTGTATATGTTAACAAATTATCGCTGCTCTGTGAAGGAAAATATCGTGAGGCAACCTGCACGCCTAAGAGATTTTAACCGATAGCGAATATTATTGCGAATTTATGTAAGCAAAGTTATCTGTTTGGCCGTGTGGGGCAGACTTTAGAATTGTCCCACCCCTCTCTACCCACGGGAGTCGTAAGAGCTGAGGGAATACCGAGGGAGTGGGCAGCACTCCCTCGAGTATTAACAACATCCACTGCGATCGCCAACCCGCCTGCCAAGCGTGGCGATTACGGCGTTATCCCCCATGACGGGACCGCTCGTTGTGGCGTTCGTTGAAAGGCTGATGGATGGATGGATGGAAAGTTATCTAATAAAAATTTCTTCATTAGTCCCGATAAGGGTTACGTGGTACGTGTCGAGATATAAGACTAACCAACCCCTGCTACTATTATACTATGCTATTCAGATGTATTTTTAGTACAAAGTATCTTAAATATTTGAGAATATTTATCTTTACATACAGGTAAGTATACCTAATTCAAGCTCATAGGCCTCTTTTTGTCAAGCCAATTCAAGCCTCACGTGATTACTGGACGACCCCTAACTGGGAAGCTATAGCTATAGGACAAATACTGCTCCAATATATTATTATGGTCTGTCCGTAGATAGTTCTCCAATAGGTGAACAGAACGCGAATAATTGCCACGGTAGGTAAAGGAACGCGCATACTCGAACTGTGTGTGACTAACACCTACGCAGACTACACACACTATTTATTTGTTTTAATTAGCGAGTTAGCTAGGGTTGGCGCCAAAACTTTTACGACTTTAGCTAAATAAAAGTGAATATATAAATGGCTGGGAAATTTTAAATGATTAGACTCCACATTGTACAGCAAATTGAAAACAGGAGACTTAATTATAACATTGTTTTTTTTTTGTTATAAAAACTCTTTGGTTTGTTCCTGTAATTCTTAGTAGGTACCTAGGTACTTGAGTGAACCCCAACTTGTGTTAAATCTCTATTTACTACTTTCAATATATAGGTTAGAGACTTGTAAAGTACACTAGTAAGCCACGCTACCCCCAGCATGAACGTTCCAACCCTCTTATAGAAGATTGGCGTGAAGAAACGGTAGATATATAGGTACTCCTACTATCTACCTATTATCTTGTACAGTGAGTGAGAACACCAGAGGCCAAAACTGTTTTTTTTATGGCTGCTTATTACACTTCCTCTTCTCCTTCTTCCATCCATCCATCCATCAGCCTTTCGACGCCCACTGCTGGACATAGGCCTCCCCAAGAAAACGCCACAACGAGCAGTCCTGTGCGCCCATATGGGGGGATAGTACTGTAATAGCCACACTTGGCAGGCGGGTTGGCGATCGCAGTGTATGTTGTTAATACTCGAGGGAGTGCTGCTGCCCACTGCCCCGGAATTCCCTCAGTCGGCTCTTACGATCCCATGGGTGGAGAGGGGTGGGACAATTCTTCATCTTCTTTTTATCATAATTCCTCTGAAACAAAATGTAAAGCTTACCATAATGTCGTATGCTTATTTTGTAACAAAGCAAATCTAAGCCTCTTCGAAAACTCCTAACGCCATCTAATGTCACTAGTGTCAACCTCTTGGCCCAAGATAATCGATCTGAGTGTGACGTCGACGGGTCTGAAGATGGGTCAGAAAGGGTTGACGATATGTAAGCATAACGGATGTAGTTGAAACTATTCCTTTTTGGCTGGATATTCGCCGTGTTAAGTTCTAGATGATGTTAAGAGCCCCGCATATGCAGTCCCATTATGATGTCGTTTCCTACCGGTCTTCTAAATCCAGTTGTCGGAAGGGATTATACCTACCGGAGTACTTAGTCTTTACCAACGGAACCCGAGGGATGGAATATCGTTACCATGAATAACTTCATCATCATGAAGATATTTTGATGTGTATTTTAGCATTTGACCTCACCTACTCCTCAGCTACTTTAAAGAATAAATTGTTTGTGAAAGTGGAAAAAGATCTCCCTACTTCCACGTTCGCAAATAATTTGTTCTTTAAAGTTATAAGAAGGTTTTATAAGGAGCTAGGATGATATTTTGTATGTATAAAAAAGGTTAGTACATGAAAAAGGACTTTATGAAAGATGATGTTTTTATATCCATATAAAACATAGGCCTAAGTAGTGCTTAAAGAGGGACGTCGCGTTAGCCAACGTGCAACCCATGGAGGTCTGATAAGGTACCGCAGTCTCTGTGTAGTCTCCACCAGCCGTACTGAAAGAATAGTACCGCGCAAGATAGGAAGACGCCTACGCCATGTGAGTTACCTATTTGGAATCATATTGGACCTTAGCGTATGATCTAGATTTTTAGTAGGTATCATGACTGCCTCGGTGGTGTAGCGGTAGTGTATGCGACTGCTAATCATGAGGTCTCGGGTTCGGTCCCCGGGTCGGGCAATGTTATTGAGCTTTTTCCAAAAAAAGAAAAATTCTCAGTAGCAGCCCGGAGTTTGGAAATGTGCCCGGTAGACGTCAATAGGCTCGCCCCTTATTACGTGGGACTTAAACATAGCTGGCGAGTCGTGGGTGTGTAATACACCTCTGCCTACCCCTTCGGGGAACACAGGCGTGATGCTATGTTTGTAGTAGGTATATCATCTGGGAGGTTTAGAGGCTATCATTGTCTTTCGCTCTAATTACTAAATGATAAACTAAATGTCGCAAATAGCTAAACGTTGACAGATATTGCTTATACTCAGGACTACTTGCAGGAGCATTGTTTTACTTTAGTCTCATCCCGCTCCGATTTGTGGTGAGGCTCTGTTCTAATAAAATTCATTGCCTCCTTATAAGGGTGACAGTTTGTCACCCTAATGATAAAAATAAAATGAAAATATCCAAGTCTAAGACGATTTTGAACAAGCTTGGCAACCCTAATATGTTTATTCCTTTTGCACTTATTAGGTCGTCTGTATGTGATCTAAAGTTAAATTAAACACGCGTGCCTCTCTGTCTGTCGACTCCCAACTATTTATTGTAGACACACAATTACCTATAGCTTATGATAAACACTTTTTTTAAAGATTATATCTAGGATATTGATTGTTCACCTGCCGTGGCTGCAGGAACTCATGTAGATCTCGCCTCAGGTCTGGCATGACTTATCACTGAAGAAATCCAACACAGTGCCAGTGGTTCGTCAACGCAGGCGGAGAGACGGCACACGGCGGGTTTCTTTAGTGGGTGAAGGCCCCACAACTACCCTGTTCGTTGCGGTGTGCGGTTAGGTACATTTTTCCCGCTGTAGTAATGATATACAGCTAGGTATTATAACTACATCAGAGTGCCATCTAGCTGGGCAGAGTATGAAATGTTCAATGATAGATGCCTTGGTTGTTGCCATTAACGACAAAAGAAGTTAGATCTAAATGGGTGCCAAGTTCAATAGTCAGTCCTGTAATTTATTTATAACAACGTAAAATATTTTATAACAACTTAAAATATCATTTCTTCTTATAACTTAGGATAATATATTGAAGCTTAAGGTGACTTGGCTAGTTTTCATATACGAATTATATTATAGCCTTCGAAAGTTCTAAAGAAAACTATATTGTTCTATTTCTGTTTTGTTTCGTCACAATAAACATGTTTTCTTTCTTTCTTTCTTTCTAAAGCTATAAGGGATGACCGATGAGGAAAAAAATAATTTGTATTTTCTAAGTCATCTGGAACTGGGTTAGTGTTTTGATCTATAGGTCAATCAGTGATAAAAATGAGGATTTTTGGTCGTTAATATCTAAATAACCGTTTGAGTTGTGCTTATGAAGTTTGGAGCACACATGTATCTCGCAAGTCTCAATATATGAGCCAAATTTAACATGTTTATGTGATATGCTTTTTGAGTTATGAGGGGCTCAAAAGTGGCTCCAAATGGTTCGTGTAATATTACACACGGTGCTGCTCGCCAATTCTTTAGCTTGAACTTGGCTTCTAGATTATTTAATTAGTTTTGTATGAATTTTGCTGCAATGGTGGTTTTCGTATATTGCACGCCTCATAAGCGAAGCGTTGAGGTGTGTTCTACTCCCGGTTGACACGGCACAGCTGATTTTTCAAACTTAAAATGTATCTATTTATCATATATTGCACTTGTAAAATACCTAATATCTACACACACATATAAAGAACAAACACTATTTTTAACACTCATGATATTTTTGATGCCATTTTTGTTATTTAAACTAGTTAAAAAACTGTTTGAAAAAAATCTGGCTTGGACGTCCGTGAGTTGTAGGTAATGTATGTTATCACGATAACGACCAAAATACTAATTAATCGAGTCTTTTTTTTTCGTTTACAAATTATTATGACTAGGAATAGAGCCCTATTACTTTTCACGTTCTGATTCATGTGGTTTAATTGTTATTAAATAAACAAAAAAATACTGAATATTTACGGCATTTACGCTCGACGCGACACTAAAACCAGCGCCTTTCATGAGAACTACCTACCTTTTTACGTACGCATAGCCACCGGTGGTTTTACTATCGTCAACAGAAAAGAAAGCCGTTCGCCCGGCCGGTACATTGTTTTTTGTTAAAAGAAAGTTTTTACCTTTGCTTGACGAACTGATGATATTTGTCAAGTATAATAACTATTTTATCCATAACAATAAGTAAAAACACTAAACACACGTAAATAATAACACAACAACGTTATAAAACACGAAAAAAACATATTTTACATTCCACAATTTTTTTGCGTCGCCGTTTTTTTGAGTGTTGGCGTCACGATGTTTTCATTTCACTTAGAACAAAGTATAAAATTATAAGGCAACCAAGTTAGGAAGATAAATGGTTTAGAGATTTCTTGTTGAACTCATTGATTTTTAAATAAGTCGTATAATATTGTCCAAAGTTGCAATTTTCTATTGATAGATGTCGCTGTTTTAAAGTAAAAGAGATATTGACAAATGCAGCCCTAGATGTCGCAAGTGGCAATTTTAGATGTATTCAGTTGTTGTTGTATATACGCTTTTTTGTAAGGAAACTAGCGATGTCTTTTTGTTTTATTAATTTTTTTTTGTTTACAGTTTAATAAATTATTAAATTTTACATGTTTATATAGATATTATATGCCCTTATGCAGGTATATATGTAAACTCGTTGATTGTTGTTCTTACTAATTGCCAGATGGCGCCTTGCAAAATGACAGAGGTTTATCAATATAGAAGTACTTCTTAAATTAGCGCTAGAAGAAACATTAGTACTTTTTGAAATTAGTGCTATCTATGTGATTTATTGAAAACTACTTAGTTAAAACATTAGTTTTACATTATTAGTTACTTATCAAATAATCAATTTTACTGTGAAAAATGAAGATTATGAGGCGTGCAGTTCTGGATTTTCCAAAGTATTTATATTTCTTTAAAAGGTGTATCGACGGATTTGCCATAGGAGATCAAAAACAAGTATTTTTAAACAAATATAACATTTTATTATTCGCTTTCATTACTAGCTAAGTATATATATCTAAGTAATCGAGATTAATAGCGATCTATTAATCTCGATTACTTTAACTATAAAACTGTCTGTTATGTTATCTATTAGGTACATAGTATGGTAGAGATGGCACATTTTATCCTCTACTTTAAAATTGTATGCGAGATGCAGTCAGCTAATTAGAAGGAATTATTGTTTAATCTTTCTCCAAATAACTGTTTTACCTCTTGCAGTATAAAACTTTATCTTTTTGTGACATGCCTCTTTACGCTAGTAGCCTAAACTAGTTCGATAGGATTCAGCTTACAGTGTACCACCCTCTCACAAAAGATCAGCGTGAACCAACAGTTTTGGGACCTACCGTTGTATCGTATGGTCAGTGAGAGTGCTAGAGGTCCGAACCCCCTCCCTATCATATATCCCCCTCCATATCTCCTTGCCATCCTCTCCTTAGTATCCTACCTACCTATTCTATCCTTAATATACGTCCTATCCACCTCCTATCTCTTTCCTTGGAGATGGCGACGCGCGAGTGACGCCTCTGGTGTTGCTAGCGTCTATAGGCTACGGTAACCACTTACCATTAGGCGGGCCGTATGCTTGTTTGCCAACCAAGCAGTATAAAAAGAAAAATATCAACTTTACGAGGGTAATATGGTGCGGTATCCACCACAACTACTCTATTTTAGGCTTTAATTTTGATAAAATAGCGGCCCGCTCTTGAAATCATAGCGCATTTATTTTTCGTGGTAATCCGTGCTTCCTTTTTTGGCTTTAAACATAAGAAGACCACCTTCCAGAAAGGCCTCGTGGCTTATCACAAGACCTTTTCCCCTGGCCGGTTAGATTTTTAATAAAATTTCGAATTAGGGATCTGTTTGTAAAATTTAAACTTTTAATTAAATCTTTAAACGCTATTTTTGTTAGAGTCAAGTGAGTCGGCTTACCTAATTGTTATTTTTAGATTAGTATGTTAAAAAATCACTGTAGTAGTATAAAGTTAAAATGAAAATTATTACATAGCTAAGTAGGCTTTACTTTTTCTTTAAACTGTAGTACTTTTGATGCTGTTTCGAGACTAAAAAGAAAATAATTTATAATTTAAATTAGATACTAAAAAGCACGCTTCATAGGCTCTGAACTAAAAAGTAGGAAATAATATTATTATAAATAATGATTGTAATAAAGCGTGAGGTGCTTAAATATTTCATTGATATAGTAAACAGCATCGCACGCTTTTCTAAATCATTATTTATTGTAATATTCTTTCCTACTTTTACACTATTAAGTAGCTAGCCAACAGAGCGTGTTTTTTTAGTTTTTTAAACAATAATTTATTTATAAGAAAAACCGAATGTACAATATGAATGAAGTAGGTTACGACACTACTAAATGGCAACATTTTTTCACAAACTGACATTGGGTAATGTCATTTTGCTGCAGTTAATTTTTAAGCCGTTTTTAACTCATCTGTTCTTTATAATATGTTGGTATTTTGAACAAGAATCACATAACACACCATTGACACCACGAAACTAAACCCTAAACAAACTTATAAGCCGAAATTATTCAAACTTTGGTTATTTACTTACCTAAAATTGTTCACAATCAAGACAAAAACCATGGACGTATACAAAAACGTTATCATTGTGATCTGTCAGCTGTCAATGCCAAAGAGCATATAACACTCAAGACTAAGAACTAGACAGAGCGAAGAAAATTCTTTGAAATGTATGAGCGAGAACGTAACATACAATTTACTGGTGCAAAAACAGACAAAGTCATAGATTTTTGTCTTTGTCGCCGTGGCCAGTTTTTGGTATAAGTCACGATGTCAAAATTCTTTGTCTGTCACGATTCAACTGACTTAATCGAATATTTGTATAAACATTCGTGTTTTACATATTATTCAGTGTAATTACGTGTTATTCAGTGTTTTGAGACAAAGACTACGTGATAATAGTGCTTGTAAAATGCTACAAAAGCTACAGCGAGCGAAAAAATACCGGTATAACATTTCATTCGTAAGTAGTCGAAAATAAAATAATTTAATGATTGAATGCTATAAAGTGATATAAAATGGGCTTTTTTTCACTCGAAATTAATAATTGTTACGAAGATACACTCGCAAAACACGTTTTCTAGCTAAATTTCTATTAGAGATTTGAGAATTGTTTTGGTGTTGCCTTATTGCGAATTTAATTTGCCCACGTATCGGACAGCGCTGTGTAACATCCCACCAGATGGACCAAATATATGGTCAAAGCAGCAGGGAGCCGTTGGATGCAGTCAGCACAAGCCCGCTAGTTCTGGTATTCTCTTTGGGGAGGCCAATGTCCAACAGTGGACGTTTAAAGACTGATGGTTGGATAAATAGGAGGGGTGGCAGATTTACTTTTAAATAATCATTTTGATAAACGTTAAGATTATCAACAAAATATTTGTTACGAAGAGTTTCTTATTTACGACCTAGTTACAGACCTCATTCTATCGTTCAATTTGCCCAAAGATCGTTAAATATTTGTCAACCTGGCAACATTTAAAAAAAATATTGTTGTTTCAAGTGCGGCCACGCCGTGGCTCCATCTAGTAGTTCTTAGTCTGAGATATAACACTACGTTTAGTCAATCAATGCTGTCATGGCCGTCTCGCATTGAGGCAAAGAGTATACACGGAGTAACTCTAAGGGTATTACCAGCGATTTCAGGCATATTAAGGTTCCATATAAGGAATCCATTACTAATGTTGGAAAAAGAAAATACAACATAAGTAAAAAGTTATGAAACTTTATAATTATATTTTAAAAATCCATTTTATTAGCCAAATGTTTACGATCCCGATTACTAGGCAATGTCTAGGCACTATAAATAAGTTACCATTCATTATAGAGAGAGCTTTGACCTGGTCGTCGAGATTACAAAACATTTAGGTAGGTACCTACGGGCGTAAAACAGCAGGTCGGAACGTGTCCGTATCCGTGCCGCCACTGCGACGTTCGTCGAGTCTATTGGTCTCCCGCCAATGAATTATTTAATAAATTATTAAATAAAACTTATAGCTCCATTTATTACCTTACCATAATCCAAATATATACTATAACATTTCCCACGCCAAACTCTAAGGTGCGTTGGAGTAAGATCGGCGCTGGGATAAGAACGTATAAATGGAATTTCCAACTTATTAGGCTATATTTTTGAATGCTAGCCACATTGCGCACTATAGCATTATGTTCCGCCCCGCTCTGCTGTGGCCACCAGTCTCTCTGGCAAGTAGGACGTGTACTACGCGCCATTAAAGAAAACCAGGCAAATTTTAAAAAACTTGTTTATCCGGTCTTTCACCGTCATTTAATATTTACATATTGTAGCAAAAATATAGCTCATTCGGTCATAGTTTTGCTTAAATACTAAGTTTTAGCTATTGATGACACGATAGAACCAATCCAGAAATGTCTACTGTCTCTGTAGACAAAAATCCGGTGTTTCCCTTCTAGGGTGAAGATCGTAAAAAAAGATCTGGTTTTAATCCATTTAGAATTTGGTAGTGATTGTCAAAGTTTAACTTCACATGATTTTTTTCACGGTATTATTGTAAATATCGTTAGTATATAAATCTACCTCGCGAGTTTAAAAATGAGACGTTACTGTGTTATCTTACTGTAACAAATACACTGTATAAAGAAGTCCAATTCAATATTCTGTACCCAAATTACTATAACCTCTTATATATTTTTATATCACCTATATTTCCTAAAAATGGTGATTCTCTTTTTGATACTTAACTATGTTTTGTTTTTTTATTTTTATAGGCCAATTTCATAGATATTTCTGTTTAATTAGGATAAAACTGTTGTGTTACAATTGCTTATATTAATAAATAATATGTTTTACTGCCTTACACATTCGTTTCACTATTTGGAGACTCGAGATTTCTAAATAAAAATTTTGTAGTGTGCCACTCAAAATAAAAATACACAACCACAAAAGTAAACCCGTCTCGTGATGTCCTCCCTATTTATCCTAAGGATAAACCGAAACTTTGAGAATCTTAATACCTTCTAGGTTTTTCATATGGGGTAAGATCGGACAGCCCAAACCAAAAAAAAAGTAATCATCTGGAACATCTATGTTTGCACAGTACTAATTATAATTTGTACTTTAAGAGTAGCTGAGCATGTCAAGTGCTAAAATATAGATCAAAAAATCTATGTTTGTATTATAAGATGGATTTTATTGATGTCATCTTAAGGTACAGGAAAGGTCGTATAAATTTTTGTGTTGCACATTGTGCTGCTAGCAATAGTAATTAATTTTTCGAACTTACCCCTTAGTAGTCAAATCGCCATTATACTTATAAAAAAGTTGCCCTGATTTTACAGACTTACAAAACAAAAAGTATTGAGTTTATATAAATAAATTAAATTTCAAATGAAACTAAGTTTAATCATGATTAATTTGACTACTGTACTTTTTTCGCTACTGTAGTGTGTTGAGAAAATTAAGTTTTTGCAACATGCTTACAACTATTTGAAAATCCATTGGTTAGGAAGCTGAGTGCCATTTTGGTATATGATTTGTTCGTCTTTCATATTAATAGGGATGAAAGTTTATGCCAATACAAACCGATTTGGTCCTGTAAATGAAAGTCGTATGTCCCTGCGTTTTCAAGTAACAGTGCTTCAAAAATGTAAAAAAAAGTGATACTAAATCATTTGTTCGCATCTGCCTCTTGGACTGATGGTCAAAATCATCCTTAAAACTATAAACATCGAAGAGGCAGATTTGCAGGGCTCTGTTTTATCATGGGATGTAGGTGCAAAAATGTAAAAAAAAGCTATACTAAATCATTTGTTCGTCGTTCTCGTTGCGTCCATTCGATTCATTAGGACTCCCAGAATAGGGAAAAAAAGTTGGCAGACGTCTAGGTCGCTGTTTTTTTTTATGTACGATTTTTTTAAGGTTTTTTCAGGAATTGAGGTAAAGCAGGTATTACGGTTTATTATTGTTATTACTAAGAGTTCACGTAATAGTATATTATTTAAAGTACAAATAATTCGTGAATAAGGAAAAAGAGATTTTTTGTACTAGCGGGAATCTAACCCGCGTCTTTTCCAATCCGGGGAAGTGCTCTAAACCACTGAGCTATAGTATAGATCTTTCGATCATCCGAATCTCTTTGTCACATTTGTTTTAACGACCAACGTCATCTATCGGAAACGCATTTGCATGCAATTATCCAATATAGTAAGTTTAATTTTGCAATTAAAATTCATACCATTTGATAGCACGATTTTTTAAACATTTTTAATCTATAAGTATTTCTTAGCATTTGACATGCTCTACCACTTTTTAAAGTACAAATTATTTGTGAATAAGGAAAGAGAGATTTTTTGTACTAGCGGGAATCGAACCCGCGTCTTTTCCAATCCGGGGAAGTGCTCTATACCACAGAGCTATAGTACAGATCTTTCGATCATCCGAATCTCCTTATCACATTTGTCTTAACGACCAACGCCATCTATCGGAAACGCATTTACATGCAATTATCCAATATAGTAAGTTTAATTTTGTTTTTTAAAATTCATACTATTTGACGGCGCGATTGCTAAGAAATATAGATCAAAAATATTTAAAAAATCGCGCTATCATCATCATCATCATCGCCACATCCGGTATTACCCCAACTCACCTTACAACATAATTGCTCCAGGATGATAGTGTCTTCGTACAACAGTTAAATGTCGTATTTATACGAGGAACGTTGGATGGCTTGCAACCCTGCAATCTACTTATCACTTAGATAAATAAACTTTAAGACTTATCATTATATTTTTGGAACCTCATTTAAACGTGTAACGCCATCTGTTACTTGTACATCTTAACTTTATATAATGCATCCTGAACTGTAAAATATAATAGAACAATAATTTTCTTTAATACAGCAGAAAGAAAGTACTAGACGATAAAATAAAAAAACACAACAAGCTTTACTATTTTAGCCATTACATTATAATGGCAATAACGTAATCATTTTTAATTTTGACAACACAATGTTAGTCTAATCATATTGATTCTACGTCAAGTCTTTTTTTAGTCTGAGCTTTTTTTTTAGATTATTCTACTGTCAAGAATTTCTATTCTATTGTCAAGAATACGTCAAAGAAACTTCAAACCATCTCGCTCAACTCCAGTCCAAAAAGCTCCAGTCATACCACAGACTACTATACTATTTAGTCATACGTAGTATCTCTAACTATTCTGTGCTCCAGTCTGAGAAAATAGTAGGAGTGTTCGTTATATTAAATAACTAATAAAATCACTTGCTATTTATAAATAATCTATAGCCCCGTTATTTATTACACCAGGCAAGCGTTATTTTCGATTATTTTTATTATATAAGCGCTACCACAACCGCCATGCCACGACGTCGATAACACACTTCACTACACTAACAAAACATCACAGTCACATGCACACTTGAACAGTCAGTCACTTTAATCAGTCATACCGCGAAAGAAAGTGATAGAACGGAATGATCCTGACCCGTTCATATCATTGTCACATGCGAAATTATGCTCTAACCTTACCACTTATGAACTATATTTCTGTCAATTATAAAAAATACTGAGCACAATAATCTAAGTATCTAACACATCGTTTGGTTATTTGATATTATTTCGTTATATTTTTGAACGATGATATAATCAATCAGTACGGATAACTCGCTTAAGCTGGAATAACATATGATTATCCTGAGTTTTAGAGCGATTGCCGCGCGTTATTTGTTTAGATGTACTTATAGTTTTTGATTTTAAATTATTCGTGGTGTTGGTTTGTTGTGTCTGTTTGTTTAGTGTATTATAAAACTGTGAATAAAATTTTGTTGTAGTATAGTGTAAATAATTTTCGGTTATATAATAATATCTTTAAAATTCTACTTAAATTTAATAAAAAATGTCATTGGGTCAGTAGGTAGTTATGGACATTTTAGTGTATAAAGTTTATTAGTAAGGATTGACCCAATTCTGAAGTCCACGTAGACGAAGCCGTGGGCAGAATCTAAATACATATATCTTAGATCACAATTTCAATTCACTTAGTAGACAGTAATCTATTGTTATGATTGTTAACTTAGGCTATAGACATTCATTAAGAAATAAATTTGAGGATAAACATAATGACAGTGGCATGCTAATACATATATGAAAATCTGATTTATGTACATAAGAATATAAATGTTTTTTTAAAGAAGAGTATATTCACAGTGTCAACACTCGAAATAAAGATAAACTTGTTGTTCCAACATCTAGGCTCACGAAAATAAACAAGTCCTTTAAAGGCCAATGTGTACTATTCTACAATAAGATCCCAAGTCAAACTAAAGATTTAAGTTTAAATAAATTTAAGGTAACACTTAAACGCAATCTATGCCTCAAGGGCTATTACACAGTGGCGGATTATTTAAATGATAAAAACGCTTGGGATTGAGTTGATAGGCTATTTCAACTTTTATTATATAGGTAATCTATAGTGATAATATCTATTATTAATATTTTGTATGCTTTTAATACCAATTAAAAAATGATAAACAAAAAAGAAAAGAAATGTGGCATGTGAGTTTCTTTGCCCGTTTCTTCTCACATAGCCTAATATTTTGGAAACTGGCGATTATGGATCGACACACATTTTATTATGTAATGTATTATAAATATAATTTAGTCATTTTGGTTAGAGCAAAATCTAACTGCACATTATGCGTGTGTGTTGATCTATAATATAAACTTGACGATTTCAAATATTTTGCAAAAAATTTACGAAATAAAGAAATTTGACTTTGAATTTAATTGCTCAACGCGCGTACATAGCTATATTAAATAACGTAACCTCAAATAGCGCACGATGTGCTATACGACGATAGTCAAAAGATATCGTTTAATATATTAAAGCGTAAAAAATAATAGGCGTTTTAAAAATAGCACATTGTTATTTAACGTTTTTAAAAATAGCCGTTGCGAACACTCCTTGAAAATAGTCGGCATCCTCTTGAGTAATATTGTTCTGTGCAGAGATCAGACATCCAGATCCACAGATTGGTAATGATAATGTAATCAGATTAGTTTACCAGTGCGATTGCGAATGGTCGTATTGTCTTACTTACCTTGCTATAAACGACTCTAGAAAGACGGTGTTATCTTTGCATGAACTGTGTGCAGTGTGAATAATAACACCAACCATGTCGCAGAAAATCCAAGAAGCCCATGAATACTGTCGAGCTGCAGAAAAATGGTAAGTTAAAAATGATTATTGTTTACTTATTTTGATTGTTTATTTTTCCTAAGTTAAGTTGTATAAATGTATCTTTTTGTACTTTTATTATTACTTTAATTTATGGTTTGAGTAAATATATTTATAAATAGAACATTCCGTGTTTTATTATTTATCTGTTATTGTACGCAATTTAATTTTTTACTAGAATCATTACAAAATATAGTGGGTTTTCACCAGTCTTATTTCAACAAATAAACTAACTTTACTTCAGCATTATTACGCATTACAAATACTCTATAATACAACAAATTACACAAACTATAATATTACGCATTTGGAAATTATAAGTACAAATATCTCAAATTGTGTTTATTACTTTAATGATAGGTATATAGGATAGGATAGGTATAGTATCATTATTTTCTTGACTACATTTTCAATGTTACAGATTAAATATAAAATTATCTTTGATAATATGTACAGGATTTCAATTTTGGAAGCCTTTTTTAAATTATATTAGTGTAGTCAATCTTGTGAACTAATCCATCTCCGGGTCAACATGTTAAGCCTTCATTGTCTAGAAAAAATATTTTTTATCCATTATGTAATATTTTAGCATTATTATGTACATATTAAGTATAAAGTTCCAAATTATACTATGTAGGGTTGACAATATTTTTTATTAAAAAATATCTATATTTGAACCTGAAAAATCCAATTGGCTTTGTCAAACATAACATTACAATTTTCCCAACTGATTTATGTTCAAAAATTCCTAGGGTCCAAAATATGTAATATTATAATTATTATGAATAAAATAAAAAATCCTCTTTAAGGAATTACCGTTTTCATTTGTTTATTTTTGGTATATTTTAAACATTTGAAATGTTAATTTGATTAAAACAACCTTTAGTCATTTGAATTAAAAATTCAATTTTGTGCACAATTAATAAAAACATCTGAGCCTGTTTTATAATGTTAATAATTAAAGGCATTTCAATTATGGACATTAAAATCCATTATCAAGGGTTCTGTACTAGATATTGACTGCTTACATGTATATTATAGAATGCAAATGTGGAAGGATGTAGGTACAGGGGGAGACTGAGACTTGCCTACCTAGACCAAATCGGTCATGTATTGAAGGAAGGTGGAGTCAGGAATCTCCAAAACCGCCGAGCATGTATGAAGAGAATTATGAATGTGGAGGAAGCGAGCAATGTATGCAAGAATAGAGCCTTTTGGCACTCTGTTCTCTCCGCCTACCCCTCAAGGGAAATGGCGTGATAATAAGTAACTATATATTTTTCTGCATTGAAAAGTTATTCCATTTATTCATCCTATATATTAATTAAAATTGCTTGTATTAATGTAGATTTTTTGGAGGTGGCATTATGAAAAATAAGATGTGACAAAAAATATTTTTTTAATTAAAGTATAAAATACTTTTCATAGGTGGTTTAATTATTTTCTTTTGTCACCAGCCTGCAGACAAACTTGTTCCGTTGGAAACCTGATTACGCCACTGCCGCAGACCTGTACAGCCAAGCTGGTAAGTACAGTTTTTAAGATTTTTTTCAAGGCATCTGTCGGCGTGCTACAGTTAAACAATATTAAGAACTAGCCTTTGCCGGCGGCTCCGCCGCAGCCAAAAGATAGTTCTTAGGTTATATCTCAAGTTCCCGATATAGTAGCGGGATAAAATGTATACCAGTTTTTAAGTTTAATCAAGAGCTATCAAATAAAAAAGTTGCATCAAAATCCGTTCAGTAGTTTTTGCGTGATGTGCGAACGAACAAACAGACAAAAATTCTAAATAAAATTTATTGGTGTTTAGACATGGCTATATAGACTATTACAGCCAGGATAAGGAGGGGGTTTGCGACAGACAACCTTAGGGGAAGAAAAGTTCTCAAAGGTGACCACCGTACCGGCATTGTGGCGCTCTCTTAGATGCCTATGTCCAGCAGTGGACAACGAAAGGCTAGGGATGGAGGAATGGAACCGCGATTAAGTATTTAAGTAAAATTATTTTTAGTGTCTAGAACCCTTACAATAATAACGCTCAGAACGAGTTTCATTTATAATTCCACTCAAATTTGAAGCAACTTAACGATTAATGTGTGCGTAAACGTCACGTAATTACATTCAACGGCACCCACACATACGATCACAATGATACAAGTAAAAACATTTTCCCCAAAAAGTGAGGAAAATAGCACACTATTCCCGATTTGCCAAACCACGATACTCGTATATAGTTTTCTGATAGAAAGTTCTAATAAATAGTAGATCTGTATGGAAAAAGGACGGGATATTTAAGTCCATCCATCCATCAGCCTTTCATCGTCCACTGCTGGACATAGGCCTCCCCAAGGGAACGCTACAACGAGCGGTCCCGTCATGGGGGATAATGCCGTAATCGCCAAGCTTGGCAGGCGGGTTGGCGATCGCAGTGGATGTTGTTAATACTCGAGGGAGTGCTGCTGCCCACTCCCCCGGTATTCCCTCAGTCGGCTCTTACGACTCCCGTGGGTAGAGAGGGGTGGGACGATCTAAAGCTGGACCCACACGGCCGGATATTTAAGTAGAAACACTGAACTTAGATAAAATCTGTAATTTATTAATAATGCCACTGTAATTAATGGAACTTAAATTACCATTTTTCCGTGTGGTGGTGGACTAAGAATACAAGTGTCACCACCCCATCCTTACCCGCGGGTGTCGTACAAGAGGTGACGTTTATTCTTTAATTTCATATCTGAGAAATGAAATAGTGCGCAGCGGCTTGACAATACCCTCGGTATAGTTGAGTCAATGAGCGACGGTTACCATTTACCATTAGGTGGGCCGTTGCTCGTCTGCCATCATAAGCAAGTAATACCATAGTAAGTATATACCATAGTAATACCATACCAAGAAATACCAAGTAGTACCATCATAAGGTAGTATACTTTTCTTTGTCACCGAAATGCTCAGAACATATTTTTGTAGATACACAAGTTGGTTTCCAACATTCTTCGCTTCCAAGATTTGTTGTATCCATCGCGCAGCAATAATCGGATTTGATGGAAATCTAAAAACGAATACAATTAAATATATATTTTTTGATTCAGGGTAAATATTTTTTCTAGAGCTGGCAATATTTTGATTTCAATTTAGTTTTCTGTTTAGATGAATGTTTTACTGAAAATTATTAATTATCAAAGAATACTTATGAGTGAAATGTAATCTTCCTATCATTATTGTGGTTATGAGACGCGTCGTGACATCTTTTCACGGTGCAGTAAGTTATTTTTAAATAAAATTATGCGAGATGTTTACAATGTCACTTTATTATGGACACTGACAGAAGGAGCAACGCAGTTACCCTTTTAAGGCTAACTTGAAAGTGCTTCACTCCGTTTGGCTCTACTCGGGTTCTAAGCGTTATTATTCTAAGCTAGTATCTATATTAAAAAACAAGAAGTATTAAATAAATGTAGTAATAATAATATAGGTTGTTTTATTATGGCTCATTTTAGTATTATTTATTTTTAAGCACAAATTATTAGTGAATGTAAAAAGAGAAGTTCTCTTTTTCCACATTCACTAATAATTTGTACTTTAAATAAGTTGAGCATGCTATGTGCTAAAATACAGATCAAAATATTATTATGTGTTAAATTTAAGTACATTCGTAAAACCTTAACCGCGATTCTAATCGCTAACAGCGGCTAGATTCACTTGATCAAATTGGCAAGTAAAATATGTGACATTTTTTACAATTATGTAAATGTCATTTTCTGATTGAAATAAATCGATGCTGTCGCAACCGACTATATAATGGTACTTATTTTAAGTGAGTAATCATTTTTACAGGTAGTTGTATGCTAAGTAAGTAACGTAGGTAAAGGAATATGATAAAATCATAAATTGATCTTTTATACTATGTGGATAAAGAAACGCTCTTTTTTGTCTTGCGCGGGTGGCAAACAGCATACCTATAGGCCACTTGATCGTAAGCGGTTACCGTAGCCTATAGACGCTAGCGACACCTGAGGCATCACTTGCGCGTCGCAATTTACAAGAAAAGGGATATGAGGTCAAAAGAAAGGATAATCAGGAGGGGGATTGGAAAGAATACTAAGAAGATAGGAAAGATAACGGGAGGATTTTTTTTTTCAAGTGGGACAGGATTTTTTTTCCACTATTGGGCACGAGTCTCTCATAGTGAGTAAGATTTAGGCCGCAGTCCACCACGCTGGCCCAGTGCCTGGTTGGCAGACTTAAAAAGTCTTCAAGAAAATTTCCCCGGCACGCAGGTAGCCCCATGATTTTTCCTTCACCGAGCTGTGATAGGAAGGATAAAAAAATAAAGGATAGGTAGGATAATAAGGAGAGAATTGGGAGGGGGTTGCGGCTCCGGCTCATCATATGAAACGCATATTTCGGTCATACTCTAAAGCTCATGAAGAGCAGAAAAGAAATGACAGGAAATTTCTCAGCCGATTGGCCGTCTAAGTCGGTTCAACAGGCAGGTCTCCAAGACTGTGCGTCACGATATTCGCCAATTTAATACTGCGTAGTATTTAATAATACGTTTTAACAAAGCAATAGTGTAAGGGTGAGTTAGTGTTCGCAAGAGTTCTGTCTGTCGGCAAAGGCAGTTGACTAAGCTGAACATCAACGACGGAACTACCATTTCATCCCAAAATGAGATCTTGAGAGAGGCCCTCCAGTTTTATGGGCAGTTTTCCAGATTCCCGTTGTCAGCTCTGTCTAAGATTCCATATACAAGCTAACTAGGCACTTTACTGCAGATATCCCGGACGTCAGTCAGTACGAGACAAAATAGTTTGCTTAGAAGTTGTTCAATTCTTTCTTTCTCCGTTCTGCTCATGGACCAGGAGCGCGTTGGTATTTTTTTTTCAAAAAGAGTGATAGAACAGTCTTGAAAAAGTAGAGCCACCTCGCTAAGTATTTTTCGAGGTTTCTAGCCCCCCAAATAAGCCTAAGCTATAGTACCATATCCCACACACATACCCTAAGCCTGATTATACAGAAGACGGAAGAATATAATTGGCCTCTGTCTGGCGTTTGTAGACTATAAGAAAGCGAAGTTGTTTTATGTCAGTCCGACTTCAGGACCAGAGGACGAAACCGATTCAACTGCATAGAGGCGTTAGTCAAGGAGACTTATGACCCCGAAACTCTTCACCACTGCCTTTGTATAGATATATATATATATATATATACAAAGGCAGTGGTGAAGAGTTTCATATATATACGCATATCACTATATGAAGAGGCAGAGCCTTGCTTCTTTGTTCTCAAATAGGATGGCTCGTGGTCTGCACCTCTGCTTACCCCTTCGGGGAATACAGATGTGATGCTATGTTGTATGTTTAGTGTTTTTTTGCTAAATCGATTCTTAATAAAATAACCTTAATTGAAACTAAAAAAATATAATGAAGATTACTTTTTTGTTTTGTTTAGGCGGGATAATGAAGATTACCTAAGAGATTTTTCGTCAAATTAATCCCTGAATGTACTCAAAGTACCATTTGGATTTGAATAATTTTTATGGCATTTGATAGTCAAATTCTTGAGAATCTTTTTAGGCTATTTAACACCACGCTATGACTCTTAGGAGCTGAGCAAAAAGAAAAAAGTCATACGTTAAGTGATGCGGTGCACGGCGGTGTTAAGAGCGAGCTTGTCTGGCGGGAACCGACCGTTACTAAAAAGAGCTTAGCCATGCCGGTCTAAGATAACATTATCGCAAATGGCTTACACCTTTAACTATTTTATAAACTTGATTCCACGCGGGCGAAGCTGCAGGTACCTAGAGCTAGTAGTGCTAGTACACTAATAGAAAAGCTGAAGCTTGTTATTCAACGTCCCAGTACTACAACTTCAATATAGGTATTATTTATCGCAATATATTTTTCATTACTCATACTCTGAAAGTAGGCCTGAAGTTGCCTGAGGAGCGGGTTGAAATTAATACTTTTCAGCCCTAGGGAGAATTACTTTCAACTGACAGCTGAGTAATTATAAAAAAAAACAGTTCTATTTTCTGTACAGCCAGAAGTCAATTACAGCGCGATGTAAAATTGAAATAACATAAAGTTAAGTATTTATTAAAAATTTGTTTTTTTATGACTTTTTTTTAATATAGTTGCATCTATATCTTTAAAATAACGAAGATTTATATTTTTTCAATGATTAAAATGAAAAATAAAAAGCACAGTGTTTACCTCGGGATAAAGACTTATTTAGTCCCAAGGCGCGAGGGCTCCAATAGTTCGAGGGTTGCTTTCATCCCTAGGGTAACAATGTACTATTTCATTACTCATACTCGGAAAGTAGGTTTGAAGTTGCCTGAGGAGCGGGTTGAAAGCAATGAGCTCTAATAAGGTTGAAAGTAATGCTTTTCAGCACCAGGGAGAATCGTTTTTAACTGACAGCTGTCAAATTATTTAAATTCTATTGAACCTTATTCTAACTTACTACATTCACTCAATCACAGCGTGATGTTTAATTGAAATAAAACAAAGTTAAGTATTAAATAAAGTTTTTTTTTAACGACCACCTATTATAATTTACTTACTTTCAAATATTTCTTTAAAATAATAAAGATTTGGGTAAAATATTTTACCATTTTTTCAATGTTGAAAATGAAAAATAATGGCTGTCATGCTGGCCGGCAACAAAAAAAAAAATGGCAAGAAAGCGGCAATCCGATCTTCATTTATTTTTTCGAATAAATAATTATCTCAGCAGTTGATGTAAATTAAAATTCACTATTTTTACTTTCCTTGTATTCGTTTCCTTGTGTTCGTTGTTTTATTTTTACTTTCCTTGTATTCGTAATGAAAAGTACAGTGTTTACCTCGGGTTAAAGACTTATTTAGTCCCTCGAAGGGAAAACATTTACCTAACTGCACACCCCGTCTCTTCGCCTATATTGGCGGACCACTGGAACTGTTGCTTTACGTAGTGGTTGCTTCACTACCACCTGGCACTGATAAATTTGTGGGCAGTGGTAACACGTATTATGTGGCTCTTGAAGTCTTTAGCAATTATTTGCAGTTCGTTGTCTCCCGGTTGACCACGAGAAATTTTGTCACCATATCTCTGAAAACTTATCAATATTAATTTTTACTGGATACATTCGTGTTTTGATTGTGAGGTAGTATCTACGCAAAGGGTTAATCCGACAACGTACAGCCAATATCTGAATTGGCCTATAGTCTATACGATATATCTCGACAGTTCAATAATATAGGTATTCGTTCAAACACGTTTTGCATGTAAGAAATTTTATAAAATCAATTCTAATGCAATAATGCTTCTTAATTAATTGAATAATTGTATCAACCGGGAAAGAAAATATGTGCTTACAGATTATTAAAAACATGCTAAATTAATACAAATTTTGATACGCGGGTCTATTGCGTGCTAAGTTTGAGTTCTCGGGTTCGGATCCTGGGTGCTGATCCCAATATCGGACGGTCTGGAGTTGTTGGAGCTCGCTAGTCTTTGAGTCTCTGCATATTCTATCGACTTATCAATGGGAAATGCTCTGAGGAGCTGTTTGAGATGGTACTAACATGACCTTTGGATCGCTCGCCTTCGTTGGGGGCTTCCTTACCACCTGAAAACGTACTGGACCTGGCTTTAGAATTGTTCCACCCCTCTCTACGTGGGTAGAGGTCGTAAGAGCCGACTGAGGGAATACCGGGGGAGTGGGCAGCAGCACTCCCTCGAGTATTAACAACATCCACTGCGATCGCCAAACCGCCTGCCAAGCGTGGCGATTACGGCATTATCCCCCATGACGAGACCGCTCGTTGTGGCGTTCTTTTGGGGAGGCCTATGTCCAGCAGTGGACGTCGAAAGGCTGATGGATGGGTGGATGGATATTAAACAAACATGGCTCTGTTACAGCTTTATAATAATTTTATTATAGACTAAAGTTATAAAGGTTAGTCTAATATCTGAAATATGTTCGTTAAAACATGCGAAAGAACATGTATTTGCGAGTTATGAGAGCGAAGATTGCAATTAGTTAATAATATTAAAAGGATTTAATTAGCGTTAAACGAGCAATCACGAATGAAGACGCTAGGTTCTTTTGCCATCGGCGCACAATCGCAAAAAAATAATTTATTAACCATACAGTTTTGTTTGTTACACTATCAAGGATTGTGATTCGTGTGTTGTGGGTTCGATTCCCACACAGGACAACTCTTTGTATGATCCACAAATGGTTGTTCTGAGTCTGGGTGTGCTTGAAATTGTATGTTTGTAAAGTTCCCCCCGATACAAGGATTATTCCTTAGTGCAAGGTAAAGGATATATCTATGATTAAAAACAGGCACAAATCCCAAAAACAGACAGCTGTCAGTCCTTTCGGTTACCTAAATTATAATTAATTATATTTCTAATTAATTATAAAAACAAAGCATTTTTGTAACAAACCTTATATCATTGTAAGCGAATCCGCAGATCTAGATAGTATTAAAGCTGTAACAGAGCTGTGACTGTAAATTTAAAATATTTGAGAAATAAATACTTATGGTCTTATTCATAATAACTTATCGGAGGTTTAAAAGCTCGCTAAAAGTAGATTGTCAAAAAGTGTTATTCATAATCGTTCGATAACGCTAAAACGTTCATTAACTCTCCGATATATTCTCTTTGATTTATACAAGCTAGTAGCCTACTATAAACCTTCGATAAGCGTATATTAGCAAAAAAACATGGCTGATTTTGGTCAGCTGATTATGATTTTTGAAATGACAATTTATTGTGTATGTATATAGTTATATACTCTTTGATTGTGTATTGACATTGATTTCTAATAGGTACATGCGACACGCATAATCTCATTTTTATTGTCATAAGAAGTTTACGATTACGACTTTACGTTAATTTTCTTTTTGAAAACCCTAAAACCCTTTTTTTTTTGGTAAGGCGGGAAAAAATGTTCCTAACGGCACACCCCGTCATTCAGGGCAACGAACAGGGTAGTGTGAGGCCTTCACCCACTAAAGAAACCCGCCGTGTGCCGTCTCTCCGCCTTTATTGGTGGGCCACTGGAACTATGTTACATTCCTTCGGTGGTCTGCCGGCGGCTTACCCTTTCGGGTACCCTCTACTAAGCGACGCATCCGCACACGGAGCGTCGCACCTTCCTTTGGGTCAGCGGAAGAATCCTCCTCCCTGGCCCTCTCTGCCGCTTCTTTCCGTGAGATAACCTCCTCGCAGAAGGCAGCGACCGCGGCCCAGTTCCTGTCGCTGCTAAGCATCGCTCTTACGACGCTGAGCAGCGAGAGGTCCCCTCCTATTTTCACGACGAGTTCACGGCGCTGCTCGACCCAAGCCGGGCACGACTCGAGCGTGTGCCGCGCTGTGTCCGCGTCACAGCCGCAGAGGTTACAGCCCGGAGTCGCTTCCCTTCTTGCGACTATGTGCAAATATCTGCCGAAGCAACCGTGCCCCGACAGCACCTGCACCAGTCGGAAGGTACGTCCCGCCCACTCCTCCAGCACCAGCTGGAGCGCCCCTACTGTCCAAAGGCCGGGGCGTCTCCAACCGTGCCCTCCACTTGGCCATGGCAGCTCCTGGCCACCTCCCTGGGTAGAGGGTGTCCACCCCCCTCCCGCTCTTGCGACGCCCGCCGATACACCTCTGCGAGCACCTTCGCCTCCAAGTCCCACGGGGGGATTCCAGCCAACGCGCAGGCCGCCTCCGTCGACACCGTACGGTATCCACGTATGACCCTGGACGCAACGACTCTCTGTGGTCTCCACAGAAGAGCACCCCCACGTAAAGCCGTCGGCACGCATTGTTGGCCATGAGCCGTGCAAGGGCGGACGCTGCGCCGACTAAGCTTTACAAACCCTGCAAAGTATTGCGGTGATTGAAAATCATGTCATCAATCGGCGTATATACTAAAGAGTAATAATTTTATTATTTTTGTTAAAGTAACACAATCAAAAATTAAAACATTTTACAATGACAAGTAACAATCCATAGATAAACTTATGAAAATAATTTTCTACCATTCACATTTCACAATTTTTTCTACGAAATTGCAACATTATGTACATTAAAGACATTTTAGTTATTGGAGGTTTATCAAACGATTATGAATAAAGATTTTTATCGAACGTTTGATAGGCTTAAAAGACGTTTTAACTAATATAGGTTTATACCTTCGATAAGCATTTTGTTATGAATAAGACCATTACTGTATTTGAATATACTATAGGCGTGTCTAAATATAAAACATTTTTTAAAGTACAAATTATAAGACAAATGTGATAAGGAGATTGGGATGATCGCGAGATCTGTACGATAGCTCAGTGGCTTAGACTTCCCCGAATTGGAAAAGACGCGGGTTCGATTCCCGCTCGTACAAAAAATTTCCTTTTCCTTTTTCACAAATAATTTGTACTTTAAAAAGTGGCGGAGCATGTCAAATGCAAAAAAATATAGATCAAAAATGTATAAAACATTTTTTTTAGATTTTTTGTCTGTTTGTTCGTTCGCGCATCACGCAAAAACTACTGAACGGATTTTGATGCAACTTTTTTTATTTGATAGCTCTATTAGACTTAAAAACTGGTATAAACTTTATTCCGCGAATATATCGGGAACCTGAGATATAACCTAAAAACTAGCTTTTGGCTGTGTCAGAGCTGCGGGCAAAGGCTAGTTATGTATAAAACACAAGCACAGTATAAATATGTTAAGTAAATAACAAAATAATGAGTTGAATTTGAGAGCAAAATCAACCTTTTTGTTTTACTCCCCCAGATACCAATGTCGTATCATACTGAATCACATAAACAATTTTTTGGGCCGTAATTTTAATAAACTTACCTCTTTTTAACTGCCTCTGTGGTGCAGCGGTAGTGTAAGCGACTGCTGATCATGAGGTCTCGGGTTCGATCCCCGGGTCGGGAACTGTTATTGAGATTTTTCTTAAAAAGAAAAAAAGAGAAATTCTCAGTAGCAGCTCGGAGTTTGGAAATGTGTCCGGTAGACGTCATTAGGCTCGCCCCTTATTGCGTGGGACTTAAAC
Organism: Leucoma salicis; assembly: GCA_948253155.1. Taxonomy (NCBI): domain Eukaryota; kingdom Metazoa; phylum Arthropoda; class Insecta; order Lepidoptera; family Erebidae; genus Leucoma; species Leucoma salicis. The sequence goes on from OX411803.1 coordinate 3,064,430, forward strand.
ATAGCTGGCGAGTCGTGGGTGTGTAATACACCTCTGTCTACCCCTTTGGGGAATACAGGCGTGATGCTATGTAATTTTAATACAGATATCTGATATGTCGTCGGGCACAACATATTAGAGTAGAACATTGTGAATTTTTTGTCGTAATTGCTAGCTGACACTGGTTCGCCTATGGGTTCACCTGACTGAGGAGGGTAGCTAAGGTCAATAATATTTTTTCTGACCTGACGGATAATGCCATATCATATTGTGACATCACCTTAATTAGGGACGTCTCTATTTTTAATACTAAGGATTACAACATGTCGTCAGACAGGGTCACGTCATTAATAAGTATTCTTTAAAAATTATGATGGAAATATCGTATTTACTCGTTGACAATTAGCGTTACGTTACCTTTGGTTTTTAGACGTAATAATGCGGGCAATTACTAGTTTTGAAGACTTAGGATATTAACTGCCTCGGTGGTGTAGCTGTAGTGTATGCGACTGCTAATCATGAGGTCTCGGGTTCGATCTCCGGGTCGGGCAATGTTATTGAGCTTTTTTCTAAAAAGAAAAAATCTCAGTAGCAGCTCGGAGTTTGGAAATGTGCCCGGTAGATGTCAATAGGCTCGTCCCCTATCACGATTTACGACATAGCTGGCGAGTCGTGGGTGTGTAATACACCTCTGCCTACCCCCTCGGGGAATACAGGCGTGATGCTATGTTTTGATATTGAGGGTTTTTAATTTAGCCTATGTGTTGTATGCTTATTAAATAACTATACTAGGGGTGCTTTTATAATTAGACTTTATCGGCGATTGTGCTTTTCGGGGTGATTTCGCATATTACAGTCTTTCTATTTTTTTATATCTTTATCTACATTGCGCCGTCCAATACGTGGTCGTCTCTCGAGTCTTTCTTCCCCAACGGTTGTCAGTTTTATAGGCGCTGTTAGCCTGATATAGTTATCCTTTAAGGTTTGGGTTTTTGTATACTAAACCGTGTTTAGTTAATAACATTAGTTATATTTTTATGATAAATAAAGAACTGAAAAGTCGTCATATATGGTAGTGAATGTTGCAATGAGAGTATGATAAATTCCGTGGAGATGAGAAGTCTGAGAAGCATAGCTGGTGTGACTCTGATGGACGCAGTGAGAAATAGTGTGATACGGGAATGCTGTGGTGTGAAAGAAAATGTAGTGACAAAAATAGAGAAAGGAATGCTCAGGTGGTTCGGACACATAGAGAGGATGGATGAAAGAAGATTAACGAAACAGATATACAAGGCGACTGTGAATGGGCAAGTTGTTAGAGGTCGACCTATAGGCGAACATATTTTGACGAGATCGGAGACGTTCTTAAGGAAGACCAGGTTAAGAGTACTCATAACCAATGAGCATGCATGAAACCGTTGATGAAACTAGACGAAGCGAAAGATGCGTGTCAGGATCGTGGCAAGTGGAGAGAAGGGGTATCTACGGGAAAAAGGCGTGACAATATGTATGTACGTATGTATGTCACACTAATGGGCACGGGTCTCCTCTCATGGGCGGAAGGATTAGGTCATAGTTCACCACGCTGTCCCTATGTGGGTTGACAGACTGCACAAGCCGTTGAGTAAATATCTCAGGCATACAGTTTTACTTTTTTGTTTTGTTTGGCCTATGTCCAGCAGTGGACATCGAAAGGCTGATGGAGAGACAGGTTTACTCACGATGTTTTCCTTCACCGAGCAGTGATAAATTGTGAACAAATACATAATTCGAAAAGACTCGAATAATTGGACTGGGGTTCAAACTCGATACCAATATCTTTGCACTCTTTGTTTTTACCGCTTTGGCTATTACTGCTATTGACAAATATACGTACACAAAATATTAATCTGTAACCGACTTACGTGCACGAGGTCGTGGGTTCGATTCCCACTCAGGACAATTATTTGTGTGATGAACACAGATATTTGTACTGCGTCTGGGTGTTTTCTATCTATTATGTATGCATTAAAAAAAGAAAGTAATATATGTATTATATTCGTAATCTGGTACCCATAGCACAAGCGTTAAGCTTAGTTTGGGACCAGAGGACGTTTTGCGAAATGTTCGTGAATATTTATTATTATTATTTTTATTTATCTTATATAGCCGCGTAAATTAACGAGTTGGTGACATAATGTGTATTATTATTATAGTGCAGCGGTAGTTTAAGCGACTGCTGATCATGAGGTCTCGGGTTCGATCCCCGGGTCGGGCAGTTTTATTGAGATTTTTCGTAAAAAAAAGAAAAGCATTCTCAGTAGCAGCCCGGAGTTTGGAAATGTGCCCGGTAGACGTCAATAGGCTCGCCCCCTATTACGTGGGAATTAAACATAGCTGGCGAGTCGTGGGTGTGTAATACACCTCTGCCTACCTCTTCGGGGAATACAGGCGTGATGCTATGTTTATTATTCCGGCACCGTACGTATGCATGAATGTATATAAAAACAGTTTTTTAGGAGTAGAGCTTTGCTTACCCCAGCACAAATGGGCCGGATCGATCAGGGAAGTACCACCCTCTTACAATAGATCAGCGTGTAACAACGGGAGTTACGTCTACCGTTGTGTTTCGTATGGTGAGTTAGAGCGCCGGAGGTCCAAACCCATGCCCTATCCTCTCCTTATTATCCTCTGCCTATCCCTTTCCTTGGAGATGGTGACTCGCGAGTAATGCCTCTGGTGTTGCTAGCGTCTATAGGCTACGGTAACCGCTTACCATCATGTGGGCTGTATGCTTGTTCGCCACCTATGTAGTATATAAAAAGGAACATCGTATGCGTACTGTAATGAAGGTCGATGTACAGTGCACAAACTGCCTAGTTTCAGAATTGACTCCCTTATCACAGTTTATGGGTTTGATACCCATAAGAAGCAAACATTTGCATGCCCGACAAGCTGTTCTAATTCTGGTGGTAATTTGTATCCGTTAATTAGGTATGTTTGTGAAATCCTCATGTTAACGAAGTTAGCTAAGTTCAAGGTTGGTGAACAGACGTCCGGGTTCGACTACCGTTTTGTGATTTAGATTTTGGATATTGCCTCTGATTTTGACGATGTGTTGTGGTGGTATCGGTCCATAATATGATCATATAAAAACACCCGTCTCACTGATAGAAGACCCATTTTTTTTTATTGCTTATAGTGGCAGACGAGCCACGGCCCATCTGATGGTAAATGGTAACCGTCGCTCATGGACTCAACTATACCGAGAGTAATGTCAAGCTGCTGGTCACCATTTCATTTCACAGATATGAAATGAAAAAATAAACGGCTATCTCCTGCTACAGCCAAAACGCAACGATGTGCTTCATGGCTGGTCACACGGGAGATGGTGGTACCAACCCGCTCGGGCCCAATACCAAGTGAGTAGGTACTCCCTAGGTACTCCTCCTTGGCCGTGTGGGACTGGCCTTTAGAATTGTCCCACCCCTCTCTACCCACGGGAGTAGTAAGAACCGATTGAGGGAATACCGAGGGGGTGGGCAGCAGCACTCCCTCGAGTATTGACAACATCCACTGCGATCGCCAACCCGCCTGCCAAGCGTGGCGATTACGGCATTATCCCCCATGACGGGACCGCTCGTTGTGGCGTTCTCTTGGGGAGGCCTATGTCCAGCAGTGGACGTTGAAAGGCTGATGGATAGATGGATGGAGGTACTCCCACTTGGTACCCAGCCCTACCACCAGTCATGCAATGGATGATAATTGCTTACTTCCCTTAGTCGCCTCTTACGACACCCGTGGGAAAGAATGGGGTGGTGACACTTGTATTCTTAGTCTGTCACCATACGGATCAAACATTACACATTAGGACAGTTTTGGCTTTAGAAAGAAAAGGGGGAGTGGGCAGCAGCACTCCCTCGAGTATTAACAACATCCACCGCGATCGCCAACCCGCCTGCCAAGCGTGGCGATTACGGCATTATCCCTCCGATTGGGGAGGCCTATGTCCAACAGTGGACGTTAAAAGGCTGATGGATGGATGGATGGATGGATGGATGGAGACTACTCTAAAATCGCAGAAATTCAGTTCAATACACAGATCTCATAGGTACTACACTAGCTGACCAGGCGAACTTCGTACCGCCATAATAATTTTTCCGAATTACTATCGTGGCGCCACCTACTTGGTCCAAATGTGAATCTAAACCATCCCGGTACTTACTAAAACATACACAAATAAATTGAAGAAAATATCCTGAAATCCTCCCGTGACGCCACCTACCGGATCTAAATGTGAATCTAAACCATTCCGGTACTTACACAAACATACTCAAAAAAATTCGTCAAGTACGGTCCAGCCGTTAGGAGGAGTTCAGTGACATACACACGTACAGTAGAATTATATGTATATATAAAGATATAATCTCATCCTAATGGCTTAATGAAGTTTAGGATAGCATCAAGTAACGACTAGTTATATAACAATTTCCGTGCCCAAAATAGGCACTAACACGTTGTCCACTAAAACCAATAAAGTAAGAGCAGATACCCGTACTTAGATTTAAACTATTAGTACTTGTAGAAGTTGCCTGAGGAGCGGGTTGAAAGTAATACTTTTCAACCCTAGGGAGAATTACTTTCAACTGACAGCTAAGTAATTATAAAAAATAAAACAGTTCTATTTTCTGTACAGCCAGTCAATTACAGCGCGATGTAAAATTGAAATAACATAAAGTTAAGTATGTATTAAAGAATTTGTTTTTTATATGACTTTATTTTAATATAGTTGCAACTAAATATCTTTAAAATAACGAAGATTTATATTTTTTCAAAGATTAAAGTCAAAAATAATGGCTGAATAGCTGACAGGCCACAGAAAAAAAACAAAATCGGCGGGAAAACGGCGATTCCAAATTAAATTTTTTAAAGACTCCCATTTTTTCTTTAGCTAATTCATGATTTTTATTTTTAGTTTTCTCGTATTCGTAATGAAAAGCACAGTGTTTACCTCGGGATAAAGACTTCATCCCTAGTTGTTTTCATCCCTAGGGTAACAATGTACTATTAAGTCTAATCAGGAGCTGACAAACAAAATAGAGCCATCAAAATCCGAGGGAAATGGACATTAATTAAAAAAAAGGTTTTTGTTCAGAGCCGCTCCAAACCAATTGATTTTTTCCATTATTTGTTTTTATTTGTTTCTAAACTTCATTATTAGTTGATATTTATGCATCGAAATTACTAATAAAGACAATTAATATTAATTTGTTTTTGTTTTGATATAAAATATATGATCAAATATTGGATAATTATGTATTATCTCTACGTACGAGGAGATAGTTTTAAAACTAAAATCTATCTGTCATTGTTTTAATGTCACGTCATACGTCACAGTGTATAAGTAGTAAAGATGGGTTAATACCGATATTTGCCAATATCAGCTGATATCAATATATTCTTGAAGTAATATCATAATATGTAAACTAATATATGAATATCACTAATATTTAATACGGAGGATATAGAGATATGCTGCATATCAATTCCCACCACCATTTTTAACGCAATGATACGTACGATGTTCTGGCCGATATGACACGTACGATGTTCTCACCGATATGCGATTCTATCTAGTCTATGGATATAGCAACACACCCATGTTCAGTGGGCACTGTCAATGTTTACGATATAGTGAATATAGCATATTAGCAATACGCCCGTATTAGCATATCAGATTGAGTCGGATTACTGATACATGAATACCTCCAATATCACTGATATCTTAATGGATATGAATATATCGGTTCCATCTTTATAAATAGTATTTCTTAATAGTCTGTGCACATTGTTGTGAATTTTAATTTATAATAACCCATCAATAAAATTGTTTATTTAATTGAATATAAATAAGTTACTTTCACAAACTAACAAGAAAAAAAAAGTAATATGTAAAATAATAATCTCAACACTACAAACTTATCAACAGAAGAAAAATTCAGAAAACTGTTCATTGTCGGAATCAATAAGATCGCCACAGAAGAATTTATTGTTATAACAATAATACACATTGCTCCTTACTTTGATAATCTATTTGAATTAAATACGGGGCATTGGCAACGTTGTTTTTAGAAGGCTATCATAACTATTAATCAAGAACTGAATTATCACATTATATATAATAACAAATGCAAAAGCAAAATTCACATATACGATACTTCATCGATATCAACGGCAAAATTGCGGCGGCTATTGTTTGATACAAGGACTTAATTTCATAAAATGGATATAATTTTAGTAGACGCGTTGTGAGTTGTTGTTGTGAACGTATTAGTGCCTTCCTGCCTGTGCGATGTTTCCAATCAGTGACTTGCTTAACTTTTGTTTCTGAGACTTCATAGGTACTAATTAAATTATACTTATTTATACAAATAAATAAATGATTATTACTTTTCTTCATACTTTATTTCATCAATTTTATTTATAAGAACACAAGAGGAGTTTGCCTACTATTATACACACGTCTAATACTTGATCTAAATACAGATTTTATAATGTCATAGGTACATGGAATAGTTTAAGTTAAATATTTCGAGTATATTACTTGGTCATTTTGTAAGAGTTTGTAACAATGTTCGGTTTATATCTAAGACATAAGTCGTAGTTATTTGTTTCTCCCAACGAGCACTATTTTATCAATAAGTATGTGCATTCTTAAGTTATTGGTATTATATGTACAATGTATAGTATCTATAATAAAATTGTATGTTGTAATACTAAGAAGACAGAATTTACTCTCGTTCTTGTAATAAATAACAAATGACCTTTTAATGCCTAAATATTATCTTAGTGATTCTGAAAATGTATGAATAATAAGTAGATAAAGTATTAGCGGGTAGCGATTTTAATGGTATTATAAACCATTAAAATCACTGGGTTTCTGAACTTCAGCTTATTTTGCCAGTTACAGAAACTTGTAGTCATTTCACCCACAAAAGTATAATAACAATGGTAAACGTAACCACAAACGCGCTAGCATGAAACACGTTAGATTGACAGTTTAGAACAGCTTCAAAACTGACCTAGCCGCGTTATGAAACTTGATACTTTGCATAGAGAATACAATTTTAGACGACTTCCACGTAGACATCGTCAACTCGCCACGTAACGTGCTTCTTTAAACATAGCAAATCAGGGCCCTGTGTCTATGATAAAAAAAGATAAACTGACGTATATGGACAAATGTTGGTATACTAGAAAATTCTCCCATTTATTTTTTATTACGAAAATACGTTGCTATGTGCTGGCATCCCTAATAACTTTGACGACTGGTTTTTTAGGCAATGAAACAACGCTTTGTATTTAACGTACGTTAAATATCGTTCGTAATCGTTATTTTTTGACGTACGTATGTTACGATAATCAATCGTTTGAAACAACCGGCCCATAATGTCTTAAATTTAATTCTGCGAGGCTTTGATATTTGCTTAATAATTGTTTCCCTTAGCTCTAATAACTAAGACACCATTAAGAAAGATAAAAATAAACCTTAGTAAAATGATATTAATATTACGAAAAGACTACGTGAATAATCTTGGGGATTTCAGGTTACTGGAGAGTAAATTTGCTAGGCATTTTGTGAGTAAGAGAATATTAATTTAATGATGTATCGGTTGTAGATGATGGATTTTTTTGAATATAATTGTGAATTTTCACGATCGCTCATCGCGGTATTCGCGGTTACCTTGACGTGCCGCGTTTTGAGAATTCTTTTGATACGTTTTATTTATTCTTCCACATGCTTTTTTTTTGTTAAGGCGGGAAAAAATGTTCCTAACCGCACACCCCGTCGTTCGGGGCAACGAACAGGGTAGTGTGGGGCCTTCACCCACTAAAGAAACCCACCTTGTGCCGTCTCTCCGCCTTTATTGGCGGGCCACTGGAACTATGGAACTATGTTACATTCCTTCGGTGGTATCTAAGCTTATGTCCTAGGATATTCTTCTAGCTTATCATTTAAACTGATGAACATTGCGGTACCGCTACTTTAATCCTAAATCATCTGTCTATAACCTTCGTCTGTTCCTTTGGGTATTACCTGGTTAAATTAATATTCTTCTTCTCTGGAGTTTGGCTGTAGCGTCACAGACGCAATTATGACTTCAACTATCTGGTTATGACGTTGTCTGTCAACTTATAATTCTTTAGCGGACGTACAAAAAATATCTTTCTGGAATCGTCCTCTACACCTTAAGTTGCAGGATGTAATTCTTGTTGAAATGAATGAATCAAAATTCCTTTTTACAGCGTATTACTGTCGTACTTACGGTGCTTTTCACACACATTGAGGGGAAGTTAAAGGTTAGTCTACATGGGGTCTAATTCAAGTCAACCGATTTTATAAGTCACCTAGTAAACGTCACAGGGATGGCAGCTTTCCTCTACGTATTCCTCGTAGACAGAGCGTATTATAGACACGTTCTCAGCGTATGCAGTGTCGAGATGGCAATAGTTTGACATATGATAACCGGAATAATTTTAGAAGATGTCTACGATTATAACTTTGTAGACTAAAAATGCACTACCTGTTGTATCCGGATAAATACAAAAGAAATTGCAGTTTTGCTTATATTTAGCTTAAAATTCATTAGCGTATATAACGTGATCAATGAACGTTTTTTTACGCAAATTACAAAAACAAGGTTACATACCGATGATGGAGACGGTTGGCCACCTTATTGTTGGGATTCTTGCTATATACCTAATTATGTACACCCTTTTCTTCATCCTTTGTATTAAAATAGTAGCGAGTCTATTACTCGTATATCCTCTGTCTACGGTTTTTCTTCACCGAGCAATGACAGTTTGTAAACAAATAAAAGAGGTTAAATATTATTAATTAAACAATCTTACATATAGAAATAATTCTTTATTGTTTAAGCATCTAGACCAGGGGTCTTGCTTGTAACTTTGAAGCCTTAGGGCCATTATGATTTTTTCAGTATGTTCCAAGAGCCAAAAAACATTTACATAAATCTCATTAGTGTTTTACTGTGGTTAGTGTAATTTCAATTATTTATTAATATGCTTAAGCTTAGATACTTAAGATTTCTGCGTAATAATTTCTGTTGTTAAGTTTCACCTTGCAAGGAAATAAAACCGAGTAATTATCATTCTGTGTTTTCTTCTTCCACTTATCACAGCAATAGTAACAACAATAAGTATTGGCTTCGCGGGCCACATTGATAACACTAGTCTTAAGCTGTCGCGGGCCGGATTGATGGCACTGGCGGCCCGGATTTGGGCCTTTTTTGTTTTGTTTGTTAAGGCGGCAAAAAATGTTCCTAACCGCACACCCTATCGTTCGGGGCAACGACCAGGGTAGTGTGGGGCCTGCACCCACTAAAGAAACCCGCCGTGTGCCGTCTCTCCGCCTTTATTGGACTATGTTACATTCCTTCGGTAGTTTGGAGACCCCTGATCTAGACTAATGATATTTAGCCTCAATTTTTAATGATTATGAAAACACGTGCACTAGCACATTTATAACGACTACTACGTTATAATCCTTTGATATGCAGAGAATGTATTACAGCGTTGGTCCGCCTTAGACCTGCCTCACATGTCGTAGAACAACGAGGCGATCGATAGGGCATGCTGCTTGAAACTTGCTGCGCGACTGCGCTTTTAGACTTTAAAATATATTCATCGTAGCGTCTGTACGCAGTTCTCAATATCTTCATTGTGGATGGAAGATATACTAGTATTGCAAATTTATATAACTGTTATACGTCTCTGATGTTTCAGTAAAGTAGACTGGACTCGGCATTTCCCTCAGTCGAAGACTGCCATGAACACTTATTATATGTATAACTATACTATGGCGAGTCAAGAAAGGAAGCACTTAGTACTAAGTCCGATCGAGTCGTTTTACATTTTTTTTTACATTTCACCAATAATATTGAAAATGAAATTAGATTACTTAACCTATATAAAAAGCTCTTGGTCAGCACTCAAATCTAATTTGTTTACATGATTTAAATATCGCTACGATATGAGATTTATAATAATTCAGCACAAAATTGCGGGTATATTGAAGACAAACCAATAATTTGATTTACGAGGCCTACAAGTTTAAAACGCGTGGCGAACTCCGAAAAAAATTTCGTGTCACGTTGTTTGTCCGCGATGAACTCTTAAACGTATTGCCCGATTTTAATGAAATTTTGCATATTGTGTGCATTTTAGTCCAACTTGAGATATATAATAGTTTTCATCCCGATTACTTCCGTATTTTTTGTTAAAACGTTTCCCATCAGTATAAAGTATTTTAATATATAATAATTAAACGAATTATAAGTGTGTCACAGCACAGCAACGTGTGGCTAGGTCTACTAGTCTATCAATAACAGAGCTGTACATTAAAAAAAATATATATAATAATAAAAATAATAAACAGTTTTAGGCGTATCTGAACACAAAACTTTTGTTTGTTTATTCGATCATCACGCAAAAACTACTAAACTGATTTTGATGAAACTTTTTTGTTTGATAGCTCTTGATTTGACTTTTATCCCGCTACTATATCGCAAACTTAAGATATAATTTAAACTAGTTTTTGGCTACGGCGAAGACCGCGTAGACGCTAGACAAAGGCTAGTACTATTATGAAGCTGTAACAAAGCTATGCCTGTACATTTAAGATATTTAAGTACCAGGCTATTTAGCCGTCTACGAACATTAAATATTTATTTTGGAATTTTTATCTTTGTTTGTTCGAGCTTTAATTGTTGAGCCTCCGTCTTTAATTGTTTAGCCTCCGTCTTTAATTGTTGAGCCTCCGTGCTGGATTTGATTGAGATAACCAAAGTTAGTTTGACTAAGGTGATGATATTTACGCTTTACTATAATTTTCGGTACAGGTCTTTTCACAGAATAAGGGTATGCTATCAGTCCTCCATACTGGCCACTGTATATTCGCGAGATGTTCTTCATTTTATTGATTTGTGAACAGCTTTTGTAGAACAAAATTACTTTATCAGTTCCTCTTTCCGATTATCAAACAAATCAAAAACAATTTCTGTTTAAAATAGTGTCAAGTATTCTGTTTGCTAAAAGGGTAAGCTGAGAAGCTAACTCGATTCAGTGCACTTTATTTTCTAACGGTAATAAACAATCGGATTCATTAAAGATAACTAGGACATCCAATTTTGTACCAAAGTTTTATTCCTAGTTAGGTCCTACGTAATAGGGGCGAGCCTATTGCCGTCTTCCGAGCACATTTCCAAACTCCGGGCTCTTACTGAGAATTTTTATTTTTACGTAAAAGCTCAATAACACTGTCCGACCTGGGGATCGAATCTGATACCTCATGATCAGCAGTAGCTAATTTTAACAGCTTCTATTATTTATTAAATCTGCAGCTAAAGCTTATTTAATGCCACGGAAAATATATTGACAACAAACATAATTTATTAGGACAAAGGAAACTAATATTATTATATGCTTGTAGCTACATGTTTCCAAAAACTCATGATAGAAGTATTTATATACGAGGAGGGATCAAAAAGTAGTGAGAACGACATACGTCATGGTAAGAAAAATAAAATAAATACTTGCAGGCATAGCTCAGATAAATATTTGTAATATTAATAAAGAAAAAAATCTTAGATTCTCTTTTGTTTTCTTCTGAATGTAGTCATTTGTTTGCTTCGTGTCGAAACGTGTTCTCGAAAATGGAGAAAAACGAAGTGCGATCCGTTATTAAATACCTCTGTTTAAAAAAGTTAACAACGCAAGAGATTCATTGCGATTTGGAGGCAACATTAAGAGAGTCTGCTCCGCCGTATTCCACTGTTGCAAGGCGGGCTTCTCAATTTCGAGTAGGGAGAACGAGCACGGAAGACGGACATCGTTGCGGCCGTCCATCGACGTCAGTCACCCAAGCAAATGTTGCGAAAGTCGAGAAAATTGTATTGAGCGATCGAAGAGTTACCATCCAATACTTAATTCCAAAAACGGGCATTTCATATGGAAGTATTCAATCCATATTGAAACAATCTTTGAATATGAGAAAAGTCTGCGCAAGATGGGTGTCGAGAATGTTAACTGACAGTCAGAAACAAAATCGGCTTAACATTTCGAAGATATTGTTGGACAAGTTTCAAGAAGATTCTGAAAACTTTTTGTCTCGTTTCGTAACAATGGACGAAACATGGCTCCATCATTTTGATCCCGAGACAAAACAGCAATCTTCGCAATGGAAACGGCCATCATTACCGACCCCGAAGAAGTTTCGTGCCGTGGCATCGGCTGGCAAGGTTATGGCCTCAATATTTTGGGATAATGTTGATTTATTACCTGGAGCGTGGAACCACTATTACAGGCCAATATTATGCAGCTTTAGTTTCCAAGCTGAGGAATGCCATCAAAGAGAAAAGGAGAGGGAAACTTCGAAGGGGCGTGCTGTTTCATCACGACAACGCACCCGCGCACAGGTCGGCAGTTGCGATGGCTGCCATTCAGCAAGCTGGCTTTGAATTGGTTGACCACCCCCCTTATTCACCAGACTGGCGCCTAGCAATTTTTATCTGTTCCCCAAATTGAAAGAATACTTAAGGGGAAACAGGTACGAAGACGATAACGAGGTGATGGATGCCATGGAGAGCTTTTTGCAGGACCAACACAAAACTTTTTTTTTTGAAAGGGATTGAAGCCTTGAATAAGCGTTGGACTCGGTGTGTAGAAAGACTCGGAGACTATGTAGAAAAAAAAATTGTTAAGTTATCAATAGTCATTATATTCTATCTCATTCTCACTACTTTTTGATCCCTCCTCGTATGTACAATGAAATTGACTAATTAGTAATTAGTATCATATCGTCTAGATCAGGGGTCTCCAAACTTTGAAGCCTTAGGGACCATAATGATGTCGATAGTGGACCTTTCGTTCGCTAGCCCCGACGTCGCAGCACGAGTGAGGAACTGGTGTGTCCTGAAGGAGGTTGAGACCTTGTCCGATCATCGGTATATCCGGATTGAGGTCTCCCGGTCCCTTCAGGGCCCCAGTAGGGGTCACGCGGCGCGCAGAACTGCCGCGTTCCCGCGGTGGGCTGTGGGCAGGCTGGATAGGGACCTACTGGCGGAGGAAGCCATCGTTGAATCGTGGCTGTCCTCACCAGCCCTGACCGAGGGGGTGGACGTTGAGGCTGGCCAATTTCGCGCTGCGATTACGCAGGTCTGCGACTCGGCCATGCCCCGTGTGCGACGTCCTCCTCCGAGGAAGGGGCTCTATTGGTGGTCCCAGGAGCTGGCAGACCTCCGTGCGGCGTGCATTCGTGCCCGGAGGTTCTACACCCGCAGTCGGCGGCGCAACCGCCATGGGGAGCGGGAGGGCCAGCTGTACGAGGCGTACCGCACCTCGCGGACCGCGTTCAAGTTGGCCATCTGCCGCGCCAAAGCTGAGAAAAGGCAGGAGATGCTGGACGGTCTCAACCGTGACCCCTGGGGTCGCCCATAGCGTGCGGCGCTTAACAAGCTCCGCACTCAGGCCCCCCCCTCACAGAGACCCTTCAGCCCAGCCTCCTCACCGACTTGGTCGAGGGTCTATTCCCACGACGGGCGGAGCACACGCTCCCGGTCATGGCACCGCCAGGTAGCGACTGGGAGGCCGATCTCAGTGTACCGACCGTCACCGCGTCGGAAAGGGGGGCGGCAGTTTCGCGGATTCGTTTCAAGAACACCGCCCCCGGCCCAGACGGGATACCCGCCCGGGTACTGGCCCTGGCTCTGGACCACCTGGAGCCCCGCCTCAGGGGACTGTTCGACGCGTGCCTGGCGTCCGGACGTTCCCTGACTGCTGGAAGAAAGGGAGGCTGGTACTCTTGCCGAAACCGGAGCGAACGACGGGTTCGGTCGGGGCCATCAGGCACATCGTGCTGCTGGACGAGGCGGGTAAGTTGCTGGAGAGAATCCTCGCTATCCGCATCGTCCGGCACCTGCGTGACGTTGGACCTGACTTGTCGGACACCCAGTTCGGTTTTCGGACTGGTCGTTCGACGGTCGGCGCAATCATGCGCTTGAGGGCCGCGGCCACGGCAGTCGTCGCCGGCGGTGGAGTGCTGTTGGCGGTGTCGCTTGATATCGCCAACGCATTCAGTAGTCTACCTTTCAGCTGCATCAGGGAGGCGCTCCGGTATCACGGGGTGCCTGCATACCTGAGGCGGCTAGTGGCAGACTATCTTGAGGGCCGCAGCGTTCTCTATGAGAGCCGCATAGGGGACGTTGTGAGGAGACCCATGTCGTGCGGTGTCCCGCAGGGTTCGGTTCTAGGGCCGTTCCTGAAGCAAATCGATTACGCCTGGGTGCTACGCTGTCGGCTCCCCCCCGGGCTGGCGGTCATCTCCTATGTGGATGACACGATGGTCGTGGTCCGGGGTGGAAACTTCGAGGAAGCGGCGTTCCTGGCCATCTTAGTGACCTCGGAGGTGGTCAGGAGGATCGGGGCGCTGTGGCTTAGGGGGCCCTGGACAAGTCGGAGGCCCTGCATTTCCATGGGCCCCGACGTCGGCCACCTGCTGGCGCCTCGAACGCGGTGGACGGGGTCCTCCACCCAACGTGGTGGCCAGATGGCAGGGCGGCGCCCGCCGAGCTGCCATGGCCAACTGGAGGGCGCGGCTGGAGGCGCCCCGGGCCGGTCTTCGGACCGTAGGGGCGCTCCAGCCGGTGCTGGAAGAGTGGGCAGGGTGTCGGCACGGAGTCCTTACCTTCCGACTGGTGCAGGTGCTGTCGGGGCACGGTTGCTTCGGCAGATATCTGCACATTGTCGCAAGGAGGGAAGCGAATCCGGGTTGTCACTATTGCGGCTGCGACGAGGACACGGCTCAGCACGCGCTCGAGTCATGCCCGGCTTGGGCCGAGCAGCGCCGTGAACTCGTCGTGGCAATAGGGGGGGACCTCTCGCTGCCGAGCGTCGTCAGAGCGATGCTTGGCAGTGACAGGAATTGGGCCGCGGTCGCTGCCTTCTGCGAGGAGGTCATCTCGCGGAAGGAAGCGGCGGAGAGGGCCAGGGAGGCTGATCCTTCCGCAGACCCGAACTGCCGCTAGCGACTGGGGCGGCGCAGGCGTGAATATTTGCGCCTAACGCCGCCCTAGCTGGGGCTGCGGGTGGATGGACCTCCGTGTGCGGATACGTCGCTCAGATGAGGGTACCCGAAAGATATATATAAAAGAGGTTCTCAAATAAGCAATAGAAATCAAGTCAAACACCTACCGCATAATGAAATACTTTATTTGTTTGATTAAACCGTGATGTATTTTAGTTCAGCAACTGTTTAGAAGGAAATAAATTGAATCTTGTCAGTGTCGAGAGAATCTTGAAGTAAACAGTTTTATTTGCCATTTTAAAGTAGTCGACTAGTCAAATAACTTAGAAGCTTATGCAACGGCACATGACTGGTCGTTATTGCGTTCTCTCGGGGTCTATGTCCAACAGTGGATAGTAAAACCTGTTGGATAGATGGACTTAGCATATTGTGTGTGCTATGTTTGTATTAACTGGCTTTATTGTATGTCAGCCGGGTGGAATTTTGTAATTGATTTTAATCTAACTTCCCAATGAGAATTTGGACCATAGCTCAGAAGTGGATGACAATGCATGAAAATGTGAAAAAAGAACATAAATCCGAAAAGCAGAAAAAGTAATAAAATTTAAAAAATGTAATTGGCACGCTATTAATGCATCAATTATCTCCTGAATGCGCCGCCCCATCTTTTTCGTTTCCAATCTTACAAGTACCTATTTTAATTGTTTTATACTTTTTAACCCGTTATATATATATATATATTTTTTGTGATATATAATTCAGACTATTCCGTTTTGTGAGGGATCAAGTATTCATGATGTTACCAATATATTATATCTCGCGGGTGCCGAGGGGAATAAGCACATAAAGTAATTAGGTCTAATATCTACTTAACTGATAAACTAATACTAAGTTTAACCCACTCAGTACAATCTTTCAGCTCAATTTTTTATTTTTTTAGATAGTTTTATTGCTATATTAAAAGTCCCAATTCTTGGATAATAGATATTGCAGGAAAAAAGAATTAAAACCACTTTTTTCTAGTAGAAAAAGAAAAGAGTTTTTATTTTAAACTCAGTTACTTATTTTTTTCTATAAGATCTGAAAAATGGTTGATACGAACCAACCTTTTCAGGAAATTGTTTTGGTTGCTGTAACGAACCAAGCTACCGTAGCTTTCATCGGAAACTAATTTCCTCTTGATTGCCGTTTTATACAGACAGTTAGCCCTAAAGCGGATGGATTTGCGCTTCAGACGGACGACAAAATATAACGCGTTACAATTAGAATTGTAAAAGCGCAGTTAATAACTAATCCACGCGGTATTGTGGATTTGATTCCCTTATAGGAAGATGGTGTTACGCTATAGGTACTGGCTGGTGCCAGCAGCTTTGCACGCGTGATTCAGAGAAATAAAATATACAATAAATACTTAATTAAATAATAATTTATTTATTTTTAAAAAAGCCGCCAGTCACATACGTAGGAACTTTGGCTACACTATTTCTTGCCCCCTTTTTTGTTTTGTTTTTTAATTCTTTATTGAAGCCATACACCATTTAGCTTAAAATAGGACAATCCAAAAACCCCAAAACACGCCATTATTTATTATTGACAAGTCATCCATCCATCCATCAACCTTTTAAAGTCCACTGCTGGACATAGGCCTCCCTAAGAATGGGGGATAGTGCCGTAATCGCCACGCTTGGCAGGCGGGTTGGCGATCGCAGTGGATGTTGTTAATACTCGAAGGAGTGCTGCTGCCCATTCCCCCGGTAATTAGGTTAGGTATTAGGTTGACAAGTAGGTAAATACAATTACAATTATATTTAGGATTTCCTCTAAGTGAAGACGTAGAAAAGCTAAAGCACGTCATTGTATGTTTATAGGTACTCAGTTACTATAGCGCAACCGCGGGTATAGCGCTAGTATTAATACAATACACTCGATTGCTTGATAATTGAGTTCTGTTGAACAAATCACTTGTACAGCTTTTCCAAGGCACGTTCAATTAAGTGTCCATACTATTGTTATTCAAGTTTCAAACTACTAATTAGTGCCAAGTTTCTGCAATAATTTTAATATGATAGACGCAGTAAAATGAATTTAATAAGTTGTTGTGTTGATTGCTTGTAATAAGATTAGTGTTTTCAGAGTTGTATAAAAAATAAACTTTGTTGCTGTAACAAAAACATATTTATTAACTGCGTTAATAAACTTTATGTGTACCCGTTTCTACTTCATCCTTGCACTTAGCCAGCGTATCTGGCGGCCTATAGGCTATGGTAACAGCGTAATTCCTAGCAGTTTTTATGGTACCCTTACCTTTTATTGAAACCGAGCAATTTTTTTCAATATGGTGTTTCTTTTAGGCCAGACCTTCCGCGAGGCCCGTGACTTCGCAAATGCTAAGATTGCCTACCTGAAGGCATCCGATAACTACAAAATGAATAAGTCATTGTTCCACGCTGCTAAGGCCATGGAGACTGCATTGATCGTCTACAAGGAAAATGCTTCGGCTGACGAGGTAAGTAATATATACTGATATTCACATGTTGTGTTTTAGCTCCAATCTATTAGACAGTTTACATTCCAATTTTTTTCTCACGTGAAGACCCTGCTCTAAGGAATAATCCTTGTATTGCGGGGAACTTTACCAACATACAATGTCACGGACACAATGTACACCCAGACTCAGAACAACCATTTGTTGATCACACAAAGAGTTGCCGTCTGTAGGAATCGAACGCACGGGCGGGAGGCCGATATCTAAACCACTCAACAACAACGACATCAAGTTAATTTATTGACACTCAAGAAAAATTCTTAACCTAGAAAAAACAACAAAATATAAACTACAGAAATTCAAGGGTGATAATAACACTTCGCCTAACGTTTCGCTATCTGTGCAGTCTCTCTATATCAGTGGTGTACCTTCCATCCAGACTGAATCCACATCCAAGATATACGTATTCATCCACTTGTTCTAGCACACAAGCCATTGTTTTTCTAACCCCGGCTGTACACACTCGTCTATTTGTCTCGCGAACCTCTCGGTCCACTCTCCTCTCGTAGAGGCTTGACACGAGAGCGCACCATGTACACACTCGTAGTATCAATTGAACTTCGGATGCCCGTCGCGATGGACGTGGAAAAACAATTGATGCGTTTATTTTTTTTTAGAGGCTTGACACGAGAGCGCACCATGTACACACTCGTAGTATCAATTGAACTTCGAATGCCCGTCGCGATGGACGTGGAAAAAACAATTGATGCGTTTATTTTTTTTATTAGTTAATGTAATTAAGCACAAAGTGAAAAATGTGAAATCGAAAATAACAGTCACGAGCAGGATTTGAACCTGCATCTCGTGGATACCGCCCAGATGTTTTGCCAATTCAGCTGAATTTATTTATTATATTTTCACTTTGTGTTTAATGTATAGTGCTAAGCATGTAAAATGCTAAAAATATATATAAAAATATCTAAATAGTTAATATAATTTTTTAATCATTTACCATAAAAAAATATATCAAACCATGGTAAAAAAGAACTTTTTAACTATTCAACGGAAATATATATATTTTTATAACTCTTCAACGGTGATATCAAATTCGTTGCTTATCCGCAACCAAGCGTCGTGTAATAGTTGCTTATCCTTATCCTTGTGCCTGACAATCTTAGGATTCCAAAATAGTGCTTGCCTTTGGTAGGCTTCTAAAAAGACCAGATCGTTGTCGCACGCAGAAAGCACGTCTTTACGCGAACGCATGCTCTCGTTTTCATCGCGAAGACACACCGAGACCCTTTACTCGTGCACAAAAAACCGACACTCTTCCGAGACATAGCGAGAGCCGCGAGACGAGACAAGGCTACCATGTACACACTCGCCCACGGCCTGTCTCGTTGTGTCTCGACGAGTGTACAGCCGCAGTAACATCTGTTCTGACTTCTTCTTTTAAAGACCATTACTTTGGTTTTGCTCACACGTGTATTGCTGTTAATAGAAGCAATGAATACATTTTTATATAGTGTTTTTGTGAGTTTATCAGCCGGTCCAAATCCTCGAAGATCATAATTAAATTATAGGGATTAGAAATAACTGATAAATTCTGGCCGTTTCAGCTAAGCCGGGCGAGCCGTTCTATTTACTGCGTAGCCTTTGGTTATTGACAGTTCTGATCTCGCAATTAAGGTTCCACTGGACTCACAGGTTTTAAGGGTTCCATTTAATCTATAAAGATCCGTGTTTATAGGATTTGTTGGCAATTGAAACACGGTCAAAGAGTAGGTATATAATGTAGTGTTGTCTCACTAATTTATCACAAATGTGGGTGTAAGTAGAAATTATCACATCGAAATAAGCAGAACTTGAAAAAAATGTTAATGCGCAGTGTGGTTTCATAAATCACACCATAGATAAAAAGTATAATTAAAAAAAACATGGAAATAAAAGATTAGGCGTGTTAAGTTTTATTTATTTAATAGCTATAGTAACAGACAGCAGATTCACAATCACACAAAAATAAATTACAAAGGTACAATATCAAATCTGTAGTCCAATTATAACAATCCATCCATCCATCCATCAGCCTTTTAAAGTCCACTGCTGGACATAGGCCTCCCCAAGAAATGGGGGATAGTGCCGTAATCGCCACGCTTGGCAGGCGGGTTGGCGATCGCAGTTGATGTTGTTAATACTCGAGGGAGTGCTGCTGCCCACTCTCCCGGTAATCTCCCTCAGTCGGCTCTTACGACTCCCGTGGGTAGAAAGGGGTGGGACAATTCTAAAGCCGGCCCCACACGGTATTATAACAATACACGTCATTAATTAATTATAGAACTTTAATGAGACGTTAAACAACAAAATGAGGTAAAATCCAAATCATCACACTGCATCATAATACA
The DNA here is from genome assembly GCA_948253155.1 of Leucoma salicis. Classification (NCBI taxonomy): domain Eukaryota; kingdom Metazoa; phylum Arthropoda; class Insecta; order Lepidoptera; family Erebidae; genus Leucoma; species Leucoma salicis. The sequence continues at coordinate 3,084,378 of OX411803.1, forward strand.
ATGGGTAATAGGTAGATAAGTAAAGTTGCTTGACATTATTTCTTTGATGTCTGGCAATCGCATTTACCTCTGAAAATATCATGAAAACACAAAATTGAGATACGTTTTCGTAAAAAACGACAGAATTCATTATTCTAAATCAAGTTTTAACTTTATTTAAGATTTGTGGTTGAAAATTTCTTTCATGATGAAGTTTAACCAGTGGAGGCTTAATATTTGTACTCGTATTTGTGTCTACAGTTTACATATTTTTATCTCTTAAGAATTCTTTGATGTCAAAGGGAAAAAACTAAAAGCTTATTTAATATTAGATTTCGGCTATTTGTTCTGTTTACCCATGTAAATGCGTACTTATCTAAAAATCTTAGATTTGTTTAAAAACCACAGGGGCCAGTGGCTGGCTGATTTTCTGGAGAAGGAAGGCCTCTTCATGATGAATTCCTTCTTCAGGAAGCAGCCCCAGCGGAAAGAGATATTTTTTTAAATCGTCTGCTTTGTGTACTGTGATATATTTGATGGTCACCACTATCCCCCACCATATTGATGGAGAGAACACATTTAAGTAAGTACTACTATAGTTCCAAGCTATGGGATCGATTCCAAAAAATTTTAATTATGGGCGGAGTGTAGAGGGAGTATAGGTGAAAGATAATATCATGAGGAAACCTGTCTGAAAGAATTTCTCAATACCGCCTATCATATCGCATAAGGTTATTTTGGTTGACCATTGCTTGACTCTGACTGATCTATTTATCTAATCTCCCTCGACCACATTTATGTTAGCAATTACTTCAGACTGTGAGTATGTCTTGGACTCAATTTGAGGCCTAGGCTGTCACAAGCTTAACTATCGTTGATAAGAACCCAGCCAAAAGTGCTGTTGTATTTTTTTAATAATGCGCCTTCTTCCAGATATATTTCTTGGCTTCTGGAGCTGCTACATTGTATCAAGAATATGGTTCAGGAGATAGCGCGGCCGGGGTCCTCGACAAGGGGGGCAAGCTGTTACAGGACGGTTCCCCAGAGTTGGCGTTGAAGCTATTCCAGCAAGCTGCTGACGCTTCCTCTGTAAGTTCTCTACTTTACAGATCATATTTTCTTTTGTTGACTGCCATTGAGATACTAATGTATTTTGATCAACCGAAAGAAGGGTTGTATATTGTATTAGTATTATTATTATTTATCATATATAGTTGTATAATATACCATCCATCCATCAGCCTTTTAAAGTCCACTGCTGGACATAGGCCTCCCCAAGATAGGGAGAGTGCCATAATCACCACGCTTAGCAGGTGGGTTGGCGATCGCAGTGGATGTTGTTAATACTCGAAGGAATGCTGCTGCCCACTCCCTCGGTATCCCTCAGTCGGCTCTTACGACTCCCCAAGGGTGGAGAGGGGTGGGACAATTCTAAAGCCGGCCCCACACGGCTAATGATAATATATAAAATATATAATATACATATAGTGGGTATAATATAATACGCATGGCTACAGAAGACGGATCCAGAGGCAGTGCACGGCAGGCTATTTAGTGGGTGAAGGCCTTTCACTACTCTGTTGTCTACCCAGTCAGCGGGGTTGGTTTAACATTCCCGCCCAACTAAAAGAAGATTGGTTTCATCTTTTACTTGCTCTTTGTCTGCTGCTAAGTCTTCCATGGAATATAATGTGGTGGATTCAAACGCGAGTCCTCAGGCTGTTTGTCCGTGTGGTGACGGACTAAGAATACAAGTGTCACCACCCCATTATTTCCCACGGGTGTCGTATGAGGTGACTAAGGAAAGTAAGCAATTATCATCCATTGTATGACTAGTGGTACGGCTGGGTACCAAGTGGGAGGACTCACTTGTTATCGGGCCCGAGGGGGTTGGTACCACCATCTCCCGTGTGGCCGGCCATGAAGCACATCGTTGCGTTTTGGCTGTAGCAGGATAGCCGTTTATTCTTTCATATCGGTGAAATGAAATGGTGAGCAGCGGCTTGACAATACTCTCGGTATAGTTGAGTCCATGAGCGACGGTTACCATTTACCATCAGATGGGCCGTGGCTCGTCTGCCACTAAGTGCAATAAAAGAAAATGTGGAGCTGACATCACATCATATATACATGGACTACATATTACGTCACTTCACTATAGGTCCTTAAAACAAAAATATCGGGAAAAAAGCTTGTACAAATAGCCAGTACCTATATAACAAAAATATGGGGAATATAGCCAAACTACTGTCTACGCTGAATATGACTACACTCCGAATATAATTTTAGGTGTATAGGTAGAAACCTATATACCTAAAATTATATTCGTAGAAATGGAGCCGGTGTTTTTCATCATTTAAAATTAACCGTCTTTACACGCAATATAATCTGGATTTTAAATTTAAATGCATACTGGTGGTTGGGCTGGGTACCAAGTAGGAGTATTCACTTGGTATCGGGCCGGAGCGGATACCAGCATCTCCCGTGTGACCGGCCATGAAGCACATCATTGGGTTTTGGCTGTAGTAGGAGATAGCCGTTTATTCTTTCATTTCATATCTGTGAAATGAAATGATAAGCAGCGGCTTGACAATACTCTCGGTGTGGTTGAGTCCATGAGTGACGGATACCATTTACCATCAGAAGGGCCGTGGCTCGTCTGCCACTATAAGCAATAAAAAAAATCTTTTTTTTTCAACCCGTTACTGTCCTAATAATAGGCACAGGCCTCCTCTCAGTGTGCTGTGACCTTGAGTGGGGATCGAACTCGATACTATTGCTCTTTGCAGTCCTTGGTTTTACCACTAAGCTATCCCTTTTTTTTTTTTTTTAGGCGGGAAAAAATGTACCTAACCGCACACCCCGTCGTTCGGGGCAACAAACAGGGTAGTGTGGGGCCCTCACCCACTAAATAAACCCGCCGTGTGCCGTCTCGCCGCCTTTATTGGCGGACCACTGGAACTATGTTACATTCCTTCGGTGGTTTACATTCCTTCGGTGGTACCACTAAGCTATCCCTGCTAATCAATTATGTCATCTAAGTCGGACAATAACACAGTTCGTCCCATAGATATAGTAGGTATATACTTCGTCCTATGATTGTGGAATAGACGTGTAACGCCATCTATTTATAGGAAAGTTAACTACAAGTCATAAATGTGAGAATAGATTGGAATGACATTATATTAGTTATACATTTTATTTACATCACTATTATGGAGGGTAGAAGTAAGGAGGACTAACTCAGTGTATTAAAAAGTGTCCGCTGACAGGGAGCCAATTAAGGTGGCGCCATATATAACACAACACTAGTAGGGACTTGCCGTGTGGGGCCGGCATCGAGAATAGCTCCACCCTATCTCTTCCTATGGGAGTCGTATAAGCCGACTAAGGGATTACCGGGGGACCGGGCAGCAGCGTTCCCCTGTGTTCTAAAAACATCAACTGCGAGGCCAACCCCCTGCCAAGCGTGGCGATTATGGTAAAACCCCCATTTTGGGGAGGCCTATGTCCAGCAGTGGACGGTGAAAGGCTGATGGATGGATGGACATACTAGGCTTAATTTCTCTAACATAAGCTCGTTTATTGGGTCTGCTTTTCTGTTATATATATACTGGTATACTATATTTGGCAATTCGTCTTTTTGGATGGATAAAATAGCTTCGGTGCAGCATTCGCGGGCACTTGTGGGAAAATCTGTAGAATGTAGGCAAACGAAAATGGTTCTACTTCTATGGTTAAAATTATTTTACAATTTTTTTTATTTTTTTTAGAGTGCAAGCTGCGAGCACCAAGCCGGCGAGTATATCAGCAAGGCATCTCGTCTTCTGGTTAGAATGAAGAGGTATTATATTGAACATCAGCGCTTTAATGTCTCTCTGTTAAGCACGCAGCTCCTTTTAATCCGGACAAAATCTGTCCAGAACCGGGTCTCCTCGCTCTAATAAACACAGAGTAAATGTGACAGGACATCCATAGACAATGATATTTTACTGTCTAAGCTTTCAACGAGCTTCATGGCGCAGTCGGTAGTGTATCCGACTTTCGTGCACGAGGTCGTGGGTTCTATTCCCACTCAGGACAATTATTTGTGTGATGAACACAGATATTTGTACTGCGTCTGGGTGTTTTCTATCTATACTAATATATAAAGCTGAAGAGTTTATTTGCTTGAACGCGCTAATCTCAGGAACTACTGGTCCGATTTGAAAAATTATTTAGATAGCCTATTTATCGAGGAAGGCTATAGACTATATATCATCACGATAAGACCAATAGAAGCGGAGCACCGATGAAGAATGTTTCAAAATCGGTTTTTTTTTCATTTGAGAGCTTCCGCTGCTTAAACGGTTTAACATAAATCATGTGTCACAGAATTGTTCCCCTTTAAAAGTTCTAAAAAAATGTCCGCGGCAGCATAATATGTCTATCTTTTAAGGTTGGCTCACTATAACCTTTTTTATGCTAACCAAATTTGTTCTAAAATAATGCATTATTTGCGATGGTGTTTTTATAAACATGATATTAATCCTTATCCAAATAAATATGTTCTTCATCACAAGTATTTAATTTAAAACAAAATTGCGCTTTATATCATTCGATTTCAATATCTTAGGATATCCCAGTATAAAAATGTTTTCACCTTCTACGTAAGCGCAGTCGCGGGTTAAAGTTAGCGTTAGCCCAAACTTCCACGCGGACGAAGTCGCGGGCAGAAGCTAGTCTATTATATATATATATATATATATATATGTGTGTATTTACATTATACATGTATTTACGATAGAGCGGAACCAAGGTTCCAAAGTGTTCGCAAGAGATCTGGCTGTTGGGAAAAGCCAGCTGACCAAGCTGAATACCAATGATGGCACTGTTGTTTCTTCCAAAGATGAGATATTAAGAGAGGTCCACAAGTTCTATGGACAGTTATACAGATCCCAGAACCCTGTTGTCAGCTTGGTTCATGAGCCCAGATCCAAGCTAACTCGGCACTATACCGAAGATATCCCGGACGTCAGCCTGTACGAGATCAGAATGGGTCTCAAACAACTAAAGGACGGAAAGGCACCGGGAGACGATGGAATTACTATAGAGCTTCTGAGGGCAGGCGGGAAGCCGGTCCTTAAAGCCCTCCAGAGGCTATTCAATTCCGTCGTTCTCAGGGGCGACGTTCCAGACCCGTGGGCCAAGGGCGTGGTGGTGCTGTTCTTCAAGAAAGGTGTCGGAACCTTCTTGAAGAATTATAGACCCATCTCGCTCTTGAGCCATGTATATAATTTGTCCTCGAGGGTTATTACAAATCGACTCACGCGCAGGCTCGATGACTTCCAGCCTCCCGAACAAGCCGGATTCCGAAAAGACCGAGGAGGTATAATCGGCCTCTGTGTCTAGCGTTTGTGGACTACGAGAAAGCCTTCGATTTGATCGAAACTTGGGCGGTGCTGCAGTCCTTTCAGCGGTGCCAAATTGATAATCGATACATCGTAGTGTTGAAGTATTTGTATAGAAACGCCACTGTCTGTCCGAGCTCAGGACAAGAGTACAAAATCGATCCAACTGCAGAAAGGTGTTAGACAGGGAGACGTCATGTCCCCGAAACTCTTCACTACTGCATTGGAAGATGTTTTCAAGCTCTTGGACTGGACCGGATTCGGCATCAACATAAATGGCGAATACATCACTTACCTTCGATTTGCAGATGATATCGTGGTCATGGCAGAATCGCTGGAGGGCCTTGGTACCATGCTCAACGACCTCAGCAGTGTCTCCCGACTAGTGGGTCTAAAAATGAACATGGACAAGACGAAAGTCATGTCTAATGTCCATGTCATTTCAGCACCGTTCCTAGTCGGAAGTGCGCGTCTTGATGTTGTCGACCACTATGTATACCTAAGACAAACTGTCCAGTTAGGTAGACACAACTTCGAGAAAGAGGTCGATCGACGAATCCAGCTCGGCTGGGCAGCGTTCGGGAAGCTGAGGGAGATCTTCTTGTCCAATATTCCACAGTGTCTGAAGACGAATGTCTACGACCAGTATATGTTACCAGTGATGACTTACGGCACAGAGGCGTGGTCTCTGAATGTTGGCCTTAATCCTATCAAGGCTCAAAGTCGCTCAGCGTGCTATGGAGCGGGCTATGCTTGGAATCTCTCTACGTGATAAGATCCGTAATACGGAAATCCGTAGGAGAACGCGAGTGGCCGACATAGCCCGCCGGGTCAGCATGCTGAAGTGGCAATTGGCAGGCCACATCGTTGGACGAACCGGCAACCGTTGGGGAAGAAAGGTTCTCGAGTGGCGACCGCGTAACGGACGGTGCAGTGTAGGACGCCCTCCCACCAGTTGGACCGATGACCTGGTCAAAGTTGCAGGCAAACGTTGAATGCAGGTGGCGCAGGACCGTTCGCTGTAGCGTTCTCTTGGGGAGGCCTATTTCCAGCAGAGGACGATGAAAGACTGATGGATGGATTTACAAAAGAAGTAATATATGTATTATATCCGTAATTTGGTACCCATAGCGCAAGCGTTAAGCTTAGTTTGGGACCAGAGGACGTTGTGTGAAATGTCCGGGAATATTTATTTATTTCAATTAGATCGGATCCATAAGTCCTCATTCATCTAATCCTTATTCCAATTCAAATTCCAAAACACTTCTCTGTAAATAACTATACATTCCAATTTTTTTAATTATTGGAAATCTGTAGGTACAAAAATCCAAAACAAAAAAATAGAGCGGATTAGTTATATTTTTATATTTTACTAGGTACGACCAGGCTTTGGATAGCATCCGCCAGGAGATCGAATTCCATCTGCAGTTTGGTAACAATGGCGCTGTGGGCAGGTTGGTGGTTGCCCTTATTCTGGTCCAATTAGCTCGAGGCGACCCTATTGCCGGAGAAAAATCTTACAAGGTAGATATCTTTAGTAGTTTCACATACAAGTCTCACTACGCGCAGGCACGATTGAAATTTGATTTGACGAAATAATATGTTTTAACTAAAATCCACCATAGCATTAGGCCACCAAGCTGGCCCAATGCGAGTTGGCAGAGAACTCATTTCAGGTATTACCTCGCGATGTTTACCTTTACCGAGCAGTGACAGATTGTTAATAAATACACACATAATTTCGAAAAATCTCGAAGTCAGAGGTGTGCCCTACTAGGTCTGAACCTTTGACTTGGGGTCGAACTCGATACCACTGTCTTTGCAGCCCTTGGTTTTACCGTTAGGCTATCACTGTTATAATCTAACGATGACTTTTTCACTTTATATTTACATATGTATCTGATTTTAGTGAAATATAATTATATTCCACATCTCATAATCGAAGCGTTGAAGGTGGGCACTACTCTCGATTCACGAAGAACAACTGATTTTTTAAACTTAAAATGTCTCTATTTGTCATATATTGCACTTGTAAAATAATATATACACACGCATATAAAAAAAACACTATTTTTAACACTCATGATATTTTTGATTCCATTTTTGTTATTTAAACTAGTTAAAATTTTTTTTAAAAGTTCTGTCTTGGACGTCCCTGTGTCTGTAGGTATGTTCGGACAATGTATGTTAACACGATAACGACCGAAATACTTTAGTAATCGAGTCTTTTTTTTTCTCTTACGCTTCAGTATAATTACGAATAGAGCCCTATCACTTTTTACGGCCGGATTCGATGTGGTTTATTTGTTATTAAATTAATAAAAAACAGTGAATATTTACGGTCAATTCGATGGTACAGTGGTACACTAAAACCAGCGCTATACCTTATTTCGTGAGAACTAGTTATATAGACCAATATAGTAGTAATTCTTAAAATTATTGCTAGATGGCGTATAAGACATGAGAACCACATTAGTACTTTTTGAAATTAGCGCTATCTATGTGATTTATTGAAAATTACTTAGTAAGATCAATACATTATTAGTTACTTATCAAATAATAATCAATTTTATTGTGAAAAATGAAGATTATAGTCCACTTTTGGATTTTCCAAAGTATTAATTTTTTCGTTTGTGATTTTTTTTATTTGCTTGTTCTCCTAAATAACAGGAATGGCGTCGCTACTGCGATACTCCTGAAATCCAAACCCTGGATATGTTAATCCAAGCATATGATGACGAGGACCCGGAGGCTGCAAAGATGGCTCTAGCCTCCCCGTTTATCAAGAACATGGACGTTGATTATGCTCGGCTGGCGAATACGGTCCCCCTGCCTGAGGTCGTGGAACTTAAGCCAAGTAGCCGTGCTGCTCCCCAAGTGAGTAAATGGTAGCATACCATTTAATATGGTATGATAAATGGTATGATTACTGCTAAAAACATTTTTTTATTCAACTTTTCCTTGCCTGGATAAATATCGACAACAATTAAATTTTACATAATAATGTGGTGTGTGTACGACTGTTGGTTTGTTTGTCATATGATGTCACAGAATCTGACTAGGTTCGTAACTATTACGCTACAAAGACCGGCGCAAGAAGGTGATTTAAAAAAATGTATCTTTATACTTATATAAAAAATGTTGTGTCACATTGTTTTTCGGCGACGAACTCCGAAACTACTAATCTGATTTTAACGCCTTTTTTGTCGAAATTTGCGAGTTTTATGTTACACTCATTTTCACAGGAGAAGTCACCGTGCAGCACTGAGCCGGATGACGTTCAGGCGAGGACATCCATTCCTATTCCGGAAAAGCCTCAAGCCGATTGCGAAGAATTGTGCTAAATACATAGATCGGATCGGCATGATAGATTTGAATCGTGTATATCCATTAGTTTCATGACGCAAAAATTTGGCCTACGTACACCCTTTAAAACCTCTGTAAAAGCAAGGTCTTACTTCACCAAAAAACGTTGGTTAATGTTTAGTTACTAGTAGGTACTCCCAAAATTGTCTCCCCGATTTAGCCGCACAATAACCTGTCGTGAGTCGTGACTATGCTATGCAGTGGTCCACTTTACCACAAGGTTGAATCAAATAGTTGAAGGAATAATACACGAGTTCAAATCGCCTGTAGTAGTGCGATTTTACTGTATTTAAAACTCATGATGATTCAATACAGCTCTATTTATTAAACGTTAAAAAATATGCCTTTGCATTTTTGAATTAAAAATCTAATATGTCAAATGATCTGTCAATTGAACTAAATGACGTAGGTAACTAAGTTTCCAGGGGGGTTAGAATGTATCTCACTCGATCTATCAACATTACATCGTGTCATTGTGATTGGTTGTTTTTTTTTTGAAATTGACATATTCGTGCTACTATAGTAAACTATTTTATATTTTTTATTTCTGTTTAATGCTTCTAGCCCTGCAGTAATATTGTATGTTTTGCGTGTATAATAAATAGGTACATCATACCAATTATTTGTGAATAAAGAAAAAGAGATTTTTAGTAGGGGCGGGAATAGTCGTAAGACAAATGTGATTAAGAATTTGGGATGATCGAAGGATCAGTAGGGTAGCTCAGTGGTTTAGAGCACTTCCCCGGATTGGAAAAGATGCGTGGTTCGATTCCCGCCCCTACTAAAAATCTCTTTTTCTTTATTCACAAATAATTTGTACTTTAAAAAGTAGCCAAGCATGTCAATTGCTAACAGAAATAGATCTAAAATGTTTGAAAAAATCGCGCCATCAAATAGTATGAATTTTAATTGCAAAATTAAACTTACTGTATGGGATGCATGTAATGCTTGCCGGTAGATGGCGTTAGTCGTAAGACAAATGTGATTAAGAATTTGGGATGATCGAAGGATCAGTAGGGTAGCTCAGTGGTTTAGAGCACTTCATTCGATTCGATTTCGAAAATACATCATACCATTTAAAAAATTAAAATTTAGTGCAAATTGAGCATTTAAAAAAAAGTTAAAGAAAGCAAAAAGTTAATTGCGTAGTGACGCATGTTTTCACGATTGATGTACCTACTTATACATAACCACGCATTGCATACTCAGTAATAATTAAGAGCGAATTTCTGTTGCTCTAATTGAATATTATGGGTAACTACTCCGTAGTTAAGGGCACTTTTAGTAATTGTTTAAGTGTCTGATTTAAATGAATATTCGTTTTTAAAGTGAATATTATAACACATGCCATACCAAAGAGCAGTTTCTATGGTTGATGTCATACGCCTTAATAAAATCTCCAGTTAATATTCAATAGCGAGCTCACGTTTAAATTGGTTCTTCAAAACTATTGAAGAGCCAAATGATCCACGATTTTGTGCAACTAAATACTTGGTAAGATTTATTATTTTTCATTTCTTTCAGTACCTAGTATTGTTATCTAATACCGTAGTTATTTCCTTCTAAAACCATTTAACAAAATGTGTTTTGAAACAATAAACTACTGCTAAAAATGTAATAAGTATGTTTTAATATCAATTCAATTGAGCATTATTTTATTGAGATAAGAGTGTTGCGCCATTTTTATCGTAAGTATTTCATTTTAAGCGCAAATTTAAGTTTAATTTACACTTGCAGTTTGTTTGAAAGTTCTAACTCTGATTATTACATTTTTCTTAAAATGAATGGAATAGCAAAAATTATAAAGTATTAACAATATTTTTCTACGCTACGTTTGAACAGTCTTTAGATGAATTATTTTATTTATGTACTTAAAATGTTAGATTCTGTCATTCCATTAGGTACCTATATCAAAATTGAATTCACTAAAGTTCCAAAAAATAAATTAATTATTCGTAACGATAGATACATAGGTTTATAAAAGTTAGATGCTGATTGCATAGGTACGTTTTTTTATTGCAATTAGTGGCAAACGAGCCACGGCCCATCTCATGGTAAATGGTAACCGTCGCTCATGGACTCAACTATACTGAGAGCGTTGTCAAGCTGCTGCTCACCATTTCATTTCACAGATATGAAATGAAAGCATAAACAGCTATCTCCTGCTACAGCCAAAACGCAACGATGTGCTTCATGGCCAGTCACACGGGAGATGGTGGTACCAACCCGCTCGGGCCCGATACCAAGTGAGTACAACCACTTGATACCCAGCCCTACCACCAGTCATGCAATGGATGACAATTGCTTATTTCCCTTAGTCGCTTCATACGACACCTGTGAGAAAGAATGAGGTGGTGACACTTTTATTCTTAGTCCGTCACCACACGGACTAAATATCAAAAATAAAGCACCTACATTCCGCAATGAAAACGTTATTTTTTGTATAAATTGTTTTATTTTGATGTTTTTATATGTTAAGAAATCAGTCAAATATATAATCATTGTAGTTATAAGGCATATAATCTTTAGATATATTGTAAATGCACTGTCGATTACACTAGCGAATCAGTAAAATGTATTACCTAAAAATAAACATAGTTGAGAGCAACAGTAAGACAGTAAGGAGTTAGATATCTCCACATATAGTATAGATAAGAAGGTTGCTTGCCATCAATTTTCGTTCGACAGTGTATTGTCTATTCTAGTTTGTAAGATATTAAAGCGTCCACTACGAAATCTTAATCAAAATTATAAAATATATATTATTACGATCGAATGTTATTGTAATAAATATGTAGTCAAAATTTATTTTAATAAAATGGTTATATATAAAATATCTATAAATATATATTATATGATAAGATATTGTAATGTGATTCATGTTGCTAGATAGAGAAGTATATTTATGTATTTGTTAAAGAAGTTAAGTATATATTTTTAACAAAATATAATATAGTATATTCTGTACTTCGTAGTGGGCATTTCTAGAAATTAATTAACTATGTCACTATCCACATAATTCCATTCTATTTGAAATAAATATATTAATCCAAACAGTGTTTTTATTTACTACTAGCTTTTGCCAGCGGCTTCGCCGCAGCCAAAAGCTAGTTTTTCAGTTATATCTCAGGTTCCCGATATAGTAGAGGGATAAAATGTATACCAGTTTTTAAGTATAATCAAGGCCTATCAAATAAAAAAAGTTGCATCAAAATCCGTTCAGTAGTTTTTGTGTGATGCGCGAACAAACAAACGGATATTTTTATATATATTTTTAGCATTTTACATGCTTAACACAAATTGTCAAATTAAGTTTACCTGGTCGGTATAATGTATGAAAATACTTCCGACAGATGGCGCAGGCGTCACCCAAACACGTTAAGTATGAATGTGTTATCAAATTAGCAGTCAGGAGCAATTGTCACGATGGTTAAATTGGCAAAGCATCAGGACCCCGATTCTCGTTTTGTAGAGATAATGTCTAATTAGAGATAATCTCTAATTTTAAAATCTCTACGGAAAATGTCGCCAAAATGTCTACAGTATCGTAAAATTGTATTCTCGGTCACAATAGAGATTCTTGTCTTCGACTTTTCTATAGACATATAAAAATGGCGTTCCGTTTTCTCAATTATTTTATAAAAGTATCGATTGTGTTGGGAAAAATATCGATGAAACGATAAAAATGTTTTAAAATATGTTTTAGGTGTTTCTATATACATATACCACCGAAGGAATGTAACATAAATCCAGTGGCCCGCCAGTAACGGCGGAAAGATGGCACACGGCGGGTTTCTTTAGTGGGTGAGGGCCCCACACTACCCTGTTCGTTGCCCCGAACGACGGGGTGTGCGGTTAGGAACATTTTTTCCCGCCTTAAAAAAAAAAGAAGGTTTTTATATATGTAGCGTCAATTTAATATTATAATTCTATTCATTACTGCACAGTTAGATCTCCTAGTGCAATATTAATATATGTATTATAGTATAACAAAAAATTGTAGAAAGACTACTTGCATTATACGAAATGTTTTACCAAAACAAAACAAAAGTAAAGATCCTACAATATAGTATCATATTTATCAGTGTCGTTTGTTTGTTAATTTGTGTTTCTAAGTATAGAATAATTAAAAAATGCAGGGTCGTGTCCTATACCACCGAAGGAATGTAACATAGTTCCAGTGGCCCACGAATAAAGGCGGAGAGACGGCACACGGCGGGTTTCTTTAGTGGGTGCAGGCCCCACACTACCCTTGGTCGTTGCCCCGAACGGCGGAGTGTGCGGTTAGGAACATTTTTTCCCGGCTTAACAAAAATATGTCCTATGACATAAGACTGGTTCCACTATGTCTATTAGTTCATCCGTCAGTTCCTTCGATAGGCGAAAGTTTTTTTGGAACGCTGCATCACTTAACTCCATAGCGTTATAACGCCACAGGCCTTGCCGACGTGGAATACCCAGTGCCGCATATTCTGTAGCCTCCACCAGATTATTAATAAATGCGATAATTAGCTAATCACCCATTTTCTTGACTTCCACTTGATATCAAGGATTGGGTTGGAACAAAATTTAAGTTTACAAGACGTTTCACAACCACAAGTCCACAACTATTCACAACAAAAACAAAGTGACGTTCGAATTATCATTCGACTTTGCATTCGACACATGATGTCGATTGCTATAGACTACTCGTTGCATGTCGTGCGCTGAGTGGTAGACATATCTCTAACGTGACATTCCGAGAATACGAAAATTGGTTTTTACTCGACATTCGCCATTTTTTTCGACATATGTCGAGTTCGAGATAAAAGTCTAATGCACGAGAATCGGGGTCCTGGACGGTATCCAGGAGATGCAGGTTCAAATCCTGCTCGTGACTGTTATTTTCGATTTCACATTTTCCACTTTGAGTTTAATGTATAGTGTTAAGCGTGTAAAATGCTAAAAATATATATAAAAATATCTAAAATTAGGGTTTGCGTCATTATTAGGTAAAATCTTAATTGAAAAATTAAGTTTACCTGGTCGGTATAATGTATGAAAATACTTCCGACAGATGGCGCAGGCGTCACCCAAAGACGTTAAGTATGAATGTGTTATCGAAATAAGCAGTCAGGAGCAATTGTCACGATGGCTAAATTGGCAAAGCATCTGGACGGTATCCAGGAGATGCAGGTTCAAATCCTGCTCGTGACTGTTATTTTCGATTTCACATTTTTTTGATTTACGACACAGATAAAAATCTAAAAAATAATGTTTTGTTTTCAGACACGCCCATATAACCATTAGTCTACTGGATATTAACCCAGTATTTTTTTCTCAAATATCTTAAATGTACAGACACAGCTCTGTTACAGCTTTATAATAGTTAGGATATAACCACCGAACGAATGTAACATAGTTCCAGTGGCCCGCCAATAAAGGCGGAGAGAGGGCACACGGCTGGTTTCTTTAGTGGGTGCAGACCCCACACTACCCTGGTCGTTGCCCCAAACGACAGGGTGTGCGGTAATTTTCTGTATCACATTTCCGCACTTATTTTCTGTTAAAAGGGCAAGCATGTCAATTGGTTAAAGTACCTATAAATAAAAATGACAAAATATTGAAATTATCAATCTAGATGCGTGGAATAGGTACTATACGTTTTCGAGTTTAGCAACATTAAACAAACAGCAAGTACCATAACTATCCCTATTATAGGCATGGCACTTGCTGTTTATTTATAAAAACGAAATAATAATTAATAGGCACTACATACCATAAAAGAATACACAAACTGCACTATCAAATATTTATTTCACTCAAATAATTCTTATTTCATGTAACATTGACCACTTCCTATCAACAAATTTTATACAGTCAGTCCAAAATGTATCTCTATAAGTAGATTTAGGCGTTTGATAATTAGGAAACATACTTAGATACCCTACATAAACAGCAGCACGTAATACCACTGCTCTATTAAATAATATATAGTTGTCTAAGAGATTCATGGTTTAATCTTTGATCACATGCGTAAAATACAAATAAAAGATAAGGGGCCGCTCTAAACTACATTACGCTCAATTACTCTCTTCTAAACAGTAACTAAAAAACTAACTCTTAAAAAATTAACTCTTCTCTCTCTTTCGCCCCTATCGTTACACTGCGCCACAATTGTTGGGACCCTCTATAAATATTACGTCACAAAATATGGACCCCCACCTCCCTTATCTTGAACAATGCATTGTAGTTCAAGTTAGAATTTAAGTAAACGATGAACGACATATTTGGTCAGGCCGTTCCACTCAAGCTATAGCAACTCCCCACTTGTTTTCGAAGGTGTTTTTTGAAAACCTAAACCCTAACCCTATCCTAAACTTTTTGTCCGTGTGGTGACGGACTAAGAATATAATTATCACCACCCCATTCTTTTCCATGGGTGTCGTATGACCGACTAAGGGAAGTAAGCAATTATCATCCATTGCATGACGTGTGGTAGGGCTGGGTACCAAGTGGAAGTATTCACTTGGTATCGGGCCCGAGCGGATTGGTACCAACATCTCCCGTGTGACCAGCCATGAAGCAAATCGTTGCGTTTTGGCCGTTTATTTTTTCATTTCATATTTGTGAAATGAAATGGTGAGCGGCTTGACAATACTCTCGGTATAGTTGAGTCCATGAGCGACGGTTACCATTTACCACCAGATGGGCCGTGGCTCGTCTGCCACTAAATGCAATAAAAAAAAAAATAAAAAAAATACTGATGAGTAAAAATTATATTATCATTCGACTTTTATAACTTATCTTTGATTAGCTAATAAGATTTATTTTTGCCGGGCGGAGAATGTGTTGTGACCAAAAAGGTCAGTTGAACTTCAATCAACGTCTGACCGTCCGACCTACGGTACGGCTAGATGATGGAATCTCACCCTGGTTTAGTGTAAATATCAGCGTTAACGTAAATCCAGACTGGAGGCTTCGTGGTTAACTCTTTGCTATATGCAAACGATGTGGTTTTATTAGCACAGTCAGCGACTGACCCGCAAATCGACGTAATGACAGAAGATTGTAAGAAAAGACGTGTGAATGTGAGCAAAACCAAAATATCTTTGAAAGAGAAGAAGCCAGATGTTAGAGTAACTATAGGGAATAGTGTGCTAGAACAAGTGGATGAATACGTATATCTTTGATGTGGATTAGGTATGGAAGTTACACCACTGATATAGAGAGAAGAGTTTATGCGGGAAATAGAGCGAACGGAGCTTTGGGACAAATTCTCGGCAGCAACCAGCTATCTTAGCCAGAAGGCACGAGTCACAATACACTATGCACTGCTTGCCCAAACTTTTTTTTTTAAGGAAGCGATATTTGGCTATGCAAAAAGGAAGATGAGAGTAAAAGCGCAGAGTGCTCTCTGCTGAAACGGACATTCGGATTTCCATCCTCATTTTCTCTCCACCGCATATATTGGGTATTTTCCCCACTTTTACCCCCAGAGTTTTTTCAGGGTTTAACCGATTTTCATTGAACATATTATTTTGTAATGTGCTTGTGTTGTGTGATGCGCTTTCATTTGAGACCCCACTCGATTATATTTGCAGACATTCGGTTATTCTTCCCCACTTTCAACCCCCATAACTTTTAAACAGCTTAACCGATTTTCATCAAACATGTCTAAAAACACTCGCCCGTAACTCACCTTTCATAAAATTTAGTTTCTAAATTGAAATCGCTCCATCCGTTCGCGAGCTACGGAGCCACAGACAGACAGACACGTCAAACTTATAACACCCCTCTGTTTGCGTCGGGGGTTAAAGAGCAAGTAGTAAGAAAGATAGTATTGGTGTAAAGATGCGTAAGGGAATACTCCGATAGTTGGGCCATATGGAAAGAATGCTGGACAATCAATTGGTTAAGAAGATATACAATGCGAAAGTGGAAGGATGTAGGTACAGACTCCCTCTGTGAGACCGAGAATCACTTACCTAGAACAAATCAGAAATGTATTAAAGGAAGGTGGAGTCAGGCGTCTTCGAAACGGGCGAGCGTGTATGAAGAGAATTATGAATGTTGAGGAAGCGAGAGATGTATGCAAGAATAGAGCCTCTTGGCACTCTCGCAAGGGAGATGGCGTGATGACTAATAAGTATACGTATACTTATATGGAATCATCCGTTGTTTCTGCTTACCCCTCTGGAAAACACGCGAAAGCAAACTTTTCCAATCCGCAATCTATAAATTGTCCGAATTATGGTCTACGTTACTAGACATCAACCTGATATTGTAGATATGTATAGGCCTATGGAATCGTGGGGATTGTATTTATCAATTCGACCAGAAAAAATATATTTGCAAAATAGGGCAGAAAGTTGCCCAGCTTTCGTATATCCACCCATATAACTGCATATCTATATGCCATGCCATTGTGGCAGCTGGCCCCCATAATTCATTTATTAATATGATCAAGAGAAAATTAATTCTAATTACTAAAAAAAAATAACCTGTATTTTACAAAAAAAATATTGAGATAAAATTATACTACACTAATATAATACTTGAAAAAATTATATCAGCTGAATGTTTAACCAGCCTTTTTCACCAATGAAGGATAAAGAATAATTTTTTTTTTAGCTTTAGTCTATAATAAAATATGCAGATATATTTTCTGTGTGTGTTCTGACAAAGTAATAAAATGGCTGCTAAAAATACCTAGGCCACTAACCTCCCAAGTGGCCTGGGCATCTTTAGCAGCTATATTTACGCTAGGTGTCTCCTAAAAATATTTTCTCCTAGAAATTTTATAGTATTGTGTCCTATAATTACTGTGCTGTTTTTAAATGTATAATAATATTTACTCAATATAAATAATGGTATTGGATAGATTAGAGAAATAAAAAACAATTCATTGAAGTATATACGGCTATAAGTAAATAAATGATTATTATAAAAATATATCAAAAAATATGTGGTCAAATAGACAGCCTAAAATCTATACTTAGGTGTATGTATATAATTTCCTACCTTAACAAAAAAATGTGTATGTATATAAAGTCACACTGTCTTGTTAGTTACATTTCATCAAGTCACTTTTGCATTTCATTGAATTTCAAATCACAATGCAAAAGATTTCACTTCAAAATTGAAATATTCAGACACAGTAATCGAGAACATTAAAGATAGCTATTTGAATTGCAGTAACATTGTCTTATATTTAAATATTAAAATTTATACAACAATAGACAATATAGGGAGTATAATTGATAGCAAATAAAGCATTCTGACTGTCTACAAAACTATTTGCAATTCAAGTAATACCCATACCGATAACATGTGTCCCTACGAAGCTTTTTTTATATTTATCAGTAAATCTAAATTCAAATGCAATATAGGTATTTTATTGAAAATAATAGTTATATTTCATCCATTTTCTACTACCATAGTTATGTCTGAATTCATTTATGTACCTTAATAATGAATTATTTTTTACATTGAAAGGCACCATTCTGCAACTTCATTGTAATATTCTCCCTATAAACATCTATGAAACCTTAACATATAAAATCTATGATTAAATATTCTTATGACTAAACATAGTATGTATATACGGTGCTACCATAGGTGGCACAGAAGACGTCGCTTCTGGTGGCTGCTCCTTTTCTTTATTATTCTTTGTCTTTCTAAATTGAAATCCATTTTTCCTCAGAATTTTTCTGAGGGTTTCCCTAGACCCTTTAAAATTGATTTCTTCTTTCAATATCTGCAGAAGTTTGTTGATTGTTGGTACTTCTTTTTTGTATGCATAGAACTCATGGATTTTTCTTCTAATAACTTGAAGATCATATTCGTCCACCTCTATCTTACCTTTTGTTCTGACTCGCTTTTTAGGTGTTTTCTTTAATGTCTCCGGGTCCAAAAGTCCTTGTTCTACCAATCTTGCTTCTTTGACGATGTTTAAAACTGTTCGTTCAGACACACCTAAAAAATTACATTCTTTTGAAATCATGTTTCATGTCATAGTAACTCGAGTGTATACTGTAGGGTGGCCCTATGGTGACTTCACAAGAACCAAAACGTTCTTACATTAGCTAGTGAATGAGCGAGTAGAATAGATATAAAATTAAACAATGTAACATAGCATCACGCCTGTATTCCCCGAAGGAGTAGGCAGAGATGTATTACACATCCACGGAAAAATAAAATAATAAAGTTAATCTTATAAATTTATAAAGACGACGGTAGTGCAGCGGTTGTGTGAGCGACTGCTGATCATGAGGTTTCGGGTTCGATCCCCGGGTCAGGCGGTGCTATTGAGCTTTCTCGCAAAAAGAAAAATTCTCAGTAGCAGCACGGAGTTTGGAAAATGTGCCCGGTAGACGGCAATAGGATCGCCCCCTATTATTTGGTACTTAAACATATTTGGCGAACAGTGGGTGTGTATTACACCTCTGCCTACGCCTTCGGTGATACAGCTATGATGTCTTTTTCATATAAATAATAAGAATGGACACAGGACTATTCATTTTCACATTCACCACCTTGGCTTATATCTAGTGTAGGTCATGTAAAAAATTAATGAAAGTGAAAGAGTGTGTACACACACTTTCCACAGTGGTAAACCTTTCTTATTCCAGCATAAATGGGCCTCAGGGAAGTACCACCTCACAGAAGATCAGCGTGAAACAATGGATCTACCATTGTGTTTCCCATGGTAAGTAAGAGAGCTGAAGGCCTAAAATCCCTCCCTCTCCTTGTTATCCTTCTTATTGTCAGCTTAGTACCTTTATTATCCTTCCTACCCACCTGCTATCTTTTCCTTAGAGATGGCGACACGCAAGTGACGCCTTTGGTGTTGCTAGCATCTACAAGCATTATTGCCACCCACGTAATATTAAAAAAACAAGACAGGAAAGGTTCTTTCTTGTATTGTATTCTCATGGTATTGCTGGGAATAATTTCTTAATATCTAATTTCTGCATTAGTTTATTAGTCATTCAATGCCTAAATAGTAATGAAGCCTAAATAGGTGGCAATAGGTTGTAGAGATAGAGGCAGTGAGATCTAAGGGTAACAATATGCTTGAGGTCTGTGAATATCAGTCAAAAGTCCGTTTCCATGTCTCTGTGCATGTCATATTTCTCTATATATTATATCTCTTTTTCTTTGCAAATTATTATGTTTATGTTAACAACTATGTTGTGTTTAACATAAACCTACCTAAAAACCAGACCATAATTGGTTGAGTGACAGAAAACGACGCTCCATCCATGACCAAATATTTTTTAAATATACAAGTTTTTTATTATTGTTTTACAGAATATAAACAAAAAAATTAGGTACAGACCTGTAGCAGCAGATACACGTACATAAACTTTACTAAGCGGTATTATCGGTACTTGCATGCGTTTCTCTTCGTCCATAAACTCTTTTACTTTTAATATTATTTCACGCACTTCACTTGTTATGTTCTTGGGCATTTTGAAAGACTTGTGTTGTTGATTCTCAAACAAAAACAACTGAAGCCTCCTGCCTCAATGGCCGCTATGCTTGTGTCAATCAAGTGTCGTTTGGTTGTCAGCGTGACAGAAGACAATTCGTATCATCATAGACAATAACAGACCTAGTGGACGAAAATAAGATGGCAGAAAAGAAGGGGTCAAAGGGGTCAATCATTTATTGAGCATTTAATATGAACTAACAATTATAATTTGTGGAAACTTTAAAATAGTATGTATACCAGCAGCTAAAATAAACTGTATCTACTGAAAAGTTTTAAATCAACTATTGACGTATGATACGTATCGTCTCGCACGCAGGCCCGACGAATTGCTTTCTTTTTGGCAACTTAATATCAAATTATTCGGAGCTTTACTTTTTTACTGACTGCAACCTTTATATCAATTATTTGTCACAGAAGTCCCAAATTCTGACGGGCCTCGTGGCGAAGTCGGTAGTGTAACCGACTTCCGTGCACGAGGTCGTGGGTTCGATTCCCACTCAGGGCACTTATTTGTGTGATGAACCCAGATATTTGTACCGCGTCTGGGTGTTTCTTATCTATTATATGTATGTATTTACAAAAAAAATAATATACGTATTATATCCGTAATCTGGTATCCATAGCACAAGCATTAAGCTTAGCTTGAGACCAGAGGACGTTGTGTGAACATGTCCGTGAATATTTATATTTATTTATTAAGTAATTAAATAAATTTTATTCCCATAATTTAGAGATATTAACAAAAACCTACAAGAACCACGACAAATTTAAAATTTTCTAATATAACTCAAGAATACTATTTTTAATATACGTATTATATCCGTAATCTGGTATCCATAGCACAAGCATTAAGCTTAGTTTGAGACCAGAGGACGTTGTGTGAACATGTCGGTGAATATTTATATTTATTTATTAAGTAAATAAATAAATTTTATTCATATAATTTAGAGATATTAAAAAAAACCTACAAGAACACCGAAAAATTTAAAATTTTCTAATATAACTCGAGAATACTATTTTTAATACTTCTTTGCTATCAATAAACTTTCAGGCTTTACATTTGTATTATATTTTATGGTTGGTAAACAAATATAAGTCCGCCTGATAGTAAGCCGTTAACATAGGCTTTTAGCAATAGCAACACCAGGGGGATCATTCGGATATTAGTAATCCCAGAATGGATAGGAACTAGAGGGTAGGAGGAACGACTCTTAATCCGGTTCAATCATACTGACTGGAATTACTGACGTGCGCTGGGTAAAATAAAAAGAAAGACTTATAATTACCTAATTAGCTATAAAACTGAATGAAATATCAGTACCTATTCGTTATTTTAAAAAGTGAATACATCTTTATTATTATTCCTTTATTTCAGGAAACTAGGGCCCATAAAATAATATACATAAATATTAACTAATTATAAAGTAATAAATATGCTATATAAAATAAAATTTAAAACTACTGCACACGAAGTGTCGGCGTCATGATGCGCTGCTTGGTGTCGCGTAACCTTCCGCGAAATCTTCGATACATGACACCCTTCAGCCAAAACTCTTCCTTGAGGAAGGTCGCAATGTGCTGAGTGGGAACTCGCACCACGAACGACTTGATGTTTGTGTTGTGGTGCGATTCAAGCTTCTCAGCCCTCAAAGTCCAGCTGGTCTTCACCCGCATATACTCAACAATCTCCTCAACCTTTGTGGAGTGATGCAGCCGGGACACGTACAACTGCGTCGTAGGTATCGCTGGACGCAGAAGCATATTAGGTCCTGCCAGCGCGGTACCGCACTGGTTCCGAAAGAGGTGTTCTATTCTTCTTCTTATCCACCTTTACGAAGCCATCCTTGTCAATCTTGTGCTGTTGCAAAACTTTGGTGGATTCACAGCAGCCCTTGTCCCCTTTTCTATTTCCTGCTTGCCGTTTAGATACAGCAGGTTTATGTGCGGCGACGATAGGCACGTTTTGGGATCGATGTACCTGCATGTGTCACTCCTTCAACCGGTGTTGACACAGCGACGGCGGCGGGGCACGATGCAGCGCAAGCAATATCAGCGGCGGGTGACGTAGTGGAGCTCGCTGACTCAAAACTGCCGATGGAAACGTTTTGCACCCCGCGTCGTGTGTTCACATTAGAGACGTCAGGTAACCTACTTACCGAAACAGCGTTACGCAATAACTCTACTTTGGTACGTAGTTCCCCTATGGTGTTATTTGCCACCTCCAGCTTGGACTTTACCTCGGCCAGTTCCTTTTTTAAAGATGTTATATCCTTCAGCAACCTAGTGACATCGACGTGGTCGAACGTGACGGGGGGTAGCTTATGTAGCTCCTTCGCTACGAAAGCAGGCACGTCATCCGGATCGGTGGTCTTGAGCATCGTGATGATGTCTTGCACACTCTTCTCGCCTCCATCCCTCCGGCGGGACGGCAACTTGGTGACTTTTCCAAGCGATTGGAACAGCAACAGCTTGGCACTGCTTATCTCCTCCTGCTTGAAGGTAGATCCACAGATCTGCAAGATGCTGACCTCGCCCATAAAATCGATGGCATGGTTAATAAATGCCAAAAGCTCATTTACTACGTGTGTTTGCGAACTCATAGCGATGAAAACGGGCAGTGGCTATAGCCACGCCGAACGCGAAATAATATATTCGTACCGGGCAGCGTAAACACGTACGTACACGACCGTGCCGCGTCGCATTAACTCTTTAGAATCGTTGTGATTTGAAACTCGATGAAACGAGAATGCGTCACGAAAAAGGTTCAAACACATAAATGTATAGGATTCAGACAGTCAGTTGCAGAAAAGTCCATTAAAGTTATTTTAACTTTGAAGTATTTTGTTTTGTCACAAAAAGTATTCCTTGGTAGTTGATGTAACGAACGGAACGGAACGGAACGTCGGTCTGCAGTTTGCATGATCAATACTTAAACCATATGGCCACGGTATACATAATATTAAGTTTGAAAAAGTCATTGATGTAATAAACACTAGATACGTAGTATAGCGCGCTGACGCTGGGCTACTTATTAGAAGCCTGCAGGCATATCTGACTTCAGTTGCCAACTTGACATTAGTGAGCGCAAACGTATCCGCAACGTACGTACGTATGTAAAGTAACTAAAGTTTCCAAATTGGTGATTTGTGCAGTTAAAATGTCTATGTCGCAGACTGAAAAGGACAACAAAGCGAGTGGTGCTGCTTTTCACAAGTAAGTTTGCTTAATTTTGTTCAGGAATCCAAAATAGCATTTAAAACGAAAATAAAGTTATCATACATTGTTTTAGCCATCAGTGTTGCCAAAAAACGAATCTAAATTTTCCCACAATGTTGGGAGTTTAGTGAATGACAAACACATGCCAGTTAGAGTTAGTCAAAATATTATTAGTAATTCATGTTATTTTCATCATAATGTGTAATAATCATCGTACAATAGTCAGAAGTAGAGCCAGTAGTATGTATAATGATTTCCTATTTATTTTCCAGAGTACCAAAAGATCAAAGGCCAAGGAGGAGTGGATAAAAACGTGGGTGGTGGAAAAAAATATGGCTGGCTACCGTCTACAACAGCAGCAGCTTTTTATTTTTAGTGGATAAGCTACATATCTAGTGATTAATAAATCAACAGGTAAATCATCCATCCATCCATCCATCAGCCTTTCGACGTCCACTGCTGGACATAGGCCTCCCCAAGAGAACGCCACAACGAGCGGTCCTGTGACGACCGCATCCCTTTTTTTTTGTGTGCTCATTATGGGGGATATTGCCGTAATCGCCATGCTTGGCAGGCGGGTTGCAGATCGCAGTGGATGTTTGTTAATACTCCAGGGAGTGCTGCTGCCTACTCCTCCGGTATTCCCTCAGTCAAATAAATAAATAAATATTCATGGACATTTTCACACAACGTCCTCTGGTCCCAAACTAAGCTTAATGGTTAGGGAGCTGGATGCCAATATTTCTATATGATCTGTTCGTGTGGCAGACATGATTAATATCGATGATTGTACCATAAAAAGCATTAAGGACCGCGTCTGCCACCATAACAGGCCTGCGTTATCAATTGACAGCACTTTAAAAATGTAAAAAAACGGTATGCTAGATCATTTGTTCGTCCTGATTAACCTTGAACTGATGGTCAGTAACACCTTCTAAATAAGGCACATTGAAGCGGCAGACGTCCAACCCTCTGACTTTTTAAGTAATTAATTTTTAAACAATTTTTTATGATTTAAAAATTTGTATATGAATGGTTCGCTTGGCAGACCCGAATTGTTCGATTAATGACGATATAAAGAAACACAGAAAAATAGTCTGCCACCATGATACCGCTGTGTTTTCAATCGACAGCGCTTTAAAAGTGTAAAAAAAAAGTCTGCTAAATCATTTGTTTGTATCTGCCTTTTGAACTGATGGTCAGAATCATCCTCAAGACGATAAACATCGAAGAGGTAGACGTCCAGACCTGTGATTTTCCAAGAGCAGAGCATTTTTATATAATTTTTTTTCGAAACTTCCGTCTTTGTTTCTTAGAGAGAAGAAAGTGACAACGGTATAATTCCCCAGGTATCACGCGGTCATTGGCGTGACCCCTCGGATTTTGATGTCTAATGAATTGTGGGTTTCGTTTGGCTCCAAATATTATTTCAAATGTTTAGAAATGTTTAAATTATTTTTAATAGGGGTTGTCCGATCTAAAAAAACATTAAATTGAGGAAAAACATAAAGAGGAGCCTTTTTTAAATGAATGAATTTTTTTCACAGATAGTAGAACCCAGAACAGAAAAAAAGATCCCTAATATTTTTTTTTATTGCTTATGATGGCAGACGAGCCACGGCCCACCTGATGGTAAGTGGTAACCGTCGCTCATGGACTCGACTACACCAAGAGTATATAGTCAAGCCGCTGCGCACCATTTCATTTCTCAAATGTGAAAGAATAATATATCGATAATGGACCAAACGTCCGTGTGGGGCCGGCTTTAGAATCCTACCCCTCTCTACCCACGGGAGTCGTAAGAGCCAACTGCGGGAATACCGGGGGGGAGTGGGCAGCAGCACTCCCTCGAAATTTTATAATTTTAAAATATATACTATAGATCAAAAATGTTTAAAAATGTTTTTTAAACATTTTTGATCTATAGTATATATTTTAAACATTTTTGATCTATAGTAATTATTTTACCGCCTGATTTGACGTGGAATCCCTCTATAGACGGCTGTTATACGCGGTCAACTTTGTGAGAACTGTCGATCGTTTCCCTTGTTCGCTCCGAATAGTACTGTCTTACTCTCTCGGACACGTATTTATGTGGAGATCCTCTCTTATATATATATATATAATGTACTATGGTGTACAATATACGAGTATAACTAAATATTTAACGAAGGCAGGGGCTTATCTTCATTTTCATGTTCATCAGAATGATAGTCAGATATGAGGGTAGTCTTGAAATCACACGACGTTATCGTTCAATACACTAATCTTTATGGATAGTTTAGTTTTGGTAACAAAATAACAAGTGATGCCCACAATATTTTAGGATGTAACTCTCAAAATAATCACATAGAGTGCAGGTTAGTTATATGGTGACCACGACCGACTGTTCAGGCTCTTGCCAATCGAATCCCTCGTAGGACGTCTGTCCTCTTTTAAATTGACTAACTGCTATCTGTCAGCCGTCACCTACCGCCTGACGTCTGTCATCGCATCACAACTATATACTTATAATTTGAAGACATGATAAGATATCGCTTGAGTCACTTAGACTCAAGCAATAATTAAATTACATTACATAGTCTAGTAGACGTCAATAGGCTCGCTCCTTATTACGTGGGACATAAACATAGCTGGCGAGTCGTGGGTGTGTAATACATCTCTGCCTACCCCTTCGGGAATACAGGCGTGATGCTATGTTTTTTTGAATAAAGCTTTTTAGATTTTTAATTGATTAAAATTTTATTTCCTTTCATAAAAGACAGAAAATAATACACTATTACGTGAACTCTTAGTAATAACAATAATAAACCGTAATACCCGCTTTACCTTAATTCCTGAAAAAAACTTTAATAAATCGTACATCAAAAAATCAGCGTCCTTGACGTCTGCCAACTTTTTTTCCTATTCTGGAAGTCCTAATTAATCGAATGGACGCAACGAGAACGACGAGCAAATGATTTAGTATAGCTTTTTTTTTACATTTTTGCACCTACGTCCCGTGATAAAACAGAGCCCTGTTCATCTGCCTCTTCGACGTTTATAGTTTTAAGGATGATTTTGACCATCAGTCCAAGAGGCAGACGCGAACAAATGATTTAGTATCACTTTTTTTTTACATTTTTGAAGCACTTTAACTTGAAAACGCAGGGACATACGACTTTCATTTACAGGACCAAATCGGTTTGTATTGGCACAAACTTTCATTCCTTATTAATATGAAAGACGAACAAATCATATACCAAAATGGCACTCAGCTCCCTAACCATAACGCTTGTGCTATGAGTACCAGATTACTGATATAATACATATATTACTTTTTTTTTGTAAATACATACATATAATAGATAGAAAACACCCAGATAAATCAAAACACGAAGATCAAGATAAACTGGTGAATGTGAGCAAAACCAAAATAATGGATTTTGAAAGAGGAGAAGCCAGAACAGATGTTAGAGTATCAATAAGCAATGGTGTTCTAGAACAAGTGGATGATTTGTATATCTTGGATGTGGATTCAGTCGGGATGGAAGGTACAACACTGATATAGAGAGAAGAGTAGGTAAATGCGGGAAATAGAGTGAACGGAGCATTGGGACAAATTCTCGGCAGCCATCTTCAGCTTCAGCCAGAAGGCACGTGTAGCAAAACACAACGCAGTGCTTGTCTCAAAGTTATTATATGGAAGTGAGAGTTGATTATGTAAAAAAGGAATATGAGAGTAAAGTTAATGCGGTCGAAATGCTATCACTGCCGAAAATCTGTGGAGTGAGGCTGACTGACCGTTTCGTAACGACGACGTAAGAGAGCGAGTAGGTATGAAAGAGAGTATTGGTGTAAAGATGCAAAAGGGAATGCTCCGATAGTTCGGACATGTGGAAAGAATGGAAAAGAAAGCCGAACGAGCGACTGGTTAAGAAGATATAAAATGCAAATGTGGCAGGATGTAGGTACAGGGGGATACCGAGACTCGCCTACCTGGACCAAATTGGTCGTATATCGAAGGAAGGTGGAGTCAGGAGTCTCCGAAAGCGGCGAGCGTGTATGAAGAGAATTATGAATGTTGAAGAAGCAAGCGATGTGTGCAAGAATAGAGCCTTTTGGTACTCTGTTCTAGAGAGAACATTTCCCTTGGGGGGTAGGTAGAGACCTACCCCGCAAGGGGAATGGTGTGATGATAAGTAAGTAAACAAAAAACTACTAAAAAAATCTACTGTACCAATATTGATGAAAATTAAATGGGAGCTAATAAAAAGTTGTCAAACATAAAAAATAAGTTATTTATCTAGGCCCGAAGTGAATCATACACTTTTGTTATTTATGTTGCTATGGTGAGGTTTACACTATCGGTTTACAAGATCTTTTACCAAAGTTGTCCCATGAATTCCTACGGGGTCCATTATATCATTGCAGAAAACAAAATTTAAATAAATTTTAATGCTCCATTAAATTTAATTAATGAGAGGTAATTTTAAGCTTAGTAAAAAATATTAAACCTTACATTTATCCTGATACTCTTGATGCTCTATATCCATCTTAATCTCTCGTAAGCTACTTTTCAGAAGTTTCACGTCTGCCGTGTGTGAATTGCACACACATATAGGTTTTTTGTTTTAGTTTTGCAGAACTAACCGAAACTATTTCCTATGACCTATTTTCTGATGGGTATCTAGTTTTTTTTTATTAATAGTGACACAGACATTGCAGCTTAGACAAAGTAGGTATATACTCTTTGATTTAGGTACTCATTGCAGACATGACATTGAAATCAAAGAGAATGTACCTACGGTAATTGAAATTTGGAAAAAGGCTCACGAATGCTATATATATGCTATTCGGGGTTGATCACAGAGTACATTTTTTAAAGGTTGATTCGGGGTATTGTGGAATTCGGTAAATATTTTTTTATTTCTACCAAAAAGTACTACGTATAACCAGAAAATTTCTATAGATCATAAAGTCTAGCAATGGCCTTCAATCAAAAATTGAATTGAAGCGCATTCGCGGATCGCGTTCTGACATCAAATGATCAATATTCGTTACAGAACTGTGTACGTGTAGGTTACTATAATTGTACCTATAATTGAATTGAATTCTTCTATTTATTCCTTAAGTATACCTTTGTTGGTATCAACACAGGGATAATACTGCATTGTTTTTACCTAAAATTTATAAAGGCAGTGATGTACGACAGTAAGAATTACCAAGGTTTTCACGAATCGTACTATGAACATAGATGTCCAATTATACCTGAGCAAGATGTTCTGAATACTGACATCGTTGGTACCGGCTATGGAACCAAAATCAAACGATGGTGGCACGATTTATTTCTTCTATCTTCAACAAATGAACGCTGCAAAGGTTTCTACAAGAGTTCATATGCAATGAGCATTGAAAGGTTTAGGCAGTATCGTAAATATAGAGGGCGCATTCATCCTATGAGTAAATTCACGTAAGTGGCTAAAATATTGTAATTTCATTTTCGACTAAAGGCGATGTTAGACTACACTCTAGACTACACATTTTTGCCCGTGAATAATTCGAATATACCACCAAACGTAGGAGATTGTTCAGTGACAAATAAAAGGTAATTATGATTCTAATCACCGTGATAAGTAGGTACGGGAACCTGTTGAACCTCGGCACTATGTGTACCTAGGCCAATCGGTTCGTTTCCAATATTCCCGCACTATTAAATTCTGTTGTTCTGTGAAATTGTATTAATACACTCTACCAGTACCTACACGCTAATGTTACCCGTTAATGAAATTTCGTTAATTCGTCCACTGACATTTGGTATTCAGTACATCACTGCTGACCACCCATTGTAAAGTTAGTCGCTTACCGCCATTGAGCCGGTGTTTGGTGTTAGCGAAGTGAAAACTATTTTGGCGAAAAAAAAGTAAATTTTCGTAATATACTTTGAAAGCTGATAGTTTTATACGTTTTATAATAGTCACTTAACGATGATATGCGATCGGTTCTTTTATTAACAAGTTTTAAAACCATGGTAAACTAATGAGATATGTAATCTGAAAATATTTGAAATCCACCGTTTTCTACAACAGTGAGGTAGTGGTGTACCTCTGTCACTGTCAATCAATTGTACCTTGGTCAGCGGCCTAGGTACAGCCTGGATGTTGTATTTTAATCAGCAGGATACAACCTTATTTTTTTTTACATAATAGATTGCTAATAAAATACATTTAATATCATAGTCGTCATGTCTAAAAGTAAAGAGAAGATGAAAATATTGTAGATGATCTAATATATTATTAAAGAGTAAAAACAATCGTAATTTTCAACATTTTATCAAATATAGGAACACAGCCTACCAAAACAACCTGTCATTCTATTAATATGCAATCATGAAAGTAAAATTATCAGTACCAGGAATACAAATGGCAAAAGATGATGGTGTAATGCTTATCACTCTCTATCCACATACTAATGAATATATACAACCACTAGACAAGTCATTTTGTGGACATTTCAAGACATATTTCAATACGGCTAGCTACCAATAGTGGCTAACAAGTTTGTAATGACTTCAGGTCATGTGGGAAAACCATCATCTATTTTGATATTGCTAACCTGTTGGGAAAAGCTTTTTCTCTTGCCTGCACAGCAAGCAATATTTGTAAAGGTTATAGTTGAACTGGTTTCCACGACGACCACTTCCAGATTTCGAAGTTATATACCCAACATCGAAAACTTCGATAACTTAACTGGGGATCAGCCATACAAAAGCCAAACCTAGTAAAGGAATATAAAAGGAAACCCGAAAAGAAAGAACCTAAATATTAACTAATACGAGAAAAACAAGCAATTGAAAATAAGAAGAAATTAATACAATTTTTAAATAAAGCTTTTATTCCTTATGTAAAAATAATATGATGAATGTTATGTTGATTTTTTAAGCATCTGTGATTTCAATATCTCACTATGCCGAATAGAACAATTTTAGTAGGAAAAGTTCATAGTTGTCTTAAATATCGAGGTTTTATACCTAAATTCTTAATGTGTCCTAGGTACTTACATCGTGGTACTGGCCGAAGTACATAGGGTGTGTTGTACCCTGGTCTTGATTACCTTTTTTTTTAAACCTAAACACGCGCTAGTATAAAGTAGTCCTTTCTGATATTTTAGTATCCATTACTCAAATAATTGACCTCCCAAAATATGCAAATACGGTTCTGTACTGTACGTTAAATTAAAATAGAAAATATATATCTAAAAAACTGTCCTAAGTACAACAGGTTCCCAGTACAAGAGGTACCCAGCCCTACCCTAGTGTCCCGACACACAGTGTGTGACAGTGTACCGACACTAGGGTAGGGCTGGGTACCAAGTGAGAGTACCTACTCACATGCTATCGGGCCCGAACGGGTCGGTACCACTGTCTCCTGTGTAACCGGCCATGAAGCACGCCAGTATGTTTTGACTTTAGCAGAAGATAGCCGTTTATTCTTTCATTTCATATCTGATAAATGAAATGGTGCGCAGCGCCTTGACAATACTGTCGGTATAGTTGAGTCCATGGGCGACGGTTACTACTTACCATCAGGTGGGCCGTGGCTAGTCTGCCACCCTTGGCAATAAAAAAAAAACTTTGGAAAATCCAAAACTGCACGCCTCATAATCTTCATTTTTCACAATAAATTTGATTATTTGATAAGTATTTAGATATTTTTATATATATTTTTAGCATTTGACATGCTTAGCACCATACATTAAACACAAAGTGAAAAATGTGAAATCGAAAATAACAGCCAGGAGCAGGATTTGAACCTGCATCTTCTGGATAACGTCCAGATGCTTTACCAATTCAGCCATCCTGACAATTGCTCCTGACTGCTAATTTCGATAACACATCATACTTAACGTCTTTGGGTGACGCCTGCGCCATCTGTCGGACGTATTTTCATACATTATACCGACCAGGTAAACTTAATTTTACAATTAAGACAAAGTGAAAAATGTGAAATCGAAAATAACAGCCAGGAGCAGGATTTGAACCTGCATCTTATGGATAAAATCCTAAATCCTGCTCCTGGCTGTTATTTTCGATTTCACATTTTTCACTTTGTGTTTAATGTATGGTGCTAAGCATGTCAAATGCTAAAAATATATATAAAAATATCTAAATATTTAAAGGGTTTGCGTCATTATTAGGTAAAATCTTAATTGTAAAATTAAGTTTACCTGGTCGGTATAATGTATGAAAATACGTCCGACAGATGGCGCAGGCGTCACCCAAAGACGTTAAGTATGATGTGTTATCGAAATTAGCAGTCAGGAGCAATTGTCAGGATGGCTGAATTGGTAAAGCATCTGGACGTTATCCAGAAGATGCAGGTTCAAATCCTGCTCTTGGCTGTTATTTTCGATTTCACATTTTTCACTTTGTGTTTAATATTTGATAAGTAACTAATAATGTGTTGGTCTTACTAAGTAGTTTTCAATAAATCACATAGATAGCGCTAATTTCAAAAAGTACTAATGTGGGTTTCGTGTCTTATGCGCCATCTAGCGCTAATTTTAAGAAGTCTAGTTCTATATATGTCTACCTCTCAGTTCCAGGCCGCGCGTACGCCAAGGCCACGCAAAAAAAGCAGTGTCGTAAAAATTGTGGAATCTAAAATATGTTTTTTTCGTATTTTATAACGTTGGTGTGTTATTATTTACGTGTGTTTAGTGTTTTTAATTATTGTTATGGATAAAATAGTTATTATACTTGACGAATATCATCAGCTCGTCAAGCAAAGGTAAGAACTTTCTTTTAACAAAAACAATGTACCGGCCGGGCGAACGGCGTTCTGTTGACGATAGTAAAACTAGAAAACCACCGGTGGCTATGCGTACGTAAAAAGGTAGTTCTCATGAAAGGCGCTGGTTTAAGTGTCGCGTCGAGCGTAAATATTCAGTATTTTTTTGTTTATTTAATAACAATTAAATCACATCGTATCAGACCGTGAAAAGTAATAGGGCTCTATTCCTAATCATAATAATTCGTAAAATAGTGTTTGTTCTTTATATGTGTGTGTAAATATTATTTTACAAGTGCAATATATGATAAATAGAGACATTTTAAGTTTTAAAAAACAGTTGTTCCGTGAAAAACGGGAGTAGAACCCACCTTAACGCTTCGCTTATGAGGCGTGCAAAACAAACAAAATAGTAGCAAATTTAATACATAATACCTATACAAATAGATACCTACATAGCTACATATAAGTCATTTTACGTTTACTCAATAAAAAGCAACTAAAATTATTTTTACTCTAAACTGGAAAAATAAACAAAATATTTACAGTATAAACTACCTCTGTGGTGCAGCGGTAGTGTGACCGATCATAAGGTCTCGGGTTCGATCCCCGGGTCGTGAAGGTTATTGAGCTTTTTCGTAAAAAGAAAAATTCTCAGTAGTAGCCCGGAGTTAGGAAATGTGCCCGGTAGACGGCAATAGGCTCGCCCCTTGTTAGGTGGGACTTAAAACATAGCTGGCGAACCGTAGGTGTGTAACCCACCCCAGCCTAAAAAAAAACAAAAACATGTGTAAGAATACATCTCTGCCTACCCCTTCGGGAAATACAGGCGTGATGATATGTTTATAATCTTAAATAAATGCGGGTAATTAGTCTTTTAACTGTATTGTGTTCCATTATTCTCAAGGGTAGTCATCCATCAGCCTTTCAACGTCCACTGCTGGACATAGGCCTCCCCAAGAGAACGCCACAACGAACGGTCCTGTGCCGACCGCATCCAACGGCTCCCCGCGGCTTTGACCAGATCGTCGGTCCATCTAGTGGGGGGCCGTCCTAAGCCGCGCCGTCCGATACGTGGTCGCCACTCGAGATCCTTTCTTCCCCAACGGTTGTCGGTTCGTCGAGCGATGTGGCCTGCCCATTGCCACTTCAGCATGGCAACCCGGTGGGCTATGTCGGTCACTCTCGTTCTCCTACGGACCTCCGTATTACGGATTCGATCACGTTGGGAAATACCAACTATAGCCCGCTCCATGGCCCGCTGAGCGACTTCGAGCCTTGATACGAGGCCAACATTCAGAGACCAGGTTTCTGTTCCGTATGTCATCACTGGTAACACACACTGGTCGTAGACCTTCGTTTTCAGACACTGCGGAATATTGGACGAGAAGATCTTCCTTAGCTTCCCGAACGCTGCCCAGCGTAGTTGGATTCGTCGATTGACCTCTTTCTCGTGTTGTGCCTACCTAACTGGACTGTTTGTCCCAGGTAGACATAGTGGTCGACAACTTCGAGAAACGCACTCCCGACTAAGACCAAGCCGACAACAGGACTCTGGGATCTGTACAACTGTCCATAGAACTGGTGGACCTCTCTCAAGATATCATCTCGGGATGAAATGACAGTGCCGTCGTTGGTCCTCAGCTTAGTCAACTGGCTTTGGCCAACAGAGAGATCTCTTGCAAACACTTTCGAGCCTTGGTTCCGCTCTATCGCCTCTTTAATGCAGATAGCATTAAATTGGCGAATATCGTGTCGCACAGCCTTGGAGATCTGTCTGTTTAACCGCCTCAGGCAGGACCAATAAGCTGAAGACTGGACTGTTATTTCTTTTCTCCTTTCCTGAGCTTGATTTCATGAGTCCTACTAACGCGACGGGCCTTGAAGTAGGTCGACCCGACCGCGTGGAAAGACCGCACCAACCTGCTGTTCAAATCGCTCGCTGATTCGCACTCATCTAGGCATTGGAAGAGATTTCGTAGTTCGAGCTGATAGCTCTCGGGGTTCTGATATTGGGCAGGTGTTGGTCGGAGCGTAGACTTCATCAAGCGTGACCTCTCGACTTTCGTGCTAATATTCAAGATGTCCCTGACTAGTTGGTGATCACTCCCAGTTTTAATGCTGATCCCTGAGACATCATTGAATATGTGTCGTTTGTCCGACAAGATGAAGTCAATCTCGTTTTTTACTGAACCATCAGGGCATATCCAGGTCCATTTCCGCTGGGGCTGCTTCCTGAAGAAGGAATTCATCATGTAGAGGCCTTCCTTCTCCAGAAAATCAGCCAGCATCTGGCCCCTGTGGCTCCTCTGCCCGAAGCCATAGTGCCCCACTTTCAGCTCATCGTCTGTCCCTTTGCCTAGTTTCGCGTTAAAGTCTCCTAAAACCACCGTGAAGTAGGTTTTAGACGAGTGGATGGCCTTCGAGATATCCTCATATAGGGCCTCCACCTCGTCGTCGGAGTGTGTCGAGGTCGATGCGTAAACCTGTATGACCTTCAACGAATACCGTTTGGTTATTCTGAGTATAAGGTACGCTACCCTGCTCGATACAATCTCAATCCTCTCCACGTTGCCTACGAGAGACCTGTGAACGATAAACCCGACACCTCCTTAGGACTGGTGGTCGCCCTCCCGGTGGAAGAGCAAGTCCCCGACTGGAAGATTGTCATGCCCTCACCCTCTCTTCGGACTTCTGACAACCCTATAATGTCCCAGCGGATCTTGCTCAATTCCTCTTCTAGCTCAGTGATTCTCTCGTCGGTCCGAAGTGGTCAAACGTTGTGCGTTACCAGGGTCAGAGGTCTTTGTTTATGGTAGCCTATCCGCGACTGGAGATTCCTCGCAACCTCTGCTCCGCCGTTACCGGGCCCGCTACCGTTAGGCCACGGAACAGCGGAGCTGCCGTGACTGGGGGCCATTTTATATCATGTGTGTGTCATGGGGGATAATGCCATAATCGCCACGCTTGGCAGGCGGGTTGGCGATTGCAGTGGATGTTGGTAATACTCGAGGGAGTGCTGCTGCCCACTCCCACGGTATTCCCTCAGTCGGCTCTTACGACTCCCGTGGGTAGAGAGGGGTGGGACGGTCAAGGGTGTTAACCATCAAATCTCTCCTTTCGTTGATTCAATGGATATTAAATATTTTAATCTTGAGCTTGAAAGAAATGTAGGTACTGACAGATTGAGAAGGGAACGCTAAGATTGTTTTGACACGTAAAGAGGACGGATATCTATAAGAAAACATATATATGGCGAGTGTGAATGGTGCAGTTAGTAGGGGAAGACCTAGTCTAAATGTACCTTATTTTTTTCTGCTGCCTTAAACAATAAAACGACATGTTATAGTTTCTAAAAGTATTTTTCACGACTGTACGAGATTTAAAAAGTAGTGTTACATTTTTTTTTATGTTACCTACTCGTTCGGCTCTAACGAGAAT
The DNA here is from genome assembly GCA_948253155.1 of Leucoma salicis. Taxonomy (NCBI): domain Eukaryota; kingdom Metazoa; phylum Arthropoda; class Insecta; order Lepidoptera; family Erebidae; genus Leucoma; species Leucoma salicis. The sequence continues at coordinate 3,120,017 of OX411803.1, forward strand.
GGAGCTTCATTGGTATCAAAGTGCAGCTGGTATAATATACCAGCTTTTGCCCGCGGCTTTATGTGGGCTTCAAAATAGGGTTCTAGGGGAATTGCTAATCAAGATAAAAAATAATAATATCAGTCATGACTTGTTAGTAGGTACCTATGTCATACCTACCTATTAGGTTTATATTAGAGTTAGACCAATAATAGGGAACTATTTTAATAACGAATTAAATCAAAATGGCCAGCATTGAAAAGTTAATTCTAAGAAAACCAAAGTTACTCACTCAACATTATCTCGACTTTGCTATTGTCGCTATCCTAATATAAATATTAACTTAATATGGTGTATAATTGGAGAACTTCAAACTGGAATTTATTTTATTTGATGGTGAAATTTAAGACAAAATTGTCCAGGAAATAGATTAGCTTTTTTTTTTCCTTAAGCTAAATTATATCCTCAATTCAAGGTCAAGGCAAACTCTTCTGAAATTTCTAGATTTTTCAAGAATATTTGTGTATTTGTTTGTTGTCACTGCTCAGTGAAGGAAAACATTGTCACCTACATACCGAGAGGTTCAAGGTTTCCTCGACGAAATGAAGTCTGCCAATCCACGCTGGGACCAGCGTGGTAGACTACGGCCTGAATCCCTCTTACTATGAGAGAATACCTTTGCCTAACAGTAGAACAGTAACGGATTTAAAAAAATATATCAACAAGTCAACTTTTTCTATAGAATCTCTTTTATTAGGTTTATTATATTATATGCGACTTATTGCGGCTAATAATTTAAACGCTTTGCGTCTCATTGATATTAGGCGACAACGTAAGCCATAAGTACGTACAACCTCTATTTAATATTTTCGTGTCGCATTGCGTCGCGTTATATTAACGCGTTTTTCGTTCACCTAGTACAACGGGTTACGCTAGGTTCACACGGACACATCAGATTTTTTGTGCGAACTGTCTTGGATTTTTTTATTGCTTATGGTGGCAGACTAGCCACGGCCCATCTGGTGGTAAATGGTAGCCTTTGCTCATGGGCTCAACTATACCTAGAGTGAAAAATGTGAAATCGAAAATAACAGTCAGGAGCAGGATTTGAACCTGCATCTCCTGGATACCGTCCAGATGCTTTACCAATTCAGCCATCCTGACAATTTTTCACATTTTTCACTTTGTGTTTAATGTATAGTGCTAAGCATGTCAAATGCTAAAAAAATATATAAATATTTATAGGGTTTGCGTCATTATTAGGTAAAAATCTTAATTGTAAAATTAAGTTTACCTGGTCGGTATAATGTATGAAAATACTTCCGACGGATGGCGCAGGCGTCACCCAAAGACGTTAGGTGTAATGTGTTATCGAAATTAGCAGTCAGGAGCAATTGTCAGGATGGCTGAATTGGTAAAGCATCTGGACGGTATCCAGGAGATGCAGGTTCAAATCCTGCTCCTGACTGTTATTTTCGATTTCACATTTTTCACTTTGTGTTTAATGTATAGTGCTAAACATGTCAAATGCTAAAAAAATATATAAATATACCTAGAGTATTGTCAAGCCGCTGCTCATCATTTCATTTCACAGATATGAAATTAAGGAATCAACGGCTATCTCCTGCTACAACCAAAACACACTGATGTGCACCTATCCGCTCGGGCCCGATACCAAGTTAGTACTCCCACTTGGTCCATCCATCCATCCATCAGCCTTTTAACGTCCATTGCTGGACATAGGCCTCCCCAAGAATGGGGGATAGTGCCGTAATCGCCACGCTTGGCAGGCGGGTTGGCGATCGCAGTGGATGTTCTCAATACTCGAAGGAGGGCTGCTGCCCACTCCCTCAATATTCTCTTAGTCGGCTCTTACGACTCCCATGGGTGGAGAGGGGTGGGTCAAGTCTAAAGCCGGCTCCACACGGCTACCTCCCACTTGGTACCCAGCCCTATCACCAGTAATGCAATGGGCGATAATTGCTTACTTCCCTTAGTCGCCTCATACGACACCCGTGGGAAAGAATGGGGTGGTGACACGTGTATTCTTAGTCCGTCACCACATGAATTATTGTGGCAACACTATATACCTACGGTTACATGATCCCGCCAAAAACGGATCCAGCTAAAATTCTTGCAACTATAAATCGGTCAGAACGTATTCTAAAACGCAGGACCCGTTTTAGTGGCAGCAGTATTTCAATACATGTGTTCACACAAGCTCGGATCAAGATAAGCGGATCCGATAAGTCCTCACAATTGGGTTTATCCAGAATCTTCTAGTTCAACGTCATCTCTCAATATGGCGTTAATACCAGGATTTTGTATCAAGATTGTATACGTTGTGACTGAAGTGAGTGAATGACAAGTGACAAATAAAATGGATAGTGTATCCACACGGGACTCCGTGAGTCATTTAACAAGATGGTGGGATCGTATAAAGCTGGACGGCTGTGTGAACACATTATCCGGTTTTGCAGTATCGGATCTCTGCGGAGAATCTGTGGAGTGAGGCTGACTGACCTTATTCGTAACGACGACGTAAGAGAGCGAGTAGGTATTAAAGAGATGGATGATGATGGAATATAAGTAGACATCAATGGCGGGTGTCACGTAAACGTTAGCTCTGTGTATACAAATATATTTTAAGTACGGTTGCAAGTTAATTCGTTACAAAAAACATCAATAAATCAGTGACATTATTAGTACACTTTTCGTGTTTCTTAAAGTTGTAAGCAATATAAAACTGTGCAGTGTAGCTGCATAAAACCAGACTCCTGTAAGTTCTTAGTTCCAATTTTTGTCATAAACAATTCAAATAATGAAGTATATGGTCATAAGCAGTATTTATTTTAAATAGTGAACATTTAATAACATATAGAAATTACTTAAAACTGAAGCAAAATACTTACCTACCTACATTTTTTTCTAGTTAACATGGACATTAATATGGACTTTGATCTTTGACGATACTACACAATTTACTGCTACTTCAAGATAAAATTTGCTTTTATGTTGCATGCATACAAGCTTATAAATCGGGTGGAATGTTTTCATGAGTTATCAAATCAGCGAGTTCTCCATATTATTGATACATTTACATTTATGACAACAACAAACAAACATTAATTAAGTAAATAATAGTTCTGTTATATATAAAAAACAAAGATTTAATAAATAAAAATGATGGTAAATTTATTGACGACCCACTCAAGGTAGTAAATTCATTTAATGCATATTTCATTGACCAAAACTCGAATAATGACATTAACTCAAATATTACAAATATATCAAATAATTTTAAATCACTTTTTATGGGTCCGACTATACCACAAGATATAAATAATATAATTATGTCTTTAACAAATACAAAAAGTACAGGTTATGATGGCATATCAACACATATAATAAAAAAAATATCAAAGAACATATCGTATGTACTAAGCCATATCATAAACCTTTGTATACTCAAGGAAACTTATCCTGAAAAACTAAAAAAACCCGTTATTAAGCCTTTATTTAAAAAAACAAGATAGACATAATATTAGCTGTTATAGATCAATAGCCATAGTCCCAGCAATGTCTAAAATATTCGAAAAAAATATATATAAAAATATATCAGATTTCTTTGAGCAAAATGAGCTGATAGCAAATGAGCCGGCTGGTTTTCGTAAAAACCGAAATATAAATCAAGCAATATATAAATTTCTCCAGATTGTTTTGAGTAGTTTAGATAATAATATACCTTCCTGTGCGTTATACATGGACCTAACCAAGGCTTTCGATTATGTGGATCACACTGTCCTATTAAGTAAACTGAAAGCATATGGTATCTGAGGAAATGTACACAATCTTATTAAATCATACCTAACTGATCGTCAACAATGTACACAAATAAGTAAAATTTGCTCTAAGTCGAGAAAAGAGATCATATGCTCTTCTGATTGTAGAACCGTGCAGTGTGGTGTACCACAAGGTAGTGTACTTGGGCCCTTACTATTCATTATTTACATAAATGATCTCCCTAAAGTTTCTTGTAACCCGATTATTTTATTTACTGACAACAGTACAATACTTTTTACAAGCCAAAACAGTTTAGACATTAAAGCTGAAATAAATCTAACGCTTAGAAATATTATAGAATGGTTAACATTAAACAATTTAAAAATCAATCTAACAAAGACATATCTAATGACATTTAGAAATAGGAAAAATCTTAGACGAAGAATAATATAGACTCGCTACTATTTTGACATTAAGGATGAAGAAAAAGATGCACATACTAGGTTTTACCAAGAGTGAGAGAGACACAGGTATAATGCCAGGATGTCCAAAATGACATCATTTTGGTGTCAAACGGTGAAGAAGGCCAGGGAGAACGACCCAAACCACAGGCGCGAGTATGTGCGCCTGATGGCACTCTAGTTGAGCCCGCAGGTGGATGGAACGGGAAACGTCCGCAACCTGCAAGGTCTCCCTAGTGAGTGAGGGCCCACACTTCCCGTTTTAGTCGCTGTCCTAAAGTATGAGGTATGCGGTTAGGTAGATTTTTTCCGCCTAAATGAAAAAAAAAGAAAGATTTGAGTTCTCACACGCTGAAAAAACTTTAACTCACTCGAAAAATTTCTCGCTGGTGCCCATGCGAACTGCTATAGGTACCCAAGTTTGGATAAATGTTTTCCAAATTCTGTTTTCGCAGGAATGAAGACAGACTTACTCGTATTAACTGTCCGGATGTCTTTTCTTTTGTTGAGTGTGTAAATTCGAGACGGGGCCTATTTTGCCACCCCCTAAAATCTGCCGCCCTAGGCTCCAGCCTACTCAGCCTATGGTAAATCCACCACTGGATAGGTATAAGACGTTACGCAAACTACGGGAAATCGCAGTTGCTGTGTCCCATTGCTGTGTCCCATAGCGGCAATCGTACACCGTCGCCGTTTAGAAAAAAAGTACCTACTCTACCATCGCCCATTTCAGGGACAAACAAGCGTTCATCACATCTTCATAAAATTTCCCATTTTATTAATGTAATTTACTCGTAGTTAATGGTAAAATAGAGCCTTAAGCAATAGATTTTTATGAGTACAAAACATAAGTATAATTATTTTGAAATTTGCTTTTGTAGTAAGCAAGGAATAACAATAATTCAATTATTTTAAAATATTTGAAATAGAGCAAGTTATAACGCTAAAAGAAGGCCTCAACTTTGTTTTAAAATGTCTACTATCTATTTGGACAGTAGGTAACCTACACTAGGCGTGAAATTATGACTTTAGATCGAACACTAAGCAAACAAAAAAAGCATCATGCCTGTATTCCCCGAAAGGGTAGGTAATAGAGGCTTATTACACACCCACGGTTCGCCTGCTATGTTTAAGTCCCACGTAATAAGGGGTGAGCCTATTGCCGTCTACCGGGCACATTTCCAAATTCCGGGTTGATAAGTACTGAGAATTTTTTTTTTACGAAAAATCTCAATAATGCTGCCGGACCCGGGGTTTGGTTCACCTATGCCGTGTATTATTCCGCTGCGGACATGATTTTTCTACCACCATAGAGATTTCATTTTCATACTTAGATTAGATACATCTATTTAATATCATACTTCTTTTCAGGACTTTCTGGAACACATTAATTCTGGTTGTGTTCATTGTAAACAAGATTTTATTTAGATATACCTCAACAATTATATACGACAACATCCCAATATATTGCTACGGCTTAGGTGCTGGCCTCGAAACTTTGATTCTCATGGATCTCTTTATCAATATGAAGACTGGATACATAAATACGTCATTGAAAAAAATTGTACTGGATACCAAAAGCTCACTAATACATTATTGTTGCAATAAGCTCTGTTTGTACATGGTTGCTGCGGTTCCTATGCATTGGCTTATGTTACTGAGATTTGGTAAAGACGTTCATCACGGTCTACACAAGTCTAACATGTTCATATGCACCCTAAAAGTAATCGGTGCCTTCGGTCTTTACCGAATTTTCGAGATGTCGAGCTTTTGTATAACAAAACACAGTTCAGCATGCAAGAAGTTCATAAGGATCGCTATAGTTGGTGTCATGACTGTGCTTCAGTTCTATGACTTAGTAGACGTAATGTGGATACTATCTGTGTTAAATAGCAATCAAGTCGATGATAGATCTTTTATCGGTATGTTAATCCTCATCAAATATGGTATGTTGACTGATATTCCAAATTATATGATAGTATGTTTTGATATCTCCAGAATTTTAAAGTCTTTTTTAATGTTCAGTTATGTTGTAAAACAATCCAGTTACGCTTTAGATAAAATGTCGTCAATGATAGCCTACGTTATTGCTAATTGTTTTTACGTGTGGTCTCTTTTGGAGTGTTGCATGATGGTAGGCCGAAGGTTGTATCAGAAAGACCAGATTATGAATGCGAGGTGTTCTGTTCTAAATTTATTGATGACGCGTCAGTTATCTGATGTATTAAAGTCTAAAATAGATCAGTATTTTGAATTTAAGCCAACAAAGTTAATGATTTTGGGGCACGCGAATAATCTCTACAGAAGCTTGCCTGATGTTTTAAAGAAGGAAGTTATTCTAAGCTGCTACGCGAAGCATCTTATGAGGTTAAAGTTGTTCAACGACTGGCCCATACCCTTGATTGATGAACTAGCTTTGATTCTGAAGCAAGAAGTTTATTTAACTAATGATATTGTGGCTGATGTAAGTTTAGATTATTATACTAAAGCTAATTAATAAAAAAAATATATAATATTCCAAAAAAAACAGGAGAAGGGAGAGAGAGGGAGAGACAACAAAGAAGACAGACGTGTAACTCGTACACACCTGACGGTATCCGTTAATAATAAGGTACTGATGCTTCAAGACGCAGAAATTCCTCAAATGTGTCAAAGTATTTGTCTCTAAATCAATATTTGAGCCATGATTAGACAGAAAATATAACCCAAGAATTCCGTCTGCCTTTAAAAGTAAGGGTTTCAAAAACATGAAACAGCTGACGGAATGTGTTCTTATTAATGGTAGCTGTAATTGAATGCATTCTAACGATTGCATTTGACCACCTATGCCATTGATTGAGGTTCATATTAGTATGTGTCAAAGGAATTCCAATCACTGTAATATAATGGAGAATTAATTATCCTGATAATAACATTTTTAGTGGTTCGAAAATGTGTTAAGTATGGAAATGATGCATGCCTGCGAGATTTACTAGACCGCTTATCTGCTCTGCGTGGTGGAGTACGGATTAAATACCTACCTCTCACTCTAAGCTGAGATCTTTCCCCACAGTAATATAATATTCGTCTACAGAGGATCTCGCTAAAGTAGACTGATAAACCTTAACATTAATTTAAATTATTTTCAACTAAGTAATGAAAATTATTTGTGAATGTGAAAAAAGAGAAGTTTAGTGCGAGCGGGATGCGTACCTGCGTCCTTTCCAATCCGGGGAAGTGATCTAGACCGCAAAGCCACCGCACTGACCGACCGCCATTCCCAATCTCCACATCACATTTGTCTTTACGATCCTGCTCGTACTATAAAATTCTCTTTTACAACATTCATAAATAATTTGTTCTATAAAGTAGCTGAGCATGTCATGTCTAAAATACAGATCAAAATAAGTACCTAATGAAAATTTTCTGTTCATCAGGTCTGGGCCCCAAACCAGGGTCTAATAATCGTAGATATTGGTGTTCTGGCGGTGTACTCTATATACCACGAAGAGATGGGTCACCTGATAGATGGTGACAGTTTTGGTGAAATTTCCCTCGTCACGGATAAAGAAGTTAAGATGTCGTATGTCGTCGCTGTTTCACCTTGCAGGGTAAAGGTCCTTGTTTAAACATTTTTCGGAACGCGTCATTGAACTTCTGGTTCGATTGTATTCGATGTGTATGTGTGGGTTCTGGGATAGTCTAGATTTTATAATTACTATTAGACTAAATCTATATATAAATATAATTATATACTAGTGGACCCAACAGACGTTGTCCTGTCCAACCATTGGCGTTTCTTTTGGAATCGTTAGAAATGTATATCTTTTTACATTAGAAAAAAATTTAAGAAAAATTCTTTAAATCCTATTGTGGCGCCAAATGTGAATCTAAACCATCCCGGTACTTACTCAAACATTCACAAATAAATAGAAGAAAAAGTCCTGAAATGCTATTGTGGCGCCACCTACCAGGTCCAAATGTGAATCTTAACCATACAAGGCACCACCCAAACGCATACAAAAAATATCATGTAAATCGGTTCAGCTGTTTAGGAGGAGTTCAGTGACATACACACGTACAGTAGAATTATATATTTAAAGATAAAGATATATTTGACGGGCCTCGTGGCGTAGTCGGTACTGTAACTGACTTCTGTGCACGAGGTCGTGGGTTCGATTCCCACTCAGGACAATTATTTGTGTGATGAACACTCACGACGCAGGTCTGGGTGTTTTCTATCTATCATATGTATATATTTACAAAAAAAAGTAGTATATGTATTAAATCCGTAATCTGGTACCCATAGCACAAGCATTAAGTTTAGTTTGGTACCAGAGGACGTTGTGTGAAAAATGTCCGTAAATATTTTATTTATTTATTATTTTTTATTTATATTGACAGCAATAGATAGTACATATAGCTTAACGGTAAAATCAAGGACTGCAAAGACAGCAATGGATCGTTTTTCCTTTTGTTTAATAGTAATAGATATTGATGAGGTTTAGTTAGAAAGAAAAAATAAATTTCGACAAAGTAGAAAATAAAACTGCGGGAACATACCTCATTTAACTCAAAACTTCAATAATTATAACTACGGAAATTTGTCTATCGGGTGAATATAATAATCTATTTATGAATTACACAGAAGTTTCAAAGGTCTCAGCCACGAATGATATAAATTTTTGATATTGTAATTTGAAAGTCATTTCAATAATCTAGAAGCAGGGATTAGCGTTTATGAATTTCATTAAACTCTGACCCGATCTAGATGGTACCAAATTCTTTCATAAGTAGTTATTGCCGGGATTTTATAATTTTGCCAGATCATATCATCTATCAAATTACAGACAGACAGTAGACCAGTGGTATGTCTACTATCCACTTTTTAATGCTAGCCAGTAAACTGTAGCTGGACATAGGCCTCCCCAAGAGAGCGCCACAACGAGCGGTCCCGTCATGGGGGTTAATGCCATAATCGCCACGCTTGGCAGGCGGGTTGGCGCAGTGGATGTTGTTAATACTCGAGGGAGTGCTGCTGCCCACTCCCCCGATATTCGTTCAGTCGGCTCTTTCGACTCCCATGGGTAGAGAGGGGTGGGACAATTCTAAAGCCGGCTCCACACGGCAACATGCATCATGCATCATGCATATATTAAATACAGTGCTGTTTGTAGTTATATCATATCTAGTGTGTATTGCGAATTTCATAATGCACAAAGACATCGAACAAAGAAATGAATGAAATTCGTTGCAGCACTGCTTCTAAAAGTCTAATGTAGAGGCAAATGTCGTATAATTTTATTAAACAATAGTTTTAAATATTTTTTATCTATATTTTAGCACTTGACCTACTCAGATACATTTTTTTTTGTGAAATGGTGAAAAAGAGAACTTTAGTGCGAGCAGGAATCGAACCTGCATCCCTTTCAATCCGGGAAAGTGCTGTAATCGCTAAGCCATCGCACTGACCACACCTGTCTTTACGACCCACTGCGTGATGTGGAGAATGGGTATGGCCGTTGGTTACAAATAATTTGTTCTTTAAAAAGTTTTTTTTTTTTATAAAATTATACAGACTTGTCTCCTGCGAAGTCTGCCATTCTGGGTGTGGCAAGCGTAGTGTACCAATAACTTATTTGTTCTTAAATCTCTTTCTTCAGATATTGATCTTAGACAAGATAGTCTTCAGGATGTTCATGAGACAACATCTGCAATTGTTCCAAGCCTTGAAAGCCAAACTAAAACAGAAGTATGGAACAAAGTTGAACGACGCACCAGTTTCGAATCTACTGGATCCTGATGATCTACCGTTGTCCCCTTAAACTTAATTTAAGCATTAACTTTTTTCGCCATTACTTCGTTTCTACATTTTATTTTAATTAAACCAGTTCTGAAAGTGAGCTCAGAGGTATATCAGCAAGCAAGAAGCCGTCGTAAATCTCTGTCTCTACCTCAAATTTTTATTGTTGTCAGACTACTAAACACTATAGGCTTAATGGCAGTAATCAAGTATCGCCAAAATATTGAAGTGATCTAATGAAATAGGATTCAAGGATTTCGAAAAATGTATTCATTCTTATTTTAATAGCGATATTAATAATATATTTGATAAAATAAACCTACAAAATACAACAATCCACCATGATAGCTTAAACACCAATCAGAGCGAATGACGTCACGCTTTAGTAAACGTCATTGTAGTGTCTTACATTATCTTTGACTCTAATGTTTACTGTTGCCGTACTGAGGCGTGACGTCATGACGAACGAATGATATCGGCGTGCGTACTATACACGTCAAAAACGTGAGTTTAAAATTTAACATTTAAATTTCATTTTATTGCACAAAAAAACAATAATTTTACAGAAAGATGATATATTTTTCACTTATTAGATATTTTTAAATATCATAGAATAGATTTTGAAAAACGGTCATCATGCCTATTCATTAATCATCTTTACAGTTTTTTAGGACCAATAGCTAAAGTCTACAATGTAATAAATAAGTTTTAAAAGACCTGGCCAATAACAGGCAGTCAGTTAAAATTAAAAGAAAATATTTTGTTTAGATTTTATTATGTGGATACTACAATAACAATCTTACTATCAAGTCGATTATCCATACTATTAAATAGTTATGTTTACATTGAATAAGATTTTAAAATAATTATGCATCGTTATAATTCTATAAACTACTATTTTACGTAGCATACTTCCTAGATAATAAGAAAAATAGTAAGTTTAAATAACGATTATTTGGTATGACTAGATATTGTTTTTATCTTAGATTAATAATATGTCTAGATTATGTGTCACTCTTCGAAAGGTCATAAAAAAACAGATGGGAAATATTATGCTAGTATGCGTGATTACGCTTGTACAATTTGTACTAGTGTGTGTGCGTAATGATACCAGTTACAGTGGCAGTTCTATTAAATTATGGGTAAATTTTGAAAAATAAACGGTCCTCTTGGCGTAGTCGGTAGTGTAACCTACTTCCGTGCACGAGGTCATGGGTTCCATTCCCACTCAGGACAAATATTTGTGGGATGAACACAGATATTTGTACTGCGTCTGGGTGTTTTCTATCTATTATATGTATGTTTTTACAAAGCAAGGTAATTATGTATTATATCCGTGATCTGGTACCCATAGCACTTGTGCTAGAGCTAAGCTTAATGCTTGCATTAAGTCCAAAGGACGTTGTGTGAAAATGTCTGTGAATATTTATACATTCTTATACTTAAAAAAGTTTTGTAGGTAAGTAAGTAAGTAATCAATTATAACTCTTTCTTTCTTTTTATTATTAGTCTCTCATAATCGTAGTTTTATCTTGAAATACCAGAATAATTCCTGTTCAATTGTAAACAAGTAAGTATTCTGAACTCAAAAAAAATCTCCACCATTCTGAAAATTTGTTTTTTTTTAAATTTCTGTCTGTTTATTCGCACATTGCGCAAAAACTACCGAATGCAGCTTAATACAACTTTTTTGTTCAATAGCGTTTAATTACACTTAAAAAATGATGTACTTACGTTTTATCCACTTATAAAACAATATTACAAACAAGTATTATTATAATTAATACCGAAAATGAAAACTGTGCAGTTTCATGAATCCTTTTCCAATTAGAATGTACGGAAATCCAATACTGTTTTTATGCTACGCTGTTAATGTTAAGATAGTTATAAAAAGTCTTTGTAATAAAAATAAAATAAATTTGCCGTGTGAGGCCGGCTTTAGAATTGTAGCACCCCTCTCCACCCATGGGAGTCGTAAGAGCCGACTGAGGGAATACCGGGGGGAGTGAGCAGCAGCACTCCTTCGAGAATTAATAACCATTAATATCCACTGCGATCAGCAACCCTTCTGCCAAGCAAGCGGCACTATTCCCTATTCTTGGGGAGGCCTATGTCCAGCAGTGGACGTTAAAAGGCTGATGGATGGAAAAATAAAATAAATAATTAAAAACAATAATAATGATAATGTTAGGTACTGTTTTATCTATTTTTGAATATCATTAATATTGCATGTTTATTCGGGAAATTTAAGTTCATAAACTGGTATCATCCAAAAAATTACGAACTTAAATTAATATACATATTTTCGGAATATTTGAATGACCTAATGAGCTAGTAATAGTATCAAATAATGTTACTAAATAATGATAGTAGATGATAGCTTTAGTGCTGCTTTTCCGATTTTTGTAGTTTCAGCACATTTTCATTACAGACGTTGACATTTTAAATGACACATTTTCGTTCCAATACAACCATATCAAGTGACGTCACGATTGACACTAACAGCATATGGATGAAAAGTTCACCCCCATTATTTTTGATGTGATCGAGACGCCGTGTGTCCATCTAGACATATTATTAATCTAAGGTTTTTATTCAAATTAACCAATTTATAAATACTCAACTATGAGAAATTGATTGGGCCAAATATGACTAGGTAGCTAACAATAGTCGAATAGATTAGTTTCAAATAATTTGTTGGCCAAAACAGTATGGCTGATATAATTATAATAATATTAATAATAAGATGGAATATATGTCTAAGAATATCAACTGATGTATTGTAGGTACATAATGTGCTTCTCTATTATATAAACAATAAAAATTACCTTCCAAAAAATGTTGTTTGGTAAAATAATCCTTCAATTTTATACAAACTACGGTTGCTTTTTATGTATTAGCAGAACATTGTCACTTGTTTTTCGATTATTAACTTATTATCAGTTTTGGTTGCATTTTTAACTTAGTGTCATCGTTCTTCTCTTTCTTTCTGTCTGATAGCGATAGAGTAAGTCTATTAACAGCGCTAAATAATCATTTTTTTTTATAAAATTGGGTATATTTAATAAAATATTTTCAATAAATCTTTAATGACAAAACATTGAGCAATGCAACAGTATTGTACACTAGTTGAGACTGACAATTGTGTATATCTTGTTGAAGACAAATAAAAGATTATTATTATTTGATATTCACGTCTATATTAAACGGTGAAAACATTATCTATCTATGTAAATGCATTTAATTCAGAGGGGTTCCGAAATTGGCACCGAATTCCTAGATTCCTATAAAGAAACATGGCGTTTACAAATTTTCTATTTGACTAATCTTTTTCATTTAATTAATCGTATAACATTTCGTAGTTACATTAACAAAATGTAGTTTTATGTGTATACGTTTGTAATCGGTTACTTACACAAAAACGATGTTTTGATTTTAATTTATTATTGTTCCAAGTAGAACTATTAAAAATAAAAAAACATTTCCCCTGATTTACAGCAAATAAGTACTAAGTCTAGCAAGCTGAAATTTTAAGATATGGAAGCATTAGATAAAACGGGATTTTGAAATAACATTACCGATCTTTATACCCATTTTCCTTTGTAATCTTATTGGAATTAATAACCAAATGCATTGCAAGCATTTTTAATCGGAATAGGGACTATTGTAATGATTTCTTTTATTTTACATTTAAATTGGTTTGTTACCTTAAATTATTATTGTAATTAAAAATAATTAGTTTACTGATAAAATAGCTGTTCTATTAACTTTTGGAGCAAATCCTGTGGAATTAGGTGCCTTACATATTAGGTACCTTATATAATACAATACCATAAACACCGCCTTAAATATATCAATTATCATAAAACTTGGCACGTTCAAAAATGTTATTACGGAGAAAGATTTCCGCTAATTTCTTATGTTGAATTGAGCGTTTAGAAAACTAAAATTTAATAACTAGTGAACCCGTTCCACTACTAACAAATGCTCCTAAGCAAGTGAAAGGGAACCACGGTCGTGTGCGTGGACAACTTGACTATGTACTGATAGATTTATGAAATACTTTTTCAATATCTGTTTGGTAAAACTTGTCAGTATTTGGCAACTTCAGCTGGGTGCTGCTAGTTATATATCTATCAGTACTTATATTTTTCAATGACGAAGTCTGCTTCTATCAAATCTGCTATCTACTTAAAATGGGTTTTCTCCAGGTTCATATCTTTATTAACTATTATCTTCATAGCTTTATTATCAATTACAACACCTTCTTCATCTATCCATGTATCTCCATCTATATTCTTCCAAATACCACTACTTGTGATTACTATATCTTCTAGGGAGTCATCATCTTCCCAAGTAACAGCATCAACTTTTATTTTAGGCACTAGACCAATACTTTCCACACTTTCTTCATTTTTTACGCCATTTGCATGTTCAGGCTCTTCGTGACCTTCTTTAGGAGCGGCGCTGACTTGGTCAAGATTTTTCTGAAACTTCGCAGCTCTAAACTTCCATCTATCTAAGTTCTTCAAAGCCATGATATATAATGGTTCGGTTTTCGGTAAAATTATATGCAGGATTTTATAGCAAGGGACACATATTTGGCTGAGGAAGCCCACCTAGAAAATGAAAATTAGTAATTTGGATTATTATTAAATTGCTATCTAGTTCAGTATAATATAAAAATTAACTGTTGCCATCAGTTTTGCATGCGTGGAGTCATCTGAAATATGTGTAAGTACCCAAAGAGGAGCAATATTTTATAACTGCTTCACTGGTGCAGTGCTAGTGTGAGTCACTACTGATCATGAGGTTACGGGTTCGATCTGCGAGTCAGCAATGTTATTGAGCTTTATCATAAAAAGAAAAATACTCAGTAGCAGCCCGGAGTTTGGAAATATGCCCGATAGACGGCAATAGGCCCGCGCCCTATTACGTGGGACCTATTACGTGGTTGGCGAAGCATGGTGTGTAATAAAACACCTGTGCCTACCCCTTCGGGGATACAGGCGTCAGACTGTTTTTTAAACCTAGTTGCTTCAAATGAAAAACTAGATAATTAACAAAACTATATATATACGTGCATAAAGCTGTAACAGAGTTATCTCTGAGACTCGGAGAGTCTGTACATTATTAGTATTAAGGCAACTCTGAATAAAAAATATTTTTTTAGAATTGCCTGTTTGTCTTTTTGTTTGTTCGGGCATTATGCAATAGCTGAATGGATAACTGAAATAGGTTTCATTCCAAACGTATTTTGTTTGATAGCTATTATAGTATACATTTTATCCCGCTACTATACCAGGAACCTGAGATATAACCTAAAAACTAGTTTTTGGTGGGCAAAAGCTAATAAATAATAAATATGATAGTTTGAAAATATTTAGATAGAAGTTCTTATTTAAAAAACTCTACACCAGCATTAGTAAATTGTTACCCTTTTTTTTTGTTTTGTTAAGGCGTGAAAAAATGTTCCTAACCGCACACCCTGTCGTTCGGGGCAACGAACAGGGTAGTGTGGGGCCTTCACCCACTAAAGAAACCCGCCGTGTGCCGTCTCTCCGCCTTTATTGGCGGGCCACTGGAACTATGTTACATTCCTTCGGTGGTCCGTCGGCGGCTTACCCTTTCGGGTACCCTCTACTGAGCGACGCATCCGCAGAAGAGTGTCGCACCTTCCCCGGAGGCCTTGCGAATGGCGGACGTTCCCCGGTCCATCCACCCGCAGCCTCAGCTAGGGCGGCATGAGGCGCAAGTACCTGCCTGCGCCGCCCCGGTCGCTGGCGGCGGTTCGGGTCAGAGGAAGAATCCTCCTCCCTAGCCCTCTCCGCCGCTTCCTTCCGCGAGACAACCTCCTCGCAGAAGTAAATTGTTACCCTAGGGGTGAAAGTAACTTATTTAGTCCCGATACGGGGATTGGCGCCCTCGCTGCGCTCTGGCGCCTATAGTTCGAGGGACTAAATAAGTCTTTAACCCGAGGTAAACACTGTGCTTTTCATTACGAATATAAGGAAAGTAACAATAAAAAAACATGAAAAAATGAGTGAATTTTAATTTACATCAACTGCTGAGATAATTAATTATTTCAAGTTTTTTTTTGGCTGGCCAGCATTACAGCCATTATTTTTCATTTTCAACATTGAAAAAATGGTAAAATATTTTACCCAAATCTATATTATTATCAAGAAATATTTGAAAGTAAATTATAATAGGTGTTCGTTAAAAAAAATCTTTATTTAATACTTAACTTTGTTATTTCAATTAAACATCGCGCTGTGATTGAGTGGTTGTAGTAAGTTAGAATAAAGTTCAATAGAAATGTGAAAATAGAACTAGTTGTTTTTAAATAATTTGACAGCTGTCAGTTGAAAACGATTCTCCCTAGGGCTGAAACGCATTACTTTCAACCCGCTCCTCAGGAAACTTCAAACCTACTTACCGAGTATGAGTAATGAAATAGTACATTGTTACCCTAGGGGTGAAAGTAACTTAATTAGTCCCGAGACGGGGTATGGCGCCCTCGCTGTGCTCGGGCGCCTATAGTTCGAGGGACTAAATAAATCTTTAACCCGAGGTAAACACTGTGCTTTTCATTACGAATACAAAGAAAGTTACATTAAAAAAACATGCAAAAATGAGTGAATTTTGATTTACATCAACTGCTGAGATAATTATTTATTTAATTTTTTTTTTGTGGCCGGACAGCATAACAGCCATTATTTTTCATTTTCAACATTGAAAAAATGGTAAAATATTTTAATCAAATCTATATTATTTTCAAGAAATATTTGAAAGTAAGTAAATTATAATAGGAGGTCGTTAAAAAAAATATCTTTATTTAATACTTAACTTTGTTATTTCAATTAAACATCGCGCTGTGATTAAGTGGCTGTAGTAAGTTAGAATAAGGTTCAATAGAAATGTGAAAATAGAACTAGTTTTTTTTTAATAATTTGACAGCTGTCAGATGAAAACAATTCTCCCTGATCCTACTATCTACTTTCCGAGTATGAGTAATGAAAATACAGTTTTCACCACACATTTTCACTTTTTTAAAAATGAACTTATGATTTTTAGCAAACTTGTCCTTTAGTTGTTACAGAAATGTATTTACCTGACTAGAAGGCTGTTCGTCCGGCTTGTTTCTATCCATCATAGGCAAAGGAACCCTCCCAGCGGCCCTCTCTTTGTCTCCTTGGTCATAAAACTCTTCAAATATAACCTCCACGGTCTTTATCTGGATTTCCCAAGGCTTGGCTGATGCGGATAAATCAGCAGCTGTCATCGATATCGCCAAAGCCAATTCTCTAAAAGTTATTTATTATGTTTATACGAGCCCCGATGCAAAATAGTTCGTCTAGTATGGAAAGTAGTGCAAAGCGTGAAATATAGAAAGTTAATATTGGTAAAATAATTAAGAACGTTTAATGAAAAGTAAACCAGAATTTGAGGAACATTTTAAAGTTTATTTTAACATAACTGAAATTCTTTCATGACTTTACTTAACATAATAAATTAAAAAAAATATTCTAAAAAACATAACGCAAAAGTATTCGTCTACCCTTGTCACTCACGCAAAATAGTTCGTCTACCACTTAGTTGTGTCGCCTTTGCTCTCAATGACAGCTTTAATGCGAAGAGGCAGCCAACGCTGCACACTCCTCAGGCGTAATTGACTTCCAGACAGCCAAGAGTTTAGCCTAAGTCACTCTTCGATCTTGATGGATTTTTACGGAGAACTTTTTTCATTTTCCACCATAAGGTTTCGATCGGCGACAAGTCCGGGCTGTTAGATGGCCATTCGATTGTAGGGATGCTTTTCGCCAGTAGCCATGTCTTTGTTGTCCTTGCAGTATGGCAGGAAGCACTATCCTGTTGAAAAATGAAGGAATCTTGATGCTTAAGTGACGGAATAAAGGGCAATAAATTCTCTTCCAAAAGGTTTTGATACCTTGCAGCCTTGATAGAACCATCCACAAACTGCATACCACCAACACCTTGTGTTCCTGTGTGCTCCATATCATAAGAGACGCCGGAAACTTCAATTTGCGTTTGAAACAATCGGTATGAAATGCCTCATTTTTGTTCCGAATCACGTTTTTCCTTTCATCGCCGACTGTCACTTCAAATTTGGACTCGTCACTCCAAATGATACTACGCCACTGATCGGAAGTCCAATTTAAATGATCACGAGCAAACTTTAACCTCTTTTTCTTTTGTACAGCAGTCAACAGTGGTTTCTCCTTAGCGGTGTAAAATCCGTAACCCATTCTTTTTAGGACTCTTTTATCAACTGAGACGTCTTTGTGAATCATGTCCTTCCATTGCACCGTGAGTTCTCCAGCTCGAGCATGACGATTATTTTTGATAATTTTCTTCAGGATTCTGTTTTCTACTGCACTTGTGATGCGTGGTCGACCAGTTTTCTTCAAACAAGAAGTCGTTCTATTCTGTTTATAGTGCTAAATGATAGATTGGACTGTAGACCTGGGAAGTATCAAGTCTTTAGATATTTGGTAAATTGATTTGCCAGCATCGACCCCACAAACTATTCGCTTTCGAAGCTCTTCATACACAAGTGACCCATTGTTATTTGAAAACTAATGAAAAAAACTGAAATTTTCAGTATTTATACTGTCTCACTTTTACAAATTTAAATTATGCAACATAATTGTACTAAGAAGGAATAATCTTATTTAACTCACCAATAGACGAACTCTTTTGCATCGATTAACAATTAGACGAACTATTTTGCTTATAACTTCTTCGAATTTAAACAGGATATGTATAAATTTAAAAAGCTAAAATAGTTTATTGGTTAATAATTAAAAAATGGCATAAGTAACGCGACATGTGATAGTAGAAAAGCTTAATATTTTATATAGATGTACAAAAATAATGAAGTTAGAAAAAATCACACAGAGAAAATTTCACACTAGACGAACTATTTTGCATCGGGGCTCGTAATACCGAGAACATCTACTATACTGCACCTACATAAAAATCGGTCCAGCCGTTTTTTAATTTTTACAATCGTACTCAAATATTTATTTATATACCTATATAAGTATAGATAAATACGTGATAAAGTCTATACGCGCATTATAGTGTTTAGCCTGAGTTGTACCAGCTGTTGCCAGCCGCTGTCACGTGTTTAATCCCGACTCCACGACCACTGAAGTAATGTAATATAGTTCCAGTGGGCCGCCAACACAGGCGGAGAGACACAGCAGGCTTATTTAGTGGGCGAGGGCCCCACACTACCCTGTCCGTTGCCCCGAACGACGGAGTGTGCGGTTAGAAACATTTTTTTCCACCTTAACAAAAAAAAGGTGCGCATTTTTTAGCATTTGACATGCTCAGCTACTTTTTAAAGTACAAATTATTTGTGAATGAGGAAAACTATAAAAAAATCACGCCATCATATATAGTATGAATTTTAATTGCAAAATTAAACTTACTATATTGGATTAATGCATGTAAATGCATTCTGATAGATGGCGTTGGTCGCAAAGGCAAATGTGATGAGAAAATTGGGTATTCCCGAAAGGTTAGTGCTGTAGCTCAGTGGCTTAGAGCACTTCCCCGGATTGGACGGGATGCAGGTTCAATTCCCGCTCGCGCTAAAGTTATTTTTTTCCTCATTCACAAATAATTTGTACTTTAAACAGGATTCTATTTCATATTTTCACACTTTGTGTTCTATTATTGTGTTCTAATTCATATTTTCAAACTTTGTTTTCGAATAGGTATTATCTTTATATATATATTATTATAATTCTACTGTGCGTGTGTATGTCACTGAACTCCTCCTAAACGGCTGGACCGATTTGAATTAATTTTTTTGTATGCGTTTGGGTGGCGCCCTGGGTGGTTTAGATTTACATTTGGATCCGGTAGGTGGCGCCACAATAGGATTTCAGGACTTTTTCTGCTAGTCGGTAGTGTAACCGACTTCCGTGCACGAGGTCGTGGGTTCGATTACCACTCAGGACAATTATTTGTGTTATTTTGTGTGTTTTCTATCTATTGTATGTATGTATTTACAAAAAAAAGTAGTATATGTATTATATCCGTAATCTGGTACCCATAGCACAAGCGTTAAGCTTAGTTTGGGACCAGAGGACGTTGTGTGAAAAATGTCCGTGAATATTTATTTATTATTTATTTATTTATTATTTATTTGTGAATGTTTGAGTAAGTACCGGGATGGTTTAGATTCACATTTGGACCCGGTAGATGGTGCCAATATAGGATTTCAGGATTTTTTTCTTGAATTTTTTCTAATGTGAAAAGATATACCTATCTAACGAATACAAACTAAACGCCAATTTTTGGACAGGACAACGTCTGTTGGGTCCACTAGTGCATTATAATTCATGACGAAAATATATCGTGGACTCGCGCATATCCTGCATCCTTATTTAAAGTTATGAAGGGAAAGGAGGTCGTTCGTCGACGTTGTGACGCAATGTTCTGATACCAGGGTAGTGATCCATTTAGCGTGACGCAATTTATGAACAGTAAAGCTTATTCCGTGTGGTGACGGATTAAGAATACAAGTATCACCACCCCATTCTTTCCCACGGGTGTCGTATGAGGCGACTAAGGGAAGTAAGCAATTATCATCCATTCCATGACTGGTGGTAGGGCTGGGTACCAAGTGGGAGTACTCACTTGGTATCGGGCCCGAAAGGGTTTGTACCACCATCCCCCGTGTGACCGGCCATGAAGCACTTCGTTGCGTTTTGGCTGTAGCAGGAGATAGCCGTTTATATTTCATTTCATATCTGTGAAATGAATTGGAGTAACCGACATAGCCCGCCGGGTCAGCATGCTGAAGTGGCAATGGGCAGGCCACATCGCTCGACGAACCGACAACCGTCGGGGAAGAAAGGTACTCGAGTGGCGACCGCGAATTGGACGGCGCAGTGTAGGACGGCCTCCCACCAGGTGGACCGATGACCTGGTCAAAGTCGCAGGCATTCGTTGGATGCAGGCGGCGCAGGACCGTTCGCTGTGGCGTTCCCTTGGGGAGGCCTATGTCCAGCAGTGGACGATGAAAGGCTGATGGATGGATGAAATGAATTGGTGAGCAACGGCTTGACAATACTCTCGGTATAGTCGAGTCCTTGGACGACGGTTACCATTTACCAACAGATGGACTGTGGCTCGTCTGCCACTACATGCAATAAAAAAGAAAACTAAAGGATTTTGGAGAATATGGAGGTTTTATATAGATATAGCCTATCTATCTAGTCTCTCTATGTAGTCTATCTTACCTGTGAGTAGCCAAATCCCAATCAAATTCAGAGGTATCATTAAGGAAAAGCTGATTCAACTTCTCAATGTTGACAAAGAATTTAGCCAAGTCGGTAGCCAGGATGCAGTGTTTCATGAATCCAAGGATCTCCTTGTAATCCCCGTTGTTGATGTGGGAGAAAATATTGTGGCCATCCTAACAAATAAAAAAAAAACAGTTTAATAGTCTCCTTTCTAAATACTCACTGTAAAGATGATGGAATGGTTTAAGTACCCTACACCCGAGTGTTAGGGGTTCGATTACCATACAGGTACAACTCTGTGTGATCCGCAAAATTGGTTGTTCCGAGTCTTGGTTACTTTATGTCCGTTTAATGGTATGTTTGTAAAGTACCGCGCGCTACAACTTAATAAAGGGTGGTGACTTTAAAAAGAAGATAAAATCATAGTTTATTGCTATATAAAGCAACTGTGAAACAAAAGCTAGCTATTGTTATTAGGCGAAATAATACATACAATATTATAATAAGTTTATGAAAAAATATATATTATATCTTGCGTTGATGTCGCTGACCCCTCTCCGTTGTATACTCGTATTACACAAACAACCTTTGCTACTTTTAAATATCTCTTTCCAATTAATTATTAAAATTGGTCACTCAGTTAGTTTATGGGTTTGATTTTCCCAAATATTAGCGCCTTTTTTACACCTTTAGGGAGAAAATTTCCAAGAATTCCTTTCTTTGCGGGCACTCATTTTTTTGTTGTTAGCGCGGGAAAAAATGTTCCTAACCGCACACCCCGTCGTTCGGGGCAACGAACAGGGTAGTGTGGGGCCCTCACCCACTAAAGAAACCCACCGTGTGCCGTCTCTCCGCCTTTATTGGCGGGCCACGGGAACCATATACATTCCATAAATTTTCAATACAATTTATATCATTTATACTTTCTGAGATTATATATGACTCCTTGAGATAGCTCAAGTGGCAGAGTGTGTAGACTGCTGTTCCAGAAGACGCGGGTTTAATTCGCCCTCGTACTTATAATTTTCTATTTCACATTTTTACGCTCTGTGTTGCAGCAAACATCAAACACAATAATTTATTACCTCTTGAACAATTCCGTTGATTTTGTCCTTAATTGATTAAGTTACAACTTACGTTCAATATGCTAAGGTTTGAAGAGCTACGAGCAATATTTTTGACTAACCTGTTGCAGTATAGTGACCGTGATGTTAAAATGATGGTGTTCTAACGTAGAAGTGGTGTACATCGCTGCTAAAGGCGAGGCGATCTCGCTCATATACTTGTTGGTATACCCACGATGATCTAGATCGTGACACAGGCAAGCCACGAACAGGGCTAATTTCTAAAACATTATATTGAAGTATTTGTAAAACTGTTGCTTTTGTGGAATCTTTAGTATAACATTTTTCTAACAACCGATTTAAGCACAGCATCACGCCTATATTTCATTCCCCGAAGGGGTAGACAGAGGTGTATTACACACCCACAATTCGTCAGCTATATTTAAGGGGTCGAGCCTTTTGCCGTCTACCGGGCACATTTCCAAACTCCGGGCTGCTACTGAGAATTTTTATTTTTACGAAAAAGCTCAATGGCGCCGCCCGACCTAGGGATCGAACCCGAGACCTCATGATCAGCAGTCGCTTACACTACCGCTGCATAGAGGCAGTTAAACAAACTAAAATTTATGTTACATTGAAAAGAGTAATTTGGCTTGAAGTGTCAATTGAACTTATTTCTAACTTTGACTTTATGCTCAGATCCTGAGTTGTAGCGTTCAAAAGACATTCTCAAGAATTGAACCAACTTATAGAATGGAAAAGGGTCAGCTAAATCTGACCGGTAGTCCCAGAGATTAGTGTTTCAGTAAAAAAACCTTTGTTAACTTAGAGATAAATAACGTAACATTAATCATGAAATTTAGTAAACACTAGCCCACTAGCTCCGCCGCAGCCAAAAGCTAATATTTAGGTTCCCGTTATAGTAGCGGGATAAAATGTAGGTATACCAGTTTTTAAGTCTAATCAAGAGCTATCAAATAAAAAAATTGCATCGAAGTCCGTTTGGTAGTTTTTTGATTATGCCAATAAAAAATAGATAAACAGAGAGTAGAGATATTTTATCTAAAAAAATCGCTTAGTGCTCAGACACGCTTATAAAGCCTAGTACAGTCATTTTTTCTCAAAAATCTTAAATGAATACACACAGCATAGCTCTGTTACAGCTTAATGATAGTTAGGAGCAGGATAGGCAGATGAGCTGGAGCTAGGATTTTGTGGGCAGCGTGTGCAGATGAGATTTAAAACTGTTTCAGCGCTGGGGAAGCCCACAGTAATAATAAAAATAATTAAATCGTGAGTAATGTCAAATAATATATGTCGAAATGCGATTTCTGTGGAGAATCTGTGGAGTGAGGGTGACTGACCCCATTCGTAACGACGACGTAAGAGAGTGAGTAGGTTTGAAAGAGAGTATTGGTGTAAAGATGCTAAAGGGAATGCTCCGATGGTTCGGACATGTCGTAAGAATGCCGGACGAGCGACTGGTTAAGAAGATATACAATTAAACACAAAGTGAAAAATGTGAAATCGAAAATAACAGTCAGGAGCAGGATTTGAACCTGCATCTTCTGGATACCGTCCAGATGCTTTACCAATTCAGCCATCCTGACAATTGCTCCTGACTGCTAATTTCGATAACACATCATACTTAACGTCTTTGGGTGACGCCTGCGCCATCTGTCGGAAGTATTTTCATACATTATACCGACCAGGTAAACTTAATTTTACAATTAAGATTTTACCTAATATTGACGCAAACCCTTTAAATATTTAGATATTTTTATATATATTTTTAGCATTTGACATGCTAAGCACTATACATTAAACACAAAGGGAAAAATGTGAAATCGAAAATATATGAAAATACTTCCGACATATGAAAATACTTCCGACAGATGGCGCAGGCGTCACCCAAAGACGTTAAGTATGATGTGTTATCGAAATTAGCAGTCAGGAGCAATTGTCAGGAAGGCTGAATTGGTAAAGCATCTGGACGGTATCCAGAAGATGCAGGTTCAAATCCTGCTCCTGACTGTTATTTTCGATTTCACATTTTTCACTTTGTGTTTAATGTATAGTGCTAAGCATGTCAAATGCTAAAAATATATATAAAAATATCTAAAAAGATATACAATGCGAAAGTGGAAGGATGTAGGTACAGAGGGAGACCGAGACTCACCTACCTAGACTAAATCGGTCATGTATTAAGGAAGGTGGAGTCAGGAGTCTCCAAAACCGGCGAGCGTGTATGAAGAGAGTTATGAATGTTGAAGAAGCGAGAGATGTATGCAAGAATAGAGCCTCTTGGCACTCTGTTCTCTCTGCCTACCCCGCAAGGGAAATGGCGTGATGATAAGTAAGTAAGTATTGTCAAATATAGAGAACTTTCTCTAAATGTCGCACGCACTGTCACAGGAGCGGGATAGGGGCGATCGCTCTCTTCCCAGCGAGGTGGCCAGGTGGCAGGTCGATGCCCACCGAGCTGCCATAGCCCGTTGGAGGTCACGGCATGAGTCGCCCGTTGAACCGTAGCAAAACATCAAAATCCGTTCAGTAGTTTTTGCATGATGGGCGAACGAACAGAAAGACAAACAGACAATAAATTAAAAAAAATGTTTTGTGTTTAGACTTCAGACAAAATAGCCTTAATAATTTTTTTTTTAAATATCATAAATTTACACAGCTCTTTTACAGCTTTATAATAGTCAGGATATAGTCCGTATCTCCGCATAAAAAGAGCATTAAGCTACTTATAATCTCAGGAAAATGAATGGTTCGAAAAATGTATGGATTCTCACCATATTATAATTAAAACGTTTCATGTAATCATTCTTCAATATGACATACATGGTGTGAGCAACCGTCCATCCATGATCAAAGTTATGATAAGGTACAGTTCTGTAATTCTTCTTCACAGTCAACACGAATCTTGTGAGTGTACTAAGATCAAAATTAGTCAAGGCAAAAAGATCACTAAACATTTCAATGAAGCTTTTACATTTCTGAAATTCATCCAATTGAAACGGATCTAGATAATAATTGGTAAGGTCTACTTCCGTAGCACGTTGGTCACTCAACATGGCTGCTACTTCCCCTTCGCGGCAAGTATTGTGGTAGCTTAAAACTTCAAGAGCTACTCGGTACTTTTGTTCTTTTATCATGATTCTGTCGTACAGTCTGGCATGATGGAGAGCTAGGCCGAAGAATGTTGAGAATATCTCAAAAGCCACTTCATCTTCTTGCCCAAAAGTATTGTTGTCTCGCTTATTCACCATCTGTACTACGCCTATTACTCTACCTTCCAATTTCACAGGCATGCAAAGGATGCTATCTGTTTTATAACCGGTCACTTCGTCGACTTCCCTGAAAAGTAAAAATATGTGTTACCATAAAATACGCAAGTCAAACATCGTGGAAATAAAAAACAGGACAGTATAAGCCTCTTTTTAAATCCATTCTCTTAACTAACAAGATTGACTTTATTAAGCCCACTAGCCTTTGCCCGCGGCACCGCTGCAGTCAAAACCTAGCTTTTGGGTGATATCTCGGGTTTCCGATAGCGGATATATAGCGGGATAAAATATATACCAATTATTATTAAATAAAATAAGTTGCATTAAAATCTGTCCTGTAGTTTTTAATTAAACAGATAAACAGACAAAAAAATTAAAAAAAAAAGGTTTTGAGTTTAGACACCCCTATATAGCCTAAAAATTACAGTCATTTCATCTCAAACATCTTAAGTGTGCTGTGTCTGTAACAGTTCTGTTACAATCTATAGTTAGGATTCTCAAAATTTATCCTTTCTTTAAACAAACGTTTTTATAATGAAAGCACACTACAACAAATGAATGCACGGATTTGTCATAAATAATTGATCACCTAACTTTAACCCTTCTCAAGTTTCAAGCGATTTTTTTCTCTACTTTTCTTTTGTTTCATAACTGTTTTTCTGTATATTCGGTTCTATTATAATTGAGATATACGGCACGTTTTGGTCTAAGAACACTCGTTAGAATGACGTATTTCATTCGAGTGACTATAATGACTTAAATTGCTTAGGTTGGAGGGAAGATGTAAGCATTAAATAAACTAAATAATAATGAAAATTGTGTTGCATGACACGTAAAAATGCTTTTCATTATAAAATAATTACAAAATTGGTTGAACAAAATATTCTATTCACAATTATTTGTTAATTATTATAAAAAATACGTTTTGAAATTAATAAGTAACATTCACAATATACACTTTATAGAAGTTCAACGTGTTTAATGGTTTAAAATGATTAGAATTTTTTTTAAATCACCTTGTAGAGACGTTTATACGTAAAATCATATAATAGGTGATTTTAATATTATTGTGGATGAAATACCGGAGAAGCGGACTAGTACCAACATCTTTTAAGGACAACATCCTGCGCTATTTAGTTATTCTTGTATCATGTGAGTCTTTACAAACATATCATGACGGACACTCTTACCTATTGAATCTCGGGTCAGAGTAAGCGTCCGGAATGTTCATAGTTTCTCCAGACAAAGCAACATGTCCTGCTATTCCACGATTAATGGGCATTCTGATCTCTTTCTTCTCCATGTCTCTCTCATGACCTGGTTCGAATTTCAAATCGAAGACCGTGGAGACTAGCTCAAAGTTCCTATAGTCTACGAGGAAGAGAGAGGCCCGATCTGCGTTTACGAGACTCTGAGCGAATTCCAAGATTCTTTTGATCAGTTGATCCAAAGATACCATTTCTTCAAAAATTGCTCTGTGAAATTAAATTTATATTATCTCTACGCTCCTCTCTATTCATTCTAGTTTTCATATATCGTGGTGTTTGTTTCTCTGCCACTAAGTTTAAGATTGTAATTATACTTAGACAACACCCTGCACTAAGGAATAATCTGTACTGCATGGGGAGCATTACAAATATACAATTTTTCGGAGATTCAGAACAACCACTTGTGGATCACACAAAGAGTTATCCTGTGTGGGAATCGAATCCACAGCACTCCAGCAGAAGGTCCGTTGCTAAACCACTCATCTGCTCTAATGAAGTCACAGTGACAGCTTGGTAGGGAACTTGTTTTTAAGTTTGTGTACCTATTGTATTTAAATATAAGTAATATTTAGGTTTGTAAATTAGTGTAAGCTGTAAATAAATATTTATGTTTCTTTATTGATCACAACACCTCAGGTAAACACTGTGCATTTAACTTGACCTAATATTATTTTAAGTCAGAGCTAGAGAGGCTCTAGCTTAAATATAAGTAATATTTAGGTTTGTAAATTAGTGTAAGCTATAAATAAATATTTATGTTTCTTTATTGATCACAACACCTCAGGTAAACACTGTGCATTTAACTTGACCTAATATTATTTTAAGTCAGAGCTAGAGAGGCTCTAGCTTAAATATAAGTAATATTTAGGTTTGTAAATTAGTGTAAGCTGTAAATAAATATTTATGTTTCTTTATTGATCACAACACCTCAGGTAAACACTGTGCATTTAACTTGACCTAATATTATTTTAAGTCAGAGCTAGAGAGGCTCTAGCTTAAATATAAGTAATATTTAGGTTTGTAAATTAGTGTAAGCTGTAAATAAATATTTATGTTTCTTTATTGATCACAACACCTCAGGTAAACACTGTGCATTTAACTTGACCTAATATTATTTTAAGTCAGAGCTAGAGAGGCTCTAGCTTAAATATAAGTAATATTTAGGTTTGTAAATTAGTGTAAGCTGTAAATAAATATTTATGTTTCTTTATTGATCACAACACCTCAGGTAAACACTGTGCATTTAACTTGACCTAATATTATTTTAAGTCAGAGCTAGAGAGGCTCTAGCTTAAATATAAGTAATATTTAGGTTTGTAAATTAGTGTAAGCTGTAAATAAATATTTATGTTTCTTTATTGATCACAACACCTCAGGTAAACACTGTGCATTTAACTTGACCTAATATTATTTTAAGTCAGAGCTAGAGAGGCTCTAGCTTAAATATAAGTAATATTTAGGTTTGTAAATTAGTGTAAGCTGTAAATAAATATTTATGTTTCTTTATTGATCACAACACCTCAGGTAAACACTGTGCATTTAACTTGACCTAATATTATTTTAAGTCAGAGCTAGAGAGGCTCTAGCTTAAATATAAGTAATATTTAGGTTTGTAAATTAGTGTAAGCTATAAATAAATATTTATGTTTCTTTATTGATCACAACACCTCAGGTAAACACTGTGCATTTAACTTGACCTAATATTATTTTAAGTCAGAGCTAGAGCCTCTCTAGATCTGAATTAAAATGAAATATTTACGATACAATAGCTAACTCTATTTCTATTATTTTATTTACATGCCAGATTCTGCGTCCACATGAACATCAGAATATAAACAGTCGTATTCATTACCGCTATGTAAAAATACTATCCTACAGGAGCCATTCATTTTTCCAGGTTGAAAGTAACCTATGTTCTTTATTGGGCACAAGTTATTACATATGTAAGGTTAGTATTTGTGTCGTTAGTCTTACTTGACAACGTCCAGAAGGAAACCCGACATATTGCTCTCCCTCTTCTTGCTGAGATACTTGTTGCAGAAGTGTAGAGAAAAGCTTCCCAATACTAAGCAGACAGAGCAGATATCTTCATCATTATCCATAAACCTGTTCTCAATCCTCCACATTTCGATGACGTAAGATGTCTTCCCGGTCTTGGAGAGGATCGGTTGATACATTACATGATTGGCTTTTTTCTATCAATGAAAAAGTCAGGTTATCTAATTTTTAATGAAAAAGGCTACGCGCATTGTCGTATGCGAGCGTCATGTGTTAGAACACATATAACTACGTGTACATCAACGGCTTATAGAAAGAATCATTTGACGTTTTACAAATCTAATAATAATAATAAATAAATATTCACGGACATTTCACACGAAGTCCTCTGGTCCCAAACTAAGCCTTAACGCTTGTGCTATGGGTACCAGATTACGGATATAATACATATATTACTTTTTTTTTGTAAATACGTACATATAATAGATAGAAAACACCCAGACGCAGTACAAATATCTGTGTTCATCACACAAATATTTGTCCTGAGTGGGAATCGAACCCACGACCTCATGCACGGAAGTCGGTGTCACTACCGACTACGCCTCGAGGTCCGTCAAAAATATATTACGCGGGTACAAGCAGTACCCGCGTAATATATTTACGCTGGTACTGCTTGTACCCGCGTAATATATTTTTGAGTATATTTTTTGAGGGAAGTAATTATTGGCAGAATTGGGTACCAATACCAACCCGCCGGCGGACCACTGAAGTAATGTAACATAGTTCCAGTGGCCTACCAATACAGGCGGATAGACGGTACACGGCGAGATTATTTAGTGGGTGAGGGCTCCACACTGCCCTGTTACCCCGAACGACGGGGTGTGCGGTTAGGTGCATTTTTTCCTGCCTTACATAAAAGGATGGATACCAAATAGTCCATGAGTGGTGGTTCCCATTCACCTTCAGATGAGGCTAGTTTCCCATATGCAAAATAATATCTCGTGCTCTTAATAAGTATAGTTTGCGATGTAATATAGCTACTTACATCGCAAACTTAGAGCTCAGACAAACAGCTCAGAGCGTTGAACGATTGGACATCCTATTCCTTTTCACTTGGTATAGTATTCACATCTCATAGGATTGTATGACTACAAGTAATAAGGAACAAAATTTTTATATATAATAGGTTCCATAACTATTTTCACTGGCTTTCGAAACCGAAATGCGGTTAGGAAAACATTATACTTAAAACTCTGCATCTAATTTCTTTATTTTCGTCTGTTAGATGAATAGAGGGAGAAAATATACCCACCACATTCTTCTTAAAAGCCACCAAAAGATCTTGAGGTATTTCAGGAAAACGTTGCTCGTCATGGGTTCTGGAGACCCGCCGGCAGCGACCACTCTTTGCTATTTCAAGTACTAGGTCCACATACTCAGGTTTGGCGCGTACTAAGCTTTTAGAAGCTTCATGTTGAGGTGACTGTATAGAAAATAACAACATCACCTTCCAAGCGCTATCTCAAGAATTGTTAGGGTCGCTTCTAATCGGTTTTAGCTGACCCGCGAATATTAACACAAAAAGCCTTTGTGAACAAGGTTTAAATAATACCATCACAATATCACCGTTTTTATGAAGAATTGAACAGTGGTAGTACCTACCCAAGATAGAAATTAAGATTCAGAGTATTTGGATTAAAAATTATAAAACCTAGAATGTCGTCTAATAGGTACTATACTAGTGTACTTAGTACTTTTTTCTTTTTGTTTAGGCGGAAAAAAATGTATATTATTTAACTAAAATATTTGTAACACAAAAACGTAACTAGAACTTTATTCCAAACTATTGAATTTCAAACATATAATAATAAAACATATATAAGTAATCTGTTATTTGCGTCGGGACTCTAAATAAGATGGTAAATATATTTTAAGCTTTAAACGTAACAGCTTTTAAATATAGTTATTATATTCTCATTATTGTATTGTGTCGCACGGTTTTTATCTGTTTTTTCAAAATGGTCATAATCGAGATACGTTTTTGTGTTACTAAGGGCACGACATGTGACTGCCTATTTGGCGTTACTAAAGGGACAGCGACTTTAAAATACAACTGAAGTGAGAAGGCCTATTACAACCTGTTATCATTTAATAGGCGGTTCACAAATTGGCGTTACTTTTTGGTCACTCATCTGGTGACAGCCGAGCGAAAGTTGCTTAACCTTACTGATAGCTCTAGCGGCAAGCGCAAATTCAGGTTACATTGATAGACTTTTAAATCTAATCCCCACAAACTTATAAATAACGCACAAGTGATTAAATATCCCTATTTCACGAATTTGAGAAGTTTAGTGTCAGAGACAAACTCGCAATGGTACTGGAGATCGTTACTAAATGAGCTCGTAAATTTCCTAGTCTACCTCATAGTGACACCCCATGTCGTAGGATAGGTCTTTCAAAAATATTGTGGGTTAAAAAATTCTTTAAATAAGGTGTCCGTTTGTGAAATGCTAAGCCTATAGCGCCAAATTTAGTTATAGTCAAGTGTAATAAAAAAAATGTGGGGTGTTTAATAAAAATCTTTATCATACCACGTCAGCTGCGAAATACTGCACAAAGGTGGGGTGGTTAGGATACAGTTTGTAGACCCTGTACGCGTCGACACCGACTGAAGAACATATGTAGCTAGCTAGCTGCCACAGTACCATATGCTCTGCAGGATCATCCTTCAGGGCATTCAGAAGTGCCTGTGAATTAAAATAATTAATTTTCAAACTGGACCACAATGAATGCAGGTCACTTACAAATACAACAAAAACTTCTAAAATATTGAAGCTAACTTTGTGAAATAAGACTAAATGGTGACGGACTAAGAATTCAAGTGTCACCACCTCATCAATTCCCGCGGGTGTCGTACAAGGCGACTAAGGGAAGTTAGCAATTATCACCCATTGCATTACTGGTGGTAGGGTTGAGTACGTTGTGGGAGTACTCGCTTGCTATCAGGCCCGAACACTCGTTTCCCGGTACCACCGTCTGCCGTGTGACCGGTTATGAAGCACGTCAGTGTGTTTTGGCTGTAGTAGAAGTCGTTTATTCTATCATTTCATATCTTACAAATGGTACGCAGCGGCTTGATAATACTCTCGGTATAGTTGAGTCTATGAGTGACGGTTACCAATTACCATCAGGTGGGCCGTGGCTCGTCTGCCATTATTAGCAATAAAAAAAATGGAAAATACTTCCTTTTGCTCCTGGTGCTGTTCCTTCACTCTCCTAGTCCGATAAGACGTCATTCCGATACGGTTGATAAGAGATTAGATGCAGAAGCAACACTTTATGTGATTTTAGAGGCATGGGAATTAAATACCGCCAATTTCCCCTGAACTGTTATTGGGAACTTTATTTTTTTGCAGGTCCGATCCATGAATTGAACCTGAGACCTCATGATCCGCCGTCACATACACTCTGTGAGCGCATATAAATTCGCCACAATCACAACGCCATTTACGTAAACGACAATAAGTATTTACTACTGAATAATAGCTATTTTCAACTGACTTCAAAAAGGAGGAGGTTGTCAATTCGACTGTATTTTTTGTTTGTTTGTAACTACAACTACTATTTTCGTCTGGATGATCCGATTTTGATTTCGATTTTATTTGAAAACTGGTGCTTCCCGTGTAGTCCCATTTCAATATGGTCCAGTTCTGACAAGGGCATCCATCAGAAAACCATATAAGTCTTAACTTAAAAGTCGTCTTTTTTTGTGATGTTTAGATAGTAATTATCTCTAAATAAAGATAATGAAATCACGCATGTCAGCGCAATAGTTACAGAGATCGAAGCGATATAACATAAATCATTACAATGACGTTAAAGTTTTCGCAACCGATCCCTTCTAAGAGTAATGAAAGACACACAATTTCACGTCAAAAATCACAGTCATATTAATAATTGCACCATCATTATGGTATGATTATGATTCCTAATTAAGATTACCAAATCTGCGATGGCTCAGGCGGTCTAATGCGTTCGTAACAGGAATGGAAGAGGCGTAGCTTTTAATCCTGTTAGTAGATACCACATTTCTACATTCTTATAACTATCGCCAAGTCGCCAAACATCGAATGCCTTTATAGAATGAAATGGTGCTATTTCATTCCCAGCATCACTTTCATCCGTTGGTGAATCCATCCATCCATCCATCAGCCTTTTGACGTCCACTGCTGGACATAAGCCTCCCCAAGAGAACGCCACAACATGTGTTTCGCTCATATGCTCATATGCGCTCATTTGTATTTGGACCCAATCAACTGGGTCCAAACAATAAGGTGGCCAACCGTCTCCATCATCGGTATGTAAGCTTGTTTTTGTATTGACGTAAAAAAACCTTCATTAATCACGTTCTATAAGCTTTTAGCGTTCTTTAAGCGTTACATGATTATAATAAATACATTTTAAGCAAAATGTAAGCATAACTGCAATTTCTTTTGTCCTGTCATTCTTGTACCCGGCTACACAGTTAGTACATTTTTAGTCAAAAAAGTTATAATCATAGTTATCATTTAAAATTATTCCGATTATCATACGTCAAACTTATCTTAAGCTTGTCTCTAATATTCTTTGTCTAAGCACCCGTACCTAATTTACCCTACTTTTGTAAAAATTTGCCCACGGATCACAACAGAGAGAGAACCAGCCGAAGTAGAACTACATAGTATAACTATATAGCGCCGTACCTCAAAAATTTGCTTGTTGCTTCCTTTTTCTTTCTGCTTAGAATACTCGAGATGTGGCGTTGATGTGGATGAAGCAATCTGTAAAAATAAAGATCATATTGTGTCTTTATTTTGATTATATATAGTGGTGGTGATTGACTGCCTCTCCTGGTGAAGTACCATCCTCTTACAGAAAATCAGCGTGAAATAACGGTAGGCTCTCCACTGTTGTGTTTCGTATTGTGAGTAAGAGCGCTGGAGGTCTAAACACCTTCTCATCTTCTCCTTATTATCCTTCATCTCTTGACTTTCCATTTGGTGTTGCTAGCGTCTATATTCTGCGGTAACCGCTTACCATTATGTGGGCCGTATGCTTGTGTCATCATAGTAAAAACCTACAAGTAACTAGCTCTAAGCCGTTCACTGAAACACGTATATTTTCTCAAAGCTGGCAACCACATGTTCAGTACTTAAAGAGCGATCAACAAATATGTGTTTAATATTTTTCCTTAAAAATGCCAACTTCTTTGATTCTGAGTCTGGGAGCCGTAAATTACATTTTTCCAAAGTCCCTGGCAATGCAGGGATTACCTACTCCTACCACTGAAATAATGTAATAGTTCCAGTGGCCCGTCACCACAGGCGGAGAGACGGCACATGGCGGGTTTATTTAGTGGGTGAGGGCCCCACTCTACCCTGTTCGTTGCCCCCAAACGATGGGGTGTGCGGTTAGGTACATTTTTTTGCCGCCTTAACAAATAAAGAAAAAAGGGATTACCTACTCCTGTATTGAATTAAAAAATTATAAAATGGAGCTATCTTCTTCACTAATTTTACTCCAGTCAATTAGTAAACCTACTCTAACTGGATGGAACCGATGGAACCGATATATTCATATCCATTAAGATATCAGTGATATTGGATGTATTCATGTATCAGTAATCCGACTCAATCTGATATGCTAATACGGGCGTATCGCTAATCTATACACATACATACATATTCACTATATCGTGAACATAAACAGTGACCACTGAATATGGGTGTATTGCTATATTCATAGAATAGATAGAATCGCATATCGTTGAGAACATCGTACGTATCATTGAAATAAAAATGGTGGTATCTATTATGGAGTGTAGAAGTAAGGAGGATCGTCTTGTATGTGGGATAAGATGAAAAATGTGTCAACCTATAAACAGCAAGTTATTAATATTATTATTTGTTTTAATAATGGAATTTTTTAAAGTTGTTACTTGTTTTAATAATGATATAGAATACCATTATTAAAACAAGTAACAATATTAAACAGATATGTGAATATAACGATAGTTAGATATTATTCTGAAACGAATAGCACAAACTAACTGATATGCATACATGATGTTATGATTATGCAGCATATCTCTATATCCTCCGTATTAAATATTAGTGATATTCATATATTAGTTTACATATTATGATACTTGAAGAATATATTCATATCAGCTGATATTGACAAATATCGGTATTAACCCATCTTTACTCTAACTCAAACCTACATTATAATATGCTCATGGGCACTTACTTGATTTCGTGTCGTCTTCTTTGTCATCCACATTTCGAGGATGTCCATGGGGATTTTTTCGATGACGTATTTCTCTAAGATCTGTTTGTTATTATCCAAATAACGTACCACCTCATGTTCTTCGATATCTGCGATAAAAACATCATACAAGTAACTTGCTATATCTTTCTTTATAAGTGAATATGCACGGATACTTGATTCTATATCCTTCTAACTCATATGTGTTCTGTGGAGTTGGTTTCGCGATTGGAAAGAAAAATAGTTTATTATGCTAACGAAACAGCAATCAGGTCCTTTCATGGCTCCTTGGAAAATAATTTGAACAAACATGGGCGTGGTTTTAAATAAGAAAAGTGTACGAGACGAGTGGACTGTTATTTAATTGTACAGATTTGTATTGTAATTATGTTCGTTTCGACGAGCCACCAATCACTAAGCCCTCGGGAGATAAATAAAACAGCAACTTACAACACTAATACTGAGAAATCTGCCCACCGCGTAGCTATAGCCTTAATTTATACTGAACAAATAACTACTATTATTGACGGGCCTCGTGGCGTAGTCGGTAGTGTTACCGACTTCCGTGCACAAGGTTTGGGTTCGATTCCCACTCAAGACAATTATTTGTGTGATGAACACAGATATTTGTACTGCGTCTGAGTGTTTTCTATCTATTATATGTATGTATTTGCAAAAAAAAAGTAGTATATGTATTATATCCGTAAATAAAGCACAAGCGTTAAGCTTAGATTGGGACCAGAGGACGTTGTGTGAAAAATGTCCGTGAATATTTATTTATTTTATTTATTACTATATTTTATAGGTTTTATAGGTTTCAAAAATTTTTAATTGAAAGTTGAGGTACAAAAATCGCTTGCATTTTCTTTTATCTGTGTTGCTTTTACATCACCCACAGCGTTACCGTAACGAGAGCCAGTACAAATGCCTCACTATGCGGTTGTAACTGTATAAAATGTTATACCTATTACCGGTTCTGATATCACTATCGTCATTAAGCTTTGCGCTTAGGGGGTTAGTAGCTTCTGCGTCTAAAGCACCTATAGGGACTCTATCATACTTCATACTTAATATTATAAATGTGAATGTAAGTTTGTTTGTTACGCTTTCACGTGAAAACTACTTAACCGATCATCATGAAACTTTGTACACATATTCTCGGAGGTATAAGAAGTAACATAGGATACTTTTTATTAAAAAAAATACGAAAAATAAAAAAAATTGTTTGTCACAAAATCTCAAAATCTAGCAACTTCAACGCCATCTAGCATTTCAGTAATGAAGTTCCAACCCCGAGTACTGTAATACCGTTGCACTGTATTACCGAAAATTTCAAGGGTTGCTTTATTTATTTTTATGAATTTAAAATAAAATTACTCACGGACGAAGTCGTGGGTAACAGCTAGTAATAAAATAATCGTCAGACTGACTTTCTCTCTTTCTTTCTCTTTTTTGAACTACGTATGTATTATTCAAAATAAGACATTTGTTTTTCATAATGTATATTAAAAAATATAGAATTTGGATTAAACAAAATAATCTGCCCCTATATCACTGCTGTTTTCGTGTCTCCTAGGACACGTAAATTGTTGCTGCTATTATACCGAACCCAAAAGTATAATTAATCCTACGTCGAAATGAAGCCCTGTAAGTGAAAACTTACCTTTTATGAATGTCATGGACCTGACCTTACTGCAACTGGGAGGCCTGTCTAAAAACAATTATTTAGATATTAAAAATAAATTCACTATCAAAAGAGATTCGTTCAACTTCGCCATTAATTTCTAAAAACTCCTATGTGTTGGTGGTAAAGTCTTACTGATTAAAACCAAACCGGGCCGACTACACCGTGAAGTATCACCCTCTCACAGAATATCGTATTATCCGTGTGGTGACGGACTTAGAATACAATTGTCACCACCCCATTCTTTCCCACGGGTGTCCTATGAGGCGACTAAGGGAAGTAAGCAATCATCATCCATTGCATGGCTAGGGCTGGGTACCAAGTGGGAGTACTCACTTGGTATCGGCACCCGAGCGGGTTAGTACCACCATCTCTCGTGTGACCGGCCATGAAGCACATTGTTGCGTTTTGGCTGTAGCAGGAGATAGCCGTTTATTCTTTCATTTCATATCTGCGAGATGAAGTGGTGAGCAGCGGCTTGACAATGGTCTCGGTATGGTTGAGTCCATGAGCGACGGTTGCCATTTGAAATCGGATGGGCCGTGGCTCGTCTTCCACTACATGCAATAAAAAAATAATCGGTATATAGTAACGTTGTTACTGTTACGTATACGTCAGCTTTAACACATAATAATGAACAATATGTTAAATCGGCACACAAATCTTCGCCACACATGCTAAAATTCTGAACTGTTTCTCCAAATACGCCAAAACTGAACTTCAAAAGCATTTTGAAATTCACGTAGGTAAACGGAGTCGTGGGCGAAAGTTGTTGAGATTGCAACAACTGGATTCCAATCCACCTCATAGCGATAATATCCGATCCAATTTTGTGGTAGAACATTGCTTATTAGAGCAAGAATGGACCGGCTCGATCAGGGAAGTACCATCCTTTCACAGAAGATGAGCGTGAAAACAGAATAGGTACTCCTTTTTTTTTTTTTAAGGTGGGATAAAATGTTCTTAACCGCACACCCCATCGTTCGGGGAAAGAAACAGGGATAGTGTGGAACCTTCACCCACTAAAGAAACTCGCCGTGTGCCGTCTCTCCGCCATTATTGGGTACCACCGGAACTATATTACATTCCTTCAATGGTAACAGTGGGTACTCCTGTCGTTATATTTCGTATGGTGAGTGAGAGCGTCGAGGCCAAATTCCCCTTCATATGCTCTCCATGTTTTCTTTCCTATCGTGTCTTTATGGTCCTTTCCTTATTATTCTTCCTATCCTACCCTTATTAACCTTCCTCACCATGCCGCCGGTGTTCATAGCGCCTAAAGGCTCAGTTGCCGGTAACCATCACAGGCTTTTCAGCTACCTACGTAGTATAAAAAAAATCTTGAATGCCATGGGTTCTATCCGTGATAATATTTATTAGTGTAAAGTAGTTTATTCAGAAATAATTACGATAACCATGCACATCAACTGTTTGTAAAGGGTGTTAACGTTGTTACTTAATGATGGATACACCAGTATCCAAACCTTTATAATCCTCTCTCTAACACACGTCGATCTGACTGGTGGTAGGGCTGGATACCAAGTTTTTTTAAATTTTTTTTATTGCATGTTGTGCCAGACTAGCCACGGTCCATCTGATGGTAAATGGTAACCGTCGCCCATGAACTCGACTATACCGAGAGTATTGTCAAGCCGCTGCTCACCAATTCATTTTACAGATGAAATGAAATATAAACGGCTATCTTCTGCTACAGCCAAAACGCAACTATGTGCTTCATGGCCGGTCACACGGGAGATGGTGGTACCAACCCGCTCGGGCCGGATACCAAGTGAGTACTCCCACTTGGTACCCAGCCCTACCACCAGTCATGCAATGGATGATAATTGCTTACTTCCCTTAGTCGCCTCATACGACACCCGTGGGAGAGAATGGGGTGGTGACACTTGTATTCCTAATCCGTCACCACACGGATAAAAGTGGGAATTTGGTACCACCATCTCCCGTGTGACCGGCCATGAAGCACATCATTGCGTTTTGGCTGTAGCGGATAGCCGTTTATTCTTTTATTTCAAATCAGTGAAATGAAATGGTGAGCAGTGGCTTGACAATACTCTGGCTACAGTTGAGTCCATGAGCGACGGTTACCATTTACCATTAGATTGATCGTGGCTCGTCTGCCACCATATGCAATAAAAAAAAATACGTCCTCACCACCTTCTCACTCTCTCTCAATCGTCCTTCACCTCCACTACCTATCCATTCCCTGAGAGCGGCAACTCTTGAGTCATGCTAATGAAAGAAATTCTGACCTGGACTCTTCTTCTCCGTCTTTTTGGATGTCCAATCTAAATAGATGGATTGCTTCTCTCTGCATCCACTGTGGTATCGTGACCATGATTTGGCTCTTGGTGGTTTGCATATTGGTGTTCGACGATCTTCAACCATAAAAAAAATATTTTATTTTTTTGCTGTGACTGCACATATGGCGCAGTGGTTAAGAAGATACCGATCACCCATGCCGAGTGTTGTGTGCTCGATTCTCACACAGGACAAATCTTTTTATGATCCACAAATTACTGTTTGTCAATTCCATCCATCAGCCTTTTGACGTCCACTGCTGTACATAGGCCTCCCAAAGAGAACGCCACAACAACCGGTCCTGTGCGCTTATATGGGGGAATAGTGCCGTAATCACCACGCTTGGCAGGCGGGTTGGCGATCGCAGTGGATTTTGATAATACTCGAGGGAGTGCTGCTGCCCACCCCCCCGGTATTCCCTCACTCGGTTCTTACGACTCCCATGGGTGCAGAGGGTTGGGACAATTCTAAAGCCGGCCCCACACGGCAAAAATGTTTTGTTAATTGGTATATTATTTTTTTAATCAATACCCATTAGTGCAGCAATGCACATTAGTGCAGGGTATTGAATAAAAAAATAGATTAATTAAAATAGTCGTTGTAACGCGGGGGCTTTACAAACATACAATGTCACGGACACAAAGTACAATCAGACTGAGAACAAAAATTTGTGGATCACACAAAGAGTTGTCCTGTGTGGGAATCGAACCCACAACACTCGGGCGGGAGACCGGTATTTAAATCACTCCACCATCTGTACGGCAGTCATGCCGTGTGGGGCCGGCTTAAGAATTGTCCCACCCCCGTCCACCCATGGGAGTCATAAGAGCCGACCGGGGAATACCGGGGAGTGGGCAGCAGCACTCCTTCGAGTATTAACAACATCCACTACAATCGCCAACCCGCCTGCCAAGCGTGGCGATTACGGCACTATCCCCCATTCTTGGGGAGGCCTATGCCCAGCAGTGGACTTTTAAAAGGCTGATGGATGGATGGATGGATCTGTGCTGTCAGACTTAACATTTTTTTTAAGTCAACTAAGTATTGTAAGGCAGTAGCACTCCCTCGAGTATTAACAACATCCACTGCGATCGCCAACCCGCCTGCCAAGCGTGGCGATTACGGCACTATCCCCCATTCTTGGGGAGGCCTATGCCCAGCAGTGGACTTTTAAAAGGCTGATGGATGGATGGATGGATCTGTGCTGTCAGACTTAACATTTTTTTTAAGTCAACTAAGTATTGTAAGGCAGTAGCACTCCCTCGAGTATTAACAACATCCACTGCGATCGCCAACCCGCCTGCCAAGCGTGGCGATTACGGCACTATCCCCCATGACGGGACCGCTCGTTGTGGCGTTCTCTTGGGGAGGCCTATGTCCAGCAGTGGACGTTAAAAGGCTGATGGATGGATGGATGGATAACAAAACATGTAAATATTTCAATTAAAATCAAATATATACTCCCTAGTATACACATATTCTATTAATAGAGCTTTCCTTAACCCAACACGAATGGGCCGGCTCGATCGAGGAAGTACCACCCTCTCACAAAAAATCAGCGTGGTTCAACGGTAGTTACTCCTACCATTGTGTTTCGTATAGTGAGTAAGAGCACCGGAGGCCCAGACCACCTCTCTTTATTATCTTTCCTATCGTCTTCTAAATATTCTACCTATCCTCTCCTGATTATTCTTCCTATCCCTTTCTTTGGAGATGGTGAAGCGCGAAGCCTCTGGTGTTGTTAGCGTCTCTAGGCTACGGTAACCACTTACCATCAGGTTGGCCGTATGCTTGTTTGCCACCCAAGTAGCATAAAAAACACCCATATTATATGTGAACATTTTGCTGTCTATCAGAAATAGTAAAGTTCTAGTTTTTTGTCTTGCTACTGAAAATTTCCTTAATACTTGTTTAGGAAATTTAATCCCATGATCATCAATACTTGCAAAGTCATCCTTAAACAATACCACTAAGACTGGTAATACTGTCAACATTATTTTTGTCATGTTTCCCATTATAAGTGTTTTCAGTGATCTCTGACGCAATTATGGGATCTTAATCTGTATGTGTCAATAGATTCTAGTAAGGCAAAATTATATTCGAGATAATTAATATTTTGTGCAAATTGTGATATTCGATATCTAATCTTACCGGTGGTGCTGGCCTCGCCAATGGTGATCGGTGGCAAACGAGAAGAGCGGGTATCTGGAGTCTTTTGACGGGAGCGAGGTGTCTGTAATATATAATTTTAATAAATGATAAAATTACGTTTGAAATAATTGTTTACTCGTATATTTATTTTGAAATAAAACTACGTTTACGGAATCTATCGCGTTTACTTGATTTTTATACTATCCCGACGTTTCGAATACTTTACAGCATTCATGATCACGGGTGGACTTAGATGGTAGATGTCCAAAGCTGACATAGTTTTATTTCAAAATGTGTAAAATTCGCGTAAAAGTTAGAAAGTGTTTATATTTAGTTTTGTTTGCCTGTTTGCGTATGGCTATGAAACTACTAAGCTTTTTATAGCTGCAAAACTGTTGCCAGCTTTGCACGTGTTTACTACTACATTAACTGTCTCGGTGGTGTAGCGGTAGTGTATGCGACTGCTAATCATGAGGTCTCGGGTTCGATCCCCGGGTTGGGCAATGTCATTGAGCTTTTTCCTAAAAAGAAAAATTCTCAGTAGCAGCCCGGAGTTTGGAAATGGTCCCGGTTGACGTCAATAGGCTCGCTCCCTATTAGGTGGAACTTAAACGTAGCTCTGCCTACCCCTTCGGGGAATACAGGCATGATGCTATGTTTACATAATTATGTATAATATTTCAAAAAGGTGTGATAAGTTTTTAATAAAACGAAACCTATGGATATATGTTTCTATTCGGTTACATCTATAAGAATAAATAATATCTGTACAAACAAATAAAATTGAAGTGTCTGTTTGTACTTACTTACTTACTTATCATCTCGCCATTTCCCTTGTGGAGTAGGCAGAGAGAACAGAGTGCCAAGAGGCTCTATTCTTGCATACATTCTCTCTTTCATACCTACTCACTCTCTTACGTCGTTGTTACGAATGCAGTCAGTCAGCCTCACTCCACAGATTCTGCAGAGATCGCATTTCGACCGCATTGATTTTACTCTCATCCTCCTTTTTGCATACCCAACTTTCGCTTCCATATAATAACGTTGGGACAAGCACTGCGTTGTGTATTGCGACACGTGCCTTCTGGCTGAGGTGGTGGCTGCCGAGAAGTTGTCCCAATGCTCTATTCACTCTATTTCCCGCATTC
The DNA here is from genome assembly GCA_948253155.1 of Leucoma salicis. Taxonomy (NCBI): domain Eukaryota; kingdom Metazoa; phylum Arthropoda; class Insecta; order Lepidoptera; family Erebidae; genus Leucoma; species Leucoma salicis. The sequence goes on from OX411803.1 coordinate 3,162,538, forward strand.
ACTCTTCTCACTGCTGGACATAGGCCTCCCCAAGAGAACTCCGCAACGAGCGGTCCCACGCTGTTTCGCTCATATCGGGGATAGTGCCATAATCACCACGCTTGGCAGGCTAGTTGGTAATCGCAGAGGATGTTGTTAATACTCGAGGGAGTGCTGCTGCCCACTTCCCCAGTATTCCTTCAGTCAGCTCTTACGACTCCCATGGGTAGAGAAGGGGTGGGACAACTCTAAAGCCGGCCCCACACGGTCAAGGCACACGGCGTGTGTGTGTGGCCGTATGTACCTCTCATAACTTTTGAACGGCTTGACCGATTTCATCGAGGTTGGCGTCATTCGAAAGACTTGACCAAACTTACATTTTGAATATAATTAGGATCGATTTGAACTGGTAGATCTTGAGAAATCTCAAAAAAACTACATTTTTTTTTTTAAATGTGTATTTTTTGTTATAAATTTTAAACTATTTTACCAATTGATTCCAAAATCTTTATCAGCTCTTAATATAAAAAAACCACGTTGATCACTGCCAGTTTGGTCAAAATCGGTTGATTCGTTCGTGAGGAATCGTTGTCGAAAAAAATGTTTTTTTCAGAATTTCTATGAAATTTTCAGTCTGACAGTTTTAGTTCGAGCTTTAAGATTCTTCAAAAAGCTGCGTTGAATGCCGTAAACTACGAGAAAATCGGTTAATTTATTCAAAAGTTATTGCGATTTGAAAATTCAACGAATAGTGTTTTATTAAATCTCTATCAGACTTTTGAGCTTGAAGAGCTCAAAAGCATAGAACAGTTATCTCTTTGAGCTCGGAGAGCTCAAAATGACACGAAAATTATACTTTTAAGCTCGAAGGGCTCAAATAAGTGCAATTTTGAGCGCTTAAGTATCATATTAGCCGGAAGTTGCAGGGATGGCCTTTAGGGTCAACCGTTTTCCAGATTTTTTTTAAATCGAATGCGAGATAACGTCATTATATCGTTCTATCTAAATTCGATTTTCAGTAATAAACCTGTTAAGCACTGATTTACACATAAAAATACAATGAATTGAAACCTTCGTCATGTTACTAAAACATGACGAAGCCTTGTTCTGCTGCTAAAAGATTGTAACACGTCGTTGTCTACGAAAATAGTATGGGGCATATTATTCATAGATATACGAGTAGTAATGTGTAGATCACCTGATAGCTCGATAACGCGTAACCAATTTTGATTTGTCAATGTGTGTGTTGGATAGTGATGTAAGTTTCAAATTATCATTTTCAATTAATGAAACAAAACAGACAATAAATTAAAACAAACATAATTAATTTTTTCCGTGTGGTGACGGATTAAGAATACAAGTGTCACCACCCCATTACTTCCCACGGGTGTCGTATGAGGCGACTAAGGGAAGTAAGCATTTATCATCCATTGCATGACTGTTGGTAGGGCTGGGTACCAAGTGGGAGTACTCACTTGGTATCCGGTATAGCGGATTGGTACCACCATCTCCCGTGTGACCAGCCATGGAGCACATCGTTGCGTTTTGGCTGCAGCAGGAGATAGCCGTTTATATTTAATTTCATCTGTGACATGAATTGGTGAGCAGCGGCTTGATAATACTCTAGGTATAGTCAAGTCCATGGGCGACGGTTACCATTTACCATCAGATGGACCGTGGCCCGTCTGCCACTACACGTAATAAAAAAAAAAAGTTTTTATTTATTTCACCAGCAACGTCAGTCAATGATATTATGCATTTTATAATGGAATTCTACACTCAGCTTTTAGCAACATAAACCTACTTATCACTTTTAAATTATCTATCTAACTAAATTGACTTGACTGACAATATCTGCTGTAGAACATTTATTGTATTTTTTCCATTAATGTGTTAGAAGAAAATGTTCCAAACATTTAGGATAAATATCGACAATATGCCTTGTCGATAAAGTCAAACCCTAGTGTATATGTACCTAAAATCTTTTCTACTAAATTCTTGCAAATATGTAACAATGCGACATATATCTAAGTAAAATATAAACACTAACAATGAGAATGAATCTGTAACTGAAATAGAAAATATCAGTAATTATGACCTAAAATAAAAGCATTTAAGTTGTGATAACATTCTGAGAACTTACGTGTGAAACGTGCAGTTATCAGGATTGTTTGCATGATTTACATCACAGGCACTCGCGAAACAAACAATTGTATTTAATAGTTATAATCATATAATAAACAAGATTTATACCACAAATATATCAAAAAACCGCGAAGCTAGTTTCAAGCTAGACGCCTGTAGACTACCTGTCATTTAAACGATTTGCAATGACATTAGATTTGCTTTCCTCTTCCATCTTGCTATGTTGCCGTATAAGATTTTCTTCTCGCTTACATGCTTTGGTGATCTATACGTTATACTATATCTATGGTATTATTCATAGATTTATCTATAATTACAGTTATTTGGTGACATGTTTGCCACCACTAGTAATTAGAAACCAGTAGTAGATATCTCTATTGTACTTTTAACGCATGTACATATATCATTACATCCCAAAAATAATTTAAAAATACTTTGGAAAATCCAAAACTGCACGCCTCATAATCTTCATTTTTCACAATAAAATTGATTATTTGATAAGTAACTAATAATGTATTGGTCTTATTAAGTAGTTTTCAATAAATCACATAGATAGCGCTAATTTCAAAAAGTACTAATGTGGGTTTCATGTCTTATACGCCATCTAGCGCTAATTTTAAGAAGTACTTCTTTATTGGTCTACCTCTCAGTTCCCGGCCGCAAGCACGACAAGGCCACGCAAAAAATAATAATGTGGAATGTAAAATATGTTTTTTTCGTATTTTATAACTTTGGTGTGTTATTATTTACGTGTGTTTAGTGTTTTTAATTATACTTATGGATGAAATAGTTATTATACTTGACAAATATCATCAGTTCGTCAAGCAAAGGTAAGAACTTTCTTTTAACAAAAAACAATGTACCGGCCGGGCGAACGGCGTTCTGTTGACGATAGTAAAACCAACGGTGGCTATGCGTACGTAAAAAGGTAGATCTTATGAAAGGCGCTGGTTTTGGTGTCGCGTTGTGAAATGGTGCGCAGTGGCTTGACGATACTCTCGGTATAGTTGAGCTTATGAGCGACGGTTACCACTTACCATCAGGTAGGCCGTGGCTCGTCTGCCATCATGAGCAATAAAAAAAACACGAATTAATAATACTATCTTAGTAAAAGACCCAATACTCCCATACAAACTTTCGCTACTTATTTTAAAATTCCATATATCTTGAAACATGTAATTATGTATTTGTGACAAGTGGATACAAACTCAATTTTCAAGTTCCTACCCATAATAAATCTGATAATCTCATACAAAATTGAACTCAACATTTCGCCCCGCATAATATTCGAATATACAGATAATCTAATGTGCGTCTATATTTATTTGTGTCTGTTAGTGCCTGTAGTTACTGTATTGCACGCCTCATAAGCGAAGCGTTGAGGTGTGTTCAACTCCCGTTTTACACGGAACAACTGATTTTTAAAACTTAAAATGTCTATTTATCATATATTGCACTTGTAAAATAATATCTACACACACATATAAAGAACAAACACAATTTTTAACACTCATGATATTTTTGATCCCATTTTTGTTATTTAAACCAGTTAAAAAACTGTTTGAAAAAATCTGGCTTGGACGTCCGTGAGTTGTAGGTAATGTATATTAACACGATAGCGACCAAAATACTTTACTAATCGCGTCTTTTTTTTTCGTTTACGAATTATTATGATCAGGAATAGAGCCCTATTACTTTTCACGTTCTGATTCGATGTGGTTTATTTGTTATTAAATAAAGAAAAAAATCCTGAATATTTACGCTCGACGCGACACCAAAACCAGCGCCTTTCATGAGAACTACCTTTTTACGTACGCATAGCCACCGGTGGTTTTACTATAGTCAACAGAACGCCGTTCGCCCGGCCGGTACATTGTTTTTTTGTTAAAAGAAAGTTCTTACCTTTGCTTGACGAAATGATGATATTTGTCAAGTATAATAACTATTTCATCCATAAGAATAATTAAAAACACTAAACACACGTAAATACTAACACACCAACGTTATAAAACACGAAAAAAACATATTTTACATTACACATTTTTTTTGCGTGGCCTTGTCGTGCTGGCGGCCGGGAACTGAGAGGTAGACCAATAAAGAAGTACTTCTTAAAATTAGCGCTAGATGGCGTATAAGACATGAAACCCACATTAGTACTTTTTTAAATTAGCGCTATCTATGTGATTTATTGAAAACTACTTAGTAAGACCAATACATTATTAGTTACTTATCAAATAATCAATTTTATTGTGAAAAATGAAGATTATGAGGCGTGCAGTTTTGGATTTTTCAAATTTTAACTTTATATTATGATTCTATCTGCAAAGAACAAAGACTTTCATATAAATACCCTTAGTATCTTACCTATCTTCTCCTTATTATTCTTTCTATCCACCTCCTTCCCTTTTCTTGGAGATGGTGACGCGCGAGTGATGCTTCTGGAGTTGCTAGCGTTCTTTTTTCTTCGTTTTTTTTTATTGCTTATGATGGCAGACGAGCCGCGGCCCACCGGATGGTAAGTGGTAACCGCCACTCATGGACTCAACTATGCCGAAAATTAGTCAAGGTGCTGCGCACCATTTCATTTCTTAGATGTGAAATGAAAGAATAAACGGCTAAAGTACAAATTATAATTTGTGCATAAGGAAAAAGAGTATTTTAGTACAGGCGGGAATCGAACCTGCGTCCCTTCCTATCCGGGGAAGTGCTCTTATCCACTGAGCTTCAGTACTATCTTTTAGACATACCCAATCTCCTTATCACATTTGTCTTAACGACCAACGCCCTCTATCGGGACGCATTTACATGCATTAATCCAATATAGTAAGTTTAATTTTGCAATTAAAATTCATACTATCTGATGGCGTGATTTTTTAAACATTTTGATCTATATTTTAGCACTTGACATGCTCAGCTACTCTTAAAGTACAAATTATAATTTGTGAATAAGGAAAAAGAATATTTTAGTACAGGCGGGAATCGAACCTCCTTCCTATCCGGGGAAGTGCTCTAATCCACTGAGTTACAGTACCTACTATCTTTTAGACATACTCAATCTCCTTATCACATTTGTCTTAACGACCAACGCCCTCTATCGGGACGCATTTACATGCATTAATTCAATATAGTAATTTAAATTTTGCAATTAAAATTCATACTATCTGATGGCGTGAATTTTTAAACATGGTGGTAGTACCACGGGTCGGTACCACCGTGGCACCGACCCGTTGGGGCCCGATAGCAAGTGATTTCTCCCACTTGGTACCCAGCCCTACCACCAGTAATGCATTGGGTGATAATTGCTTAGGTACTTTCCTTAGTCGCCTTATACGACACCCGCAGTTAGCGTCTATAGGCTACGGTAATACGGCCGTAAGCTTCTTCGCCATCCAAGTGGTATAAAAAAAAAAGAAAAAGTTATCGAAATTATTTCCTCTCTTCTGAGAGGAGACCCGGACCCGATAGCTAGTCAGTAATGGATTGAAAAAGAAATACATGGCTTGCTATCTGCCAAAGGATCGATGATGGCTGGAACAAGATTGACCTTCGATGAATATTGCGAATCGGAGCGTAGAATAGGAAGCCCACAGACAATATTCAACTGCGTATTGTCTTCTGTTTTATTGAGTTATTATTGGGAAGATGACTTATAAGTCTTAAATAAATTTAATCAGAATCTGACATGATTCAAAAGAAAAATGAGGCATTTTCCATTCATTATTAGGTATATCATGTTTCTTGTTATTAAACATTTTCTAATGAAAACTTTTTCGGATTTCTTGGTAAGGCGATTTATATATATTTCACGGCGGCCTTGTATTTGTGTTTACTACCTGTATTTGTTATATATAAAACAAAATAATATAAAATTGGACTCTCACTACAGGTACCTACCTAATGAAAATACTTCCAACAGATGGCGCAGACGTCACCCAAAACGTTAAGTATGAATGTGTTATCGAAATTAGCAGTCATGAGCAATTGTCACGATGGTTGAATTGGCAAAGCATCTGGACGGTATCCAGGAGATGCAGGTTCAAATCCTGCTCGTGACTGTTACTTTCGATTTCACATTTTCACACTTTGTGTTGATTTATACGGCTAAGCTTGTCAAATGCTAAAAATATATATAAAACTACCTTCGCTAAGTTATAATATATACCTCAGTTTTTTTTAACTGCCTCGTTGGTGTAGCGGTAGTGTGACTGCTAATCATGAGGTCTCGGGTTCGATCCCTAGATCGGGCAATATTATTGAGCTTTTTCCTAAAAATAAAAATTCTCAGTAGCAGCCCGGAGTTTGGAAAATGTGCCCGGTAGATGTCAATAGGCTCGCCCCCTATTACGTGGGACTTAAACATAAATGGCGAGTCGTAGGTGTGTAATATAGACCTCTGCCTATCCCTTCGGGGAATACAGGCGTGATGCTATGTTTCTTTTTTTTTTAGTTCGCAGTCTAGTTTGGCTACCGTTGGATCGCCGAAAATGTCCATCCAGTATTAAAAGAACTATAAAGCCGCTGCTCTCTTTGCCGTGTGGGGCTGGCTTTAGAATTGTCCCACCCCTCTCCACCCATGGGAGTCGTAACAGACGACTGAGGGAATACCGGGGGAGTGGGCAGCTGCAATCTTTCGAGTATTAACAACATCCAATGCGATCGCCATCCCGCCTGCCAAGTGTGGCGATTACGGCACTATCTCCCATTCTTGGGGAGGCCTATGTCCAGCAGTGGACTTTGCAAGACTGATGGATGGAAAGCCGCTGCTCACAACTTCATTTCGCCATTCTGACATGAAAGAATGAACAGCTGTCGTCCTGCTGCTCCTAGCTGGTAGATAACGATGCCCTCATGCCAGATAAAGTTAGGACTTCCACTCTTCTACCCTTTTTCTGTCCCACTATTGGGCAGGGTCTCCTCTTACGGTGAGAGATTTTTTTCTTCACCGAGCAATGATGATAAATTGATGATAAATTGTAAACAAATATACATTCAGTCAAGAAAGTATTGGGAATGGATGATTTGTTTATGGATTCAAATTCAAATTTTTGTTTTTTTGTTGTTGTTAGATTGGCACAACTGTTATCCATTTTGGCGTGGAGTTTGAGTTACATCTGTTATTTATATTAAATACAGTGCTGTTTTTAGTTATATCATATCTAGTGTGTATTGCGAATTTCATAATGGACAAAAACATCGAACAAAGATTTTGTCTTAAATTTTGCATCGCCAATGGAATTTCGTGTTCGGAGTCCCTGAAAATGTTACAGAAGGCTTACGGTGAATCGACTTTATCAAAAACACGTGCTTATGAGTGGTACAAAGAGTTTAAAAGCGGTCGAGATGTGATGGAAGATTTGCCGCGCTCTGGTAGCCCATCAACGTCTGCAACTGAAGTTAACATTGCAAAAGTGAAGGAAAAAAGTGACTAAAAATCTTCATTCAACTTTGATAGAGATAGCCGCCGAACTTTCTATGTCTCACGAGTCGATCCGTACCATTTTAAATAATCACTTGGGCATGAAACATGTTTCCGCTCGGCTAGTACCAAAAGACCTGAATTCCAAAAAAATCTCCAAAAACTCAATCACATGAGAGGCGCTGAGGACATGCTAGAACGAGTCAATTCCGACCCAACATTCATGAAATGCATTGTTACTGGTTACGAGACGTGGGTTTACGAGATTGACACGCAAACTAGTCAACAAGCTTGGGAGTGGCGACTTCCAACTGAACCGAAACCGAAAAAGCCAGTCCAAATTTGATCAAAAGTCAAAGTCATGTTGACTGTTTTCTTTGACTATCGTGGTGTTGTGCACTCGGAATTCTTGCCAGAAGGTCAAACGGTAAATAAAGAATATTATTTGAGCGTTATGCGGCGCTTAAGAGAGCAAATTCCTCGAAAAAGGCCAGATTAGTAGAAAGAAAATTCTTGGATTTTGCACCACGATAATGCGCCTTCGCACAAGGCCATCATTGTGAATGAATTTTTCTCCAAACACTCAACAAATACCATCGAGCAACCATCATATATTATTCACCAGTTATGGCTCCAGCCGACTTCTTTATTTTTGCTAAACTCAAATTACTACTTCGTGGCACCCGTTTTCAATCGGTAGAAGACATAAGGGAGAATTCGCGGCGAGAACTGAACTCAATTCCGGAAACAGCGTTTAAAAAATGTTTTCATGATTGGATTATTCGTTGGCGTAAGTGTATCGTTTCTGATGGAGCATACTTTGAAGGTGATAAAATAAAGTTGGATGAATAACAAACATTTTTTGTATTATTTATCTTTTCCCGGTACTTTCTTGATAGAGCAGTACACGTACCCAATTCCGAAAAATCTCGAAAAGTCAAAGGTGTGTGCCATATGAGATTTGAATCTTGGACTCGGGATCGAACTTGATATCACCGTATTTGCAATCCTTGCTTTTAACGCTAGGCTACCCAGCTATACAACCAATAACCTTCTTCGCAAGTAAATACTATTACTTGCTTGGAATGAGTGGTTAAAGGCCAGCGCACTCTTGACGGGATGCCGTGGGATGGCACGACAAAATATCATTGGAACACCGAGGGACGCTTCGGCGTGCCGTGGCATTCCGCGGCGTCCCGTGGTATGCCGCAGCACCCTGCTTCATGCCGTGGCATCCCGCGGTATGCTCGGTCTGTTTGTATCGATCCCAACGAAATTTATGTGCCAATATTTTTATAATAAGATTCAAATTCATTTCCTTTCACAAAAATCCTTTACCGTGCCATCCCGCGACATCCCGTCAAATGAGCGCCGGCCTTTAGTAGGTATTTCAGCGGAGATGGGGGCATGGGACTACTCCTTGCGTGTCACTTGCGTAGGTGGGTAGTAATCAAAAACGGCGATCTGAACCAAATTAAAAGTAAATTTTACCTTCAGAGTATAATTTTCCAAAGAAATCTATAATGTCAAATGTTAAGAAAGCACTTCTAATAGTTTGAATAGTGTTGTTTATATTGTCTATACCTAATATGTAGGTATCTCAGACTAAGAACTACTAGACGGAGCCACGGCGTCGCCGCACTTCAAACAGCAATATTTTTTTAAATGTTGCCAGGTTGACAAATATTTAACCATATTTGGGCAAATTAAACGATAGTTAGAATGAGGTCTGTAACTAGGTCGTAAATAAGAAACTGTTCGTAACAAAAATTTTATTGAAAATCGCAACGTTTATCAAAATGATTATTTAAAAGTAAATCTGCCACCCCTTCTATTCATCCAACCATCAGTCTTTAAAGTCCACTGTTGGACATTGGCCTCCTCAAAGAGAATACCAGAACTAGCGGGCTTGTGCTGACTGCATCCAACGACTCCCTGCCGCCTTGACCATATATTTGGTCCATCTGGTGGGACGCTGCGCTGTCCGATACGTGGTCGCCACTCAAGAACCTTTTTCCCCAACGGTTGTCAGTTCGTCGAGCGATATGGCCTGCCTATTGCCACATCAGCATGCAAACTCGGCGGGCTATGTCGGATATTCACGTTCTACCTCCGTATCCGTAATAAGAATTCGATCACGTAGAGAAACACCAAGACTTTGAGCCTTGATGCAAGATAAGTATTGCTTCTCCATATTGCCGTTCTGTTCGGTATCCCATCTGGTAAATAATAATAAGTTATATTTAATAAAATAATAGTACACAAGAATACAATTAAATTATCTTTTCTTTCTTTTCTGGGTCAAATAAGTAAAGAATTTTCATTCTTCCAGCGCTGATTTAATTAATTGAATAACTTTTTTTTATTGCATTTAGTGGCAGACGACTACAGCGGTAGTCATAATCTAGAATTGAGATTTACTTTCAAAGTTGAAGTACAAAGAATTTAAAAGCTATACTTACATGAACATATTCACTGGCAATGATTTTGCTCCCAACGTTACTATTTTATTATTAAGTACAATGAAACATCAACAAAATATCGTGAAGCATATTTTGGGTATTTCGTGGGTTGCCTCGTTTTCCCGTAGCATCCACCCATTTCGATCTCGCATCCGGATTAGAGGAAAACCTAAAATGGTAATTTTTTATCATCATCTCATAAATGACATATAAATTAATTATTAGTAAAGTGAAAACTGGGCAAATGAAATTCGCAATAAGGCAACACCTAAACAATTCAAAGTAATAAAAATTTAGCTAGAAAACGTGTTTTGCGAGTGTATCTTAGTAGCAATTATTAATTTCGAGTAAAAAAGCCCATTTTATATCACTTTATAGCATTCAATCATTAAATTATTTCATTTTCGACTACATATGAATGAAATGTTATACCTGTATTTTTTCGCTCGCTGTAGCTTTTGTAACATAGTACACTATTTTACAAGCACTATTATCACGTAGTCTTTTTCTCAAAACACTCATTAACACAAATTAACATTAAATTTTAATTAAAACCCGAATTATTATACAAAATGTTCGATTATGTCAGTTGGATCGTGACAGACAAAGCATTTAGAAAACTGGCCACGGCGATAAAGACAAAAATCTATGGCTTTGTCTGTTTTTGGGACCAGTAAATTGTATCTTGTGTTCTCGCTCATACATGTCAAATAATTTTCTTCGCTCTGTCTAGATAGTCTGAGGTAGGTATTGTTACTATGGCTTTGACATATTTTACCATTCAAAAATATATTTCTGTTATAAAATATATTTCTGTTATATTAGCTAGTAATTAGATGATATACTTTTTGTTCCAGAACCATAAAACATCCAAATTCTAAAAGGCATCGTTTGTGTTGTATAGTAACAAAATAACGTAAAGCTGGCAATAATGTTCTAAAACCTTTGCCAAAAAACAAAAAAATAATAATTTCTTAATACGAAATATATATCATTTGAAAAATCCTTATATTTTTTATAACTTCCATCCATCCATCAGCCTTTTAACGCCCACTGCTGGAAATAGGCTTCTTTAACTTTAATATGGAGATATTCCTAAAATATATTTTATCTAAAAACAAAGCACTTTAATTAAGTCCCTTCCAAGAGTTTTGTTTATACTAATTATACGAAAATCAATATTTTGCAAAGGCGTAATCTATTTTTAACTTTTCCAATTGTGAAGCTCAAGAATCGCTATGCGGACACTCTGTGACAGTGATAACATTGACTTGTTTAAGAGGCATACGGTATTAGGATTCGATTCTAAAACATTTTTGTGCATAGAATTTGCGCGGAACCAATTTAATATAGGTACACTATTATCCTATACCGAAGAATGTCTGATACTGTGGGATGAAAAAACATATACACAAGTACACAAGCTGCGTGCAATGTCCTTGGTATGTGTTAAAGTTAGATTTAAAAAAAAGCATTTATTGATTTTTTTATTAAATGTCTTTTTTCTTCTGTAAATTATGGAAATTATGGCGTACTAAAACTACTATAGAGGAAAGAGTCAATTTAGTTAATAGGGACTATAGAGATGACGATCGTCATCTCTGTGTTTTTTCAAATATATTAAAATAAAAAATAAAACTTTCTAAAGTGTTTTTAATGCTGCTCGTCTAGTCAAGATAATGGGTAATTAACATAATATGGGTCTCTTTGATACTGTAGGTAAGCATTCTATCCATCCATCAGCCTTTCGACGTCCACTCCTGGACATAGGCCTCCTCAAGAGGGGATTGTGCCGTAATCGCCACACTTGGCAGGTGGGTTGGCGATCGCAGTGGATGTTGTTAATACTCGAGGGAGTGCTGCCGACTGCTCCTCCGGTATCCCCGTAGTCGGCTCTTAGGACTCCCATGGGTGGAGAGGGGTTGGATAATTCTAAAGCCAGCCTCGCACGTCAAATGTAAGCATTACGAAAATCAAAAAAGAAATCGAAAAGGAAATTAGAAAAAATTACACAAATCCTATCCAAAATAGGTAGATTTATCCCAATGGCACGAGCGAAACCGCGGGCGATGCGCAAGTACAATATAAATGAGTTTTAGTAATGACATCTCTCTTCCACTTGTTTAAATTATTGATTCATAAATTAAAAATGATGCAAATTCATTAATAAATAATTATTTTTACAATAACAGTAAGTATTAAACACAAAGTGCTTTGCCAATTCAGCATCTGTACGGTATCCAAGAGATACAGGTTCAAATCCTGCTCGTGACTGTTATTTTCGATTTTTTCGATTTCACATTGTGTTTAATCTAAAATTAAAAAAATATTTTATAATTATATTATATATAATTATTTAATAAAAAATTAGATCCTTAGCACCAAAAAAATCGTGGTGACTTCTGTGATTCGTCACCATTAACTTTTTAGCTTCACTGCACTTCAGGTACAACAAAGTTTAAGAACGGTGTATGGCCCTCACAATCTATCACAATGAGAATTTAAAAAAATGCGCACTCAAATGGTCACTACGAAAGTCTAGTATTGTTTTTATCAAATTGATATTGTATTGATTGATTGATATTGTATGTGACTGAGTATGAATAAACAGAATAAATTAACTCGGCCAAGATTCAACCCTCATGAAAAACCTTTCCAAATGTTTACCAATTGAATCGTTGTGGCGTATATTCTCAGTAATAAAATTATACTTCACTATCAACTTTGTTTTGGGTTCGGCACTCAAACGCAGGCTAGTATAGATAAACCAACTAGCCAACCAATAATGTTAACTAAGTTTCAAAATTCAATCATAATTATCGTTAAAATTTAAATTAAACATATGAATCTGCATAATTTGCATAATTGATAACACTAAAACTTCTCAATATCACTAACTAAAATAATCGGCTTACAAAAATATTAAGATAATCGATTTACAAAAAGGAAAATACGGTTCTCATCTAATTTGTCTTCACTTTTTAAATATGAGTATATATTAATAATGCTAATTACCTTCAGACCGGCATTTTGCCCACCAGTAGTAGCATCGGTGTCCATAATTAAAAGTAAAGAAGACTAGTACGACCGCGAATACGTGCCGCCGCGAGCGCGTCGCTATTATAATGAAGCGATGATTGATCTATCGTTACAGCCTTCTACTGAGGTGTAGCGGCTCATTAATGAAATAGGACGTTTCCAAAACACACTGGATCAAAATATAAATTAATTACAAATGACTTAAGTTTTTTTTTTAACCCATAACTGTCGCACTATTGGGCACGGGTCTTCTCGCAGCGTGCGCATCACGCTGCGAGAATCAGGCCGTAGTCCACCACGCCGGTCCAATGCGAGTTGACAGACTTATTTTACGAAATTGATGGCATTAGTATTGAAACTATCGTGAGATTGATACATATTAGAAATATATCACAAGAAATAACTCACGTTGTGGATCGATTTTGCCGACTCGGGCGTCCATCAGCGAGGGCGCGCAGCGGTGTCAGAGAGTGCCCGCCGGGAACTCTTTGATGATGAGCATCGAATAATATATGCTTGAAACCCTGGTTGACAAAATCTATCGGCAGCGTGAGTTATTTCCGGTGATATATTTCTAATATTTATTGCATTTTTTTTTTAATACATAAAACATTACGCCTTTGTCCCCGAAGGGGTAGGCAAAGGTGTGTTACACACTCTAGGTTTGCCAACTATGTTTAAGTCCCCCGTAATAGGGGGCGAGCCTATTGCCGTCTACAGGGCACATTTCCAAACTAACAACCTTAATAAATAAGTTATAAGTATATTTGTGTAGGAGTTTGATGGAATATATATTTTATTAAATCAAATAGTTTGTAAGGCCTTTTTCACAAAACGGTTTGATCAAGTAAAGATGTTTTGTTAAATTATGGGTTAAACATAAATAAAGTTAACTGGGAGAAACGTTATGTTTTACTTCTTTTTCCAGCTATGAAAAGCTATTTATATTATGAACTATTCATAAAATAGCGTAAGACGTAAGCAGGATTTAAAAACCAAACCTAAGTTCATTAAATTAATTAGAATTTGAGTTATGAAATAAAACAACTTTAGCGTTATGTTTTCTTGAGTTTACTTGATTTTCTTGAGTTTACTCCCCCGAAGTTTTGAATAATTAACATCATTCATGGTCACCATTGATCGATAGATTCCGTAAAAGTGTTTATCTCTTAACGAGATTTTCTTAAAATTACCAGACCGTTTTATGGAAAAGCTGAATTGTATATATGCCTGCTACTCCGACAATAAGATATCGAATCTCCAATATTATTTAGTAATAACAATACAAAATTATTTGTTTTTTGGGATCAAGGTTAAGACTTTGCAGGATCTCCTCCTATTTCTTTGATTTCGAAGTGTGTTCTACTGCTACCCGCTGAAGGAAAATATTGTGACTAATCCTGCATCCATCCATCAGCCTTTCATCGTCCACTGCTGGACACAGGCCTTCCCAAAATGGGGGTTTTACCATAATCGCCACGCTTGGCAGGCGGGTTGGCGATCACAGTGGATGTTTTTAGTACACAGGGGAACGCTGCTGCCCGGTCCCCCGGTAATCCCTTTGTCGGCTTTTACGACTCCCTCTTGGTACCGCGTGGTGCCGGCCCCACACGGCAAAATATACACGGCATAGTTCAATGCAAATCAACAGCTGAAGTCTTCGAATCCATATTAGACCAAGCCGGTGGTCTACGACCAAAGTCCTCTCATACTATATATACATAAACTGACACACAAGAAAGGACCTATAGTTTTAACATATAATTATGTATCAAGTTGATCTAAGTATGATTATTACACTAAGCACTAAGAATACAAGTGTCACCGGGGTGGTGATCCTTTCCCGCGGGTATCGTACACGGCGACTAAGGGAAGTAAGCAATTATCACCCATTGCATTACTGGTGGTAGGGCTGGGTACCAAGTGAGAGTACTCGTATGCTATCGGGCTCGAACGGGTCGGTACCACCGTCTCTCGTGTGAGCGGTCATGAAGCACGTCAGTGTGTTTTGGCTGTAGCAGAAGATAGCCGTTTATTCTTTCATTTCATCAGATAAATAAAATAGTGCGCAGCGGCTTGACAATACTCTCGGTATAGTTGAGTCCATGAGCGACGGTTACCATTTATCATCGGCCGTGGCACGTCTGCTATCTTAAGGAATAAAAAAAAGATTTACGATTTAAAAGATTGTATGAATTCACATTCATTTAAACTCTTTTGTAATTTGAATATACAAGCAACCCGCCCATACTTAAAATAGCCATTATTTGATAACGAACAATATTATATGTATTTAGGATTTTAGAAGAACTACAATTATTTTAATGTGTGTGTCCTAAGGGAGCCTCCATCCATCCATCCATCAGCCTTTCAACGTCCACTGCTGGACATAGGCCTCCCCAAGAGAACGCCACAACGAGCGGTCCCGTCATGGGGATAATGCCGTAATCGCCACGCTTGGCAGACGGGTTGGCGATCGCAGTGGATGTTGTTAATACTCGAGGGAGTGCTGCTGCCCACTCCCCCGGTATTCCTTCAGTGGGCTCTTACGTCTCCTGGTGGTGGTGCCCCACGCGGCCTAAGGGAGCCAACGTGTGCGGTAAATCGTTTTTATTGCGCCGTAACTATATCTTTAATGACTTTAAAATATAAGACATATCTCTATGACAGTTTGGTTTCCAGCCAAAACTATCAACAGAGAGTGCGATTCTAAGTCTCAAACACACTGTCCAATATACTATACCAACCGTAGGACACCGGTGTTCGCCTGCTTCCTGGATGTCTCCAGGTCGTATGACCTTGTGTCTTATGTCATACTCTAGAGTATAGTAGCAATGCAGACATTAAACAAATGTAGTAAAGGCTCTACTAAAACCATATCCCTGAAAACGAATGGCGGTATGCCATCGGGACCCACTGAGCGCTTAGCTGGTAAGCGCGCCAGCGCATTTTGGACGTCCCGACAGTTCAAGCGCGCTAGGTGCGCCCACGCGTCCGTTGGCCCCGCCGCTACTACCGCTGCCTCCACACTCAGCGTCGCCGGTTCGCTATTATACACAGAATTAAAGAAACGAGCAAATTCGTTGGCGCATTCATACTGCGTTAGGTTTATACCGTTTTTTGTTAATCTTTGTTTGCTCGAATTCCCCTTTCTTACTCTCATGTAAGCCCGAAACGCTCGGGGATCAGTTGCTAAGTGATCTTGCACCTGATCACGATACAAGTTGTGTGCCCGCGCCGTCTCGGTTTTTGTTTTTGCTCTGCACCGAGCAAATGCTTTATAATCGTAATGAGATTTACT
This sequence comes from Leucoma salicis, assembly GCA_948253155.1. Taxonomy (NCBI): domain Eukaryota; kingdom Metazoa; phylum Arthropoda; class Insecta; order Lepidoptera; family Erebidae; genus Leucoma; species Leucoma salicis. The sequence goes on from OX411803.1 coordinate 3,178,880, forward strand.
GGATTTATACCTTTTGTGTAGCTCATATTTATGCTTTATGTCCCTAATAATATCAGACGTATGCCATATAGGATAGTTATATCTAGTATTTATAGTGTTAGTTTGTTTTAATGGAACACAAGTGTCAAAGACGTCATATATTTTATCATAAAACAAATTTAAAGCTACGTCAGGATCATTTATACTGTATAATTCACTCTATTCTATTTTAGATAATAAATAATATAAGTGATAGAAGTCGGCTTTATTAAAATTGTATTGCTTACTTGTTATCATAGGGGAGTGATCCGATGTAAATGTAGGGAGGGGGCAACGTCGCCGCCGCCGCACGCGAGGCCAGTCTGATACATACCGCGAGTGGCGGATGATATGCGTCCACGGGCTCCAGCGCCTCATCAGCTTCGCGCACATATAATCCGCCCGCGCTCAATACGAGATCCAACTGTCTACCCGTACAGTTTGGTACCGTGTTATACTGAACGAGCTCACAAAAGGCTACAAAATATTCATAATAATTGCATACATTAATACTACATGAAAACAAATTAAAATGTCCTAGTATAACCAAACTGTTCCCATATTATACACAGATATGTTCTAATAAATGGAACATAATCATATACTAATTTTTCTCTGTGTTTGGCGGAATATAAACTATACAACATGTAAATAAAATTCGGTTTTGTATATAAATTGCCGCAGAGACTAATTCGAACTTATGCTTATCTATGTTAACACCTGGTATCGTCACTTCTCGTATTTCGAATCGCGGTGTGGCTACTAAAAATACGCCGCCTTGCTTGCGTCCATCCATCCGATCACACCGCAGCACTTGATAGTCGGGTAATACAAATTCTGCGTTTTGGATGGCTTCATTTAAACCAGTTTCTGTGATAACAAATATATCCGATTGCGATGATTCCAGTAAAGATAAGAATTTTGTTGTCTTAGTGCGTAGACCTCGTACGTTTTGATATAAAATGTTTATTCGGTTTGCTGTTGAATTGGTTTGGCTGGGCGGCGAAAAAAAATCCATTCATTAAATTCGATGTTTACAGGCCTTACATCTGGGTTATTTAGTTTGTCATAATTATTTTCTGAAACACCTATCTTAAATGAGGCATAATTCCGCTCAATCTTAGGTTTTAATATTTCTATATAGATTTCTGAATCATTTCCTAATATAGATGTTATATACTCCTTTAAATTTTCTTGTGTGGCACATTTGTCAAATCTCCATACATGTAAATACTTTTTACGTTCAACTGCTTTAATGGTCAGATTTGAGGTATTCCCGCCCATTTTCTTAGGATTCTTCTTATATTTCACCTCTATCCATGGATTGCTATTACCTTCTGCGACTTCAGTGCTGATGCTTTTTGTATTTTTCGTAGCCACCGCCGCGTAACTAATACTTGAGGCCTCTGTTGCTGACTTAGGCATAAGATTACTCTGTTCTCTGCTAGCTCCACCAGTTAAAGTGGCTGTGTACCAGATGACCTACTAGGCATAGCAGTATCTCTTTGAGGTTGACTGACCGCTAGTGTTGACATTACTGCTAGTTTATTGCTGTTTTATTTTCTGTGCCTCATTTTTCAAGTTTATGATTTCTCGTTCATATGATATGCATTTCTTATTACTGTCCATTAACTCCTGCCTTAATTGACTGTTCTATAGAGCTAAGCGGATAACAGTGGTCTTAATTTCTTCTATAATTTTTGTTTCCAGCGCATTAAATTTCTCCATTATTGTACTGTTTATTTTTTCCATTACACCTGACATAAAGGCAGACTCTTCCGAAGTCAGTAATACACAACATAAGGACGACAGGATACATAAGGAGAGTACCTCCTTATATATGTCCTCAAAAGACTGATTTATCAATTTGGTGGTAGCCCCCCGTACTGGGGTGTCATCCGTTACCCGAACTCGCTGCGTTATGTTTAAACAAGATTCACACTTAAAATTACGTTTCATTTGTGCCTGTCCAGAGCTGTAGGCAACCTAAGTAATATTTAAGTATCGATAATGAAATCCTGTCTTGCATCCAAAACATTTTAGCAGTTCTCCTAAATCAATTTTCTTTTTGCAAATAAAACAATTCATTTACCTTTAGTTTTGCACGTGAGCAATAGAGTGCTACGCACAGCTCGTGCTCGGTTGATGCTACTGCACGCACTGTTAGTTTAGTAACACTTATTTGCACTCGGAATATTTATTGTTTATATTAATAATTAAACAATATTATAATAATAATACATTATCAATAAAGAGAAAACATTTTTTGATATATTTATATATTTTTAGATGTCCCGGAGAGTCACATAACATTACCCTAAATGGCTTGAACTTAAACAAAGTTAATAAATTTAAGTACTTGAGACATTTCTTACCGAAGACCTTAAAGACAATATTGATATAGAAATGGAGCGTAGGGCTTTGGCGGCCCGTAGTAATATGCTGGCCCGTAGATTTTCCCTTTTTTCAAAAGTAAAACTAATTAAGACGTTAAATACAAAGTGAAAAATGTGAAATCGAAAATAACAGTCACGAGCAGGATTCGAACCTGCATCTCCTGGATACCGTCCAGATGCTTTGCCAATTCAACCATCGTGACCCTTGCTCCTGACTGCTAATTTCGATAACACATTCATACTTAACGTCTTTGGGTGACGCCTGCACCATCTGTCGGAAGTATTTTCATACATTATACCGACCAGGTAAACTTAATTTTACAATTAAGATTTTACCTAATAATGACGCAAACCCTATAAATATTTAGATATTTTTATATATATTTGTAGCATTTGACATACTTAGCAACATACATTAAACACTAAGTGAAACATGTGAAATCGAAAATAACAGTCACGAGCAGGATTCGAACCTGCATCTCCTGGATACCGTCCAGATGCTTTGCCAATTCAGCCATCGTGACCCTTACTCCTGACTGCTAATTTCGATAACACATTCATACTTAACGTCTTTGGGTGACGCCTGCACCATCAGTCGGAAGTATTTTCATACATTATACCGACCAGGTAAACTTAATTTTACAATTAAGATTTTACCTAATAATGACGCAAACCCTATAAATATTTAGATATTTTTATATATATTTGTAGCATTTGACATACTGAGCAACATACATTAAACACTAAGTGAAACATGTGAAATCGAAAATAACAGTCACGAGCAGGATTCGAACCTGCATCTCCTGGATACCGTCCAGATGCTTTGCCAATTCAACCATCGTGACCCTTGCTCCTGACTGCTAATTTCGATAACACATTCATACTTAACGTCTTTGGGTGACGCCTGCACCATCTGTCGGAAGTATTTTCATACATTATACCGACCAGGTAAACTTAATTTTACAATTAAGATTTTACCTAATAATGACGCAAACCCTATAAATATTTAGATATTTTTATATATATTTGTAGCATTTGACATACTTAGCAACATACATTAAACACTAAGTGAAACATGTGAAATCGAAAATAACAGTCACGAGCAGGATTCGAACCTGCATCTCCTGGATACCGTCCAGATGCTTTGCCAATTCAGCCATCGTGACCCTTGCTCCTGACTGCTAATTTCGATAACACATTCATACTTAACGTCTTTGGGTGACGCCTGCACCATCAGTCGGAAGTATTTTCATACATTATACCGACCAGGTAAACTTAATTTTACAATTAAGATTTTACCTAATAATGACGCAAACCCTATAAATATTTAGATATTTTTATATATATTTGTAGCATTTGCCATACTGAGCAACATACATTAAACACTAAGTGAAACATGTGAAATCGAAAATAACAGTCACGAGCAGGATTCGAACCTGCATCTCCTGGATACCGTCCAGATGCTTTGCCAATTCAGCCATCGTTACCCTTGCTCCTGACTGCTAATTTCGATAACACATTCATACTTAACGTCTTTGGGTGACGCCTGCACCATCTGTCGGAAGGTTTTTCATACATTATACCGACCAGGTAAAAAGACAGACAACATAAAAAGTGTCTAGTATAATAATATTTTAAGAGCGCTTTTAAAGCTGCCTCGCTTTTACAGTGCTTCAGAATGACAACAAATGTGATGAGGAGATTGGGATGGCCGAAAGGTCGATGCGGTAGCTCAGTGGCTTAGAGCACTTCCCCGGATTGGAAGGGACGTGGGTTCGATTCCCGCTTGCACTAAAGTTCTCGTTTTCCTCATTCACAAATAATTTGTACTTCAGTAGTTAACTGTACTTAGGGTGCCAATGACAGTAATTTAATTTCTTTTTTGTTTTTCTTTTATAAATCTCTAATTAGATTGATTAATGCATTTTCGTTTAAAAATATACAAACCAGAGAACCCTTTATCAATGTTTGCTGACTTTTTAAATACCTATTAATTTAAATAATATATATATATCAATCTTAAATATGCTTAGAGTGCCAATCATTATACAGTTCACCCTACTTACAACAATAAGTGAGGTCTCTTGTACTAAACAAAACAAAGCAGAAAGTTAAGTCATAAAAACAACATAAAGTTTACTAATTGAAATTGGTTTAGCTGACATTTCAACTATCACTGGATGAGTATTGTTTTACTTACAGGAGTTAGACTCATTGTTGTAAAGTACTTATGTTATTACTGTAGAATCAAGAAAACTGAATTATTTATTTATTTATTTTAAAACTTTTGCACATGCCGAGTACAAGGCGGACTTAACGCCTTAGGCATTCTCTACCAGTCTACCTGGGGCGGAGCAGAAATGTAGTGTTAGGTGCATTTAAGAATAATACTATAATATATAATATATATATTACTATAATAGAATTACATACTAAAACCGTAAGAATACTTATATGTTAAAAGAATACATACATATATACTGACATAAATAAAAATAAATAACAAATGGTTTGTGTCAAAAGTGAGCGATAATTAGAGTGAAGACTCTGCCAAAAAACTGGAGTAAAGCTCGTGAACTCTAGCTTTGAAAGTTTTACGACTAGACGAATTACGTACTTAATCATTACTGAAGTACTATCATATTATTTGTTTTGCAAATTACTGAAAGCTCATTAAAATTCCATAAAATTCCGTTCGTTTTCCCAAACGGTTGTGTGGTTGTTAAAGAAGTCCCCTTCTTTAACAACAACAGTGGGCCTAGCCAAGTTGCATTCTATGATCGCTAAAGCTAATAGAAAACTATTTAAATGTATGGGAATTTGACATCTTTAACCATAGATAAAGAACCTATATTTATCTAAGTCTTTAATAATATCTATAACGCTAAGTCACGTGACTTAACGTTAGAGATGTCAAATTTCCATATATTTTAATAGTTTTCTATTAGCGTTAGCGATCATAGAATGCAACTTGGCTAGACCCACAGGTACTTGTTAGAGATCATACAGAAGGCCCAGGTTCTAAATGTTCACCCTCCTACTGCCAACTCTATTTTTTAATAGCGATATTAGTACTTTAATAATATTCATTGCAAATTATTCACGAAAAAAAAATATGTCGGTACGAAGTTCGCTGGGTGAGCTAGTTTATTAAGGGATCGAACCCGAGACCTCATGATCAGCAGTCGCTCACAAGACCGCTGCACCACAAAGACAGTTATAGTATATATGAATCCATGTCTGGAAAATCTTGACCAAGTGAAGATTTTTTTTGTTACGAACCTCCCCCTGGTCTTAAACGCTTATATGTATATATGCGTTTATAAAGTCGTGATATTGGAATTAGTACCTATGGCGAGGTCTTATCTATATATTTCTTCTGTTCGTGTATTTGCGACGGAACTCCTCCTAAACAGCTGGAAAAAAAAAATGTGTGTCTGAGTAGTTTAGATTCACTAATGGACCCAGCAGGTGGCGTCACGTTAGTGTTACGGACTTTATTTATGACGGAATTTTGTTTTATTATTATTTTATGAATTTTCGCATATTCTTATATACACATAACATCAAAGTTTCACTACAAACCTGACTAATTGAGTTTATAAACCACACCGAATTTATCAAAAATTTTAATATCAAAAACAATGACTTGAGCAGCTTGTAGCAGACTAGCCGGATAGTATGGACCATGTTTCCCGGTTTTTCTGAAAAAATGGGAACTGGAACTGGGAAATACGTACTACCTACCGGATCTGTGAATTAAAATTGAAATATGTAAACTTTTTCAGCGATAGCTTAGGGGTAAAATACCCGAGGCCGTGTGGGGCCGGCTTTAGAATTGTTCCACCACTCTCTACCCACGGGAGTCGTAAGAGCCGACTGAGGGAATACCGGAGGAGTGTGCAGCAGCACTCGCTCGAGTATTAACAACATCCACTGCGATCGCCAACCCGCCTGCCAAGCGTGGCGATTACGGCATTATCCCCCATGACGGGATCGCTCGTTGTGGCGTTCTCTTGGGGAGGCCTATGTCCAGCAGTGGACGTTGAAAAGCTGATGGATGGATGGATGAAAAACACGAACTGCTAAGACAATGGTATCGACTTCGATCCCCAGTTCAAGGTTCTGATATCGCACGGGAGGTACTCGTGCTTGACTTAAGAATATAAATATATCACTCTACGATATAAGAGATAATTAATGTACAATTATCTTTATCCTATCGATATATCTACTATGTCCTTTTCTGCATATTAGACTATTATATATATGTGAAATTTCAAGATCAAAGCTTCAGTAGTTAAAGCGTGAAGTGTAACAAAAAGACAGGCCAAGGAAGCATTGCCGCTGTTAGACAGCCGAATCACTAAAAAGTTACTTCGGCTAACTAAGCAGCAACTGCAGATAGTCACGGCAGCTATCACTGGTCACGGATCCTTTAACAAACATTTATTTGTCTTAGGAATACACAGACAACCCACTTGTGCCTGCAAGAGGAGGAGACGGCGGTCCATGTGTTGCAGCACTGTGCGGAGGACGCCACATACAGGACCAAATACTTCGGGAGCTCAAGTTCTCTTCGGGAGATCACCAGCAACACCAAGAGGCTGTGTGCATTTTTGCCCGCATTAACAAAAAAAAAGTATAGGCCTTCCGAGTTAATTTACTTATTTATAATCACGCCGTTTACCTTACGGGGTAAGCAGAGAGAAGTTATTATTTAGTATTATAAATGTCAAAGTGAGTCTGTTTGTTACGCTTTCACGGGGTGACATTCAGTAGGAATGTCAATTGTCATCCTACAATTCTGCATACTTACATATAGTCTTTGCCGTGTGAGGCCGGCTTTAGAATTGTCCCACCCCTCTCTACCCATGGGAGTCGTAAGAGCCGACTGAGGGAATACCGGGGGGAGTGGGCAGCAACACTCCCTCGAGTATTAACAGCATCCACTGCGATCGCCAACCCGCCTGCCAAGCGTGGTGATTACGGCACTATACCCCCAATTTGGTGAGGCCTATGTCCAACAGTGGACGTCGAAAGGCTGATGACAAAGAGTTAGAGAGAGAGAGAGAGAGAGAGAGAGAGAGAAAGGGAGAGATTGAGAAAACTGGAACATGATGTTCCTTAAAGATAGCTATTTTTGCATAGAGTTAACAAAATAATATGTTGTAGAGGTACCTATTTATAGCCAGCAGCAAAAAGCTAGTTTTTTTAGATTATAATTATCAGGTACCCGATATAGTAGCGGGATAAAATATACATCAGTTTTTAAATCTAATCAAGAGCTACCAAATAAAAACAAGTTGTATCAAAATCCGTTTAGTAGTTTTTGCGTGATGCGCGAATGAACAAACAGACAAAATATCTAAAAAATATAGTTTTGTGTTCAGATACACCTATATATAGCCTTATACGGTCATTTTTTGTCAAATATCTTAAATGTCACATACACAGCTCTGTTACAACTTTATAATAGTATAGATAAAAAAAATCATTCAGTTAATTGCATCCGTTATTTTGTGCTCTTCTTGTGAAATAAAATCTATGTAAACAGAGAATGTTCAGCAAAGTATTTGTTTTCCGAATCAACTGATTAACTGATAATGAAATTAGGGTTATCAATAATTGAAATACGTTATACTGATAGTGTTATCGCCTCCATTGCAACCTTTCTATCGACCACTTTCGTTTCGTTAGATCCAATCCGAGATTAGTGGATATTACTAATAGTTTTCATAATCCTAATATCTATTATAAAGCTGTAACAGAGATGTGTCTGATGTATATAAAATATTTGAGAAAATATTACTACGAGTATATAGGTTTGAACACAAGCCAACAGTTTGTCTGTTTGTTCATTCGCGCATCACGCAAAACTACTCAACGGTTTGTGATGCATCTTTTAGGGTTCCGTACCCGAAGGGTCAAATCGGGACCCTATTACTAAGACTTCGCTGTCTGTCTGTCTGTCCGTCCGTCTGTCGCCAGGCTGTATCTCAAGAACGGCGATAGCTAGACTGTTGAAATTTTCACAAATGATGTATTTCTGTTGCCGCTATAACAACAAATACTAAAAATAAAATACATACAACAAACGTGATTTTATTGCCCTTTTTTGCTCGCTATTGATAACAACAACAGGTAGATGCTTGAAATGTTTACAGAATATTTAGTTATAAACTAACTTTAAAAATAACTAGATGAAAATTAAATTATTTTTTATGGGGGGGCTCGCATACAACAAACGTGATTTTTTTTACTCGTTTTTGCTCGATATTGATAACGGCAACAGTTAAATGCTTGAAATATTCACAGAATATTTAGTATTCATATATATTTTTAGCATTTGACATGCTTAGCACTATACATTAAACACAAAGTGAAAAATGTGAAATCGAAAATAACAGTCACGAGCAGGATTTGAACCTGCATCTCCTGGAAACCGTCCAGATGCTTTGCCAATTCAGCCATCGTGACAATTGCTCCTGACTGCTAATTTCGATAACACATTCATACATTAAACACAAAGTGAAAAATGTGAAATCGAAAATAACAGTCACGAGCAGGATTCGAACCTGCATCTCCTGGATACCGTCCAGATGCTTTGCCAATTCAGCAATCGTGACCCTTGCTCCCGACTGCTAATTTCGATAACACATTCATACTTAACGTCTTTGGGTGACGCCTGCACCATCTGTCGGAAGTATTTTCATACATTATACCGACCAGGTAAACTTAATTTTACAATTAAGATTTTACCTAATAATGACGCAAACCCTATAAATATTTAGATATTTTTATATATATTTTTAGCATTTGCCATGCTTAGCAACATACATTAAACACAAAGTGAAAAATGTGAAATCGAAAATAACAGTCACGAGCAGGATTCGAACCTGCATCTCCTGGATACCGTCCAGATGCTTTGCCAATTCAGCAATCGTGACCCTTGCTCCCGACTGCTATTCACATTTTTCACTTTGTGTTTAATGTATGTTGCTAAGCATGGCAAATGCTAAAAATATATATAAAAATATCTAAACACATTCATACTTAACGTCTTTGGGTGACGCCTGCGCCATATTCTGTCAGAAGTATTTTCATACATTATACCGACCAGGTAAAAACAATTTTACAATTAAGATTTTTACCTAATAATGACGCAAACCATATAAATATTTATATATATTTTTAGCATTTGATATGCTTAGCACTATACATCTGGACGGTATCCAGGAGATGCAGGTTCAAATCCTGCTCGTGTCTGTTATTTTCGATTTCACATTTTTCACTTTGTGTTTAATGTATAGTGCTAAGCATGTCAAATGCTAAAAATATGCCTGCACCCACTAAAGAAACTCGCCGCGTGCCGTCTCTGCGCCTTAATTGGCGGGCCACTGGAACTATGTTACATTCCTTCGGTGGTCCGCCGGTGGCTTAACCTTTCGGGCACCCTCTACTGAGCGACGCATCCGCACACGGAGCGTTACACCTTCGCGGGAGGACTTGCGGGTGGCGGACGTTCCCCGGTCCATCCACATGCAGCCTCAGCTAGGGCGGCATGAGGCGCAAGTACCTGCGCCTGCGCCGCCCCGGTCGCTAGCGGCGTTTAGGGTCAGCGGAAGAATCCTCCTCCCTGGCCCTCTCCGCCACTTCCTTCCGCGAGATGACCTCCTCGCAGAAGGCAGCGACCGCGGCCCAATTCCTGTCGCTGCCAAGCATCGAGCGTGTGCTGCGCCGTGTCCTCGTCGTAGCCGCAATGGTGGCAGCCCGGAGTCGCTTCCCTCCTTGCAACTATGTGCAGGTATCTGCCGAAGCAACCGTGCCCCGACAGCACCTGCACCAGTCGGAAGGTAAGGACTCCGTGCCGTCGCCCTGCCCACTCTTCCAGCACTGGCTGGAGCGCCCCTATGGTCCGAAGACCGGCCCGGAGCGCCTCCAACCGCGCCCTCCAGCTGGCCATGGCAGCTCGGCGGGCGTCGCCCTGCCATCTGGCCACCACGCTGGGTGAGGGACGTCCACCCCCCTCCCGCTCTTGTGACACCCGCCGATACACCTCGGCGAGCACCTCCGCCTCCAAGCCCCATGGAGGGATTCCGGCCAATGCGCAGGCCGCCTCCGTCGACACCGTCTGATATCCACGTATGACCCTGGACGCAACGACTCTGTGGCCTCCACAGAAGAGCCCTATTCATTACATCCAGGGACCCCGCCCACACGGGTGGCACCGTACAGCGCCATCGAACGGACCACCCCCGCGTAAAGCCATCGGCACGCATTGTTGGGTCCGCCCATATTCGGCATGAGCCGTGCAAGGGTGGACGCCGCATTGACGAGCCTCGGGGACAGTTGACGGAAGTGCTCGCGAAAGCGCCACCGCCCGTCCAGCACCTGGCCCAGATACTTAATTTGGGCCTGCACCCCAATTTGGACCCCGTCCACAGTGATCGAGGCGCCAGCAGGTGGCCAACGTCGAGGCCCATGGAAAAGCAAAGCTCCGTCTTGTCCAGGGCCGCCCTTAGCCCCAGCGCCCCGATCCTCCTGACCACATCCGAGGTCCCTAAGGTGGCCAGGAACGCCGCTTCCTCAAAGTTTCCACCCCGGGCCATGACCAGCGTGTCATCCGCATAGCAGATGACCGCAAGCCCGGGGGGAAGCCGACAGCGTAGCACCCAGTCGTAACTGATGTCCCACAGAAGCGGCCCTAGAACCGAACCCTGTGGGACACCGCATGACATGGATCTCCTCACAACGTCCCCTATGCGGCTCTCATAGAGAACGCTGCGGCCGTCAAGATAGTCTGCCACTAGCCACCTCAGGTATGCAGGCACCCCGTGATATCGGAGCGCCTCCCTGATGCAGCTGAATGACAGACTGTTGAATGCGTTGGCGATGTCAAGCGACCAGCCTCCCCTCCTTCCAGCAGTCAGGAAATCGTCCGGACGCCAGGCACGCATCAAACAGTCCCCTGAGTCGGGGCTCCAGGTGACCCAGAGCCAGGGCCAGCACCCGGGCGGATATCCCGTACGGGCCGGGGGCGGTGTTCTTGGAACGAATCCGCGAAACAGCCGCTCATTTCCGACACGGTGACAGGCGGTACACTGAGGTCGGCCTCCCGGTCACTACCTGGCTTTGCCATGACCGGGGGCGTATGCTCGGCCCGTCCTAGGAATAGGCCCTCGACCACCTCGGTGAGGAGACTGGGCTGCAGGGTCTCTGTGAGTGGGGGCCCTGAGTGCGGAGCTTGTTCAGCGCCGCACGATATGGGCGACCCCAGGGGTCACGGTCGAGACCGTCCAGCATCTTCTGCCTTTTCTCTGTTTTGGCGCGGCAGATGGCCAACTTGAACGCGGCCCGCGAAGTGCGGTACGCTTCATACAGCTGGCCCTCCCGCTCCCCATCGGGATTGCGCCGCCGACTGCGGGTGTAGGACCTCCGGGCACGAATGCACGCCGCTCGGAGGTCCGCCAGCTCCTGGGACCACCAGTAGAGCCCCTTCCTTGGAGGAGGACGTCGCACACTGGGCATGGCCGAGTCGCACACCTGCGTAATCGCAGTGCAAAATCGGCCTGCCTCAACGTCCACCCCCTCGGTCAGGGCCGGTGAGGACAGCCACGATTGAACGATGGCTGCCTCCGCCAGTAGGCCGCCAGGCATCTAGCCTGCCCACAGCCCACCACGGGAACGCGGGAGTTCTGCGCGCCGCATGACCCCTACTGGGGCCCTGAAGGGACCGGGAGACCTCAATCCGGATGTACCGATGATCGGACAAGGTCTCAACCTCCTGCACGACACACCAGTTCCTCACTCGTGCTGCGACGTCGGGGCTAGCGAATGAAAGGTCTACTATCGACCCACCCCGTCGCCGCACGCATGTGTTGACGGAGCCTCTGTTAAGCAGACAGAGGCCCGTCGACGCCGCCCACTCTAACACTGCCGCTCCAGGGGCGTTCGTCGCAGGGGACCCCCACGCCGTGAATTTGGCGTTGAAGTCCCCCACAACCAGAACGTGGCTAGGTACCAGTCGCCGTATCGAGGTCTCTAGGCAACAAAGCCAGACCCCGAAATCAGCCAGTCTCCGGTTGGGGGAGAAGTATACGCCATACAGCGTAACTCCTCCCCAGTCGGCAACGACGTATCCCATGCCCCTGTCTCTGATCAACAAGGGTGGGAAACGAAGCGCCGTAGAGCTGACGATAACAGAGCCATCGCAGCTGCCCGCCCAATGAGGGCGGTCAGGAACGCAGTGCCTTACCGCGGCTACGGCTACACCAATCAACCGCTCCACCATGGTTTGCAGGAGTAAATCCTGCGCCCCGGCGGCGTGGTTGATATTCGCCTGAAGGAGGATAGTGTCACGGTTGAATTTTAAGCCGTAACCATATCCTGCTACCCCACCACCCCACGCTAGGGGGTCCAGGCTGGGCCGATTGGCTGGGCCCCCTCTTTTTTTTTGGCCTGTCATCGGGGGTCTCCATCCCTCCCACCCCATGCAGTGCTTGGCAGACCTGTTGCCTGCAGTGCACGCGGGGCAGTGAGGGGCGGCGGTGCAGGATGCCGCCCGGTGCCCTGCTTGACCGCAACGGAAACAAAGACCGCTGCAATCAAAGCAGTTAGTGCACGTTGGCTGGGTGTGTCCGACCGCCATGCACTTAAAGCACCTCGCGGGCCGAGGCTCCAGCACGGTGACCCGCGCGGAACTCCAGCCCACGAGGAGCCTGCCTCCGTCGGCCAAGGTTTTGGCCGCCGCGACAGGGCAACTCGCTCAGACACACTGCTGGGACCGGTCCGAATGGAGCCCACTCTGACGGCATTCGAGCATCCAGTTTTCGAGGCAATAGCCTCCCGGACGTCGTCCGCCGTCACTGAGTCATCCAGTCCGGAAATGCGCAGTTCAGCGCACTTTACCGGTCTGGTGACACGGACTCCACTCCCCTCACCAAACAGACTCGTCAGCCTTTCGGCCACCGTGTCGGCCATCCTGGGGCCCTCCGTCCCAGGGAACTCGAGAATTCGATCTTCGAGATTCTCCGATGTCGGAGACGTCGATTTCCTCCCGGGCCTGCCTCAAGATGGCTTGATACGTCAGGCCCGCTTCCGCCTCCGGCAGCATGGTGATTACCACCGCTGCCGTTTTCAGCGCTTGAAGCTTGCGCGGCTTCTTAGGGCCGGGCTTGCTCCCTTGCGCAGCGGGATTCCCAGCTTGGGCAGCAGCCCCAGTCGCGGCTCCCTTATCCCTCTTGCCTCGGGATTTCTTCCTTCCCCCGCTCACCACATGCCAGCCCTCATCAGAGGGTGCAGGGCCAGATGGCGCGGGAGGTGAGACACGTGGATCCCGGGGATTGGTCGCTAGGGCCCGCGATGGCTGGCCAGCACATAGAAGAGGAGGGAACTCCTCTTTGGGCTGGCCCTTGGGGCGCTGCCCAGCCTTCTGCGCCGCCTTCACCTTAGGGGCTTTGCCCTGCCCCTTGGGCGGCGCGGCCACCGTCGCGTAGTAAGTGGCCACGCTGCCACCCTGACAGGGCGCCGTTGCGTTAGGCCTGAAGGTGGCGCGGCCTTCTTTTTCTCCGCGGTCAGCGGCGGTCGAAGTCACGGCTCCGGCGCCACTCTGGCGCTTAAGGAGTCTATGCGTGGGTCATAGATCGCACCAATGCGACCGATAACCTGGCGCATCTGCTCCTCGCTGAGGAGTTCAGGGGCCGGACCCCGCGCCCGCCGTTGAGGCTGAAGCTTCCGGCACGGCCTTGGCGAGCCCTGGTTTGGCTCGCGGGCCGCTGCGCTCAGGAGCCGTGAGGGCCGCTCCAACGAGCCAGCCATCCCTGGCTGAGACCCCGATGGGTTCGGGGTGAGCGCGCTTGCGGCCGTTATTTCGCCGCCACCGCCGTCCGTCTCCATCCCTGACGTGACAGCTGATCCGCTTCCTGTGGTAGGACTTCCCGCAGGTGTGGGTTTCCTCCCACGGGTCCTCCTCTTCTTTCCTCTCTCCGTCTTTTTTTCAGACATGGTGTCGATTACTCCCCCCATATACATGGAGCTGACAGAGCCGGTTTTTACACTCGGCTCTGTGAGGAATACCCCAGGTGCGTTGCACCCGGGACCCTCCTGGGGACATTTTTTTATTTTTATTCTTTACCATGTTTGTTATGTTTTACGTCCTCCGACGTGCCGACCCTCGTGACTGAGCTCCCCTCAGCCATGCATCCCCTGGCCGGGCGGCAGAGCACGGCATTGGGGTAATTTTTTATAGGGGTTTTCTTCCTCGCGGTCCGAAGACCCCCGGTCCTGTCCGTTCAGGATTACGGGTCGAGCCGAACGGTGGTCTGCATCAGACCATGCCCACCGCTCGCAAAGCAAGCGGTAAGCCCGTCGCCCCTCAGGCTAAAAGCCCCGTCTCCGCCTCCCAGGGCCGGGGGGGCCACTATGGCCCCGCTGGCCCCCCACGGCAGACGTTCGGCCCACTGCAGCAGGCCCGTCGCCACTCGGGCTGAAAGCCCCGCCTCCAGGGAACCTTCCCGTCTGTCTTCCCACTGTGACCCCGTTGTCCCCACCCCAGTGTCGGGGGGGCCACTGTGGCCCCGCCGACCCTCCACGGCGGACGTACGGCCTATCCACTGTGCCCTCTGCTAATCAGAGGGACACGCGGAGACCCGTCCCCTGCCGGGATTCAGTACTTACCTAATTCTTACGCCCTTATAGATAATAATAAAAGTAAAAAAAAAAAAAAACCTGATGGAATTTACGCTATAAAAATTCATCCACGATGGCGCCTACTTATAGTCATATGTGCGCAGTGGGTAAAAGTGCGCAAACCCATTCATTTTAGTCCTAAATATATGCGATTGCGCACGCTTACCCACTGCGCACAGTTATCTTATGACTCGTTTAGTTATGACTCTAATGGTAACATAATTCCTTACATTTAAAACTGTTTCGTTATGCGCATCTAAGTCTAAGTTGAAAACCACGAAATAAGTACAATTTTACTTGCAAAATTTGGTAACAGCCAAACACCATGTTTACAGAGAGTTACAATAGTGTAATGTTGTTTACCTAGTCAATGGTACGGAACCCTTCGTGCGCGAGTCCAACTCGCACTTGGCCGGTTTTTTTTATTGTCCCTTGTCCTCGTGGTTTTGTCGTTACTACCGTGCACGAGGTCATGGGTTCGATACTCACTCAGGACAATTATTTGTTTGATGTACACAGATATTTGTAGTGCATCTCAGTGTTTTCTATCTATTTATATGTATTATGTATTTACAAAAAAAAAATATTATATATTATATCCGTAATCTGGTACCCATGGCACAAGCGTTATGTTTAGTTTGGGACTAGAAGACCTTGTGTGAAATGTCCGCAAATATTTATTATTATTTTACTATTTATTATTTGATAACTTATGATTAAACTTTAAAACACACATATATTTTATCCTGCTACTTTATCGGGCGGCTATATCGGGAACCAGAGATAAAATCTAAAAAAAAAATTTAGAAGTCGCGGGACGTCTACCATATGTGAAAACATGGAAATTATTCTGTAGAAATTGTAATGAGATGGGATTATGTCTTTTTCTAACGGAGTCCTATGGCCACCTTCCAGCTCCATCATCACACCCTTGATATTATCTAGGACTGGAGTACTAGACAAGACAATTCAAACGAGCCTTAACTCGATGGAGTTGCGCTATTTAATTAAAGAGTTTTCATGGTCACCTTCCAGCGCCATCATCAGACCCTGGATACCACATAAAGACAAAGTACTTATCTAGACAAATCAATCAAGTCCAAAGTCGAAGGGGTTGCGTCGTTTCATTATAGAGTTGCTATGTCCACCTTCCAGCTCCATCATCAGATCAGCTCCATGTCATTATAATATTGCATTGTCACGCGATATACGTATGCGTGTAAAATTACAGGACAATCGGAAACCGGGAAGTATGTCAAATTTAACTGCAACAAGTAAAATAAAAGCGTCGCCATGCTAACAGCCGATTTTACCCTGCCTCCGCATTAGATGTTTCACATCAAAAACTAGCCTTTGGTAGCGGCGGATTTGCGAGCAAAGGCTAGCTAGACTAAGTATTCATTTACTAAAGCCTTTGTCTATCAGCTAGCAGCACCTGAGCTAACGCATCGCGTTACCCTCCCACGCGATCACTTCGCTTTTGGTTAAGTCCTTTGTTTTTTCGTGGTTGCTTGGCATCTGAGCAAGAAACTACCTCGGTGGTGCAGCGGTAGTGTGTGCGACTGCTGAAACGGGGGCTCGGGTTATATCCCCGTTTTTCGTAAAAAGAAAAATTCTCAGTAGCAGCCCGAAATTTGGAAATGTGCCTGGTAGATGGCAATAGGCCCCCCTATAACGCGGGAGTTAAACATAGATGGCGAACCATGTGTGTGTAATGCACCTCTGCCTACCCTCTCGGGGATACAGGCGTGATGCTATATGAATGTATATATATGCTAAGCAAGTAACGTCATGTTATTTCAAACCTACTGAAAACTGTAAGAAACTGGTTATGAAATACAAAAAAATACATTTTCAGAGCCAACTCGTCGTTCCATACATAAGCATCCATCCATCCATCCATCCATCAGCCCTTCATCGTCCACTGCTGGATATAGGCCTCCCCAAAATGGGGGTTTTACCATAATCGCCACGCTTGGCAGGCGGGTTGGCGATCGCAGTTGATGTTTTTAGTACACAGGGGAACGCTGAACGCTCCGGGGAAATGCTCTGGCCACTGAGCTATCCTACTGATCTTTCGATCATCGCAATCTCCTCATCACACTTGTCTTACGAGCACTTCCCCGGATTGGAAAAGATGCGGGTTCGATACCCGCTCCTACTAAAAATCTCTTTTTCCTTATTCACCAATAATTTATACTTTAAAATGTAGCGGAGTATGTCAATTGCTAAAAAATATAGATCTAAAAATGATTAGTCTTAATAATGATCACAATCTGAAACAAAAACTAAAAAATATATTAAAATCTTATAACAATATTATAATTTCAAACGTATTTATAACGAAACTTCCTTCTAACACAGTTAATTAAATTATGTTTAAAATAATTATACTAGTAATAATTTAAAATAAAAATATAAACGCAGTGTGAAATAGAAAATAACCACAGGTCCGATGGCCGAGCACGTAGAGTGCTAAAATTATGATCCATCCATCCATCCATCCATCAGCCTTTTATGGTCCACTGCTGGACATAGGCCTCCCCAAAATGGGGGTTTTACCATAATCGCCACGCTTGGCAGGCGGGTTGGCGAACACAGTTGTTGGAACGCTGCTGCCCGGTTCCCCGGCAATCCCTTACTTGGCTTTTACGACTCCCATAGGAAGAGACTGGGGTGGAGCTATTCTTAATTTATAAAGCAATTAAGTAATTCAATTCATTATAATATTAAATATATAAAAATATAATAAACAAAAAATAATTTTCATAATCGCAGTAATAATTCAAATAAATAACAATTGATTCATGAAATCTGTGATTATAATCACACTTAATATTATTATTACATTACTGCAAACTAAATTTTAATAGATTTGTGAAGAAACATCCTTCTGACACAACAATTTAACACAACCTTTTAACAAAATTAATTTTAATTGAAAAACCAAATAATCAACTTAAATCAGTTAATTACCATTAACACTATATAAATCTAGAACTCTAGCGTCTGTTCAACCATTGTTTATCCAGGTATATTATCTAGAATCTAGACGATAACACCCATCCATTTAATCAACATCTGTATTGCATGTTAAAGCAACCACAATATATCCATGGCTTTGTAAACCAATAACAGATAACAACAATCAAACAATCCAATCTCTGTGTTTCAGGTTAAGACAAGGAACCCCTTTGTACTCAACCTGATCCAATAAACCAGCCTGCATATACATCTAACAGCCAATAGTAATTATCAATAATAAATAAGTTAACAGTAATTAGTAAATAGCGCTACCGTATCAATGGAATTGGATTTATTAATCACACAGATCATCTTTATGACTATAACTATGACACTTTCTGATATTTACGTGAATGTTACACATTTTGAAATAAAACTACGTTTACGGAATCTATCGCGTTTACTTGATTTTTCTACTATCCCGACGTTTCGAATACTTTACAGCATTCATGATCACGGGTGGACTTAGATGATAGACGTCCAACGCTGATATGTTATTTCAACGGTTTCATCTAACCACAACATTATGATTTTACGAAAATTTTTCATACTTTTCAATAGGGTGAAACGACGCAAATATTTTTACACTCCCATTAGGATATCCATACAGAGTGCTACCTACTTTTTTACGAATTGTTTCATTCTTGCAAACCAGTAGTGTTTTTTGTCCTTTCCAAAGTCTTCTCAAAACTGGCATGACCAACTGCCATCTCGCACACTTAGGAACCACCCATCTCACATCATACTCTTTATCGCCTCCTATGCATCTGAACAGCTTATTATCCTTTTTTTGTTAAGGTGGGAAAAAATGCTCCTAACCGCACACCCCGTCATTCGGGGCAACAAATAGGATAGTGTGGGTACCCACACCCGCTAAATAAACCCGCCGTGCGCCGTCTCTTCGCCTTTATTGGCGGGCCACCGGAACCATATTACATTCCTTCAGTGGTAACAGCTTATTACCCTACAAAATTTAGTTAGTTATATTTAATATACACCAAAACTTTGGATCTAGATCGCTAGGGAGAATATTACGAACTCCGGATCACCTAGTTGGAGCGTGAGCAGCCAATCGTATTCGTTTATGGTCATCACAGTGAGTCATGTCTCGGGGCTAAGCATTTCTGGATCACTAACCCGGTTTCTTCTCCTCTTCAGTAGTTTGGTGTTTGTTGAGTTGTCAGCCCACTGGGCGCGTTGTAATTCCACCATCACAACTCTTGTGCAAACTCGTGTATAAATTTCCTAAATAAACTAAGACACCCAAGAAATTGTCTCGCGCTGTGGATATTATTTGGTCGGGGATATTCATTTTGGCGGACGAGAATGATTAGGCTGGCATAATTGGACACTGAATTTCGTATGACCCCGCTTTCAGCATTTCATCTACAATACTACAGACCTTAAAATATTTAAATCACCGGTCGTTGACTACTCAATCCTATATTCATTTCAGCAGCATTAGTATTGCCTAAGTCCGCTGAACAGTTGGCAAAACATTAATACTCAATAGAGACTAAAAGGTACGCCATCTATCGTGACGAGATCGACATCTAACTAAATAATAAGTATTCACAGACATTTTCACACAACGTCCTCTAGTCCCAAACTAAGCTTAATTGCTTGTGCTATGGGTACCAGATTACGGATATAATACATACATTACTTTTTTTTGTAAATACATACATGTAATAGATAGAAAACACCCAGACGCAGTACAAATATCTGTGTTCATAACACAAATATTTGTCCTGAGTGGGAATCGAACCCACGACCTCGTGCACGGATGTCGGTCACACTAAATACCGACTACGCCACAAGTACCGTCCTCTTCTGAGATTTAATACTAAACGAGGCTTAAAGTTTGCGTCGTCAGGTAGAAGGATACGCTGCTAAAATTTACAACGTTACATAAGTTTAATATTGCGGTAAACATCTAAAAAATATTTACTGAAATAATCCATCCATCCATCCATCAGCCTTTTAACGTCCACTGCAGGACATAGGCCTCCCCAAACTGGGGGTATAGTGGCGTAATCGCTACGCTTGGCAGGCGGGTTGGCGATCGCAGTGGATGTTGTTAATACTCGAGGGAGTGCTGCTGCCCACTCCCCCCGGTATTCCCTCAGTCGGCTCTTATGACTCCCATGGGTGGAGAGGGGTGGGACAATTCTAAAGCTGGCCCCACACGGCCACTGAAATAATAATATAGCATTATGTATGAAACGAAATTACATATAATATCTTTATCCGGTATCCATTTTATGAACTGGAATTAATATCCTTGTTAGGGATGAGACGGATCTTACATTAATACACAAACGTGCAAGTGGTAACACTTAAAACCACATAATTATCCTCCTTGACGAAAACACAATTAAAAATAAAACTCATCTGTCATTAATATTGAAGTAGATACATTTTAGAGAAATCTCACAATGACAGCTTATAATGGGCCCGATAAAATAAAAATTGTTCTCCAAGATCCACGATGCTGCATCGAGGATGGTTGGTTACCGCGAAGATGATCCCATGACCACTAGTCAGAAGCTAGTGGCAGGAGTCATCTCTGGGGTGATTACTAGATCTGTAACGCAACCTGTGGACGTTATAAAAGTGAGGGCTCAGTTGATAAAAAAAGCCAAAAGACGCAGTGTGGTGAAAACAATCGCAAGAAAAATATTGAAAGAAGAAGGAATTATGGCTTTTTGGCATGGACATGGATTGGGTCAGGTATTTAAAATCGCAATTAAACTAACTTATTATCACGCCATTTTCCTTGCGGGGTAGGCAGAGAGAACAGAGTGCCAAGAGGCTCTCTATTCTTGCATACATCTCTCGCTTCCTCAACATTCATAACTCTCTTAATACACGCTCGCCGGCTTCGGAGACTTCTGACTCCATCCATCAGCCTTTCATCCACTGCTGGACATAGGCCTCCCCAAAATGAGGGTTTTACCATAATCGCCACGCTTGACAGGCGGGTTGGCGATCGCAGTGGATATTTTTAGTACACAGGGGAACGCTGCTGCCCGGTCCCCCGGTAATCCCTTAGTCAGCTTTTACGTTTTACGACTCCCATAGGAAGAGACGGGGTGAAGCTATTCTTGGTGCCGGCCCCACACGGCAAACTCCTGACTCCACCTTCCTTCAATACATGACCGATTTGGTCTAAGTAGGTGAGTCTCAGTCTCCCCCAGTACCTACATCCTTCCACGTTCGCATTGTATATCTTCTTAACCAGTCGCTCGTCCGGCATTCTTTCCACATGTCAGAACCATCGCAATTAAATATAGTTCGTAAAAGTATTTTACCGTCACTGTAATTACAACTATCAACTTTCTATACTATTACAAGCTGACACGGCAAACGTTGTTTTGCCATATAAAGTATTTTTAGGGAATTTCTAGCGTAGAAAAACATAACTACTAACTTATTGTAAATGTGTAAGGGTGTGGTACCTATATGAGTGAAAGAGGCATGGAGCGCTGTGAACCGGATCGATTGAGGCAATACCCTCTCACGGAATGTCAGCGTGTAACAACGGTAGTTATTCTTAACGGTAGTTTCGTATGGTGAGTGAGAGCACCGGGGGCCCAAGCCCCCTATCTATCCTTTCCTTATTATTATTCCTATCCAACTCCTAAATCTTTCCTTTGAGATGGCGACGCGTGAGTGATGCCGCTTGTGTTGCTAGCGCCTATAGGCTACGGTAAACACTTACCACCAGGTGGGCCGTATGTTTGTTTGCCACCTATGTAGTATAAAAAAAACACCTTTGGATCGGCATTAGTAACATTTGTCATTTTCACTATATTTCGATTAAATTAGTACCTTCAGTTGTCCCTTCCGAAGTTCTGATCGGGATTATATAATTGTGTATGTATGTGATATTGATTACTATTAACTTGTGGATACTTTGTCCAGTTTTCATGTTTTCGTTATTGGAAGCAACGATGCTTGTTTGTTTATCATAATTTTATTTTATTTTTCTTTATTTAGGAAAAATTACATACGTAAATATTAGTTAGGATATTAGAGTCAGGAGTCACCGAAACCGGCGAGCGTGTATGAAGAGAATTATGAATATTGAGGAAGCGAGAGATGTATGCAAGAATAGAGCCTCTTGACACTCTGTTCTCTCTGCCCGCAAGGGAAATGGCGTGATGGTAAGTTATTCAGTTAAATATTAGTTCAAACAGACCTAAAGTTCCATTTTTTAACAACTAGCATTAATTTAGATTACAATAAGATCACTAAATAGATTCAATATAATATATATACGTTAATATTAAAATGATGCACCTATTATTCTGCTAAACATTATCATATCCATTCATTACACTACCAACATTCACTCGCTCGCCGGTTTCGGAGACTCCTGACTCCTTCAAGAAAGTTAACAGGTAATTAAGTATTTTTGACTTTTTAAATTCTGCGAACATAACAAACATTTTTGTTAAATTCCTCGCGGACGAGGTCAAGGGTAATATATAGTATTATATATAACTAGCTGACCTGACAGATGTTGTCCTGCCTTAGCTATGAACATTCAATTAAATGCGAACTATCAGACGTGCTAAATTAAATAAATCGTTAAGTTTTCTAAATTTTTCAAATTGAATGCGCAATTTTCTTCCTTTTTTCTTTCATAAGAACCTTCTCCTGACAATAATAAACAGAACAAAAAAAGAATTACCGAAATTGTTCCATCTGTTCAGGCGTGATGCAATGACCAAGGGAAATATAGATAGATTTAAGAGCCGACTGAGGAAATACCGGGGGAGTGGGCAGCAGCACTCCCTCGAGTATTAACAACATCCCCGCAACAACCCGCTTGCCAAGCGTGGTGATTACGGCATTATCCCCCATGACGGGACCACTCGTTGTGGCGTTCTCTTGGGGAGGCCTATGTCTAGCAGTGGACGTTGAAAAGCTGATGGATGGATGGATGAAGATAAGATTAGTAATATTTGTGGTCCCATATTTGTCGTTCATTGTTTATGATTATTTTATAATATTTGCAGGTCCACTCTATATTATCTGTAAGCAGTCAGTTTTATGTGTACGAGATTGCCACTAAGTACGCCTCAAAATTTGATGTACAAGATCACAACAAGTAAGTATCAGTGATCATTTAAAATTCTCTATACAGCCTGTATTATCTGAAATATGTATTACTTCATATTTGCCTGCGTAACAAATGCGTAAGTATATATAGTAGTAATAATACTTACTGATATTATAAAGCTGTAATAAAGCTAATGTCTGTAGTACATTTAATGTCTGTACATTTAAGATATTTGAGAAAAAAATGACTGTAATTGGCGTGTCTAAACACAAAATAATTTTTTTTAGAATTTTAGTCTGTTTGCTTGTTCGCGTATCACGCAAAAACTACTGAACGGATTTTGATGAAGTCTACGTATTATCTCGCTATTATATGTGTTTATGTTTCTCAAATGTATTTAATGAATATGTAATGAATTTATTATGTTTTTTTGTTTGAACATCATGAAAAAACTACTGAACAGTACTTAATGTTTTTTTGTTTGGTAGCTCCTAATTAGACTTACAACTGTTATACAAACATTGTATCTCGCTACTATATCGAATACCTGATATATAACCAAAAAAGTCTAGCTTACGGCAAATTCGCGGCTAGTGACTAATATTTTCAAGATAATACAACCTTATTTTTTTGTTAAGGCGGGAAAGAATGAGGTTTGCTTGCCGTGTGGGGCCGGCTTCAGAATTGTCCCACCCCTTTCTACCCACGGGAGTCGTAAGAGCCGAATGAGGGAATACCGAGAGAGTGGGCAGCAGCACTCCCTCGAGTATTAACAACACCCACTGCGATCGCCAACCCGCCTGCCTGATTACGGCACTATCCCCCATTTCTTGGGGAGGCCTTTGTCCAGCAGTGGACGTTGATAGGCTGATGGATGGATGGGTGGATGGGAAAAAATGCTCCTAACCGCACACCCCGTCGTTCGGGGCAACGTACAGGGTAGTGTGGGGCCCTCACTCACTAAAAGAAACCCGCCGTATGCCATCCATCCGCCTTTCTTGACGGGCCACTGGAACTATGTTACATTCCTTCGGTGGTAAATAATACAACCCTTAAAATTTTCAACTGACACGACCCTGAAAAAAATATTTTTACTCCTAGTAAATTTGGATACTGCAGCTGTATTTTACCCGCACCGGTAGGAACTCTAAAAGAAAGCCCTTGCCGAGTTGTGAAAAAAATATATTTTTACTATTTTAATCTGTATGCACTTTACATGCTCAACTACTTTTAAAGAACAAATTATTGTGAATGTGGAGAGAGCTTTATCGCGCTCGTAGTAAAGCTATCTTTTTCAACTTTCACAATAATTTTTAACATCTCTATGCGGAATTGCACTAATTTATTTCTGTCTAAAATCTATCATACAAGATAATGTTACATTGGCGATGATTGCTATTATAAACAGTTTAGGCGCTTCCACTCAAGTTCGGTATTACCGTAAGATCAATTTCTTTCTCTATCTATAAAAATCATAATTAATTAGCTTAAAATTAAATTATATTAGATAGGTATGTAAATTTCCTTTTTAGTTACAGTTAGGTACTATAATGATTTTAAAAACATGCCTTTGACAACTTTTAAAAGAAATCTTACTCAGTGTCTTTTAGAACATAGTTTTTATGACTTAAAAGAATTTCTAGTATAATAAAAAGCGAAACACAAAAAAAAAAAAATACCATTCACAAACCTATAATTATAGTTATTTGAGATGCACACTGGTTTTAAACATAATATACCGAATGAATCATTAATTTATTAATTTTAGAGATACACCATTTGTTATGGTAGAATGTCTCAGAACCTTGTGTATCTGACTACCTACTTTGCACTAAATTTTGTAAACAAACAAATAAATAAATAATCCAGGTTTCCTAATTAATTTTCATAAAACCATAGGTGTTTGTCATTACCAAGATGACCTAAGACTACCAATAGTCTATCACTGCATTACTACTTTCCGTATAATATCCTTCAAAATAAATATCTTTTCTGAAAATAAATATCTTTTCTCAAAATAAATATAGTAATTTCTGAATGTTTCAGGCGTTTTATATCATTTTTGAGTGGTGTCAGTGCCGGCTGTATCAGCACTACTCTAGTCATACCTTTGGAAGTGATAAGGGTTCGCCAAATCTTGATTCATGATCAATACAGGGGTCTTTTTCATGGAGCCAAGAATGTATACAAAACTGGGGGATTCCTGGCCTTCTACGAAGGATTGAGTGCTTCCTTGCTGCAGGTTAGCAGTTTTCTCTTAAATTAGATACTTGGCAATGCTGGCAGATGAGTCAAGGGGCTACCTGATCGGTTGCTCATGGACTTTAGCAACACCAGAGGCACATCCAAGCTACCGCATACCGTGAGTAAAATGTTCTCCTTAAAGCTTAATTTTTATGCTACGTGCTTGGTAAACAAGTACCTGCCCGTAATAACTTACGGTAGTCTATAGACGCTAGCAAAATCAGAAGTATCAATTATTGCATTTTTTGGATTACTAACCCGAATGGAAGGAATAGTAGTTAAGAAAAAGATGGATAGAGTCACCTTCACTCACCGTACGAATCACAATAGTTGGAGTAGGTACCCTGTTTCTAATATCGTATAGATTAATTCTTCACTTGTCCGCAGATGGGTCCATCGGTTGGGATCTCCTTCACCACGTTTCGTTTAGTGCAGAATATTATCTTGAATTCCTTCGAATTGCGACAACGTTCTTCTGAGCTTAAAGATAGCTGGACAACAACAGAGAGTAGTCCGCATTCGCCACAGAACCTAGTGATAGCAAGTTCCATAGCTGGGTCTGCAGCTGGTTTTGTATCCAAGACTTTGACGTATCCCTTCGATTTGGCTAAAAGGAGGCTGCAGATTGGGGTAACAAGAGTTTACAATAGTTTTAGTTTTAAATCCCCTCTCAATTCCCTTTTAAATGGTGTCTTCAGAAACATAGTTATTTTTTCTAAGCCAGTTACTATTGTGGGACACGGGGTCTTTTATTAAAGTAACAGGCCTGGGATATAGGCTATAACGCAAGCCCAGTGCGAAGGCTTCGCAAACTATTGAAGAAACCTCTAGGGTATGGTTAAACTCACGATGTTTTCCTTCACCAAGAATTGGTAATGAACAACAAATTTTATACGAAAACGATAACAGTTTTAAAAGACATCACCAAAAAATAAATCTTGTATCACGGGGGACTTTACAAACTTACAATTGACTTTACACCCAGATTCAGAACAACTAATATGGATCACAAAAGGAGTTCGAACCCACGACACTCGGGCTGGAAGTCGGTATACAAACCACTACTCCATCTGTGTAGTCAATTCACTTATTTACTTCGTGATGATGATGATTGTATTATACAATAAAGAGTATTGTTATGTTATGTTGTTATAAATACCTATATATAGAGCTCAGTCTGTCTGAACTACATTGTACATTATACGAGTAGGTACTAGCTGACCCGGTAAACGTTGTTTTGTCATATAAATTATTTCTACTGAATTTTTTGATAATTTCTAGCGTAGAAAAAAATAACGTAACTTATATGCGGAATCAAAAAATATATGGTCCAAAAACTTTTTTTTTTTGGGTTTGACTATCCTTTTCACTTACTTTGAAGGAGAATGGAATCGGACGAGAATGCCAACAAACACTGTGACACGAGAATTTTAAATATTAGATTAGGCTTGACAAATAAAACCAAGTTAATCTATACCAAATGGAATAATCACAATCTATAATAAACCTCTAGAACTACCAGTGTCATGAATTTCATGCACATTTTTTTAAGAAAACTCACTGCACTGGGTAATACCTGGTCTTCGTATCGCCGGGGATTTTACAAAGAACATTAACAGATACAAAGTAAATCCAAACTCAGAGCCGACATTTGTCGATAACACAAGTTATTATTTGTCCTATATGGAATTC
Organism: Leucoma salicis; assembly: GCA_948253155.1. Classification (NCBI taxonomy): domain Eukaryota; kingdom Metazoa; phylum Arthropoda; class Insecta; order Lepidoptera; family Erebidae; genus Leucoma; species Leucoma salicis. The sequence continues at coordinate 3,206,015 of OX411803.1, forward strand.
AAACCCGCAATATTCAGCACACCACAACGCTGCGTGGTGTGGTGGCGCTAAAGAGCTTCACAGTGCACAGTTTATTTATTTCCTCTTGAGGGCTAATAAAATGCCGTTGCAGCAAGCGCACGTTGCCTTAGTAAAGTCAAATGCTCAATTTTTATTGCTTATTTCGTGAACAGAAACTGAAAATTAAAGCTCAAAACTAAGACATAGCACGCCTGTATCCCCGAAGGGGTAGGCAGATGTGTATTACACACCCACAGTTCATTAACTATGTTTAAGTCCCACGTAATAGAAGGCGAGCCAATTGCCATCTACCGGGCTTTCCAAACTCCTGGCTGCTACTGAGTGTTTTCCTTTTACGAAATCAAAGCTCAACGACACTTTCCAACCCGGGGATCGAACCCGAGACCTCATGATCAGCAGTCACTCACACTACCGCTATAGGTACCACCGAGGTAGTTACTGTAAATTATACAACACATTAACCTAAAAAAACTTATACGTTAATTCATAAAAAGCCGGATGGGACACGACACAGGCACCATATGTGTAGGTAATACAATCCAAATAATGAAGATAATCTTGACGTCTGTTTAAAAAAAGAATTTTATTGTCTTGCAATTTGGGAATCATTAATAGGAATCAATTAAATTTTATTCATTTTCTAAAATCACTCACGATTTACAAAGGACACGATGATTGATGATATCGATTAATGATGCAATTCCACTTGGTTACCTCTTGGTTATTAATCGAATTTGGGTGCCAGTGGACTTACAAACGATAACATGTAATTGAAAGAAGTTCCCCATTTTGAACGGATGGTTCAATTACGGTAAAATCAAATTCCAATACTCGACGCCAAATTTTTGAATTCAGATATCCGGTCTCTGTAAATTAACTTGTCAGGTTTGTGAAGTCTGCTACAGTAGTTTTGATGCTCGAGGGCAGGTTAACAGAGTTGAGCTCCTGTACCTGGTTCAACATGTAATTGGTTTATCGATACATGAATACGTTTGCATTCAATTACAACGTGTTTGTACGTTATGTTCGTAGCGAATATTGTTTGCAGTTTTGACACAATCATCGACTTCAGATTAAACAAAAATATTTTTGACAAAGTGAAAAATAAAAATTATGCGAAAAATCAGTAGTCAGTAAAACAATGGTCCTGCAAGTTTTTTAGTGCTTTAAATCAAGTTATCAGTCTTACTGTGGGATATTATCCCAAGTCCTGTTAAGATGGCAAAAAAAAAACAAACTTCTCTGAAGTTATGCCCCGCAAATCTTTTGTTTTAAATTTATTTTTCCAAATTCAAATTGGGAATCATCCAAGTGAAATCTATTACTTAACTTGTTTTTAAACCACCATCTTCTGTTATACGATAAAGATTCTTAATTCAAAATTCTAAATCTGAATGTGCATAATTATGCTTAATAAAAAAGCTTACACACAATTTCATCACTCAGTTCCAGTTAGTCCCAGTTCCGCTCCCGTTATTTATTTCAATACTATGTACTCGTCCTTCGTCATGAACCATCTCTAGCTACTAGTGTAGTCTTAGGGCGGATTCGACCACCACTGAAGTAATTTAACACAGTTCCAGTGGTCCGCCAAACAGGCGGAGAGACGTAACATGGCGGGTTTATGTAGTGGGTGAGGGCCCCACACTAACCTATTCGTTGCTATAATGACTGGCTGTGTGGCTACGTACAGGTTTTCCCGAAAATTTTTCCCGCCCTTTCAAAAAAAAAGGGCGGATTCGACCAAACAAGGATAAATTTAATTCCTAGAATAAATCGCTACTTACTCGAGAGTAAATCAATTTTACGTTTAACTAATAACAATTCGAATTATAGCGAGCCTATTCGGGAATAGTCACTAACCACCGATAAGCATCGAATAACAAGCTGATTCAATACTAAAAAAATGGCATCGATGGCGATTATTCCGGGTATAGTTACTCTTGTATAAATACGAGTTTGGTCGAATCCGCCCTTACTTAAGTAGCTTGAAAATGGCAGAATTGGAATCTTAGTAATCTTATAAACAATACGAAATTTACAATTGAAAAGCAATTAAAAAATTTGAGAAAAAAAATAGATTTAAATGGAGAATTTTTATATCTGATCTCACCTATATCTGAATACCTTTTTCAATAATTGACGCGCACATGACATCGATTTGCGTGCGATGTAGAGAGAAACGAGCATCAAATTCCTTTTGTTTCTTTATCAACGAACACCATTTTGTTGGGCTCATCTACTTTATGTAAGAAGGTATATTACCTCTTTGTATATAATCCATTTAGAGGCCATTACGAAGTCATGATTTAATAGCTATTAAAGTTGTCATTCAAAATATTGGTAAACAACTTCACGTAACCTATTGAACAGTCTGCTTTTCCTGTGTAATATATTAACCATACTTAGCAACTTATGATTTTTCTTAAGCAGGAAAACATAATAATATGAACAAGACACTATTTGCGCAATCTTGTTTAGAATATAATGTTACTTATTTACTGCGAAAATAAATCATCCGGAAGTTTTAGTTTAGTAACGGAAGTCGTCACTATAAATAGTTATAATTTACCAGATTCTGCCCAAAATTATGCACGCCTTGAAAGAGATTATTGAATTAATAGACCAGTAAAAAATACTTAGTCGTTAATCAGGATATTATCCTAATGGAAAGAACTATCTATCAAAATTATATATTTCTTTCCGTGGTTATATATCAATCACAATTCGTTAATTTAAGCAGGCAGCTTATTAGTGCATTTGCCGCTCCAATAATCGGCAAGGCTGAGCAGCTTTTGCTCTGCTGGCATCAGATGGGTCACAAAAAGTGACTCCTATTTCTGGACACTTGACCTTCTCCGTACTTCTAAACGTAGGTTAAACACCCGGCAACACATGGTGGGTTTATTTTGTGGGGCCCCACGTGTGTGTTTTGCGAGAACTGTACCTTGGATTGAGGGATCGAACTCGATACCACTGTCTTCCCAGTCTTTGGTTTTAAAAATATAAAAAAATACATAGCATCACGCCTGTATTCCCCGAAGGGGTAGCCAGAGGTGTATTATACACCTACGACTCGCCAGCTATGTTTAAGTCCCACGTAATAGGCGGAGAGCCTATTGACGTCTACCGGGCACATTTCCAAGCTCCGGGCTGCTACTGAGAACATTTGGTTTCACCGCTCGGATATCACTGCTGTAATTAAATCTAATAACTGTCGCAATTCATAATTGGAATCTCATTGAAATAAAAATAAAGCATCCATCCATCCATCAGCCCTTCGAAGTCCACTACTGGACACAGGCCTCCCCAAGACAACGCCACAACATGTGTTTCGCTCATATGGGGGATAGTGCCGTAATCGCCACGTTTGGCAGGCGGGTTGGCGATCGCAGTGGATGTTGTTAATACTCAAGGGAATGCTGATGCCCATTAACCCGTATAAAAAAAAAAGCATTATAGATACAAATTATAGGATATCAGTTTGACGCGACCAAAGCGGCGGGTAATGCGCCAGTATAATGATGTAACAGTAGACTCCAGTGTGTCTGTACTTTCAAAGTACTTACATAAAGCAAACATAGGATCGCGCTTCTATTCCCCGAAGGGGTAAGCAGAGGTGTATTGACACCCACAATTCGCCAACTATATTTAAGTCCCACGTACGCACGTCACCGCCCGGCCCGGGGATCGAACCCGAGATCTCATGATCAACAGACGCTCACACTATCACTGTAACACGGAGGCAGTTATGTATGGGATAATAAGAGAAAGGCAATAGAACACATGGCAATTACTTTTGGTCCGTCTATCTATCTGTTAAAGCACATCTCTGAAATTACTAAACGCATTTTTACGGGTAGATAAAGCTATTGGATGTTAGGAAAAATGTAGGCAATGTTCATTTAAAACGAAGTTGCAGGCGACAAAAAGTTATTAAAAAAATACACATATTTGATTGCTGTAACACCACTAATATAGACGGGACATGCTGATAAATACGACTATTATGTTTTGGCGTGCAAAGTAACATAATTGTACGGTTTTAGTCAAGGCAAATGCCACACACACACACACCTTCAGCTTGATCGAACACCTTTCACTTAGTGATCTTATACATGCACCGACTATATGCTAGTGCTCCTAGCAGAAGAGGTCACGTTGCTCGCCGGACCGCTTTATCCTATTTGTTAAAGTTTACCTACAGAATGAACATCTAATGAAGTCAATACTTCTTTAGAGTCGTTGTGATTTGAAACTCGATGAAACGAAAATGCGTCACGAAAAACGTTCAAACACATAAATGTATGAGATTGACAGTCAGTTGCAGAAGTCCAATAAAGTTATTTTAACTTTGAAATATTTTTTTTGTCACAAAAAGTATTCCTTGGTACCTAGTTGATTTGAAACCTCGGTCTCTGGCGTGCGTGCTTTCATCCCTAGGGTAACAATGTACTATTCCCTACCTCTCCCCGAAGTGAATCATATACTTTTGTTATTTTTGTTGCTATGGTGAGGTTTACAAGAACTTTTACCAAAGCTGCCCCATAAATTCCTGCGGGAATCATTATATCGTTGCAGCAAACAAAATTTTAATAAATTGTAATGTTCCATTTAATTAAATTAATGAGAGGTCATTTTAAGCTTGCTAAATAATAATAAACCTTACATTTGTCCTTATACCCCTGATACTCTATATTCATCTCAATCTCTCGTAGGCTACTTTTCAAATGTTTCACTTCTGCCGTGTGTGAATTGTACACAAAAACCACAAAAAAAAAAATTTTTCGTATGTGTTTTTTTTGGAATAACTTTTAAACGGTTTTACCGATCGATTCCAAAAACTAATCAGCTCTCTCTTAACATCAAAAAACCACGTTGGTCGCCGCCAGTCCGGTCAAAATCGGTTGATTCGTTCGTGAGATATCGTTCTCGAAAAAATTGAAAAAAAAGAAAATTATACTTTTGAGCTCGAAGAGCTCAAAAACGTAATAACCAATTTTGAGCGCTTAAGTAGCAAATTAACGGGAAGTTGCAGGGATGGCCTTTAGGGTACAACCGTTTTCCAGATTTTTTAAATATAGATGTTGCATAAAAAGATTTATGAGACAATAATAACCGTATCAAAATCCATCACATGGCTCAGATCAGGTAAGCATAGATACACAAAGAAGTTGATACAGAGTTTGTTTAAAATACCCGTTGTAAGATAAATTTTCCTAGTTCCTTAACAAGCAAGTCTATTTCTACTGATAAATTGTATCGTGCGACTTGGGTGCAGTGGACTGAATCAATTACTTACTGCAATAGATCTGATATTTCCGAAGGAAATGATTATTCAATACTAATATTATAAACGTAAAGGGAATATGTGTGTTTGTTTGCTTATAAATTATCATTGAACCAATTTCGGTGGAATGTGGTACGAGTAAGCGAACTCTTTGAACGGAAAAGGCTATTTATTTTTAATTACTCCACCGTGGCTATATAACGACCAGTGTGTGTTACCGGTGATGACTTACCGAACAGAGGCGTTGTCTCTAAATGTTGGCCTTATATCAAGGCTCCAAGTCGCTCAGCGTGCCATAGAGTGGGCTATGTTTGGGATCTCCCTAAATGATAAGATCCGTAGCAGAACGGGAGTGACCGACATAGCCCCCCGGGTCAGCATGCTGAAGTGGCAATGGGCAGGCCACATCGCTCGACGAACTAACAACCGTTGGAAGAAAGGTTCTCGAGTGGCGACAGCATATCGGAGGGCTTAGTGTAGGACGGCCTCCCACCAGGTGGACCGATAGATAACCTGGTCAAAGTCGCAAGCAGTTGTTGGATACAGGCGGCACAGGACCGTTGGCTGTGGCGCTCTCTTGGGAAGGCCTATATCCAGCAGTGGACGATGGATGGCTATAAAATGTGGATAAAATATTGTATGCAAATTCATCAACTTCGTTGTTCAAAATGTCATGCCAGGTAGGTACTTAAGTTATTTCAATCCGTATTCAAAAATATAATTTAGTGAAGCATTTGTTCAATAAATTGAATTCCACGTGGGTCGTGAGTCGTGAGTGCAAATAGTTTAAAAATAAAATTATTATATCTTCAAGAAAGTTGCGATGCGATTTAATAAGTTTTATAGAGTCTGTGCCTTATTCAATGTGAATTTCCAATTGATTAAATGTTTCAAGGAAATTGTTGAACTTCTTTAAATTGTATATTTATCGTTCGTGTTTCCAGTCCTTCCTTTGTTAGGTTACTCACCGGTTTTCATTCATTTATGGAATTGATGTGCTTAATTATTTTCAAATTATTGTACACTAAACAAAAGTTATCAAGCAAGATCGAAATAAAAAAATGTATGAAAAAAAAATAGAAGAAATTAGAGACGATATCTGCATGACCGAGATTTTTTTTTTGAGGGCTTGTGTAGTCTCCCTTCTCAAAATGTCCCACTACGGTGGACTGAAGCCTAAGACTGGCTGTCCACAAATGCGAGAGGAGAGGAGCAGAGCGCAGGAGAGCCAAAATTAATCAATAGAATTGCATAAGAACTCTGCTGGATTTTCTCTCTTGCTTGGCTCCGTTCCTGTCCTCTGCATTGGTGTACAGGCAGCCTAAATCCCTCTCATACTAGGTTTTTTTTTCTTTTTCATGCTACGTGGATGGAACACAAGCCTACGGCTCACCTGATGGTAAGCGGTTATCATAGCCTATAGACGCTACTAACATCAAAGGCATCACTCGTGCGTCGCCATCTGCAAGGAAAGGGATAGGAGGTTGATTGGAAGTATATTAAGGAGAGGATAGGTAGGATACTAAAAAGAGGATAGGAAGGTTAACAAGGAGATAATAGAGAGGGGGTTTGGGCCTCCGGCACTCTCACTCACCATACGAAACACAACGGTAGTTACCACTACTGTTGATTCACGCTGATCTTTTGTGAGAGGGTGATACTTCCCCGATCAAGCTGCCACTAGCTGTGTACCAACATGCTTAACTAGTAATATTAAATTCTACAACTCCCTCAATATGTAAAGATCATGGCAATGATCCTTATTTAAAAAAAAACGCTTAAGGCTTTATTTTAACGCTAGTATATATTACAGAGCCATGTCTCCAACAAGAAATACAAGATTCCAGATCAGGTTGCCCAGCTGGCGAAGTGTTCGACTTTATCGGAATGCTTCTACTTAGCCTACAAGAAAGAAGGATTTAGAGGGTTTTTCAGAGGCTGGACAGTAACTGTTCTTAAAGCTCAATTGACAAGCATAGTGGCTTTTACATCGTATGAAATGATATGTTTTATGATAAGGGGAATAAACGTGTGAATATCGTGATACAAGAAAATTTATCTTGATTTGTCGCAACATTCTGGACAGTGAGAAATTTGAGTGTCATAGACTCCACGTTTTTGGTTTGTACAAAGTTTCTATAAGCGTGATGTGAGTGTTACTATATATAGCAAGTAAATTACTACCAAAAAGACAGTTTTCAAAATTTATATTTACTAAGCTGATTGTTCTAGTTATATAATATATAAATATTAAAATAATTATTTTCGTATTTATTCTTATTGTAATTGTAATTCATCTAGCCCTCAGCCCTTTGATCTAGCAGACTGTAAGAAATCTATTGATACTTGTCGATAGAAATGGGTATGATTACTTAAATAATACCATATTTTCTACCAGAAGTTTACTACTTGTCCTAAGCTATTATAAAGCTATAACAGAGCTATCTATGTCTATACATTTAAATTATTTGAAAAAGAAAAATACTATGGGATATACAGGCGTTTCTGAACACAAAACATTTTTTTTAGATTTATTGTCTGTCTGTTTGTTCATTTGCGCATCACGCAAGAACTACAGAACCGATTTTGAAGCAACTTTTTTTATTTGTTAGCTCTTGATTAGACCTAAAAACTGGTATACATTTTATTTCGCTCATATATCTATACTATCATAAAGCTGTAACGGAGCTGTCTGTACATTTAAGATATTCGAGAAAAAATACTGTAATAGGCTAAATAGGCGTATCTAAATACAACACATTTTTTTTTAGATTTTTTGTCTGTTTGTCTGTTTATCTGTTTGTTTGCCCGCGCATCACGCAAAAGCTACTGAACGGATTTTGATGCAACTTTTTTATTTGAAAGGCCTTGATTAGACTTAAAAACTGGTATACATTTTATCCCGCTACTTTATTGGGAACCTGAGATATAACTGAAAAACTAGCTTTTGGCTGCGGCGAAGCTGCGGGCATAGGGTAGTCGGGATATAAACTAAAAATCGGCTTTTGGTTGCGACGGAGCCGGAGGCTAGTAATTTAGTAAAATTCCTCACGACACCATGTATGTAGTGGAAAGGGTTTTGGGATTATCCGCCTTTCTTATGTTAATAAAGGTAATATGATATTACTAAAGGGGACTAAAGTACAACATAAATGAAAACGAAATATTAAAAAAATATACACATCTGTATTTCTTTGGTCCTTACATAATATTCATAACAATGGTAACTATATCATTTGCACATAGAATTCTAGTTCATTTATACCTAGGTACTTCTAAATTATAACAATGAAAATGAATAACAAATAATTGTGCATGAAAAAATGTATACAGGAGCCATAAATGATGTTTCTATAGTTATTAAAGTTGTGTTTATATAACCACAGTTAAATTTAAAATCGAGCGATCACATTCAGCGAGAAAATCGTCAAAATATAAAAAAATAATATGTAACAGGCTGTAGTGTATAGAATTACAATTTTTACTATGTATTATTGTGCATAAATTATAAATCAAGGTAGGCTAGTTATGAGCTACATATCAAAGAGTACTATTTCTATTGATATATATTAATTGAGGTTGGATTTTAAATTTTACAGTGGTAACATGGCATTCATATTTTAATACCATTTTTAAAAATAGAATGCACTCCGAGATGGAACGAAAGTTTGCACAGATTGATATTAGAATGAAATTTGAATGAAATGAATGTTATATACACTTTGACCTGTATTAGCTCAAGTGGTAAGAACGTTGGCCACAACGGCCACAACTAATAGTAATTTGTATGTTAACTGTTTTGTTCATGACTTCTGTGATGATGTGCTTCCTTATTCTACAATTCTGTGAACAAAAATGTTATTAAATAATCATATTTTAAATCTCAAAATAATTAAACTAAATAGTGGAGAATGGTTTACCCAGTGACTACTGTCTGTAGTTTCAAATTTTTATAAAAAAAAGATAATTGTAAAATGAAGGCTATTGTGTGACGTACCTTAAACCTACATCAGTTGAACCAATCAGTGCCAGCCATGAGACAGCGACTCGCTCTCCCATCCATGATGAGACTCCTCGTGCACGGGGACGTAGACCTTCTTCTCAACTTCCACATGTTTCACCACAGGCACCGGGACATGCTTCACCACATGGACCGGTACATGCTTGATTATCGGTACTTCTTTGACGACCGGTACTTCCTTCACCACTGGTACGTGGACTGGTACATGGACTTTTTCTACGTGGTGGTGATGGATGGTGTGGATTTTGTAAGGTACGTGGATGGTAACGTGCTTACTGAAAAAGAATGGTGACTGTTAGTAAAGTATTTCCATTTGTGTGTCTTAAAGAACCCCACTGTGCAGTCAGCAGCTTCGATAGTGAGAAAAAAAATAAAATTAAGTTAAGAATACAACAGAAAAAGTGAGATTGAAAAAAACTTTGGGTATCGGTTATTTCGATATTCTTTATTTCTGCTGTTTAAAATTCTGCTCAACTTATGTTCGTGCGCGTGATGATAACATCACTTTGCATTAAACATATTATTGAAACACTTTCTTGAATACATTACTGGATAAACATGTTACGGGTCCAAATCAGTCTAATTTTATTATGTTGACTCTACATTTTTGAATGGCTTACATTGTTATGGTGGATAAACATCTAGGTATTCAAAGTCAGAATAACAAAAAAAATTTTGGAATAATAGAAAGGATATTTTAAGAAATATTTTGAATTCAGAAGCTACTCGAATACATGTAGGTATTTCATCGAAACAGTATAAATATTGGTACAGGCATCTAGAACACGCGAAGTACTCTGTGTAAGCATTCGTAGTAAATATTCCATGTTTATTTACGAAATCCAGTGATCGGATGGCGGTGCGGAAATGTACATGTGATTGTAAGTGGCGGAAATTTGAAAGAGATAACATGCTGATGAAATCGTTGCGCTAAGAACTAATTCAGTATCAGACTCCCCAATTAGAGGCTAATCTCGTGTGTTCATTTGCCCGCGCAGCCAATGCTAGTTTTTAGGTCATATTTCAGGTTCCCGTTATAGTAGTGGGATAAAATGTATGCAGTTTTTAAGTCACAGCTTTATAATAGTTTGAATATGAAATTGTTGTACTTATTTCTTTTTTTAAACAGTGAGAAATGAACCACTTGCTGATATTTCGAAGTGATATTAGCATCGGTGTAAAAGTTATTTCATGCGAAGTGAAAATCATGATTATAGATAATAATCATGAGACATAAGAATATTAGTGTGTTTAAATAATGTTAATTTCATCACTCCCGCTCGCGTGATGCCAGTACACAGTCGCAAATCGCTCCACCTAGAACTGTGATTAAGGCCTTACTTTCTAGAGGCGGAAGAAAACTATACCTACTACAAATGTATGTCAGAGCGTAAATTCTCTTCGTCTGTGGTATTCGCCATGCGAGTGTGACGCACGCTGACTGATCAAGTAGCAAATAGATTGCATAAAAGCAATTTAAGCACACTTGTCTAGTAATTCCTATTACAGGTACACTCGACAAGAGAAATACCTATTCAAATTGATTTTGAAAAACCTTTTTGAGTGAATCAAACATTTTAATAATTTTTTTTTTAAAGATTTTTTAATTATTTGTGTATGTGGAAAAAGAGAACTTTAGTTGAGCGAGAATCGAAACTGCGTCCCTTCTAATCCGGAGAAGTGCTCTAACCGCTAAGCAATCGCACTGACCAACGGTCATTCTCAATCTTCACATCACATTTGTCTTAAGGACCACTGCACATGGACTTTATATGTCGTGATTCAAATGCTTCCATATTAATCACCGTATTAATAACGAACTAAAAATCTCGCTAACCTCGCTATGCTCTAACAATCAAAACAGCGTTGACCTTCAATTTTGGACAAACAATACGATTTCGTTTCTGGCGGTCAATTATTAAGTTGCGAATTTCAACGAGATGTATTGTGAAATGTTTACGTAACTGTTTGCGAGTGATTTGATAAATGTTACTACTACAAGGTTGATATTTATGTTACGTGAGATCTATTTGCCGTGTGGGGCCGGCTTTAGAATCGTTCCACCCCTCTCCACTCATGGGAGTCGTAAGAGCCGACTGAGGGAATACCGGGGGAGTGGGCAGCAGCACTCCTTCGAGTATTAACAACATCCACTGCGATTACCAACCCGCCTGCCAAGCGTGGCGATTACGGCACTATCCCCCATTCTTGGGGAAGCCTATGTCCAGCAGTGGACGTTATAGGGCTGATGGATGGATGGATGAGATCTATATTAGACTGAAATATGTAATATGTGTTGGTTGTCCAATTGATATTTTTTCAGAAAATTGGAGAACGTACCTTGCTAAATCTTAGTTAAACAACAAATATAGTTTTAGTGGCGTTTGCCTTTAAAAAGGAACAAATGTGAAGAATTTATAGTTACAACAGCGCGGAGGGTGCGAGTGGACTTTAAATATGGTCAATATAAGTAATAGGAAACATTAATTATCTCTATCTAAAAACAGCTATTAGAAACCATTCATTTTATGTGATGTGATGAATAAACAGTAGCATAATGTTCTCGCCTGCACATATGCAAAAGTTTGTGAGGATCGGTCAAATAATTACGATGTGAAAGCGTAAGAAACAAATTCCATTTCACATTAATTATAATATTATTAAATAAATAGGGATTTCTCTGAGTCTAATGTTATACTCGTACGTACCTAAGTATAGAATTATTTTACTTTGAAGAAGAGACAAAACTTAACAGGTATAAGCATTATTACATTATTTTGCTGATAATTAACTACCCGTGCCGAATACTACCCGAATAATAATGAATTTATTGCAGGATATGAAGTTGGTTTTACTGACTCCTTTTCGGAGTCTAGTAGTTGCCGTATAATAATTATTGCCATAATATTATATAACTCTTAAGGCAAAGGCAACAGCTAAACAGCCAATGGTTTAAATGTTCTTTCTAATTACTGAAAAAATAACTCATTATTACGTATATCGTACTTTGTTGCTGGTACTATTACTCATGTCTTTACGTTAAGTGTTTTAAGACTACAAGTTGTTATATAATGGGGGAAAGATACCGGTTGCAATTACGCTCATACCACAGATATAATAAAGTTGAATAAGGTACTCCTTCAATATGATTATGAATGAAATATCGTTATTCCAAAATTAAATGATGTGAATTAACTAACTTAAAGTTATCTAAAAGAGAAAAGTAAATTTTGACAAAATATTATTAAAAACACCTTGCTTGTCACAGGGCCATGGTAAAAATTCCATTTTCAAAAATTATACGTCAATAAACTTTTTTTTTTATTCGATTTCTCTATCTAATTTAAATTACCATAACTGTTAACAGCCAAATTTATTTTTAGCCTATGAGTTATAATTGTAAATTTAATAAGACATTGTCCTGTTGCTTAAAATACTTGTTTTAACGAGTTACATAAACGTTTGTGTATAATTTACTAAAAACTATCTACTTTTAATATTAATATTTTGTCTTAAATAAATAATACAAATCTTGTTTGTTATAAGCCTGGTGTTTTTAAAAATAGATTAATTTATTATAGACTATTGACTTAATTTTAGACTATTGACCTTATTAGCATTATTTGCAACCATGGTCAAGTGTATCAATATAAGTATTTCTTTTAATTAAGACCTTATTGTGTGATCAACTTTTTAGCTGATATTTTGTGACGGCCACTTTTACGCACTGTTTATTATGCTAAGTCTAATTAGCAGAGTAATGCAAGTCCCTGTTAGTCGAAGGGTCGGTATTAATTATTATATATAAATAAAAATGAATCGTGTATGTGTATGGCTAATTGTTGAGAAAAAATGCAGTATTTGCCCGGATAAATGTCAAAACCATATTTTTCTTTTTTTCCATTAAAACTATTCTCAATTCAAATATTTCAATCAAATATTGGTTTCCACTAGTATAATATAATGTTTAAGAACCTAAAGTACACTGATGAACAAATGGTTTACATATTTTAATTGATCAATAGCAAAAAAAAGTGTTTTTAAAAGTAGTCAAGAGTTATTTACTTGTTTGTAAAATCTTAATTTCTTAAACGAACAAGTTGTTTTGTTATTTTGTTTATATTATATTTCTAGGTAACCGAACCGCTGCACGAATTTACAAAAGCTACTGAAGTGCTATTGTCTAAATCAGTCCACCCGGTCCGGAGATTAGCCGGGACAAACAAAACTTTAAAAATCACTATATTGTTATAGTGGTATATACTTTCATAGGTATTTAGTAAAACGCTGTTATTTGGACATCACAAACTAGCACATAAATTTGATTTATTTGTATAGATTTAACGCATTTGACTGTGAGTGTACGTACACTGTTGGCTTTATTTTGATATTACATACTGATTAACCACCCGAGCGTGAGGTTACGTTATTATGACCTGAATGTGTAACAATTAAAATAATAATGTCATAATAATAATGTCACTGCTTGTGGAACGAGCTTCCCGAACATTTTTTTTTTATACTACGCAGGTGTCATATAGACTAGTAACAACAAGGCATCACTCGCGCGTCGCCACTCGATAGAAAATGAGAGGTGGAGATGACGGATACTAAGGAGAGTATGGAGGTTAAGAAGGCAGTTTGGGCTTCGGTAAAATGAATAAAGACCGTTATGAAATAGTTGTGCATGCAGCATCGTACACGTAATAGAAGTGAAACGTGTGAAGCTCGTCATGGACAGGATATAATATCGTAGATAATAACAAAATACTAATTACACAGCGCCTGACACTTAGCAACAACGCACGCATGTGGGATATTGTTGCATCTCTTTTCTTTGTATCATGTCTCTCTCTATTGAATATATAGCTTACTTTTCCTTCTCTCTATATTATATATTTATTCTCTCTCTTGTACGTAACGTGCCCTCGAAATTTCAATCTCAATTCCTGTTCAATTGTCAATTATTAAATTGTAGCTTGCGATTCGCTTCTAGCTTACGTTTTTATCTAATGAAATTTAAGAGATTTGGAACTCTTTTAACTATATTTAATATGTTAAATTTTCGAAGCTGGCTATAAAGAAATTCATTACATATCATCAATCTTTATTATTAAATGAAATAATAACTGACTGACATTATTATATATATTTTTAGCATTTAACATGCTTAGCACTATACTTTATATTCACATTTTTCAATTTGTGTTTAACTGACTGACACATCAAACATACCAAAATAAGGGCTAGGACTTCTGAAAGTTGGGAAAGCACTATCTAAAATAACTTAACTGCCTCTGTGGTGCAGCGGTAGTGTGAGCGACTGATCATGAGGTCTCGGGTTCGATCCCCGGATCGGGTACTGTTATTGCGCTTTTTCATAAAAATAAAAATTCACAGTAGCAGCATGGAGTTTGAAAATGTGCCCGGTAGACGCCAATAGGCTCACCCTCTATTACGTGGGACTTAAACATAGCTGGCAAACCGTGCGTGTAATACACCTCTGTCTACCTCTTCGGGGAATACAGCCGTGACGCTATGTTTTTATGTAAAATGGATTGTTCATCGACATCACTATGACGTCAGCAAAGCCGCGGGTAATGTGAATACTGTAAATAAAATATAAGACCGCCAAAAAAAAAATGCGACATGAACCACGTAATTAAATTATTGGGACAAAATAAAATGTATGTAAATGTGTGTTTATTTGTTCCTTCTCTGCTTATTCCCTAGAGTACAAAAGCGTGAAGCGCGTAACTTACGTCAATTCTTCGCATCGTAACAAAATCATTATCTCGGCGTAATGGGTATCATTTATAATTAACAGCCACTAATTAGTCAACATACTTATTTGCTCTTAATTGTCCATATTTTTGATACATTTCCAACTATGGAATTTGTTTTATAAGTGTTATAATATTCAGAACTTTTTTTAAATGTAAGTTCAAGACAAGTTTTTAAGATAACATTTTAAATGTATAACTGATTAATTTATAATTAATTTAATGTTCCGTGGATTAATTATATTATGACAAGCTATATTGTGCCCACATCGCCGTCCGGAAATCTAATGAAATTCTTAATAATAAAGCATAGAATTGTGACTTAATAAAATTTAGGAACATTGTTGTGAAATGTTTACCAGTCGACAATTTAGACACTTCCTCGTATAATCACAGAATAGCGGTTTGTAATTTGTTCCCTATATATTAATTAGGGAAAAGCTGGAAATTAATAATACTGCTACTTTTTAAAGCGGGCTGAAAGACATTAATTATGATATTAATGCTAAGTTATTTAGTGTCTATGTGATCTGGGAAGATAGTGACTTATGCATTACTAAGAATATAAACTAAATAACACTGAATTCATCGTTTAAATGCGATAATAAACAGTCTCTATCTGACTGGCTGTTCCAAAGTGATTTCGTAAAATAAATTGATTTGATTCAGATCTTGTATAGATCTGTATAATATATGTTAATAGATGCATTACATTAATAGTAATAGTATCATTATTTATGTGTAACTATAAATATGGACAAATAAATTAAAGGCAAATATGAATTTTACGTAAGATACCAATTTTTTGCAATAACGCTAGTAAAGAAGTTTTGAAAGAAATTTTAGGGTTTTGATAGAAACATGGAAACTATTTGACGGTATTTTTTAATTCATAGACTTGAATATACCGAAAAGAGAATATGAAGTGAATACTATTTCGTATATTTGGCAGGCTGTTACTTAGCCGTGCCTTTGAGCTTGTCAATTGAACTTTATTATTTACCGTTTAGATAATGATTTCATCTACAACAAATAAATCAAAAAATGTTTTATTAAATATAAGAAGGTGTGACATACAGTGGCATTAGTTCATTGCGTAAATATACGCCACTACATCATTACTCGATCTTTATAATGAACAGACAAAATGAATGAATAACGTTTTTTTAAAAAAAGAAGAGCACTAAGAAGTTCTTTTATTTCATCGACGTTGAACTTGGAACGCGGATATTACGTTGTCTATTACTTATTGTTCGACATTCCAACATTTTCTTCTTGAAAATCTATGTAAAAGGTGAAGTTCCCGTGCAAATAATCCACGAAGGATAAGATAGAAATGTTTGTTTTAATAATTTAATGGGTTAACTTACTGATGGCCGCCACCAGGGGTTGGTGAGGCGACAGCGACAGCGACCAGGAGGGCGACAAGCTGTGGAATAGGGGTTCGTCACTAATCTGGTAGTAAAATATCTACTATCTTAAAAACTCAAAATTTGTTGTTATGTAGTTGAATCAATTGAAACGTTACTTAATTTAAAATCAATAATTATTATTTTCTTATTTTAAATCACTCTATTTTTATATTAAAAATATTTTAAGTTTGTGAGACTCACAGCGAGTTTCGCGTACATCTTGCTTATTTAGCTGGACTGATTCCGTGTTACACTTAGCCTGTTGTGACTGGCTTGCTTTCTACTCCTCTGAACGCACCACAACCTTATATACCCGTTCGTTTGCGAGTCCAATAATTGCATAATCTAGCCCCTTGATCCATCCCTACTAGCCCGAATTACCGGGCAATTTTTAAAAGGTAACATAATACTGTTATATTGAATATAGAAAGGCGACTACTCTATTTGGTGGGGCTAGCTCAGGAGGTGGTAAGTCATTGACTGTTTGCATTTATTTTAGTTTCAATGTTTTTAAAGTGACAATAGTGGCCTGAGTGTACCATTAACAAACTTATTTTTTTAATAATCAACGCAATTGGTTTGAGAGTTTAAGACAGCCAGAATAATTAAGGAAGTCTATGAGTCGATTAATAAAATTTTATGAGTCAAATTCACATATAATTCGGTAAGCGCTTCTATAAAGTTTATTAGTAAAGTACATTATCCTGATTTTCCTATGTAAAATGTTTGTGTAAGTTTCGTTATAACATTTCAACGTAACACAGTCATGGTTTTAAGTATGTATTATAAGATTTTAGCTCTTGATTTTACACGATAAGTATTGTTTTATGATAATAAATGTATTTACATATTATTTTAACATTAATTTAATTGTGTACTTTGAATAATCTCCTATGCGAATGTCAATATAAGCAATAAGCGAATTTACGCATTTTTATTTATACGGTTAAACTTGTATGATCGTAATAACTCCTATAGGTACCTATTAATCATTTTAGTCTCATGTCTCAATCTCAAAAGGGGTTACCGCTTATGTAACTTATTCCCAAGTTATAAGAGATGAGCTTACTGCTGTCCATCACCGGTGACCGGTTTCAGAAATCAGGCCCACACTTTTTAGGACACAACATGTAACAGGAAACGAACTAGAGACTTCACCGTCACAGTTTATTAAATATAAGGTCTACAGAAAATATATCTGGTAGAGTGACATTAGGAAAATATTTCAAATTTAGAAAAGATTAGCCTTTGCCAGAGAGCAAAGGCTAGATTTTGGGTTTCCGATATAGTAGCGGGATAAAAAGTATACCAGTTTATAAGGCTAATTCTTTATTAGGCTTAAATAAAAAAAGTTGCATCAAAATCCGTTCAGTACTTTTCGCGTGATGTGCGAACAAATAAACAGACAAAAATCCTAAAAATAATCATTTTGTATTTAGACATGCCTATATAGCCTATTACAGACATTTTTTCTCAAATATCTTAAATGTACAGACATAGCTCTGTTACAGCTTTATAATAGTTAGCATAGAAGAAGAGTATTATTTTTTAAAATTTTTGTTTATACTGGCATCATTCTATCTGTAGATAAGTAGGTACCTAGTGCTCTGTTACTGTCACCAGAAGCGGCCCCGGGAGGATGGTGGGCTGTTGCGACGCAGTTGTGCCAACACGGCCCTTGTTGGCAAAAAAAGGAGGCTTGCCATTTTTGGTCTTCCCCGTGTTAGCGTCCCAGTAGGGATAGACGCGTCAGGGCCAACGGAGCTGCTATACCAGCGGTATCCCTTACGTCGTAAGGTAGGCCATCGTGGTGGTTATATTTGGTAGCCCTTCGGGGAGAGTCCAACATAACCTCGCTGGCATGCCCTTGCTTGGAAATAATTTATTATGAACAGGTTGTATATTTACGAAATAAAATTATTGAAGTACATATTTAGAAAGAGAAGATATTAAAATTATTAATCAAATCGATCACTCGTATACATTTTAATTTCGAAGATTTTTCATCAACCAAAAATTAATTATAGCATTTCAGTGTTCAGGCAAAACATTTTTTTTTACCTGGCAATTATTGTTTAATTACAGTGGGAGAACCGTTAATATTAGTATTTTTTTTACACTTTTTTCCTCTGTTATTGGGCACAGATCTTCTAGACGAAAAGGACTTAGCCCATAATTTACCACAGTGATAGAAATAGCAAGTTTTCGAAAAAATGTCAGGCATCAGGTTTCCTCGCTAAGATTTCCTTCACATATAAATTATTTATTGCACTCAATTTCTGAGTCTTAGTTGTTCTTTAAATGGTCTAAATCTTATACTTCAGGTCGAATAGAATACCCCTTATTTTTTGTTAAGACAGGAAATGTATGTATCCACACACCCCAACAACGACGGCAACGAACATGATAGTGTGGCGTCCTTACACACTAAATAAACCTGCCGTGTGCCGTCTCTCCACCTGTATTGGCGGGCCATTGGAACCATAATACATCACTTCGGTGGTCCACCGGAGGCTTACCATTTCATGTACCAAACAGGATACCCTGTATTTGCATTCAATGCTTTTACCGCAATGCTAACCATCATAATTACTTAGATTTTTAATATAATTTGATTAAATACTATTAGGTATTCATTAAAATAGAATTGTTTAAGCAGACTATTAAAGGTTTATCACTTTCTCTCAAATTGTCATTGTACTTTGTTGATAAGGGACAGAACATTATTTTATTTAAACCAATGCTATAGACCTGTTTTAGTTTTTATGAATAACTAGCCTTTACACGCGCCTCTGCCGCAGCCAAAAGCTAGATTTTAGGTCATATCTCAGGTTCCCGATATAGTAGCGGAATAATATATATACCAGATTCTAAATCTAATCAAGAACTAACAATTAAAAATAGTTGCATCAAAATCTGTTTGGTGGTTTTGGCGTGATGCGCGAACAAACAAACAGACAATAAAAAAAATTGTGTTGTGTTAGACACGCTTATATCTCAAACAAGCTTTTAACCGCGGCGGAGCCCTGGTCAAAAGCTTGGCCTATTATTATGTTTCTAGTCGTAAAACCTAATTTATCCCAGCATGAAAGGGGTGACTCGTTTGGGGAAGTACCACCCTTTCACAAAAGATCAGCTGTAACAAGCTTAGTTACACCTACTTTTGAGTTTAGTATAGTGAGTAAGAGCGCCAGCGGCCCAAACTCTCTACCTATCCTCTCCTAATTATCCTTCTTATCTTCTCCTTAGTATCCTACTTATCCTCTCCTCACTATACTTTCTAGGAGGTGGCTCCTATCCCCTTTCCTTGGAGACACGAGTGATGGTTCTGGTATTGCTAGCGTCTACGGTAACCGCTTACCATCAGGTGCCCCGTAATCTTGTTTGCCACCCACGTAGTACAAAAAACCTCTTTATATCAAAATTTCATTTCACCTATATGAAATGAAAGAATAAACGGCTATCTCCTGCTACAGCCAAAACGCAACGATGTGCTTCATGGCCGGTCACACAGGAGATGGTGGTACCAACCCGCACGGGCCCGATACCAAGTGAGTACTCCCACTTAGTACCCAGCTCTACCACCAGTAATGCAATGGATGATAATTCCTAACTTCCCTTATTCGCCTCATGCGACACCCGTGCGAAAGAATGGGATGGTGACACTTGTATTCTTAGTCCGTCACCACACGGACAAATTTTAAACTAACTTCCCGTTGAGTAGTATCAAGTATCTAGACTTGAAATTCGGACCATAGCTTGGAAGTAGATGACAATGCGTGAAAATGTGAAAATAATAATAATCCTAAAAAGCAGAAAATAATAATAAAATATATTTTTTTAATATACCATCTTATAATTGAAATACTTGTAAGACATGAAAAACATGAAACGAAAAACATGGGGCACGTTATGAATGCATTAATATTATCTGCTGCATGCACCCCATGTTTTTCATTTCCAATCTTATAAATAGGTATTTTAATGTTTTTATACTTTCAGTCTGTTATAAAAACATAGTCAAACCAGTAACTACCGCGAAAGTACTGTGTTTTATCACTCGTTGTAATGACATAACTTTTCCATGATGTTTTGAATTAAAAACATATTCGTAACACACTCGATAAAAAGTCTTCCTCGTGAATGGTGCTTTCTCATAGTATAAGTAAAAACTTGCTGAGGCAATACTGGTGAATGTGGCAGAATTATCAATATATAGGTATATTTAGTGTCAGCTCCGATAACTTAACTGTATAACGTAATTAAACTTAAGAACAAATTATTGGTGGAAGTGGAAATATATATCTTTACTGCGAGTGGGATTCGAACCTGCGTCTGAACCTTCCAATCCGGGGAAGTGCGCTCAAAGCATTGGAAGGGACTCTGTACTCCGTGGAAGGGACGCATGTTACGTTCGCAGTAAACTCTCTTTTTCAACTTTCACAATAATTTGTTCTTTAAAGTAGCTGAGCATGTCAAGTGCTAAAATATAAATCAAAATAATAAATGAAATATATAAGAAAAAAAAATAACTACTCAAAAAAGGAGAAGGTTGAGATTTGATTGTTCCTAGTTTTCACCAGTTACTGGCATCTGTTTATAGTTTCAAAAATAAGTAATAACGCCATCATTTAGCATGAATTCCAGTTGCAATGATTAGGTTTACCTGGTAGAAATAATGTGTAATAACTTAGATTTTATATTTCAGGATCATCTGTCTGCTTACCAAAAATCATTCTGATCCAGTCGTTTAGGCAGGTCTGATGGACAAACATCCAAAAAACTATACACACTTTCTTATTTATAATATACTAGCCTTTGCCCGCGGCTTTGCCGCAGCCAAATCCTTATTTTTCGGTTATATCTCAGGTTCCCGATGTAGTAGCGGGATAAAATGTATACCAGTTTTTATGACTAAGCAAGGCCTTTCAAATAAAAAAAGTTGCATTAAAATCCGTCCAGTATTTTTTGCGTGATGCGCGTAGAAACAAACAGACAAATAGATAAAAAAAACAGACAAAAATTCTAAAAAAAAGTTTTGGGTTTAGACACGCCTATATAGCCTATTACAGCTATTTTATCTCAAATATCTTGAATGTACAGACACAGCTCTCACAGCTTTATAATAGTACTAGCCTTTGCCCGCGGCTTCGCCGCAGCCAAAAGCTAGTTTTTGGGTTATATCTCAGGTTCTAGGTATAGTAGCGGGATAAAACGTATACCAGTTGTTAAGTCTAATTAAGAGCTATCAAATAAAAAAAGTTGCATCAAAATCCGTTCAGTAGCTTTTTCGTGATGCGCGATAAACAAACAGATAGACAAACAGACAAAAAATCTAAAAAAAATCGTTTGGTGTTCAGATATTGTCAGTTGACATCAATGTTCGGTGTACAATCGAAGCCCAGTTGGTTACTGTCATTATCAAAGATACGCAATAGCCCTGCAGACACGCCTATATAGCCTAAGATAGAAGTCAGTAGCGTTCCAAATATTTTAATATTTCAATGATACGAGCTGTTTAACCGTGAATAGTTATTTTAAGATAGGTAGGTAACATGGTGTACTCGAGGACTACTGAAGTAATGTAACACTGTTCCAGTGGTATGCCAGTATAGGCGGAGAGATGGCACACGGTGTGTTTATTTAGTGGGTGAGGGCCCCACATTACCCTGTTCGTTGCCCCGAACTACTGGGTGTGCGGTTAGGTACATATTTTCCCTGCGGATGACACGCTGGTCGTGGCCCGGGGTGGAAACTTCGAGGAAGCGGCGTTCCTGGCCACCTTAGGAACCTCGGAGGTGGTCAGGAGGATCGGGGCGCTGGGGCTTAGGGTGGCCCTGGACAAGTCGGAGGCCCTGCTTTTCCATGGGCCCCGACATCGGCCACCTGCTGGCGCCTCGATCACTGTGGACGGGGTCCAAATTGGGGTGCAGGCCCAGATAAAGTATCTGGGTCTAGTGCTGGACGGGCGGTGGCGCTTTCGCGAGCACTTCCGTCAACTGTCCCCAAGGCTCGTCGGTGCGGCGTCCGCCCTTGCACGGCTCATGCCGAATATGGGCGGACCCAACAATGCGTGCCGACGGCTTTACGCGGGGGTGGTCCGGTCGATGGCGCTGTACGGCGCCCCTGTGTGGGCGGGGGCCCTGGACGCACTAAACAGGGCTCTTCTGTGGAGGCCACAGAGAGTCGTCGCGTCCAGAGTCATACGCGGATACCGCACGGTGTCGACGGAGGCGGCCTGCGCGTTGGCCGGAACCCCTCCGTGGGACTTGGAGGCGGAGGTGCTCGCCGAGGTGTATCGGCGGGCATCGCAAGAGCGGGAGGCGGGTGGTCGGCCCCCACCCAGCGTGGTGGCCAGCTGGAGGGCGCGGCTGGAGGCGCCCCGGGCCGGTCTTCGGACCATAGGAGCGCTCCAGCCAGTGCTGGAAGAGTGGGCAGGGCGACGGCACGGAGTCCTTACCTTCCGACTGGTGCAGGTGCTGTCGGGGCACGGTTGCTTCGGCAGATATCTGCACATTGTGGCAAGGAGGGAAGCGACTCCGGGCTGTCACCATTGCGGCTGCGGCGAAGACACGGCGCAGCACACGCTCGAGTCGTGCCCGGCTTGGGCCGAGCAGCGCCGTGAACTCGTCGCGGCAATAGGGGGGGACCTCTCGCTGCCGAGCGTCGTCAGAGCGATGCTTGGCAGCGACAGGAATTGGGCCGCGGTCGCTGCCTTCTGCGAGGATGTCATCTCGCGGAAGGAAGCGGCGGAGAGGGCCAGGGAGGAGGATTCTTCCGCTGACCCAAACCGCCGCCAGCGACCGGGGCGGCGCAGGCGCAGATACTTGCGCCTCATGCCGCCCTAGCTGAGGCTGCGGGTGGATGGACCGGGGAACGTCCGCCACCCGCAAGGCCTCTCGCGAAGGTGCGACGCTCCGCGTGCGGATGCGTCGCACAGTAGAGGGTACCCGAAAGGGTAAGCCGCCGGCGGACCACCGAAGGAATGTAACATGGTTCCAGTGGCCCGCCAATAAAGGCGGAGAGACGGCACACGGCGGGTTTCTTTAATGGGTGCAGGCCCCACACTACCCTGGTCGTTGCCCCGAACGATAGGGTGTGCGGTTAGGAACATTTTTTCCCGCCATAACAAAAAAAAAAAAAAAAAATAGGTAACATGGTGTACGATTAGGTAGTACTCGTGTTTGTAATCCAATTTCAAAATACCTACAAAAAATGATACTATTTTGCAATTAACTAATTCTATGTTAATAAAAACGATTACTACATAACTACAGCATTCTTGTTGCTAAAATAATTAATTTGAAATATCATAAAACGTATTAAGTCACATAATTGTGCACATTTTGCTTAATATTTACATAGGTGTTTAGTATTTTTTAGATTAATAGTAGATAACCCATTTGAAGTATTTATAATACATTAAAATGGCGCAACCATTGATTTTGATACAGCGCTATGGGATAAATAAACAATCAAAGCATGTTTAAACAGTAAAATATAGAGATACGCCTATTTGAATGTATACTATCTTCCCAATAATAGGCTTGATGACAGTAATCAAGTATCGCCAAAATATTGAAGTGATCTAATGAAATAGGATTCAAGGATTTAGAAATATGTATTCATTTTTATGTTAATGGTGAGATTAATAATATATTTCATAAAATAAACCTACAAAATACAATAATTCGCCATGATAGCTTAAACACCAATCAGAGCAAATGACGTCAAGCCTTAGTAAACGTCATTGTAAAGTAGTGTATTATATTCTCTTTGACTCTAATGTTTACTGTTGCCGTACTGAGGCGTGACGTCATGACAAATGAATGACATCGGCGTGCGTTTTGACGTGAGCTTGAAACATAAAATGTAAATTTCATTTGATTGCATAAACCAATCATTATTTTTACAGAAATATGATAACATAGCATAGCATCACGCCTGTATTCCCCGAAGGGGTAGGCAAAGGTGTATTACACACCCACGACTCGCCGGCTATGTTTAAGTCCCACGTAATAAGGGGCGAGCCTATTGACGTCTACCGGGCACATTTCCAAGAAATATGATACATTTTTCACTTATTAGATACTTTTGAATATCATAGAATAGATTTCGAAAAACAGTCATCATGCATAGTTGCAGTGTAGTTAATACACTTACGTTGTTTTGTCAACAATTTAACGCAAAGGATTTAAATGGATTCCAGTGCTTTGCGTTTTATGAATGCAGGTTAAAAATTAAAACATCTTTATTAAATTTACCGTTCTGAGAGGCTGTTTTGAGGACTTTTGAAGTATCATTCCGCATAGATAACTTAGTGGATTATTTAGTTCTTTTTTTCAAACCAATCCTGTCCTCATTACTTCGTACGGATCTCCTCTCAGAGCGGGAGGGATTCAGGCCGTAGCCCATGGGCTAGTGCCTGTTGGCAGACTTCACAAGCCGTCGAGAAAACTTGTCACGCATTTAGGTTGCCTAATTAGGTTTTCGTTCACCGAGCAGTGAGTTAAAGAATAAATTATTATAGTGGAAAGAGATATAATTTTGTAGACAAATACATACGAGTACATATTCTGGAAAAATCTAAAAAAGTGAGAGGTATATGCCGACAGCTTGGACTGGGGATTGAACTGGATACCATTGTCTTTGCAATCTTTGATTCTACACTAGACTATCACTACTTAAATGCCTTTTATTCAGTAGTTGAATAGTGCAAAACAATATAACAGTAGCTGGTAATGATAACAAAATGGCTGGAAGTTACATTCGAGGATTTAGACTAGGTAAATTTCCGTATTGTTTTAAATAATAAAGAGAAAGTTCGTGCTTTGGAAAGCACGTTGAGCAGTGGGTTAAGCAGTGGGTCCCAGCTGTTAAGTAACATCCAGGCAGACGTTACGGTTGCCTGTCCTGAATAAAAAATCGGTCTTGTTCTAAAATCACCAGTTGTACACTTAGGGTTCGACCATAATCACGTGCGGCTCGAAAAGGGGAGGGGGTTCGATCCAAATCACGAAATATCACATATCACAAGGAGGGAGGGAATTGAATTATATTATTCTTACTTTTTTTTAATATTACTATGTGCAAGCTTTGTACTAAAAAAATACACCTGATTTTGGATAGGGGAGAGGGGGGATTAATCTTAAACCTCACCACGTATCACCAAGAGGCAGAGGGGCATTAAGAAAATGCTAAAAATCATTACGTGATTGTGCGCGGCAATAGGCGCGCCCCCTATTACGTGGGACTTAAACATAGCTGGCGAACCGTGGGTATGTAATACACCTCTGCCTACCCGGCATTTGGGGATTGCTCCTGTCACAGTTAGTTCAAAGAATGGACTATCCGTTAGTTGGGTCGTAAGGGTCAGACAGGCAGTTGTTCCGTGTAAATACTGATATACAGCCGATACCAATTCAAGAAAAGATTAAGTACAGTGAATGGCTGTGTGCGCAAACAAGAGCACTCTCTGTTTCCTAATTCCCCTTTGTCAAATGAGTCAGTATTCCGACACCTTTGGCAGAAATCAGGTGCAAGACAAAAAGTTCCCGTAATCGCCACGCTTGGCAGGCGGATTGGCGATCGCAGTTTATGTTGTTAATAGAATACCCGAGGGAGTGCTGCTGCCCACTCTCCCGGTATTCTCTCAGTTGGCTCTTACGACTCCCGTGGGTAGAAAGGGGTGAGACAATTCTAAAGCCAGCCCCACACGGCACTAATAAAATACTAATATCTACAAATATTAAATTTAAATATTAAACTGCCTCGGTATTGCAGCGGTAGTGTACCTAAGCGACTGTTGAACATGAGGTCTCGGGTTCGATCACTCAGTGCTATTGAGGTTATTCGTAAAAAGATAAATCCTCACTAGCAGTCCGGAGTTTAAAAATGTTCCCGGTAGACGGCAATAGGCTCGCCCCCTATTACGTGGGACTTAAACATAGCTGGCGAATCGTGGGTATGTAAATACACCTCTGCCTACCTCTTCGGGGAATACAGGCGTGATGCTACATTATTAAATATATTTCGTATGTTTCTTAATTCTTGACGCTGTAAATACTTAAATGATTATCATGAAGTTTGGCATAAGTACATGTGTCCAGATAACAGAGAAGGCTACATTTATGCTAAAAAAAAATAACGTTCATCTAGCTATTTTTGTAAAAGGATTATTTATTTGCTAGCTTTTACACAACTAATGAGCTGTACAAAAACAGTTCTCCAAATTCGATATTTTTACTGATTTACAATAAACAAATGTATCTAAAAAAATAATCGTTTTGTTAGGGCAAATTATAATCTCCTAATACTAAGTTGCCTATTGAAATGTTAAGATAATTAAATTTTTATTGCGTCTATAGGTAGACTACAAATATATTGTAATCAGAGAACTATTATGAAAGCTTACCAATTGACCTCCACTGGCAATGTATCAGGAAGATGAAAACATTATACAATATCTATCTATACTATTATAAAGCTGTAACAGAGCTATGTTTGTATATTTAAGACTAACTTCTGCCCGCGACTTCATTTGCGTGGAATAGTTACTTTGGGCTAACGTTAACTTCAGTACTTGAAGATTGATCATTATTTTGCTGCGATGTTATTTTAAAACTGCGATATTTCCTTAGGTATTCATTGAAATCGAATGATGCACAGGGCAATTTTGTTTTTAATTAAATACTTGTGATCAATAACGTATTTATTTGGATAAGGATTAATATCATGTTTATAAAAACACCTTCGCAAATAATGCGTTATTTTAGAATAAATTTGGTAAGCATAAAAAAGGTTATAGTGAGCCAACCTTAAAAGCAACCTTTTTTAGAACTTTTAAAGGGAAACAATTCTGTCATACATGATTTTTGCGAATCTTTAACCGTTTACGCAGTGAACGCAGCGAAAGCTCTCAAAAGAAAAAAAAACGATTTTGAAACATTCTACCTAAAAACTAACTAGCTTTTGGCTGCGGCAGAGCCGGGGGCAAAATTATATTTTTGTTTCACTATCCGTAGCCGCGCTCCTCGAACTTTTAATTGATTTAGTAAAAGTACCCCTTAGTACTACCCTTTTCTTTCTCAATCAGTTATTACTGCAATGTCGAATGTAAGTATTTTATGAGAATGACAGGGATTTCGGCGG
The DNA here is from genome assembly GCA_948253155.1 of Leucoma salicis. Taxonomy (NCBI): domain Eukaryota; kingdom Metazoa; phylum Arthropoda; class Insecta; order Lepidoptera; family Erebidae; genus Leucoma; species Leucoma salicis. The sequence goes on from OX411803.1 coordinate 3,233,693, forward strand.
TGATTACCGGTTCTTAAACTCTCGAGACGAACTCTTGGGTTTGGATTTATATATATATAGCTCGGTGTTTTTTTGGTAAATCGTGTTTTTTCGGAAATTATATGTAGATACGAATTACATACTGATGAAATATGAATAATATTTTTCGATCTTACCGACATAATAATAAAAAAATATGAACTTGTTATTTTTTCATTACCTGAAATTGCGGCTAAAACTACGTTTTCTAAAAATAAAACCTAGCTAGATCGATTTATCGCCTCCGAAACACACTGCATACTAAATTTCATGAAAATCGTTGCAGCCGTTTCCGAGATTCAGATTATATATATTATAAGAATTGCTCGTTAAGGTATTAGATAGATAGATGAACTTTTGCATATATACATATAGTGTATAGCCCAGAAATCTTTTCATCCCCCATAATGGATGATTTTCGTGGATAGCAATTTTTAAATAGCAATAACTAATATACCGTACAGGGATGTATTTCTATTCCGAAGTTTACGTAGACGGAGTTGGATGGACTTTGTACACAAATAATTTGGAAAAGTCGGACTGGTAATCAAAGTCACTACCTCTTTTTTGGCAGTCGTTTTCTCAATGCCATTCAACCTTCGTGACCGTAATACTATATAGTCTTGCCTACGCTTTCATATACCTACCTATAGATTTAATTACTCATTTTCCTAAGCACTCTCCATTGACGTTAGTGAATAAAAAAAATATATAAAAGAGAACTGTGTGTAATAAATAAAACAATATTTATGAAAACGGTCCCGTCGTTAATATTTTTCCTACAAAACCATATTTATAAAGATAACAATATTTCTTTCAATATAACGCTGAAAAATTGCTAAGAATCACGATTTATCTATAGCTTAATCTATTAGAGTCAGGCAGGTCAGGTTGCATGATTCTGACAAGAAAATCCTAAAATCGATTTAGTTTTTGAAGTGTTACTCATACGCATTTATTATTTAATATACTGACATCCGTTTTCCAGAAGGGTAGGCAGAGACAATGTATTGCTACTTGTCATATTGCACTGTACACTTTTCGCCGTTACGCAATAAATCACGAATATAGACTATATACTAGAATTTAATTTGAAAAAGTAAATAATGCTACAAACTTTAAGTACTCTTCGAAAGTAAAATATGTATGCGAGATTGTTCTGTATGTTACTAAAACTGCCTACTATCTTATAATTGATGACCAAATTTCAGAAACTAAGTTATTAAGACTTTCTCCTGTGTACCCAATATTAAATCAAAGTGGACACAAACATTTCGTAAAAATAAATTTAAGTATATATGTAGAACATCGTGCAGATAATTATCTAAGTATAAATAAGCGATTACGTTGTAAGTTACACGCTAATGAAGCAACCGTATTTAATTAATTTAATTGCGTTGTGTTTCAAAGTGTATATTATTTATAAATGTGGGTTTCGTAGTTAATGTGGTAATTGTTTAAATAGGATTTAAATATCGTTTGCAAAGGACGTACACTATCCAGTACTGCTGCACCGAATAACTTAATCAAAATGAATTTAAGAATACAACATAATCTTAGGACATTAACAGAACTGATGCAGTGTCTGCGCCATTAAATTCCCGTAAGAAGTAATACCAAGCAAATTATAGAAAAAGTATACTCTTATAACATTCGGGTTTGATTCCCACTCGTTCTCTTTTTCCTCATTCGCAAATAATTTGTATTTTATACCTATTTAGATATTTTTATATATATATTTAGCATTTTACATGCTTAGCACTATACATTAAACACAAATATTTTTATACCTAGATTAAATTCTCTTCTACGACAGAGATGGTCGGTGCGCGACATTGTGTTTTTGGCATAAATTATGCAGTACCGTATAATTTATGACTCTTCTAGCTCTATTTTAACTATAATTATCAAATACATTTGATAGTGGTAGTGCCTTGCTTATCTCAGCACAAATGGGTTGGCTTGATCGGAGAAGTACCACCATCTCACAACACACACCTACCGTTGTGTTTCGTATGACTCCTATCCCTTTCCTTGGAGATAGCGACGCGCGAGTGATAACTAGTGTTGCTAGCATCTATAGGCTATGGTAACCGTTTACCATCAGGTGAGCCGTATGCTCGTTCGCCACCCATGCAGTGTAAAACAACAAAACGAGCGTGTCTCTGTAAATACCATGTAAAACAAAAAATATTACTCTCTCTCTCTCTCTCTGGTCTCACTCATATCGAACCAATAAGTAAAGTAATTGAAGATGCTCGGTAAGCTTTCGGTGCCGCGTATATCAAGGATGACGATCCTGCATGGCTGCCACACCGACTTACTAGGCAGGGCTGTGCCCGCCTGCACTGCGCTATAATATAACTATAATTTAAACTTGCCTTAATCGCTCCGACGCTGTCAAAATTTTTTAGGTTATATTGCAAGTTACCACAGAAGGAATGTAACATAGTTCCAGTGGCCCGCCAATAAAGGCGGAGAGACGGGACACGGCGGGTTTCTTTAGTGGGTGCAGACCCCACACTACCCTGTTCGTTGCTCCGAACGACAGGGTGTGCGGTTAGGCAAATTTTTCCCGACTAAACAAAAAAAAAAGAGGTTATATTGCAAGTTCCCGTTATAAAAGCGAGAAGAGCTATCGAATAAAAATTTCATCAAAATCCATTCAGTAGTTTTTCTCAAATATCTTAAACAGGCCAGACATAGCTCTGTTACAGCTTTATAATAGTATAGATAAATGCATATTGAAGAGCGCATAAAGCGCGATTTGTAATGTTTTCTATGACCTTCAAGACATGTTACGTATATATAGTCACTAAGTATAGTCACGATATAGTAATTACATAGAGTATGTTGACGAAAAATGGTGCAGTGAAAATAACGCTAGTTTGATACCTTGCTTTCAAGGCTTTTATAGCCTTATTATAGTAAAGAGATTGTATATCAAAGTTGCACCACATAATATGATTACGTCGACCGTTTTCCAAAATTGAACAACCTGACAAACAGAGCTATGAATAAGCTTGGAATTAGTTGTATATGTATTAAATAAATAATGAGGTACTCGTAGCTCAAGTGATTTGAGTTCTTATCAAATTTTCGGTATCCATCGCTGAATATAGGACAGAGGGTCGTTTAGGCATGATTCACGAACAAACACACAAACTTTTATACGAATATTTATAATATTATAAAGCAGTAACAGAATATTTGAGAAAAAAAAATCTGTTTAGGCTATATAGGCGTGTCTAAAGGCAAGTTTTTTTTCAGAATTTTTGTCTGTTTTTCTGTTTACCTGTTTGTTTTTACGCGCACCCCGCAAAAACTTCGCTGATGAAATATTTTTGTATTTGATAGCTCTTGATTAGACTTAAAAACTGGTAATCATTTTATCCCGCTACTATATCGGGCATCGGCCTTATAACCTAAAATTAGCTTTTGGCTGCGACGGAGCTGCGGGTATATATCGGAAGTATTAGTGTTGTCGGTGTTATCATACATATGTACGCTCTCAGTTAGAATATCTAGTGACTATATGGAATCCTCTCTATAATAAGTACACAGATGCAATAGAAATGGTACAACGCAAATACTTGAGGTCTGCGGTGTATAGATGTTCCGATCGCTATGTGAGGAGCTACAACTATCTTCTTGAGAAGTGTTCTCTTGATACTCTTAAATCGCGGCGTCAATTACAGGATGCAATGGTGCTGCATGGTCTGTGTCACAACAGGTTTGATTTTATTGCTCTTAATAACAAACTGTGCTATGCAGCGCCATATCACAGGCAACGTGCGGCCAGGGTGCATCGTCTGTTTGCTATGGGTGCAAGTCGCACGAATGCTGGTGTCAGGGCACCTTTAAAAAGGATGTCAAGCGATTACAACTTATTGCTAAGTACGGTCGATATCCTGAATATGTCTAAGACAGGGTACAGAAGTGCTGTCAAAAAGATTATATGTAAAATATGATTTATATTGCTTTCAAATGTATTAAGTAATTAAACAGATAATTTATTTTGTTAGAGGCTTAGGCTAAAATAATGTTTCGTAATGAAGTGGGTACGTAATGGAAGGTAACTGGTATTTTTCTGTTGCTTTAATTAGCAGTGATATATTAATATTTATGTATTTTTTGTTATTTTTCAAAAGTTACCAATTTATAGGGTTAAATTGATGTAATGTATTAATGTCTATTGTATTATATCTATATAGTAATAATATCTATTGTAGTATATATATATATATATATATATATATATATATATGTATATATTTTTTATCTATCAGTCATTTAGTAAGTTAATATTATATTGGATGGGTCACACACCACAACGTGTATTTTATTCAGTAATATGTGAACATCGTTGTGAGTGTTACAAGTGTTAATCTATTTAATATGTTATTTGTGTAAGATATATTGTAACATTGTTTGTTGTTCCAACCTAATAAATAAATAAATGATGAGTAAGTAAGATTTTGGTTATAATGTGCTAGCCTTTGCTTGCGGCTCCGCCTCAAACAAAAGCTAGTTTTTGGTTTCTATCTCAGGTTCCCGATATAATAGCGGGATAAAATGTATACCAAATTTTTAAGTCTAATCGAGATCTATCAAATAAAAAGTAGCATTACAATCCGTTCAATAGTTTTTGTGTGATGCGCGAACAAATAAACAGACAAACAGACAAAAAAAAATGTTTTGTGTTCAGACACGTCTATGTAGCCTAATACATTTTTTCTCAAATATCTTAAATGTACAGACACAGCTCTGTTACAACTTTATCATAGTATAGATCGACTCATCCTCTCTTCATACAGATGCAATTTACTAATTGAAATATCTTAAAGGTTTTTGGAAAATCGCAACTATAGCCAGCGTATGCTGCAAATAAATTGAGTAAAATCATTTAATATCACTACTTAAAAAGCAAAATCTATTTCAAAATAATCGAAAATAAAAGCCGTTACAAAATCCGTTACATTGGCTTTAAACAAGGAAATACCGACGCGACTTTAAACAATGTATAGATGAAGTTTCATTGCAGTATTGCACAATAGGTTTTTGTAAAAGGCCAGTAATTATGCAAGAGGCGAAACAGAGAGGTAACATTAAAGGCTAGGCTACTCAAAATAGCAATAGTTCAGCACTTTGGTACTGACACCTAACTCTAGAGACTTATTGAAAACGCGCCAGACAAAGGTAAAATTCACTGAACATTTTACAAAGTGAGAGGAAAAAGGAACTCCAAAACATTTTGATTGAACAAAACTGCTTTAACTTCTGTGCAAAGCGTTATAAAAAACATGGAACCAAATTCGTTTGATATATAAATTCAAATTATTAAGGAGAAGATAGTAACGATAATAATAAGAGGATACGGCAGGGGTTTGGGCCTCCGGCACTCACACTCGCCATATGAAACTGGAGACGTACCTGCTGTTGTTTTTTTTTGCGTATGGTGGCAGGCCAGCCACGGCCCACTTGATGGCAAACTCAACTACACCGAGAGTATGCTCAAGCTACTGCTCGCCATTTCAATTCACAGATATGAAATGAAATAATAAACGGCTATCTCCTGCTACTTCCAAAACATACCGATGTGCTTCATGGCCCGTCATACCAGAGATGGTGGTACCAACCCGCTCGGGCCCGATAACAAGTGAGTACTCCCACTTGGTACCCAGCCCTACCACCCGTAATACAATGGGTGATAACTGCTTAGCTCCCTTAGTCGTGTGGGCAAGAATGGGAAGCTCAGAATACCTAAAAAATATAGACGGAGCATTACGAACAATCCAGTGAAGCCATATATATCCATGCCAAACTTGTAATTACACGCGCTCACGCACACAAATACAAATAAAACCATGCCAAAACGAAGTCATAAACCACGAGTGTTACCAGAGCATGATTTAAAATTACCCCAAATTACTCGATGATTGCGTACGTACGTTACGAACATGTATACGTCGTCAGCGCCATAATATTCCCTACATGATTTGCTGTAAACTTACATTATTAGTTCCTTTATGTTTTAAGCACAAAACTTTTTAAAATGTACGCAAATTATAGGGATTATTTCTTTCTGTTGACAGCACTTTCACGCACACATCCTTCAAAAAGTGTCTTCACCTTTTAGTTGTCAATTTTAAGGCATATTCATTATGTTTATTTAAAAACAGCTATCGCATGGGAACCATTCTCTATGTCCTTTGCTGGTCTCCAGATTTATACGTATGCAAAATTTCATAACGATGGGTTCAGTAGATAGAGATCATCATGACATTATGCATACATATAGTTCAGAAACCAGAAATAGGTTATATTTTATTCTAAAAAGTGTATACTTTTAAGGAACATTATTTTTTACAAATAAATCATTATTGTGCTGTAAAGAGATATATTTATATTCTGAAAGCCTAACTCCTTGGAAAGCATCCATCAAATATCTACGTCCCTGGTAAAATGAAAGGTTGTTAGAGGAAACAACGCATTTCAAAACAGTACAAGTAAATCATATAATATAACTCAATTGATAGCACTTGATTAAACTGAAACATACCTATTTATGTTTTAATTGTAAAAAAGGCTACATTAAATTAACTCTTATTATTTCTATACTAATAATTTGTCACGGCTTGAGACTTTTTTTTAGTAAAAGAAACATATGTATTTGGCATATAACTGTTAAGTTTTGAATACACAAATTCTATGCTGTCTGAGATGAGTTCTCCACTAATCCGGCTTCACCTACCTTCATTCCATCATCAGATCATGTCCTTTACATTATTATATTGAAACTAATTAGATTTAAAAGTTTTACATATTTGATATCGCTCCTTTAAAATCAAAATTTATACGCGGAGAAACCGCGGCCAGATGGTAGTACTATACCAATTTATTGTAAGAGTCTGTTTAATAATAAAGTCAATAAAAATCGTTTAGTAAAAATCGTTATACTGACTTACGCAAAGCCTTCAAAAATATATGCCCAAATCAATATTTTATATGTTACTATAAACACAAAGTGCGAAAATATAAACGCAAAAATTATGAGGATTTGAACTCGTATCTCCTGGATAACCATTCCAGACGCTTTTCCAACTAGATTACTTAGTCATACATTTTTAAGGTATTTGTCATCTTAGGCCATACGAATGAACACAAGTTGCGAAAATGTAAAATCGAAAATAATAGCCATGAGCAGGACTTGAACATGCATCTACAGAATAACCACGTCTGGTTTTGTCAACTAATCTTTCGTGACCTTTGCTCGGATCTATCAATTTTATTGACGAATTGAGGGACGCCCGTGCCATTAGTTGGATGTTAAGAGTAATTTATTACAATAAAGATTCATATCAAAAGATGACGCAGGCCTATAAATATTTAAAAAAATATATAAAATATTATATAGGACATATTATTTATTTAGTTTTAAAACGGAAACGTCATTAGCACCGTTTTATTTCGATCTTGACTTACTTACTTATCATCACGCCATCTCCCTTGCAGGGTAGGCAAAGAGAACAGAGTGCCAAGAGGCTCTATTCTTGCATACATCTCTCGCTTTCTTAACATTCATAACTCATTTCAAACACGCTCGCTGGTTTTGGAGACTCCTGACTCCATCTTCCTACAATACAAGACCGATTTGGTCTAGGTAGGTGAGTCGCAGTCTCACCCTGTACCCACATCCTTCCACTTTCGCATTGTATATTCAACTAGCCGGTTATCTGCCTTTCGCGTGGTGTAAAGCACCAATACTCTCTTTCATATCTACGCGTTTTCTTACGTCGTTGTTACTAATGCGGTTAGTTAGTTAGTCTCACTCCACAGATTCTTCGCAGAAATCTCATTTTGACTGCATTGATTTTACTTTTCATGCTATCGCAGACTGGGAAAGAATTTTTTGTTGTGTAAATATTACTTCAACCATCAACAACATATTATTGGCAAAACAGTATATCCAGCCGAAGGAAATACCTTCCAAACAAGTGTTAGATTAGGTACATGAAAAATAGCATTTGACATAAGAAGTAGAAAAAAATTAGTATCAGTGATATCAGACGGTTATACGAAAGTCTACTTTTTGAAATAATTTGTTTGAGACACGGCATTTTTTCAACTTTTACCCCAAAACACGGCAACTAATTTTCCTTTTAATGGCGCCCTGGTAGTCATGATGATAGCACTTGTATGGCAAACTTTTGAAAGTTCGCCAGCTGAAAAACCGATACTTCATAATATGAGACAGAAGATACATTACTTTGTCTCAATTTTCTTAGGTTTATCGCTCAGACTAAATATATCTAGACAGAGCGAAGAAAATTCTTTGACATGTATGAGCGAGAACACAATATACTATTTACTGGTACAAAAAACAGACAGTCATAGGTTTTTGTCTTTGTCACCGTGGCCAGTGTTTTTTTACCTAATAATGACGCAAACCCTATAAATATTTAGATATTTTTATACATATTTTTAGCATTTGACATGCTTAGCCCTATTCATTAAACACAAAGTGAAAAATGTGAAATTGAAAATAACAATGGCTGAATTGGCAAAGCATCTGGACGGTATCCAGGAGATGCAGGTTCAAATCCTGCTCGTGACTGTTACGTTTAAAGAGGAGTATTATACTCATTTTAATATACTAACTTAAAGTCTCATACATTGTAAGCATAAACATTTGAAGTAGATATGTGCACTGTGTTTCTAAACGAATATTAGGTGGGTTAAAATAAATAAACCAAAAATTTTGTAAAATCATATACTGTGGGTAGATGAAACCGTTGAAATAACATATCAGCCTTGGACGTCTATCATCTAAGTCCACCCGTGATCATGAATGCTGTAAAGTATTCGAAACGTCGGGATAGTAGTAAAATCAAGTAAACGCGATAGATTCCGTAAACGTAGTTTTATTTCAAAATGTGTAACATTCGTGTAAATATCAGAAAGTATTAGATTTACTTTTAAATAATTATTTTGATAAACGTTGTGATTTTCAATAAAATATATGTTACGGAGAGTTTCTTATTTACGACCAAGTTACAGACCTCATTCTAACTATCGTTTAATTTTCCCAAATATGGTTAAATATTTGTCAACCTGGCAACATTAAAAAAAAATATTGCTGTTTCAAGTGCGGCCACACCGTGGCTCCGTCTAGTTCTTAGTCTGAGGTTTTTCGTATATGCCCTTCTCACTTCCATACTTCCTAATGTATCATGACTACATATATAGGTACATTATCTAAGAGATTACCTACTATGCTCGACTCCTCTTTCTAAAGACTTCACTACTAACACGCGTGAAATGCATTCATGTTTTTTAAATTATACTTCTCAGGGATTAAAGAGTGTATAGAGGTTTGTTGGCTTTGATTTAGTAGTTGGAAATACGTGATAAAATAAGGTCACTACTAATACGTCATCAAAATATGTTGCAAACTCGATGTTGCTATTCTAAGCGAAGTTTCTGGTTTAAAAATAAATTAGTGATGTATAAATCTTTCCCTTCCGGAATATAATTATGAGCCTGACCGTTTGAATGTAATTCAATAATAAATGAGAGACCGCAACGAACCATATTACAAAATTTAATCACTACACTTACAAAATGTCTTATATAATTACTTAATATGAGTTAGTGATATGGATTATTTTAATAAATTAGCATCTATTACGACCTATCCTACTAATATTATATAAAAAAAAATGTTTTATGTTTGGATGTTTGTTACTGTATAGTCAAAAACGGCAGAACGGATTTGGATGAATTTTGATATAGTTAGTTTATAACGTGTAATAACACAGTATTTATCACGGCAAAATGCTAGGTCCCTGTGGGAGATCTATTACATAATTATGATGTGCCATAGAGAGACCTAACACATTCACCCAATTCTTAGGTCCACGCAAGTCAAGTCGCAGGTAGCAGGTAGTTAGTTATATGTATAGTGCAGACAGAATCAAACAATGAAATAATAATGGATGCACACATTTATTGCTTTGATTTATTGTTGGAGACAGCGGCCATGTTTTTGTGGTTAAGTTGTAAGACAGGATTGTCAGTTTATATATGCTACTTCTTTTTCAATCGAGCTTATTTTTTGAATAAAATCGAGCAAACCTTGCCGTCAATTTTGAGAATAAGCTAAAATATTTATAACTTTAAGGGTTTTATATATTTATAATAAATAACAAAATAGTGATATATATTTTTCACTAATATTCCAGAAATGTATTTGCAATGCCAACTTTATTCCCATTTATTCACATTTTATGTTTCGTTTTATTATTTTATACTGACTCTTTTTGTTTTATTGAATCATAACTTAATACAAACACAAAAAAGATAGCGAAAGAAACGCCGTTCCAACCGGGTGTCCATGACACTCTCTATTTGTTATTTTAATACAAACAAACAAACAAACATAGCTTCACGCCTGTATTCCCCGAAAATTTAGGCAGAGGTGTATTACACACCCACGACTCGCCAGCTATGTTTAAGTCTCACGTAATAGGGGGCGAGCCTATTGACGTCTACCGGGCACATTTCCAAACTCCGGGCTGTTACTGAGAATTTTTCTTTATAGGAAAAAGCTCAATTACTTTGCTCGCCCCGGGGATCGAACTCGATACCTCATGATTAGCAGTGGCATACACTACCGCTACATCACCGAGGCAGTTATTTTAATTTCTATGTTTTATGGGATAAAATAAGTAAAAAGTAAACTTTCAACTGAAATTAATGCAAGCATGGTTGGCAAGGTCTTTACCTTTATCTAGCAAAATATTGATTATGCAGAGAAATTATCAATATTTCACTCTTTCTCATAACAAATGTTAAATGGAGACATTCCGTAATGTTATGTTACTACATAGGTAGATAAATCAAAACAACATCGATTGCTATCTTTGACCCACAATCTGAGGATTAAAATCATAAATGTCGAACTTCGATAGCCTTTCGGCGATCTTTTTACATTGCAATCAAATTTGACACACATGTAGAAACGTCAATGACCTTCTTTGTTTTGTTTTCATATAATTTTTAATTGCATAATTTTACAAAAAACTAATTTCAATTTGCGAAAGTTGAAAAAGATGGCCAATTATGTCAAATGTAAAATAAACACAAAATTATAATATTACAAAATTTTTACTTTTCAGGCAATGAAATTAAGGACTCCGTTTCGAAATACACTATGTAGGATACATGAATTTATATTGTTCTTTAACGGCCAAGATTAGTATATTATACCTGCTAGATACTTTAAAAAGAGTTTGTATAAAGGGTGTAAATTACATCATGCCGATAATTCCGGGCAAATATGTCACAAATAACTGTAATAACACAGCATTTTCTCAGTAGCAGCTTGGAGTTTGGAAATGTGCCCGTTAGACGTCAATAGGCTCGCCCCCTATTACGTGGGACTTAAACATAGCTGGCGAATCGTGGGTGTGCAATACACCTTTGCCTTCCCCTTCGGGGAATACAGGAGTGATGCTGTTTTTTTTTTATATAGCATTTTCGTCGACAACGACGGGTTACAAAGTTAGCCTTAAGCCACCATCGAAGCATTATTTATTAACAACGCGACTAACTCGTTGTTCTAGGTGAACGACAAACGCACCACTGAACGAATGCAATATGGTTCCGGTGGCCCAGACTAAACAAATAAAAAGAAAAAAAAGGTGAACGACAAACGCGGTAATACGACGCGACACGAAAATATCAAATAGAGGTTGCTCGTATGTAGTTAAGGCCTACGTTGTCGCCTAATATGAATGCGAGGAAGCGGGATTAAAGTATTAGCCGCAATGCATTGCATCGTGTCGCGTCACGTTGCATCTAGAATAATCGGTTAAAAACATGACGAAGGTTTCAATCCATCGTAGTTTTCGGAATAAATGATTAAATGATGATTTAATGGGTTTACCTAAAATCTAATTTAAATAGAACAATGTAACGACATTATATCGCATTCAATTAAAAAAAATTGGAAATTGCAATTATCATGAATAGAAATAGACAGATGCAAATTTCCACCACCGGGGGGTTCAGAATCAAGTACTAAACCCATGGTATCAATTATCGGTACGACGTCATTTACGTCACACCCTGTATAGTAAGAGTTTGTACTCGTATATCATACTTGATATTACAAATGTGAATGTAAGTTTGTTTGCTACGCTTTCACGCGAAAACTACTTAACCGATCATCATGAAACTTTGTGCACATATTTTTGGAGGTATTAGAAGTAACATAGAATACATTTTATTAAAAAAAAGTTTACGAAAGATAAAAAAATTGTTTGTCATTTCAAGGGTTGCTTTATTTATTTTTATGATATTCCTCGCGGACGAAGTCGCGGGTAACAGCTAGTATAATATAATTATGTACAATATTTATTATCCTAATGAAACATTTTTATATAGTGCCTGTTTTGATTATCGATTTATCATATTAAATGTTTTTTACATGCATGTTTCCTTGAGGCTTGTCCAAGTGAAAGCGTAACTAACGGCCCCTTATAGCCAACACCTATCAAATACTTTTTTAATAATGTTTTTCACTAGGTTAGAGCAATGACGTTATGCCAGACTTCCAATAATTTCTTTTTATACTACATGGGTGGCAAACAATCATACTGGCCACCCTGATGGTAAACGGTTACCGTAACATATAGACGCTAGCAACACCAACACCATAGGCATCACTCGCGCGTCACCAACTCCTAGAAAAGGGATGGGAGGTGGATGGGAAGGATAAAAAGGAGCGATAGTTTGAGCCTCCGGCGCTCTCACTTACTACACGAAACACAACGGTATGAGTAACTACCTATTATAACACATTTAACGGATCTATACGCGCATTTAACTACGTGCATATTAATACGTGAAGAAAAAACTTTGTACCCTTTTTTTAGCACGTTGCGCGCTCCGGGAAGTGTGAGGTTTGGCGTAGTTAAAGTTTAAATGGATAGATAGATATATATGATAGAAGGAGTACAGAAATATAATATTTTTATATAATATGAATAAGAAATTATATTTTTGTATAACATGCATTAGAAAATAAATTAATTCAATAAAAATACATTTTACTACTAGAGTTGTTACACGCTGAACTTTTGTGAGAGGGTGGTACTTCCCCGACCGGGCCGGCCCATTAGTGCTGGGATAAGCAAAGTATTTTCTCCAGCTGTTGGCACCAACTTTTGACAATTTCCATTTCATTAACGGGACAAAATCTCCTTTATCGAAATACGAGTCGATTTAATGTTTACCTTTATATACTTGTCACACAACCGGCTTGTGCCAGTGCCATGACAGAGATTATTCATGGGATCATTGATTGATATGCACACGGTCGTATTAATAAATAGACAGTGAAAAAAAAACTCTATCATGTTTAACACTAGATTTGACCCGCGATTCTATCCGCGTTGTCCGTTTGGTGACGGACTAAGAATACAAGTATCCACCCCATCTTTTCCCGCGGGTTTCGTACAAGTTGACTAAGCAATTATCACCCATTACTGGTGGTAGGGCTGGGTACTAAGTGATACTCCCCTGCTATCGGGCCCGAGCGGATCGGTACCACCGTCTCCTGTGTGACCAGCCATAAAGCACGTCAGTGTGTTTAGACTGTAGCAGAAGATAGACGTTTATTATTTTATTTCATATCTGAGAAATGAAATGGTGCGCAGCGGTTTGACAATACCCTCGGTATAGTTGGGTCAATCAGCAACGGTTACTACTTACCATCAGGTGGGCCGTGACTCACCTGCCATCACTAGCAATAAAAAAAATGCTAACATAATAACTGAGGCCTTCATGGTACCGTTTCCGGATCTCCAAAATATTATTTGGTTTACAAAAAAGCCCCGTCAAAAATTACTTCCGACATTTTTTGTCTTGAAAATATATGTAACACTCATATGCAACGTTTTATATATTGCCTTTGAGTCGACTATCAATAATAAAAAAGTAACGCATGGAATGGTTTTGATTACGTATCACAGATTCGTTATTCCAAAATGAAAACTCTCTCTCTCATATTTAATACTAAATTCGCCCCCCGATTCCATCCTTGTTTACATAATATAAATATACAATAATAATAAACTTTGATTGTACATCTGTGTGGTGACGAACTAAGAATACAAGTGTCACCACCCCATTCTTTCCCACGGGTGTCGTATGGAAGTAAGCAATTATCATCCATTGCATGACTGGTGGTAGGGCTGGGTACCAAGTGGGACTACTCACTTGGTATCGGGCCTGAGCGGGTTGGTACCACCATCTCCTGTGTGACCGGCCATGAAGCACATCGTTGCGTTTTGGCTGTAGCAGGCAATAGGCGTTTTTTCTTTCATTTCATATTGGTGAAATTAAATGGTGAGCAGCGGCTTGACAATACTCTCGGTATAGTTGAGTCCATCATTGACGGTTATCATTTACCATCAGATCGTGCCCTGTTACTTCAGACCATGGCTCGTCTCGTGTAAATTACCCCTTTTATACTATCTGTTAAGCCCAAACGAGTAGGAATGGAGGAAGGTTACTGATCTTATCTTCATTCCCTTCAAGAGTAGTCTTGATCGTAATCAGCTTGTCTGTACTCCTGGAACTCTTAAGTCCATTAACAACGGTTGCATATTACCTCCAGGTGGGCCGTGACTTCTCTCTCAGAGAAAACAATAAAAGAATAGCACTTTCTTTTTACACTTCATGAACAGAAACAAACAAGACTATACGTAAAGGTGGTTGGTATATTCAGTGAATCAGAATAATTACTGACTGTCAGATTTTTAAGCTGTGGTTAACTCTAGAAGCCATTATTTACGCATTCCAACACAGTTCCAGGTTGAAATCCCGTTATTTCGACCATCGTGTAAGCTGTCAATAGTCAATGGATTAAAACGAGACAACAAATTCCCGTTGGAATCGTCAGGAATTAAAAGGTACCTATTTCTATTAATAGATTTATATAATATTTCATACATTAATTATCGTAAATTTTACAAGAAATTAACATAATACGATTATGTTATAAACCAACACCGGAACAGGGCTCATTATCCAGTAAGTAAAAGGCCTAGTTATGTTCGCTAATTTTGTAAATTATTTTTATGAAAGTTTTACAATTATAAATGTATTAATGATTCAGTCTTAATCATAATAGAGATAAATTTTGTAAAAACCTTTATTCTTATTAGTATACTTCAAGTCTGGGCTAAAAAATGCTTAAACTTATTAGTGATTCACAGGTTTCAGCTGCTCTAGAAGACTCCCTTGAAATGAAATGGTGCGCAGAGGCTTGACAGTGTCTTAGTATAGTTGTATCCATGACAGGCGGTTACCTATGCCATCAGGTAGGCCAGGGTCATCTGCCATCATAAGCAAGATACTGTGGAACTTTGTTACTCTTCTCCTTTCACCTCAAGAAAAATTAACTGACGCAATAAGTCCGGTCGATATGACATCAATGATCTTAGCTCTGGAACGACTTGCGCCTCAACTGTTACGTCACCGTACGCAATATATTCTACTTTCATACAAACATCTTGAATCACTAAGTATTACAGTTTTGCGTAAGCAAGGTCGCGCGCAACTCTTAACCACATGTTACACGCATGTTGAAATGTGTTTTTTATATTTTATATTAAAGAAAATAGACCGTGGGGAATTTCTCTATCGCGTTGATATATTGCGACATAGATTGTTTTTAGTTACAGGGATTGAATAGGGTATGACGTGTTACTTGATTTCTATAGTATTGAAAATTATAAGTGCATGCTATTAATTTAAATGTAATTAAAAAAATGCATGAAATTACTATATAATTTTTTGGTTACCTTTTTGATCTATATGTTAACACTTGACATGCTCAGCTACTCTTAAAGTACAAATTATAATTTGTGAGTAAGGAAATAGTAAATTGTTACCCTAGGGGTGAAAGTAGCGCCTATAGTTCGAGGGACTAAATAAGTCTTTAACCCGAGGTAAACATTGTGCTTTCCATTACGAATACAAGGAAAGTAAAAATAAAAACATGCAAAAATGAGTGAATTTTAATTTACATCAACTGCTGAGATAATTATTTATTTAAAGATTTTTTTTGTGGCCGGCCAGCATATCAGCCATTATTTTTCATTTTCAACATTGAAAAACTGGTAAAATATTTTACCCTAATCTATATTAAGAAATATTTGAAAGTAAGTAAATTATAATAGGTGGTCGTTAAAAAAAAATCTTTATTTAATACTTCTTTGTTATTTCAATTAAACATCGCGCTGTGATTGAGTGGCTGTAGTAAGTTAGAATAAGGTTCAATAGAAACGTGAAAATAGAACTAGTTCTTTTTTTATTATTTGGCAGCTGTCAGTTGAAAACGATTTTCCCTAGGGCTGAAAAGTATTACTTTCAACCCGCTCCTCAGGCAACTACAAACCTACTTTCCGAATATGAGTAATGAAAAAGATTATTTTTATTATATCAAAATGTTTAAAAAATCACGCCGTCAAATATGAATTTTAATTGCAAAATTAAATAATACTTTCTAACATTTAAAAATGTGCAAAATTAAACTTACTACATTGGATGAATATAGATGGCGTTGGTCGTTATGACAGATGTGATAAGAAATTCGGTATTTCTAGAAATAGTACGGTAGCTCAGTGGATTAGAGCACTTCCCCGTAAAGGAAGGGACGCAGGTTCGGTTCCCGCTCGTACTAAAATACTCTTTTTCCTTATTCACAAATTATAATTTGTACTTTTTGGTTACCTTTTAATTTCTTATTACTGTTGATAATTAAATATTATAATTATTACAAAATAAATGTTAATCATTATTTTGAAAATTATATATTATGACATAATTTTAATGTTATATGTATTTTTTGAGAAATAAGCTATTATTATTATTGTATTATGGATGTGTAGTAATATTTTATTATCAAGTCTCTACATTTTGCACCAGATTTGTATTTGGATTAAGATTTACAACTATAAAGTCCACTGAAACTTCATTCGAAAACTGACTGAAAGAATTATTATGAAATTTGGCATACTTATAGTCCATTAAAGGATATTAACTATTTTTATTTCGGAAAAATGAATGGTTCCCGTTTCATCCGATTTCGTAAAAGTTATTTTATTTTATAAGGTTCCCCTCAGACTCAACAAGTTTAGGCACTATGCTTTGAGCCATGCTTGTCCCAGCATGAATAGGAAAGCTTGATTGGTGAAGTATCATCCACTCAGAAAATATCAGTCTGAAACAACCGTAAGTATTCCTATAGTAGTCTTTCGTATGGTAAGTTAGAGTGCCGGAGTTCCAACAAAACAACCCTAAAACGTTTCCTTATTATCCTTCCTTTCTTTCTTTGGGGTTGCCGACGTGAGATTGATATCTCTGATGTTGCTAGCGTTTATAGGTTGTCGAAACTAGTATGCCTCAAATTTTAGTATTCTGACAACGAACCAGAGTAAGTACATCAAACCGGATTTAACAAGATTCGGACATAAACAGTAAAAGTTGTGTTACTTCTGTAAAAGCTGATTTTTTATTGCTACCGGTAACATACCAGCCTTGATGGCAAATGGTGAAATTTGTCTCAACCAGAGACACGACAAAGTCACTGTCCACCGAAGAGATACGTTTCTACATATTAGAGATAAAGTCCGCCATTTTTCTGACAAAAGATAGCCACCTAGCCGATAATTCACGGATTAATATAACGTCACCTAGTAGTGTATAATTCTTTGTTTGTTAAGGAGGGAAAAAATGTACCGCACACCCTGTCGTTCGGGGGCACGAACAGGGTAATATGAGGCCCTCGCTAAATAAACCTGCCGAGTGCCGTCTCTCCGCCTTTATAGGCGGACCACTGGAACTGTATGATATTACTTCCATGGTACCTATTAGCGATAACCAGGTGGTAAAATATGTAAACACATTGGTATCCAGTTCGATCCCCAGTCCGGGCTCCACACCTTGGATGTTCGAGATTTTTCGAGAATATACAAAAATTGAAGGAAAACATGTTTCATCCATCAGCCTTTCGACGTCCACTGCTGGACATAGGCCTCCCCAAGACAACGCCACAACATGTGTTTCGCTCATATCGGGGATAGTGCCGTAATCACCACGCTTGGCAGGCGGGTTGGCGATCGCAGTGGATGTTGTTAATACTCGAGGGAGTGCTGCTGCCCACTTCCCCGGTATTTCCTCAGTCGGCTTTTACGAGTCCCATGGGTGGAGAGGGGTGGGACAATTCTAAAGCCGGTTCCACACGGTTTAAATATCCCTACTGAGCCAGCATGGAAGACTACGACCTAGATCCCTTTGAGAGGAAACCTATGCCCGTGGACAGTAAAGTGTAGGCAAAAATTATCAGAAAAAGCAACCTTTGCTCCACCACCGCCTCGTGTATATTATATCTAGTTTAGGAATATTGGTATTTCCGTCTGGGTTGTTGTAACAAAGCATCACGCGTGTATTCGCCGAAGGGGTAGGCAGATGTCTATTACACACTCAGGTTCGCCAGCTATGTTTGAGTTCCACGCAATAGGGGACGAGCCTATTGCCGTCTACCGGGCACAATTCCAAAGTCCGGGCTACTACTGACATTTTATCTTTTTACGAAAAAGCTTTATAACACTGCTCGACCCGGGGATCAAACACGAGACCTCATGATCAGCAGTCACTCATACTACCGCTGCACCACAGAGGCAGTTGTACATAGATACATGACGACGGAGACTATGGCAGATAAAGGATTGCTCCTTATCATAAAACGGGGTTCCAATGCCTAGGTTTTAACCCAATAGGAACGCAACGTGACGGGAGGTGACACACATCGCCACCATTCGGATGATTTGTAATAAAAATCTCCAGTGATTTCCTGTGCCTTTACGTTGTTTCTATAATAAATTGCTGCGTGCGATATCTTGTACATTTAGAGTTCTAGAAGTCCTGTATTATTTTATATTTTTTATTGTTTGTAGTGGTAGACGAGCTAATGGTAACCGTCGCGAATAAACGGCTATCTCACTTGTATTCTTAGTCCGTCACAACACGGACACTGTATTTCATTATCTGGTGTAATGTACAATAAAGAGTATTGTATTGAGAATTTAATGTGTGGACCAACTTTATTGAACTCGAATCTTTTAATATCGAATATGTACACTACTATTGGATATCGATACGCACATATTTATAGTAAAACGATTCAAAAAGATCTCGCAAGTATGTTTCTTCATAATGTTTTATTTCATTGGACAGAGATAATTTGTGCAATGATTCGCAAACCGTTAAAGTCCCACTCTGAAAGACAGGGGGTATTTTTTTCCCTCCTAAACAGAAAAAAAAGGCTTGCAGGTTTCCTACTGAAGTAATCCAACACAGCACCAGTGGTCCGTCAACACAGGTGGAAAGACGGCACACGGCGGGTTTCTTTAGTGGGTGAGGACCCCACACTACTCTGTTCGTTGCCCCGAACGACGGAGTGTTCGGTTAGGTACATTTTGTCCCATCTAAACAAAAAAAAAGGCTTGCAGGTTTCCTAGCGATTATGAAATAAAATACTTTTTATAGAATCTATCGTGTTTAGTTATTTTTTTACCATCCCAACCTTTCGAATACTTTGCAGCCATAGACCAACAACCTGGTCAGTGTTTACAGCATTCATGGTCACAAATGGACTGCTGCTAAAAGTAGTAATTCGTAATAATAATACTTGCGTAAATATACTGCCTCTGTGGTGCAGCGGTAGGTAAGCGGCTGCTGATGTCGGGTTCGATCCCCGGTTCGGGCAGTGTAATTGAGATTTTTCGTAAAAGAAAAAGAAAAATTCTCAGCAGCAGCCCGGAGTTTGAAAATGTGCCCGGTAGACGTCAATAGGCTCGCTACCGCTCTACGTGGGACTTAAACATAGCTTGCGAGTCGTGGGTGTGTCCTCTGCCTACCCCTTCGGGGAATACAGGCGTGATGCTATGTAATATCAGAAAATTGCCTCATGATGTTTTCCTTCACTGAGTAGTGATAATTTCTCAACATTGTACGCACAATTTAGAAAAATTCAAAGAATCAGGGTTCTGTTCCTTGCAAGGTTTTAAGGTCAATCTGGGGATCGAACTCAGTGCCTCTGCGTTAGTGGTTTTCTATATAACTACTAGGCTAACACCGCATAACAAATAAGACGGCTTTGGAGTACCAAAAAGATTTCTAACACTTAGTAATGCAGTTAA
Organism: Leucoma salicis; assembly: GCA_948253155.1. Classification (NCBI taxonomy): domain Eukaryota; kingdom Metazoa; phylum Arthropoda; class Insecta; order Lepidoptera; family Erebidae; genus Leucoma; species Leucoma salicis. The sequence continues at coordinate 3,253,987 of OX411803.1, forward strand.
CACAATCTCTTTGCATTATAAAATCAATTTGCATCCAACAATTTGCGCTCTGCATTATAAGGTGTTAAAGTCACGTATAGTATTTTAAAACAAGAGAGATTATTGATTACGTTGACAAAGTGGAATTGTGTATTTAGATTTTGGTCGATACACAGCTACATAAATGGATAAATTTACTTAGTAGGAGTACATACATTTTGATCTGTATTTTAGCACTTGACATGCTTAGCTACTTTAAAGAGCAAATTATTTGTGAATGGGGAAAAAGAGAATTTTAGTGCGAGTGGGGTTCAAATCTGCGTTTCAATCAGGGGAAATGCTCTAGACCAGTAAGCCATCGCACTTACCGATGGCCATTCCCAATCTCCACATCGCAATTTGTCTGTACGACACACGCCACCTATTTTTTTTTTTGTTAAGGCTGGAAACTATGTTACATTCCTTCGGTGGTCCGCCGGCGGCTTACCCTTTCGGGTACCCTCTACTGAGCGACGCATCCGCACATGGAGCGTCGCACCTTTCCTGGGAGGCCTTGCGGGTGGCGGACGTTCCCCGGTCCATCCACCCGCAGCCTCAGCTAGGGCGGCATGAGGCGCAAGTATCTGCGCCTGCGCCGCCCCGGTCACTGGCGGCGGTTTGGGTCAGCGGAAGAATCCTCCTCCCTAGCCCTCTCCGCCGCTTCCTTCCGCGAGATAACCTCCTCGCAGAAGGCAGCGACCGCGGCCCAATTCCTGTCACTGCAAAGCATCGCTCTGACGACGCTCGGCAGCGAGAGGTCCCCCCCTATTTCCGCGACGAGTTCACGGCGCTGCTCGGCCCAAGCCGGGCACGACTCGAGCGTGTGCCACGCCGTGTCCTCGTCACAGCCGCAGTGGTGACAGCCCGGAGTCGCTTCCCTCCTTGCGACTATTTGCAGATATCTGCCGAAGCAACCATGCTCCGACAGCATCTGCACGAGTCGGAAGGTAAGGACTCCATGCCGTCGCCCCGCCCACTCCTCCAGCACTGGCTGGAGCGCCCCTACAGTCCAAAGACCGGCCCGGGGCGCCTCCAACCGTGCCCTCCATCTGGCCATGGCAGCTCGGCGGGCGTCGCCCTGCCACCTGGCCACCTCTCTGGGTAGGGGGCGTCCGCCCCCCTCCCGCTCTTGTGACGCCCGCCGATACACTTAGCGAGCACCTCCGCCTCCAAGTCCCACGGGGGGATTCCGGCCAACGCGCAGGCCGCCTCCGTCGACACCGTGCGGTATCCACGTATGACCCTGGACGCAACGACTCTCTGTGGTCTCCACAGAAGAGCCCTGTTCAGTGCGTCCAGGGACCCTGCCCACACGGGTGCGCCGTACAGCGCCATCGACCGGACCACCCCCACGTAAAGCCGTCGGCACGCATTGTTGGGTCCGCCCATATTCGGCATGAGCCGTGCAAGGGCGGACGCTGCGCCGACTAGCCTCGGGGACAGTTGGCGGAAGTGCTCGCGAAAGCCAGCACCAGGCCCAGATACTTAATCTGGGCCTGCACCCCAATCTGGACCCCGTCCACTGTGATTGAGGCGCCAGCAGGTGGCCGACGTCGGGGCCCATGGAAAAGTAGGGCCTCCGACTTGTCCAGGGTCACCCTAAGCCCCAGCGCCCCGATCCTCCTGACCACCTCCGAGGTCCCTAAGGTGGCTAGGAACGCCGCTTCCTCGAAGTTTCCACCCCGGGCCACGACCAGCGTGTCATCCGCATAGCAGATGACCGCCAGCCCGGGGGGGAGCCGACAGCGCAACACCCAGTCGTAACCGATGTCCCACAGGAGCGGCCCCAGGACCGAACCCTGTGGGACACCGCACGACATGGGTCTCCTCACAACGTCCCCTATGCGGCTCTCATAGACGACGCTGCGGCCCTCTAGATAGTCCGCCACCAGCCGCCTCAGGTATACAGGCACCCCGTGATACCGGAGCGCCTCCCTGATGCAGCTGAATGGCAGACTATTAAATGCGTTGGCGATGTCAAGCGACACCGCCAACAGCATTTCTCCGCCGTTGACGACCGCCGCGGCCACGGCCCTCAGACGCATGATCGCGCTGACTGTTGAACGACCAGCTCGAAAACCGAACTGGGCGTCCGACAAGTCGGGCCCGACGTCGCGCAGGTGCTGGACAATGCGGGCAGCGAGGATTCTCTCCAGCATCTTACCCGCCTCATCCAGCAGCACGATGGGCCTGAAGGCCCCGACCGAATTCGGCGTTCGTCCCGGCTTCGGTAGGAGGACCAGCCTCCCCTCCTTCCAGCAGTCAGGGAACCGTCCGGACACCAGGCACGCGTCGAACAGTCCCCTGAGGCGAGGCTCCAGGTGGTCCAGAGCCAGGGCCAGAGCCCAGGCAGGTATCCCGTCCGGGCCGGGGGCGGTGTTCTTGGAACGAATTCGCGCAACAGCCGCCCCCATTTCCGACGCAGTGACGGGTGGTACACTTAAGTCAGCCTCCCGGTCGCTATCTGGCGGTGCCATGACCGGGGGCGCGTGCTCCACCCGTCGTGGGAATAAGCCCTCGACCACCTCGGTGAGGAGGCCGGGCTGAAGGGTCTCTGTGAGGGGAGGGCCCTGGGTGCGGAGCTTGTTCAGCGCCGCACGGTAAGGGCGACCCCAGGGGTCACGATTGAGACCGTCCAGCATCTCCTGCCTTTTCTCTGTTTTGGCGCGACAGATGGCCAGCTTGAACTCGGCCCGCGAAGTGCGGTATGCCTCGTACAGCCGGTCCTCCCGCTCCCCATCGCGGTTGCGCCGCCGACTGCGGGTGTAGGACCTCCGGGCATGAATGCACGCTGCACGGAGGTCCGCCAGCTCCTGGGACCACCAGTAGAGCCCTTTCCTCGGAGGAGGACGTCGCACACGGGGCATGGCCGAGTCGCATACCTGCGTGATAGCAGCGCGAAATCGGTAAGCCTCAACGTCTACCTCCTCAGTCCGGGCTGGTGAGTACAGCCACGATTGAACGATGGCTGCCTACGCCAGTAGGTCCCTATCCAGCCTACCCACAGCCCACTGCGGGAACGCGGAAGTTCTGCGCGCCGCGTGACCCCTACTGGGGCCCTGGAGGGACCGGGAGACCTCAATCCGGATATACCGATGGTCGGACAAGGTCTCAACCTCCTCCAGAACATACCAGTTCCTCACACGTGCTGCGACGTCAGGGCTAGCCAACGAAAGGTCCACTATCGACCCGCCCCGTCGCCGCACGCACGTGTTGACGGAGCCTCTGTTTAATAAACAGAGGCCCGTCGACGCCGCCCACTCAACAACCGCCGCCCCGCGCACCCCCACGCCGTGGATTTGGCGTTGAAGTCCCCCACAACCAGGACGCGGCTAGGTGCCAAGCGCCGCAACGAGGTCTCTAGGCTGTTAAACCAGACCCCGAAATCAGCCAGACTCCGGTTGGGGGAGAAGTACACGCCGTACAGCGTAACTCCCCCCCAGTCGGCCGCGACGTATCCGGTACCCCTGTCTCTCAGTGTCTCCTGTGATCGACAAGGGCGGGGAACGAAGCGCCGTGGAGCTGATGATTGCCACGGAGCCATCGCAGCTGCCCGCCCAGTTAGGGCGGTCAGGAACGCAATAAGGCTCCGCAGCTACGGCTACACCAATCAACCGCTCCACCATTGTTTGCAGGAGAAGATCTTGCGCCCTGGCGGAGTGGTTGAGATTCGCCTGGAGGAGGACAGCGTTACGGTTGAACGTTAAGCCGTAACCATATCCTCCTCCACCCGGGACGGCGGCGAAGCCGCGCTAGCGGGGACAGCCTGGGCCGATTGGCTGGTCCCCCCCTTTTTTGGCCCTGTGGTGGCTGGAGGTCTACACCCCTCCCGCCCCATGTAGTGCTTCGCAGGTCTATTGCCTGCAGCACACGCGGGGCAGTGTGAGGGGGGGCGGTGCAAGTTGCCGCCTTATGCCCTGCCTGACCGCAGCGGAAACAAAGACCGCCGCAATCAAAGCAGTTAGTGCACGTCGGTCGGGTGTGTCCGACCGCCATGCACTTATAGCACCTCGCAGGTCGGGGCTCCAGCACGGCAACCCGCGCGGAACTCCAGCCCACGAGGAGCCTGCCTGCGTCAGCCAAGATTTTAGCCGACGCGACAGGGCAACTCACCCAGACGGTACCCACACCGCCGGGCCCGGTCCTAATGGAGCCCACTCTGACGGCATTCGAGCATCCGGTTTTCGAGGCAATAGCCTCCCGGACGTCCTCAGCCGTCACCGAGTCGTCCAGACCGGAAATGCGCAGTTCAGCGCACTCCACCGGTCTGGCAATGCGGACTCCACTGCCTTCACCGAACAGACCTCACAGCCTCGTGGCTATCGTGTCGGCCATTTTGGGACCTTCCACGCCAGGGAACTCGAGGATTCGAGCCCCTGTCCGGGCTTGGCGGGTCCGAGCGTCAACGCCTCCGAGGCTGGATACGTCGATTTCCGCCCGGGCCTTCCTCAAAATGGCCTGGTAGCTCAGGCCTGCTTCCGCCTCCGGCAGCATGGTGATCACCACCGCTGCCGTTTTCGGCGTCTGAAGCTTGCGCTTACGCGGCTTCTTTTTGGAGCCGGGCTTGTCCCCCGGCACAGCTATAGGCTCCTGGGCTTGGGCAGCAGCCCCAGCCGCAGATCCCCTCTTCTTTTTACCCCGGGACTTCTTCCTCCCGCCGTCCACAGTCTGCCAGCCCTCGTCAGAGGGTGCAGGGCCGGACGTGGCGAGTGGTGGGACTTGAGAGTCCCGGGATATGTTTGCTTGGGCCCGAGAGGGCTGGTCAGCACGCGGAAGGGGAGGGAACTGCTCCTTGGGCTGGCCTTTGGAGCGTTGCCCAGCCTTCTGCGCCGTCTTAGGCCTGCTTGCCTTGGCGGCTTTGCCCTGCCCCTTGGGCGGCGTAGCAGCCGCGGCCGCGGAATAAGTGCCCACGCGGCCACCCTGGCAGGGAAGCGGCGTTGGGGCCGAAGGCGGCGCGGCCTTCTTGTCCGCGGCCAGAGCTGGACGGAGTCTTGGCTCCGGCGGCACCCTAGTGCTCAAGGAGTCGATGCGCGGGTCATAGATGGCACTAATGCGATCGATGACTTGGCGCATCTGCTCCTCTGTAAGGAGACCAGGGGCGGGAGGCCCCATGCCCGCCGTTGAGGCAGAGGTTTCCGGCCCGGCCTTGGCGAGGCTTGGCTTGACTCGCCGGCCGGTGAGCTCCTTACGGGGCTCTGCCACCTCCGCTTCGAGGCACCTGCAGCGGCAGGGCGCCTCCATCTTCCCAGTCTCCCCCGGCACCGAGTACCGCCGGAGAGACTCCATCGCTCCATAGGCTACTTTCGTAGCGCTATTGAGGGCTTCCGCGAGACTGCCCCGAAGGCTCAGCGACCCATTAGCCACCGTTAGAACGACGGCCAGGGCATCCGAAACCTTCTGGGCAAACTGGTCCACCGTGGGCGGACCATCCGTCTCCGGAGGATCTTCACGGAGCTTCGATGTGAGGAGGGTTACCTTCTCCTCCACCGAAAGCCCCACTCCCAAACCCTGCAGTATGGCCTCATCCGCTAGGGTTGAGGCTCGGGTTGCCATACGCCTGGTAGCGCCTCGGCCCCTCTTGGCCGACCTTCCCGGCCTTCCCGGCGGGGGCATCTCTGTAGAGCTGCCCTCCGACTCAGATGACGCGCTCCTCTTCTCCGAAATCGGGCGCTTCCGGAGACGCGCTGGCTGCTCGACCGATGCAGCTGGCTGCTTCGTCGACTCGGCTGGTTGCTCTTTCGGTGTGGCCGGGCCCTGCTTAGGCTTCGAAGGCTTCGGCACGCAGGCGCTCGGCACTTTGGCAGACGTGTTGCCACCGTCGGACGAATCCATGTCGGCGCCACCCATGGCAGCACTACCCGCAGGTGTGGGTTTCTTCCCACGGGTCTTCCCCTTCTTCTTCCTCCTCCCTTCCATCTCCTTATCTTCGGCGTTGGTTGCCCCCCTCCGATACGCGGGGCTGACAGGGCCGGTCTTGGTACTCGCCCTGTGAGGGATTCTCCGGACGCGTTGCGCCCGGTACCCTCCGGAGGTATACTGGTGTTTTTAACGTCCGCCATATTTAAGTTTTGAGTCCTTCGACTATAGGGTGCCACCCTCGCGACTGGATACCCTCCAGCCATTCATCCCTCGCCGGGCGGCAGAGCTTAGATTGGGGTAATTTTTTATAGGGGTTTTCTTCCCCGTGGTCTGAAGACCCCCGGTCCTGTCCGTTCAGGATTACGGGTCGGGCCGAACGGTGGTCTGCATCAGACCGTGCCCACCGCTTGCAAAGCAAGCAGTGAGCCCGTCGCCCCTCAGGCTGAAAAGCCCCGTCTCCGTCTCCCAGGGCCGGGAGGGCCACTATGGCCCCGCTGGCCCACCACGGCAGACGTTCGGCCCACTGCAAGCAGTGAGCCCGTCGCCACTTGGGCTGAAAGCCCCGCCTCCGGGGACGGGGGGGGGTCACTTTGACCCCGCTGTCCCCACCCCAGGGTCGGGGGGGCCACTGTGGCCCCGCCGACCCTCCACGGCGGACGTACGGCCTATCCACTGTGCCCTCTGCTAATCAGAGGGACACGCGGAGACTCGTCCCCTGCCGGGATTCAGCCGCCGGCTTTATCCGTTTTGTCTGTTTGTATGTTCGCGCATCACGAAAAGACAACTGATATTGATGCAACTTTTTTATATCAAATAATTTCTCTACCTTGATTGAGACCTGTGTGAGTGATTTTATCCCGCTACTATATCGGGAACCCGAGATATAACCTAAAAACTATTAGCTTTTAGCTGCGGCGGGGCCGCGGGCAAAGGCTAGTCCTTATTATTATTGATTTACTGAGCGGCGATTACTATTTACGATCAGATACTAGTTTAATTGCGGAGTATATACCGCGGGAGTATTCTGTGGATAATTTTGCAGTTAAACTATAAATAATATCTTTAAATCATATATGCCACAGTTACCGTGACTACAAACTAGATCCCTCTCACTCTAAAAAAGACATATCACCCTAAGGTATATTAATTATCTTTGACGTGCCTCGTGCAGGCGAGCCTTGGATCGTTTTCCACCCCAATTTCTTTTTTTTTTTTTCTTTTTTTTATTTACAGTTAGTGGCAGATGAGTCACGGCCTATCTGATGGTAAATAAAAGTTTTATTTTTCTCAGTTAATTTTTTTTTTTTTGTGTGTTACATGGGTACGCGTCAATATGTACATTTTTCTTAGCACAACAAAAACTGAGCTGGCTACCTTTGTTACACTTTTAATATTTTATCTCTGTTTATTTTTTCTTATTTCTTACTAATGTTGTGTAACAAAAATAAATGCTTTAAATCTTTAAATGGTAACCGTCGCTCATGGCCTCAAATATACCGAAAGTATTGCCAAGCCGCTGCTCACCATTTTATTTCACAGATATGAAATGAAAGAATAAACGGCTATCTCCTGCTACAGCCAAAACGCAACGATGTGTGCTTCATGGCTGGTCACGCGAGAGATGGTGGTACCAACCCGCTCAGGCCCGATACCAAGTGAGTACTCCCACTTGGTACCCAGCCCTACCACCAGTCATGCAATGGATGATAATTGCTTACTTCCCTTAGTCGCCTCATACGACACCCGTGGGAAAGAATGGGGTGGTGACACTTGTATTCTTAGTCCGTCACCATACGGAGCGATACAAAAAGACGAATATTTGCTTTTTTTTGTTTTTGTTTTGTTTGGGCGGGAAAGAAACCCGCCGTGTGCCGTCTCTCCGCCTGTGTAGACGGAGAAAATAAATAAAAAAACAGCATATTACTGACCTACTGATAGAAGAAGAAAGAAAGAAAATCTTTATTGGCATTTCACCCATTACATAGTCCTTACAGCTATATATTAATACATAAAACCGACCCATGAGTTCGAACAGCTCAGCATTATGTTAGGGTAAGCTTATCCCTAACGCTGGTTTTCAGCTGCAACCCAAAGGATATCATGCTGTCATACACGCGAATTAGACAACACATACATTACTGTATACAGACGTCAAACAGAATTACAATAGAAATACTCCATGCGGTGAACAATAATTGCAAAAAATTGTAAAATAATAAAAAAGAAATGGTTAGATACATACATATATATCCATATTACAGACCAAGGGTCACTTAAATATGCATATATTATATACACGTTCTACACACATAGATAGTATACATAAATACATTTGCACACACAGCCCAAATTATCCACCCACGACGGAATTAGTGGGTACGCAATATCCGGGTAGAAAATAAACAAAACTTTAGTTTTTTTGATCTATATTTTTTAGCATTTGACATGCTCTGCTACTTTTTAAGTACACATTATTTGTGAATAAGGAAAAAGAGATTTTTTGTACGAGCGGGAATCGAACCCGCGTCTTTTCCAATCCGGGGAAGTGCTCTAAGCCACTGAGCTATCGTACAGATCTTTCGATCATCCCAATCTCCTCATCACATTTGTCTTTACGACCAACGCCATCTATTGGAATGCATTTAGATGCATTAATCCCATATAGTAAGTTTAATTTTGCAATTAAAATTCATACTACTTGATGGCGCGATTTTTTAAACTTTTTTGATCTATATTTTTCAGCATTTGACATGCTCTGCTACTTTTTAAGTACACATTATTTGTGAATAAGGAAAAAGAGATTTTTTGTACGAGCGGGAATCGAACCCGCGTCTTTTCCAATCCGGGGAAGTGCTCTAAGCCACTGAGCTATCGTACAAATCTTTCGATCATCCCAATCTCCTCATCACATTTGTCTTTACGACCAACGCCATCTATTGGAATGCATTTACATGCATTAATCTCATGCAAAAACTTTAGTTTTTTCAAAATATGTACGAAGGCTGACTTCAAAACCATAACAATTTAATTCCCTCAATCAATATACATTCCTTTTTTGCTTTTTGGAGTCGCTTGAATATACAAAATGAGAGTATAGGGTCAAATCTACCTAATTCTAATATTCTCGTAGTTTCTAATATTCTCGTAGCTTTTTTGATATTGTGATGTGTGACTTAATCTTTGATTTAAATATATATGATACTATTCTCTCTACCTACCCCACAAGGGAAATAGAGTAATGATAAGTATTACTTAATTATTATCACATCATACATCGTGTATTACTGACGAACTGTTGAGATGGATTTGAAGACCTTTACTCCTCCCACAAGTAAATTAGCAGACCTTGAATCTCGTTGATATATTTTTTCCAGCTGCCAGAGATAATCTTTATAATTTATTATTCATATATATTAAAAACAGTACAACCCCGCGTGTCCGTACATTGAAGGTATGTAACAAAGTTAGAGGGGGGACGATAAGAGAAAAGTAACAACACAAACGACGTTTTTTGTTTGTATGTTTATAAGAACACCACTAAAATTATTGAACAGATGTTGCTGTGGATTTCATGGGTAGATAGATTTTAGCTTGGAGGAAAATGTAAGCTTTATTTTGTCGAAATAGCCACGAAAACAGTTATCCTTGTTTAAAAACCCATACAGATGAAGGCGCATTGCTAGCTAGCTAAACTTTTTTATTTGATAGCTTTTGATTAGACTTGAAAACTAGTATACATTAACTCGCTAATATATAAGGAACCTGAGATATAACCTAGAAACAAGGTTTTAACTGCGGCGGAGCAGCATATACCTAAACAAAATATACCTTAAAGATATTTTGAGTGGTGAAAGTTACAATGGAAGTATGAGCACTATAATTAGTATTGTTTGCTTAAGAATTAACGATATTTATTTATTGTAAATATAGAGCAAATGCACTCAAGTTGAAAGTTCTGATGTGCTCTTACAAGGTCTCGTCCTCAGAGTGCGCATAGAATTATATTGTATTGTAAATACGGGCTCATTGTTTTCGATGTCTTAAGTGCGCGTATTTTGCGTGACGGGTTCATGGCACTCTTGTCAACCCAGCATCACCAGAAAGCCTAGCAGACTCTTGACGTTGCCGTCAATTTCTGGGAGCGATATTGAAGACCTGAGGTATATTGTCCGATATTCTGTCTCCCCTGGACATTCAAGAATGACTTGGGCGGTTGTCTCATCTGCCTTGCAGGCTCTGCAAAGAGCGCTGTCTGTAACACCTAGAGTGAATAAGTGTTTGTTCCATAGAGGTGCGTATAGAATTCGATACCTTGTTTTTACCGTCCTGAGTATTACGGTTAGGTTAAAAACAAAACAGACGAATTGTATTACTTTCACGGGTGACGTAAGTTTGAGAAATCGGTGCCTGGGGAGCACAGATCATTCCTGACGGATACGGCACGATTTGTTTTTAAAAAATAATGGCAGGATTTTCCCTAAACAGGTAAATTTTGTTGTATTTTTGCCTAAAGTTGCTAGATAAAAAACCCAAATGAAATCTTTTCATCATCAATCACAATTTCAGCGAGCGAGTTGGATAACTTGTGTAGCCTTTCAATAGATATTTATAGTATGTATGCGGAATTGGAATCGCGGAAATGCATGTACGCGCATAACTTCCGAACGACTGCATCAAATTGGATATTTTTTTTTGGTGTGTTCGTTATTATCAGGACAAGGTTTGTTTAAGAAATAAAAAAAAACTAAGAGAAAGTTTTATAATCTCATAATATGAAAAGTGGGTGATTGAATGAGATAGAAGACTGTAAGTTACTTTCGATACATCAAACGTGTCTGGAATTATTGATAATCCGACTGATTTGAATTTGCTGAAAGGTTTACAATTACTTAGTCTGCGACTGTACACCCGCCGTGTGAAGCCGAAGTGGGCTTAAATAGTATAACACTACTGTCAGGATTTAAAAAAATATTCATAACAAAAGAAATATGTTCTAGGAAGTTCAACGGGTCAGCTAGTTTAGGAGGAATAAAAATCTAAACGATGGTCCATTTTATTTCTGTAATTAAAATTTATTAAAATTAATGTAACATCTCGTGGGTAAACCTCACCTAAACTTGTACTTGTTACTATACACGAGCCAGTGGATACTACCGTTTCTTTTTGGTTTAAAAGACCGAGAAACATCTCGATTTGTTACAGTTGTAGAAGAAGGTAGCCCGCTCCTATCAAGCAAAGCAAAGGAAGCGAATTGATTGTGTTCCCGGTATTGCAGAGTCCTTACCACTTACCATCAGACGGGGCTTTTCTCCCACCACCGTAAACCAAAAAATCAAGGAGGGATATAAGTCACAATTCATATTATAACTGCCTTGTTGGTGCATCGGTAGTATGAGCGACTGCTGATCATGAGGTCTCTGTTTCGATCCCCGGGTAGGGCAGGGCCATTGAGCTTTTTCGTATAAAAAAAAATCTCAGTAACAGCCCGGAGTTTGGACATATGACCTGTAAACGGTAATAGGCTCACCCTCTATTACGCGGGACTTAAACATAGTTGGAGAACCGTGGATGTGTAATACACCTCTGCCTACTCCTTCGGGGATACAGGCGAGAGGCTATGTTTTGTATTATGATGTTATGTTTCATAACTCCAGCTCAATTTTTCAACATACGGCAATAAACAAATTAAGCTTACAGGGTTCCTAAGTTATTTTAGTTTTTAGTTCTTACTATATGTCCATAGATGTCGCTTGTTTCCCAGAGGGTTAAACAGAGACAACAGTTTCACTTCGGCTGTCCACATTTTGTCCCCCGCGGGAACAACATGGCGACCCACGTCACCGCCATTTGTTGATTGTTAAGTGACAATATTCATTGAGTTCCTTTATCTCCTTTACCAGGCAATGTTAATTTGCAATTATGTAAGAACATAATTTTAATAAATCTATTGACTTGATAATACTAATAATATCATCATACATCCATCCATCAGCCTTTCAACGTCCACTGCTGGACATAGGCAGTGGGCGTTGAAATATATTATGAAGAAATTAACTGAAAAATAATAGTATCTAATAATATATTATGAAGAAATGAACTGAAAAAATATATACATACATAAAATGATGTTAAGTCAGCGAAAGCATTATCATCATCAGTAAAAAGCTAGTGGGAAGATTAAGTACCTACTGCAAGGACTTGTGTTCAATTCCTAGAATAAGATTGATATGCAAGGTTTTGATGGAACTTTTTTTAAACTCCTGATTAGACACAAAATTGGTGTAAAATAATATTTAGATTACCTAAAAACTAGGCAAGTATTAGATAAAAAAGTTCTTTTTTTTACACTGCAGTAAGAAATAATACTTGTATCGCGGGGGACTTTACAAACATACAATTTCATGGACACAAAGTACACCCAGACTCAAAACAACCATTTGTGGATTACACAAAGATTTGTCCTGTGTGGGAATCGAACTCACAACACTCAGGCGGGAAGCCAGTATCTAAGCCACTCCACCATCTGTGCAGCAAAATTATATTTAGTTTTTTTAGATAATATCTGACCAAAGAAAGATTGCGAACCGCTGGCCTCGTGGTCACACCGAGAAATATACATAATGTACCTAGATACAGTTTCGAGTTCTCTAATCTGAGATCGCAACTTCGCTCATCACATACGTCTGACTTTATTTTAAAATGTAACCCCCTTACTAATAAACATTGTATAAGCTGGGAATAGTTATTCAGTGTTTTGTTCCATTCTTTCAAAGTCAAACTGTCATATTAGTAACAAAACACTGTATAACTATTCAGAGGTTATACAACGTTTATTAGTAAGGCAGTATGTGTATTAAGACTACAAAAAAATCTGGCTACAGTATTAGTAGACGCCAACTGACAGTAGGCTACTGTATTAAACTATAATTTCAATATCTATCATCCTCTTATTCTTAACTGCCTCGGTGGTGCAGCGGTAGTGTGTGCGACTGCTGATCATGAGATGTCGGGTTCGATCCCCAGGTCAGGCTATCTATCTATGAAGTTTTTTCGTAAAAAGAAAAAATCTCAGTAGCAGTCCGGAGTTTGGAAATATGCCCGTGAGACGGCAATAGGCTCGCCCCTATTACGTGGTACTTAAACATAGCTGGCGAACCGTGGGTGTTTAATACACCCCTGCCTACCTCTTCGGGGAATACAGGCGTAATGCTATGTTTATTTTTCATTTTCCTATTTTTGCCCAACACAGGCCTTAAAGAGTTGTGAATATATAATGTCTATAAGTGTGCTATGCACAGAGCTCGCAAACAGATAATCTAAAATTATACTTGAATTTTGGTATTAAATCATGTGGTTACCTCGGTATAAATGATATTTACTCAGAGCAATCTCCAAACCACATTATACCTTCGTTATTACAAAGCCGCGATGGCATATTGGTAAGCAAATTGGCTGACAGCTCGACATTGTTTAAGGGTGGACACAAACTGGTTTATGTGTGGGCTCAACTTCGATAACGATATCGGTAGGTATCTAACGAAGACCTTATATCTATATTGCATTGTTTTTAATTTCACAAGTACAGACAGTTCTGGTAGTAGAGCCTTGCTTATTCCACCATGAATGGGCCAGCCCGATGGAGGGTGTAACAATGGCAGGTACTCTTACACTTGTATTTGATATGGGGATGGAGAGCGCCGGAGAACCAATATTCCTCCATATCCTCTCCTTATTGTCCTTCCTATATTCTTCTCATTATGTTTCAAATCCACTTCCTATACTGTTGGCCAGATATTCATTTATAAAGTCCCAAATTACTTAGTGATGAGGCAAAGCGTGAATATCGGTGTCAATACTTACACTCGTAATGACTTGTGAAAATACTCAAAATATGTTCCATACAAACATTGTATACTCCTTCGATTGGTTCAATACCCGGGTCGGGCAGTGTTATTAATCTTTATCGTAAAAAATAAATTCTCAGTAGCAGCCCGGAGTTTAGAAATGTGTCCGGTAGACGGTAGTAGGCTCGCCCCCTATTACGTATGACTTAAACATAGCTGGCAAACCGTGGTTGTGTAATACGAGTACACCTCTGCCCACCCCTTCGGGAAATACAGGCATGATGCTATGTTATTATAAAACTGTAACAGAGCTGTGTCTGTACATTCAAGATATTTGAGAAAAAAAGACTTTAATAGGCTATATCGACGGGCCTCGTGGCGTAGTCGGTAGTGTATCCGACTTCCGTGTACGAGGTCGTGGGTTTGATTCCCACTTAGGACAAATATTTGTGTGATGAGCACAGGCATTTGTACTGCGTCTAGGTGTTTTCTATCTATTACATGTATGTATTTACAAAAAAAAAGTAATATATTCGTATTCTGGTACCCATAGCACAAGCGATAAGCTTAGTTTGGGACCAGAGGACGTTGTGTGAAATGTCAGTGAATATTATTTATAGGCGGGTCTAAACACAAAACAATTTTTTTTAGAATTTTTGTCTGTTTGTTTGTTCGCGCATCACACGAAAACTACTGAAGGGATTTTGATGCAACTTTTTTATTAGAAAGGCCTTAATTAGACTTAAAAACTGGTATACATTTTACTCCGCTACTATAAAAAAAACAGCTTTTGGCTGCGGCGAAGCTGCTGGCAAAGGCTAGTACTATTATAAAACTATAACATAGCTGTGTCTGTACATTTAAGATATTTTTTCGAAAAAATGACTGTAAAAGGCTATATAGGCGTGTCTAAACACAAAACAATTTTTTTAGAATTTTTGTCTGTTTGTCTGTTTATCTGTTTGTTTGTTCGCGCATCACACAAAAACTACTCAACGGATTTTAATGAACCTTTTTTTATTTGATAGATCTCGATTAGACTTAAAAACTGGTATACATTTTATCCCGCTACTACGTCGGGAACCTGAGATACCACCTAAAAACCAGCTTTTGGTTGCGGCGGAGCCGCAAGCAAAGGCTAGTGTTTTATAAATTCGTAGATTATTATAGGTCGGTACTTCTAGAGTAGCTTATTGTATCAAATAAGCATAAGTAATTTTATTGGTTAAGAGTTTTCTGACAAATAAAAAGGGTTCAAGCCCTGCGTCACCATGACAGCACGAGTCGAGATACTAAAAGTCTCTCAGACAAGCTCGTATCCATCGAGCTCTAATAAGGGCTCGATGCTCGTATCAACGTTTACTGTCAAATTAGCCTTGACTGTTTTATGATACTTGTCTTCTTCAATTCACAATCGAAAGCTCAGAGCGGAAATCGAGTTACCTTTGCCTTGGCATATCATTTTAAAAACATACGTTTAAAAAATCGCGCTATCAAATAGTATGAATTTTAATTGCAAAATTAAACTTACTATATTGGCTTGATGCATTCCGATAGATGGCGTTGGTCGTAAAGACAAATGTGAGGAGGAAATTGGGATGATCAAATATGTATGTACGATAGCTCAGTGGCTTAGAGGCACTTCCCCGGATTGGATAAGACGCGGGTTCGATTCCCGCTCGTACAAAAAATCTCTTTTTCCTTATTCACAAATAATTTGTACTTAACAAAATTAGTAATAGAGTCCATGCTGTATCATACTACGAAGATGAAATACAAGCATAGGGCCTACCTGGTTGGTGTAGCCTATAGACGCTAGCAAAATCAAGTGTCGCCAATTCCAAGGAGGAGGGGGAAAGGATGGATATTAAGAAGGAAAGGAATTTTTCCGTGTGGTGACGGACTAAGAATGCAAGTGTCAGTACCCCATTCTTTCCCTTGGGTGTCGTATGAGGCGACTAAGGGAATTAAGCAATTATCATCCATTGCATGACTGGTGGTAGGGCTGGGTACCGAGTGGGTGTACTCACTTGGTATCGGGCCCGAGCGGGTTGGTACCACCATCTCCAGTGTGACCGGCCATGAAGCACACCGTTGCGTTTTGGCTATAGCAGAAGATGGGCCGAGGCTAGTCTGCCACTACAAGCAATAAAAAAGGGGGGATGAAGAGGAGGCTCAGGTGTATGGCACTCTTACTCAGTATCTCCAAAATTTTCAGCAGCTTTATCAATCAGCCTGTTTATTTTGAAATAAAACTACGTTTGCGGAATCTATCGCGTTTAGTTGATTTTTAAACTATCCCGTCGTTTCGAATACTTTACAGCATTCATGATCACGGGTGGACTTAGATGGTAGGCGTTTTGGATATGTTGGCTTCATCTACCCACAGTAATATGATTTTACAAATTTTTGGTTTATATATTTCAACCCACATTATATTAAATATGTTGATTTTAATAGAAGCTAAGACTAAAAAGCTACCACCGGATCGGAACGCGGTCTGACTGAGAAAGATCCGGCCAGAAAACTCAGTAGGCAACAACAGTTATGGATTATGAAATTTATGCGGAAATACTAACTAATCACTACTGTGGGTTTTATCCATATGTTAGAAAGTATTAGCATGTTTATTGTTACGGTGTAAATAGAATGTACCTAACCGCACACCCCGTCGTACAGGGAAATGGAGAGGGCAGTGTGGGGCCCGCTACCTCTAAATAAACCCACCAAGATGCCGTCTCTCCGCCCTTTTGGTTATGTTTATTATGAGTTTAATAGATTTTTATATATATATATATATATATATATATGGTATATGTATGGTGTACGACAAACTTGATATATTGATGATTACTAAAATGAGAAAACGAAGGTCTACGACCAGTGTGTGTTGCCAGTGATGACATACGGAACAGAGACGTGGTCTCTGAATGTTGGCCTCGTTTCAAGGCTCAAAGTCGCTCAGCGGGCCATGGAGCGGGCTATGCTTGGTATTTCCCTACGTGATCGAATCCGTAATACGGAGATCCGTAGGAGAACGAGAGTGACCGACATAGCCCGCCGGGCTGCCATGCTGAAGTGGCAATGGGCAGGCCACATCGCTCGACGAACCGACAACCGTTGGGGAAGAAAGGTTCTCGAGTGGCGACCACGTATCGGACGGCGCAGCGTAGGACGGCCCCCCACAAGGTGGACCGACGATCTGGTCAAAGCCGCGGGGAGCCGTTGGATGCGGTCAGCACAGGACCGCTCGTTGTGGCGTTCTCTTAGGGAGGCCTATGTCCAGCAGTAGACGTTGAAAGGCTGATGGATGGATGGATGGAAAATGAGAAATATTGCCAAATAGTGGGACGTTATCTATCTATATACTATTATAAAGCTGTAACACTAGCTGTGTTGTCTGTACATTTAAGATATTTGAGAAAAAATGACTGTAATAGGCTATATATGCTATATATGTTTATACACGCCTGTCTAAACACAAAACAATTTTTTTTATAATTATTGTCTGTTTTTCTGTGTATATGTTTGTTTGTTCGCGCATCACGCAAAAACTACTGAACAGATTTTGTTTTATTTGAAAGGCCTTCATTAGATTTAGAAACTGGTATAGATTTTATCCGGCTACTATATCGGGAACCTGAGATATAACCGAAAAACTAGAAAATTATTTAAACTAGATTTTTTTTAAAATTTATTTAAAAGAACTACTAAATGGATTTTGATGCAACTTTTTTATTTGAAAGGCCTTGATTTGACTTAAAAACTGGTAGACATTTTATCCCACTACTATATCGGGAAACTGAGATATAACCGAAAAATTAGCTTTTGGCTGCGGCGAAGCCGCTGGCAAAGGCTAGTTGAAAATATTTGAGAAAAAATGACTGAATTAGGCTATATATGCGTGTCTAAACACAAAACGTTTTTTTTTAATTTTTGTCTGTTTGTCTGTTTGTTTGTTGTTTGTTGAACGGATTTTTTTTAACAACTGGTAGGTACACACTTTATCCTACTTTATCGAGAACCTGAGATATAACCCAAAAAAGAACCTAGGCCAAGGCTAGTTAGGCTATATAGGCGTGTCTGAAAACAAAAAAAATTTTTTTAAATGTTTTGTCTGTTTGTCTGTGTATATGTTTGTTTGTTCGCGCATCACGCAAAAACTACTGAACGGATTTTGATGCAACTTTTTCTGTGATAGCTCTTGACTAGACTTAACAACTGGTATATATTTTATCCCGTTACTACATCGGGAACCTGCTTTTGGCTGCGGCGGAGCCGCGAGCAAAAGCTAATAAAACTGTAACATAGCTATGTCTGTACATTTAAGATATTTGTGAAAAAATTACTGGCTATGAACCGAATTTCGGCATTCGGCCGAAGTTCGGTGTTAAATGCCGAACATTCGGTATAAGGAAAAGGTAAGGTTTATACTAAAATTTAGAGAAATCACAGCTGTCTTGCAGCTATGCAAAATAAGTCAAATAAATACCATTACTCAAAAGTCATTTAAGCATGGTCCAATTGACTTTGTTAAACTATAATTATTATAGATAAATTAAAATGTATAAATAATAATAATGTTTATTGCTTTAATTAAAACATCAAATAATCAAAGTAGGGGCTCTTAAATAAATTAGTTTAAATGAATTAGTTTTTTTCACAATCAAGAAGTCTATGAATCAATACACCCAATATTTTGAAATAAGGTGTCACCCTTACAGTGACTATTTTTTTATTGCTTTACGGCGTTGTCTTTCATAAAAAATACACACAGAATGTGAAATGTTACTGCCGAGAAAACACACACCGAATTCGACCGAATATTGTAAATTTCTCGAATGTTCGGCCGAAGTTCGTATTCGGTTAAAATCACATTCGGCCCATCTCTAGTCTAAACACAAAATGATTTCTTTTTTAGATTTTTTCCGTTTGTCTGTTTACTGTTTGTTTGTTCGCGCATCACGCAAAAACTACTGAACGGATTTTGATGCAACTTTTTTTATTTGATAGCTCTCTATTAGACTTAACAACTGGTATACATTTTATCCCGCTACTATAGCGGGAACTTAAGATATAACCCAAAAACTAGGTTTTGGCTGTGGCGAAGCCGCGGGCAAAAACTAGTAATAAATAATAATAATAAGCAGTCGCTCCGTGTAAATATCTACGGGTGGATCAGCTAAAACCGAATAGATTGAAACCCGATCCCAAACAATAGATTGGGATAAGGCTAGGCAGATAATAAGTGGGACGTAAGTAGGGTTGCCAATAAATTATTAAAAAAAAAATTAAACCGACTTCAAACCGCAAATAAGCACTCAAAACCGAAAAATAAATTAATATAATTATTATAAGCGCTACCCATGCATCTATTTGAAGTATTGAAGTCGGTTTTTTTTTAAATAATTTATTTTACCCTTTTTAGTGCAAAACAAGTTTTAATTAAAATAAAAGACATATAGAGTAGAAGTTATGTCCACTACCGATACGGATTACCGCTACCAAGTACTATTAGTTATTCTGTGCCGCTACATCGCTGTCCCTCGCCCACACCACGCCGCACTTCACACCGCGCGCGCCCTCAACAGCTGAGGATCCATTTACAAAATTTCGTATCTTTGCTGTTCACCGTTAAGGAGTTCCACTATCTACCTCCTGACTCCATCATCAGATCAGTTCAATACTAAACTTGCATAAGTATGCAAAATTTCAGGTCAATCGAAAACCGGGAAATGGGTCAAAACTGACTTCTAAGATTTTATTACATTGTTAGCTAGTTAGTATTTCCTGGATTTCCTTGAGATTCTGACTTGATGACAATGGAACCACATCGGGAGTATACGCTTTCGAACTAAAAGAGTTTTTTTTTAATCGGTTTACAATATTGGCGTAAATATCGATGAACATACACAAAAAAAATACATACAGACGAACATAGTACCTCCTCCTTTTTGGAAGTCGGCAAAAAAAATACATAAAAAGTATCATGCAGATGCTAAATTATTATATTGCGTTATTAACTGCCTCAGTGGTGCAGCGGTAGTGTGAGCGACTGTTGATCATGAGGACTCGGGCTCGATCCCCAGGTTAGGCACCGCTAAGCTTTTTTAAAAAAAAAATTCTCAGTAGCATAGTTTGGAAATGTGCCCGGTAGACGGCAATAGGCTCACGCCCTATTACGTGGGACATAATCATAGTCGGCGAACCATGGGTGTGTAATACACCTCTGCCTATCCCTTCGGGGATACAGGCGTGATGCTATGTTTTGTGTTATAATAACATGACAAAAAGTTTGGCAGTTATATAAACATTTTGGCTTGATAGTGAGAGAGACGGTAAGCCACTTTGCCACCCCTTGAATGGTCGCACGTTTTTCACCCCAGGGAAAGATATAGAGGCATACATAAGGAATGATGATAGTGAGGAGATGAGGAAGTGGTCACAGGGTGGGAATGATGAGGTGGTTTGGTAGGTTCCAAATTTAAGGATAGGAACACATGTATTTGGGCTTTATAAATTTTATTTTGATAAACTTATTAATTTTATATCTTATATAGGATCATACATTGTCAATGGTATTATAAAATCACGCGTAAAAATAGGGGTTGAATTTAGAAAGTAAATCTTTAATGCTGACGAAATCGCAGGTAACTGCTAGTATGTACCCACCTATATATCGCACTATAACTTTTACTGCATAACGTAATTTCAAGCAATCAAATGCCATAAAGCCAGGACAGCGGTTATTGCATTCATAGTAGGAGCGTCGTACTAAATTAATTTGCTACTTGAAAATAAAGGTCAACTTCTACTACAACGCCACCGTCTTATTGTCGTCACGTAAGGAAATTTTGTATAGTTTTTACCGTCATGAAGATATCGTTCAAAGGAATGTTTGTAAGTTCGATAAATCCTAATTAAACCTTTTCTTCAGGGATTTTTCAAATTCAATGTTTTGGGAATCAAAAATTATTTCCAAAGCAAATCTATATCATTTATTTGAGAGTTTACGAAAGTTAGTACCTTTTTTTTTGTTATAGCGGGAAAAAATGTACGTACAGAGTAGTGTAGGGCACTCACCCACTAAATAAACCCCCGTTTGCCGCCTCTCCGCCAGTTTTGGCGGGCCAGTAGAATGTGTTACATTACTTCAGTGGCATTAGAGTAGTACCTAGATTGCATACTTGTAAAGCTGGAGCAGGTTTCTAGTTTCCCTACGTATAAGTACCTATATCAAAGCTAATAGAATCTGCATATCAATATTTTGATAAAATAAGAATGAATTAGCATCCTGGACATTGTTAAATAATTTCAGTTTTGCTATAAATTTTATAAAAAACTAGCTGCTACCCGCCATTTCATTCAAATTTAGTTATTTTAATTTTTATTGCAGAATCCTAAATATTTTTTCAAAATAAATGTAGTGATCCCCATTCCGAGAGTCCCGTCCAAAACGGTCCAGCCATTCAGGAGATTAGCCTTGGATGCACATATTTGATGTCTTGCTTTTTTTTTAAAATGATGTCTTACTTTCTTTTTTAAAATGATAAATGGAAATATCCTTGTATCTCAGGGGAATTTACAAACATACAATTTTACGGACACATAGTACCTACACTCAGACTCAGTACAACCATTTGTGGATCACTCAAAGAGTTGTCCTGTGTGGGGATCGAACCCATAACACTCGGGTGGGAGGCCGGTATTTAAACCACTCCGTCATCTGTGCAAAACTTATCTATTTGAATCGGTATTCATTCACAATTTCATAGGCTTTTTTTTTGCACGGATCCCTAATTATTTTTACAACATAAAAGTAGCCTAAGTTACTCCTTATATACCACCTATCTGCTAGTGAAAGTCCCGTCCAAATCGGTCCAGCCGCTATGGAAAGGTATTCACAATTTCATGGGTTTTATTTTTTATGCAATAATTATTTTTCCAAAATATAAGTAGCCTAAGTTAATCCTTGTAAAAACAGCTATTTGCTAGTGAGAGTTCCGTCCAAATCGGTCCGGCCGTTCTGCATTAGCCGGAACAGATAGACAGACGGACATACACATGTACATAGTTACATTTGTATAGAAGATTTAATTTTCCTTGATGTTAAAGCACTGCATAATTAGTATACGTATTCAAAGAAAATTGTGATCCCTGGATAAATGGGGTGAGTCTACAAACTGCATATTCGATGATGTTCAATATGAGACAAGCTGCACATTTATGCTGCCGATTTCGTTGCATTTTGAATTGACATTGGGCGGGCCAATACTCAATGAACTCAAAAATGACAAGTAAAACGAAAAAAGAGTGGACCAAGGACCAAATGTTCTACTCGTAGAAACCATTGTATGCAGACGCCTCAGCACCGCTAGTAGTTGTGCTCCCTTAGGAAGGCTCTTGCAGTAACATTTTGCTTTCGTTATAGTGCAGCTTAACCCTTTTTTTTGTTAAGGCGGGAAAAAATGCACCTAAACGCACACCCCGTCGTTCGGGGCAACGAACAGGGTAGTGTGGGGCCTTCACCCACTAAAGAAACTCGCCATGTGCCATCTCTCCGCCTTTGTTGGCGGGCCACTGGAACTATGTTACATTCCTTCGGTGGTAGTGCAGCTTAACCCTAAAGATGATATTGAAGTAAATACCGCTTTAGCAAGACCTATAATATAATTTCTGAAACATTCAGAGTGAAATATTTAATATTTTCTAGAATATCACAAATTTTGTAGTCGATTTTGTAGTCTAAATTTTGAAGTCAATCTTAAGTAGAAAGGAGCTCGCAATAGTAAGGAACACCGCATACAGGCATTATTAGCAGATTCTCGTTACCATAGTAACCGGCATTTTGTTCACCGTTCCCGGCAGTGATGAGATTTTCAATAAGGAGTTGAGATGGTGTTCCTGACGTCTCATCGAGCCGAGCCGGAGTCCGCCTCAAACCGGTTCGTTCAACGCCGCCGCGGCGGCGGTGGCCCCCACTTCAACGCACGACGGCCGACACTCGCTCACCGTTCGCTCGCCGCACGCAACGGCTCGCATATTATACTGTTCAATTTAATCTGTAAGGAATACAGTCACTTTTATCGAAGTTGTAGTTTATTTAGCTGAGCCCCCCAGCATCACAACTGGTGCCAGCACTCAAACATTGGTCCTTCAAAGCCTTTTAAAATCGCCGTCTTATTGCTGCGGACTTTGATGTGGACTTATACCTACCGTACGTCGAATAAAAGCACTACGTGGTCACTTAGAGGACGGTCTACACCGAGGAACGCCTTTTGTACTGAGTGAGTCCATTCCATTATCCTTATTTTCCTGTCTTCTTTTGCCATATTTCCAGGAATTTAGGATAGGTACTCTTGTTCGGATCAGGCATGTTGATCCCTTCATATTAATATAGATACATAAACCGACTAGCCTTTTCCTCTAGCTGTGTATATATTAAGAACACTTTATATTATTTACATAAAGTAGTTACATTTTTTCACATCTCAAGTAGGTATATAAAAATATATATATACCTATTAACGTAAAATCTTACCCTTTCTTATTCATACAATCAATTAAGCTTAATCATTACCTATTAAAGTTTCTTTATTTGCTAATCGCATCATCCTAAATCATTAGCATTATTAATTTTAATTATAACATAGGTACTTGCAAAGCGACGACGCGGCCGGCGACGACTTGAAATAACCGGTTTCGCACCTCGCTCGCGTCATATCAGCTGATTTACCGTTAGCTTTGCCTACCATTTACGCACTTTGCTTGATTAATTTATTTACATTACTGCATTTTAACTTGTTTCTTTCGCCTTTTTTGCATTTTGCCTTAATATTGCACAATGTCGGATGCTAAACTGAAAGAGCTTGTTAGGAGGCGTGGTAGTTTTAAAGCTAAGCTTACGTATTTTACCAATTTTCTTAAACTTTTACCCAGTAGCGGGTTAGATTCCTTTCAAATTTCCGAATTACAATGCCGTCTAGAACAAATGCAAATATTATATAAAGAATTCGACGTGTTACAGACAGAATTGGAGCTGTTGTCGGAGGATGCGGAAGACATGTATGCCGAACGAGAACAGTTCGAAGTGCTGTACTATGGGCAGGTGGGCCGCGCCAGGTCTATGCTAGACCCCGCGCGCCCGTCCTCACCCGCGCTCGCTTCTGCCATCTCTGAGGACAGCGGCCCCGCCCATGCATCTGGCTGCAAGCATGATTTTGTCAGGCTACCCAAGATAGACTTGCCTCACTTTGACGGGGACTATCAGCGCTGGCTCGAATTCCGAGATACGTATATTTCCTTAATTCATAATAACAATAGTATTCAGGACATAAGTAAATTCCATTACCTACGCGCGGCCTTAACTGGCAGCGCATCGCTTGTTATCAAAGGCATTGATTTTAATTCTGCTAATTACCAAATAGCATGGGATTTATTGTTAGAAAGATTTAACAATGAAAGACTACTGATAAATAACCATGTGCAAGCTTTATTTAGCTTTAGTCATATACACAAAGAATCTTGTAGTTCATTGCGGCACATGATCGATATTATTAATAAAAATTTAAGGGCCTTACACACTCTAGGGCAGCCTACAGAATACTGGGACACCCTGATAATATATATGATGTCTAAGAAGTTGGATGCTGTGACTGCCCGGGAGTGGGAGGAATGTAAAAATAATTCAAACACTTTTCCAAAATTAAAAGGCCTTACAAAATTTTTATCTAACAGAGCAGATTTACTTGAGACATTATTTGAAAGTGAAAACTCTAAATCTATATACACAATCAAAAATCAAACTTACGAAACTAATAAAACAACTAATTATCTTACCACTAATTATTCTAAAACTAACGTTACATGTCCTATGTGTTCTGAGAATCACTTTTTATTTAGTTGTCAATCCTTTAGAAACCTAAATGTCGATTCACGTATCAAAAAAGCTTCAGAAAGCAATATATGCATCAATTGTCTTCGTCCTGGTCACACTGATAAGCGTTGCAAATTGTCACATTGTAAATATTGCAAATTAAAACACAATACCCTTTTACATAAGGAACAACAAACAGACACGCCTACTAGGGACAACATTGCATTGTCTACTAACTTATTGTTACCTAGTACAGAACAAAATAATAATCAGACTCTTGTATTGCTATCCACAGCATTGGCAAAGGTGCGAGACATCAATGGAGGGCTGAATACTGTCAGACTTTTATTGGACAATGGCAGTACATCCAACTTTATCACACAGGAGCTCTGTAAAAAGCTTGGTCTGATAACACAAAGTACTAGCTCAACTATCACAGGTATTAATAGCCAAGTTTCTAGTACCTCTGAAAGCTGTAGTATTATTGTGCAGTCTTACAATGGTAGTTATCGAGCAAGCTTACATTGCCTAGTTTTACCAAAAATTACACATTCACTGCCTGGCACTTACGTGGATAAAACCCACTTAGAAATACCACCAGGTCTTCAACTAGCAGATCCTAGATTTAATATTCCTTCAGCAGTCGATATGCTTGTAGGTGCTGAAGTATTCTGGAGCGTCTTAGGTTCCAAATCAATCAATTTAGGCAAAAATAAACCTAAACTACAGTCCTCAAAATTTGGTTGGCTTATATCAGGCAGTATATCTACATCTCGTCTTCCACAACCTTCTTTATGTCATTTCTTATCTGATGAAGAATCTAAACAATTTTCTCGCTTTTGGGAACTGGATTCTATCTCTTCTAAACATAATCTTTCATTGGAAGAAAACTTATGTGAGCAATCTTTCATAAACAATACAAAACGAACAACAGATGGCCGATTTGTGGTAACTATACCTCTTAAGGAGTCTCCGGAAGTATTAGGAAACTCGTACGATATGGCAAAACGCAGGTTTCTTTCTTTGGAGCGCCGGTTTGAGAAAGATATAATTTTCAAATCACGCTATTTAGAGTTTATGAAGGATTATCAGGACTTAGGACACATGAGCTTAACTAACAATCTTGAGTCACATGACAAATCTTATTTCTTGCCTCATCACGGAGTCGTAAGAGAGTCAAGCACAACTACTAAGCTCCGGGTTGTTTTTGATGCCTCCGCCGTCACAACTTCCGGAAAATCTTTTAATGAAATACAGTCCGTAGGTCCTACCGTTCAGGACGATTTACTTTCTATCATTCTCCGCTTTCGCCAACACAAAATAGTTGTCTCTGCCGATATTGAGAAAATGTATCGACAGATAGAAATAGATACATCTCAACGATCTCTGCAGCAAATATTGTGGAGAGCTGATCCTTCCCAGTCACTAAAAAAGTACACATTAAATACTGTGACGTACGGAACAGCATCGGCACCTTTCTTAAGTACGCGCTGTCTTCTACAGCTGTCTAAAGAGACAACAGATATCAAAACCAAACAAGCCATAACTCATGACTTTTACGTTGACGATTTCTTGAGCGGGGCAGACAGCATATCAGATGCGATCGCTTTATGTAATAGCGTTACAAACGTATTAAACTCTGCTAAATTCTGTCTTCGAAAGTGGCAGTCAAATTGCCCTCAGGTATTAAATTCTATCACTAATAATGATACACAAAATTTTGATAAAGCTTTGAATTTAAATGAATTATCTTCTTGCAAAACACTCGGTCTGTATTGGGACTGTAAGTCAGACAATTTGTTCTTTTCTGTAGATTTAAATTGTTCTACATCTAACATTAGCAAACGTAACATATTATCTGTGATAAGTCAAATTTTCGATCCTTTGGGTTTAATTGGTCCATGTATAGTTCAAGCAAAAATTCTGTTGCAAAAATTATGGATACTTAAATACAGTTGGGATGCAGAAGTACCAGCTGACATAAAATCCCAGTTTCTCGATTTTTTACAATCACTTTCAGCTCTTAATTATTTTCGCATTCCACGTTGTGTATGCCCTGACAGTTTAACTTCTATTATTGAACTTCACACTTTCACAGACGCTTCTGAACGTGCCTATGGGGCGTGTGTCTATGTGAGGACAGTGACAGTGAACGGAGTAGTCAACGTTCATCTACTGAGTTCCAAAAACAAGATTGCTCCTATAAAACCCATTACCATACCACGTTTAGAGCTATGCGGGGCCCTATTGGGTACTCGACTATTCACTAAAGTTCACAAATCACTCACGCTAATCTTTCATCGCTGCTTCTTTTGGTGTGACTCGACAATTGTACTCGGTTGGCTCTCTACAGTGCCAAGTCGACTCGAAGCATTTGTTCGTAATAGAGTAAGCGAAATTCAAGAGACTACGGCCGGCCAAACATGGCATTATGTATCTTCCAAATTTAATCCCGCCGATCTCGCTTCTCGAGGGGTGAAGGCTGATCATATCAGCGACTCTACTCTTTGGTGGTAAGGTCCTGAATTTCTCAGTCAGAAAAACATACAATTTCCTACAATACCTAACACATTAGTACAAGACATATCAAATTATTCTTTGCAAACCACCGTTGACATTAAAGAAAATAATTTAATTTCAAATTTAATACACAAACTATATTCAGTTACAAAATTAATCAGAGTCGTAGCTTATATAAAAAGGTTTATATGGAATTGCAGAAAATCAAATAATAAAACATTATCATATCTAACATTAGCAGAATTACAATCATCACAGAGCATTATATTACAGATTTCTCAGCAGGAAATATTCCCTAAGGAATATGCATACCTTAAACACGATCAAAATTTACATAAAAAGAATCGACTAATTTCCCTTTCTCCATTTATAGATTCTCAGAACTTAAAACGCGTAGGTGGCAGACTTAATAACTCCTTTTATACCTATGATGTAAAGCATCCAATTCTTTTATGTAGCAAACATCATTTAACTAAAATTATTTTTGAAAAAGAGCATAAGGCGCTTTTTCATGCAGGGCCGCAAACGCTTTTAGCTCATGTTAGACAAACCTACTGGCCGTTAGCAGGCAAGAACTTAGCTAATAAAATAGTGCGTAACTGTGTTCGGTGCACTCGTCTTAAAGCTCAGCCTATCAAGGTTTTAATGGGTAATCTACCGACTGACAGAACGTTTCTCGAGTTCCCTTTCTTGAACACAGGTCTCGATTACGCTGGGCCAGTGCTGATAGCCGATCGAAAGGGTAGAGGTTGTAAGTTGACTAAATCTTATATTTGTGTGTTTGTATGCTTTGCAGTCAGAGCAGTCCATCTTGAGCTGGTCTCAGACCTTACCAAAGAGGCTTTCCTTGCGGCCTTCAATCGATTTACTAGTCGTCGGGGTAAACCTCAGCGCGTATATTCCGACAACGGCTCTACGTTTGTGGGAGCTTTCAATGAGCTCTCACGCTTCTTACAGGTTTTTTCACAAAACATAGCGTCAGATGTTGCAAACCAAGGTATAGAATTCAAGTTTATACCCGCCTATACTCCCCATTTCGGTGGTCTTTGGGAGGCAGCAGTAAAATCTACAAAGCATTTACTACGTAGAGTTATGAGCCTCACTCATTTAACATATGAGGAACTATTAACATGCCTGGTTCAGATAGAGGCCATTCTGAATTCTAGACCTTTAACACCTCTATCCACAGATCCATTTGATCTAGCATATCTTTCCCCTTCACATTTCCTTATCGGACGAACTCTTACTTCTATTCCTCGTACCGAGATGACTGACATCAACATTCAGCGGTTGCAGCGATTTGACCGCATAGAAAAACTTCGGCAACATTTTTGGCAGCGGTTCAGTAAAGAATATGTGTCTCTTCTGCAACAGAAGACCAAATGGCAAACAGCTGGGCATGACCTTAAGACAGGAACAATGGTTTTGGTCAGAGATGCTAATCTTCCTCCTCTTTTATGGCTTCTGGGTAGAGTGACTACTATCAAGCCTGGATCAGATGGCTGTACAAGAGTTGCTGACATCCTTACCAAAAAGGGCACCATTACACGTGCATACAATAATATATGCCCTCTTCCAGTGTCTTCATCATCTTCTTGAAGCTCACTCTTCAACCCGGGGAATATGTTCCTGACGTCTCATCGAGCCGAGCCGGAGTCCGCCTCAAACCGGTTCGTTCAAAGCCGCCGCGGCGGCGGTGGCCCCCACTTCAACGCACGACGGCCGACACTCGCTCACCGTTCGCTCGCCGCACGCAACGGCTCGCATATTATACTGTTCAATTTAATCTCTAAGGAACACAGTCACTTTTATCGAAGTTGTAGTTTATTTAGCTGAGCCCCCCAGCATCACAACTGGTGCCAGCACTCAAACAGATGGGTATTATTATGTTTTTTTTAGAATATTGTATATAATATAATTACTTTGAGAGTATAAAAACTTAAGTAAATATATTATCCTAATAATTTATTAAGAGCTGGTGTGGAGATATATTTTACTTTTTATAATAATGTGGGTATTGTTCACAAATTATCACTGCTCTATAAAAGAAAATATCACGAAGCCGCATAGACAGTTGACTTGACAGTTCGAAAAGTCTACCAAAGCGATCCAGAATGGTGGCGTACGGCAAAATTCTCTCCCACTCACCTCTGAACAGGTTATAAGTCTTTAAACTGAATAGGTTATATGTCGTGGAGAAAATAGTTCTATGGGCCGTAGGTGGATGTTATACCAATGCTTAATTCTGGAAAAATACGTGTAATATATCAAGAAAATATAATAAAAGTTATTTATTGGTCTTTGTAATCAAATACTTATCCAATTAGAGATATTATTTACTAATTAACAACCATGATGATGTCAACAAGTATCCAATTAACACTAACGATATCCGGCAGCAATATTTATCAGAAGAATTAAATATTGCGAGAAACAAAACATAATATAATTATTTGCCTTTTGTGTGTTGTGGGATGATTTTGGTTTTATACATAGGGTTGCTACCTGTCCAAGGAAACGGATTCGGAGAATTTTATTAACATTGGTAATTTTTAGAGGTAGATATTTACGCAACTCGTAAAAGCTGAGAGCACTGACTGAAAGTGTTGAGATCCGAGCGCCAAGGAGATGGCGTGAAAGTTTATCTCGTCGTGCGCGCAAAACCTGTTTCTTCAAAAGTATTAGGTGCATTTATTGCGCGCAAAGTGTATGCCACTTCCAGGTTACATAGCATACGGTGGTCCTTTAGGTGACAACCATTCTCACATACCTATATCATCTCACATAATAAGCTTCCAACATTGTAGAAAACGCCCCATGTATACCCGATTCCCAAAAGGATGATCGGTGGTACCCATCGAATTATAGGACAAATATGATGACCATCTATCCATCAGCCTTTCAACGTCCACTGCTGGACATAGGCCTCCCCAAGAAAACGCCACAACGAGCGGTCCCGTCATGGGGGATAATGCCTTAATCGCCACGCTTGGCAGGCGGGTTGGCGATCGTAGTTGCTGTTTTTAATACTCGAGGGAGTGCTGCTGCCCATTCCCTCGGTATTCCCTCAGTCGGCGCTTACGACTCCCGTGGGTAGAGAGGGGTGGGACAATTCTAAAGCCGGCCCCACACAGCCGAGACGGTGCGATGACCTCCTTGCTCATTTAAGTATTATAAAAACCTAAAAACTACCAGCTTCTGCGGTACCTTCTGATTTTTACTTCTCTCCAATTAAAATAAAATTATACACTGAAATGGGGAATCGATATCACCCCTGTACCGCGAGTTCTCGTCACGGATTAAATTTCATAGCGTGGTACGGGATCTCGTCAGCCATTCAACTTTCTCAGATATTGATTTTAATGACGGTTTTCAAGGCTACCTACCTTTTATTTCGGTTATAGTAATCTTGCATCTCTAATCGAGTATCTAACTGTAATAGGGACAATTATATACGTTCTATGTGAATTTTATATACCATCGTGGGCCGTTTCTCCGCCTGTGTTTTAAAGGACCACTGTCTTTCTCAATACCTAACATATCTATAATGTAAGTTTAGTTTCTTAGTAGGTCTCAAAGATGGCGCTAACTTTTAAAGCATTTGCCCGCGGCTCCAAAGGCTAGTTTTTAAGATTAAATCTCAAGTTCCCGATATTGTAGCAGGATATAATGTATACCAGTTTTAAAGTCTAACCAATGCAATAAAAAAAGTTGCATCAAATTGCATTAAGTAGTTTTTGCGTGATATTGCGAACAAACAAACAGACTAGAAATCTAAAAAAAAATGTTTTGTGTTCAGACACGCCTATACAGGCTAATACAGATATTTTTTCTCAAATATCTTAAATATACAGACACAGCCCTGTTACAGCTTTATAGATACTATATAAAGATTGCTATGATTTTTCGGCAGGTGTTTCATTTGCTTTATTTACAAACGCTATTTTGTATTGTATATTTTTTGACAAACCGGTTCGTCTGATGGCAACCGGGTGGTGCAACCTATAAACACAAGAGGATAATACTTTCTGATATTTACGCGAATGTTACACATTTTGAAATAAAACTACGTTTACGGAATCTATCGCGTTTACTTGATTTTATTTCAAAAAAAAACACAAGAGGAGTTGTAGAATCAGGCTGAGATAAATAGGCATGATAATAGAAAGAAGTTTCGTCTGAAATCCAACTACAGGAATGACTAAAGTTAATTCTCGCCAATACTAGGTGAAAGGCTGTCACTTCCTCGGTTCAGCCGGTGCATATATACTAAGCAGGAATATATAGGATTTCTTGGAAAAACCATGTATACGTTATATTAAGTTAATTTTCTTCTTCTAAGGGCGGATTCGACCAAACAAGAATACATTTTATTCCTAGAATAAATCGCTACTTACTCGAGAATAAATCAATTTTACATTTTACCAATAACAATTCCAAGAATAGCGAGCCTATTTGGGAATAGTCACTATGCCACCGATAAGCATCAAATAAGGAGTTAATCCAAGAATTAAAAAAATGCCGTCGTATTTTTTGTGCTGTCATTTTTCGAAACCAATATCGGTTTCGGGCGCATGACAGCTATTTTCTCACGCTATAATACGACAAATAAGAGTTGAGATGAGTTAAGCTATACACTGTCCCATTTGTAGAACAATTTCTTTTTGCTGGATATTACATTCACTTCGCTATTCGCGAATAGCTATTCCAAGTATAAGCGATACGTCAGGTGGCGTGGAAAAACGTTTTTTGATTATCTAAAATAATAAAATCGTGGAATAGTTTATTCTCGATATAGTTATTCTTGTATATATTCGAGTTTAGTCGAATCCACTCTTTTAATCATTTAGTTTAACAAAATTTAAATGTCTTTGTTTGGAAATGTGCCCAGTAGACGTCAATAGGCTCGCCCCCTATTACGTGGGACTTAAACATAGCTGGCGAGTCGTGGGTGTGTAATACACCTCTGCCTATCCCTTCGGGGAATAAAGGCGTGATGCTTTTTTTTTTTTATTTATTTAAATGGTTTGTATGTAGGACAAGGAAACATCTATATGAGACACAAGCTGGTTAAGCTTTGAGAAAATAATAAAAATATAGGCATTAAAGTCTTATAATACTAAGTCTTATAATACTACTACTTAGTACTAGACCGAGACTATAGGTATTACCGAGACTCACCTACCTAGACCAAATCGGTCATGTATTGAAGGAGAGTGGCGTAAGGATTCTCCGGAATAGGCGAGCGTGGATGAAAAGAATTATGAATATAGAGGAAGCGAGAGATGCATGCAAGAATAGAGCCTCTTGGCACTCTGTTCTCT
The DNA here is from genome assembly GCA_948253155.1 of Leucoma salicis. NCBI lineage: Eukaryota > Metazoa > Arthropoda > Insecta > Lepidoptera > Erebidae > Leucoma > Leucoma salicis. Next base: position 3,286,428 of record OX411803.1, read on the forward strand.
CTGCAAGGGAAATGGCGTGATGATAAGTAATATTAGTAGTAGTACTAAAGCCTTGTAATTATTTAAAAAAATCAGAGATTTTGGTAAATTGTACCCGTGGGAGGATTGGTCACTAGTACCTATTATTATTAATATGCTACGCTAATCATTTTAAATTGAAGGTAATAATAATATGAATACAAGCTTAGAAGACGAGTGAGGTAAAGAATGTGTGAAACCCTTTTTTTTATAAGACGGAATAAAATATGCCAACCGCACACCCTGTCATTCGGGGCAACGAACAGGGTAGTGTGGGGCCCTCACCCACTAAATAAACCCGCTGTGTGTCTGCCTGTATTGGCAGACCACAGGAACTTCGTAACATTCCTTCAGGCCACCGGCGAATGTGTCGAACCCTGTCATAATATAATAGCAATTTTTAGTTATGAGTAATTTAGTAATATTTGTATAAGGAATATTTTAGCGACGGACTAAGAATACAAGTAACCAACCCTTCCTCACCCCCGCAAGGGTTACCATTTACCATCAGATGAGCCGTGGCTCGTCTGCCACTACAAGCAATAAAAAAAAGCCCATGAACAACGGTTGCTTATTAAGTTGAGTTCAGTGGGTCTAGCCAAGTTGCATTCTGTGATCGCTACGCTAATAGAAGACTATTAAAATGTATGGAAATTTGACATCTCTAGCGTTAAGTCACGTGACTTAGCGTTATAGATATTGTTAAAGACTTAGATAAATATAGGTTCTTTATCTATGGTTCCATCCATCCATCCATCAGTCTTTTAAAGCCCACTGCAGGACATAGGCCTCCTCAAGAATGGGGGATAGTGCCGTAATCGCCACACTTGGCAGGCGGGTTGGCGATCGCAGTGGATGTTGTTAATACTCGAAGGAGTGCTGCTGCCCACTCCCCCGGTATTCCCTCAGTCGGCTCTTACGACTCCCATGGGTGGAGAGGGGTGGGACAATTCTAAAACCGGCCCCACACAGCATCTATGGTTAAATATGTCAAATTCCCATACATTTAAATAGTTTTCTATTAGCGTTAGCGATCATAGAATGCACCTTGGCTTGGCCCCCAGTTCCCCAAGAAGAGGATAGAGAAGGGGTTTGGTCCTCTGGCGCTCACACTCACCATACGATACGCAATAGTAGGAGTAACCACCGTTGCTTCGCTCAGATTTTTTGTGGCAGGGTGGTACTTCCCTTCCCACCGAAGGAATGTAACATAGTTCCAGTGGCCTGCCAATAAAGGCGGAGAGACGGCACACGGCAGGTTTCTTTAGTGGGTGCAGGCCCCATACTACCCTGTTAGTTGCCCCGAACGACGGGGTGTGCGGTTAGAAACATTTTTTTTCCCGCCTTAAAAAAAAAACGGGTGGTACTTCCCAGACCATGCTGTCAGAGTCATAGCTGAGTAAACAAAAGTGGTATGTTATGTGCTTGGAATTTTAAAAGGTAGAGGAAGTCGTGCTGACCCTAGTTTAATTGATATTCTTAGTAGCCTAAATCCACTGTAGGCTAGGGCCACTAAAGGCTGCCGCCGGCGGCCCACTGAAGTACTCCAACACAGTACCAGTGGTCCGTCAACATAGGCGGAGAGACGGCACACGGCGGATTTCTTTAGTGGGTGAAGGCCCCACACTACCCTGTTCGTTGCCTCGAACGACGGGGTATGCGGTTAGGTACATTTTTTCCCACCTAACCAAAAATAACGGCTTGTATGATAGACATGAAAAGCTCGCAAAACAGTCTCTTGATTAGACTTAACAACTGGTATACATTTTGTTTCGCTACTAAATCGGTAGCCTGAGTATATCTCAGCCTAACCTAAACACTAATAATATTTAGATATTTTTATATAAATTTTTAGCATTTGACATGCTTAGCACTATACATTAAACTAATAACATTGTTATATTTATATAACTGTAATTGTTGTTATATTTATTATAAGAAACTAGTTGCAGTGCTTGTGATGCTTGTTTTGTCAAAATAATAGTGTCGTGAAAATTATCGGCGAGAAGGCCACTGTCAAATTGTAGTTGCTTTGTTTGCCTGAGAAATGTTTGCTATTTTTTGTATTTAATCCGGTTAATCAGGGATATTGTTAAAATGTACAGTTCCTGGAAGATTAAAGAAGTGAAAGACGCTATGCTGTATAACCATAAAATCTTTGCAACTTTTTCTACTTTTTTAATGTTGGATTTTTGGGAAATAAAAGTATACTGAGGTTACAATTATGTACATCACATAACGGACGTTGAGTTGTTGAACGCAGGGTCTATTATCTCTTATGTTTAAAAATAAAATCCGTAATATTTTAGAAACTATTGAATGTCTAAAGTTACTCTTTAAAAGTATTCAACCAGTTGAATTGTTATATAGTGTATTAGTGCAGTATATTTACTTTTAAATAGCAGATAAGCTATATAATAAAGAAAAATCTACCCTAACTTTAAAAAGTGTAGTTTATTTACAAATATAAAAACTAATTTAAAAGAAAAAAGTGATAAATGTGCGAGTTGTGCTAATTATATAAGCCGCGTTATATTCATGGTACCGTATGAGCATAGCATACCCTTAAAATCCCATATAAACATATTATTTAAATCAACGCCATCTATGAAAGCTTCCAAGTAGCTTTTAAGTTTTTATGGATCTATATTTTTAGCGACATCTGCTTTAATCAATAACACGATCATCTATTCCTAGCACGAAGAACATTGAATATAATGTGCAGGCTGTGCAAAGTTTTTATCAACTGCAGGGGCCGCTAGGTGTCACCAGTGTAAGTTGATGTACCACAAATCATGCGCTGAACTTCCACAATCAGGCTTTGTTAGCCCGTCCTGGTGTTGCCCTGAATGTCGAAAAAAGGGCCGAATAACAACAAGTTCGCGACAAATTCAAAGCGCTTCTGTGGGAAATAATACCCCGTGTAGCTTGTCACAGAATGTTGTAGGCGAGACAGCATCGGATATGACGGCTATGTTGCGTGAATTTCGGCAGGAATTAAAGGACGAGCTGCGTTTCATATTTAAAGAGGAGCTACGTGCGGAGTTACAGTCAATAAAGAAAGAGTTCCAACATGAATTCCAACTGCTGCACGTAGATGTCGATCAGCTAAAGAGTGATTATTGTCAATTAAAGGACGCAATGGATTCTTTAGATAGCAAAGTGGTGGGCTTAGATACTAGAGTGGGCACCATTGAACATAGCCCTATGGTTTTATCAAAGGCCATCGAGGAAGTCGCCCAATTAAAGCAAGATCTGAATGATAGAGATCAGCAATTATTATGTAACGACATTCAGATTTCAAATCTGCCAGAGAAAAGCGGTGAGAATTTGGTACATTTGCTTATGTTGATAGCTGCCAAATTGAACATCAGTATCGATAAGGTAAGTGCGGACACAAGAATTTTGTATACTATATGATACTAGTATATTACGTATGCGAATTCGCTCGCGTCACAGTGCTTGTCGCCATTCTCCTCTGAAACAGGTTGGCCGATTCTTATGAAATTTTGTGTGTATATTCAGTAGGTCTGAAAATAGGAAGTAAACTATTTTTCACACCCCCAAGTGATAAGAGTGGTCCTCCTCAAATATATATTTTTTTTATTTTTTTGGACCAATTTTTTTATGATTCGACATACAACTTATTAATTTTTTCCACGCTAGAAATTTCCTAAAAATTCTCCAGAAATAATTTATATGGCAAAACAACGCTTGCCGGGTCAGCTAGTTATTATGTAAAATAGTAAAACATGTAGCAAACATAGAATAGTAATAAATAAATGAAACTATGAGTAGTAGTACTATAATTATGTACTAATTAGTAATATATTGCAAGAAAAATAGTTAATCATCTGGTTTACTAGTGCTCATTCTACGTACAGTAGCAAAGGATCCTATAGTCATAATTAAAAAGCATTTATAAATATGGTGAAAAATAAATATACATAGAAAAATAAATTATGCCATGAATCAATGTGGCGGCGATTCCGTGCCCAGTATACGCAAGAGGTCAGACGTGGCGCGGATAACATCAGCCCGGTCACCAGATTTGCGACGCGCGAGGATGCGCCCATTCTTTGCCCAAATCCACGACGGTGACCAACCTCCCGTGCCCTACGAAACAACATGCTATTTAACTTGGTCAGACGCTCATTTAAATAGAACCGTATTGGCGGGCCGGGCATATCAATATCCGCCGAGTTCAGACCACGCTGCACGCGCGCGCTCCTCAGTAGCTCGTCGCGCAGTTCCCGCCTCGCCAGCCGCACCGCAACAGGTCGCGGGTGCAGCTCCATTGAGCCCGCAGAGTTTGTCGCGTTTAACCACCTACCACCGAAGCGATTCGCACTTACCTTATCGATACTGATGTTCCATTTGGCAGCTATCAACATAAGCAAATGTACCAAATTCTCTCCGCTTTTCTCTGGCAGATTTGAAATCTGAATGTCGTTACATAATAATTGCTGATCTCTATCATTCAGATCTCGCTTTAATTGGGCGACTTCCTCGATGGCCTTTGATAAAACCAGAGGGCCATAACCATTGAACATATTCAATGGTGCCCACTCTAGTATCTAAGCCCACCACTGCTATCTAAAGAATCCATTGCGTCCTTTAATCGACAATAATCACTCTTTAGCTGATCGACATCTACGTGCAGCAGTTGGAATTCATGTTGGAACTCTTTCTTTATTGACTGTAACTCCGCACGTAGCTCCTCTTTAAATATGAGACGCAGCTCGTCCTTTAATTCCTGCCGAAATTCACGCAACATAGCCGTCATATCCGATGCTGTATCGCCTACAACATTTTGGACAAGCTACATGGGGTATTATTTCGCACAGAAGCGCTTTGAATTTGCCGCGAACTTGTTGTTATTCGGCCCTTTTTTCGACATTCAGGGCAACACCAGGACGGGCTAACAAAGCCTGTTTGTGGAAGTTCAGCGCATGATTTGTGGTACATCAACTTACACTGGTGACACCTAGCGGCCCATGCAGTTGATAAAAACTTTGCACAGCCTGCACATTTATCCGTCGGCATGTTGGCTAGGAATTCTACGTATATTCAATGTACTTCGTGCTAGGAATGGATGATCGTGTTATTGATTAAAGCAGATGTCGCTAAAAATATAGATCCAAAAACTTAAAAGCTACTTGGAAGCTTTCATAGATGGCGTTGATTTAAATAATATGTTTATATGGGATTTTAAGGGTATGCTATGCTCATACGGTACCATGAATATAACGCGGCTTATATAATTAGCACAACTCGCACATTTATCACTTTTTTCTTTTAAATTAGTTTTTATATTTGTAAATAAACTACACTTTTTAAAGTTAGGGTAGATTTTTCTTTATTATATAGCTTATATGCTATTTAGAAGTAAATATACTGCACTAATACACTATATAACAATTCAACTGGTTGAATACTTTTAAAGTGTAACTTTAGTCATTAAATAGTTTCTAAAATATTACGGACTTTATTTTTAAACATAAGAGATATTAGACACTGCGTTCAACAACTCAACGTCCGTTATGTGATGTACATAATTGTAACCTCAGTATACTTTTATTTCCCAAAAATCCAACATTAAAAAAGTGGAAAAAGTTGCAAAGATTTTATGGTTATACAGCATAGCGTTTTTCACTTCTTTAATCTTCCAGGTACTGTACATGGAAAATGTAGTACAGCCAGCTTAGGGGTAGTCCATTAATCATGTGATGTTTTTTTAACATTTTATGACATCCCCCTTCGCCCTGGTCATACGTGGTGAGGTTTAAGACTAACCCCCTCCCCCAATATCACGTGTATTTTCTTAGTATCTTAAAAATTTCAGAATGTTATCTTTTATTTCAGGTATGTATAGTATAATCTAATTCAAGCTCACACGCCGCTTCCAAAACACCCCTCCCCCCTCCCCACCTTTCCCGCCTCACATGATTAATGGGACGACCGGCGAGCCGACCACGTCCAGCCAAATCGGAACGTATGTTAGTAGTCTAAGAAGCCCTTTCTTTTTATCAAAAAATCTGAAACCTGTGTTGTGTTGTAGGATAATATAATCTACAACGCTTGTGCAGGGATGCTCTAAGTTTTTCAGATATTTATCCGGATTTCAAGCCCACATAGGAATCAATTAATACATCATCACATTTTTGATGTGAAACATCTAATGCGGAGGGAGGGTAAAATCGGCTGTTAGCGTGGCGACGCTTTTATTATAATTGTCCCGTTCAAATCTTGCAAGTTAAACTTTACACACTTGCCGGTTTCCGATTGAGCTGAAATTTTACACGAAGGTGTATATCACGTGACAATTCAATTATTATGATGACATGGAGGTGACCTGATGATGGAGCTGGAAGGTGGACATAGGAACTCTATAATGAAATGAGGCAACCCCGTCTAGTTTGGACACGTTTTATTCGTCTTCATGAGTATTTTGTCTTTAGATGGTATCCAGGGTCTGATGATGGAGCTGGAAGGTGGCCATGCGAAACTCTGTAATTAAATGGCGCAACTCCATCGAGTTAGGGCTCGTTTGAAATGTCCTGACTAGAACTTCAGTCATAGATGATATCCAGGGTCTGATGATGGAGCTGGAAGGTGACCATAGTAACTCTGTAATGAAACGACGCAACCCCATCGGGTTTGAAATCATTTGATTCGTCTTGACGAGTACTTTGTCTTTAGATGGTATCCAGGGTCTGATGATGGAGCTAGAAAGTGTCCATAGGAACTCCGTTATAAAACGATATAACTCCATCGAGTTTGGGCTCGTATGATTTGTCTTGACGAGTACTTTGGCTCTAGATGATATCCAGGGTCTGATGATGGAGCTGGAAGGTGACCACATTAACTCTGTAATGAAACTACGCAACCCTATCGAGTTTATACTTGTTTGATACGTCTTGAGGAGTACTTTGTCAAGTTATGATCATTATATTTCTACAAAATAATTTCGATGTTTTCACATCTGCTAGACGTCCTGCGAGGTCTAGTTTTTTCATAGCGTATATGTTAGGTAGGTACTCACAATCCTGGTAAGATCGTTTCCTGTATAATAACTGGCAACTATAGTTTATTTCGTTAAACGTAACATGGTATATCCCTTTATACTCCAGATACAGATGCTATGCCAAGTTGATGTACATTTAATTAAATATACAACAGAGATCGTTTTAAATATAATCGTTATTAGCACGCTAAATAAAATTAGGACTCTCGTAACTCTACGTACGTAGGATGAGATCCGATCACAACTACTTGCTTCGAAAATACCGAAACGCTCAACGGCTTTATTACTGGTGCTGAACTATCCTGAGTCATTATCCAAAACAATTGAATGTATTCCATGTTGAAAAATCATAACGCCCACCAGGCATTGATGTATAAATTATATCAATGCCACCAGGCATAGAGCAACGCGGGCCCCTCCGGGCCGCCACCAGGACACCATTTTGAAACTAGTTGTAATAGGGAAAACAATATTTTGGGTAAAATCAACACACCGATAACAGGGATAATATTTTGGGTAAAACTTAACACTCAACACCATATTGCTTAATATGTAAGCGATGGTTTGCCATCAGATGGGATGTTGCGCATTGCCACTGGAAATAAACCAAGAGATGGGTGACCAGTTTGTCATATAATTTTTATACAAAATAGTGGCAATCAGGCCTATTTGACGGTAAGCGGTTACAATAGCAATACTGTTAGGTAACTGTTATGCGCTGCCAAACAAAATGGTTAGGAGGTGGAAAATGCTAATTATAGAGAGGATTCCTCATTCCCACTTTATAATTTCCAACTTCCCGCTAAGAAAATTGAAAATTTTCAAAAGTTGGGTAGTTATTGGTTTTCCTCGGTTTTTCTCGTTTGTTCCCGTTTCGAGTTTTCAACGGATGTTGACGTTTTGACATCCTAGGAAGCTTCCCCGAATGTTTCCGCGATGATGTCTGTATGTATGTATGTTGAGTGTGTGTGTGTGTGTGTGTGTGTGTGTTCGGCCGTATGTAAACCTCTCATAACTTTTGAACGGCTTGACCGAATTCATCGCGGTTGGCGTCATTCGAAAGGACTTGACCAAACTTAGTTTTTTTTTTTAATTTAAAAATATAATTATAAAATATATTTAAAAATATAATTAAAATATATTTAAAAATATAATAAACGTAATAAGTGCAATTTTGAGCGCTTAAGTATCAAATTAGCGGGAAGTTGCAGGGATGGCCTTTAGGGTCAACCGTTTTCCAGATTTTTTTTCTTGCCCTGCTGTCACGCTCTTCGTAAATTACGTCAATAATATAAATACAATAATAGAGATATTTTCTCGGTCGTGCCAGACTATTTCTGCTTCAACAATGTTTTACCACCTCGGCAGGATTGTGAAGGTGAGCATTTCTATAGTGCAAATAAAATAAGAACCTTAAACCATTAAGGCCTATATGCAGAACACAAAAACCAACAATTTAAAAAAAGGATTATTATCTATGATACTGGGCCCATCCACGGAGTAAGGAAAAATAGTACTGGGCCCATCCCTAGCATCGGATGTCAGCATTTCTGTGTGTATTTGTGTTTAAAGACTGTCCAATTAATTATTCTTGGTCACATAAATAGGTTACATAGCACAGTTCTGTTAACGGGGTTCGACGGCGCGTGAAGACCTCCATTAAAACATAGATCGCGTGTAACGTCTTAAACATCGAATCGTATATTTTACTCTTGAATGATTAATTAATATTCAGTATATGAAGAAAGGGTGGTACTAGGGTGGATCCACCCATACCGGAGGATCATGACCCCTCAACCCCCCGGTCTTGGAGTTATGACCTCTCAGGCTGGTTCAGGCACTATTTCATTATCGTTAATGCTGTCACTTACGAATCTATCGAATTTGGCGTCTGTTTCACTAGTGATCGTCTATGTGACCCGCTTCTAGACTGGTAAGGTTTGTCCATGTGGTGACGGACTAAGAATACAAGTGACATCATCCCATTCTTTCCTACGGGTGCCGTATGAGGCGACTAAGGGAAGTTCGCAATTATCACCCATTGCATGACTGTTGGTAGGGCTGGTCGAAGTACACACTTGCTATCGGGCCCAAGCGAGTTGGTACAACCATCTTCCGTGTGACCGGCCAAGAAGCGCATTGGTGTGTTTTTCATATCTGTAAAATGAAATGGTGTACAGCGGTTTAACATACTCTCGGTATAGTTGAGTACCATGAGCGGCATTTACCATTTAACATCAGATGGGCCGTGGCTCATTTGTCATAATACGCAATAAAAATAATATGCGGGGCAGTCTTTGGGGACTGCTGAAACAAGTGAAAACTATCCATCCATCCATCCATCAGCCTTTCAACGTCCACTGCTGGACATAGGCCTCCCCAAGAGAACGCCACAACGAGCGGTCTTGTGCTGACCGCGTCCAACAGCTCCCCGCGGCTTTGACCAGATCGTCGGTCCACCTTGTGGGGGGCCGTCCTACACTGCGCCGTCCGATACGTGGTCGCCACTCGAGAACCTTTCTTCCCCAACGGTTGCCGGTTCGTCGAGCGATGTGGCCTACCCATTGCCACTTCAGCATGGCAGCCAAGGTGAGTGAAGTATTCGCCATTGATGTTGATGCCGAATCCGGTCCAGTTCAAGAGCTTGAAGACATCTTCCAATGCAGCGGTGAAGAGTTTCGGGGACATAACGTCTCCCTGTCTAACTAACACCTCTCTGCAGTTGGATTGGTACTCCTGTCCTGAACACGGACTGACATGGTGGCGTTTCTATACAAGGACTTCAGCACTTCGATGTACCGATAGTCAATTAGGCACCACTGAAGGGACTGCAGCACCGCCCAAGTTTCGATCGAATCGAAGGCTTTCTCATAGTCCACAAACGTCAAACACAGAAGCCGATTATATTCTTCGGTTTTCTGTATAATCTGGCGTAGCGTATGGATGTGGTCTATGGTACTATAGCCATTTCGGAAACCGGCTTGTTCGGGAGGCTGGAAGTCGTCAAGCCTGCGCGTGAGTCGATTTGTAATGACCCTCGAAAACAACTTATAAACGTGGCTCAAGAGCGAGATGGGTCTATAGTTCTTCAGGAGGGTTCTGTCCCCTTTCTTGAAGAACAGCACCACCACGCTTCTGGTCCACGACTCTGGAACGTCACCCCCGAGAACGACGGAATTGAACAGCCTCTGAAGAGCTTTTAAGACCGGCTTTCCGCCAGCTCTCAGAAGCTCCGTGGTGATTCCGTCGTCTCCCGGTGCCTTTCCGTTCTTTTGTTATTTGAGAGCCATTCTGATCTCGTACAGACTGACGTCCGGAATATCTTCGGTAAAGTGCTGAGTTAGCTTAGATCTGGGAGCTTGGACCAAGCCGACAACAGGACTCTGGGATCTGTACAACTGTCCATAGAACTGGTGAACCTCTCTCAAGATCTCATCTCGGGATGAAATGACAGTGCCGTCGTTGGTCCTCAGCTTAGTCAACTGGCTTTGGCCAACAGAGAGATCTCTTGCAAACACTTTCGAGCTTTGGTTCCGCTCTATCGCCTCTTTAATGCGGATAGCATTAAATTGGCGGATATCATGTCGCACGGCCTTGGAGATCTGTCTGTTTAACGCCTCAGGCAGGACCAATCGGCTGAAGACTGGACTGTCATTTCTTTTCTCCTTTCCATGAGCTTGAGAGTATGGTCCGAGAGTTCACGAGTCCTACTAACGCGATAGGCCTTGAAGTAAGTCGACCCGACCGCTTGGATAGTTTGCACGAACCTGCTGTTCATATCGCTCGCTGATTCGCACTCATCTAGACATTGGAAGCGATTTTGTAGTTCGAGCTGAAAGCTCTCGGGGTTCTGGTATTGGGAAGGTGTTGGTCGGAGCGATGACTTCATCAAGCGTGACTTCTCGACTTTCGTGCTAATATTTAAGATGCCCCGGACTAGTCGGTGATCATTCCAAGTTTTAATCCTGCTGATCACTGAGACATCATTGAATATGTGTCATTTGTCCGGCAAGATGAAGTCTATCTCGTTTTTTACTGAACCATCAGGGCTGATCCAGGTCCATTTCTGCTGGGGCTGTTTCCCGAAGAAAGAATTGATCATAGAGGCCTTCCTTCTCCAGAAAATCAGCCAGCATCTGGCCCCTGTGATTCCTCTACCCGAAACCATAGTGCCCCACTTTCAGCTCATCGTCTGTCCTTTTGCCTAATTTCGCATTAAAGTCTCCCATAACCACCGTGAAGTAGGTTTTAGACGAGTGGATAAAGTGGTGCGTAAACCTATATGACCTTCAACGAATCCATCCATCCCATCCATCAGCCTTTTAAAGTCCACTGCTGGACATAGGTCTCCATAGGTGCCGTAATCGCCACGCTTGGCAGGCGGGTTGGCGATCGCAGTGGATGTTGTTAATACTCGAAGGAGTGCTGATGCCCACTCCCCCGGCATTCCCTCAGTCGGCTCTTACGACTCCCATGGGTAGAGAGGGTGTACTGTAATATCTTTTATATATTTGGCTAGTGCTCGCCCGGGTGGGACAATTTTAAAGCCGGCCCCACACGGATGGCTTTTTCCCGCCTTAACAAAAATAAAAAGGAGCATAAAAAAAAGAGCCTCTCGCCTATATAATAGATGATCATCTGGCACTTAGATAAATAAACTTTGTACAAAAATAGCTATAGCGCGAGAATTCTCCATTTTTACACGATAAAAAAATAATAAAAAAAATTAAAAACCTTGGATGATCATAGTCCGGAGCGTGCTCGTCGCGATCCCTGCCAGCCTGCAATCCACAGGCTGCAATCCGGCTCGAATGCGTACCGCAGTGCGGGTTAGGGCATGCCCCAGAGGCGACGCGTACCGATCCGCCCCCGTCGGTACGAACAATGGCAGATGCGGCGATGGAGGCCGCCACCAATCACGCCTTGCCCAGTTTGGCGAGTCCAGGGGAGCAGAGTGTCGAGTAGGCACGTGGAATGTAAGAGATGGTGTGGAAGGTAAGTTACACGAGTTAGTAACCATCATGTCGGACAGACAGCTTGATGTGCTCTGTGTAACAGAGACCAAGCGAAAGGGCAGCGACGCCTGTGATCTTCCTGATGGCGGGATAGCTCTGTGGTCTGGTGTACCGCAGAGCAATCGGGCCAGCATGGGAGTGGGAGTGTTGCTGTCCGCTCGCTTGGCCTTAGGTGTGAAAGGCTACAAAATGTTCGATCCCAGACTTCTATGGGTCCGAATAAAACTAGGTGTCACCAGGGTCTTCATGGTCACAGCTTATGCTCCCGTAGGCTCTTCGGTGGCATCGGATCTAGAGAATTTCTGGGATAATGTTAGGAAAGTTCTGGATTTGGCAGAAGCTAGTGAACGTGTGATAGTGTGCGGAGCCTTGAATGGATGGGTTGGGACCAAGCGTCCAGACTTCGAGGACGTGCTTGGTTCATTTGGTGATAAGAGAGTGAACGATGAAGGCTCATTGCGGGTGTATGTAGGGAGAGAAACCTTATTGTGTCAAACACATTTTTTCAACATAAGGACATCCATATGTGTACATAGAGAAGGAATGAACAGAGAAGTATGATAGATTTAATTCTGCTAGACAGTCGCCTCCGAAGTAAAATTCTGGATACACACTGAGGGGTGCGGGTTGGGATACTTCCGCGTTGGTGCACCCCGGGCAACGTCAGTACACTAGTACTGACGGCTGAATCCCGGCAGGGGAGGTGTCTCCGCGTGTTCCTCTGATTAGCAGAGGGCACAGCGGATAGGCCGGACGTCCGCCGTGGAGGGTCAGCGGGGTCACAGTGACCTCCCCGTCCCTGGAGATGGGGCTTTAAGCCCGAGTGACGACGTGCTCACTGCCTGCAGTGAGGCGAACATCTGCCGTGGAGGGCCAGCGGGGCCATAGTGGCCTCCCCGGCCCTGGGAGACAGAGACGGGGCTTTAGAGGCTGAGGGGCGACAGGCTCACCACTTGCTTTACGAGCGTTGGGCGCGGTCTGATGCAGACCACCATTCGGCCCGACCCGTAATCCTGGAGGACAGGACTAGGGGTCTTCAGACCGCGGGGAAGAAAACCCCTTTAAAAAATTACCCCAATCCAAGCTCTGCCGCCCGGCGAGGGATGAATGGCTGGAAGGTATCCAGTCGCGAGGACGGCACCACCATAGTCGAAGGACTTTAAACTAACAATCACGGCGAAGACTAAAAATACAATGAGTCCCCAGGAAGGTCCCGGGTGTAAAGCACCTGAGGAATCCCTCACAGAGCCGAGTCCCAAAACCGGCTCTGTCAGCTCCGTGTATATGGGGTGAGCAATCAACGCCAGAAGAGCAAAAAAAAAGACGGAGAATTAAAGAGGACCCGCTGCAGAAAGCAGAATCCTGTGGGCAGTCCAAAAATGAGTAGTGGCAGCTCAGCTGCTGAACTAACCACCGGAATAGAGACGGACGGAGAAAGCACTATCGTGGTAGCAGGTACCCATTCCCCGAAACCGTCGGGGTATCAACAGGTTGCAGCTGTACCGGTGGAGAGGCCTCCGCGGCTTCTGAAGCGCTCCATAGTGCGCGAAAGAGGTGCATCGGAGTCGGAGTGCAGCTCTACCGAAATGCCCCCGCCGGGAAGGCAAGCGCCTCGAGGCGGAGGTGGTGGATCTCCGGAAGGAGCTCGCCAGCTTGCGAGCCAATTCAGGGCTTGCCAATGCCGGACCGGGGCCTCTGCCTCAACGGCGGGCACGGATCCTCTGGCCCCAGGACTCCTCACAGAAGAGCAGATGTGCCCAGTAATGGATCGCGTCAACGCGGTTTACGAACCGCGCATCGGCTTCCTGAGCGCCAGGGTACCACCGGAGCCGTGACTCCGACCGCCGCTGGCTGCGGACAGGAAGGAGGATGCGCCACCTTCAGGCCCAACGCTGCTGCCCTGTCAGGGCGGCCGCGTGGTCACCTACTCCGCGGCCGCGACCACGACGCCCAAAGCGATGGGCAAAGCTGCCCCTAAGGTTAAAGCGGCGCAGAAGGATGGGCAGCGCCCCAAGGGCCAGCCCAGAGAGGAGTTTCCTCCTCTTTCGCGTGCTGACAAGCCCTCGCAAGCTCCAGTGACCGTACCCCGGGATTCTTGTGCCCCACGTCTCGCACCTTCCGACCCTGCACCCTTTGATGAGGGATGGCAGAAAGTGGATGGCGGGAAGAAGAAACCCCGGGGCAAGAGGAAGAAGGGGGCCGCGACTGGAGCTGCTACCCGGGCTGCGGAACCTCACCGGCCCTGACGGAGGAGGTGGGTGATGAGGCTGGCCGATTTCGCGATGCGATTACGTAGGTATGTGACTCGGCCATGCCCCGCGTGTGACGCCCTCCTCCGGAGAAAGGGCTCTACTGGTGGTCCCAGGAGCTGGCGGACCTCTTTGCGGCGTGCATTCGTACCTGGACGGGATACCTGCCCAGGTGCTGGCAAGGAGGGAAGCGACTCCGAGCTGTCATCATTGCGGCTGTGACGAGGACACGGCGCAGCACACGCTCGAGTCATGCCCGGCTTGGGCCGAGCAGCGCCGTGAACTCATCGCGGCAATAGGTGGGGACCTCTCGCTGCCGAGCGTCGTTAGAGCGATGCTTGGCAGCGACAGGATTTGGGCCGCGGTCGCTGCGAGGAGACGAAAGTATACAACATTCGTATCGGAGATTATCGTTTCCTTGTGTACGAAGGGCCTACAATACGCGTGCGTATTAAAAACCATAAGTGTATTGAAAGTAACTTTTCAGCCAAGAAACAAATCAAATAGTGTTTGGTAGCTTAGTGTAAAGGCAAGCCCTAGTGTTTGAATCTATCAAGATCCTAGGAATTACACATAGTTCTTAACACCAACAACGGCAAATATTTTAACACAACAAGGTGAGCACATTAGTCATCTTGTACGAACGCAACGTACATTGAAGTGTCAAGTGGTCAACGACCGTCCTCCGCGGCACTTCGCAGCTTCAAGGACACTAATCCTAGATTACTAAATCGGCGTGCGTTCAGCCGAAAATTGAGGGGTACAATTGGCACTTTTTGATGACTATTTGAGTGAGCGTACTCAGCGCGTTAAGGTGGGTGAGTTCATCAGTGATAAGCGTAACATTACTTATGTTACACCTCAGGGAAGCTACTCGCTCCTACTCTATTCCTAATATACGTTAGCGATCTGGGTATGCCCCATACGGCAAACATAGATAATATACATAGCACCGACTCTGTTAAATACTTGAGAGTAATAATCGACAGCACGTTAAGATTTCAGCAGGATATCGATATCCTCACTAATAGGTTACGCAAATTAATGTACGTCTTCAAAATCTTAAGATTAGTGGCAAACGAGAAGGTCATAAAATCAGTATAATTCGCCCTCGCACAATGTTTTGCAATCATCTGCATCACCTCCTGGGGCGGTGCTCCAAAAACTACTTTACTCGACCTGGAGAGAACGCAGAGAGCATCTGTTTGTCTGTTTGTTTGTTCGCGCATCACGCAAAAACTACTGAACGGATATTGATGCAACTATTTTTATTTGATAGCTCTTGATTAGACTTAAAAATTGATATACGCTTTATCCCGCTACTATATCGGGAACTTGAGATATAACCCAAAAACTAGCAAAGGCTAGTTAGGTTTATAAATATAATACATATAAAATTAAATTGTAAATATCTAATAAGCGGTGGGGACCTGGTGTCCTGAAATACAGGCCTAAAGCTTAGTCTAGGCACCAGTCTCCCACAATTTTGTTATGTAATATTCTAAAAGTATGTAACATTAGCCTTTGCCCGCGGATCCGCCGCAGCCAAAAGCTAATTTTTAGGTCATATCTCAGGTTCCGGATATAGTAGCCGGATAAAATGTATAACAGTTGTTAAGTCTAATCGAGAGCTATCAAACAAAATAAGTTGCATTAAAATCCGTTAAGTATTTTTTGCGTGATGCGCGACCAAACAAACAGATAAACAGACAAAAAATCTAAAAAACAACGTTTTGTGTTTAGACACGCCTATATAGCCTAATTCAGTCATTTTTTTCTCAAATACCTATCTTAAAATGTACAGACATAGCTTTGTTACAACTTTATAATAGTATAGATTGTTACAAAATTGTTGTGAGAAAATTAATATATTTTATTATTATTATTACATTTAAAGTTCTTAGAAAGAAAAACCAACACTCACATAAAAAAAATGTCACCACCTACCTCTCATTAATACAATTTGGGGAAGTGCTCAGGTGGAAGGGACGCAGGTTCAAATCCCGGTCGCAGTAAAGCTCTCTTTCTCATCTTTGACAATAATTTGTTCCTTAAAGTAGCTGAGCATGACAAGTGCTAAAAATACAGATAAAATACGTACCATACATAGTTTTGTCCACCATAATTCGGAATCATAAGACGGGCCTCGTGGCGTAGTCGGTAGTGTAACCGACTTCCGTGCACGAGGTCGTGGGTTCGGTTCCCACTCAGGACAATAATTTGTGTGATGAACACAGATATTTGTACTGCGTCTGGGTGTTTTCTATCTATTATATGTATGTATTTCCAAAAAAAAAGTAATATATGTATTATATCCGTAATTTGGTACCCATAGCACAAGCGTTAAGCTTAGTTTGGGACCAGAGGACGTTGTGTGAAAATATCCGTGAATATTTATTTATTATTATTAATAATAACAATTTAGCATTTAGCATAATTAGGAACTAATTACAAGAGCGAGATCAAGAGTAGATCTGACTTCACAAATCACGAGCGATATTCTTTCAATTTTTAAACACATGTGATGAAAACAATATAACCAGTAATAGTTAATGGTTTTATAACGTAGTAGCCTTTGTTCCCGATATCGTAACAGGATAAAATGTATGCCAGTTTTAAGTCTAATCAAGAGCTATCAAGTAAAAAAGTTACATCAAAACACGTTCAGTAATTTTTGCGTGATGCGCGAACAAACAAACAAATAAACAGACTATCAGAAAAAAATCTAAAAAAAATTGTTTTGTGTTCAGACACGCTTCTATAACTTAATTCAGTATTTTGAAATAAAACTACGTTTACGGAATCTATCGCGTTTACTTGATTTTTATACTATCCCGACGTTTCGAATACTTTACAGCATTCATGATCACGGATGGACTTAGATGGTAGATGTCCAAAGCTGATATGTTGTTTTGATGTTAGAAAGTATTAATTCAGTATTTTTTTCTGGAATATCTTAAATGTACAGACACAGTTCTGTTACAGCTTTATAATAGTACTAGTGGACCCAACAGACGTTGTCCTGTCAAAACATTGGCGTTTCGTTTGGATTCGTTAGATAGGTATATCTTTATTTACATTAGAAAAAAATCCTGAAATCCAATCGCGGCGCCATCTACCGGGTCTAAATGTGAATCTAAACCAACCCGGTACTTCCTCAAACATTCACAAATAAATAGAAGAAAAAGTCCTGAAATCCTATTGTGGCGCCACCTACTGGGTCCAAATGTGAATCTAAGCCATACAGGGCGCCACCCAAACGCATACAAAAAAAATCATTCAAATCGGTCCAGCCGTTTAGGACGAGTTCAGTGACATACACACGTACCTTAGCTTGCGTTGAAACACCTCGCCTTAATTAAAAAGCTGTAACAGAGTTGTGTCTATACATTTAAGATATTCTAGAAAAAAATATTGTATCTTAACTATTATAAAGTTGTAATAGAGCGGTGTCTGTATATTCAGGAAAAAATACTATTAGGCTGTATAGGCGTGTCAGAACAAAATACTTTTTTTAGTAATTTGTCTGCTTGTCGGTTTGTTCGTGCAACACGCAAATGCTGAACGGATTTTGATGCAACTTTTTTATTGATAGCTTTTGGTTAGACTTCAAAATTGGTATATATTTTATCCCGTTACTATATCGGGAACCTGAGATATCACCTGAAAACTAGCTTTTGGCTGCGGCGAAGCCGCGGACACAGGCCTCTTCCCTTTTTTTGTTTGTTTAGGCGGTAAAAAATGTTCCTAACCGCACACCTCGTCGCTCAGGGTGAACAAGGTAGTGTGGGGCCCTCAATAACTGAAGAAACCCGCCGTGTGCTGTCCTTCGTTTTTATTGGCAGGCCACCGGAACCATATTACATTCCCTCAGTGGTACTTCCTCTTTCCTGGAATTTGTACTCCTAGTAAGAAGCTATGGTAACTGTTTACCATCAGGTAGGCCGTATGCATTTTTACCACCCTCGCAGTAAATGCCAGGCGCATAAAGCGAATACACTTAACGACACTATTGACGATCTTGCTATTGTGTCCACGTATACAATGGCTATCAATGTGACAGCCGCTCAGATAGATGATGATTACTTACTAACACAAACAACTTAAAAAACCTTATTGTACTTAACAAAATATTATTCACTGTAGGCAGAGATACAATCTTTCAAGAGAACAATAGACATCACCAGTTTATACAAAAATGATTTGTGATAGACGTCTTCGCATCTATCACATATCAACATTCGCGATAGCTAGTCCAATATCAGTAGACGATCTTCCTATTATGTAAACTTATGATAAACGGTTCAAATGTGATTTAATATCAATTCGACGGGCCTCGTGGCGTGGTCGGTAGTGAAACCGACTTCCGTGCACGAGGTCGTGGGTTCGATTCCCACTCAGAACAATTATTTATGTGATGAACACAGATATTTAATTTTGTACTGCGTGTGAGTATTTTCTATCTATTAGGTATATGTATGTATTTACAAAAAATAGTAATATATGTATTATATCCGTAATCTGGTACCTCTAGCACAAGCGTTAAGCTTATTTTGGGACCAGAGGGCGTTGTGTGAAAATGTCCGTGTATATTTATTAATATTATTAATAAAAAAACGTTAACTTAATTAATGAAACATATAGCTTATTTTAATCTGTATTTTTGACAAATTATTTGTGAAAGTGGAAAAAGAGAACTTTACTGCTAGTGAGATTCGAACCCGCGTCCCTTTCTATTCGGGGAAGTGCTCTAGACCTTGATATCATTTTCTGAAGTTCGTCCGTAATAATTTCTTGTTTACTAGTTTAGGAATTAATCCTGTGAACATAAAAGTAAGTATTATAAACACAAAGTGAAAGTTTTTCGCTTTGTGTTTAATGTATAGTGCTAAGCATGTCAAATGCTAAAAATATATATAAAAATATCTAAATATTTAAAGGGTTTGCGTCATTATTAGGTAAAATCTTAATTGTAAAATTAAGTTTACCTGGTCGGTATAATGTATGAAAATACTTCCGACAGATGGCGCAGGCGTCACCCAAAGACGTTAAGTATGATGTGTTATCGAAATTAGCAGTCAGGAGCAATTGTCAGGATGGCTGAATTGGTAAAGCATCTGGACGGTATCCAGAAGATGCAGGTTCGAATCCTGCTCCTGACTGTTATTTTCGATTTCACATTTTTCACTTTGTGTTTAATGTATAGTGCTAAGCATGTCAAATGCTAAAAATATATATAAAAATATCTAAATAACTATTATAAATTACTGCCCCGAATATGTAAATAGGTACTTGTAAAATATAATCACTAAGCACAGAGAAAATGGTAACACCAAAAACTATAGAATACTGACTGGGATAGCCAGATCAATTCCTAGGTTGAAATTACGTAATATGTGTCAACATCCACTAGGCCAGAGTGGTAGACTATCGCATACATCCTTCTGACTCCTTGAGACGTCTTTGACCAAACGTAATAACTTGAGGAAAATATAGTACCATTCATCTTTGAAGTGGTACCAATATCGCCTTTTTACTACTAATTACCACGAGACGTGATAAGTTTAATTCATATCATAGAAACGATCTCGTCCAAGACAATTTAAATTCATAAAATTATGTATATATGCTTCCTGGGTTAAGGGCAGGGAGGTAATAGCTCATTTACAAACCTTAACCTGTAAAAAAAAAACACTCTAAAACTCTTCCTCGTTACCATAGAAGCTTGCTTTTTAGAAACATGACTCTTATATTACATTCCATCTCTCATGAACCTCAACGTAACTCCTAGATCTGGACCAAACATTTATCGTTCTCGAATACAATAATAGCTGGCTATTGATACACCAGCTTCTCAATCTTTCTCTATACACTCTTTCTATATGTCCAAACAACCTTAACAGTCGGTGTTAAAATTACATAAGAAACCAATCCCGTCTCTAAAGACTTTTACGTAACTTGTTGGGTCATAGGTGAAGACAGCGCAAAGCTGACTGGTTTTACAGGAAGTCCTGCAACCTGCACAATTACGACCCTGTTACAAGTGAATAAGGAAGATACTATTGAGCGCATAATTAAAATCATGATTATTTTCTAATTTATATATAAAAAAACAATAATTGCAAATTATTCATTATTTCGGTCCAGTCGCTGCGATGCGACGTCTCTAGTATACGTAACGATTACGGCATTTATTTATTACCCATTACATTGATATCAGAAAATAAAAAAAAATAACGTCAATTGTCACGGGGCTATACAATTCGCCTAGTCTAGAAAACTGACATTATACAAAGTGACGTTTCATACCTCTTTTACCCATAGATATAGTAACGTTACTATAATTATGCTTTTACCCAACCCTACTCTTTCACCCAACATTGCACATCCCTGATTTAGCAAATTCATGTATATCGACGCGTATTTGATATTTTCGTATCGCGTCGCGTCGCGTAGTATTAACGCGTTTGTCACTCATCCGCTGTCCTAGGTGAGCGATGCGACGCGATGCTACGCGTTGCTACGCGATGCGACGTATTGCGGCTAGTGCTTTAACCGCTTTGCGTCGCATTCAAATTAGGCGAGAACGTAGGCCACAAGTACATACAACCTCTATTTAATATTTTCGTGTCGCGTAGTAGCGCCTTTGTCGCTCATCGCATAGGACAATGGGTTAGAATCTTCACTTTAACCCTTTCTGCATATTTCATTAGGAATAATCATTAAGATTACAATGTTTATTATTCATTGTAATGTTTAATATTTATTGTAATATTTAAACATTAAACTGACAAATGCAGCAAAAAAATTTACTGGTCATATTCGAGTTAACCCTTTATTCATATTTGATTACTGGACAATCAAATAAGATTAAGATTAAAATCATAATTATTTTATTTGTATTTTATAATTAAGTAATTATGTGGGCCGTGTAGGTATACCGTGTGGAGCCGGCTTTAGAATTGTCCCACCCCTCTCCACCCATGGAAGTCGTAAGAGCCGACGGAGGTAATACCGGGGGAGTGGACAGCAGCACTCCTTCGAGTATTAACAACATCCACTGCGATCGCCAACCCGTCTGCCAAGCGTAGCGATTACGGCACTATCCCCCATTTTTGGGGAGGTCTATAAAGCATTTGACACAGTTGTACGAAAGGAACTTTGGGGCATTTTGCCAGAGTATGGTATTAATGGTAGACTGCTGCAAGTGGTGCAGTTCAACTACATGGACTGCAGAATTTGTGTGCGGCTGGACGATGGAATGTCGCCCTGGTTTAATGTAAATATCGGCGTTAAACAGGGCTGCGTCTTATCAGCCAGACTGTTTATCATATATCTGGATAAATGTCTACAAAGGATGAATGAAATGTATGAGGGAGTTCAGATGGGCGACTTAGTGGTTAACTCACTGCTATATGCAGACGATGCGGTCCTATTAGCGCAGTCTGCGACTGACCTGCAAACCCTAGTCGACGTAATGACAGAACATTGTAAGAAAAGGGACCTACGTGTGAATGCGAGTAAAACCAAAATTATGGTCTTTGAAAGGGGTGAAGCCAGAACAGTCAGAGTATCGGTTGGCAATAGTTTGCTAGAGCAAGTGGATGAATTTGTATATCTTGGATGTAGATTCAGTCGGGATGGAAGATACACTACTGACATAGAAAGAAGAGTAAATGCGGGAAATAGAGTGAACGGAGCATTTGACATCTTCTCGGCTGCCACCACCTCAGCCAGAAGGCACAGGTCGCAATACACAAAGCAGTGCTTGTCCCAACGTTACTATATGGAAGCGAGAGTAAGGTATGCAAAAAGGAGTATGAGAGTAAAATCAATGCGGTCGAAATGCGATCTCTGCGAAGAATCTGCGGAGTGAGGCAGACTGACCGCATTCATAACGACGACGTAAGAGAGCGAGTAGGTATGAAAGAGATTATTGGTGTAAAGATGCGAAAGGGAATGCTCCGATGTTTCGGTCATGTAAAAAAATAAATTTAAATAATATTATACTTTAATAAACCGATTATTTTGACAATCATTATCAACGCGATTCTAACTATAGCCAAAATCTTTATATTGTGTGTCTACATTTTTGATACATAATATAGAGATTTTTATTAATTAAACTCATCCGACATAATTATATAAAAATAACAATATACATATTAGGAATAGGGATCTACGATATAATTTTACTGTGCAGCTTTATTTGTAGCTAATGGATAACACACGTCGCAGCGAAATCAAAGCTCCACCAGAAAGTATACACACAACCCAAAAAGTATTCTTTAGGTATCTGTCATCTATAGTTGATCACAATCTACTGAAGAAAAGGATATTAAAGGAATTTGTGTGCTTAAAAGGTTTTCTTATCACTTTAAAAACAAAAAACAAATAGCGTGTATGTTTTTAAAGAATTGGGAAATACTTTTATCGTTCAATTATGGAATGTTTACACTTATACTCAATTATTTGTGTGATGAACACAGATATTTGTACTACGTCTGGGTGTTTTCTATCTATTATATGTATGTATTTACTAAAAAAAAATTGTATTATATCCGTAATCTGTTACCCATAGCACAAGCGTTAAGCTTAGTTTGGGAAAATGTCCGTAAATATTTATTATATTTGGTACCGCTCTAGCAAACCAAAAATAGTACATTGTTTACCGAGGGGAGAAAGCGAATAATTAGTGCACGAGGGTGTTGTTTTAAAAGCATCCGAGATCGGGAATAGCACTAGTGCCTTTCCCTCGGTTGTAAACCAACGCCCTAACATAGGTGACCTTGGTTAGGGGCCGATTATCTGTTTTTAACTAAATGGTTGCCAACTGTAGTTGCACCAACCGGACTAACAGCATTATGTCGATATATTCGAACAAAAAGATTTGTCATGGAGCTGAATTTAACAAATTCTGAATGAGAGGAACATCCTTATAGTAAATTTTTTATTAACAGTCGATGTTAAAATTTTGACTCAAAAAAAAATAACTTACAAAATGCATAAAATGTAAAAAATGCCAATATTTTACATTAATAATATCTAAAATAGTTATTTAAGAAAATAATACAAGTATCCAGTAGTACATAAAAATAAGTTACTTTGTTGAAATTATGACCGAATGAATGAGCAAAGAAATAAAATACAAATATGTTTACCATTTTCACACGGTTGGCAACCCTAAACTATGAAAATCGATTTTCTTCCAGCATTGTTATGCTGGAAGAAAAGGCTACCTCCAATTAACGAGTTATCCATTATTTACGACAGACCCTGTATGTATCTTGCGCATACAATTTATACAGATAGAAAATATTTATCCATATATCAATTTGATTCATTTCTTGATTACACACCCGTAAAGAAATATGAGGCCGTGTAGGGCTGGCTTTAGAATTGTCCCACCCCTCTCTACCCACGGGAGTCGTAAGAGCCGACTGAGGGAATATCGGTGGAGTGGGCAGCAGCACTCCCTCGAGTATTAACGACATCCACTGCGATCGCCAACCCGCCTGCCAAGCGTGGCGATTACGGCATTATCCCTCATGACGGGACCGCTCGTTGTGGCGTTCTCTTGGGGAGGCCTATCTCCAGCAGTGGACGTTGAAAGGCTGATGGATGGATGGGATGGATGAAAGAAATATGAGACGAATGATACGAAAATACACAAATATGCCAATTCCCCGTTGAGTTGTTGAATAGACCATCAAGTGAAGGTTTGTTAGATATCAAATCACAAAGCGCGTAATTATGATTCTAACATGAAATCAATAAATTAATTGTGATTATACATAATCGGCTAATAAGACTCGTTTCATACAAAATTGCTCGCAGTCACAGGGAGGCACACCATCCTGCGCATTACAATTTTGTCACAATTTATTAGTCAACTAAATAACAATATCTGTAAGTTCATGCCGTGTGCGGCCCGCTTTTATCTTTTGAGAAGCAGTTGATGAAAGGCTAACTGCCTTTGAAGAATTATTTCGTCATATCTATCTTTTTTTTTCATATTTACGCGAATACATATTTAATTTTCTATGCAAAAATAGGGATTCTATGCAATTCTGAGTCGGGGTGTACTATGTGTGCGTGAAATTGTATGTTTGTTAAGTCCCCCGCGTTATAAGGGTAATTCCTCAGTGCGAAATGCCTGAAACAAAGTATTTACTTCATTAATACTTGACCAAAAGCTGTTGTATCTAGAGCGGATTCTGTTTCGTAACATTTCATTGTATTCCTGTAATTTTCAGTGGATTTCAAACACACCCCATGAACTTCCTCCTAAAAAACTCTGTCAAGAAGCATAATCTGTGTGTTGCCAACTTAAGGCAGAACAGGATGTGAAGTAGGAAGTGGATGTGAAGGGATTTGGGGAAAACTCGTCCAAGAAATCATAAGAGTGTGATTCGGTTATACCATCAAAACAAAATAGCTATTAAAACTTTAACTGGGTATCAAAATCTCAACAGATACTAGCGAACTAGGTAGGAGATATTCTAGGCAATAGGCTCACAGCTTTACAATCTATCCGAGGCACGGGGGTGAAACACTGCTAACTTCTTAACTCCGACCTGTCACAGGCCATTTATTTACATACAAACTCAATAACTGTTTGCTGACCCGACTTTACATTCGAACCCGAGACCTCATAATCTCCAGTCACACACACTACCGCTAGACCACCAAGGTAGTCATACATTGCTTACACTCTATAATAGAATCTACTTGCGACTTAAATTGGTTCGCTAGACTTCAGCATATAAATACGTTATTTCTACGGCACTTTAATAATAACTAGTGGTAGACCCTTACTTATCCCAGCACGAATGGGTCGGTTCGATCGGGGAAGTACCACCCTCTCACATAAGATCAGCGTGTAACAACGGTAGTTACTAGTACTGTTGTGTTTCGTATCGTGAGTGAGAACGCTGGAGAACCAAACCCAGAATGGTTCTCATTTTTCACATCGACTGGCGTTCCTCACGAGTTTTCCAACTTTTAATTCGCCTTTAAAGCCACCCGAGGAAGAGTTATTTACACGTCCTTCCATTATTCTCTCCTTATTATCCTACCTATCCTCTCTTTATTGTTATTCCTATCTATTTCCTCGGAGGTGGTGTCGCGTGAGTGATGTCACTGGGGTTACTGGCGTCTACAGGCGGCGGTAACCGCTTACTTACTGGTGGGTCATACTTGTGCCACCCATATAGAAGATAAAACATATTTTCAGAATAAATAGTAGCTTATATTAATTTCTGGACGCTAGACTATTTTATATATGTAAAGTTTCATGATAATTGGTTCGGAAGTTACAGCGTGTAAGCGTAAAAAACAAACAGACACATTTATATTATTAGTAATGCGATCTATCCGTGTAAAAGCAACCAATAAGTTGAGCAAGCCGCTCCCCAATGTCAAGATTAATCATTACGCTTGAGAGGAGCTGAAATAAGGTCATCTATTTTGTACTACGCTCAGAGATGCTTCTTGAATGTTCCAAGCGTAGGAGTCAGTGGTACCTGTTATTTACGATGACTGATGTGGAAAAAGTAAAGTAAGAATAAGGGTGGTAAAAAGTGGGTAGTGGAAGACCATTTTAGGACAAGTGGGAATTCGTAGTCTCTGCCTTGTAAACGTGATTCTATAATTTTAAAGACATATACACACACACATATTTATTTGACAATGACCTTAGTACTTAGATTTTATAATTTAAAAGAATTTTCAACATATAAATAAGAAGTACACTAAAATTAAATCTTATATAAAGCTAAAGATTTATTAAACACAAAGTGAAAAATTGCTGAATTGGCAAAGCATCTGGACGGTATCCAGGAGATGCAGGTTCGAATCATGCTCGTGGCTGTTATTTTCGATTTCACATTTTTCACTTTGTGTTTAATGTATGTTGCTAATCATGTGAAATGTTAAAAATATATATAAAAATATCTAAATAGCTAAAAATTTGTCCCGTGACCGCGGCTGCTGCAACGCCGATGAGACGTCGGGCTAAAGGTAGTTAAAATTTTACCTAAATTATACTCGAAAAAAGACCCGCCGTAACATAATTATACTTAGAATATGTGCACAATTCGCGATTATACTATTATAAAGCTGTAATTAGAGCTATGTCTGCACATATAAAATATTTGAAAACAATACTGTATTAGCAATATGCCTGAATTTTTATTTTTTATTAGTCTGTTTTTTTTTGTTAATCATCATAAAACTACTGACCGTTTTGTTGTTTGATAGCTCTTGATTAGACATGAACTGGTGTACGTCTCATCCCGCTACTCCATAGGGAACCTGAGATATAACCTAAAAAGTTAGGGTAGTTAATAGATATATACTTGACATGAGTGCTGGCCTTAAATATAATGTTATTATTATACTTAAAAAATAAACAAAAATCTTAATTAACAATTAATTTTAAGGATGAATATAATTATTTTATATAGGTAATTAAAGATAATTTAAAAATATATACCGCTTTGTGTTTGCACACCATTATAATGTAATACATTAATACTACGAGTACTATATAAATGAATAAATAATTATGTACGTATGTACTGTGATCAGACGAACATTTCTGGAAATTAAGTACTAAGTATAAAGATAACATCAATAGCAGCGTTTTGTTAAAAAACAGAAACAATAGTGTGCTGTAATGTGAGATCGTATAATGGCGAGCTATGAACTGGTGACCTCTATGCTAATTATGAGGAAGTGTTGCTTAAATGTAAAACCTTAAGGCGGGAAAAAATGTTCCTAGCCCGTCGTTTGGGGCAATGAACAGGGTAGTTAGGGCCCCTCACCCACTAAAGAAACCCGCCGTGTGCCGTCTCTCCGCCTTTATTGACGGGCCATCGGAACCATAATTATTACATTCCTTCAGTGGTTTGCTTAAATAGAAACAAAAAAAAGACTTATTGATCACTTCACAATTACACTTAAATGATATAAATAAGTAGGAAAGATATTACATTACTATTTTGTATCAGTATACATTAGTGGGTAATTTAACAATTTGTTTATTTGCTCGCACCGTCGAACACAATAATGCAAGCTTTTGTAATACGTCAACTACATAAACTTTGAACTACTTGTGTTTAACATTGTTGTTGCTTAATGTTTAAATGTTATACTTATAGCTATTTATAGTGTACCACATCATGATTGCACTACAATCTGAACTAGGTCTAGCCTGTATTTCAGATACTAGAACTTCAGTATAGACTATGACACTATCTTATAAACATGTACCACTTGTAAATATTATTTTTAGTGTGGAAATATTGAATGAGTATTAGTACCTATGCAGTTGTGTTATATATTCCTATGTTATATATGTATAGTATTTTATTTATGTCTGTTATATTAACGTATCCAGCTCATAAAAATTTAGAAAAGAAGTACATAAAATATTATCTTGTAGATTGAATATTTAAATTATATATGTAATAGATAAAAATATGTTTCTTTAAATTTTGTATGAATATTATTTTATAATTAAATACGTACGAGTATGCTTATGCTATTTTATTATTAAGAATAAACTCTCTATTTCGTCATAAGATTTTAATTTTAGCCAGTTTATTAATTTAGTTTTGCAGTCTTTTTTATTAAGGTGGTGTAAATTAAGTAGGTAATTTTATTATATAAAAAAGGGCTGAGAAAACAATGAAATTTACGGGCAAAAGCAGTTCTGTAAGAAGATCTACGGCATAAGTTATCGTTACGTCTCGTTAATGGTCGTTTAGAATCATAAAAAAGATTCGAATGTTGGGATAAAATTATATCGGAAATGAATAGTTTCCTCACAGTCATCACATCGCAGACCTTGTATAGTTAGCTAGTGGGGAATCTAAAGGGCTTGAAAGTCATACTGTAAATGTAAAACCTAGACATAATTATACTCTATACAAATAAATAAAATTGAAGTGCCTGTTTGTAATGTCTAAATAACAACTTTTTACTACATGAAAACGAGAGTATATCCGCTGCCTGTTACAAATTACCAATTTTTAAAGTCTTTGTCTGCCTGTCTGTCTGTTTGTTCCAGCTAATTTCAGGAATGGATGGACCGATTTGGACGGGACTTTCACTATCAAATAGTTGTTATAACTACTAACTAACTTTGTTCCACGTAAAAAAACTCACAAAATTGTGAATTAAAACACTCCGGAATGGTTGGACCTATTTGGACGGGACTTTCACTAGCAGATAGCTGTTATTACAAGGAGTAATTAAAATACTTAGAGTTCCGCCCAAAAAAGAACATGAAATTGTGAATAAATAGGAATCTATTTAAACAGATAAGTATATACGTCGAGTACACATCCACAACTAAACTCCTGAACTCGACTAACTAAACTCCTGACTCTCGACCAAATCAGCCCAGCCGGGACCGATTTGGTCGAGAGTCACGGGACGGGGTTCACAGAACGGGGATCACAATTTTCATTTTGGAAAAATAATTACGGTTCTGCACTAAAAAAGAAAATAACTAAAATCTACGACGAAGTTGCGGGTAGCAGCTTGTATATATATATAAAATCTAGTAGTTTTAAGGTTATATCTTAGGATTCTGTTATAGTAGTAGCAGGATAAAATTCATACTTACTAGTTTTTAAGTTTAATCAAGAGCTATCATACCAAAAAATTTACATCAAAATCCGTTCAGTATTTCTTTTGTATGATGCTAACTAATAAACATACAAACAGTCAAACAAACAAAAAATCTAAAAAAAATATTTGTTATCAGGGGCGCCTAATACATTCATTTTTCCTCGAATATCTTAAATGTCGAGAGACATAACTCTGTTACAGTTTTATAATAGTAGAGATAAATATTTATATATACGAAAATTAATTCTATTTTATCCCTTATAATTTATAGATTAGTTTTCTGGTTAGTTTTCAGCTATATTTCAGACTAGCTACTACCCGCGACATCATCCGCGTGGAATTAAGTTTATTTTTTTGTGCGGATCCCTAATTATTTTTTCTAAAATAAAAGTAGACCAAGTAACTCCTTATAAAATTAGCTATCCCTACAGACTCTAAATGAATTTAGTAAAAATTTGTTATTTAGAAATTACAAACAGACACAATTTAACTTTACTGTATAGATTCGTAAGATAGTAACGATATAAAAATTCAAATTAGTACGCATAGATATGGTACGACAATATATTTTTTTTATTAATGGGATGGCAAATCTTTTTAAAATCTGTATTTAGTACGAAAAATGAATATTGAATTGGCAAAGCAAAGCATGTAGTAGTGTTGTATGAAAATACTTCCGACAGATGGTGCAGGCGTCACCCAAAGACATTAAGTATGAATGTGTTATCGAAATTAGCAGTCAGGAGCAAGGGTCACGATGGCTGAATTGGCAAAGCATCTGGACGGTATCCAGGAGATGCAGGTTCGAATCCTGCTCGTGACTGTTATTTTCGATTTCACATTTTTCACTTTGTGTTTGGTGTATGTTGCTGAGTATGTCAAATGCTAAAAATATATATAAAAATATCTAAATATTTATAGTTTGCGTCATTATTAGGTAAAATCTTAATTGTAAAATTAAGTTTACCTGGTCGGTATAATGTATGAAAATACTTCCGACAGATGGTGCAGGCGTCACCCAAAGACGTTAAGTATGAATGTGTTATCGAAATTAGCAGTCAGGAGCAAGGGTCACGATGGCTGAATTGGCAAAGCATCTGGACGGTATCCAGGAGATGCAGGTTCGAATCCTGCTCGTGACTGTTATTTTCGATTCCACATTTTTCACTTTGTGTTTGGTGTATGTTGCTGAGCATGTCAAATGCTAAAAATATATATAAAAATATCTAAATATGTTATAGTAAATTATGTAAGAGCCGACTGAGGGAATAGCGGGGGAGTGAGCAGCAGCACTCCCTCGAGTACAACATCCACTGCGATCGCCAACCCTCCTGCCAAGCGTGGCGATTACGGCATTATCCCCCATAACGAGCACACAGTTCTCTTGTGGAGGCCTATGTCCAGCAGTGGACGTCGAAGGGCTGATGGATGGATGGATGGATTATGGTGCTTTGGTTGTTTCACTGTGGGTATAAGGGTTTTTAATAAAACTGCGGTATTGTTTAATAATACCTCGTTTATTTACTGAGACTTAAAACAAGTTATAAAAAAGACATGTACTTACAGTATTGATCAACCCGGCCATCAAACATTCAATCCTAGACTTACATAGTGCCTCAGTAATATTTTCTCTTTTATAGAAATAACTTGTAAATATAATACTTCTTCCTTTTAGTTCTAATATATTTAATATAAGGAATTTTGAATTTAGCTATAGAGTAAATTTTTATTTTATAAATTGCAGTTTTATTTATTAACTGACTTACCATTGAAAATATTTAACAATTTTTATACAGTATTGTATTGTAGTAACATAAAACAGAATTAAAGGTTTATCAAAAAAAGAAAATATAACAAAAAAGATAATATATCATTATTTAAGACACGTCCATTTTACAAAATTTAGCCTCTGTTACTGATAAGCTATGTATGTAAACATGCTTACATAATACATTACTTAGATTAGCAAAATCACTTTGGATTTCTATCGTCCTAAAATTAAAAAGGAATTACTACAAGAGTAGCTCGGCCGTGGGACCCGAACACATTGTCTTCTCAACAAACAATGACCTTAGAAACGGAAGTCTGTTGCGCTAAATGTATGAAACAGTTACGTTAGACCACTTCCTGAGGCGCACACAAAGCCAATCGCATTTCGCATCGCATTAAGGAATAAAGAATAAATTGAACACTCGCACTTGGAAAAGGATTTAACTTCGCGTACGCCCAATACTTAATATTAAACATTTATGTACAAAATTGGTATTGACGGTAACAAATAGTTCACAATTGACTAAAATATATTTACAGGGCAGTTATTTACCTATCTTCAGTCCCATCCATGGTGTTCGTGATGTATTGGCACCCACACTTTCTGCCATACGGGTTTCCATACCTTTTTCCATGCTGGCACTTCAATGGACTTCCATACAGGTACCTGAATTTGCTTCCATTTTTCTACCCAGATCTTTTTCTGAACAGGCACCCAAATTTCCTTTTTGATTGTCTTCCAGATTTGAACTTTCTCTTCCACCCATTCCTGTTTCTTCTCTGTTACCCAGGCTTGTTTTTTCTCGGTTTTCCAGATCTGTTTCCACTCTTCCTTCCATTCCAATTTCTTCTCCGTTACCCAAATTTGTTTGTGTTCTGTTTTCCAAATCTTTTTCCACACTGGTTTCCAAATCATCTTCTTTCTCCACAGGTCATGGCTTGTGTATTCCCAGCCATGATCGTCTTTACCTAGGAATTTTTCTCCTGGAACGCCTTCTTTCACCCACGCGGGAATGTAGCTTTGTTTCCATTCAGGTACCTTTATTTCTTTGGTGTGAGGGACTTGGATTTCCTTCCAAACTGGTTTCCATACTTTTTTCCAGTCAGGAACTTGAACTTCTTTCCAGATCGGCACCTGCACTTCTTTCCAGATAGGTTTCTGTACAATTTTCCAGTCTGGTACTTGTTCTTCTTTCCACTGCTGAACTTTCTCTGTCTTCCATGCTGGTACTTTTTCCTTTTTCCATTCAGTTTTCCAAACGAGTTTCTTTTCTGTTTTCCAGATTTGTTTCCACTCTTCCTTCCAGACGAGTTTCTTCTTCCACACTCCCTCTGGTGGTGGGGAATGCCAACCTCCAGGAGAGCGTTTTTCACGAGATAACTCTGTGTCTTTTGCCGTCTCCTGTACAGGCACGGCCAGTGATGCGGCGCATGCGAGCACCAACAATAGCTAAAACAAAAACATTTTTATTTTAATAAGGAAACGGACGGAAAGTTATAACTCGCTTTCTCAGATTAAAATACGCTAAACGATTTTTGTAAATTGAAGGAATTGTGATAATAACCACATTTGCTTGGCCCACTAGTAATTACAACAATTATTTTTATATTTAATTCAACAAAAATATTTTAATCACTCAAGTTTCTATAGATCGTAGCAACATTTAACACAGTGTAAAGAAAATATACGAATAACTACAATATAACAAATACGTAATGTATTGAATTACGCATATGTGGATAAAACATAGTTTATGTGGTTACACAAATTACGAGATTTTAAGATTTTGTTACCAATATAACTATACGCTGTTATTATATGTTCTATAGGAAAAAAAAATGTTTATGTAACTTATATAAATCTCGGCGATAAAATGATTATTAAAAAACTGTAACAGAGACAGTTCTGTTAAATAAAGATTATTGAGACAAAATACTTTATCAGGCCGTTTAAGCATGAAATTTAAACATTTGTCTATTTGTTAATTCACGTATCTCGCAAAAACTACTTAATTGATTTTAATGAAACTATTGTTGATTTTATTTACTCTTGATTGGATTTAAAAACTGATCTATATTTTATCTCGTTGCTATATCAGAACTCTGATATAACAATTGAACCAGATTTTACCCGTACCAGAGGGCAGGTAATGGTTAAGTACTATAATTTATAAAAATGTTCCTCCTTCAAATTTACTAGTATTATATTACACAGTGACCTGCATAGGGTAATTAATGTAAAACGGCAATTATTTACGAAAGTATTATGTTTACAAATTACGGTACAAAAATATATTGAGCGTTATTAATCATTACTCGTATCTTGTTCACGCATCTCAGCTATAAATAGAAACTTTTACACATTCAATTCACACGCGGCGATGCACTTAATATAAGACAAACCTTTTTTGAATACAAAAAATTACAATTTGGCAAATAGATTTTGTAATTAATTTGATAGATTATATATGGAAATTCATTCTATGAATCGTATTGATTACTTTGAAACTCTCAGCTTACTTTAAACACTGAGCGCATGTAAAAATTATACGCGATTATGCGAGCATATTTGATTTACAATTGTGCAATCTATACTATTATTCGATTGGAGTTTTAATTATTTTTGTTTTTTTTCTTACATAATCACATTTTTTGCGAATTAAATAAGACGTACAGTCAGTATTATCTAAGCCTAGTAATACGGTATTTGGGCCACTTATTTTTTCAATCGCAAAACATTAATCACAAAAAAATTTCGTAAACATAAATGTTTATTTTAATTTATTACGTTAATTTCACTATTATTTTCACGTTGTATACTCAAAATTTTATTTTATTATGATACTTTTTAAAATTATCTTAATAACATTATTTTATTATTTATTTTCGCGGTTTATTTTAAACTTCACTTAAAAGGCACTTGGTATAAATAGACACTGCATTCAACACCCACCGTTGCAGTCAGCGTCCTCATTTTGATATGTTGTCCGCCGAGACTGTTTTCGGTGAGCCTTCGCAGGTTTATATTAACATGCCCCTCTCTCTCCGCTGGGTCAAATGGGGAGGATTTGTTTTCTAATAGCGCCACAGCATCGTAACAAGAAGATTTATTTTTGACCTCAGTTAAACTATGTTTGGCTCTGCGACTTTATGCTTTGGCGTGTTTTTATTTTGATGTATATTTAATATTGTGTTGTGCTTTTGTGTTAACTTTGTACTGGTACTTATGAAGTATAGATTAAATCTATGATATTTTATTATCTGAAATGCGAGTTTTCTTTGTTATTAGTATTATGTTTGTTTGAGGGATATTGCGATTACATTAAGAACTAGAAAAATAATTAACTAAATAAATTGTTAATTAATATATCCAGGCTTGCAATATCTCAAATGTTATTTGTCACGAATGAGTATGTTTATCCACGTATAAAATATTTTCTATAATTTTTGATACAAACAGCACAAATCTGTTCGTTTTGGGGAAGACCTATATCCGCCAGAGGGCTATGAAGGGCTGATGGATGAATAGATAATTACAAGGATGAGGAATCAAACTACATTTATACTTTTTAATTAGTATAGTTGCTATGGAAGTCTAGACATGTTTCCAAACTATTATTAAACTGTAACGGAGCTGTGTCTGTACATTTAAGATATTTGAGAAAAACTGACATTGGCGTGCCTAAACACAAAACATTTTTTTTTTTAGATTATTTATCTGTTTGACATTTTGATCTGTTTTTTCGTTCGCATATCACGCAAAACCTAATCAATTTTGTTACAACTTTTTTATTTGATAGTTCTTCGATTAGACTTAACAACTGGTATACATTTTATCCCGCTACTCGGCAACATGAGATATAACCCAAAAACTAGCTTTTGGCTGCGGCAGAGCCGCGGGCAAAGGCTAGTATGGAATAAAATTAAAACCTTTGTAACGATCTAATCGTTCCATATATTTTATTAAAGCCATTTTAAAAGTACGCTTAGGTCCTAGGACCCGTACAGAATCTGTAGGCCATAGTCAAGAGTGTACTTTAGAGAAGTTTCAAAAAAAAAACATAGCATCACGCCTGTATTCCCCGAAGGTATGAGAAGTGAAAGAGAAAGAGAAGTGTCCTTATATATAACATAAAATATCTAACTAAAACAGTAGTAGTCCAATTTGACACATCGTTTCAAATTAATATCAAGCAATACCTATAATGATAATAAAGGCGTCACGCGCAGCTGAACTGGTTTTACTTCAGACCTTCCGTGTGGTGACGGACTAAGAATACAAGTGTCACCACCCAATTCTTTCCCATGGGTGTCGTATGAGGCGACTAAGGGAAGTAAGCAATTGTCATCCATTGCATGCCTGGTGGTAGGGCTGGGTACCAAGTGGGAGTACTTACTTGATGTCGGGCCCGAGCGGGTTGGTACCACCATCTCCCGTGTGACTGGCCATGAAGCACATCGTTGCGTTTTGGCTGTAGCGGGAGGTAGCCGTTTATATTTCATTTCATATCTATGAAATGAATTGGTGAGCAGTGTCTTGACAATACTCTCGGTATAGTCGAGTCCATGGGCGACGGTTACCATTTACCATCAGAGGGACCGTGGCTCGTCTGCCACAACATGCAATAAAATAAAAAACAAAAAAAATACTATTTTAGGGCTTCGCCAAATAGGTATTTAATTTTTCGAAATGGTTACCGTCCACTTTAATTTTTGAGAACCACTGCTTTAGTATATATTGAGCGTATTGTTCAGTGCTCATTTTTATAATTATACCACAATATTATAGGTCATTATTTCCCCATTTTTATTCAAACTGTCTCGGTGGTGCAGCGGTAGTGTGTGCGGCTGCTGATCATGAGATCTCGGGTTCGATCCCCGAGTCAAGCAATGTTATTGAGCGTTTTCCAAAAAAAATAATTTTTAAGTAGCAGCCCGGAGTTTGGAAATGTGTCCGGTAGCCGGCAATAGGCTCGCCCCCTATAACTTGGGACCAAAACATAGCTGGCGAACCGTGAGTGTGTAAAATACACCTTCGGGGATACAGGGGTCATGCTATGATATATGTTTTCCCCATTGCACTTATCCATCCATCAGCCTTTTAAAGTCTACTGCTGGACATAAGCCTCCCTAAGAATGGGGGATAGTGCCGTAATCGCCACGCTTGGCAGGCGGGTTGGCGATTGCAATGGATGATGTTAATACGCGAAGGAGTGCTGCTGCCCACTCCCTCGGTATTCCCTCAGTTGGCTTTTACGGCTCCCATTACAATTCTAAAGCCAGCCCCACACGACGAACATTGCACTTACTCGTATACTATTTCTTTACTATTATAAAGCTGTAACAGAGCTGTCTGTACATTAAGATATTTGAGAAAAAAATACTGTAATAGGCTATATAGGCATGTCTAAGCCAAAACAATACTTTTAAGAATTTTTGTCTGTTTGTTTGTTCGCACATCACGCAAAAACTACTAAACAGATTTTGATGCAACTTAAGATTAGACTTAACCACTGGTATACATTTTATCGCGTTACTGTATCGGGAACCTGGCTAAAAACTAGCTTTTGGCTGCGGCGGAGCCGCGAGCAAAGGCTAGTTATATGTTTTAAAATTCATGCCCAAAAGTGCTATTACTCGTAATATTTATATAGGTGTATTCAATAAAACTAGACTTCAGAAATTTCAATACAATGTTTGTAACCCTTCAGGGTGTTCTAAGTGCAAGTAATGTAACCCACTGCCAGTACTCGACTAGTACAAGTGGAGAGACGGCAGACATACTGTTTATTCAGTTGGTGAAGGCTCCATCGACCGGTGACCGGTTAGAGGACCTCTTCCTGGATGATTTTAAATATCAAATTTAAGAGAAACGGTACATTTATAAACCGTGGGTCAATATAATACGTTCTAACATTTACGCGAATTTTACACATTTTTAAATAAAACTACGTTTACGGAATCTATTGGGTTTACTTGATTTTTATACTATTCCGACGTTTCCAATACCTTACAGCATTCATGATCACGGGTGGACTTAGATGGTGATATCAGCTTTAGAAATCTACCATCTAAGTCCACCCGTGATCATGAATGTACAGACACAGCTCTGTTACCTACACTCTGTTACCTACACTGTTATAATAGTATAGATAGATAGTATATTGTATAATAGTTTAGATAGATAGTATATTGTATAATAGTATAGATAGATAGTATATTGTATAATAGTATAGATAGATAGTATATTGTATAATAGTATAGATAGATAGTATATTGTATAATAGTTTAGATAGATAGTATATTGTATAATAGTTTAGATAGATAGTATATTGTATAATAGTATAGATAGATAGTATATTGTATAATAGTATAGATAGATAGTATATTGTATAATAGTATAGATAGATAGTATATTGTATAATAGTTTAGATAGATAGTATATTGTATAATTTCAAGGATGCTTATTGTTTGTTGATTACGGATTCACTGGCTATTTCCGCCGTTTTAACTAAGTTTTTTAACTGCAGCGCCCCAGTTTATCATAGCGCGATAAGTTAAAGCTTATATTATAACTATTTCTGGAGGTAGTTCTCTACTAACAAAGGTAAACAAGTATCATCTTTTGTTGTAGATAATACTTATTTATCCTTAAATATCATAAATCATAGTCTCTGGGAGCATTTGTCTGTTTCTTCGCTAGCTTCTTTTAAACAAAACGACAGATGTTGATACGGTTTTATTTAATCAAATTAATCCTCCCTGGCACAAAAGTAATCTCTACATAAAAACAGTAATTCTACAGGGATCCCTCATTTTCTTGGAGAAGTACCCAGTCTATGTCCTTCGCTGTATTCTCCAATATATGCATAGTAAATTTCATGATAATTGGTTAAGTAGTTACGTCATCGTAACAAACAAACAAACTCACTTTTACCTTTATAGTATGATATTAGTATGAAATCTTTCCTAATATGCCGATTCGATAAAAATCCAGTTAAATGTGAGAGATTAGGTGCAGCTTCAATCACTCAACAAGCTTTATGAGTTACAAGGGTGATAAAATTGATAATTTTCCTATTGAAATATTCCATCTCAGGAATCAAACCAGAGAATTTACACTTTACTATAAACGCAACAAAACATTACGCGGTCTTTGAAACCAGAGTTTAATATAGTCATTATTTTGTCCATTCTGGTCGCACACATCCGCATTAACATGAGATAAGCACTTACAAGTAACATGCAAGTATATCTTATTACATAAGCACTCTTATTATGAGCATAGGCCTTTTCCATAATAGCGTGTAACTCACTTTCTATACTAAGCACTGTTCAGCTTATTAATGTCAAAGCCTACTTGGAAAATACGAAACGATATTAGCACTGATGAGGAGTAAATTTGACTGTAGGAATAGGCGAGATATAGAAACAATCTAACAGAAAATTTGTGTGTGTAAAGTATGGTGTAAAGTGTTTGAGTGAAGTGTATTTTATTGCTAACAGCAGCAGATAAGCTCCTGCATACCGGATGGTATATGGTAACTGCCATTCATGGATATAGCATCTCCATATTAGCTAAGCAACTGCCTAATATATAAGGATTAAGATAGCATTTTCTATCTTTCCTTACAACAAAATCACTTCGCAGTAATAGTAGCCTAGCGGTAAAACCAAGGACTGCAATCGAGTTCAATCCCAAGGCCAAGATTCAGACCTCGTACGGGACACACCTCTGACTTTTCCAGATTTTTCTAAAATAAGTGTTTTTTTTTTGGTATGAAAAAATATCATTTGAGGAGCTTCATGGCAGTGCGTGGCCCTTTCGGATCTGTCAAAATCTGAGAACTTCATTTTGTACTAGTTCAAACTGACCTGGGACTAAACTATTTCCTTAAAAAAATTACTCAAATTATCAAAGTTTTAAACTTTATGTACTTATTATTCATTCTTAAGGCTTCTCTGAAGTCGCATTGATGGGTATGAACTTTGCCACAATAGCATGGTAATTGCTTTTGTATACTACGCTGATGAGACAGGGTGAGTATCGTAACCCTATGATTACGATCCGCCGAAGCCACAAGTGGACGGGCTGGTAATGATCTACCACCTGCAATAGAGCCTATCGCGAAGCTGTGACCTCCCAAGTTCACGAACACATCACAAAAAAAACACAAATTGTTATCAAATCTTTGGTCGTCCTTATTTATTATGTCAATCGATTGAAGTCGTAGTAATAAATATGTGTCATCCACTTTTTTATAATGTTTTTTATTTATTATACACTAGCCTCTGCTCGCTGAAGTTCATCTATCCATCCATCAGCCTTTAAACGTCCACTGCTGGACATAGGCCTCCCCAAGAGAACGCCACACCGAGCGGTCCCGTCATGGGGGAAAATGCCGTAATCGCCACGCTTGGTAGGCGGGTTGGTGATCGCAGTGGATGTTGTTAATACTCGAGGGAGTGCTGCTGCCCACTCCCCCGGTATTCCCTCAGTCGGCTCTTACGACTCCCGTGGATAGAGGAGAGGTGGGACAATTCTAAAGCCGGCCCCACACGGCCTATTGCTGCACCGTTGAAGTTAGTTGAGTGGATTTAAAAATTTTGCCCATAGAGTAGTTTAAACATATCCTACAGGAACTTCTAATCGGGATAGTAATATTCTTTATGTTTATCCAGGGCATATTTTTTTTTAATACCAAATACCATACAAATTCGTTTTAATATTTGGGTCATTCGCTAAATTGGGTAAAAATTGGTAACTATAATTTTTGTTTTGATATCTATACTACTTCTATACTATAATAAGGCTGTAACTGCCTCAGTGGTGTAGCGGTAGTGTATGCGACTGCTAAACATGAGGTCTCGGGTTCGATCCCCGGGTCGGGCAAAATGTTATTGAGCTTTTTCCTAAAAGAAAAATTCTCAGTAGCAGTTTGGAAATGTGCCCGGTAGACGTCAATAGGATCGCCCCCTATTACGAGGGACTTAAACATAGCTGGCGAGTCGTGGGTGTGTAATACACTTCTGCCTACCCCTTCGGGGAATACAGGCGTGATGCTATGTTTTGTAACCGAGCTGTGTTCATTGAGAAAAATGGCTGTATTAGGCTATATAGGCGTTATTTGGTAGATCTTGATGAGACTTAAAAACTGGTATACATTTTATCTCGCTACTATATCGGTAACATGAGATATAACCTAAAAATAGCTTTTGGCTGAGGCGGAGCCGAAATGAAAACAAAGTGCGAAAATGTGAAATCAAAAATAATAGCCACAAGCAGAATTTGAACCTGCATATCCTCGAAAACCACTTTCTCGTGCTTTGCTAATTCAGTCACCGTGCCATCCGCTCGGAACTGCTAATTTCGATACCACATTCCATCTTGGTTAGACGGGCCGTTCTCGGCAACTTCACGACTGAACACGTGTTTTGCGTGTATATTCCATATTTTTGGTGCAATAATATATATATTTTTTTAAATAAATATTCACAGACATTTCACACAACATCCTCTGGTCCCAAACTAAGCTTAACGCTTGTGCTATGGGTACCAGATTACGGATATAATACATATATAACTTTTTTTATAAATAGATTAAGTATCTATAATAGATAGAAAACACCCAGACGCAGTTCAAATATCTGTGCTCATCACACAAAAAATAATTGTCCTGTGTGGGAATCGAACCCATGACCTCGTGCACGGAAGTCGGTTACGCTACCGACTACACCACGAGGCCCGTCAAATTGTGACGAATAAAACGAAAGTTACATGGTAAAGAGTTTTTAACAGCGTCTTAATTACTGATATCTTTGGCATTTTAAAGCTGTTCATTAAACATTAAATTTAATTAAAACCTGTCCTCCGTTTACACAAGAAATAAATTTAATTGTATCTGGTTCAGTGTATTAAAACAAGATATAAATGTGCTTTTACATAACATAAGTACATAAATACATTAAGTTCGTGTTTCTCCACATTATGTCAAAATCGAGCAAAAGGGCTGTCGATATTTTAATAGCAGGTCACCGTTGGCTTAGCTAGGCGGTACCCGCCGCATTATTTTACAATTCCTGATATTACTAAGACTACCGAAATGTTTAATTTTTTGATCTGTATTTTAGCATTGACATGCTCAGCTTAAAGAACAAATTATTTGTGAATGTGGAAAAAGAAAACTTTACTGTGAGCGAGATAATGCATGTAAATACATCCGATAGCTGGCGTGGGTCGTAAAGACATGTCATGTGGATATTGGAAATGGCCGTCGGTCAATGCGATAACTTAGCAGTCTAGAGCACTTCTCCGGTTTCGAAGGGACGGAGGTTTACATCCCGCTTGCAGTAAAGTTCTCTTTTTCCACATTCACAAATAATTTGTTCTTTAAAGGGTAATTTTCTATTAAATGTTATAATCAATAACATAAGAACATATTATGAATACAAGTGTGTCACCACCCCATCCTTTCCCACGGGTATCGTATACGAGATTCGGCTTTAGAGTTAAAAAAAAAACTATTTAATTACACACACTAATATTTATTGAATTACACTTAAAATTACTTTTACAAGATATAGAAGATATAGTAACTAATATAACATAGAGAAATAGTAGGATTCGCGAGTAAATTAGTAGCTACGTAACGCGAGTATCGAGATTGAAGTCTGACTAACTGCCCTCTGGGATGGGCTCCTTATATATTATAATATACTGCTAACACATCAGGGGGTTTGTGATGGTCAGCCTGTCTACTAACAAGGGGTGTATATAACGGTACGAAGCGACTAAGGGAAGTAGGCAATTATCACCCGTTGCATTACTGGTTGTAGGGCTGGGTACCAAGTGCGAGTACTCACTTGCTATCGGGCCCGGGTTGGTACCACCATCTCCCGTATGACCAGCCATGAAGCACATCAGTATGTGTTGGTTGTAGCAGGAGATAGGCGTTAATTCTTTCATTTCATATCTGTGAAATAAAATGGTGAGCAGCGGCTTGACAATACTCTCGGTATAGTTGAGTACATAAGCGACGGTTACCATTTTATATCAGGCTCATCTGCCACCATGTGCAATAAAAAATACCCCCTTTTTAACAAACCACTTACCTACCCTTACCCTACTTACCCTTTTTAACCCAAATTTTTAGCGATAAAAATATAGGATAGAGATGTCTTTCTCTGTACTCGGGACTATAAATGTGTGACAAATTTAACCATGATCGGTCAAGTAGTTATGGCATCAATGAGTGATAAATAAACCGAAAAAACTTACTTTAACATCCTTACTAATATTACAAATGCGAAAGTCGTTTGTTTGTTACACTATCCCATTAATACTACTAAACCAGTTCTCATGAAATTTAGCATAGAAAAGAATAAAGGCTATTTTGTATCCCGTTAAAATGGATGTTTTTTGTGGATCAATATTTTTACAGAATTAATGGACTGTAAACTAACGTGTTTATATTTTGAAATAAACGAAGTCGCGGGCAAAATCTAGTTCTTTTTTGTATTGCTAATGGTGGCAGACAAGCCACGGCCCACCTGATGGTAAATGGAAATCTTCGCTCGGGGACTCAACTTTACAGGATGTACAGTCAAGCCGCTGTTACCATTTCATTTCGCAGATATGAAATGAAAGAATAAGCGCTATGTCCTGCTATAACCAAAACACACCAGCGTGCTTCATGGCCGAACACATAGGAGATGGTGATACCAACCCGCTCGGGTCCGGTAACAAGTGAGAATCTCACTTTACCATTGCCCATGATCGCGGACGATCCAAACCCCCTGATGGTAAATTTTAACCGCTGGACATATTAAGAATACGTCTAAGCCACTGCTCACCATTTCATTTTGTGAATAAAAAAGATTTTATATTTGCATATTTCAATACAAATTACTTACAAGCTTAGAATAATGGTTATGCATTTCGATAATGTGTTTCTATTTCACATTTTACATTTATCCTACTTCCTACTATCCTACTAATATTATAAATGTGAAAGTTTGTTAATATGTTTGAATGTTTAGATGTTCATGTTTGTTTGAACATCACGCAACAACTACTCCATCCATCCATCCATCAGCCTTTCATCGTCCACTGCTGGACATAGGCCTCCCCAAAATGAGGGTTTTACCATAATCGCCACGCTTGGCAGGCGGGTTGGCGATCGCAGGATGTTTTTAGTACACAGGGGAACGCTGCTGCCCGGTCCCCCGGTAATCCCGTAGTTGGTTTTTACGACTCCCATAGGAAGAGACGGGGTGGAGTTATTTTTGGTGCCAGCCCCCCACACCAACAAATACTACCAACCTAAAAACTGGTTTAAGTTTTATCCTGATACTATCACGGGAATCTGAGGTAGGTATGAGAAATCAAAGATCAGATCCTAAAAAAAATATTTTTTTTTTTGTTTTCAGAGCCACTACTGGTTCTGGGTCTCCTCTAATGGTAAGAGGAATTAGGCCATAGTCCACCACGCTAGGCCAATGTGTGTTGGCAGACTTCACAAGCCATGGAGAAAATCTCTCAGGTATACTGATTTCCTCACGATATTTTCCTTCAGCGAGCAGTGAAAAACTGTAAACAAATACACACATAATATCGAAGAATCTCGAAATGTCATAGGTGTGTGCCGTACGAGGTATGAACCTTGGATTGGGGATCGAACTCGATACCTGCCACAATCTTTGCAGTCTGCAGGTTTTCCATCCATCCATCCATCAGCCTTTCATCGTCCACTGCTGGACATAGGCCTCCCCAAGAGAACGCCACAACGAGCGATCCCGTCATGGGTATAATGCCGTAATCGCCACGCTTGGCAGGCGGGTTGGCGATCGCAGTGGATGTTGTTAATACTCGAGGGAGTGCTGCTGCCCACTCCCCCGGTATTCCCTCAGTCGGCTCTTACGACTCGCATTCAATTCTAAAACCAGCCCCACACGGCCTAAGGGGACAACTAGTGACCTTAGAACAAACTGTGTCAACATTTTTATTCATAACCTGTAACGACTGCCAGGATATTATTTAATAGCCGGGATCTACTGCATAAGGTGCTATCCGAACCGCGGGAGGTCAGGTTTCTCAAATAAGTGTCACTTTTTGGTCACCCATCTGATTGCCAGCCGAGCGAAAGTTACTTAACCTTGCTGGTTGTTCGAGCTGCAAGTTAAAACTAGGCTGCAATACTCTCTGCCTCTTTATTCATCATAATATTACACTAGTCTTGGCGTAAGTACAATTTTACTAATGAAGACAAAATCTACAAGACAACATAAGCGCCCTGATTTGGTTGGTTTTATTGTTTAATCTGTATTTTAGCACTTGACATGCTCAGCTACTTTAAAAAACAAATTATTTGTGAATATCTGGAAAAAGAGAATTTTACTGCGAGCCGGATTCGAAACTGCGTTCCTTCCAATCCGGGGAAGTACTCTAGACCGCTAAACCATCGCATTGACCAACCCAATTACCACATCACATTTATCTTTACGACCCACGCCACCTATCGGATGCATTTACATGCATTATTCCCGGATTGGAAGGGATGCAGGTTCGAATTCCGCTTGCAGTGAAATTCTGTTTTTCCACATTTTCACAAATAATTTGCTTTTTGTTGTTATTGCTGTTGGTATCAGACGAGCCCTCGGTCCACACAACCTCCGCTCACTGACTCACCATTTACCATTTCCTTCCGCGGTTCTCGGATGGGATGTTAACGAATGGATGGATATCTCCCGCAACAGCCAAAGCACACCGGTGATACCGACCCACTCGGGCCCGATATAAAGTGAGTAATCCTATTTAATACCCAACCCTAACCACCTACTTCCCTTAGTCGCTTCGTACGTCACCCAAAAGCATGCGGTGCACACACAATATTTTCCATAAATTTTGTGTAAGTACTTTAAACTAAAAAATTGTCCGTGTGGTGACGGACTAAGAATACAAGTATCACCACCCTATTCTTTCACACGGGTGTCGTATGAGGCGACTAAGAGAAGTAAGCAATTATCAACCATTGCATGACTGGTGGTAGGGCTGGTCAAGAGTACTCACTTGGAATAGGGCCCGAGCGGGTTGGTACCGTGTGTCCGGCCATGAAGCACATCGTTGCGTATTGGCTGTAGCAGGAGACAGCGTTAGTTCT
The DNA here is from genome assembly GCA_948253155.1 of Leucoma salicis. Classification (NCBI taxonomy): domain Eukaryota; kingdom Metazoa; phylum Arthropoda; class Insecta; order Lepidoptera; family Erebidae; genus Leucoma; species Leucoma salicis. The sequence continues at coordinate 3,331,306 of OX411803.1, forward strand.
TTCATTTAATATATGTGAAATGAAATGGTGAGCAGTGGTTTGAAAATACTGTCAGTATAGTTGAGTCCATGGGCGATGGTTACCATTTACCTTCAGATGGGCCGTGACTCGTCTGCCACCACATGCAATAAAAAAAATGTTTAGTCGACACGATTAGTACACTTAACGCAAATCGTTTTTATATCCCATAATACAATGAAGATCACACAACTACTTGATTTATATAAGAGTTAAAATTATTTAAGCGAAAGTGTAGCCACAAATGTTCAAACATGACCCAACGCCACAGACTATTGAACAGTAAAACTGACGTTTTGACAATAATTAATCCTCTAATTTATTACGTAGAACTAATGAAAGTTGTACTTATTTATTTTCTTATAAGTTTCCGCCAGCTATATTGTCTGCGTGGGTTTAAAAATTAGGTTCAGAACTAAATTAAAAATGTGTTATTTTTCAAAATAATAATAATGTGAATAACAGTCTACCATAAAGCTATCGCTTACAATAAAGAATCTACGTCATAAAGCAACACTATCCAGTTACAAATTAATGTCTGTAAACTGCCTCGGTGGTGCAGCGGTAGTATGTGCGACTGCTGATCATGAGGTCTCGGGTTCGATCCCTGGGTCGGGCAGTATTATTGAGTTTTTTCGTAAAAAGAAAAATTCATTCAGTAGCAGCCTGGAGCTTGGAAATGTGCCCGGTAGACGACAATAGGCTCGCCCCCTATTACGTGGGACTTAAACATAGCTGGCGAATCGTGGGTGTGTAATACAACTCTGCCTAGGCCTACCCCTTCGAGGAATACAGGCATGATGCTATGTTAAATTGTTCATTTACTCGTAATATAAATAAAAGTGGGTAAGTAATGTCATTTACCGGGATTCTATGTGTTAGTCCAGTTTATAAAAGTAAATTTTTTCCCGCAATAACAAAAAAAAAAGCTTTATAAACTATTAGTGTCATTCGAATCCATATCCATTCAGCCGTTTTAGCGTGATTGAAGAGCAAACATCCAAACATTTAAACATACAAACTTTCACATTAATAAGTAGGATTTGCGGTTGAATATCACGATTTCGCGTTCAATATTAATTTTGCATATTAATTAATATGAGAATTCAGTTTTAATATTTTTAACTTTCTAATTTATTGTCTTCTCAGGTTTATAAAGATAAATAAAATACGTAATTGCGTATTCAACTATTCATCTGTTTATTACAATGGCGTATTTTTACGAGTACGTTTTTCTAAAATGGGACAGTTACAGCACTCACAGCACACCTAGCCTCGACGGGGCAACAATCACGGTAGTGTGGGACCCACGCCCGCTAAATAAGCTATCTCACTCTCTGTATGGATGGATGATTGCTACTTCAGTGGTCCACCGACAGCTTATACTTTCGGGTTCTCTCTACGAGCTTCCGTAGATCGGCGTTGCGGATGGCGGATGTTAACCGGTCCGTTCACAAACGGCCTTGCCGAGGCTGGCATGCAGGCGCAGGTACCCCAGTCGCTGGTGGTGGTTCAGCTCTGCGATAGTATCGGCCTTCCTAACCCACTTCGCCGCGTCCTTCTACGACATTACGTCAACCTTGTCGATGGCGAGAATTACTTTGACAAATCTGGCAGCAAGCGGTCCCCACCTATTGCCGTGATACTTTCACATAAAGACATTACTGCCATGATTTTTACAAACATATAATTATCTGATATAAAGTGCACTCAGATTTCTAAACAACCATTCGTGAATCATAGAAATAGGTGTCCTGGCCTTTTAAACCCACAACCTTCACGGGAATTCGGTCTCTTAATCACTACACTATCGGTGCAGTTAAACAAAAGTTGTACAATTCTGTGGCACGCTTCCAAAATATCAAGAACTGATCTTCAAGATATTTAATCTCTGTGAACAGCTAACTTCCTTAAGAAGTACGTGTTGTGAGATCAAATTGTATTATAGTAACAAACATGAATGGAATCGCGGCTTTCACTTATAATTACGTCTTTTGCTCGTGATTCCGCTTTTGAGAAAACAATAGTTGGTTTTTACGCGATATACATTTAAATATATCGAAATTAACGTTTTATACGAGTGACTGACTAATAATCAAATGCAACCATTTTATTTCCTACTAAGAAAGTTACGTAAGAAAATCCTGTAACCTAGCAATATCATGTTTATCACAGGCCTGTAACCTACCGCCGGCGGGCCACTGAAGTAATCCAACACAGTACCAGTGGTCCTTCAACAAAGGCGGAGAGATGGCACACGGCGGGTTTCTATAGTGGGTGCGGGTCCCACACTACACTGTTCGTTGCCCCGAACGACGGGGTGTGCGGTTAGGTACGTATTTTCTCGCCTAAACAAAAAAAAGTAGTGTACCTAGTAACGTTATGTTTATCACAGTCCTGGTACCTCGCAAAAATAAGCCCATGAGCGACGGTTACCACTTACCATGAGGTGGGCCGTGGCTGGTCTGCAATGGGCTGATTTGCTTGTTACGCTTAAACACTGTAAATACTTAGCCCAGATTCGTGAAATTTTGCTTACTAAATCTTTATCTATGTACATAAAAATTAACTCTTATTTCCGTTGGTCACACCTTAGCTTGAGAACCATTTTATAGATTTTATTCGCCTTTTTTTAGAGTCATGTAATAACGTGTGAATGTGAGCAAAACCATAGTAATGGTTTTTGAAAGAGAAGAAGACAGGACAGATGTTAGTGTAGCAATAGGAAATGGTGTGCTAGAACAAGTGGATGAATTTGTATATCTTGGATGTGGATTCGCTCGGGATGGAAGGTACACCACTGATGTTGAAAGAAGAGTGAATGCGGGAAATAGAGTGAACGGGGCATTGGGACAACTTCTCGGCAGCCACCACCTCAGCCAGAAGGCACGTGTCGCAATACACAACGCAGTGCTTGTCCCAACATTATTATATGGAAGCGAGAGTTGGGTATGTAAAAAGGAGCATGAGAGTAAAATCAATGCAGTCGAAATGCGATCTCTGCGGAGAATCAGTGGAGTGAGGCTGACTGACCGCATTCATAACAATGACGTAAGAGAGCGTGTAGGTATGAAAGAGAGTATTTGTGTAAAGATGCGAAAGGGAATGCTCCGATGGTTCGGACATGTGAAAAGAATGCCGGACGAGCGACTGGCTAAGAAGATATACAATGCGAAAGTGGAAGGATGTAGGTACAGGGGGACACCGAGACTTACCTACCTAGACCAAATTGGTCATGTGCTGAAGGAAGGTGGAGTCAGGAGTCTCCGAAACCGGCGAGCGTGTATGAAGAGTATTATGAATGTTGAAGCAAGAGATGTATGCAAGAATAGAGCCTCTTGGCACTCTGTTCTCTCTGCCTACAAAAAAAAAAAAATTGTTCTACAAACGGGACAGCGTATAGCTTAACTCATCTTAACTCTTATTTGTCGTATTATAGCCTGAGAAAGTAGATGTCACGCGCCCTAAACCGATATTGGTTTCGAAAAATGACAGCACAAAAAAGATGACGCCATTTTTTTTTATTCTTGTATTAACTCCGTATTCGATGCTTATCGGTGGTATAGTGACTATTCCCAAATAGGGTCGCTATTCTTCGCATTGTTGTTGGTAAAATGTAAAATTGATTTATTCTCGAGTAAGTAGCGATTTATTCTAGGAATAAAATGTATTCTTGTTTGGTCGAAGCCGCCCTAAGTATACTATTATAAATCTGTAATAGTGCTGTGTGTATATTTAATATATTTGAGAAAAAAATACTGTAAAAGGCTATATATATAGGCGTGTCTAAACACAAAACAACTTTTTTTTATTTAGATTTTTTGTCTGTTTGTTCGTTTGCGCATCACGCAAAAACTACTGAACGGGTTTTGTTGCAACATTATTATTTGACAGCTCTTGATTAGACTTAAAAACAGGTATAGTCATGTTATCCCGTTACTATAACGGGAACCTGAGATATAAACTTTTCTTTTTTTTTATGCGGGAAAAAAATTTACCTAACCGCACATCCCGTCGTTCGAGGTAACGAACAGGGTAGTGTGGAGCCCTCACCCACTGAATAAACCCGCCGTGTGCCATCTCTCCCCCTTTATTGGCGGGCCGCCGGAACCATTTTACATTCCTTTAGTGGTACCGTGAAACACGCCAACTTTGCCACGAGGGAAAACTTTACCCAAACATTACTTTCTAAGGAAATCAACTAATATCATAAAAAGTACTAAACTTACGATGGTATTGATAATATTGATAGAAAATCAAATATACGTGTGGCAACATAGACTAGTGACTGCGCTCCCAACTTATATAATTATTACTTATATAATTCAAATGTAAATGACTACAGTAATTTGATTAAGAGTAGGTATATTTTCCAAAAAATATTTAATAATTAATAATTATCGTAATTGCCTTGATAATTGATATATTGTTGATTATTGTTGATAATTGATATATTGTTGATGGTAAAAAAATTGTTAACAACATTGATTATTGATATTGTTGATTAGTTAGTAAAATATGTTAAGTATATTAACCTCTACGCGCCGACGCGGTAGCTAATAATAATTATTCCTGGAAATATACAAAAAAGGCCGATGCTCGGGATACGTGAAATATGACCCCGCGGGCGCGGGGTTCTATTTTTGTTTATTTATCTTTTATTTTTTTTTATAATTATGGTGGAAACTGGCTATAAACAAATAATTAAACCACTTATCTTAGTTCTGTAAAAGGTATCGGCTTTGTGATTTTTTTCTTTATTTTATATGTTTTTATATAAAATAAACAATATACCACGTAAATACGCACTTTGTCCACAGGAGTGACCAAATTGCATTTTGAAGATTTCATAAAAAATATTTTATAAGATATTATATCAAAAATTAGTTCTAATACATAAGCAGAGTCTATTTATCATATTTCAATCATAATGTTTTATGTTACAATCAAAAAATAAAATTATGTGTTGAATTTGGAACATTTTTTTTTGTACGAAATCAGGGTATAATAAAAACAAAAGAATGAAATACGGCTGCATGTAATACCGACATACCGCCGTATTTTATATTTGTAATACATTATGTATTATGCTTATTACATAATGTATTACATTATAAATAAATATTACTTACCGAAATGTTGAATTCTTTGGTTGAGATGACCAAAATGGCGGCAGTCCTCGACAATCCCACAACACTTCACTTCAGAAACACTTTATTGTTTTCCATCCATCCATCCATCAGCCTTTGATCGTCCAATGCTGGACATAGGCCTCCCCTAGGGGGGGTGTTACCATAATCGCCACGCTTGGCAGGCGGGTTGGCGATCGCAGTGGATGATAATCCCTTAGTCGGATTTACGACTCCCATAGGAAGAGACGGGGTGGAGCTATTCTTGATGCCGGCTCCACACGGTAATGTCTAATCTTTATTGTTTTACACACATCCAATTATGTAAACACCTTTATTATAAATATAACACTGTGTTATTCACTTATACAACACATCACAGAGGTTTTAATTTAATAAACAACACTTTTTACGCCACCGTAACTGACACATAAAAAAAACATTGAGCAGAGAGAGTTGGATCACTTTGATGAATTTTTAAAATATTATTGACATAGATCCATAGAGATGTTAGTGTTGCTATAGCAAAAACGATTGTATTACTTTTTTATGGACTAACGCTCACCATGTAAACTTTGCCCAAAAAAATTGGAAAAAATTTTGAAAATTAAGGAAAGTATAGGTATCCGAGTGCCAATATTGGCTTCGCCGGCTGCGAAGGAACATTGTTAAGTTTTTTGACAGCTATTTGACAGTGCCAATATTGGCATCGCTGGGCGCGGAAAGAAGTGATTTGTTAAGACTGTATTATCCAAAGAATATTTAATAAGTGTATAAACTGTTCTATCTAGGTATACCCTTCCTCCTGTCGTAGTCAGATAAACTTAATTGAAAAATGTCTAGTTTGCCTTTGCACCTAGTTATAAAATTGTTTTTGTTTAATGTTTAATGTTAATTTGTTTAATTTTCGTGGGATCTCTTTCACAAATGATGTTTCAGATACACTTCTCGTGAAATAGATTCTCATTGTGCTTGTGTTGTAGTGTATGTCTAATTATTTTATGATTTGTTTAGTATAAACCTATGTTTTTATCTGACTTGCCTTTTCCTTCGGACTTGTAAAAATTACTCAAATGTGAGGGGTGTCAGGGTAACATTGCCCATTAATTTTAGTAGGAAAATATTTATAATATAGAGTACATTTTTGGATCGATCGCTTATATTACCTAAATTCTTTTATTGGTTCTTATAATTTTCAGATAAGGGTTATAGTTGCGCTAAAATTCATGTTGGGTAATGTTGGCTAAAAATGCAGATAAGTTTGCCCGCCTTGAAAATTGTTTATATGATTGAGAAAACGATGACTTAAGTTAAATTTTAGTAAACAAATGCATGCATATGATCTTAGCGTTGCCACAGATAAAAAAATATGTCCCGGGTTACATACAAAAATCTTGAAATGTCTAGTATTATTTAAAAAATGTGGGCAATGTTGGCGTGTTTGATGGTACCTGAGGTATAACCTAAAAATAACTTTTGGTTGCGGCGGAGCTGCGGGTAAAGTTATGTATTAGTAAGTATACGTAGCCGGGTATGTATTTTATATTATGGACCTCATGAAATTATTACAGGTGAAATATTGTACTTAATAGAATGCGTGTTGTCTCTTCACTGTGACTTATGTTTGATATCTGACACTTCGTAAGCTCACCAACTCATCTGCTTCAAAATTGATTACTTCAGAATCAGATGTAACTTAGTGAGAGTGCTCATTTGTTAATTGGCTCGAGCGGGTCGGTGTCACCGCCGTCTGCCCTATTACCGACGTGAAACTTCGGTGTGTTTTGATTGTAGCGAGAGATAGCCGTTTATTTATTTATTTCACATCTCACGGATGAATAGTACCTAAGCAGCAGCTTGGTAGGTCTTATTATAATATTGGGCGATCTGGTAACATTAGCAAAAAGTTTAAATATTATATTTATACATAATCTATATAATACCCACTCCAAAATCGGTCATGTATTAAAGGAAGATGGACTCAGGAGTCTCCGAAACCGGCGAGCGTGTATGAAGAGAATTATGAATGTTGAGAAAGAGAGAAATATATGCAAGAATAGAGCTCTTTTCTCTCTTTCTACGCCGCAAGGAAGATAAGTAAGTAAATAATCTGTACTAATATTATAATTATAGTCACTATGAGAGGAGAGCTGTAGCCACATAAATAGTCAGGCACGTAATTTCAATGGCAGAGAGAGGTAAAGACTGTTAGACTTACTGTCGGCTTGTAAAGACTGTTATAAAGACTTCCTCGTTTACTTATTGTAATTCGTAGATAATGTAATAATAATAATAAATAATCACGGACATTTCACACAACGTCCTCTGATCCCAAAATAAGCTTAACGCTTGTGCTATGGGTACCAGATCACGGATATAATACATATATTACATTTTTTTGTAAACACATACATATAATAGAAAGAAAACACTCAGACGCAGTACAAATATCTGTGTTCAACACACAAATAATTGTCCTGAGTGGGAATCGAACCCACGACCTCGTGCACGAAAGTCGGTTACACTACCGACTACGCCACGAAGTCCTTCCTGTATGTACCTTATAGAAAAATAACTTTTTAGATCAAAACGTTATTTGATTAAAATGTTGTTTAACAAGAGTTTTAGTAATACTTATTTCAGTACTGTATGTTGACTTTAGTGTCACACTACAGCACACTAATGATACCTATATTGTATCATAAGGGAGCAAAATAATATATTTTTACGGCGAGGGCTCTTTTTTGAATCGAAAGCGAAGTGAGGGATTCTTGGTAGAATCCTGAACGTAGCGAGGGATTTAAAGTACGTCGCCCGAGCCCCACTACCCACTACCCACTATAAGAAAATAAAAGGCGTCTCTTATTTTATTGTAATATTATTATTTAATAAAACATAGAGTAACAACTAAATTGAAATTAAATAGTATCTAATAATAAAACAACTAAAAACTTATATTTACATTTGAGACATTTTCGCAATTATGAAAATTTATTGTTACAGTTTTATTCATGTTTTATTAGGATTAGAGATTGTACTATGGGCCGTCGTACCAGCCAGTCTTTATTCAAACAATATTTGCGTTCGATTTCTTTGGCGCTGAACACAGATGTTCCAAATTCAAAAAGTGCGCGGCAAAGCTAATTGCGGGGTACTTATAGAGGATTAAAAACTCTATACTGCCCGTTAAAAGTTTCTCATATTCTCATAGAAAACACCACCTTTGGTTGCACTTAAAGGCGAATCAAGTCGTCCTTTTCAAATAGATGGTATGAAAAAAATGCTATCCCACAGAAACTATTAATATTTCCAGGTTATTAAGGAGCCTATTATATAAATTTTTAGATCTTCTCTTTAATTTGTTCTTTGGAAAACTTTTATTTTAGAAACCTTTAAAAATAGCCAGCAGTAAGATCTTATCGTATGTAATGATCTTATTTTAAGAAACAGGTATTTTTTCTAAGCAAAAAAACCATATTAAAGGGCAATCTCTCAAATACCTAGTCTTAATCTAGCTTAAATTTAAAACTGAATGCTTGAGAAATGCACAAAGTTGTACTTAAATAGTATATTTATTATTATTATTATAGAATGGATAGTTTTAGGAGGAGAGCCCACCACTCACCCACGGATTGTCAATCCTGGTTATCTTTGGACAGAATAACCTAAGATTGCCAATCCGCACTCTCACAGATAGAGGAGAATGTGATAATACGAAAATAGCATGCACGATAATGACAAAACTCACAAATGCGACACGTGTGTCGTCTCAGAACCACAATATTGCAATATTCCGCAAAAAAATCGAAAACAAATTCGACACGTGTTTCATTGTCTAGTATATTTATTCATGTAAAGTAGGTACTGCTTATATTCTTGATATTTAGAGGACATTTTACGTAAAAAGTTATCGATAGAATTATTAAACTTACTCAGCCCTACAAAAATAACATTACACAACATTCTTAATATAATTTTACTACATCAGTGACACCATTCTCTAGTGAGGTATTACAACAAAAATTGAATAATTCAATTCGAGTACTCGGTATCTAAACGATTATGAAACAATATCGATTTTGATGCCCGACAGGGCGCGATTTGAACTTGAACTACATACTGACGGTACCTTGAATATGCAATCGTTTTCCTGTTGTTTCAGAGTCAAGGGACTTTGCCCCGAATTAAGGTTAGGAAACGTGAAAATCGATGAGACTTTTACAAGTATATACACTATAAAGATGATGTAGGTACAAGATGTTTATGAGCAGGTAGAGTAAAACATTTTTACACTACCCTGTTCGTTGCCCCGAACGATGGGGTGTGCGGTTAGGTACATTTCTTCCCGCCTAAACAAAAAAAAGGTAGGGTATTGCTTACCCCATGCTTTGCGGATAGGCCGGCTCGATCGGGGAAGTACCACCCTCTCATAGAAGATCAGCGTGAAACAACGGTAGGTACCATTGTGTTTCATATGGTGAGTGAGAGCGCCAGAGGCCCTAACTTACTCCTTATCCTATTTTTTTTTATTGCATATATGTAGTTGCAGACGAGCCACGGCCCATCTGATGGTAAATGGTAACTGTCGCTCATGGACTCAACTATACTGAGAGTATTGTCAAGGCGCTGCTCACCATTTCATTACACCGATATGAAATTAAATAATAAACGGCTATCTCCTGCTACAGCCAAAACGCAACGATGTGCTTCATGGTCGGTCACGCGGGAGATGTGAATTAGATAAACATAAGGAATTCCCGACTAAAAACTAAAACCGACTTCCGTGCACGAGGTCGTGGGTTCGATTCCCACTCACGACAATTATTTGTGTGATGAAGGCAGATATTTGTACTGTGTCTGGGTATTTCCTATGTATCTTATGTATGCATTTACAAAAAAAAATATTATATCCGTAATCTGGTACCCATAGCACAAGCGTTAAGCTTAGTTTAGAGGACTTTGTGTGAAATGTCTGTGAATATTTATTTTATGATTTATATTAAGGAGTTACTCATATATTAAGAAGAAGAGATTCTCATAACTTAATTTGAATATTAAAATACACGCGTGCAAATTTGTCGATAGAAACTAGTTTAATATAATCGAAGATGGTTTTTACATCACAATTCGCAAAAACGATGACATTAATGATTTAACTAAGAGTAAATCAAAGCAGAGTGGTGACCCAATTCAGAAATTGGGTCGGGCATATATTAAGGCACTTCTGTTTTTAAGTTCCAGTCCAGACAAAGAAAGGGCCTTCCCTTTGCAGTTGCATTCCTTCAAATTCTACGACCCCACCTCAATTTACATGCAAGACTGCACATTAACCCATAACAAACTTCATCCTGATATATTGATTTGAACCTAAAGTTTTCAGTTACCTTCAGTAAATATATCAGTTTTAGTCAAGGGGGCAAACAACTTTAGGACATCCATGTATGAGATGGGATAGGTCCCAACTCTCTCTCCGCAACTTATAGCCTAGGCTTAATTATTTGGGAGCGCACTAATATAAATCCAGGGCAAAACGGGTTCACGTTGGATTAGACCTCCCTCAATTTTTATAAGTGCACCGTTTATATATACTCTAAGCCAGCCCAACTTGGATACCAAATGGTCGGTCTCTAATGCTCTATACATGCCTTCAAGAGGTTACATAGAACTGAATCTAATGTATGTAACTGTAGTACTTTAAAGTACAAATTATTTATGAATGTGGAAAAAGAGAACTTTAGTGCGAGCGGGAATCGAACTTGCGTCACTTCCAATCCGGGTAAGTGCTCTCAGTCGCTGAGCTATCGCACTGACCTTTTGCCGTACCCAATCTCCACATCCGATCAAACTGTAGTACTTGTTGATTTTGATATACTCGCATTTGTATTTTAAATACCCTCAAGAGCGATGTATGTAGCTCTTCTATTAGTCTATCCAGGCCGTCACAAGTTCTTTCCAACCACCAACCTATTAGCTAATGACTGCGTCAATGATCAGGAGCTCTTATTTCACGTGCTCGTCTCATTCGTTAAGTTATTGGCCTATAATTTTGGGAACCGCGGAACTTCTAAATTTATAGGTAAAGTAGGTCGTATCGATATTTAAGAACTGTGACCCAATACAGAAAACTAAATTTGAAATACTAAACGAACAAGTAGATTGCGTTACCACTTGAACTGAAAATTTAACAATCCTGCTGTTTTCCAGTTAGGTAACGAACGGACTCCAGTGGTTACGTCACTTGTTATTAATATTATCGATTCCATATCAGGAATATATATATTATGCCCACAGTCTCGCATTCATTCACCCTCTTCATGTGTGAGACCCCTCGACCAGACAATTTCCACACCCCGTCATTCGGGGCAACGAACAAGGTAGTGTGGGGCCCTCACCTATTAAAGAAACCTTCCGTGTGCCATCTCTCCGCTTGTACTAGCGAATCAATGGAACTGGTAGACATTACTTCAATTGTAAGATTTCAGTCACTGAGAATGCCCGTCTTACAAAGCGTATCGGGTGGGTATTGCCTTGTTATTGTTTTTATAATATATATTTATATTACCTACTTACTAGCGTTTGCCCGCGGCTCCGCCACAGCAAAAGCTAGTTTTTCTCTGGTTCCCGATATAGTACCGGGATAAGATGTATACCTGTTTTTAAGTTTAATCAATAGCTATCAAATAAAAAAGTTGCATCAAATTCCGTTCTGTAGTTTTTGCATGATGCGCGAACAAACAAACAGACAAACAGACACAAATAAAAAAAAAATGTTTTGTGTTTAGACACGCCTATTTCAGACATTTTTTCTCAAATATCTTAAAGGTAACATACACAGCTCTGTTATAGTTTTATAATAGTATAGATAGAAGATTATTATAACTAACATTTTTTTATAAAAATGACTACACAATCACCCATTAAAAAGTCAGTAACATATAATGCGGTCTTTAAAATTTTTAAACATAATATTTCTTTAATATTAAACCTTTTTTTTAATCCATTACTGTCCCACTGTTGGGCTCGGAACTACTCTCAGAGTGAATAGCGCTTAGGATGCAGTGCACAACGCAGGCCCATTGCAGGTTGACAGATTTCTCAAGCTGTCGAAAATATCAGGTTTTCTCACGATGGTTGCCTTCACCCAGTAGTGATAATTTGGAAACAAATACATCATATTTTCGTTAAATTTCGAAATGGCAATAGTGTGTGCTGTGTTAGCACTCTGGACTTGAGATCAAATAAAATCTTATATAAAAATAATTAGATGAAAATAAAAACAAAGTGTGAAAATGTGAAATCGAAAATAACAGTCACGTGCAGGACTTTGATTTCATATTTTCAAACTTTGTGTTTATTTATATGACTAAAGCATGTCAAATGCTAAAAAAGCATATAAAAATATCTAAATAATTAGATGACAGTTAAGGTTAGCTATCAACTGAAAACTTTTAGATCGCTCCATTGATTATACCTACTAACAAAGAAATTTTGTTGAATCAATTTAAAAAAAAATATAACTAACTAACTAACTTATCATCACGCCATTTCCCTTGCGGGGTAGGCAGAGAGAACAGAGTGCCAAGAGGCTCTATTCTTGCATACATCTCTTGCTTCCTCAACATTCATAACTCTCTTCATACACGCTCGCCGGTTTCGGAGACTCCTGACTCCACCTTCCTTCAATACATGATGACCAATTTGGTCTAGGTAGGTAAGTCTCGGTCTCCTCCTGTACCTACATCCTTCCACTTTCGCATTGTATATCTTCTTAGCCAGTCGCTCGTCCGGCATTCTTTCCACATGTCCGAACCATCGGAGCATTCCCTTTCGCATCTTTACACCAATACTCTCTTTCATACCTACACGCTCTCTTACGACATTGTTACGAATGCGGTCAGTCAGCCTCACTCCACAGATTCTCCGCAGAGATCGCATTTCGACCGCATTGATTTTACTCTCATGCTCCTTTTTACATACCCAATTCTCGCTTCCATATAATAACGTTGGGACAAGTACTGCGTTGTGTATTGCGACACGTGCTCTGGCTGAGGTGGTGGCTGCCGAGAAGTTGTCCCAATGCCCCGTTCACTCTATTTCCCGCATTCACTCTTCTTTCTAAATCAGTGGTGTACCTTCCATCCCGACTGAATCCACATCCAAGATATACAAATTCATCCACTTGTTCTAGCACACCATTTCCTATTGCTACTCTAACATCTGTTCTGGCTTCTTCTCTTTCAAAAACCATTACTTTGGTTTTGCTCACATTCACACGTAGGCCCCTTTTCTAACAATCTTCTGCCATTACGTCGAATAGGGTTTGCAGGTCAGTCGCAGACTGCGCTAATAAGACCGCATCGTCTGCATATAGCAGCGAGTTAACCACTGAGTCACCCATCTGAACTCCCACATTCATTTCATTAAACCTTTGTAGACATTTATCCAGATATATGATAAACAGAGCCTACCTGCATCATTCACTCTCTTATCACCAAATGAACCAAGCACGTCCTCCAAGTCTGGACGCTTGGTCCCAACCCATCCATTCAAGTCTCCGCATACAATCACGCGTTCACTAGCTTCTGCCAAATCCAGAAATTCCCTAACATTATCCCAGAACTTCTGTAGATCCGATGCCACCGAAGAGCCTACGGGAGCATAAGCTGCAACCATAAGACCCTGGTGACACCTAGTTTTATTCGGACCCATAGAAGTCTGGGATCAAACATCGTAGTCTTTCACACCTGAGGCCAAGCGTGCGAACAGCAACACCCCCACTCCCATGATGTCCCGATCGCTCTGCGGTACACCAGACCACAGAGCTAACCCGCCACCAGGAAGATCACAGGCGTCGCTACCCTTTCGCTTGGTCTCTGTTACACAGAGCACATCAAGCCGTCTGTCCAACATGACGGTTACCAGCTCGTGTAACTTACCTTCCACACCACCTCTTACATTCCACGTGCCTATTCGACACTCTGCTCCCCTCGACTCGCCAAGCTGGGCAAGGCGTGGTGAGTGGCGGCCCCCATCGCCGCATCTTCCGTTGTTCGTACCGACGGGGGCGGGTCGGTACGCGTCGCCTCTGAGGCACGCCCTAACCCGCACTCCGGTACGCATTCGAGCCGGATTGCAGCCTGTGGATTACAGGCTGGCAGGGATCGCGACGAGCACGCTCCGGACTATGATCTCTATTTAACTATCTATGAAAATATGAAAGTGGGAAAGTGCCTTACTGCGAGTAGGATACGGGATAAACTTAGAGTAAATGTATTTTTATGCAGTACATAATTATATAGATTCTTTTTTAATTGTAATTTATACCTACTGATAAATACCTATTTAGTAATAACTGCCTCGGTGGTGTAGCGGTAGTGTATGCGACTGTTAATCATGAGGTCTCGGGTTCGATCCCTGGGCCGGGCAATGTTATTGAGCTTTTTCCTAAAAAGAAAAATTCTCAGTAGCAGCCCGTAGTTTGGAAATGTGCCCGGTAGACGTCAATAGGCTTGCCCCCTATTACGTGGGACTTAAACATAGCTGGCGAGTCGTGGGTGTGTAATACACCTCTACCTACCCCTTCGGGGAATACAGGCGTGATGCTATGTTAGTAATAAATGTAGCCTATGTCATTTGTATACATAGAACAATACAATTTTTTTATAATATTAGCAATAAAAATGGCCTATATTACTCAGGGGTAAAGTAGCATTTTAATGGTGACAGAATTTTTGAAATCGGTGCAGTAGTGTTTGAGTTTATTTGTTACAAACACACAAATACATACATTTAAGATATTTGAGAAAAAATGACTGTAATAGGCTATATAGGCGTGTCTAAACACAAAACATTTTTTTTAGAATTTTGTCTGTCTGTTTATCTGTTTGCCTGTTTGTTTGTTCGCGCATCACACAAAAACTACTGAACGGATTTTGATGCAACATTTTTATTTGAAAGGCCTTGATTAGACTTAAAAACTTGTATACATTTTATCCCGCTACTATATCGGGAACCTGAGATATAATCGAAAAAGTAGAAAATTATTTAAACTAGAATTTATTTTACAATTTATTTAAAAGAACTTAGATGGATTTTGATGCAACTTTTTTTATTTGAAAGGCCTTGATTTTACTTAAAAACTGGTAGACATTTTATCCCGCTACTACTTATATCGGGAACCTGAGATATAACCGAAAAACTAGCTTTCTGCTGCGGCGAAGGCGCTGACAAAGGCTAGTCTCTTTATAATATTAGTATAGATTAATGCAAGCTATCGAACCATATTTTCTAGAAATGAACTTATTTATGATTTTCGCTCTTGCACTGTATATTTTCTAGAAATGAACTTAGTTATGATTTTCGCTCTTGCACTGTATATTTTCTAGAAATGAACTTAGTTATGATTTTCGCTCTTGCACTGTATATTTTCTAGAAATGAACTTAGTTATGATTTTCGCTCTTGCACTGTATATTTTCTAGAAATGAACTTAGTTATGATTTTGGCTCTTGCACTGTAATAGAGAAAGATTTAAGTTACCACTACTTGGTGACATTCAATACCACATTTCTATTCGGTTAATGTATAAATTAAAATGCGTTGCAGTTAAATAATTATTTAATCATTCGCATATTTCTAAGTTGAAGTCGAAGGCATAGTTTGTCAAATAATACGATATGACAAGTGACCATCTAACAAACATCAAAGAATTATTTTGTTGACGTTCTGATTGAGTTGCTATCTAAATCAAAGCCAACTCTGTCCAAAGCAAGGCCCGCTGGTCACATGCAGCCCGCGGAATATATTTGTGCCATCGTGCTTTGAACTGCAATAGATATAAAATGTTTCTTTCTGTAAAATGATATTAGTAGAACATATTATTGTTTTTATGATCTCCTAGATAAATTATTGAAATATTCTTTCGTATAACAGCAATTTTTCTTTAACTAATATTCGGGTTTATACTGAGTAATTGTCGGTTAGAATGTCAGTTTAATCTAAACAGTTAAAATTTCTGAAGTTATGGCGGGAACATGAAAAGTCGTGTAGAGCGATACTACATTATTTTCAAAAACTTGTGTTATTTCAAGTATTTATGTATGAAAATGGTAGCATTTTACTAATTAATTATTTGTGTATATTCATATGCCAAGTGATATAACGGGGCTTAAAGTGTTTCTTTCGTGTTGCCTTCAAAATTCTATAGAAGCTTCTTCTTAAACTGCCACCACATTACTGAGGCATGACTGATTTGACTATGGCTAATTTTATTGTGTACTAGCCTTTGTCCGCGGCTTCGCCGCAACCAAAAGCTAGTTTTTTGGTTATATCTTAGGTTCCCGATATACCTAGTAGCTGGATAAAATGTATACCACTTGTTAAGTCTAATCAAGAGCTATCATAAAAAAAGTTGCATCAAAATCCGTTCAGTAGTTTTTGCGTGACGCGCGAACAAACAAACAGACAAAAAATCTAAAAAAAATCGCTGCGTTTAGACACGCCTACATAGCCAAAATCAGTATTTTTTTCTCAACTATCTTAAACTAGCCTTTGCTTGCGGCTCCGCCGCAACCAAAAGCTAGTTTTTGGGTGGTATCTCAGGTTCCCGATATAGTAGCGGGATAAAATTGTATACCAGTTTTTAAGTCTAATCAAGATCTACTAAATAAAAAAGTTGTATCGAAATCCGTTCAGTAGTTTTTGTGTGATGTGCGAACAAACAAACAGATAAACAGCCAAACAGACAAAAAATTTAAAAAGTTGTTTTGTGTTCAGACGAGTCTATATAGCCTAATACACTAGTTTTTTTTCAAATATCTCGAATGTACAGACACAGCTATGTTACAACTTTATAATAGTATAGATGTACAGACATAGCTCTGTTGCAGCTTTATAATAGTATAGATGACTTCGACTGTGAATTGTTTGAAGAATTAATTTTACTAAACTTATACTTGATGCGTTTACCGTGTGGTGACGGATTAAGAATACGATATGTCACCACCCCTTACTTGCCCGTGGGTGTCGTAAAAACCGACTAAGGGAGCACCAGGGGAATGGGCAGCAGCATACTCCTGGGAAACGTTTAACACCATTCTGCGATCGTCAACCCGCCTGCCAAGCATGGCGATTATGGAATTTCCTTCCCTTCGTGGGGAGGCCCATGTCCAGCAGTGGAAGTTTATGGGTTGATGGATGGATGGATACTTGATGCGACATGAAACTTGACAGTAATACTACTTACTACACTACTTGCTTTAGTAAACATCTGCTAAGATATTCAGAAATTTCACTTTTTTGATGATGTAGAAAATTAATTTGGTTAATGATGTTGGAAACTTGAAAAATTTAATATATATAGCTACCGAGCGAAAATAATAATGATAAGTTTTGAAAGTTTACATGTAGTGTGAGTACCTATAGTTATTTTTATAATCAGAATTTATAGCAAAATGCTATTTTTAAAGGGCTGCCCATCATTTAATTACGCAGATATGGAATAAAAAAAAAATAAACTACTCCTGTTGCAACCAAAACACAGCGATGTGCTTCGTGGCCGGTCACACGGAAAATGGTGGTACCAACCCGCTCGGGCCCGATACCAAGTCAGTACTCCCACTTGGTACCCAGCCCTACCACCAGGGTGATAATTGCTATAATCACCTCGTACGATACCCATGGGAACAAATGGGGTGGTGCGTCCAAACGGATTTTCAAAAACGATCTTCTCTGTCAATTTTCAAGGAAGATTTATATCCTAATATTTATTTAGGTCGATAAATATTCTATATGTCGAGAAAAAAATAATTTACATTTATATTATACAAGCCTTTGCCCGCGGCTCCGCCGCAGCCAAAAGCCAGTTTTTAATGATCATATACTAATATCTCAGGTTCCCGACATAGTAGCGGGATCAAATGTATACCAGTTGTTAAGTCTAATCAAGAGCTATCAAACAAAAAAATTGCATCAAAATCCGTTCTGCAGTTTTTGCGTGATGCGCCAACAAACAACCAGACAAACAGATAGACAAACAGACAAAAAATCTAAAAAAATTCGTTCTGTGTTTAGACAAGCCTATATAGCCTAAATCGTTAATTGTTTCTCAAATATCTTAAATGTACCGACACAGCTCTGTTACAGCTTTTTTTTTGTCTGTTTGTCTGTTTATATGTTTCTATGCTTGTTTGTTCGCGCATCATGCAAAAACTACAAAACGGATTTTGATGCAACTTTTTTGTTTGATAGGTCTTGATTAGACTTAACCACTGGTATACATTTTATCCTGCAACTATATGGGGAACCTGAGATATAACCAAAAACTAGCTTTTGGCAGCGACGAAGCCGCACGCAAAGGCTAGTAGTATAGATATAACTGCTGGTATTGATTGACGATAAACGCGCAGCCAAAACTACTAAGACTAGTAGGATGTAGGTTCATACCATAACGTAAGCATCCGCTAAAAACTTTTCTTTAGAAATTACTACTTTAATGGAGAGCGCTTTAGAAGCTAAACTATCTCATTCTACTGGTGACTCCCAACCTCTCTCTTCACATTTGTTTTTAGATATCCCCGGACGCAGGTTCGAATCCTGCTTGCAGTAAACATCTCTTGTTCACCTTTCACAAATATTTTATTCTAGTAAAATAATTGAGCATTTCAACTGCTATAACACGAGTGGACTAAGATGTTAAACGTACAATGGTCGATCATTTGTTACAACAGTTTCATCTGCTCACAATTACTAAGACTTTGAAATTTGTTCGTTTTTTTTAACGTATAAATTGGCTACTCAACAGTGGACGTACCGACATTTTCCTTAAAATTGGTGATGCGCAGGTATTAATGCTTGTTTGTCACCTTTATAAGAAACAGAACAAATAATATAAAAAAAAAATCACGCAAGATATTAAGAAAGAATTTGTTCTCGAAATGTTCAGTCCCGAGTAATTGGCACGATGACTGAATTGGCTAAGCATCTGGGACGGTACTCCAGGAGATGCAAATTCAAATCTTGCTCGTGACTGTTATTTTCGATTTTACATTTTCAATATTTAATAATATCAAAACGAATAGGCATTCCTAAACATAATTGATGACATGAACGGATGGAGGTGATATGTCGCATTTTTGGATTTTCGCTGTTTTATGCATGGATGAAGGTGTTATGTATATACGAACAATTTTAAGCCTCAAAACAACCAAGTGTGTGGCTATTTTAGAAACTTTAATAATTTTTCTTACATCCCGTGTGCTAAGTGCTAAATATGGGTATTGAATATCATGTCGTATAATATAATGAAAGGCATAGTTCTAGTCCTTCAGGTCACGGAGCTCCAGACAGAAGTAATAGAAGATTCTCAATTTTAAGTACCTAGTAAACACTTCCAAAGTTCCTATGCGAAATAATAAATCTTGATCTGATAGAAATGACATCTACTATGACATTTTAGAAAGAAGGGGTTATGTAATCCAGAATAATCCAGATTTTGATGTGCCACGTGAGAGTGGGAAATATGGTAAAGCGTCGGCTGAAAAACAGCTAATATCAAACACCAATTAAAATATGTTAAAGCGGAATATCGTTATTATTAGGTATCAGTCTATCATTGGAGAATAATAGTCGCTTCTTTTTAGTTTTTTTTCTGTAATTTCTTAAGGAACTTGTCTCTTTCAGACTTAATTTTCTCAAATTGTTTATTTTTTTTTTTGCGGATGAATGAGTTATGCTGTTTTTCTTAAAATAAAGAACCTACTAAAAACGCTTTTTTTTCTCTCATAATATAAACGTAGGTACTAGTAAATTACCCCGCGGCTCGCTCGCGTCATAGTTTTGCAATGAAAATAATTTTAATTTCTGATAGGATTCCTAATATTAGGTATAAGTGTCGCCACGTTAACAGCCGTTTTTTTACCCTCCCTCCGTATTAGATGTTTCACATCAAAAATATAGTTTTTGGGTAAGTAATCACCAATATATCATATACTAAAACATTCTCCGAAACACGCTGCATCTTATGGTATAAACATTATTCCGATCAGTTCAGTAGTTTTTGCAGTATAACCGAACAAAAAAACCGGTTCTACATTTATTAGTATAGATTAAACAATTCACGTCGCTAAACACCCTCTTTACATGAATACATGCAATGGAATTTGAAATATCATAAAATATTTATACACAACTTTAATCAAAATTTTCTCGAAATTAGAATTTTGCGACATATCACTTTCATCCATTCATATCTTCAATTATTACTGGTTACAATGGACTCAATAATGTTTACAATAAGAGTCCTTGTCAACGCACACTAGAAAAAATACAACAAACTTGCTCAAAACACCCGTACCACAAATCAAAGGAAGAAATACTGTGACTTTGTTCTTAGAAAAAAAATGTTCAATGAGTACAAAGCTTTCTGTTGTATGTAAATTTCCTGTAGTTAGTTGGCTTCAAAGTTTTCTTGCTTTTGTTGCAGGGCCTTCGAAATTTCTTTTGCATAAAGCGTGACTTTTGTGGCCTTACGACTCAGATTTCAGGGCCTCCCGGAGAGTAGGTAATATGAACTTGCGAGTTACACAAAGTTATAGTAAACGCGGGCTTAGTTTTCCGCAACTCGACGTTGTAAGTGCGCTTATTTCGCGTGTACACAAAGTTAATACGGATCCATTGTTGACTCGAGTTTAAGACATTTCTTTCCAGTATACAACGTTAGTCTTTGGATATTTCTAAACAATAAGATGAAGCTTATTCAATTCAGGTGATGAGATTTAGCAACCCAAACATAACATATATAAAAGGAGGTCGTAGCCTAGTGGTGCACTTGCACTTTAAACCATTTTCAAGGTTAAGCAGTTTTCAGTCGTCTGGCAATCAGATGGGTGATCAAAAAGTGACACTTATTTGTGGATACCTGACACCTTCGTGCTTCGGAAAGCACGTTAAGCCCGGCTGTCAAATAACGTCTTGGCAATCGTTACAGGTAATGAAAAAATTTACTTGGATCTTGTTCCAAGGTCGCTAGTTATCCCCTTAGTTGGGTTGGTTTTTTTCACAGTCTGGATACACAAAATTCATAGATAATACATATTATATTTATGACAGCTATATTATTACTCACTGGGAAGCAATTGCATATAATGCATGTGCCAACTTGGTCCTCACTCGGCATATATACTTTGGCAGCATCAGCGCTGTGTTGTGCTTACACAACACAGCACTGGTTTTCAAGCCGAATCTATACAATGACGCACGGATGCACAGAATGGATAATCACGACATTCTTAAAATAAATTATCTAAAATATATAGAAATAACTAAATTACATTAAAAATAAAAACGAAAGAGAAGAATTAACATACAAAATAAATGTAAAATAATTATCAGATAAAAATTATAAATCAAATATTAAAAAGAAATATATGCATAACTATTAACCAATACACACATATTCCTACCCAAAAAATATCTAGATGAAAATAAAAATAATCAAAAGTATAAAAAAATATTTATAATTTTATATAAATAGATTTTGCTATAGATAACGTATATACTACTCTGTCAAGAAAGTACCGGGAAAAGATAATTAATACACACAAATTTTGGTATTCATCTAAATTTATTTTATCACCTTCAAAGTATGCTGCTTCAGAAACGATAGACTTACGTCAACGAATAATTCAATCAACAAAACATTTTTTAAACGCTGTTTCCGGAATTGAGTTCAGTTCTCGCCGCGAATTCTCCTTTATGTCTTCTACCGATTGAACTACTGCTGAATTGGATTGAAGTGGTAAATTGAGTTTAGGAAAAAGAAAGAAGTCGGCTGGAGCCATATCTGGTGAATATGGTGGTTGCTCGATGGTATTTGTTGAGTGTTTGGGACAACAATTCATTCACAATGATGGCCTTGTGCGAAGGCGCATTATCGTGGTGATAAATCCAAAAATTTTCTTTCACAAATATGGGCGATTTCGTCGTATTTGCTCTCTTAAACGCCGCATAACGCTCAAATAATATTCTTTCTTTTGACCTTCTGGCAAGAATTCCGAGTGCACAATACCGCGATAGTCAAAGAAAACAGTCAACATGACTTTGACTTTTGATCGACTTTTGCGTGGCTTTTTCGGTTTCGGTTCAATTGGAAGTCGCCACTCAGAAGCTTGTTGACTAGTTTGCATGTCAAACTTGTAAACCCACGTCTCGTCACCAGTAACAATGCGTTTCATGAATGTTGGGCCGGAATTGACTCGTTCTAGCATGTCCTCAGCGACTCTCATGCGATTGAGTTTTTGGAGAAAATTCAGGTATTTTGGGACTAGCCGAGCGGAAACATTTTTCATACCCAAGTGATTATTTAAAATAGTACGAATAGACTCGTGAGACACAGAAAGTTCGGCGCCTATCTCTCTCAAAGTTGAATGAGGATTTTCAGTCACTATTTCCTTCACTTTTGCGATGTTAACTTCAGTTGCAGATGTTGATGGCCACCAGAGCGAGGCAAATCTTCCATCACATCTCGACCGCTTTTAAACGCTTTCTATCACTCATAAGCACGTGTTTTTGATAAAGTTGATTCACCGTAAGCCTTCTTTAACGTTTTCAGTGACTGCAAACACGAAATTCCATTGGCGATGCAAAATTTAAGACAAACTCCTAGTTCAATGTTTTTGTCCATTATGAAATTCGCAATACACACTAGATATGATATAAGTAAAAACAGCACTGTATTTAATATAAATAACAGATGCAACTCAAACTCCGCGCCAAAATGGATAACAGTTGCGCCAATCTAACAACAAAAAAAAAAATTTGAATTTAGTACCATAAACTAATCATCCATTCCCAATACTTTCTTGAACGTATACTCATGTAAAAAGCTGTTCTTTATACATAACAAACAGACACTTCAATTTTATTTGTATAGGGTATAGATGAGCTCCCTTGCAATACGATAAAAGCGTAGCTATTACGAGGCGAGATATTACTTTATTAATTTACGTAAAACTGAGATTTGATCTCATCAAATTAAAAAGTTAATGAGATTTATGAGCCGTTACAGATGAGGGCTTGTTATGGCCACACGTTATTTTTATTACACGATTATTACAACTACCACAAACACCTACGTAACCATGACAACAAGTTAACGCAATGGAATTATAAAATGTTCAATATGTACAGTCTCTAGTAGTCACAACGGATCTTGGTGTCTCTGAAGTTAGCTGCAAGACGCTGTGCAGTAGGCATACATGATGTTGTTAAAAATCCTCATTGCATTCCCACGGGATAAAATTTGATAAAATACATAAATAGGTAAAGATAAAACAGTTCAGTATATTTATGTTAACACAAAGTGTGAAAATGTGAAGTCGAAAATAACAGTCACTGTAGTAGGATTTGAACCTGCATCTCCTGGATACCGTCCAGATGCTTCGCCAATTCAGCCATCGTGACAATTGCTCCTGACTCCTTATTTCGATAACACATTCATACTTAACGTCTTGGGTGAGCTTGGTTGTACATTTGCTGTTTCAAGTCCATAAGCGTCGTATACCTACCATTAGATTAAGTAGGCAGTAAATTTCCAATTATGGTAATAATGAGTCATCCAAGACATTAATAAGAAATGCGTTACAATGCGGTGTGCTTTATTCTATAGAAGTTGATAGTCCCGAGCAGATGTTACGATAGCTCAGTTGGCAGAGCGGTCAGTATCATAGTCTAGGAGACGCTGATTCTAATCCTACTAATGGTTATTATTTGCACACACACACACACACACACAAAGTGCGAAAATGTGAATAGCTATCACATAATAATATTCGTAATGTGAAATATCACATTTTCGCACTTTGTGATCTGATGATTGTGGTCGAAGGTTGACTACCGGACAAACACACTTATTTTATAAATACTCTACGATAGCTGTTTGAAGGTAAACTATCGTCATAATTTTAAGTATGTTTGTATGAGTGTATATAGTATAATGGATTTGTTAAAGTTTTATCGCGCGTCTGTGAGCTGCGCGCCACTCCGCAAAGGGATATTGTGGGGGCAGCGCCATCACTCTGAGCCGAAATTCCCTTTTCATTTTATCATAATAACCTTAGATTTAATAGACATATTATTGATGATAACACTCCTCAAAACCTCATATTATATTGGTAAAATATTTTCAAAATCTATAAGCATTATCTCTATAGAATACAGATACCTACTTACACGTGTATGAGTAGATATTTACACGTGTTTAAAGTGTACACGTGTATTTACTGGGAATATGTTTACATAAAATATGTTCTAAATCATACAATAAGGTGCTGTTTAGACAAAATCAGACGCCATTTTTTCGCAAATTTCTTATCAATGTCTAGACAAATGGTTTATTAAGTCTAGTATAATATTATACATTACCTTAAAAGACATATCAGCGAATTTCCTTATATTTTTTTAATTTGAAAGTACCGCCGATTGTCTTCCTGTTTGTATAGAACTTTATATAGCATTCCTGCGTTTTTCTTTTCGTAACCTAGTTGTGCACTTGCAGTTCAAACGATCAGCAAGTTTAAGCAATTTTTGCTCAGCTGGCAATAAGATGGGTGATCAAAAAGTGATATTTGTAGACACCTGACCTTCATGCTTCGGAAGGCACATTGAGCAGTGGGTACTGGCTGTTAAATAATATCATGGCAATCGATACAGGTTGTCAATCCTGACCACCGAAGGAATGTAACATAGTTCCAGTGGCCCGTCAATAAAGGCGGAGAGACGGTACACGGCGGGTTTCTTTAGTGGGTGAAGGCCCCACACTACAGTGAGACAGTATCATCATGTTCATCAGGACTGCACAAATGGCGGGGTGGCTTAATTAGATACCGACCTCCCGCCCGAGTCTTGTGAGTTCGATTCCTACAGGACAACTCTTTGTGTGATCCACAAATGGTTGTTCTGAGTCTGGGTGTACTTTGTGTCCGTGTAATTGCATGTTTGTATTAGACCTTGTTTCAAGATGTTGCCCTTAATAATAAAAAAAAAATCAAAGCAGTCATGAGGACTGCCGACAGAAGTGAAAACTTAAAACTATAAACAAACAGTTGTTTTCTATCCAAATTAATTGTTTGATCTTAAATTAAAACACTTGAATCAAAATTATCCATTCATTCATAAAAAAAATAAAAATAATTCATTCACAGCTGGCCCAACGCAATAAGTTATACTAATATGAACATATAGTGTTATCGTTAACACGTCACGTGACTATGTCGATGACGACTTACATGAATTTACTCTCTACCCAAACCTTCCTATAGAAGTTTTCACTTCAAAAAAAAACGTGATAATCGGTTATTAGATAGTTACGGAGTTCATCTTCAGCAACGACGTGACACGAGAATTATTATATAACAGACTAGCTTCTGCCCGCGGCTTCCTCCGCGGTTTGTTTACCATAAAAAAGGTTATAGTGAGCCAACCTTAAAAGATAAACGTATGCTGTCGCGGAATTTTTTTTGGAATTTTTAAATGGGAATAATTCTGTCATACATGATTTTTGCGAAACTTTAACCGTTTACGCAGCGCACGCAGGGGAAGCTCTCAAAAGGAAAAAACACCCGATTTTGAAACATTCTTCATTGGTGCTCTGCTCCTATTGGTTTTAGCGTAATGATATATTTTATAGCCTTCCTCGATAAATGGGCTATCTAACACTGACATAATTTTTCAAATCGAACCTGTAGTTCCTGAGATTAGCGCGTTCAAGCAAACAAACAAACTCTTCAGCTTTATATATTAGTATTGGATTATAGTTATATCTATAGAATATAGATTCTTCCCGTGACGCCATTTGTGTGGATTGCAGAATATAAATACATTACTCGAAGGTACATTCATTATCGCTATTAAAAATAGCTATTCCGTGGGGATGATTCGTTTCGAGATGAAGCTTAAATCCTTTTCTGGGCTTCAGATTAAGTCCATCCATTCATCCATCAGCCTTTCAATGTCCACTGCTGGACATAGGCCTCCCCAAGAGAACGCCACAACGAGTGGTCCCGTAATGGGTGATAATGGCGTAATCGCCACGCTTGGCAGGCGGGTTGGCGATCGCAGTGGATGTTGTTAATACTCGAGGAAGTGCTGCTGCCCACTCCCGCGGTATTCCCTCAGTCGGCTCTTACGACTCCCGTGGGTAGAGAGGGGTGGAACAATTCTAAAGTCAACCCCACACGGCCACGTTAATTTCATTAAGTACCTATTATTTATATAATTCAGATTAAGTACCTATGCAAAATTTCATGACGATTGGTTCAGCAGTTATGGTGTGAAATCATTACAAACAAATTCATATTCGCATTTATAATATTCTTAAGGATAACAATGTTGAAAATGCCACAATGGCAGTTTATTATTTAAAGTAGATTTTTACTCTTTGTTAATCCACGACGGCTTGTTTTAATAGAGCTGCGTTTTTTGTTAAGGTGGGAAAATATTCCTAACCGCACACTTGTCCGTGTGGTGACGGACTAAGAATACAAGTGTCACCACCCCATTCTTTCCCAAGGGTGTCGTATGAAGCGACTAAGGGAAGTAAGCAATTATCATCCATTGCATGACTGGTGGTAGGGCTGGGTACCAAGTGAGAGTACTCACTTGGTATCGGGCCCGAGCGGGTTGGTACCACCATCTCCCGTGTGACCGGCCATGAAGCACATCGTTGCGTTTTGGCTGTAGCAGGAGATAGCCGTTTATATTTCATTTCATATCTGTGATATGAATTGGTGAGCAGTGGCTTGATAATACTCTCGGTATAGTGGAGTCCATGGGCGACGATTACCATTTACCATCAGATGGACCGTGGCTCGTCTGCCACTACATGCAATAAAAAAAAAAAAAAAAACACTGTCATTTATCATGCGGGGCGCTCACCTACTAAATGAACCCGCTCTGTCTCTCCGCCTGTATTAGCAGAACACTGGAACTATCAGACATTACTTCAGTGGTATTAATACAACATCCGGGACTAGGAATTGTTCTGTGTCCTGGAAATTACAAACATACAATTTAACGGACACTAACTACACCCAGTCAGGACAATCATTTGTGGATTACACAATAAAATATCTCGAGTGTGGATCAAACACAACGATCATCACGGGAGATTGGAATATGTAAGATATTAAAGGTGAAGATTATGAGGTTTCCCAAAAGCAATTGACATAAACAAATATTATGACTGTGGCCGGTGGTCTCCATAAGGTGTGAAATGAAACCAGTAGCCAAAGTTTACCTACGATGGCTAAGCAAACGTTTAACGTCAAATATTGAATGAATCTTAATAACTAGGGTCGGCTAGGCTAAATTGCATGCAGCCTTTAAATAACTTTTAATATATTAGTACATTCTGCCCGCAAGTCCATTCGCTTAAACTAGAGATCAAATTATATTATTAATATATAATTACACTTAGCGGTTAGAGCACTTCCCCGGATTGTATGGGACGCAGGTTCGATTCCCGCTTGCACTAAAAATGCTCTTTTTCCACATTTCACAAATAATGAGCATGTCAAACGCTAAAACATAGATCAAAATGTATAAACTTGAGATTACAAATACATCACTATACGGTAAATTAATTATAGCTATGTAAAAATAACTATCCCGCGAGAATTCCATTTTTCTGGGATAAAATGTTATGTTCTTTTCTAGGCTCTAGACTATACGTACGCAAAATTTCATCACGTTTGGTTCAGTAGTTTTGGCGTGAAAGCGTAACAATCAAATAAACAAATTAATTTTCCCTTTTATAATATTAGTAAAAATTAGGGGATTTTTATATATTTAAATATCAATTAGGCTTGTATAATTATCGGATGGTGGCCAAGGCGGCCAGCCAAGCGTGGCGATATGGTAAAACCCCCATTTTGGGGCGATGAAGGGCTGATGGATGGGTGGATGCATGCAGTTATATAGTATATATACATCAATGTGGTTAGGCGTTTCTGAACATCAAGCAATTTTTTATAGAATTTTGTCTGTTTGTTCGGATTGGCGCAAAAATTGTTGAACGGATTGCGATGAAGTTTTTTTTATTAGCTGTTGATTAAAACTGGTATACACTTTATCCCGTTACTACAGCGGAAATCTGAAATATAACCATTGATGTATAAAAAAGAGAAGATCCACAATTGGGCACCAAAAGTGTCCACTATAAATGAGTGCTGATTACGCTTTCCTGCACTCATTTCGTTTAGTGTTGTTTCGACGCGCTAGTAGACGAAAAAATAAAACAAAATTAATGTAGGACTGGCCTCCACTTCACCAGGTTTATTGACAATCGGCTGACAGCCGCATGTTATTGTTGGATGCACGCGCTACACAGCGTTCTATTCTCTATGCATGTTAAAATCAGCTTACCTGGGATTTTATTACTTACGCATGAAGCTCGATGCTGCGGCTTCCAAACTGTTTTTTATGCAAACCTGACGCGACAGGTCATAAATTTATATCCCAGTAGTAAACATTTTCTAATTTCCAAACTATTATTTCTGTTAAATAATTATTTGACATCTAATTACTGTCCTAATGTTGGCTCGTCTCAGATATTTGGGCCAGAATTATCACACAGAGTAGCAAACTTCCTCAGCTGTCAGAAAATTTCTGAGGCATTCAGGTTTCTTCACAATATTTTCCTTCGGCGAAAATGTAGGTAATGTGTAATAATATCACTTACACATTATTTCGAAAAGTCAGAAGTGTGCTTGTTTGTGCTTATAAACCTTCGAGATTATCAATTATCTTGCAGTATGTAAATTCATGAGCTGATTTACTTGTCTTATTGTATTCACGTTACGCACTACACTCGCGCAACTGTAGCGCAACTAAAAAGCGATTATAACCTAAAGACAGGTTAATAGCTGGGTATCTTTACTTAGCCATAACTGTGCTTATGAGTATTCACTTACCAAGTAAGTGCTAAACTGCATGCAAATATTAGACAGGGACCGACCGTCAACTGTTTTGCTAGTAAACACGCCCATAGCTCTCGTTATTAAAAAAAAATAACATAGACGAAAAGAAATAAAAAATAAAGAAAAAAGTTGACTTATCTATCTATCTATACTATTATAAATCTGTAACAGAGCTGTGTCTGTACATTTAAGATATTTGAGAAAAAATAACTGTATTAGGCTATATAGACGTGTATGAACACAAAACTATTTTTTTTAGACTTTTGTGTGTTTGTCTGTTTATTTGTTTGTTTGTTCGGGCATCACGCAAAAACTACTGAACGGATTTTGATGCAACATGTTTCTATTTGATAGATCTCGATTAGACTTAACAACTGGTATACATTTTCTCCCACTACTATATGGGGAACCTGAGATACAGCGTAAAAATTAGCTTTTGGTTGCGGCGGAGCCGCAAGCAAAGGCTAGTAGGTACTATTATAAAGTTGTAACATGGCTATGTCTGTACATTTATGATATTTGAGAAAAAAATACTATATTATAATAGGCTATATAGGCGTGTCGAAACACAAAACGATTTTTTTAGATTTTTTGTCTGTTTGTTTGTTCGCGCATCTCGCAAAAACTACTAAACGGATTTTGATGCAACTTGCTCTTAATTAGACTTAAAAACTGGTATACATTTTATCCCGCTACTATATCGGGAACCTGAGATATAACCCAAAAACTAGACAAACTATTTTTTTGATGTGAAACATCTAATGCGGAGGGAGATTAAAATCGGCTGTTAGCGTGGCGACGCTTTTATTGTACCTACTTGTTCCGTTCAAATCTTGCAAGTTAAATTTGACACACTTCCCAGTTTCCAATTGAGCTGAAATTTTACACGCATGTGTATATCACGTGACAATTCCATATTATGATGACATGGAGCTGATCTGATGATGGAGCTGGAAGGTGGACATAGGAACTCTATAATGAAACGGCGCAGCCCCATCGAGTTTGGGCTCGTATGATTCGTCTTGCCGAGTACTTTGTGTCTAGATGGTATCCAGGGGCTAATGATGGAGCTGGAAGGTCGCCACAGTAACTCTATAATGAAATGACGCAACCCCGTCGAGTTAGGGCTCGTTTGAAATGTCCTGACTAGAACTTCAGTCATAGATGATATCCAGAGTCTGATGATGGAGCTGGAAGGTGACCACAGTAACTGTAATGAAACGACGCAACCCCATCGAGTTTGGAATCATTTTATTCTTCTTGAAGAGTACTTTGTCTTTAGATGGTATCCAGGGTCTGATGATAGAGCTAGAAGGTGGCCATAGGAACTCCGTTATATAACGATATAACTCCATCGAGCTTGGGCTCGTATGATTTGTCTTGACGAGTACTTTGTCTGTAGATGGTATCCAGGGTCTGACGATAGAGCTAGAAGGGCCACAGTAACTCTGTAATGAAACTACGCAACCCTATCGAGTTTATACTCGTTTGGTTCGTCTTGAGGAGTACTTTGTCAAGTTATGATCATTTTATTTCTACAAAATTATTTCGATGTTTTCACATCTGCTAGACGTCCCGCGACGTCTAGTTTTTTTATTTAGAACTATTTTTTTAATTTAGAATACAATCTATGCAGAAGAAACAAATTATATAGTTGATTCCTATATCAATCATAGTTCCACTGTAACCTCACAACGTAACTATTTTATAAGAATCCAATAGGGTTGCTGTATCTAATAAATCGTGAATATTATAATTTCTTCGAATTTCGATAAAAGAACCTCCAAATGTCAACATCCGTTGAAAACTCGATTTTCGAATAACGGGGTAAAACCAATAATTTCCCAACTTTTAAAAATTTTCAATTTTCTTAGCGGGGGGTTAAAAACAGCAAAAAGTAGGATTTTTATCCGCATAGGTATTTGTAAAACCAAAAAATATATTTGGTCCGTTCTTGCTTAAATATCATCACACTTTGAGCAGGTGTACTATAAAAGATATCATACGGCTATTCAAAGCAAATATAAAGGTTTCTCAAACCACTATTTCATTTCACTGCCACAGTAATTGTGCCAACCCTTTCTATTTCCTCGAACTACAAAATCGCTTCCAATGTCTAGATGAGTGCGACTCAGCGAGCGATTTAAACAGCAGGTTCGTGCAAACTGTCCAAGCGGTCGGGTCGACGTACTTCAAGGCCCGTCGCGTTAGTAGGACTCGTGAACTCTCGGACCATACTCTCAAGCTCATGGAAAGGAGAAAAGAAATGACAGTCCAGTCTTCATCCGAGTGGTCCTGCCTGAGGCGGTTAAACAGACAGATCTCCAAGGCCGTGCGACATGATATTCACCAATTGAATGCTGTCCGCATTAAAGAGGCGATAGAGCGGAACCAAAGCTTGGAAGTGTTTGCAAGAGATCTGTCGGTCGGCCAAAGCCAGTTGACTAAGCTGTGGACCGACGACGGCACTGTCATTTCATCCCGAGATGAGATCTTGAGAGAGTGAAAAATGTGAAATCGAAAATAACAGTCAGGAGAAGGATTTGAACCTGCATCTTCTGGATACCGTCCAGATGCTTTACCAATTCAGCCATCCTGACAATTGCTCCTGACTGCTAATTTCGATAACACATCATACTTAACGTCTTTGGTATCCAGAAGATGCAGGTTCAAATCCTGCTCCTGACTGTTATTTTCGATTTCACATTTTTCACTTTGTGTTTAATGTATAGTGCTAAGCATGTCAAATGCTACAAATATATATAAATATCTTGAGAGAGGTCCACCAGTTCTATGGACAGTTGTACAGATCCCAGAGTCCTGTTGTCGGCCTGGTCCATGATCCCAGATCCAAGCTAACTCGGCACTTTACCGAAGATATCCCGAAAGTCAGCCTGTACGAGATCAGAATGGCTCTCAAACAACTAAAGAACGGCAAGGCACCGGGAGACGACGGAATCACCACGGAGCTTCTGAGAGCAGGCGGAAAGCCGGTCTTAAAAGCTCTTCAGAGGCTTTTCCGTCGTTCTCGGGGGCGACGTTCCAGAGTCGTTGACCAGAAGCGTGGTGGTGCTGTTCTTCAAGAAAGGTGACTGAACCCTCTTGAAGAATTATAAACCCATCTCGCTCTTGAGCCACGTCTATAAGTTGTTTTCGAGGGTCATTACAAATCGACTCATGCGCAGGCTTGACTACTTCCAGCCTCAAGAGCAAGCCGGTTTCCGAAAAGGCTATAGTACCATAGACCACATCCATACGCTACGCTAGATTATACAGAAAACTGAGGAATATAATCGGCCTCTGTGTCTGGCGTTTGTAGACTATGAGAAAACCTTCGATTCGATCGAAACTTGGGCGGTGATGCAGTCCCTTCAGCGGTGCCAAATTGACTATCGGTACATCGAAGTGCTGAAGTGCTTGTATAGAAACGCCACCATGTCAGTCCGTCTTCAGGACAGGAGTACGAAACCGATCCAACCGCAGAGAGGTATTAGACAGGGAGACGTTATGTCCCCGAAACTCTTCACCGCTGCATTGGAAGATATCTTCAAGCTCTTGAACTGGACCGGATTCAGCATCAACAACAATGGCGAATACATCACTCACCTTCGATATGCCGACGACATCGTAGTCATGACAGAATCGCTGGAGGACCTTGGCACCATGCTCAATGATCTCAGGAGGGTTTCCCGACTAGTGGGTCTCAGAATGAACATGGACAAGACGAAAGTCATGTCTAATGTCCATGTCATTTCAGCACCGGTCCTAGTTGGGAGTGCGCTTCTCGAAGTGGTCGACCACTATGTCTATATTGGACAAACAGTCCAGTTAGGTAGGCACAACTTCGAGAAAGAGGTCAATCGACGAATCCAACTCGGCTGGGCAGCGTTCGGGAAGCTAAGGAAGATCTTCTCGTCTAATATTCCGCAGTGTCTGAAAACGAAGGTCTACGACTAGTGTGTGTTACCAGTGATGACATACGGAACAGAGACGTTGTCTCTGAATGTTGGCCTCGTTTCAAGACTCAAAGTCACTCAGCGGGCCATGGAGCGGGCTATGCTTTGTATTTCCCTACGTGATCGAATCCGTAATACGGAGATCCGTAGGAGAACGAGAGTGACCGACATAGACCGCTGGGTAGCCATGCTGAAGTGGCAATGGGCAGGCTACATCCCTCGACGAACCGACAACCGTTGGGGAAGAAAGGTTCTCGAGTGGCGACCACGTATCGGACGGCGCAGCGTAGGACGGCCCCCCACCAGGTGGACCGACGATCTGGTCAAAGCCGCGGGGAACCGTTGGATGCGGTCAGCACAGGACCGCTCGTTGTGGCGTTCTCTTGGGGAGGCCTATGCCCAGCAGTGGACGTTGAAAGGCTGATGGATGGATCGATGGATTTCTATTTCCAATCTTCCAATTAGAATTGTTTGAATATCCGTTCATCATGTATTGCAGGTGGTAGCCTTCGCACCTCATAGCATATGAAATACCGTGAAGAGCTGTGACGATATTTGTATACCATTCCGACAGGATAATGACAATATTCCGGCCAGTAATAGCTTTTCTACGTACGGTTTTTCGACAGAAAGTCAGCCGGTTTTCCCAGTCAATCGTCATAGTCGATTACGTTCGTTAATAGGCTAAATATAGCCATAGTATTGGTATCGGTATATTTTTTCAGGATTTCATATTGAATACCAGTTTGGGCTGTTCATGTGTGCGTATAATATATCGCTGCTACCATTACGTAGGCCGATACAGTGGAATATAATATACAGCCTATTAATATTTCGATGAAATGTATAATATATCCTGGAAAATTCGTACAATTAATTCGCCAACGTATATTTTTAGAAAGTATTGGCGTGAAAATACAATGAATATCGGGTTCGTTGCTTAGTCTGTCATATTCGGTGTCCTCGGTTTCCAGTTATAAATATGTACACGCGCATCTGTATCTGTAGGTACTATTATAAAGGTATAAATACAAGCTGTGTCCATAAAAATACTGAGTTAGGCTATGTGGATGTCTC
The DNA here is from genome assembly GCA_948253155.1 of Leucoma salicis. Classification (NCBI taxonomy): domain Eukaryota; kingdom Metazoa; phylum Arthropoda; class Insecta; order Lepidoptera; family Erebidae; genus Leucoma; species Leucoma salicis. The sequence goes on from OX411803.1 coordinate 3,365,456, forward strand.
TAAACTGAAAACATTTTCTTTAGAATTTGTGACCTTTTTTTTGTTGAGGCGGGCAATCATGTACCTAACAGCACACCCCATCGTTCGGGGTAACGGACAAGGTAGTGTGGGGCCTCACTGACTAAATAAATCCGCCGTGTTTTACTTGTGGTCTGCTGGTGGCTTACCCTTTCGGGTACCCTCTTCTGAGCGACGCATCCACACATGGAGCGTCGCACTTTCGCGGGATGCCTTGCGGGTGACGGACAGGCGGACATTCCACCAACCATCCAACCACAGCCTCAGCTAGGGTGGCATCAGGCGGCAAGTACTCGCGCCTGCGTCGCCCCAGTCGCTGGCGGTGCTTCGGGTCAGTGGAAGGATCAGCCTCCCCTGGACCTCTCCGCCGCTTGCTTAGGTAAGGAAGCGATCGCGGACCAATCCCTGACGCTACCAAGAATCTTTCTGATAACGCTCGGCAGTGAGACGTCTCCCTTATTGCCACGAGGAGTTCACGGTGTTGCTTGCCCCAAGCCGGGCATGGCTCGACTGTGTGCAGTCACAATGGTGACAGCTGCAACAACAGCGCCATCGACCGCACCACCTACGCATAAAGCCGTTGCACATACATTGTTGAGTCAACTCACATTAGAATTTTTCGCCTCACCATCTTAAGAAACACCGCCACCGTACTGTCTATATACTATAGGATTAATTAATAATAAATAAATTATAGATCATTTATGTAAGATCTGTTTATGCTTATTTATCTTGAAACACAACAAGTATTCAATATTTCTTAGTTAATTCTTTCCTAGTGAAACCATCAATCACCGTCTCGAGGAAACCTGTTCTGTTAACATTTGTCCGTTAAATTACTTGAAGTGTACACGTTCGAAACGGGTTATTATGGAATATGATTATATCAAACATTGGTTTGCAGAGAAAGTAAGCATGCGAATAGGGTAACCAATTCCTCGTGTTTTTCAAAAACATGTGTAGGTATATTATTTGTATAAGATTTTATTCACATTAAATACCTACATATATTCATACCTTCTGCAAACAAAAACTACATACGAAATCGCTGTCTTATACGAAATTTAAATAGCTATAATGCCAACTTCAGGATTCCGATAGCCTTAATTCGGAAGTAGATATTTTTAGCAACTCACTAGATAGATTTAAAGCCGTACTGTATTTTTGTCGGCACTATAGTCAATAATATTTACTTAAGATTATAAAATGTTTAATAACTTTAATAATGACTATTTGCTGCCTGAATTTAAATTAAAACAAAGCAGTGTAAGGACTGCCTACAGAAGTGAAAACTTAAAACTATAAACAAACAGTTTTATTTTTAGATATCCAAATTAATTGTACGAACTTAAATTAAAACTGGTAAATCAAAATTATTCAATCATGCATTTAAAAAAAATGATCTTAACTAGACAAAGTACTCCTTAAGGCGAATTAAACGAATAAAAACTTGATGGGTTCGGGTCGTTTCATTACACTGTGGCCTCCTTCCAGCTCCATATCAGACCCTGGATACCATCTAGAGACAATGTACTCGTCAAGACGAATCATACGAGCCCAAACTCGATGGTGTTATGTCGTTTTATAACGGAGTTCATATGGCCACCTTCTAGCTCCATAATCAGACCCTGGATACCATCTAAAGACAAAGTACTCGTCAAGACGAATCAAACAATTCCAAACTCGATGGGGTTGCGTCATTTTATTACAGAGTTACTGTGGCCACCTTCCTGCTCCATCATCAGACCCTGGATATCATCTAGAACTGAAGTACTAGCCAAGACATTTCAAACGAGCCCTAACTCGATGGAGTTGCGCCATTTAATTACAGTTTCGCATGGCTACCTTCTAGCTCCATCATCAGACCCTGGATACCATCTAGAGACAAAGTACTCGTCAAGACAAATCATACAAGCCCAAACTTGATGGGGTTGCGCCGTTTCATTATAGAGTTCCTAGGTCCACCTTCCAGCTTCATCATCAGATCAGCTCCATGTCATCAAAATATTTCATTGTCACGCGATATACATATGGGTGTAAAATTTCAGCTCAATCGGAAATCGGGAAGTGTGTGAAATTTAATTTCCAATGCACACACTATAACTGCGTCTAAGTTCAGAGATTTTATTTCATCTAAAAATTTGCGTACCGCGTATAAAAGAAGTCTTCACTTCAAAATTAATACAAGATGTATTGGGTAAACTTGGAGGTATGTAATTTAATAAAACTAATACACATTTAGAAAAAAAATGTTATGTTTAAAATTTTTGCTTAAATGTGCCTTTTGAAGCATACTTAGATAAGATCCCCATTTGGTCACCCATCTGATGCCGACCGGGCGAAAGTTGCTCAACCTTCCAGATCGTTCGAAGAACAAGTGTGCAACTAGGCTACTACCTACGAGCTTTATGTATATGATAAAGCTTGGGTCTTAATGACGGAAATATCTATAAGTAAGAAGTGCTTACTAAGTTCCAGCAATAAAGATCCTCTCCGGAAGTTCCTCTTTTTTCAGTATATTATGGTGACCACGTAGGATTGTCATCGTTCTTATTACATTAAAAACTGGTAGTTTAGTACAATTGTCATATTTATTACAGTTTACTACACGAAAGTAAAGTGTGTTTATTTAACACAATTAATTTTGTAATTGTTATTGAAAAGTAGATCAGTAAATATAATTTTAAATTCTTTAAGATATATCATTGAAGAATAGAATGAAGAATGTTTATTTCATAAGTAGTAGTGTGTTGTTGGAATATGAGACCGATACGCTACATTGCTTAACCAACCATTGACAGGCCTCGTGGCGTAGTCGTTACTCGTTAGTGTAACTTATTTCCGTGCACGAGGTCGTGGGTTCGATTCCCACTAAGGACAGTTATTTGTGTGATGAACACAGATATTTGTACTGCGTCTGGGTGTTTTCTATCTATTATATGTATGTATTTACAAAAAGAAAAGAATACCTATATGTATTATATCCGTAATCTGGTACCCATAGCACAAGCGTTAAGCTTAGTTTGAGACCAGAGGACGTTGTGTGAAATGTTCGTGAATCATCGTGAAAATACGGACTGACATACGGATGGTATAAATTTTATTGTTGGTGTCCGAAGAGGGCGTGGCTTGCGCAAGTCAGATCACTCATTTTCGGCCGTATTTTCAACCCTCTAGGAAAATTTTAAATATTGGTCCAACAGGACAATCTGGTAGTCGAGACCTGGGAGGAAGGAAATTTTAGATTTCAAAAATCTTGATTAATTTTTGAATTATTTTCAAAAACGAAACCCCCTTTATTTCAATAAATTATTTATATTATAAGCAAATTTTTATGTGCAATTCCAAATCGAATGACACCTCATTAATATTTTTCCAAAACTGCTGAATAAAGTTGTACAAAAAAGCTCTTGTTGACTAGACTAATATAGAGTGACGTATAATTATATATTTATTCTGAAGGCCACACGAAGTCGTGTGTAGAATTTAGTTACATTATATAAGAATTATGAACTTAATAGAGAAGTAAGGAGGGGGAGTAACACTAATATATCGGAACCAATCGACCCATTGCAATCAATAAGACATTGCCATCAAATATAATGAACTGGTAAGAAGACTAAATAATATATACGTGAAAACAAATAATATCACTCACAATCACATATAAATGACAAGGAAATTACCATTTAATGCTCGTATCTATAGAGCGTTTACTTTAGTAAAAATCATTATGCACTAAAATAACCTTTGCACGCCTCATAAACGAAGGTGGGTATTACTCTCGCTTTACTTAAAACAACTGATTTTTCAAACTTAAAATGTCTCTATTTATCATATATTGTACTTGTAAAATAATATATACACACACATATCAAGAAAAAACACTATTTTTATTACTCATGATATTTTTGATGCCATTGTATGTTAACACGATAACGACCGAAATACTACTAATCATCACTACTAATCGAGTATATTTTTTTTCTTTTATGATACAGTATAACTACGAATAGAGCCCTACCACTTTTCATGGTCTGATTCCATGTGGTTTAATTGTTATTAAATAAACAAAAATATAGTGAATATTTACGCTCGACGCGACACTAAAACCAGTGCTATCCTTATTTCGTACTACTACTATTTCTATAGACCAATATAGAAGTACTTCTTAAAATTAGCGCTAGATGGCGTATAAGACAGGAAACCCACATTAGTACTTTTTGAAATTAGCGCTATCTATGTGATTTATTGAAAACTACTTAGTAAGACCAATACATTATTAGTTATCAAATAATCAATTTTATTGTGAAAAATTAAGATTATGAGGCGTGCAGTTTTGGATTTTCCTTATTTCATGAAAGGCGCTGGTTTTAGTGTCGCGTCGAGCGTAAATATTCAGTATTTTTTATTTATTCAATAACAATTAAACCACATCGAATCAGACCATGAACAGTAATAGGGCTCTATTCGTAGTAATACTCAAGTTCAAACGAATAAAAAAAGACTTGATTAGTAAAGTATTTCGGTTGTTATCGTGTTAACATACATTGTTACCTACAACAAACGGACGTCCAAGAGATAATTTTTTAATCAGTTTTTTAAGTAGTTTAAATAACAAAAATGGCGTAAAAATATCATGAGTGTCAAAAATAGTGTTTTTTCTTGATATGTGTGTGAATATATTGTTTTACAAGTGCAATATATGGTCAAAAGAGACATTTTAAGTTTGAAAAAAACATCAGTTGTTCTGTGTGAAACGGGGATAGTACCCACGTCTACGCTTCGCTTATGAGGCGTGCAAAATTATATAATTTCACATTTTGCATCCAATGTATTACGTCAATGGCTGTACTGACACAATAAATGACGCCACTAAATTTACTTAAAAACAAGTAATCACTTCGTCAAAGATACGATAGACGAGAGAGATAGAGTCAACGTTGTTCTACAAAATGGCACCACTACATTCTCCAGGACATAATTATTAGTCTTTTTTTTTAAATGTATTCTTGTAACAGTTGCAGTTCCGTGCTTCGAAAGGCACGTTAAGAGAGTGAGTCGTCAGTCTTGAATAAAAAATCTGACTTCTGTCTTGTTCTCAGTTAAGGTTTTGTCTTGTAAGTTTGTCTAAATTAGTATCTTCTTTAAGGCCGATGCTGTATACCTATCGAGCATCATGCTCATATGGGGGTAGACGAGCTCGCACCGCGGTACACAATCGGATGCGGGACGCTAAGTTTTAAATCTCTATACAATCTGTGTATACACTATTCCTTCTGTTCGTATCTTTTTATAGTTATTAATTTTGTTTTCTGAGAAAGTCTCAGAATCAATCAGAGCATTTAAACAACATATTACCAATTTATGTCTCTGATGTAACTTATATGGTCAAAGTAGCACTTAACACTTAGTCACAATGATACTCGAGGTTACCACACTATATGATCTTGCGTTCCAGTGCTTGTTTGCATAACGTGTCGTTAAAAACTAAGTACCTATGTATAAGATGTTGCTGTGTCCACGTGTTGTTCTGAATTCTTTCCTACCGCCACAAATATTTATTATATACTAGACTTCAACAACTGGGTATCTATAGAAACGTGTAATTAAATAAGAAATATTCTACGGACAATACTCGTTATCTCGGATAGTATAACGGATCGGATATCTCGGATAATATAACCTATGAGTTTTATCCCAATTCATTCAATTGTTTAGTCATGATTGACGGAAACACATCCAAACATGTTCCAAAGATGTAAGAAATGGCACATGCATATATAATATTTGTAGGAATAGATTATTTTGAGCTTTATAACATTGAACATTATTTATAAATAATAAAATTATATTAACAAACTTTGAACATTTTGATTTGTATTTTAGCACTTGACATGCTCAGCTACTTTAAAGAACAAATTATTTGTGAATGTGGAAAAAGAGAACTTTACTGCGAGCGGGATTCGAACCTGCGTCCCAACACTTGCCCGGATTGGATTCCCATATTCACAAATATTTTTTTCTTTAACATGCTTCGTGCGTTGAGTTGTGTGTGCACATACCTAAATGTTTTGTACGTGATTCAGTTTAAGATATCTGATATATATTATTAAAATAAAATTTATGAGAAAATCGAAATAAACACATTTTTGTAATTTTTTTTTGCATTATATAAATAAATAAATATTCACGGACATTTTCACATAACGTCCTCTGGTCCCAAACTAAGCTTAACGCTTGTGCTATAGGTACTAGATTACGGATATAATACAATGAAATTACTTTTTTTTGTAAATACATACATATAATAGATAGAAAACACCCAGACGCAGTACAAATATCTGTGTTCATCACACAAATAATTGTCCTGAGTGGGAATCGAACCCACAACCTCGTGCACGGAAGTCGGTTACGCCACCAACTACGCCACGAGGCCGGTATATTTGTTCATGTCTGCCAGACGACAAGGATTGAAACACTTTTTTTATTCGCTAAAATTATTTTTAACAAATAACACCTTTTTAAATTTGAAAAATGGTTTATTACTCATGTACACTCACCTTTAAAAATTAAAATGAACTATACTCCTGACCTACAGGCTTCTTGAACTTATGTTTATTTGACATTTATGAAATAAACAACAAACCTTCTTTTCCATCTTCTTCTAAATCTAAACAACACCGCAAGTACTTCAATCATTAATTGTAGGCAATTATTCTTCTGTTTTCTAGCTCAATGATTAGTCTACATATTCCAATTTACCTTTTTCTTCTGTTCCAACAATAAATTTTAAAGAACTAATGCTTCAATTGCATGGCCTTCGGGGTAGTCTGCCACTAGCCGCCTCAGGTAGGCGGACACCCGTGGAATCGTAGTACCTCCCTGATGCAGCTGAATTGCAGACTGTTAACTGCGTTGGCGATATCCAACGACACCGCCAAAAGCTTCCCCGGCGACGGCCCCCGCGGGCGCGACCTTCAGGTGCAGGTCGGTGCCGGACGATACGGGCGGTGAGGATGCTCTCGAACAGTTTCCCGCATCATCCAGCAGCACGATGCGCCTAAAGGCTGCGTCTGAATCCGGAGCACAGTACAACACTACATGGGTGCCTCGCGCCAGTGGCCAGGCTCGGCGTCCACGTCCTTAGTCAAAAGAGGTAAGGACAGTTACGACACGATGGCCACCTTTACTAGCACGTCCCGGTTCAGGCTACCCATAGCCCATCGCAGGAAAGTGGGACAATAATTTCTGATCGCTAGATATCGAGTTCATATCTACTGCATGATGAAGCTAGATAAAATGTTGTGTCGTTTTAAAAAACTATCAAGAATTACATTATGTTTTAAATAAATACAGACTTGCAGCTCCTAGATAATTGAAGTACAAGCACATGTTGCCTAGCCCATCTTGGTGAGATTGCCTACTGTATTCCTAGATAATATTTGTATTTCTCGCAATTCTATGCAAGCTAAAATTCAATACAGTGACAACGGAGAGAATTCATATATATTACTTACTTTTTTAAACGTGTGACGAGATCACGTTCGTCAAACGTCGTTTCAATCAAATATTCACATTGTTATCCCGCAAAATTCAAACCTGACCGATTGTTGACAGAGAACGGCCCTCGTGGCGTAGTCGGTAGTGTAACCGTCGTGGGTTCGATTCTCACTCAGTACAATTATTTGTGTGATGAACACAGATATTTGTACTGCGTCTGGTTGTTTTCTATCTATTATATGTATGTATTTACAAAAAAAAAAAGTAATATATTATGTATTATATCCGTAATCTGGTACCCATAGCACGAGCATTAAGCTTAGTTTGGGACCAGAGGACGTTGTGTGAAATGTCCGTGAATATTATTATTTGTTCTCTTTATTTATTTTATATCATATTATGTACATTTTTAAATATATTATGAAAAGAAACAAACACTCACATAAATATACTTATAAAATACAAATAAACAGGTAACAAATTTATTAATGTATAAAATAGTAGATCACCGACATCGGGTGCAGGGACCACGCTGCTGATGGTTAGGGTTCCAGAGTAAGGAACCTCTTCACAATACGTGTCGTGTCGAGGAGTACTGTACTGCCTTTTGCATCAAGCCCTTAAGCCAGCCGTCTAACGAGATTCAGTCTCATTAGATGTTGGTCGAGACTCTTGGCAATCAGTCCATTAACCTATATGACTATCGGAAGAATAATTGTTGAATTAACATCCCACATGTTGGTAATCTCGTGAGCTAAATCCAAATATTTCATTCGCTTTTTTTTTCAGCTTTCACGAGATTCTCGTTATGCAGAACAGTGGCATCAATAATTACTGCACAGCGCTCTGATCGATCTATCACCACTATATCAGGCTTGTCAGCAACAATATTTCTGTCAGTAATGACAGACTGATCCCAGTACAACGTGGCACGGTCATTTTCGAGAACTGGGTCGGGCACATATGTATTTTATGGCACTTCATTTTCCACCAGATTGTACTTAAGAGCAAGTTGCTGATGAACAATCCTGGCTACCTGGTTGTGTCTGTGCAGATAATCGCCGTTGGCAAGATGAGTACAACCAGAAACTATATGCCTGAGTGATTCTCCGGGTAGGTGGCATGCCCGACAGATGTCAACCATACCATCTTTCAGTCCATTATTGCAAATATAAAACCATCAGTTTCCCTGAAGAGATCACTGAATTACAGCCAGAAAACTGATGCTGCAAAGTCAACATCAGGCCCATGTGGAAGCCCGATAAAAACGTCCATGCAGATCCTTGCTTCTCCATACCTCCCGGTGGTCCTCAGTGCTAAGTACTATAGGCTTGTGACAGTTCTCTTTAGCCAAAGCAAGCGGGGTAAATCCTTGATCCACTCCGACCACATAACGATGCACGTCCGTGGCAGTATTGAGAAAATGTTTTCGGTGATTGTATACCTCGCGGTTATGAAGAGTTTTGATGTTTAAAAAACCACGACCCCCACATCTCCGCGGGATATACAACCTCATTACTGATGAACGCGGGTGGTGCATTCGGTATGAACCTTTCTATCAAGGATATCAATTTCAGCCTGAGTCCATCTGAGTATGCCAAAGGAATACATACAAGACAGGCTTGATCCAATTGTTATAGGCACGCACCTTGTTGCCAGATAGTAGACTATTTAGTACTTTTCATAAGCGGCAAAAGAAGCGCTCCTGCAACTTTTGTTTCATGCCTGCCTCAGAGATACATAACGCCTGTGACATACCTACCCAGATATTTGTAGGTCTTAGTAGCAGACAGATCGGAGCTGCGTGGAATTTGTATTGTATTGTATTGTAAACGCGGGCTATTTTCCGCAACTCGACGTCGTATGTGCGCCTATTTTGCGTGACGGGTTGCTGGCACTACTCCTGCCAACCCAGCATCACCAGAAAGCCTAGCAGAGCCTTAACGTTGCCGATGACCTCTGGGAGCGACCTCGGAGAGCCGAGGTATAGTGCCCGGTATTCCGCCACCCCCGGACATTCAAGGATGACGTGGGCGGCCGTTTCGTCTGCCTCCATGCAAGCTCTGCAAAGAGGACTATCAGTAACACCTAGAGTAAATAAGTGTTTATTCCATAAAGCATGTCCAGTAATGGCTCCCATTAGAAGCCGGAGCTGAGGCCTCTTCAAACGCCGCAGCTTTAGTGACAATCCGGGGTAGATTGTCGGAAGGGCCTCTCTGGCTTGCCTGCATGTACCTAAGTTAGACCAGTATTCTTGGTGTTCTACCTTGGTGTTTCGTCGTAGTGTGTCTCGGAGCCAAGCGAACGGCAGAGGTAGAATGGGCTCAGGTCCTTCCACTATCATCTCCGAACCCCCCCTTGCCAATTCATCGGCAGCGTCATTACCGCGTGAGTTGCTGTGTCCTTTGATCCACTGTAGGGTTATATCGTTGTCGATACATACCTGTGACAGGGCTCGATGGCACTCGTATATAAGACCCGAGGTTATAGTATACCTTTGAAGGGCCTGTAGGACTGATCGGCTATCAGAGATTATACGGATTTGTTGGTTCTTTACCTTTCTAGAGTCGATTGCATACGTTGCCATTAAGATGCCCACACTTTCTGCCTGGAAGACCGTGTTATGAGCTCCTAATGGTGTAGATATCTGAATGTTCAGGTCCTCGGAGAATACACCCACACCAGTACCTGACCTTGTTTTAGATCCATCTGTGAAGATACTCATCTCTCTTGGGTTAAGACCTTCACCCGGTTGTTCTTGCAATTGTATCTTATACTTCTTGTCAAATACAAACTGCTTGGGTATCCTGTCGGTCACCGCTGCCATGAGCGGCTCCTTACCTATTACCTCACTGAGGATTTCGGTGTGCGGTACCCTTGCTAGTCTCCAGAGACTCAGGTTTTTAAGCCTTACCGCTGTAGCTGCTGCCTCTTGTTTTATGAACAGATGCAGTGGCGGCAGGCCAAGAATAGCTTCCAGAGCAGCAGTTGGAGTTGTCCTCATGCATCCCGTGGCCGCCATACAGGCCAATCTCTGGAGTCGTTGTAGTTTAGCTATGACAGTGGATAATTCGGTCCGTGGCCACCACACCACCGCACCGTAGCTAATCATTGGTCGGATTACTACCTGGTATAGCCATAGACCGATTTTAGGGTCTAGGCCCCATCTTTTACCTATCATTCTGCGGCATTGCCAAAATACGACCGTAGCTTTATCTATTTTACTATTTAAATGATTACTCCAGTTTAACTTACAGTCAAGAATTACCCCTAGGTACTTAACCTGTGTTGATAACTGGAGTTCTGTTTTGAATAATTTGGGCAGTCGGTAGTTGCCCAGGTTACGTTTGTTAGTGAACATCACCATTTCCGTCTTTTTTGGATTGACTGTTAGTTCGTTGATAGTACACCACCGTTCCACGATGACCAGCGCAGAGCGTGTAACGTCGCATACTGTACTTGTACTGTTGCCGCATGTCAGTATCACCAGATCGTCGGCATAACCAACCGTATAATAGTGATTGTTGTTCAGTGTAGCAATTAGATCATTTACCACTAAATTCCACAGTAGCGGTGAAAGCACACCCCCTTGAGGGCATCCTTTGGCCACCAGGGCCTTGTGTGTTCCGCCTGTGCTAAGCTTAACGATCCTTTTGCTTAACATATTATCTATCCATTGGATCATAACTGCATTTGCTCCATGTCTTTCAAGTGCTGCAGTTATGCTAGTAAATTTGGTCTTGTCAAAGGCCCCCTCGATGTCTATGAAGGTGCCTAGACATATAGACTTGCTTGAAATCGCTTCTTCAATTTTGCATACCACTGCATGAAGTGCCGATTCTGTAGATTTACCTTGACAGTAGGCGTGTTGATGCAGGTGCAGGGGGGCGCCTAGTAGAACCCCCTCCCTCAGGTTCCTATCGCACAACCTCTCCAGTGTCTTCAACAGAAAAGAGGTCAAGCAGATAGGTCTGTAGGATTTGGGGTCCGAGTAATCGCTCTTACCTGGCTTGGGTATAAAGATCACCTTGACTTCTCTCCAACTTTTCGGAACGTACCTGTGGGCAAGACAGGCGGCCAGAATAGTGGTGAGTATTTGGATGAGTTCCTCCCCGCCCCACTTCAGCAAGGCAGGGAAAATTCCATCCAGGCCAGGTGATTTGTATGAATTAAAGCTGTTAATGGCCCACCGTACTTTTTGTGGGCTAACTACATCAAGTGTTTGGTGCCATTCTGCTTCAGATGGGATGACCTCCTCATCTGCCCAGCGGACTGTCTGCACCATCTCGCAGTCGGGGAAGTGCGTCTGTACTAAGATGTATTCCGCTTCCTCCCATGATCTAGTGAGGGTGTCGTCTGGCTTGCGTAGGGATCCCAACGTAACCGTGGGCTGGTTACAAAGAACCTTACTTACCCTGTTAGCCTGTGCTCCATTCTCTATTTCGGAACAGAAGTTGCACCATGAGCACCTGCTTCTGTACCTGAGACGCTTTTTGTACCTAGACTTAGTTGACTTATAATTATCCCAGTCCTGGTCAGTACCTGTGTTCATTGCTCTGTTGAGTTATCGCCTCATCCTTTTCCTGAGTCTATCCAGCTCGGGTCCCCACCAGTCGGCTTTTTTGCCTCTACTGGGCGGTGGAGTGGACAAGGGACACGCCTGATGATAGCAATCCAGCATGGTATTTGTGAGGACGCTTACTTGCCTCTCTATTTCTGCAGCACCTTCCAGTTTTGTGGGAACCTCTGTCTGCACCAGGGCTAGGCACATTTGTTCCGCGTACCGGATACGATCCGTTCTGCGGGGGTTCCTCCACGGGGTTGCTGCGTTTGTCTTTACTTGAATATCGAATCGAATCCACCTATGGTCTGAGCATGATAGATCTTTTGATACATGCCAGTTCGAGATGTGATTCGAAACCTCTTCGGTTGCCAACGTCAAGTCAATGATTGTCTTGCTACGTCTGTTTACAAATGTCGGTTCTGAGCCTGTATTAAGTATATTAAGGTCAGTTGTGAAAAGGTACTCAACAAGTTTCTTACCTCTTTCGTTACTTGTCTTCATCCCCCATAGGGAGTGGTGTGCATTTGCGTCAGTGGCCACGATAATTTCGAGCCCGGTCTCTTCGCAGTAGGCGATTAGCCGTGTCAGCTCGTGGGGTGGCGGATCATCAGCCTCCGGCATGTACACGGATGCAATAACCGCCTCCTGAAGGCTTGAATCCGGCGCCCCGTGCACTATAATGGCGCACAGGTCTCTAGAACAGAAACTCGTTAAGGGTTGCGCATGTATATTTCTAGACATGTAAATACAGGCTCGGGGATTGTCCGGCCCTGTTTGTGCAATAAGCTTACCTCCGATGTTCCGGAGTCCGCAGACGGTGCCATTCCTGACCCACGGCTCCTGGATCAGGACTATGGCCGTGTCGTTGACCTCCAACCATTTCCGTATCTGAGCCGTCGCGGTTTCGCTGTGGTGGAGGTTGGCTTGGAGGATATTACAAAGCGGAGAAGGGGGTAACACTGTTAATGTCGTCCTCCTCCGCCGATCCTCCCTCCGCCTCCTCCTCACCTATGGCCAGCTTCTCCAGACCCCGGGGGCAGTCCCCCCCAGCCTCCGAGGGATCACGAAGAAGTTCTTCCTCGTCCCCCTCAGAAGCAGGAGCAGTCCGCGCCGACGTCTGAGACCCGGGCAACACCTCCACTCCTACAGTGCTTGCCCTGGTCCCCACGGAAGTGTCCATAGGTTCGGATTCAGCAGGTGCCGTGTTTTCCCGAGAGACGGTGTCGCTGGGTGGTGGGTATTCCACGTACCTGCCACGCGGTCCTTGGAACTTTACGTACACCGAGCGTAGCAGGAAGCCAAGCCGGCGTTCGCGCTCTACAAGGACCGCCACGACCGTCTCCGGTACACTAACAACAGCAAACGTGTCCGTCTCCTGTCGCTCCGTCTTGTGGAGTAACCACTGATCGATCTGCGCCCAGGGGTTCTGGTACCGAAGTGTTCGCGCTACGGCGCGGAAATCTTCCCAGATCCCCGGGAACAGTACGCCACAGCGTACTCTACGCTGTAGCTCACTCTGGCGTTTCACGGTGACCTTGTCCCCTGTAGACAGGGTCATAGTCGCCGTGCACCGCCTGAGCCATGCCAACGTAGCCTGATCCTCACACCATAGCCGTAGGGCACCGTTGGATAACAACGGCTTTCCCCGGAATAGTGGGCCAGAGGATTGGCTATTGCTAGGCTGCATGGCTTCCTGCATCAGCAGTGCCTGCAGCTGTTTCTGCACCTCCTCAGACAGCTGCGGAGTGAGGTGACCTGAGGTCACTGTGGTAACAGCAACCAGCAGGTCCGCCTTCAAAGCATCCGCATACGCCATCTTCGGAGTATCCCCCGTAGGCTAGAGTCTCAGTCTCTTGGCCTGTTCCTAGCCCTTTTCCTTGCACGGCCGGCGCGGCGTGCTACTGGGGTTCCAGCGGCTGCCTTCGCCGGCTCCTGCTTGGAAGCACCTGGTTGTTGTTTAGGCGCTGGGGCTGTTGTGTTGTCCAATGCAGCTCGCCTCTGCCTGGACTTGCGACGCTGTTTTTTATTTTTGTGCGTCTTCCACTTAAAGTCCGGCACTGTCCAACCTGCATCGATCAGCGCGGATGTAGCGTCCGTTAGGGGTACCGCTGGTGTCCGCTCCGGTTCAACGGATTTCTCCATTGACGGAGCGTCCTCCTTAACGGCTCTCTCGGCACTAAGTGTTGGCTGGTTTCGGTCATGAACCTGTCCCGAGCCCGTCGGTGTCGTCAACGTACCGGGTGTTCGAGGCGCCGGGATCCCAGCAGCCTTTTTACCCGGCACGGACTGGTTTTTACGGGGGGGGGCACTGTGGAAACAGCACCGCCCCTCTGCTTGGTGTATCGAGGCACTGTGGAAACAGCACCTTCTTTGTGAGCAGTGTTAGTGAGTGCAGTATTTGTGTGTGTCTTGTTTTTGTGTGTCTTGTTTGTGTTATGTGGTGTGTTCGCGCCTTTCCGGGCCACTTTCGCGTCCCTCAAGGCATGTGTGGGTGGGGTAGGCACTGTGGGAACAGCACCTCCCATTTGTATGGGGAAAGTGGAGGTGTCGGGCACAGCGTGAGCCGCACCGTCTCCTCCGTGTGTTTGGGTGCCTGAGAGGTTAACCTCAGGCGCCCGTGGGGTTTGGGATCTGGTTTTATCCATACCACTTGATTGTTTATATTTCGTCTCTCGAGCTTCCCACCCTCCACGGAGCCCGCACCTTTGGGGATGTCACTTTGGACACCAGGACTACCCGAGAGATATAGACACGGTTGGTTGGGATTCATGCGCGACATCGGGAGCTGCAGACATATGGCCGGGGGCACCGATCCTAGTACCCCCAGTGGTTCCACACGCCCTTGCCCCGTCAGCATGGCCGAACCCCATGTCCCCCCAGAGGACTGCTCGCCTGCGGCCCGTACCCTCCTCAACCATACGGGACGCGTGTCCATTCCCCTATAGTGGCTAGCTACAGGGGTACCGTTTAGCCAGAAATCCGGACCAAAGAGGGCGTGTTGTCTCCCGGAAGTATCAACCCCGACCCCGTTCGACTCAGCCCTCCAGGACTCCATCTTCCTCGCGTACGGCGATCAACTGCGCAGGACCAACGCAGGTGGGTGCTGTGTGCTTGTGCGAGCGTAGTAACTATATAAACTGCATAGATAAAGGGGCAATATTTGTGGTTGGTGCCTGCCCTTAGCACATTAAACATATAAAATATATACCTAAAGATATACTATATCTGTATAAATACCATAATAAACCGTCTTCGCACCCACACAAAGGCGGCTTTCTCTATACATAACGGAAGAAATAGAAAAGAAGGGACCATGTATACAGAGATATAATACTAATGAGTTAACTACATGAATATGATACATATAAAGACCCTCCCTATTTACCCGGGCTTGGGACCGGCGAGGCTTCGCAAACGGACCGTCTCTGTGGTCTGTCTGAAGAGCCCCGGCTAGGTTATATATAGAGCTGCGTGGAATCTGAAAGTTGTATTTCTTCAGATTGCACGATCCCACCTTGCTTTACATGTAAGACTGCACATTTATCCACACCAAATTCCATTCTGATAGACTTACTAAAGGTTTCAGTTACCTTAAGTAATGCCATCAGTTGGGGTCTGGTGGGGGCAAATAACTTTAAGTCATCCATGTAAAGGAGCTGGGATAGGCCCCGACTCTCTCTCCGCAACCGAAAGCCTAGGCCTGAATTCTCTAGTAAGGTACTAAGAGGATTCAGGGCCAGGCAAAACCACAATTGACTGAGGCTGTCCCCCTAAAATATACCCGCTCAATTTTATTGGTGCATCATCAACCCGGAGCGACAATCTAGATAGTAAAGGGCCGTTCTCTGTTGCCCCATACACGCCTTCAAGAAGGCACGTAGAGTTGCATCTATTTTATACAACTCCAGTACCCTCAAGAGCCAATTTTTTTTTTTGATTGCATGTACTGCCAGACGAGCCACGGTCCATCTGATGGTAAATGGTAACCGTCGCCCATGGACTCGACTATACCGAGAGTATTGTCAAGCCGCTGCTCACCAATTCTTCTCAAAGACGAAATGAAATATAAACGGCTATCTCCTGCTACAGCCAAAACGCAATGATGTGCTTCATGGCCGGTCACACGGGAGATGCTCGGGCCGGATACCAAGTGAGTACTCCCACTTGGTACCCAGCCCTACCACCAGTTATGCAATGAATGATAATTGCTTATTTCCCTTAGTCGCCTCATACGACACCCGTGGGAAAGAATGGGGTGGTGACACTTGTTTTCTTAATCCAGCCATGTATGGGGCACAGAGTCATAGGCTTTCTTATAGTCTATCCAGGCCGTCACCAGCTGTGCCCCGCTCCTACATCAATTTTGAGATTTGGGAATTACAAGAAAATGTCACTCGTTGCGTGTAGTGTGGCCAGTTTTTTTTTATTATTTTTTATTATTATTATAATTCAAAATTTCAACACTTCTCTATTCGTCCGTATTTACAATTTAATTGCCGATTTATTATGAGTCATAGCGTATTAGATTTTTGCTGGATAAATTAAATTGAAATATCGTATTTACAGAGCAAATTTATTTTTGTATATAGGTACTACGCGTAGGGTGAAGAAGCATACTGCCCGCTAGATGGTAAGTGAAACCCATTAGTAACAAATACCTGAATGGCGGCAACGTGGTTCACCACACGTCATGTCTCTCGTCACTCGTTCCTGATAGGGGAAAAGTAGGCAGTGGAAAGCCGTTTTATAATAAGTAGCAATTTATTGTCTGTGCCTACCTATGTATGAGTGTAGTTTAACTGCCCGTAATCATTTTGTAATAAAAATAGTATGTAAATATTGAGTTGTGTATTACGGGTACTTAAGTTACAACCATAATAGACCTACATTATTGATATACTCGTAGTCATTCGCATTCCAACCGAGAGTGAAATCTCAATTTATAAGTGCTAGCTTTGCACTTTACGTAACACGACCTTCAGCAGACGCGATACATCTTTTGGTATGTTAATACAGTGACCGCTTGTGCCATGATTTGTGGGCTCAATTCCCAGCACAAATATTTGTGTCATCATAAGCAGTTTGAGACTACACATTTCAATAAAGAATTGCAGGTGCGCTCTGTATTGGCTTTTAGTGTTTAAGGTTGCAAGTTTGAGTCTTACAATGGAGAAATGAAAATAAACATACAGTTAGACCGACTCTAGACAATTTTAGTTTTTTTTTGACGTGACTACGTCTAATAAATCGATGAACGCTGGCTGCACGCACGATAAAGGATGACTCATTGTCCCATTACGCTCTTTGTATAATAAACTGTTACCGTAGTCTGTAGACGCTAGCAACACCAGAAGCATCATTTGCACGTCGGCATCTCCAAGGAAAGGTACTTATAGGAGGTGGATTGGAAGGATAACAAGGATAGGATATTAAGGATACTAAGGAGAGGATAGGAATGCTAATAAAGAGAGGATATGGAAGGGGTTTGGTCCTCCGGCGTTGTCCCTTACCATACGAAACGTAACGGTAGTAGTACCTACCTTTGTTTCACTCTGATCTCCTGTGAGAGGGTGGTACCTCCCCGATCGAGCCGACCTATTCGTGCTGGGATAAACAAGTCGACTACTAAAGAATTCTAGATACCTATATTTTGAAATTTCAGTGATTTTGAAGGAATGTAATATGGTTCCGGTGGCCCGCCAATAAAGGCGGAGAGACGTCACACGGCGGGTTAATTTAGTGTCGGAAGATCAGGTAAATAAACTTAATTTTACAATTAAGATTTTTAACAAATAATGACGCAGCCCTAGAAGTATTTTGATATTTTTTTTATTTATTTTTATAGCATTTGACATGCTCAAATCGTGACTATTATTTTCGATTTCACATTTTCACACTAACTAAACTACTAATACTATCTACTACTGTTTGACTTTGCATGTACCTACATATTTATTACGTGTTTGACCAAACAGAAAAATGAAAAAAATAGCTTCACATTTAGAATATACATACCCAGTACGTATTTCCATCGGAGATATACGAAGACAAACAAAGAAAAGCAATGAATTTTATAAGCGAGCGAGAGAGAGCGATCGAATTTTCATTGTATCAATTTCCATCAAATCTAAAATCGTAATAACATAAAGTTATCATCGATTATCTCATATTCTTAAGCCAGTAAACCAAAATCAAGGCATTTGAATATTTATTTGGGGAAACAAATTGTAATTAAATCATAGAGCGTACCGCATCCGATTTTGTTCCGCGGTACGAGCATATCTACTCACATATAATGCTCGAGGGGTACAGAGTATCAGCTGTGTTACGAATCTAAATCCTGTTATGACAATAGAAATTTCACTTTTATATCATAAGTCTCTTTACCCATAAACATTCATGCAATTTACATAACGATCTCACTCGCCGACAGTTCATAACATTTTTCATATTGGCATTTTTGTGGGCATGCGTATTATTCTGTTTATTGGAACAAAAGTTCAACGGCCAATAAAATTATTCTATGACACAGCGCTGCTCGCGGCTCCACTGCAGCCAAAAGCTATTTCTTACCTTATATCTCTAGTTACCCGATAAAATGGATAAAATGTATAGCAGTTTTTAAGTTTAATAGGGCGTCGTGGCAATAGGGAAGGACTCTCCCTCTTGGCAGCGACACGAATTGGGCCGCGGTCACTGCCTTCTGCGAGGAGGTCATCTCGGAGAAGGAAGTGGCGGAGAGGGTCCAGGTTAGGCTGGAGTGGATAGAACGGAGAACATTGGCCACTCGCAAGACCTTCCGCGAAGGCGCGACGCTCCGTGTGCGGATGCGTCGGTCAGTAGAGGGTACCCGAAAGGGTAAGCCGCCGGCGGACCACTGAAGTAGTGTAATACAGTTCCAGTGATCCACCAATACAGGCGAAAAGACGACACACGGCGGGTTTATTTAGCCGGTGAGGGCCCCACACTATCCTGTTAATTCCCCGAAAGACTGGATTGTGCGGTTAGGTAAATTTTTTCCCGCCTTAACAAAAATAAATAAAATATTAAAAAAGGATAGTAAGTATAATAAAGAGAGTATAAGAAGGATTATAAGCAGAGGATAAGGGGGAGGGGGTTTGGGCCTCGGCTCTTTCGCTTACCATAATCTCACAGAACCTCTTCCACAAGTAAATGACTTGAACGTTTTCCTACTTTTTTAAATAATACAGGTTTGGTAATGAAGGTTTTTATTTTAATTTGCGAAGTATTTTTTAAGGCTTATGGTGGCAAACAAGCCATGGTCCGCCAGAAAGTAAGTGGTAACTGCTACTCATGGACTTAAAAATACTAGGAATACTGCCAAGCTGCTGCTCACTATTTCATTTCAGGGATGGGAAATAAATGAATAAATAATATCCCAAGTGATTTATCCCAACATCACAACAATGGAAATTTGAACAAGCTATGTCACAAGGTTACACTTTATCCTATATTTGCTGTTTTATGGTTTTAAAATAAAATACTTATTTTTTTTTAACAGATATATAATTTTATTATTTTTTACGATACTGCATCTGAAAGAGATTGGAGCAGCAGGAGAGATTGGGAGGTACGCAGGGATTCGGCAATATTAGTCTTCTGATTTTCAAATCTAAAAGTAAATCAGGATATTCACATAGCAAAACACCTTTAGGAGGAAGGGACTAGTCATTACGTCAATGGGGTAAATGTGTTGAACATGTGATCAGAATAGAAGACGAATATATGGGTACAAAAAGATAATCTAGCCTACGATGACAGGTATCGACCATTTGTTATTGAATTATTGCAAGGTACATCATCGGAATCTTCAAATGAAGAATTTTCATGTGATGAAGAAAGTTCAGATTAAATTTAGTGTTTTTCAATTTTCTACTTACAATTTTTTCATTCGATTACCATTTTTTTTTTACTTTAGAGTATAACGGGAGTAATAAAAATAATAAAAAATAAAGAAGACCATTGTTTAATTTAATTTTGCAAATTGATTATTCGATTACTTAGGTAAGCTAGTAGATACCACTGACAGCAACAGTTATGTTTAAAATATATACATGCACAGCTAAGTTTTAAATATACATTTATAATAAACTCAATAATGTAGTTAAAATAAATATACATATATTCCATTTAACAAATCATATTGTATATAATCTTAAGGTTAGTAAATCTCAAGATATTAAGTCATTGTGTCGTGTATAGCGAGAACATCACCCGCCCCGCGTCTAGGAGGGCCGCGCTTACAGCGGTCGAGCTATAGATATAGCTTTGTCTAGAATAAGCGAATAAACAGACAGTCCCAGAACATGACTTTGCTGTATAATATCGATCCATTTAACATCGACTAGGTCTACAAAGAAAAACAAATTGTTTTAGAAATATACTGCTCCTATAGAGAATACATGTTTATCTCAAGGCGGAAACTGTCTTTTTGTTGGTTAACCATATAAGTACAATAATATTTCCGGTTATTATTATTGATTATTATTAGTATATTGGCCGTGTGGGGCCGGCTTTAGAATTGTCCCACCCCTCTCTACCCACGGGAGTCGTAAGAGCCGACTGAGGGAATACGGGGGAGAGGGCAGCAGCACTCCCTTGCGTATTAATAACATCTACTGCGATCGCCAACCCGCCTGCTAAGCGTGGCGATTACGGCATTATCGCCCATAACGGGACCGCTCGTTGTGGCGTTCTCTTGGGGAGGCCTATGTCCAGCAGTGGACGTTGAAATGCTGATGGATAGATGGATTATTTTTACTATAAAAAATTCATTGATCATTCTATTTCTCTAGTATTTTCTAAATAGTGCCATTTTACTCACGCATGTAGTTAAAAATTGTTACGATTTTATAAAATTAATGCAAAATGAATACTTACATTATATAATACTTACATTTAAATAAGATTAGGAATGCAACTTTTTCCACGATGTTTATACACAATAATTGTGTATCCTTAATTTATAGATCAGTGACTTCCACGCATTCTAAAGAGATGCGCATGCATATATCCTTATTTTATTAAATATATCTTCATACAGGTGTGATTCTATATATCTATATAAATCTCGCTAAAAACTTTGTTTGGCTTGACTGTATTGAATAATTGAACTGCCTCGGTGGTGTAGCGGTAGTGTATGCGACTGCTAATCATGAGGTCTCTTTTTCCAAAGAATAAAAATTCTCAGTAACAGCCCGGAGTTTGGAAATGTGCCCGGTAGACGTCAATAGGCTCGCCCCCTATTACGTGGGACTTAAACATAGCTGGCGAGTCGTGGGTGTGTAATATACCTCTGCCTACCCCTTCGGGGAATACAGGCGTGATGCTATGAATAATTGTTTTTTTTTTTGTTTTGTTCGGTGGTTTATAAGTAAAAAATGGGGGAACTCTATAAAAATATATATCAATATTGGTAAGTTTGTATATACCCTATGTATTTGCTAGCAGAAGATAAAATTACAGCTACTGTCATTCTTTCTAATTCATTTGCATTAAATGCAAGTTTCGTTAGTTTAATACCCTATCAAAATTCAAATCTCAGACGATGCAGTTTGATTACGATTAATAATCGGTGATAAAATTAATTGTCGGTGATACAGAGTTCACCGGGTCATCTAGTGTAGGTGTCTATGAATATAATATTTATATAATTGGCGTTTCCTAAATAGCGTCACATCGAGTGGTCCTGTGCCACTTGTATTCAACGGTGACTGTATCTTAGACTAGGTCATTAGTTCGCCTGATGGAAGGCTGTTCAATAGGTACATCATCATCACTCGAATCGTGTCATTACTCGAAAAGTTTTTGGCTTTTTTTTTATTGCATGTAGTGGCAGATGAGCCACTGCCCATCTGATGGTAAATGGTAACCGTCGCTCTTGGACTCAACTAACCGAGAGTATTGTCAAGCCGCTGCTCACCATTTCATTTCACCAATATGAAATGAAAGAAAAAAGGGGCCGCCTTTAGAATTGTCCCACCCCTCTCCACCCATGGGAGTCGTAAGAGCTGACTGAGGGACTACCGAGGAGATTGGGCAGCAGCATTCCCTCGAGTATTGACAACATCCACTGCGATCGCCAACCCGCCTGCCAAGCGTGGCGATTACGGACTATACCCCCAATTTGGGGAGGCCTATGTCCAGCAGTGGACGTCGTAAGGCTGGTGGATGGATGGATGGATGAAATGAAAGAATATACGGTATCTCCTGCTATAGCCAAAACGCAACGATGTGCTTCATGGCCGGCCTCGGAGTACTCCCACTTGGTACTCAGCCACCACCAGTCATACAATGGCTGATAATTGCTTACTTCCCTTAGTCGCCTCATACGACACCCGTGGGAAAGAATGGGATGATGACACTTGTATTCTTAGTCTGTCACCACACGAAAAGGAAGGTCAGGATTTGTTAATATGAGAGAAAATGCAAGTAACCGCACACCCTGCTCGGGTCAAATAATTTCTATCCACAACAATATTAACTAATATTTCAAACTAAAAATAAATGGTGGAGTGGTTTAGATACCGGCCTTCCGCCCGAGGGTTATGGGTTCGATTCCCACACAGGACAACTCTTTGTAGGATCCACAAATAGTGTAGTCTGAGTCTGGATGTACTTTGCGTCCTTGAAATTGTATATTTGTAAAGTCCCCCGGGATACAAGGATTAATCCTTAGTGCAGGGTTTTGTCTTTAAAAAAAAATAGATTTGCGATGCGGAATATCTATTGCCACTTCAGCGAACTAACAAGGAAGTTCAGATCGATTACCCTTGTTCTAGAACCAATCTCTGTATTACGGATACTAACGCGTAGAGAGATCTGTATATAAGTATAATAATTTTATTAGGAGCTTTTAATACTCCGTGGCGGCCTAAGATTTACTTGTGAAGATTAGAATTGGAAATCCTCAGACTTAAATCACTAGTTAGCTGCTTTCTAATGACAAAGTTCTAAATTATCGCATCCGTCACCGTCGAGCAAGTTGTTGTCGTTGGAGCAAGTACTCAGGTATGTAACCTTTTACACGAGGTCAATGAACTGCACCTGCGCATTAAGCATTCGCCAATACAGCCTCATGCTCGCATTATTATAACAATGCTATATTTTATTTTGATAAAAATAAACTCCTATATAAACAAGATTGTGATAAGAACGATGTGATATGTAGGTACATTTATTTTTTAAAGATAACATAGCATAGTATCACGCCTGTGTTCCCCGAAGGGGTAGGCAGAGGTGTATTATACACCCACTATCGCTACTCGCCAGCTATGTTTAAGTCCCACGTAATAGGGGGCGAGCCTATTGACGTCTACCGGGCACATTTCCAAACTCCGGGCTGTTACTGAGAATTTTTATTCTTTGGAAAAAGAGACCTCATGATTAGCAGTCGCATACACTACCGCTACACCATCGAGGCAGTTAAAAAAGTCTTTAAAGATAACACTTAAGGAATAATCCTTGTATCGCCGGGGATTTAACAAATATACAATTTTACGGACACAAAGTACTCCCAGACTCCGAACAACCATTTGTAGATCACACAAAGAGTCGTTCTGTGTGGGAACTGAACCCACAACACTAGGACGGGAGACCAGTGACCACTGAAGGAATGTAATATGGTTCCGGTGGCCTGCCAATAAAGGCGGAGAGACGGCACGCGGCGGCTTTCTTTAGTGGGTGGGGGCCCCACACTACCCTGTTCATTGCGTTGGGGTGTGCGGTTAGGTACATTTTTTTCCGCCTAAACAAAAAAAGGGATGGGGGACCGGTATCTAAACCACTATCCGTCATTTGTGCAGTCAGACAATGTTGAGTTGTTAAGTTTATATAAGAATAGTAAAAAAATAATATGTATAAAATGTTTAGAAATTTTCACAATTCACTTTCACATTTAAGGATCATGATAAATTGAGGTATATGTAAGATTTAATAAACGTATTTATGTAAGCATTTATAAATATTACTATGTATAAGTTAGATGTATTTTGTAAAAACATATTAACTGCACGAAAGCATTATGGGCGTAGTCGGTAGTGTAACCGACTTCCGTGCACGAGGTTGTGGGTTCGATTCCCACTCAGGACAACTATTTGTGTGATGAACACAGATATTTGTACTGCGTCTGGATGTTTTCTATCTATTATGTGTATTTTACAAAAAAAGTGTAATATATGTATTATATCCGTAATCTGTGTAATAATCATAGCACAAGCGTTGGGCTTAGTTTGGGACCAGAGGTCGTTGTGTGAAAATGTCCGTGAATATATATGTATTGCCTTTGTCCGCGGCTTCTCCGCAGCCAAAAGCTAGTTTTTAGGGTATATCTCAGGTTCCCGGTATAGTAGCGGGATAAAATGTATACCAGTTGTTAAGTCTAATCGAGAGCAATCAAATAAAAAAATATTGCATTAAAATCCGTTCAGTATTAAACACAAAGTGAAAAATGTGAAATCGAAAATAACAGTCAGGAGCAGGATTTGAACCTGCATCTCCTGGATACCGTCCAGATGCTTTACCAATTCAGCCACCCTGACAATTGCTCCTGACGGCTAATTTCGATAACACATCACACTTAACGTCTTTGGGTGACGCCTGCGCCATCTGTCGGAAGTATTTTCATACATTATACTGACCAGGTAAACTTAATTTTACAATTAAGATTTTTACCTAATAATGACGCAAACCCTATAAATATTTAGATATTTTTATATATATTTTTAGCATTTGACATGCTTAGCACTATACATTAAACACAAAGTGAAAAATGTGAAATCGAAAATAACAGTCAGGAGCAGGATTTGAACCTGCATCTCCTGGATACCGTCCAGATGCTTTACCAATTCAGCCACCCTGACAATTGCTCCTGACTGCTAATTTCGATAACACATCACACTTAACGTCTTTGGGTGACGCCTGCGCCATCTGTCGGAAGTATTTTCATACATTATACCGACCAGGTAAACTTAATTTTACAATTAAGATTTTTACCTAATAATGACGCAAACCCTATAAATATTTAGATATTTTTATATATATTTTTAGCATTTGACATGCTTAGCACTATACATTAAACACAAAGTGAAAAATGTGAAATCGAAAATAACAGTCAGGAGCAGGATTGTCAGGATGGCTGAATTGGTAAAGCATCTGGACGGTATCCAGGAGATGCAGGTTCAAATCCTGCTCCTGGCTGTTATTTTCGATTTCACATTTTTCACTTTGTGTTTAATGTATAGTGCTAAGCATGTCAAATGCTAAAAATATATATAAAAATATCTAAATATCCGTTCAGTAGTTTTTGCATGATGTGCGCACAAACAAACAGACAAACAGACAAAAATTAAAAAAAAATCGTTTTGTGTTTAGACACGCCTATATAGCCTATTACAGTCATTTTTTCTCGAATATCTTAAATGTACAGACACAGCTCTGTTACAGCTTTATAATAGTACTAGCAGTGCCCGCGGACTCCATTCCGCGTTAGAAATATTTTTGCCCCGACCCGTTTGTCCCGAGTAATAATACTTCAGAAAAAAAAAGTTAAAAGTTCGGGATAAATAAAAATTATGATGATGAAGATTTTCTTTTTGTTAATTTGGTTTTTGTTTTATTTTTTGGTTTTTAGTTTTTTTTTTGGGTTTTTGTATGTTTTGTTTTTTATGTTACTGTTTTTTGCTGTTATTTTTATTACTTGATGTTAATATACACTATTTACATCATGTTTACTTATTTTAATTGTTCAAAATTTCTCGATATACTATATTAGTAGTAATGTTACCATTTGGTACTAAAATATATTGTCTTTCAGGAGTTCCAACCCGAGATAAGCCAACTTATAACGGCCCATGGGAAAAACAGTGCTTTCTCAGGTCAATGCCCACCAGAGAAAATGTTTGACCCTGGGACTTATTAATAGTGAGGGCAAAAGAGACCTTGACGGAATACTGTAACCTTTTAAACGGTATAGGTAAATCAGTCGGAATCATGGGTATCCGCGGAATATAAGCAAGTTGTCCCACTACTGGCCCTGTGAGAATGGTTGCCACGATTATATTCTCCCGCAACTTTTTTATGAGCAGCTTTGTGCCATTACACATGTTGAGGGGTCTCAAGTTCCTGAAATCATGATAGGAATGCCAATTTTTAGCATAAGGTCGTGGGGAGGTAAGCCAGAAGGATTCAAAGAATTTAAAAATTCTTGAGGATATTGCACTGTATCCTCAATATTACACACCGTGTCAATGGACTTATAGTGTTTGACTTGCTGGGAATTTTTTGTAAAATTATTGTATTTATCTTATTCACTGAATCGTTTCTGAGTGAGACTATTGCCCTAGAACAAAGCCAATGATAATCTCTTTTCATTATACTTTCAAGACCGGGATCTATCCATCCATCCATCAGCCTTTTAACGTCCACTGCTGGACATAGGCCTTCCCAAGAATGGGGGATAGTGCCGTAATCGCCACGCTTGCTTGGTTGCTTGGTTATTATTATAGTATAGATAGATAGATGTATTTATGTATAGATGTAATCCGTGTGGGGCCGGCTTTAGAATTGTCCCACCCCTCTCTACCCACGGGAGTCGTAAGAGCCGACTGAGGGAATACCGGGGGAGTGGGCAGCAGCACTCCCTCGAGTATTAACAACATCCACTGCGATCGCCAACCCGCCTGCCAAGGGTGGCGATTACGGCATTTTCCGCCATGACGGGACCGCTCGTTGTGGCGTTCTCTCGGGGAGGCCTATGTCCAGCAGTGGACGTTGAAAGGCTGATGGATGGATGGATCGATGGTATATATTTATTTCACAGGCAGAAAGTTTACGGAACCACAGCTAGTGTAACCCAGTCGATAGATCGGGATTTACCACGTTATAATCGGGAACGTGATAATATAAAACGAAATAAGCCTCGTCCCTTGAAATGAAATGGTGAGCAGCGGCTTGACAGTACTTTTATTATAGTTGAACCTATGAGCTGAAGTTACCACTTACCAACAGCTGTGGCTCGTCTGACACTATAGGTAATACAAAAATTGAGAAAAAATCACTACAATAGATTACAAATTATAATTTGTGAATAAGGAAAAAGAGTATTTCGATACGAGCGGGAACAAATGTGCGGCCCTTCCTATCCGGGGAAGTGTCGTTAAGACAAATGTGATGAGGAGATTGGGTATTTCTAAAAAAAATTGTACGGTAGCTCAGTGAATTAGAGCACTTCCCCGGATAGAAACGGACGCACGTTCGATTCCCGCTCGTAATAAAATACTCTTTTTCCTTATTCACAAATAATAACTTGTACTTTAAGAGTAGCTGAGCATGTCCAGTGCTGAAATATAGATCAAAATGTTTTAGAAAAAAATCAAGACATCAAATAGTTTGAATTTTAATTGCAAAATTAAACTTGCTATTTTGGATTAATGCATGTAAATGCGTTCCGATAGATAGCGTTGGTCGTTAAGACAAATGTAATGAGGAGATTGGGTATTTCTAAAAAATAGTACGGTAGCTCAGTGGATTAGAGCATTTCCCCGGATAGGAAGGGACGCAGGTTCGATTCCCACTCCTACTAAAATATTCTTTTTCCTTATTCATAAATTATAATTTGTACTTTAAGAGTAGCTGAGCATGTCAAGTGCTACAATATAGATCAAAATTATCACTACATTAGGCTATTTAGGCGTGTGTACAACTGAACTGATTTGGATACAACATTTCTTGTTAGATAGCTCTTGATTAGACTTAAAAACTGGTACTAGTTTTATCCGCTTTCTATAATCCTGAATATAAAACAAAATAAGCCTCTTATGCGGTAGGGCCGCACCGCTATTTTAAGTAGGTATTTGTTATAATGAAGTTAGACTTTCGTATTGCTTATAAGGAAAGATTGTTTAATTTCAAAAAATGATAGATAATTTAAACATGACCATGTTCTAGTAAGTAGTCAGCAAAACATACAATGGTAACCAAAAAAAATTTCAAATGCCAAAAATATATATAAAAATTTCTAAATATTTATAGGACTGCGTCATTATTAGGTAAAAATCATAATTGTAAAATTAAGTTTACCTAGCCGACTAGGTAAACTTAATTTATACCGATATAATGTATGTAAATACTTCCGACAGATGGCGCAGGAGTTATGTATGAATGTGTTATCAAAATTAGCAGTCGAGAGCAGTGGTCACGATGGCTGAATTGGCAAAGCATCTGGACGGTATCCAGATGTAGATTCAAATCCTGCTCGTGACTGTTATTTTCGATTTCACATTTTCCACTTTGTGTTAAAAGGTTTATAATAGTCCTAACTATTAAAATAAACCTAACGATTTAAAATGTTATGATTTTTCAGAGGTGTATTTTCTCGACTCGCCAGCTATGTTAAGTCCCACGTAATAGGAGGCGAGCCTATTGTGGTCTACCGGGCACATTTGCAAACTGCGGGCTGCAACTAAGAATTTTTTTTTTAGGAAAAAGCTCAATGTCTACCGCTACACCACCGAGGCAGTTAATTACAAACACATTTTGCTATTGTTATTGATACTCGTATAATAAGAAAAAAAACATTTCATAATTCAAAAATTAAAAATAAATAAACGAATAAGTAATAAACTATTCTTAAAAAATCAAATAAAAATGTATTATTCTATTTCGTAACTATGTCGTGAAATAGAAATAGAGCCAAAAATTAAGTATAAACCGTTGTAAATGTGAGTTAGTTATATAAGTCTGTGAACTATGTTTAGTGTGCAATTACAGATCTGACACGCTTACATCATAAATATATAAATGCAGTATCGGATTTTACGAGTATTTATATAGTGCGTCAATTTGGTACGTATAATATGACACAGATTGAATCGTTAAATTATTACCGTGGTTTTGTAATTTTGCAAACAACTTATATATTTTCCTGCAAAATCTTCGGCTCAACCCATCTATCGCTTACATAGTATAAGGAAAGAAGTAGGTTGTCTTCATACAAACGAACCGAGGGTGGTTTGCATGTGTGCGTGCCAGTACGTACGAGTCGCCGCACGCAAACAATAACAAATTTAAAACTGCTAAAGGTGCGCCCGTTACGGTTGCGCCGGCGTTTCGTACGTATTGCCGTGTGCCCAGGCTTCGTTGATCGCCTTTACCGCTCGGTATTTATTAATTCAAAGTCATAGATGGCTACATATCAGAAAAGAAAATACTGTATTGTATTTAGATGACATATAGAAGGGATCTTCTCAAATTACAACACTAAAAAAATTATATCATTGCAAAAAAATATACTCAGCTCCTATTCTATGCATAAAAACAAATATATCCCTGATGTTCCGCCTTAAGTTTCAAGACAATTTATTTTAATTTTATATAATTATATAAAGACTAGATCTGTATTTATGACGACTCAATAAACTAAAAATGACAGCCCTACGTATGTAGGTTATTACCGCGCGCACGGGGTCTGAGATAACCTAAGCATTCGACAAAGTCTGGCACAACGGCCTAGTATACAAGCTACTCCACTTAGGAGTACCGCGGTATCTCGTACTCATCATACGAGACTTTCTATCCAACCGCAGTTTCCGCTATAGAGTGGAAGGGGTACTATCCTCCCCCCACCCCATACTCGCCGGGGTCCCACAGGGCTCTGTTCTCTCACCGATCCTCTTCTCGCTGTACACCAGCGACATGCCTTAGCATCGGGAAGTGCAGACAGCACTTTTTGCAGACGATACAGCTATTTATTGTGCAGGGTTTAACCCTATCACAGTGCATAGGAAACTCCAATCCGCGGCCACTGCCCTCAGTACGTGGTTTAGCAAGTGGAGAATAGAGATCAACCCCGAGAAAAGCCAGGCGGTCATGTTTCATAGGAGACTACCCCGACTGTATCCCCCGGAGAAGATCAAACAGATTAGCATCTTTGGTAAACCTATTCCTTGGAGTAGGCGAGCCAAGTACTTAGGTGTAATTCTAGATAACAGACTCACATTCGCCCGTCACATTCAGGTGGTACGCTCGCGCGCAGCCTTTGTCATGGGACGTTTGCACTATCTGTTAAACTCTAGATCAAAACTCTCGCTTAGGAATAAGGTCAGACTCTACACTGCCTACATACGTCCTGTCATGACGTACGCCAGTGTAGTATTTTCACACGCCAAGGCACACAGGATCCATAGATTACAAATATTACAGAATAGATTCATGCGCAGAGCTACGGGTGCACCGTGGTTCATACGCAATGTCGACCTTCACGTAGACTTGCAATTGCCTACCATCAAGTAATTTATGAAACGGTGTTCACGTAGTTTCTTTGACTCCGCCATTACTCACGCTAACCCTCTAGTGGTTAAGTCGGCTAGGTACAACCCCTCTAATGTATCGCGCGTACGCAGACCACGAAATAGCCTCGACGAAGTTGACGACGACATAACTCACGCTCAGATCAGAGCATACGCAGCTCGCGCAGCTAATACAAGTAATTACCCACGGTTTTGACCCCGCCGACAGCGGCGAAAGACGTGTCGCGGCCAAATCATAAACGTGGTAAATCCCACTTTTCCAGCAACAGCCCGAGCCGAGGTCCTTACCCCACGGGGGGTGCCCCCGGGTAGCGTTGCTTAAATGTCGGGTTGAGAGCCCTCTGCGCTCACCAATTGTCCGGGTAAGGTTGTCATAGCCATCTGAGGCTAACAA
This sequence comes from Leucoma salicis, assembly GCA_948253155.1. Classification (NCBI taxonomy): domain Eukaryota; kingdom Metazoa; phylum Arthropoda; class Insecta; order Lepidoptera; family Erebidae; genus Leucoma; species Leucoma salicis. Next base: position 3,396,261 of record OX411803.1, read on the forward strand.
ACAACGTCACACAAAAAAAATGAGATAACCTACTTGTTTCCTTATACTATGTCGCTTATCCAATCCCTGACAAAACATAATTATACACACACGTACACATAGCATCACGCCTGTATTTTCCAAAGGGGTAGAGTTATGTTTAAGTCTCAAGTAATAGATGGCAAGCCTATTGGCGTCTACTGGGCACATTTTTGAAACTCCGGCCTGCTACTGAGAATTGTCTGTTTACGAAACAGCTCAATAATACTGTTCGACCCGGGGATCAAACCCGAGAGACCTCATGATCAGCAGTAACTCACACTACCGCTGCGCCACAGACACAAACATAATTATGGTTTACATGGACTCAAATTATGAGTGGGCTGAAATTAACTTTTCCTGTGTGTTAGTCAATAGCACGGTTGACCTCTCATGTGCTGTGTGTGGTACCTATATCTTCACGCCTATTACATGATAACTAAGATCTAGCAGTGGTCGTCTGAGATCGATAACAATAAAACATATAACTATTCCAAATCGAAATTGACCAATATTGTTCACTATTTTGTAACAGTTCAAATTTGTGAAAGTATACAATTAATACTTGATCGTAAATCAAAAGAGCATCTTCAACTTTACGATTATGTTTATGGGGGTCAGGCGGTAATTATAGCTTACAATATGATGCCGGAAGGCTGTGTAACCATACATAGAAATGATGAAGTCAACATCGAGAATTCTGTACTGCTTTGCCAATGATACACACATAAATGACGGGCCTCATGGTGTTGTTGGTAGCGTAACCGACTTCCGTGCACGAGGTCGTGGGTTCGATTCCCACTCTGAGTAATTATTTGTATGATAAACACAGTTATTTGTACTGCGTCTGGTTAAAAAGTAGTATATGTATTATATCCGTAATCTAGTACCCATAGCATCAAGCCCAAGCTTAGTTTGTGACAAGAGGACGTTGTGTGAAATATCCGTGAATATTATACTCGTATTATGTTACACATGAATGGCTTTAGACAGGTATGGGGATTTTTTATGGAAATACTAATAATATTGTCGCTCCAGCTAAAACAGTAGATACTTAACTTAACTTGCTGCAGGGATACCGATGCCGTGATCGCCCCTCGAGAACTCTTCTGGCCGGTTAAAGTAAAGCTACATGCCCTTTTTTTTTGTTTAGGCGGGAAAAATGTTCCTAACCGCACACCCCGTCGTTCGGGGTAACGAACAGGGTAGTGTGGGGCCTGCACCCACTAAGGAAACCCGCCGTGTGCCATCTCCCCGCCTTTATTGGCGGGCCACTGGAACCATGTTACATTCCTTCTGTGATCCGCCGGCGGCTTACCCTTTCGGGTACCCTCTACTGAACGACGCATCCACGCACGGAGCGTCGCACCTTCTCGGGAGGCCTTGCGGGTGGCGGACGTTCCCCGGTCCATCCACCCGCAGCCTCAGCTAGGGTGGCATGAGGCGCAAGTACCTGCGCCTGCGCCGCCCCGGTCGCTGGCGGCGGTTCGGGTCAGCGGAAGAATCCTCCTCCCTGGCTCTCTCCGCCGCTTAATTCCACAAGATAATCTCCTCGCAGAAGGCAGCGACCGCGGCCCAGTTCCTGTCGCTGCCAAGCATCGCTCTAACGACGCTCGGCAGCGAGAGGTCCCCCCCTATTTCCGCGACGAGTTCACGGCGCTGCTCGGCCCAAGCCGGGCACGACTCGAGCGTATGCCGCGCCGTGTCCTCGTCACAGCCGCAGTGGTGGCAGCCCGGAGTAGCTTTCCTCCTTGCGACTATGTGCAGGTATCTGCCGAAGCAACCGTGCCCCGACAGCACCTGCACCAGTCGGAAGGTAAGGACTCCATGCCGTCGCCCCCCTGAGAGATTAATTCAACGGCTTGTTAAGTATACCAACACGCACGTACTGTGAAAAAATAAGGTGCTATGTAGTTATCAGGAATTATCAACTAAACATAGCATCACGCCTGTATTCCCTGAAGGGGGATGCAGAGGTGTATTACACACCCACGGTTCTCCAGCTATGTTTAAGTTCCACGTAATAGGCGAGCCTATTGCCGTCTACCGGGCACATTTCCAAACTCCGGGCTGCTACTGCGATGTTTATTTTTACGATAATGCTCAAAAAGACCGCACAACTCAGAGATCGAGCCCAAGAGCTCATGATCAGCACAAGCTCACACTACCGCTGCACCACAGAGAATACTAACGGCCATAAAACCAACACGGAACAAAATTATGCTCCATGATGAATAATGAAAAGAGAATTAGCATAATTCAGTATCCTGAAATCCTCACACTACAGGCGATGGGGGCAAGCAAGCCTGTCCCATTGGGTGGCTGTCCCTCCCAAACTCGTTACAAGCCCCTCCGAAATTTCCGAAACCACCCCTTGGGGCTACAAACACCAGCCACGCCCTCTGAAATGATAATTTTGTATATAAAATTAAATCTGCCCCACGTTGTGCGTTTGTCTGTCTGGACATAGTGAACAATAAGGATAAGAAGCTATTTTTTTCAATGAATGCTGTGGTTTATGAGAAATGTTTAGGTATAACCGTATATAAAAGGTTGGAAACATCATACTGACTGGAAGCTTTACTAACTAGCGCCGCGTAAACAAAAGAGTTTTAGCTTATCCTCGCGGCAAAGTTGCAGGTAAAAACTAGCTAGCTTTAGCGACGAGTGCTACGTAAATCTATACCAAACGGATTTTCATGCGGTTTTTACCAATGGATCGAGTGGCTTATTAAGACTTTTTTTTTTGGTAAGGCGGGAAAAAATGTTCCTAACCGCACACCCTGTCATTTGGGGCAACGAACAGGGTAGTGTGGGGCCTTCACCCACTAAAGAAACCCGCCGTGTGCCGTCTCTCCGCCGTTATTGGCGGGCCACCGGAACTACATTCCTTCGGTGGTATATTAAGAGACTGCCCAGAATCAGAATCATTTTATTGCTTGCTGTTACATGTGTGAAGTGCAGATGTTATTACATAGTATTTTTGTAAAAAAACAGTATACATATATCGGGCATGTAGTTAAAAATATTACATGCAACTAAAAAATTTGGATCTCAATAAAATTACATTCAATGTCAAATAAGATAAATTCATAACGATTATAGTCAATAACTACTAATAGACGTTCCGATTTGGCTGGTTCCGACAATAATTAGGCCGACCAACCATTCCGACATTGCTATAGACGTTCCGACAGCTTCGGCTGTAAAACCGTCTAAGGATGAAAGAAGAACCAAAAAGTATCGATATAATAATATATCGTACAGATATTTTTTTTAAATATTGATGTCGGTTTTGATATATCGAAAAAAAAAAACTATATGGTGTCTGTAAAGTCGGTTTACGGACGATAATTTTACGTGATAACCTCTACGTTGTCTTAATTTCACAAACACACATCGGTCGACATACATTTTTCGGACCATGAGACTTTTTCGTGCGTGCAGCCGGTAGGTGTTCATTGATTTATAAGACGTTATCACGTCAAAAACATATCGATATATCGGTGATTTTTTTTTCACTTCGCAATGAGGAATAATCCTTGTACTGCGAAGGACTTTATGAACATACCATTTCACGGACTTTTTGACGGCTCTGAATTTCAGCAAATTTAGTCAGTGCTGACAAAGATCTTACTAATAGAAATGTGAAAGTAGGTTTGTTTATTTGCTAATTCTTGACATCGTAACTACTTCACCAATTATCACGAACTGTGGTATACATAATACCTCGGGAGTACAGATTAGGACATAGGCTAATAACTATTATTTATCGCAAAAACGAAACGCTAAGACACGAAATACTACCCTCACTGAGGCCAGTACTAGTAGTGAAAAATTTTAATCTTTGGTTGCTTGCTATCAGTATTAAGTGTTTAATCTACGGTCGCTCGCTTCATTCTGAGTACCTATTTGAAAATAAATGGAAATATTTACTACCATCGTTTCATAGCATATTATCGACATGGCCATTGAAAACTATCATTTTCATACAATTTGTACCCTGTAATTTGGTAAATTTTAATTTTCTCGTAATATGTGATGTATATCTGTTAAAAAATATAAGTATTTTATTTTAAAATCATAAAACAGCAAATATAGGTTCAAGTGTAACCTTGTGACATAATTCTAAACGTTTTTACGGGATTTATACCATGTAAATTTTTACTTACGAGTTTCCGATATTTCGGCACTGTTGCAAGCGCCATGATCACGGAACAATATTGTGACATAGCTTGTTCAAATTTCCATTGTTGTGATGTGAGGGCTAAATTACTTGGGATACTACTTATTCATTTATTTCCCATCCCTGAAATGAAATAGTGAGCAGCGGCTTAGCAGTATTCCTAGTATTTTGAAGTCCATGAGTAGCAGTTACCACTTACTTTCTGGCGGACCATGGCTTGTTTGCCACCATAAGCCTTAAAAAATACTTCGCAAATTAAAATAAAAACCTTCATTACCAAACCTGTATTATTTAAAAAAGTAGGAAAACGTTCAAGTCATTTACTTGTGGAAGAGGTTATGTGAGGTTATGGTAAGTGAAAGAGCCGAAGACCCAAACCCCCTCCCCCTTATCCTCTGCTTATAATCCTTCTTATACTCTCTTTATTATACTTACTATCCTTTTTTAATATTTTATTTATTTTTGTTAAGGCGGGAAAAAATTTACCTAACCGCACAATCCAGCCTTTCGGGGAATTAACAGGATAGTGTGGGGCCCTCACCGGCTAAATAAACCCGCCGTGTGCCGTCTCTTCGCCTGTATTGGTGGATCACTGGAACTGTATTACACTACTTCAGTGGTCCGCCGGCGGCTTACCCTTTCGGGTACCCTCTACTGACCGACGCATCTGCACACGGAGCGTCGCGCCTTCGCGGAAGGCCTTGCGAGTGGCCAATGTTCTCCGTTCTATCCACTCGCAGCCTAAGCTGGACGGGAAGTCCAGCTTAGGCTGCAAACAAAATTAGGGTAAATCGCTGTAGCCAATGATAATAATAAATAATAATGTATATAAAAAAGAGGTGTAGCCAAATATCTGAAAGTTCGGTCTTTATGATTGATATGGTTAGTTACGAAAACCATTGAAATACTTGCATAAGCATATAATTATATTTAATAAATCATCTAATCTTTAGTTATATTACGTAAATACTAAGAATTTTAACAATATTTTGCGAAACGTAAATCAAGTCAGTAAGCAATTAAAGAAAAGTGATCAATGTTATGACGTAACACTACTCAACCTCAAAAAAATGTTATGAAGGAGTAAGATCTGGTGACCTGGGATTTTGGGCTATAAGATCTATAAATATCCTATCTTGTGTCCGATGACGTGTTCCTTCTACATACCTACTGATTTTCATTATATTTGTCAACCCATTCTTCCTAACTATTATAAAGCCTTTACATAGCCGTGTTTGTACATTTAAGATATCTGAGCAAAAATGTCTGTTAGAATTAGGCTATATAGGCGTGTCTGAAGCAGCACTAAATCTTTTTTTAGATTTTTATCTATTTGTTTGTTCGCGCATCACTTAAATCTACTGAATGGATATATCCCGCTACTATATCGGAAACCTGAGGTATAATTTAGAAACTAGCTTTTAGCTGCGGCGGACCAAGGCTAGTAAGTTATAAAAAGACATACAAAGAAACAGGCAGATATACAACAATTTAGAAAACGGCAAAATTGAAAGCATTAAGTTTTAAAATGACAACATTTGAGAAAAGAAAAGAAATTACAGGCAGAGCTCACAGATTCATATAGTAGCAAATACATACTTGCAGACCAGGCCACGATTTGCCGCGAAACACATAATTAATTCTTTAATAATAAAAAAATAAGGGAAAATAAATATAAAATCTATCCTCCTTTAACTATCCCAGGTATAAAAGCTATTCTATCTCATACGGTCCTTACTGTATGCAGACGATCTCAAACTCTACGCCGAGGTAAAGTCTGATGCGGACTGTTTGGGTATACAGATAGATATTGACGCAATAATTCAATGGTGCCAAGAGAACAAGATGGACCTTAACTTAAGTAAATGTAATGTTATGACTTTTACGCGCAAGCGTCAGTCCATACAATTTAATTACAAAATTAATGATAATAACGTGAGTCGTCCTACTAGCATCAAGGACTTGGGTGTGATATTTGACAATAAATTAACCTTCCACAGCCACATAATTGCATTGGCAAAAGAGTCCTTTAGACGTCTGCGTTTTGTCCTTAGAAACTCTAAAGACTTCCGTAACCATCACGTGGTAAGGCTACTTTTCGGAGCTTTGATTCGCTGCAAATTAGAAAGCAGTATGTGCGTATGGAGTCCACACGAGAGTACATATGCACTTATACTAGAAAAAGTTCAAAAGGTCTTCCTTAGGTATCTTTTCAGTAACATCTACGCGTACTCGGTGAGCGTGTATGAAGAGAATGAGAATGTTGAGGAAATGAGCGATATATGCAAGAATAGAGCCCTTTAGCACTCTGTTCTCTTTACCTTCCCTGCAAAAGAGATGGTGATGGGTAAGTAAAGGTGGTGGGTAATGACAAGTAAGTAAAAATGGATCGGCTTGATCAGTTTAAATCATCAAATATATCGGCGTATAGTACGGCGTACGAAGCTTTTCAGCTGTCAGAATTGATTTGTACAGACGTGCGCTGCGATTTATCAGCATTTTTATCAAGCTTTCACCAATTTTCATTCAGTTTAAATTACATTTGATACAATTGATTTACTTCAAACGATTTTTTCTGAAATTTATCTGCAAAAAATTTTTGTAATTATTTCGATTTCAATCATTTAAAACATAGATACTGAGGCAATAAAAAGTTCACCGGATTATCTAGTACTGGCCTTTGCCCGTGGCTCCGCCGCAGCCAAAAGTTTGTTTTGGGTTGGTTTATATCTCAAGTTCCCGATTTAGTAGCGGGATAAAATGTATACCAGTTTTTAAGTCTAATCGAGAGCTATCAATTCAAAAAATGCGTCAAAATCCGTTCAGTAGTGTTTGTGTGATGCGCGAACAAACAAACAGATAAACAAACAAACGGACAAACAGACAAAAATTCTAAAAAACATTGTATTGTGTGTCACGCCTAAGCCTATTACAGTATTTTTTTCTCAAATATACAGACACAGCTCTGTTACAGCTTTATAATAGTACTAGCCTTTGCCCGCGGTTCCGCCACAGCCAAATGCTTGTTTTTTGGTTATATCTCAGGTTCTCGATATAGTAGCGGGATAAAATGTAAGTGTACCAGTAGTTGTCTAATCAAGAGCTATCAAACAAAAAAGTTGCATCAAAATCCGTTCAGTAGTTTTTGTGTGATGCGCGAACAAACAAACAGATAAACAGACAAACAGACAAAAATTCTAAAAAAAATTGTTTTGTGTTTAGACACGCATATAGGCTATTACAGTAATTTTTTCTCAAATATCTTAAATGTACAGACACAGCTCTGTTACAGCTTTATAATAGTATAGACTAGCCTTTGCCCGCGGCCTCGCCGCAGCCAAACGCTTGTTTTTAGCTTATATCTCTGGTACCCGTTATAGTAGCGGGATAAAACGTATACCAATTGTTAAGTCTAATCGATAGCTACCAAACAAAGTTGCATCAAAATCCATTCAGTAATTTTTGCATGATGCGCGAACAAACAAACAGACAAACAGATAAACATACAAAAAATCTAAAAAAAATATCGTTTTGTTTTTAGACACAGGCGTGTCTATAGGCATATAGCCTAATTCAGTCATTTTTTCTCAAATATCTTAAACGTACAGACATAGCTCTATTACAGCTTTATAATAGTATAGATAGATATAGATATACCAAAATAACGTAACGAAGATATCGAAAGAGTTGTGGCGAGGATAGTATCCACACCAAACGTTAACAACAGTCTAACTTATGACTCTACCACAATATTTTTTTATGCTACTATAGTGGCAAGGTGGACCGGGGAAAGTCCGCCACCCGCAAGGCCCCCCACGAAAGTGCAACGCTCCGTGTGCGGATGCGTCGCTCAGTAGAGGGTACCCGAAAGGGTAAGTTGTCCGCGCACCACTCGGGCCGGTCTTTGGACCGTAGGGCTGCTCCAGCCGGTACTGGAGGACTGGGTGGGGCGACGGCATGCAGTCCTTACCTTCCGACTGGTGTAGGTGCTGTCGGGGTACGGTTGCTTCGGCAGATACCTGCACATAGTCGCAAGGAGGGAAGCGACTCCGGGCTGTCACCACTGCGGCTGTGACGAGGACACGGCGCGGCACACGCTCGAGTCGTGCCCGGCTTGGGCCGAGCAGCGCCGTGAACTCGTCGCGGAAATAGGGGGGGGACCTCTCGCTGCCGAGCGTCGTCAGAGCGATGCTTGGCAGCGTCAGGAACTGGATCGCGGTCGCTGCCTTCTGCGAGGAGGTATTTTTTTTTTATTGCCAACGGTGGCAGACGAGCAAACGGCCTACCTGATGGTAAGTAGTAACCGCCGCCCATGGACTATGGCAACACCAGGGGCACAGCCAAGTCGCCGCCTACCGTGAGTAAAGTACTCTTCTCAAACCTCGTTTAAAGAGGGACAAGTCGTAACGCTGGGGAAACACCGCAGCAGGAAGTTTATTCCAGATCTTACACTTACGTGGTAGAAAAGAACGCTGAAAACGAACCGTCTTGGACGAGATCGTTTCCGGGTGGTATGGATGAACCCTAGTACGGCGTCTCGTGGTCCGGTGGTAAAACGGCGATGTTGGTACCACCTCAAACAGTTCCTCAGAGCACTCCCCGTTGAAGAGTCGATAGAGCACACAGAGAGCCCCAAAGTCCCTCCGCCGCCCCAACGACACCAGCTCATCCGTGAGATTGGGATCATCGACAATTCGAACAGCGCGTCTTTGCAGTGAGTCAAGTGGGTCGAGCTGGTATTTTGGTGCGCCTGCCCAGAGATGTGAACAGTACTCCACGTGAGGGTGGACTTGAGGAGGGTTATCTTGCGGAAGGAAGCGGCGGAGAGAGCCAGGGAGGAGGATTCTTCCGCTGACCCGAACCGCTGCTGGGGGTGCGGTTAGGAATATTTTTTCCCGCCTAACCAAAAAAAAAAAAAGGTTGGACTCGCGTAGATCACTATAGAACAATCATAGGTATACAAACTGTGGGCCTAGCCACTTTGCATTCTATGGTCGCTAACGCTATAGGGAACTATTAGAATGTATGAGAATTTGATATCGTTAACGATATCTATAACGCTAAGTCACGTTACTTAACGTTATAGATGTCAAATTTCCATACATTTTTATAGTTTTCTCTAGCGTTAGCGATTATAAAATGCAACTCGGCTAGGCCCCCTGCATAGGTTGTAGAATAGTTTAGATACCGACTTCCCTACTAGTGTTTTTAAAAGATTGGAGAGGTAGGTTCACTTTAATCATTAGCGCTGAAACGATCGTGGACATATTAGGTATATGGGAATAGGGATGTACGTATTGGACTCTCGGTAGACAGTAAATACAATACCAGTTGGAAGGAACGTTTATGTTATAAATTCAAACGATATTATCTTTTATAATTCACAATAACCCTTGTTTCTCCTAAAATATTTTAGTCAGTGGTAAAACCAAAGACTGCAAAAGTAGTAATTGAGTTCTATCCCCAGTTCAAAGTCAAGGCCACACATTAGAGAAACCTCTGATATTTCGAAATTTTTGAAATGATTAGCGCTCGGATCGTTTTGAGAGATTTTCTCGACGTCTTGTGATATCTGCCAAACCGCAGCAGCTTGTTAGACCATAGCCGAAATTATTTTCACTCTGAGAAATATATTATTATCTACTAAATATTAAACATTTTATCCCGATATTATATCGGAAACCTGAGATATAACTTAAATATATTTGTGATCTTATTCTGCGGGCTTTCTGCAAAAGGATTATTGATCTTTTCTTGAAGCAAGACGGTTTGTTGTACAAACGCCCACCAGTTGCTTTCCTTGAGTTGTTCAGGGGGCGGGTTTAGCGACTTGTTGCTAACATACTATGTTATCAAGTGGCTCGATAGTCTAGCGGTAGTGTGACTGCGGTTCATAAGATCTCGGGTTCAAATTCCAGGACACGCTGGCCGCAAAGTTATTGTGTTTTTCTATTAAAGACATTCTCATTAGCAGCTCGAAGTTATTAAGTTAGCGGTGTTTCAGATCCGTGCCTCGAAAATCACGTAAATCCGTTGAATCTGCGCCTCATTTCTCTCCAATCATGTCAAATTATCGTCCTATCAGAATGAATACTGAGTAAACGCGCACATAATCGTGCACTACAATATCTTCTGCTGGCTCGTGCTGACTTATTGATTCTTGTCTTATGCTCCAGGCACGTTGTACTGGGATACAAATATTGAGGCTGGAAACTTATTTCAATTCATTTCTCCGCTTACTATAAAAGATGACGCAAATGCTTTACCAAATATTAATTCTCTAAATAAAACCAAAAACTATCACTAAGGAATAATTGAGCTTACATCTATTTATGAATAAAATTGATGTATAATACTAGTAGGTTGTGTAATCGATTTTTTCACATCTGCGTGACGTCCCGTGAGTCATTTAATACCTATACTTAGGTAACTACAAAAGAATGTGACTTATACCAATGGTTAAGTATAATCTTCACGCACAGTATAAAGTCGCTATCTCCAGCTGTCTGCTTCTCCGATTTATTCTTCAAAACCACGTAACGGGTTTTAAAAACAGAGAAGCAGAAGACAAAAAACAAAACTGCACGGATGGCGGAGAAGCTAAGATACCGGCCTCCTGACCTAGTGTTGTGGGTTCGCATTAAACACAAAGTGAAAAATGTGAAATCGAAAATAACAGTCAGGAGCAGGAAAATCAGTATGAAAATACTTCCGACAGATGGTGCAGGCGTCACCCAAAGACGTTAAGTATGAATGTGTTATCGAAATTAGCAGTCAGGAGCAATTGTCAGGATGGCTGAATTGGTAAAGCATCTGGACGGTATCCAGGAGATGCAGGTTCAAATCCTGCTCCTGACTGTTATTTTCGATTTCACATTTTTCACTTTGTGTTTAATGCATAGTGCTAAGCATGTCAAATGCTAAAAATATATATAAAAATATCTAAATATTTATAGGGTTTGCGTCATTATTAGGTAAAATCTTACTTGTAAAATTAAGTTTACCTGGTCGGTATAATGTATGAAAATACTTCCGACAGATGGTGCAGGCGTCACCCAAAGACGTTAAGTATGAATGTGTTATCGAAATTAGCAGTCAGGAGCAATTGTCAGGATGGCTGAATTGGTAAAGCATCTGGACGGTATCCAGGAGATGCAGGTTCAAATCCTGCTCCTGACTGTTATTTTCGATTTCACATTTTTCACTTTGTGTTTAATGCATAGTGCTAAGCATGTCAAATGCTAAAAATATATATAAAAATATCTAAATGCCTTATAATTTTATACTTTGTTTTGTTGTTCCAAGTGAAAACACCGTGACACCAAGACCACGCAAAAAAAATTGTGGAATGTAAAATATGTTTTTTTCGTGTTTTATAACGTTGGTGTGTTATTATTTACGTGTGTGTAGTGTTTTTAATTATTGTTCAAGCAAAGGTAAGAACTTTCTTTTAACAAAAAACAATGTACCGGCCGGGCGAACGGCGTTCTGTTGACGATAGTAAAACCACCGGTGGCTATGCGTACGTAAAAAGGTAGTACTCATGAAAGGCGCTGGTTTTAGTGTAGCATCGAGCGTAAATACCGTAAATATTCAGTATTTTTTTGTTTATTTAATAACAATTAAACCACATCGAGTCAGAACGTGAAAAGTAATAGGGCTATTTCCTAGTCATAGTAATACGTAAACGAAAAAAAAAAGACTCGATTAATTAAGTATTTTGGTCGTTATCGTGTTAACATACATTACCTACAACTCACGGACGTCCAAGCCAGATTTTTTTCAAACAGTTTTTTAACTAAAATGGCATCAAAAATATCATGAGTGTTAAAAATAGTATTTGTTCTTTATATGTGTGTGTGTAGATATTATTGTACAAGTGCAATATATGATAAATTAGAGACATTTCAAGTTTGAAAAATCAGTTGTGCTGTGTTAACCGGGAGTAGAACACACCTCAACGCTTCGCTTATGAGGCGTGCAATAATAATGTATACCTACATAGAATTGACTTTTCAAAAGATTTTATAATTTTACAGAAAAACTTTTGTTCAATGATATTATGTCAGTTCACTTCTGTTCTTCTGTTCCGCGTCAAAGAGACTGACTTCTTATTGATTTTGTTCATAATCAGCCCTTTATTAGGGTTTCGTACCCGAAGGGTCAAACGGGACCCTATTACTAAGACTTCGCTGTCTGTCTGTCCGTCCGTCTGTCGCCAGGCTGTATCTCAAGAACGGCGATAGCTAGACTGTTGAAATTTTCACAAATGATGTATTTCTGTTGCCGCTATAACAACAACAACTAAAAACAAAAAAATAATTTAAGGGGGGCTCCCATACATCAAACGTGACTTTCTTGCCCTTTTTTGCTCGCTATTGATAACGGCAACAGGCAGACGCTTGAAATGTTTACAGAATATAAAGTTATATATTAACTTTAAAAATAAATAATTAAATGAAAATAAAATAAAAATTTAAGGAGGGGCTCCCATACAACAAACGTGATTTTTTTTGTCGTTTTTGCTCGATATTGATAACGGCAACAGTTAAACGCTTGAAATATTCACAGAATATTTAGTTATGTAGGTATATATTCACTTTAAAAATAAATATTTAAATTAAAATAAAACAAATATTTAAGGGGGGCTCCCATACACAAACGTGTTTCTTTACTCGTTGCGCATCTAAGTCTAAGTCGAAAACCACCAATTTTACTTGCAAAATTTGGTAACAGCCAAGCACCATGGTTACAGAGAGTTACAATTAAATAGTGTAATATTGTTTACCTAGTCAATGGTACGGAAATCTTCGTGCGTGAGTCCGACTCGCACTTGGCTGGTTTTTAAAAGATACTCTGTAATCATTTTTTTTACTATAGAAATCTAATGTATTTTTATCAAGTCATGTAAAACCACAGACAACTCAACGTAAAACATACGCTGGATGGACCTTGAGATACCTTTTTTTTCTACCCTTTATAAGTCTCACTATTGGGCACGGGTCTCCTCTCCTGGCAAGAGGGATTAGGCCATAGTCCATCTCGCTGGCCCAATGCAGGTTGACAGACTTCTCAAGTTGAGAAAATCTCTCAGGCAAGCAGGTTTCCTCACGATGTTTTCCTTCACCGAGTAGTCATAAATTGTAAACACACATAATATCGAAAAATCTCAAAAAGTTAGAGGTGTGAGACATACGAGGACTGAATTGAGATACTTTAAAATCCTGCAATCCATCCATCCATGCATCAGCCTTTCAACGTCCACTGCTGGACATAGGCCTCCCCAAGAAACCGCCATAACGAGCGGTCCTGTGCCGACCGCATCCACCGGCTCCCCGCGGCTTTGACCAGATAGTCGGTCCATCTGGTGGGGGGCCGTCCTACGCTGCGCCGTCCGATACGTGGTCGCTACTCAAGAACCTTTCTTCCCAACGGTTGTCGGTTCGTCGAGCGATGTGGCCTAAATAGAATAATATAATAAAATCCTGCAATCTATTGCAACTCTCTAGAGTTGTAATTGTTTATAAACCCTTATTATATTTTGTTATTCAATTGCATCCGAATGGAAGATGGGTCAGTAGTATATCACATACAGAAACAAATCGCATCACAAATAGGGTCTAAGGTTTAAGTACAAACGCTTTCGTTCCAAATAACAAGCTTAGCTCTTTGTGCTTGTGTAAAACTCGAAGATAGGGGACAGTACAAAAGTAATAAATTTATATCGCACCCGAAAGAGACTGCGGTAATTTATCAATGTTACCTAGCTGATGTTCTATAAAATCGCAGGTGAAATATTTACGGACTTTACCAGTACCGATGAAAATTTAATGACAATTACCTTTGATTCATTACATCCATCCATCCATCCATCCATCAGCCTTTTTAAGTCCACTGCTATGTCCAATAGGCCTCCCCAAGAATCGGGGATAATCGCCACGCTTGGCGGGTTGGCTATCGCAGTGGATATTGTTAATATTCGAGGAAGTGTTGCTGCCCACTCCCTCGGTATTCCCTCAGTCGGCTCTTACGACTCCCATGGGTGAAGAGGGGTAGGACAATTCTAAAGCCGGCCCCACACGGCAAATGATGAATTTTGATTCATTATTACAACAATATTTCACGCTCAGTTTTATTCGAGACGAATTCACACATAATTTTAATAATTAACATAATAATGGCCTTTTAATCGGATGCAATTTTAATCTGAATATCCGTGTGGTGACGGACTAAGAATACAAGTGTAACCACCCCATTCTTTCATACGGGTGTCGTAAGAGATGACTGCTTTGATTTTTCTTATTGTGCGTTTTGCTTGCGTGCCTAAGATAGGATAGCTTTTATCACGTATTTTTTATTAATTCATTGCAAAATATTTACGAAAAGATATATATGGCGGTATGAAGTTCTCCGGGTCAGCTAGTATTCTATAGATATAACTTTGATGAACTCTCACCAATATTTGCGTAGTCCGTAGTCCGAGTATCCATATCAATCAAAATAGAACATTTAAGCATAAAACTAACTCAATTCAAAACCGAATCGTATCTGATGGGATGATATCGAAAAAGTTATTTACAAACAGGTAAATGGATATGAGTTCTCTCTTTTTAGTCTGCCTCAATCTGTTACTAAAAATAAACCTTTATAATAAACCTGATTAATTTACTTTATACTACTTTACAACCACACTACTTTATATACTACTTTATAACAAACCATTGCATGACTGGTGGTAGGGCTGGGTACCAAGTGGGAGTACTCCCTTGGTATCGGGCCCGAGCGGGTTGGTACCACCATCTCCCGTGTGACCGGCCATGAAGCACATTGATGATGGATGGATGGATGGATGAAAAAAAAACACAGCATAATACTAACAAAACTGTCAAACCGCTGCTTATAATATCAATTCTCATTTGGGAAATAAATTGATTTGTTTTTTGATCTCCAGAATGATTTGCGTCAAGGCGGCCAGTGTCAACGGACTAGCCAATTTCGCAGGAGATATTATAGTGCATGCATGTGTACGTAAAATCAGGTACATTCTCTATAGACTCACTCTCTTAGTCTGATGGAACTGCATTCTGACACAACCGGAGAGACATCAGGAGTAAGACCAACGGCTTTAACTGCCTGCAGAAGCAATGCGGGTGAAACACCGCCATCTTTGTATTCCAAACTGTTATTTATAATTTCTTTGACAGGAAAACTCAATTACTGCCTCAGAAGACACTCACTAACCCGGGGCCTCGCTCATGATCCGTAATTATTACGTAAACTTCCGCTAGAAAATCTAATAAATTATCGAATAGGTATCCTAAATATTATAAAACTGAAACAGAGCTGTGTCTGTACATTTAAGATATTTGAGAAAAAAATACTGCAATAGGCTATATAGGCGTTATCCCGCTATTATATCGGGAACCTGAGCTATAACCTAAAATTAGCTTTTGGCTGCGGCGAAGCCGCGGGCAAAGGCTAGTTATTACTAAGTTTAATGTATAAGCATGCGACACAGCACCACAAAGAAATGACACTAAATCACTGGCATTTATGCTCTTTAGGGGCCGTTCAGTAAATACGTACGCAGATAATTAGTAACTTGGTGTAACAAATTGTAAGAATAAAATGTAGGGGGGTTTATAAGGAGGTCATGTCAGGTGTTACGTGACATTCGCAGTTTCAATTTTAACTCCTTGCTTTTTAATCGTATGCAATTTTTATCGTATGGTAACAAAGGGAAAGGTGGTCTATATTTTGACGTAATATTCGCAAAAACTATGACGAAGTGTACCGACAGTGACAAAAAAAGTAGAATTTATTGTAAGATATTTTATGAACGGCACCACTTAGGTATTATGATTTCATTGGGAGTAGCCCATTTAAATGTCACCTCTCTTTCACTTCATTTCCACGGCTGTTTGTAAGACAGACCGTAGGTAATGGAGGACCCAACTTGATTATTTATTGCGCGTTTACCATTCATTAGAATACGAGTGTACATCTAATGCATACATTACATAACAAGGCAAGGTAATCGCTTGCGACATGAACTCAAATACTTACCGGTTTCTAATCAACAACATTCTCCGACGGCAATGCTAAAAATAATGTTATTCTCATTTGAACTTGTTAACCTTTGCGTACTATAAACAAGACCATCTAAATAGTATAAGACGCTCTACATTTATTTATTAGTTGGGCAACAAAAGAAGAAGTATATCATCTACGTATTCCAAATTCAAATTTTAAATCTATCCTAACTATTATAAAACTGTAACATAGCTGAGAGTCTATACATTTAAGATATTAGGGAAATAATGATTAGGCTTTATAAGTATGTCTAAATACAAAACATTTTTTTAGTTTTTTTTCGGTTCGTCTGTTTGTTAGTTCGCGCATCATGAAAAAATACTGAACGGATTTTGATGAAACTTCTTTTTTTGATAGATCTTGATTAGACTTAAAAACTGGTATACATTCAGTCAAGAAAGTATTGGGAATGGATGATTTGTTTATGGATCCAAATTAATTTTTTTTTTTGTTGGTGTTAGATTGGCACTACTGTTATCCATTTTGGCGCGAAGTTTGAGTTACATCTGTTATTTATATTAAATACAGTGTTGTTTTTAGTTACGAGGTGTATTGCGAATTTCATAATGGACCAAAACATCGAACAAAGAGTTTGTCTTAAATTTTGCATCGCGAATGGAATTTCGTGTTCGGAGTCACTGAAAATGTTACAGAAGGCTTACAGTAAATCGGCTTTATCAAAAACACGTCTTATGAGTGGTACAAAGCGTTTAAAAGCGGTCGAGATGTAATGGAAGATTTGCCTCGCTCTGATAGGCCATCAGCGTCTGCAACTGAAGTTAACATTGCAAAAGTGAAGGAAATAGTGACTGAAAATCCTCATTCAACTTTGAGAGAGATAGCCGCCAAACTTTCTGTGTCTCTCGAGTCGATCCGTACCATTTTAAATAATCACTTGGGTATGAAACATGTTTCCGCTTGGCTAGCCCCAAAAGACCTGAATAGTCTCCAAAAACTCAATCGCATGAGAGTCGCTGAGGACATGCTAGAACGAGTCCATTCCGATCCAACATTCATGAAACGCATTGTTACTGGTGACGAGACGTAGGTTCACGAGTTTGACATGCAAACTAGTCGACAAGCTTCTGAGTGGCGACTTCCAACTGAACCAAAACCGAAAAAACCACGCCAAAGTCGATCAAAAGTCAAAGTCATGTTGACTGTTTTCTTTGACTATCGCGATAATGTGCACTCGGAATTCTTGCCAGAAGGTCAAACGGTAAATAAACCATATTATTTGAGCCTTATGCGGCGTTTAAGAGAGCAAATTCGACGAAAAAGGCCAGATTTGTGAAAAGAAATTGGATTTCGCACCAAGATAATGCGCCTTCGCACAAAGCCATCATTGTGAATGAATTTTTGTCCAAACACTCAACAAATACCAACGAGCAACCACTATATGAAATTCACCAGATATGGCTCCACCCGACTTCTATCTTTTTCCTAAACTCAAATTACCACTTCGTGGCACCCGTTTTCAATCGGTAGAAGACAAAGGAGAATTCGATGCGAGAACTGAACTCAATTCAGGAAACAACGTTTAAAAAATGTTTTGATGATTGGATTATTCGTTGGCATAAATCTATCGTTTCTGAAGGAGCATACTTTGAAGGTGATAAAATAAATTTTGATGAATAACAAAAGTTTTGTGTATTATTGATCTTTTCCTGGTACTTTCTTGACAGAGTAGTACATTTTATCCCGCAAAAATACAATATATATCAAATTTAAAAGTCAGCTGTCACAAGTAACCAAGACTAAGAACATCTAAGATGGTAGGTACCGAGTTCAATCGTCACCTCGAGGTCGAGACCTCGGGAGGTACCCACCTCTAAATTTTCGAAATTATCCGTGTATTTGTTCAAAAATTAACACTATTGGACTAAATAATGAACCACAACGTGAACCTCCACGCCCGAGAGATGTTTTCAATAGCTTGTGAAGTATGCCACCTATGTTGGTCTAGCGTAGTAGGATTTAAATTCTATATATTGGGATAATAAATAATAATAATAAATATTCTTAAACTAAACTAAGCTTAACCGCTTGTGCTATGCGGTTATATTTTGCACACATATGGTCTGGAGTGCAGAAAACGATATAGGCTACTATTTATCATTTAAAGTGGATAGTTCCTGTGGTATTTACGAGTATGCAAAGAGATAATTAGAGAGAAGTATTTATGTACTGAAGTCTACGTGGACGGAGTCGCGGGCAGAACCTAGTAAGCAAAAAAACTAAGTTTCGTGTTTACTAATTTTGTGATGGACCGAATGCACTGACTTATTTGCCCTCCTCTGTAAACACGTCCGTACTTATTTCTACCTTTCCTGTAAAACCGCCCGCACTCATATGCCCCTAATTGTTAAATAGTCCGCACTTATTGGCCCCTCCTCTCTAATAAGTTTTTATTAGTATTTTCTATAATATCTAACAACGTATGTTAACGAATTTAACCAACTTCATACTGTTGATTTAAAAATGACAATTTATTAAATAGTACCTAGATATGTACCTATCTTTGAATAACAGGTAAAAATTGTCTTGAACAGGACCGGAGGGTTAACTAATGCTTTAGAACGTGTTTTAAACTATAAAAACCTTCTCATCAATATCTACCATAATTCCACTCCAGCATAATATATTCCTTTTTGTAACATACCGAGTAATTGGTGTTGCGAGTATTCATAGACTACGATTTATTTTATGCTTACACAGAACTCAGAAAAATAAAACTCAGAGTTCTATGTTCGTCTGTCTAGATAATTAACAAGTTACTAACATGTTAATAGACAGTAAATGCTATGTGATAGTGCCTGTTGAGACCCTACTGTATGTCATACATTGCCTATAATTATAAAATTCTGTGATACGAAACGGCCTGAACTACCCGACTGATCGTATATAAATACAACGCCTACAGGCATTGGGTATGTGTAGCGAAACTCGAACTCGAATGTCGATGTGTTATATAATTTCTTTGAATGAGTTTTTGAACATACCGGGGGAGTGGGCAGCAGCACTCCCTCGAGTATAAACAACATCTACTGCGATCGCCAACCCGCCTGCCAAGCGTGGCGATTACGGCATTATCCCCCATGACGGGATCGCTCGTTGTGGCGTTCTCTTGGGGAGGCCTATGTCCAGCAGTAGACGTTGAAAGGCTGATGGATGGATGGAGTTTTTGAACATTGCAATGTGCTCGCACCACGGAGTACGGAAAGTACTCCGTCGCCTAGTACGTAAATGGACGTCGACAAGCGCATTGTGCGCTTTGACGGCTGCGGGCGTAACTATCCATCACGTTATGTTTGAAAACTTAAACCCGATTAGGCGTATAGGTACTTGTACATATTATATTATCTTTATGATGAAAAAAAAAAGCTCAGGATTAACCTGGAGTTTGGAAATGTGCCCGGTAGACGGCAATAGGCTCGCCCCCTATTACGTGGGAGTCAAACATAGGCAAACCATGGGTGTGTAATACACCTCTGCCTACCCCTTCGGGGAATGCAGGCGTGGTGCTATGTTTATGTTCTCTAGAGGGCGCTACACAAAATGTTGTGTTGTTACATAGCCTTTTACCAGCAGACATAACTCGCTTCCAATGCTGCTTTATCTCTAGCTGTGATAATAATCTAAGAAGTTATTTTGGGATCGATATACATACAATAAATAATAACGTTTATGGTGCCTAGTCTAGTAGAGTCTTGTCTGTCCCGCATGAAACCCTCTTATAGAAGATCCATCCATCCATCCATCCATCAGCCCATAAACGTCCACTGCTGGACATGGGCCTCCCCACGAAGGAGGGGAAATGCCATAATCGCCACGCTTGGCGAATTAATCCGTCACCACACGGCAGCTTGACACAATAGTAGGCACTCCTAGTACAATAGTAGAATTAGTTAGAAATATTATATTATGTAAAACTTACATTTATGCGTTTATTAATATTTAAATTTCATAACAATACGTAGGTTGACCAGTGAGTCTATATCATGGGACATAATTATATGTGTATTTATATAAAACGAGTGTCTGTTCACGGAGTAACCGGCGTGGCCTCTTTTGTTTTTTTATGTTTAGGCGGGAAAAAATGTACCTAACCGCACATCCCGTCGTTCGGGGGTTTTACTTTCATCTATACTATATATTATTATAAACAGGTAACGTTTGTGAGTTTGTGAGTTTGTGACGTTGTAAGGGGTAATCTCTGGATCTACTGAACAGATTTTCAAAATTTTTTCACCAATAGAAAGCTACGCTATTGTGGAGTGTCATAGGCTATAATAATTTCCAACATTAATTACGCATCTTTACTTAAACTTGAATAATGTAATCAAAGTTGTAAAAAAAATTGCTTTCATCGCGTGCGCTGCGGAAACTATTGAGGATAGAACAAAACAATTTACAACAATATTAAAGAACGTATCAAAATCTGTAAAAAAATCCGCAATAGCATATGCCTATCTCCTACGGATAACTCACAATAACTACTTTTACTGTTAAAATTGTGCATTGAAAATAATTTTTGTGAAGCTTATTTAGCCCATATGATATTAATTTATATCTTTATAAATATGTTTTAATTATATAGGACGAATGTACCATGAGTCATAGAGCTCATATTGAAGCCGTGAACCGTACGCTGAAAGACATCAGAAATTCAGACGCTGATATAGGTGGTGTTACTTTTGTTTTTGCGGGCGATTTTCGGCAAATGCTGCTAGTAATAACAAAAGGAACACGCGCCGATGTCATCAGGGCATGCTTAAAATTATCATGCTTATGGAATTCCGTTGAAACTCTTAATTTACGAACAAACATGAGAGCCCACTTGAGCGACAACTACGATAGCGACTTTCCGCATCAACTACTGAATCTTGGAGAAGAAAAAATTTGCTGTCCTAACACCAACAGTAGGGATGACATAAAGCTGTCCAAATTGAGGTTCGGGCCCAGTTCAAGTATCTGGGCCTGGTGCTGGACGGGCGGTGGCGCTTTCACAAGCACTTCCGCCAACTGTCCCCGAAGCTCGTCGGCGCAGCGTCCGCCCTTGCACGGCTCATGCCGAATATGGGCGGACCCAACAATGCGTGCCGACGGCTTTACACGGGGGTGGTCCGGTCGATGGCGCTGTACGGCGCACCCGTGTGGGCGGAGTCCCTGGACGCACTGAACAGGGCTCTTCTGTGGAGACCACAGAGGGTTGTCGCGTCCAGGGTCATTTGCGGATACCGCACGGTGTCGACGGAGGCGGCCTGTGCATTGGCCGGAATCCCCCCATGGAACTTGGAGGCGGAGGGGCTCGCGGAGGTGTATCGGCGGGCGTCGCAAGAGGGGGCGGGGCGCAGGCGTCCCCAACTCCGTGAGGTGGCGAGGTGGCAGGGCGACGCCCGACGAGCTGCCATGGCCAACTGGAGGGCGCGGCTGGAGGCGCCCCGGGCCGGTCTTCGGACCGTGGGGGCGCTCCAGCCGGTGCTGGAGGAGTGGGCAGGGCGACGGCACGGAGTCCTTACCTTCCGACTGGTGCAGGTGCTGTCGGGGCACGGTTGCTTCGGCAGATATCTGCACATTGTCGCAAGGAGGGAAGTGACTTCGGGCTGTCACCATTGCGGCTGCGACGAGGACACGGCGCAGCACACGCTCGAGTCGTGCCCGGCTTGGGCCGAGCAGCGCCGTGAACTCGTCGCGGCAATAGGGGGGGACCTCTCGCTGCCGAGCGTCGTCAGAGCGATGCTTGGCAGCGACAGGAATTGGGCCGCGGTCGCTGCCTTCTGCGAGGAGGTCATCTCGCGGAAGGAAGCGGCGGAGAGGGCCAGGGAGGCTGATCCTTCCGCAGACCCGAACCGCCGCCAGCGACTGGGGCGGCGTAGGCGTGAATATTTGCGCCTAATGCCGCCCTAGCTGGGGCTGCGGGTGGATGGACCGGGGAACGTCCGCCACCCGCAAGGCCTCCCGCGAAGGTGTGACGCTCCGTGTGCGGATGCGTTGCTCAGATGAGGGTACCCAAAATGGTAAGCCGCCGGCGGACCACCGAAGGAATGCAACATAGTTCCAGTGGCCTGTCAATAAAGGCGGAGAGACGGCACACGGCGGGTTTCTTTAGTGGGTGAGGGCCCCACACTACCCTGTTCGTTGCCCCGAGCGACAGGGTGTGCGGTTAGGAACATTTTTTTCCCGCCTAAACAAAAAAAAAAAAAGGGATGATATGAAGCTTTACAATCGGTTAGGTCACATATTATACCGGTTAGAAGATCTGATAGACGCAATATATCCCGGTCTTGAAAGTTTAATGGAAAGAGATTATCATTGGCTTTGTTTTAGGGCAATAGTCTCACCCAAAAACAATTCAGTGAATGAGATAAATAAAATAATTTTAGGAAATATTTCCGGTCAAGTCAAACACTATAAGTCCATTGACACGGTGTGTAATATTGAGGATACAGTGCACTATCCTCAAGAATTTTTAAATTCTATGAGTCCTTCTGGCTTACCTCCCCACGACCTTATGCTAAAAGTTGGCATTCCTATCATGCTTTTAAGGAACTTGAAACACCCCAACACGTGTAATGGCACAAGGCTGCTCATAAAAGAGTTGCGGGAGAATATAATCGTAGCGACCATTCTCACAGGGCCAGCAGTGGGACAACTTGCTTATATTCCGCGGATACCCATGATTCCACCTGATTTACCTATACCGTTTAAAAGGTTACAGTATCCCGTCAAGGTCTCTTTTGCCCTCACTATTAATAAGTCCCAGGGTGAAACATTTTCTCTGGTGGGCATTGACCTGAGAAGGCACTGTTTTTCCCATGGGCAGTTATTAGTTGGCTTATCTCGGGTTGGAACTCCTGAAAGACAATATATTTTAGTACCAAATGATAACATTACTAATAATATAGTATATCGAGAAGTTTTGAACAATTAAAATAAGTAAACATGATGTCCATCCATCCACCAGCCTTTCAAAGTCCATTGCTGGACATAGGCGTCCCCAAGAGAACGCCACAACGAGCGGTCCCATCATGAGGGATAATGCCGTAACCGCCACGCTTGGCAGGCGGGTTGGCGAAACATGATGTAAATAGTGCATATTAACATCAAGTAATAAAAATAACAACAAAAAACAGTAACATAAAAAAAAAATATACAAAAAACAATCAAAAAACCAAAAAAAATCTTCATCATCATAATAAAAAATATATTATTTATCCCGAACTTTTAACCTGAAGTATTACGCGGGACGAACGGGCCGGGGCAAAAATATTTCTAACGCGGAACGTAGTCCGCGGGCACTGCTAGTGTATAAATATAATCGCACAATTGTTAGAGCAGATTATACAGGCGTATGAGTACATATTTAGTTGTTATAAGTATTATAGTATGTGCCCAATTAGTTTTTTCTTATAAAGTTGAATAGGTAATAAAGAATAGTTAATGTATTTTTCATTACTCATACTCTGAAAGTAGGTCTGAAGTTGCCTGAGGATCGGGTTGAAAGTAATACTTTTCAGCCCTAGGGAGAACTACTTTCAACTGGCAGCTGAGTAATTATAAAAAAAACAGTTCTATTTTCTGTACAGCCAGTCAATTACAGCGCGATGTAAAATTTAAATAACATAAAGTTAAGTATTTATTAGAGAATTTGTTTTTTATATGACTTTATGTTAATATAGTTGCAACTATATCTTTAACATAACGAAGATTTATATTCTTTCAATGATTAAAATGAAGAATAATGGCTGAATAGCTGACAGGCCACAGAAAAAAAACAAAATCGGCGGGAAAACGGCGATTCCAAATTCAATTTTTAAAGTCTCCCATTTTTTCTTTAGCTAATTCATGATTTTTATTTTTAGTTTCCTCGTATTCGTAATGAAAAGCACAGTGCTTACTTCGGGATAAAGACTTATTTAGTCCCTCGAACTAGTGGAGCCCTCGCTTTCATCCCTAGGGTAACAATGTACTATTTTTACATGTACTTAAAAATTTCAAATATTACTTCATAGGTCAGCCACATATTTCATGATTTTCGATGAATTGTAATACACGTGTCTCATTTTAGTGTAAGAGTATATGTACCAATTTTCGAGTCAATCAATGTAGAGAAAAAAAAAAGTTTCATTGAAAATTGAACCCTCTGTTTCACTATATTAGAGAAACACTACTTACTTGCGGGGTAGGCAGAGAGAACAGAGTCCCAAGGGCCGGCTTTAGAATCGTCCCACCCCTCTCCACCCATGGGAGTCGTAAGAGCCGACTGAGGGAATACCGGGGTGAGTAGGCAACAGCACTCCCTCGAGTAGGGTATTAACAACATCCACTGCGATCGCCAAACCGCCTGCCAAGCGTGGCGATTACGGCACTATACCCCCAATTTGGGGAGGCCTATGTCCAGCAGTGGACGTCGAAAGGCTGATGGATGGATGGATGATATCTCTCGCTTCATTATTAGAGATACTTTGAAAAAATCTTTCTTTATTATATTGTGCCTATATTTTAAAAAGAAAACACACTTAAATTTTATGTCTATAGGACCTACGGTTTAGTTTGATATATCAGTCTGTCAGTGAATCAGTTAAACACTTTGAATTTTATATATACATAAAATTAATCTGCATTAAAATTCGTGATGGCTATTCTTTAACAATGGTTTTTCTATTACGGTGTTCCGCTGTCCAACTGGTTGATTTGTCATGGTTATTTTGAGTGAAAGCTAATACCATGTTGAGATTGTAGATAATATGGCAACATTTCTGGTGTCAGATCTATAAATGGATCTATGTGCGTTATTTATGCGTTCTTATGCAATTACGGGTTGTGACCATATTGTTACATTTTTAAATACGAATTTAGTTCACGTTCGTAATGCTGGCCCAATGTGACCCGGTTGAACACAAGATAATTTTATAAAACTGTAATATAGCTATGTTAACACAAAGTGTGAAAATATGAAATCGAAAAAACAGTCACGAGCAGGAATTGAACCTTCATCTCATGTAACACCGTTCCAGATGCATTGCCAATTCAACTATCGTGACAGTTGTTCGGGACTGCAAATTTCAACATTCATTCTTAACGTCTTGGGTGACGCCTACGCCATCTGTTGGAAGTATTTGCATACTAAAAAGTATATTATATCTACAAGGTAAGCCTAATTTTGGGGTGTTTTCTATGTATTATATGTATGTATTTACAAAATAAAAGTAGTATATGTATTATATCCGTAATCTGATACCCATAGCACAAGCGTTAAGCTTAGTTTGGGACCAGAGGACTTTGTGTGAAAAATGTCCGCGAATATTTATTTATTATTAATTTTACAGTTAAGATTTTGACGTGATAATATCTTATAAGGCAGCACGCACGAAAAAGTCTCACGTTCCGAAAATCAAATCAAATAGTATGAATTTTAATTGCAAAATTAAACTTACTATATTGGATTAACGCTATGTCCTAATTGACTGTCGCAGTACGACACAACTTTTGTTGTCCAACCGACCAACTAGCGCGACAAAATTAAACGCAGCTCTTTGAATGGAACTATCCTAACTGGCAACACGCACGGACATGCGATGTCGCATTGGTTGGTCGGTGAGTTTGAATTTCAAACCGGTTCTATTTTGTCGTGTCGGTCGCACGGAAATCATGTGTTGTTTGTTTACAAAAATGAATAATTTCATTGATTTTTTGTTAACAGAAATACAAGGAAGGTCTTTCTTCTATAGAAATGGATTTCTTAAAATTTGTAATCTTTTGTGTACATTTTACTCTTTGAAATTTACCAAATTGCATCCTATCTCTATATCTGTTGTATTCGTTCACGTTTGGAATTTTGTTTCTTCGCTAATAAATATTTTAAATAAGTAACAGTCTTCACTTAGGTAAAGCCTTTGACAACGCCATCTTCTACGACTGACGACATTTTGAGGTTTGGACACGTTGCCGTACGACCAACTTTTGTACGGCAAAGCGAACGACCGATTTTGTCGTCGAACAACTTTGGCAATTAGGACATAGGGTAATGCAAATACAAATGTGATGTGGAGATTGAGTATGGCCGAAGTTCAGTGCGATAGCTCAGCGGCTTGAGCACTTCCCCGGATTGGAAGGGACGCAGGTTCGATTCCCACTCGCACTAAAGTTCTTTTTTTCCACATTCATGAATAATTTGTACTTTAAAATAGCTGAGGATGTCATGTGTTGATACAGATCAAAATCACTTTGACTAGTTGTATAATGAAATCGACTCTGTACCACGATACCATCTTTTACAAGCTACCACCTACGTTTATAGAATGTTAAAATGTAGGTCGACCTACATAAAGCTCTTATAACGTATTAAACTACTGACATCCCATTGTTTTAGCTGAGAATAAGAAATCTACACTGTTGCGTGTACATGATACTGTAAATTGTTTTTTGATGACTACCGCAGTAACGTCACATAGTTCTATTAGTCTACCAATACAGGCGGAGAGACGACACACGGCGAGTTTATTTAGTGGGTAAGGGACCCACACTATCCCATTCGTTGCCCTGAACGGCAGGGTGCGCGAATAGGTAAATTTGCTTTGCCGCCTTAAAAAAATGGGTAGAATGAGAGACATATTTATATTTTTATTGAGCCTATTTTAAATACCAAGAAAATACGATTAAACAATAAAGAATAAAATCAATCAAAGACCTAGCATCATGACGCCTGTATTCCCTGAAAGGAAAGGCAGAGGTGTAATACACACCCACGGTTCGCCAGATATGGGGCTTTTTCTGAGCAGTCCCTTTGTTTTAATAATAGTAATCATTTACTACTACGCGGGTAGTATGCTTATTTGCGACTCTTAGTAAGTTTTTCCTATAAGATGGGTGTAGCTCGTCAGCATAAAAACAGCACTCAGGTGAGTTATCTCATGCGGCGCTCTCAGCAATTAAAATACATTCACCTCAGTCATGACTTTCAAAAACTCACGTGATTACAAGAATTCCGACGCACCCAAAGCATATTTTGTAAGACAAAGTTACTTTATGCTAAACGTTTTCATATTTCGCATATAATTACAATATATTACTGTCGATAAATAAAAGTATGCTACGTGTTGGCGCCTTCTTTGGGAATTTTATTATGTGAGATTGTGTGTGATATTCGAACTGTTGACAGTCCATAATGTTGTCTATGAAGACATCTTCTATGTATACTATTATAAAGTTATTAACAGAGCTCGGCTGTCCCATTACAAAACCCAGTAAAGGACACTTTTTACGAAAATCGTTTTATTGCAAAATCTTACTAACCTAGTGAGTCTCTACCAAATACAAAAATACTAGCGTTGAAAACTCACAAATTACCAGAGATATTTAAGCACCGATACCTAGTAAGTGCACCACTCACTGTCTCGTAAGCACTTAAAAACCTAGTAAGTAACTTTAACCATTTCAAAACCTAGTAAGTCTCTCAGACTTACTAGGTTTTTATGTGGTCGATGCACCTTACTAGGTTTTTGAAAACAAGTTCCGAAACGAAGTCAGGAGGGGATAGTGTGGCTGTCCTATTGCAAAACCTAGTATTTTAACGAGATAAAACTAAACTTTAAAAGAGAGCGTATCAGAATTTGAAATATATTTATTATAAATAAAAAACCTATTGTTGTTTATATAAAATATTAATTGAGAGATACCTAAACATGCCTAAATCAAGAAAGTCATTTTGGTATAATTGACCCGTTGATGACTTGTCTGTCGATTTAACAAATAATGGGCAATATTTAATTCGCTGCACCCGAATAAGTCTTGTTAAGATGAGTTAACCTTTCTTGTCTATTTAGTGTAATTTACAAGACGTGCTATAACTATGTAATGAAACTGGTTGTCACATAAACTTTACTATCTCGTGTCAATTATCAAAGTTAGTAAGGGTTATAAGATATCCCTAGCCGAGGCTGCGGGCGGTGGGGTCGGGGAGTACCCTGCCGTCCGCGGAAGCCTACCGCGAAGGTGCGACGCCCAAGTGCGCGAGGCGTCGCTCAAGAGAGGGTGCCCGAAGGGGCAGCCGCCTGCGGATCGCGGTCGTAACGACGCGGTACCCGTAATCCGCCGTAGCAAGGGCGGGTGGAGGCGCACGGTGGGTTTTTAGTGGGTGAGAGCCCCATTCACCCCGTTGTCTCCCCGGGCAGCGGGGTGTTCGGTAGGACATTTTTGCCCACCTAAAATAAAAAAAAATAAAAAAAAAGGGTTATAAGATATGTAATATTACATATATTATATATGAAAACGTTGGTAATGCTAGGTATTTATAATTTAGGTTTTTATATACCCAATAGGTTTTTTTTTTATTAAAATAAATACTTTTCAAAGGCTGACTTGTTTTATGTTTATGCGCTCTCCTGTAAAATTTAGTTTTAGACTCTTGCTAGGTTTTGAAATGGGACAGCCGAGCTGTCTCTGTACATTTAAGATATTTGAGAAAAAAAATACTGTATTTGACTATATAGGCGTATCTAAACACAAAAAGTTTATTTTTAAGATTTTTTGTCTATTTATTCGTTTGCGCACCACGCAATAACTACTGAACGGACTTTGATGCAACTTTTATTTGATAACTCTTGATTAGACTTAAAAACTGGTATACATTTTATCCCGATACTATATCGGGAACCTGAGATATATGACCTAAAAACTAGCTTTTGGCTGCGGCGGAGTCGCGGGCAAAGGCCAGTAGGTAATATAATTGCTTGCATTTATGGATATTATATTATTTTACTATACGACACATTGGTTATCTTTACGCAAAAATAGGCATTAGGAAAGGAAACATCCTTTTCTTTTGGATTAAAGAGTAGTGCCTTTTTTAGGCTTCAATCAATCTAGCCTAGCTTGTCCCCCTGCGCAGCGGATTCCACAGTCCGAGCAGTAGCCCAGTCACGGCCTTCATATTTGTGAAAAATTTCTTAATAAAATAGTTACATATAAACAAATATACAAACGCACTTGGATTTCTGGCCGTGTGGGGCCGGCACCAAGAATAGCTCCACCCCGTCTCTTCCTATGGGAGGCGTAAAAGCCGACTAAGGGATTACCGGGGGACCGGGCAACAGCGTTCCCCTGTATACTAAAAACATCCACTGCGATCGCCAACCCGCCTGCCAAGCGTGGCGATTATGGTAAAACCCCCATTTTGGGGAGGCCTGTGTCCAGCAGTGGACGATGAAAGGCTGATGTATGGATGGATGGACTTGGATTTCTTAGGATTCCTGTATCTATTCAACTAAAATTATAAAAATTTGCACTATTTCATGTTACCACTAGACTACAACTAAAAGTCCACAATTTGTCCGTGTGGTGACGGACTAAGAATACAAGTATCACCCTCCCATTCTTTCCCACGGGTGTCGTATGAGGTGACTAAGGGAAGTAAGCAATTATCACCCATTGCATTACTAGTGGTAGAGCTGAGTACCAAGTGGGAATACTCACTTGGTATCGGGCCCGAGCGGGTCGGTACACCATCTCCCGTGTGACCGGCCATGAAGCACATTTTTGCGTTTTGGCTGTAGCAGGAGATAGCCGTTAATTCTTTCATTTCGTATCTGTGAAATGAAATAGTGAGCAGCGGCTTGACAATACTCTGTGTATAGTCCAGTCCGTGAGCGACGGTTACCACTTACCATCAGATGGGCCGTGGCAAGTTTGCCACTGCATGCAATTAAAAAAAAACTAATGTAAAAGTGAGTTTATTGATTGTTACGCTTTCGCGCCGTAACCACTTGATCAATTATCATAAAATTTGGTTCGGAGCTTAGTAAAGGACATGGCTATATTTTATCTCAAAAATAGATAGTGCCTGTGACAAGTCTAGTAAATCATATTATCAAATATTTTTCATCTATCCACCCATCCATCAGCCTTTCAAGTATGTATGGAATACTTAATAAAACACCTCGCGTTTTAATATGCGATACTTGTTGGCCTCTCATTAAACACAAAATACATAGCAACGTGCTTAGCAAAAATAAAAGTAAAAATTCTTATATCTATGAGTCATACATCCTATAACTTTCCACACAGTCAACATTGACAGTCAATAAATTTTTGATATATATTTTACCACTTGACATGCTCAGCTACTCTTAAAGTACAAATTATAATTTGTGGGAAAAAGAGTATTTTAGTACAGGCGGGAATCGAACCTGCGTCCCTTCCTATCCGGGGAAGTGCTCTAATCCACTGAGCTACAGTACTATCTTTTAGACATACCCAATCTCCTTATCACATTTATATCATAGTACTAAAATACTCTTTTTCCTTAATCACAAATTATAATTTGTACTTTAAGAGTAGCTGAGCATGTCAAGTGCTAAAATATAGATCAAAATGTTTAAAAAAACTCACGCCATCAAATAGTATGAATTTTAATTGCAAAATTAAACTTACTATATTGGATTAATGCATGTTAATGCGTTCCGACAGTTGGTCGTTAAGACAAATGTGATAAGGAGATTGGATATGTCTAAAAGATAGTACTGTGTAGCTCAGTGGATTAGAGCACTTCCTCGGATAGGAAGGGACACAGGTTCGATTCCCCCCTGTACTAAAATACCCTTTTTCCTTAATCACAAATTACAAGTCAATAAATTAATTGTTTCATGATTTATTATTCAGAAATTCTTTTGACGCGTTACAACATACTACTAGTATATTCTTTTATTTACTTTTTACAACTTTTTTACTGTTCTGCCAACTAAATTTGGAATTTAACATATGTACTTACTCAGAAAGAGACCCTATTATTATAAAGTAGTCAACCCGTGTGGGGCAGGCTAGGCCGTGTGGGCCGGCTTTAGAATTGTCCCACCCCTCGCCACCCATGGGAGTCGTAAGAGCCAACTAAGGGAATACCGGGGGGAGTGGGCAGCAGTACTCCCTCGAGTATTAACAACATCCACTGCGATCGCCAACCTACCTGCCAAGCGTGGCGATTACGGCACTATAACCCCAATTTGGGGAGGATTATATCCAGCAGTGGACGTCGAAAGGCTGATGGATGGAGTCAGGGTCCAAAATAGGTCATAGAC
Source organism: Leucoma salicis (assembly GCA_948253155.1). Classification (NCBI taxonomy): domain Eukaryota; kingdom Metazoa; phylum Arthropoda; class Insecta; order Lepidoptera; family Erebidae; genus Leucoma; species Leucoma salicis. The sequence continues at coordinate 3,427,632 of OX411803.1, forward strand.
AGCTTTTTTCCCTCCTGATGATAAACAGTAACTGCCACTATAATTAGTTATCTACTACTATGACCAAGTGGTGAGATCGGCTTTTACAAGCATATTTTCCCTCAAGAACATAACCTTACAGGCTCCCCGAAGGGGTAAGCAGAGGTGTATTTCGCACCCATGGTTCTCCACCTATGTTTAAGTTCTATGTAATAAATGGAGGTGAGCCTATTGCTGTCTACCGGGCATATTTCCAAACTCCGGGCTGTTACTGAGAATTTTTCTTGTTACGAAAAAGTTCAAGAACGGAAGAACATTTAACTTCATTCAGACCTATTTAAAACAAAGAATAATGTTATCGATCCACCCGTACAAGACAAAGGCGTCACAACAAAGATAATCGACCAGTGTGGTTAAGTTAGGATTTTTACTTTTCAAATATATTAGATACCTACTTCCCTCAAGCGCGGAGAATGACATTTTTTTTATACATATATTCGGCCCACTAGGATAGATAAGATTCTAACATGAGGATGGGAAAGACAATAAGAAGAGGATAGAGAAGGGGTTTAGACTCCGGCACTCTTACTCGCCATACGAAACACCACAGCAGTACCGTTTTGTTTTTTTTTATTGCTAATGATGGCAGACGAGCCACGGCTCACCTGAAGGTAAACGGTAACCATCGCTCATGGACTCAACTATTCCAAGAGTATTCTCAAGCCGCTGCTGCGCACCATTTCATTTCTTAGATATGAAATGAAATCGTTGTTTTACGATGATTTTTTGTGAGAGGGTGGTAGTTCCCCGATTGATTCGGCCCATTCATGCTGGGATAAGTGAGGCCCTACCACTAGACACATACAGCTACCATTGTGGTGGTGACATTATGTGCTCGTATTTCAATAGTTATCTTCCTGGCTTTAGCCGATTATCATCTTCGTATGCAAACTTTGTTAGGATTATTTTGATCTGTATTTTAGCACTTGACGTGCTCAGCTACTTTAAAGAACAAATTATTTCTGAAAGCGGAAAAAGAGAACTTTACTGCGAGCAGGATTCGAATCTGCGTCACATCCAATGTGGAAGTGCTCTGAACCGCCAAGCTATCGCAATCACCAACGGTGACTCCAAATCTCCACTTCAAATTCGTTTTAGATGTGGGTCGTAAAGACATCTCTTTCTCTTTTTATTTATTTTTTTAAGTATTTTTTTTGCTACATAGGTGCCGAACAAACATTAGTCCACCTGATGGTAATAAGTGGTTACCGTAGCCTATAGACGCTAGCAACACCAGAGACATCACTCGCGCGTCGCCATCTCCAATGAAAGGGATAGGAGGTGGATAGGATGAATAATAGGGAGAAAGATAGATAGGATACTAAGGAAATGATTGGGAGATGGTTTGGGCAACCAACACAACGGTAGGAGTAACTACCGTTGTTACATACGATCTTATGTGAAAAGGTGGTACATCCCCGATCGAGCCGGCCCATTTGCGCTGGGATAAGCAAGGATCTACCACTAGCAAAAATGTACTAAAGCCTCGTCGTGGAAGACAAACCTGATGATTACTGTAAGAAACAATAATATTCTCTAGGACCTAATGAGGCCTTTCATATAAAGAAAAATAAGGGTTATAATAATTTCATGTCAAGGTCAAACTCATTAGTGAACGCGTCACAAGAGTCTCAATATAAACACAAATCCTTTAAAAAACAACTTCACCGTGTTGACGAAATATTGTAAGTCTTCTTGCCTCTTGAGTCCAATTACAAAATGTGTAGATTTCCAACTAAAAATATGTCTTAACTGTTTTGTCAGTTACCTCTTTATAGGCACTCCATCATACTTACCTTACAAATACAATATACAGGATGATTTTATTTAGTTTCATGTACGGTGATTCGCATGTCACCTGATTCACCGCTCTTGGATTTAACAATATTAGGTGCACAACCAAGCCGTTGCCCACATTAAAATGAAACACTACGCTTGTGAAGATAGGGAACAGGGGGGGTTAGAATGTAAAACACTAAATCGTATCGACATCGCATCGTGTCATTGTGATTACAGCACGTTTCTCTACCAATTACAATGAGACGATACGATGACGATATGATTTTATGTAAGAACTCCAATCCGCGTCTGAACACGTCTACCCAACCATGATCGGTCGGATAGTTAAGGAAGCATGAAATTTTGTAGAGTACATTTCGTCCGGAACAGAAAAAACTGAAAAAAAAAACATTTCGGGATAAACAGTAGTTCGCAGAGGTTCCCGTAGGATATCTGTTTCTAGCTATTTTGACTATTAATATTATTTATATTTGCTGATCCGGCAGACATTGTTCTGTCTTAGCTATCAGTATTCAATTGAATACTACAAGTAATTACTTGAACTAGGCTTGAGGTATGCAGAGGACCCCTATTCTTGCATACATCTCTCGCTTCCTCAACATTCATACTTCTCTTTATACACGTCCACCGGTTTCGGAGACTACTGAATCCATCATCCTTCAATACATGACCGATTTGGTCTAGGTAGGTGAGTCACGGTCTCTCCCTATACCTACATCCTTTTACTTACGCATTGTATGTCTTCTTAACCAGTCACTCGTCTTGCAAAATACTAGTTTCTGCTAGGCAACATATAGTTTGTCATATCTGTTTTTACTGATATACTAGACATCGGCAATGTACATATACACTAAAACTTACTTTATTATGTAATATAAATAAACCTATACTAGTTTTTAAATATAACCGAATCAACATTTTAGATCTATATTTTTTTAGCAATTGATATGCTCCGCTACTTTTTAAAGTATAAATCCAATAATTTTAAAGTATAAGTCCATCATGGTCTTAAGACAAATGTGATAAGGAGATTAGGATGATCTAAAGATCGGTAGGATAACTCAGTGGCTTAGAGCACTTCCCCGAATTGGAAAAGTCGCGGGTTCGATTCCTGCTCCTCCTAAAAAACTCTTTTTCCTTATTCACAAATAATTTATACTTTAAAAAATAATCGAATCAAATTAAGTTTAATAAAAATCAGTTCAATCGTTTTTTGCGTAATGCGCAAATAGATTATCAGAGAAAAAATATAGCATACAGACAAAAAGAAATTATAAAAAATGTTTCGATTTTAAACACACCTTAATCACCAAATGTTGTATTTTTTTTTTCGATCACCTTTGACGTACATCTCTATTACAGTCTTATAGCTAGTTAAATATATATAGGTAGCTAGAAGCATAAAAGATAGAACATATTTTTATTTAGAAATGTTAATACAATAATAAGAATCAGGAATGTATTCCATCGTGATATCGATTACTAATAATGTGGAGTGAAAGATAATATTGATAGGAAAGTTTTGTACAATAAATGAGGATGGTATAAAATCGGTGGTATAAATTTGTGAAGCATGTACTATAAAGGCGGAGCTACAGTGAGGTTTCACAGTACAGTATAAAGACCGAAATAGGCTGTATAATGATGAATGATGTATAAACTTCCCTCTTCAACCCCTCCTTACCCATCCTTTCCACCTATCCGTTTACTGTCCGTTAGTGACATGCGAGTGATGCCTCTGGTGTTGCTAACAGTCACTTGTTATCGGCGGGCCGTAAGCTACTAGGAGTATAAAAAACACTCTGTATATATTGTATGCAATGTGTGAATTGTGGTGTTTACGCTGACTTACTTTTGAGGTCGTCATAGAGGCAACTGTTATTATCATTTTCCGCCCCTCATTTCCGTTTAGCCTCAGATAAGATGTTTTTTCAATAGTACTAATATTAAGAAAACGTATTATCTTTCTAAGTATTATAAAGCTAGAATAGAGCTGTCTGTACATTTAAAATATTAGGGAAAAATAACCTTATTAGACTTTATATGCGTGTCTGAATACAAAAGAGTTTTTTTTAGATATTTTGTCTGTTTGTTGGTATGTCTGTTTGTTTGTTCGCGCATCATGCAATTACTATAGAACGGATTATGATGCAACTTGTTTATCTTGATTAGACTTAAATCGCTACACATTTTATCCCGCCACTATATCGGGCACCTGAGATACAGGTTGTATCTACAAAAAAACTACCTTTCGCTGCGGCGGAGCAGCTGGCAATGTCTAGTACCTATATTATAAAATAATAATTTTATTTTTTTAAATATCAAACGGTGTTCATTGTGACTGAATTGTAGATGCTACCCACATCCATTATTTTTATCGAGTCAACCTTTCGCATTACGTCGGAAACTCTCGTCTTCTAACGAATCTCTGAATTAAGGATTTTATTTTGACAAGAAAGGCTCTTTCGATATCACAATATGAGCTAAATTATAAATTTAACTTATTATTATTAAATTAATGATTAATTATTATATGTACCTATCTACTGCTACTATGTATCACTAATATGCCTAAATAGCTCTAATTTACTACAGCCAATAAAACATGTCACTAAGTATCGAAAATAATACAACACAAATTTATGTTTCATTAATTTGTATAATATTAACATAAATACATTATTAATAATTTAAATATACATACAATAAGCTGCACAATAAGAGTTAAAATAAACACAAGATATGATTTGAATTTAAAATTAATATTTAAATAACTATAATTTATTTAAGATTCTCCCAAAAGAAAACATTCGATTTTAACCCCTCACTACGCATGAATAACGCATATTTTACCGAGTATTCTAGATGTATAAATTATTTGATTATAGTAAAGGAATTTGTGCTTTATTTTCTTAAGTATTCATGTAATTTTTGATTGTAATCAAACCGTATGTAAATAAATTAATGTTTTGGTGCTACAAAAGTTATTAGCAAATTTTATGACAATTTTAAATTAATTAATATAATTATATCTTGTTGATTGAAGAATAGGAAATTGACTGTTAATTATCATTATGTAGGTTATTATGTTAGTTTGTACATCTTTACATAAACATACAATGTAACATTTCACAGTAAGTCCCCCTAATAGATAATAGTGCTGTCGTCGAACCTTTCTAATCATTCGTTATTTGGGAATTATGTTACTGATATTTTTACTCCCTTTGAACTAAAACGCAAAGCAGAGCGCACGCAGATAGAAGGTTAACTTTGACAAGTCGAAGAAAGAGTTCGTGGAACCCCTGTTCACATTGAAAACTACCCATTAAATATTATGTGTATATCTACAGGTATACGAAACAAAGTCGGATTAGTTACAGCATTTATAACTAAAGAATGGCTGGACCGACTTTTATTAACTTTGATTTGTTGGATTTGTCTCCGACATTGTCAGGACAGATTGACTGATTTCGATGATTTGCAGAAAAGCGCGGTGTGCACTTGGCTTTAAGTTGATTATTATGATATAGTAAAACATAAGCATAAAACATAGCATCAGACCTGTATTCTCCGAAGGGGTAGGCAGAGGTGTATTACACACCCATAGTTCGCCAGCTATGTTTAAGTTCCACGTAATAGGGGGCGAGCCTATTGCCGTCTACCGGGCTCAATTCCAAACTCCGGACTGCTTATGAGAGTATTCTTTTTACGAAAAAGCTCAATAACACTGACCAACCCAGGGATCGAACCCGAGACTTCATGATCAGCAGTCCAATACAGTACCGCTGCACCACAGGGGCAGTTAGTAAAACACACCCCACTTTTTTTAAATCGTTATTATTTATTATGTAACAATAATGTTTTTAATTTTCTAGTTCAATTTATCGATTGAGGCGATTAAACTATATTTTGTTCTATTCTTTTTAGTCTTAAAACAGCATCAAAGTACTTTAATTTCAAAGACCCTGTTTGTTTTTGAAGTGAAAGCTTCTTTAGGCGCGTTGAGTACTTTTTGGGTGAACAAAAATCATGGAAATCGCGTCATCGTCATCGAACCGTCCGATAGAAGTGAAAACTAAGTAACTTGTGACATTTGATCATTAACACTTCTTTACAAACCAAAAATAATTCAAAAAATATTAATCTAATAGCTCGACGATACATTTCTATCGGCAGTCCCCAAAGGCTGCCCTGCGTATTTTTTTTATTGTAGGTGTGATTATAGTACCGATTTGAACACTTCAAACTTCTTAAATTATCGTATTTTCATCGGCCTTTGATAAGTGGGTAAGGTACAAATTCAATCCGACATTTTGAAGTGGTTGAAAATCGCGTTGAAAGATTCAGTAATACAGATACCGGCGAAGCTAATATAAAGCGTGTTAAAAATACAAGCTACTCGTTACTTCTTTTCTGACGAAATAAATATTTTTTTTTTAACAATTCTCCAGTTAATAATAAAATTAAACCAGTTCCGCACGAGCGGTCACTGCGGACGCGCGTGTGTCACTCTGTTCGGTCCGATCCGTTATCATGTTTCATCATCTACGCATCTACGCGGCAAGTGGATACCCACACTTATTCTCGGTGAAATAAAGTTCAAAGGGTAACTCCTGGTAACAGGAGACCCTTTAAATAATAATGAATCGAACCTCAACGTCTCAAAATCCCCTAATGTCACAATAACCCCCAGTTTCTCGACCACCAACAAATACATCAAGTTACGCCAATGTGACGTCATCTACATGTTTTCCCAAGAAAGAACAAGCCATTATATTGGACTCCGTTGACGGAATAACACTCAGGGAGTATCTGATTGCTTTATCATCTATCACACCTGCGGCATCTATACGATTTATATCACGGATATCAAATGCACGTATAATGTATATGTATTTATATGGATTCCAAAAAAACAGCTGACCACTTAATAGAGAATAAGAAAAAGATAACAATTAAGAATACTAATCTCGAAATTAAACCGCTAATCACAAGAAACAAAAGAATAGTTCTATCAAATGTTTGTCCGGTCATACCCAATTATGTCATAGAACAAAAGTTCGAAGAATTGAATATAAAAATAATGTCACCAATTACTTTTATGAAAGTAGGGGTGACTGACCCAGGATTCTCTCATATCTTAAGTTTCAGAAGACAATTATATATAGGCCCAGAGGATAATACACGTCTCCCAGGATCTTTCTAAATAACTTTTGAAGAGACAAATTACTGGATCTATACATCTACTGATGCTTTGAAGTGTTTTACATGTAATTTGTTAGTCCATCTTGCTAAAAATTGCCCACAAAATTTAATAGCCACACAGGAGGACTACTCACTATCTATGGACAAAAATACTGATAAGGAACTAAACGAGATATCTGATAAAAACAATGACCCCATAGCTACAGGATCTCAACTAGACGCCGTATGTTCATTAACAGCCGCACAAAATTTTGCAAAACCAACTCATATATACTTAAAAGGAAAAAAACGAATCCACTCACCAACTACAACCGAATCCTCAAAATTAGAAATTATAAAACAGAAGGAAGCGCAAAGTGATAATTCTGATAGAATGGAACTTGAGACAGATGAAACAGATAACAATATCTCACAAGAAGATGTAGAATTTAAAACAAAAACTAAGAAAAAATTAAGGAAAACTGACTCTAGAACTGAGGAAGGAATTTGGAAAAATATTAAAGAAGTTATAACTGCATTAAACTACGAAAACACATTTCCTATTAATTTAGATCAACTCATTAGTTTATTAGACAACTCACGAGGAAAACAAAATGTTAAAGAATTAGTATATTCATATACAGACAATATTAAATATCTAATTAAAATGTGCAATAAATTACACAGTAACATGAATAAGAGTATGAAAAACCGATGCTCACGCTTATCAAGAAAATTAAATTAAATGTTGAGTCCAACTCCTGTTTCTGCTACAGATTACGAACAATAAATACTTAAATAATACAACTTATCTTAATACATATACTTATTATTATTATAGTAACTCAGTAGGTATGGATATTTTGCAATGGAATGTAAATGGTTACTTTAAAAGATTCGAAAATATTAAACTACTAATAAGTCATTTGAATCCAACTTGCATTTGTTTACAAGAAACAAATTTCATTTCTAACAATTGTGCATCTTTATCAGGTTACGAACATTTCTATAAAAATCGTTCTCAAAACAATAGGGCTAGTGCCATTTTTATTAAGCGTCACACAATTTCAGAATTACTAACATTAAACACAAACGTAGAAGCAGTTGCAATAAAAGTCAAATTTCCAGTATCTATCACACTATGTAATATATATCTGCCAAATAGCATTCCACTAAGCAAACATGAACTAAATAACCTCATTTGTCAACTACCTACTCCATTCATAATTCTCGGTGATTTTAACAGCCATCATTTCTACTGACTAACTAATCGCATCAAGTTACCAAAGAAATGGAAATTTGATAAAGCCAATTGGCCCATATTTAGTGAAGAAATTGATCTAAATATTTCCAAGTTACCTCCTCTAAACAGTATTTCTAAGTATCCTGTGAATGTTATTGTAGACAAGTTTACTAAAGCAGCAGAAAAATCAATACCTAAAACAACTGGGAACTTGAGGAAAAATAATCTGCCCTGGTGGAATGATGACTGTAAAAATGCAATTAAAGAAACTAAAAAAGCTTCTAAAAAATTTAAAAGATATGCTAGAAATGACCCTAATTCAGCATATAAAATTGAATATAAGAAAAAAGAGCTTATTATAGAAGACTTATAAAAGAATGTGGAAAGAAGCACTGGTAAAATTGGGTATCTTCTATTAACAACAAAATTTGTGGATATATTGGGGATATGTGGAAAACGATACAAAAATTAAACCATCGCAACACAAGATTCACCAATATTGTCCTTGAACAGTTCGATGGGACTTTTACATCTAACTCTTTGGAAATAGCAGACTTATTAGCCCAAACCTTTACCACTAATTCTAGTTCAAATAATTATGATGACCAATTTACAAGATACAAAACTAGTCAAGAAATCCATTCTAATTTTGATAAACAAAATAATTCTCATCCAATAAATTCAAAAATAGATATTTTTGCACGAATTATTATTAGTTCTTTCAGAAATTGGTAATTCTAGTCCAGGACCAGACAATATTTCAAACATTATAGTTAAACACCTACCATCTAAAGGACTGGAATATTTACTTCAGCTTTATAATTATATATATATACCAATCAGTTATTTCCAGACAGTTGGAGAAAAGCCTTAGTAGTACCAATATTAAAACCAGGAAAAGTTTCAACTTCATGCAACAGTTATAGACCCATTTCTCTAACATGTAATCTGTGTAAAATACTTGAAAAAAATTATAAGTAAAAGAATCAGATACTTTGTTGAAACAAATAAATATATCTCATCCTATCAATTTGGATTTCGCCAATTTAGAACAACAATAGATTATTTAATAAACTTAGAAAGTGACGTTTTAGATGGCTTTGCAAACAATAATTATACAGTAATTGTAGCGTTAGATATTGAGAAGGCTTATGAAATGGTCTGGAAACACAGAGTTTCAATGCTAATGTTTTAGTTTTATTGCTACAAGACGTTAAAATTTTTGGAAATACCCTAGCGTTCGTAGGCAATTTCTTGTCAGATACAATAAAAGTAAGAATTAATGATACAGTGTGTAACCCTATACCTATAGAAAATGGTATACCCCAAGGCTCAGTACTCAGTGTAATTTTATTCTTATTGACTATTAACGATGTACTTTCACACATAGAAAAACCAGTAAAGGGGTTCCTATTTGCCGATGATTTAACAATAACTTTTAATGGTAGAACTCTTGGGCCCACATTAAAACTTATTCAGAATACTTTAGATAGTCTTCAAAACTGGTCCAAGAAAACTGGCTTTAAATTTTCATAATCTAAAACTGAATTTATTGTGTTATCTAATAAGAAAAATAAAATTAGAAATAATATTCTTACATTAAGTGGAAATAGTATAAAAGAAGTAAATAATTTAAAAAATTTAGGTTTAACGTTCGATAAAAAATTAACTTGGATACCACATATAAATAAACTAAAGTCTGAATGCTATAAAAGATTAAACATAATAAAAGCTTTATCTTCAACAACATGGGGTCTGATAGAAAATGCTTAATAAACAGATATCGTGCCTTGATAAGGCAAAACATAGACTATGGCTCTGTAATATATGATTCTGCCCGTAAAAGCAAGTTGAATTCCTTAGAAAGTATACAAAATACCGCACTTCAACTAAGTATAGGCGCATTTAAGACAAGTCCAATTAAGAGCATCTTAGCTGAAGCTGGAGAAATGCCCTGAGAATTTAGAAGGAAGGAACTTGTAATTAAATATGTTATTAATACAATGTCGCAACCTGAAAATCCAAGTTTCTTTTATTATACAAAAGTAACGGCAGTAGACACGGAATACGAACTTCAACCTAAATTATCACAACCTTTACGAATCAGAGCTCGCAAATATTTGAACGAACTCAATTTTAAAATTCCGAAACTATTTACAAAAAAGCTACTTAATGCTGGTCCATGGGAAGACCTGGTTTTAGCAATTAACCTTACACTTACAGATAATCTAAAAGAAAATACTCCGCAATATATATTCAGAAACTTATTTAATGAAATTAATAGTAGATATACTGACTATAAAATTTTCCACACGGATGGATCAGTTATTGAAGGAAAATCAGGATGTGCAATAGTTTGTGGTAATAATTATTATAGGTATAGACTAGGGGATTTTAATACAATTTTTAGTTGTAAAGCTATCGCTATTCTTAAAGTTTTAGAGATGATAACTAAACAATCTAATATTGACAAATATGTAATTTATACAGACTAAAACATGTTTAACAGCGTTACAAAATTTAAATTTTATTTTCAAACGGTTTTATATAATAAATTAATTTGTTAAAATAAATAACAATAATATACACATATATACTAATATATATATATATATATATATATATATATATATATACCTTTTACGTCATCCTCTTTTCTACTCTTCGCTGTGCTCAACAGGGTCCATAATTGTTACTCTTTTATCATTATGTTACCACCTACTATATACATTGTGGAATGCGAAAATAAATGAATATGATTATGAATAAATAATGAAAATACTCTCATTATAGAAATCCAAAATAAAATTATAAATTTAATACTTTCTGATACTGTGGGTAGATGAAACTGTTGAAATAACATATCAGCCTTGGACGTCTATCATCTAAGTCCACCCGTGATCATGAATGCTGTAAAGTATTCGAAACGTCGGGATAGTATTAAAATCAAGTAAACGCGATAGATTCCGTAAACGAAGTTTTATTTCAAGCATTTATTCAAGTCCAACACAGTTAAAAAAGGTTATAGTGACTGTCATTGCTAGTCGAGGTTAACAAATGATTGAAAGTAAAATCCAACTAGATTTTTTACAGATGGCGTTGTTTGGCGCAGGTTTTGTGACCAACCTCCTAGATAGAGTGTAGTAGGTGCAGGAACTAGTCTACGTTTAATATACCAACACTATAAGCGTGTACAATTCGGCTCGATTGAGTCCAGTATGATCGATAAGGGGGTTTTCACACAACGTCCTCTGGTCCCAAACTAAGCTTACATAGCACAAGCGTTAAGCCAAGGTTTCGTTAAGGTACCAGATTACGGATATAATAATCTACTTTTTTTTTGTAAATACATACATATAATAGATATAAAACACCCAGACGCAGTACAAATACCTGTGTTCATCACACAAATAATTGTCCTGAGTGGGAATCGAACCCACGACCTCGTGCACGGAAGTCGGTTACACTACCTACTACACCACCAGGCCCGTCAATGGCTAAACACTTGAATAACATTTCGATGTATTCCATCAAAACACCTATTACGCACTAGCAGGACGCGTCTTGTCTACTAAATCATGATGACACCATCAGTCGCTATTTCAAGGTCGCACTGGCAAAATTATTGGCCCATGGGAACTCCCATATAATATATGTAATAACCTTGAATAGTTACCGAATTAATTAAATTCGGTACTAGTCAAGTATTATATAGAAGCAATGCTATGTGGTAAGACTAAGAACTACATACTCTCATGCATGAATTCCTGTTTGAGGTCTTAGTAAAAGATTTACTTGGCGGCTTCTGAATTTTTTTTTGTTAACGCGGGAAATAGTTTTCCTAACCGCACACCCTGTCGTTTGGGGCAACGAACAGGGTACTGTGGGGCCCTGACCCACTAAAATAAACCCGCCGTGTGCCGTCTCTCCGCCTTTATTGGGGGCCCACTGGAACTATGTTACATAACGTCGGCTTCTGAATTCTACCAACCGGAATTGGGAAAGCGCGTCAGTTAAGAACCTTATTAAATCTCATTTTGAGGAATGATCCACCCCTACCAGGAAGAGAGTATTGATTTATGTGAAGAATCGCCTTTATCCGCGGCTCTGCCGCAGCCAAGAGTTTTTAGTTATAAGTCAGGTTGCCGATATAGTAGCAGTATGAAAGATATATAGGTTTTTAAGTCTAATCAAGAGCTATCAAATAAAACAAAAAGCATCAGAATCAGTTCAGTAGTTTTTACGTGAAGCGCGAACGAACAAACAGACGTTCAGATATACAGACAAACAGACAAAAATTCTAAAAAAATGGTATTCTCAAATATTGTAAATGTGCACACACAGCTCTGTTACAGCTTTATAATTACTCTAGCCTTTTCCCGCAGCTCCGCTGCAGCTTAAAACTAGTTTTTAGGTTAATCTCAGGTTCCCAATATGGTAGCGGGATAAAATGTATAGGTAGGTACCAGTTTTTAAATCTTATCAAGAGCTATCACAAAAAAGTTACATCAAAATCCGTTCAGTAGTTTTCGCGTGATGCGCGAATGAACAAACATACAAACAGATAAACAGGCAAATAGACAAAAATTCTATAAAAATATGTTTAGTGTTTAGACCTATATAGCCTATTACAGTCATTTTTTTCTCAAATATCTTAAATGTACCGACACAGCTCTGTTACAGCTTTATAATAGTATAGTTGAAGGAAAGAAAAGTGATAATGCTGCATGTTTGTTCATGCATTACTTGTCGCCCAGGCTGGGTGGCCCACCACTGAAGTAATCCAACACAGTACCAGTGGTCCGTCAATACAGGCGGAAAGACGGCACACGGCGGGTTTATTTAGTGGGTGAGAGCCCCGCACTACTCTGTTCGTTGCCCCGAACGACGGGGTGTGCGGTTAGGTATATAAAAATATAAAAAATAAAAGTATTTTTTTTCAGCTTAAACAAACAAAAATGAAAAGGCTGGGCGGCCCAGCCTTCAGATACATACATTGTGACTTACAATCCTCTTTGGGTTAACAATTAAGCTTATGGAGGTACCTAAATATGTACAATTGAGTTATCTTTTACCACATAATATTAAATTACGCGTAAAATAGGTATTTTTATTGTTTCGGAAAACCATTAAAATAATAATTTTGTGTCGTAAGCGACACGGACCGCACTATAGATTGCAATTTTACGATGAATGTCTACAATTTCTGCCCTCACGTGACTGCTCGGTCGTGCTCGATGCGTAACTTCTCTACATATAAGATTATACACATCGAGACCATTGCAACGAGTTCAAACACCATATTACATAAGTTACTAATTAGTTTAGTTTTACTAGTGGTCTTGCTTACCCCAGCATGAATGGGCTGTCTCGATCGGGGACGTACCACCCTCTCACAAAAGATCAGCGTGTACAACGGCTTTTAATCCTACCGTTGGATTCCTATGGTGAGTGAGAGCGCTAGAGGCCCAAATCTCTCCCTATTATTTCCTTTTTATCCTTCAAATCCTCTCCTTGATATCCTGCATATCCACCTCCTAAACCTTTCCTTGGAGATGGCGACGTGCGAGTGATGTTTCTAGTGTTGCTAGCGTCTATAGGCTAAGGTAACCGCTTACCATCAGGTGGGCCATAGGCTTGTTTGCCACCCATCCATCCATCCATCAGCCTTTTAACATCCACTGCTGGACATAGGCCTGCCCAAAGGGGGATAATGCCGTAATCGCCACGCTTGGCAGGCGGGTTGGCGATCGCAGTGGATGTTGTTAATACTCGAGGGAGTGCTGCTGCCCACTCCTCCGGTATTCCCTCAGTCGGCTTTTACGACTCCCATGGGTGGAGAGGGGTGGGGCAATTCTGAAGCCGGCCCCACACGGCAACTTTTTGCCACCCGCGAAGTATAAAAAAAAGTTGTTTCTTTAATAGTTTTCTGTCAAGCGAGCAGTTTAGTGTCCTGGTGTTGCACCGTGATTTTAAAATTACTTAGTTTATTTTAATGTTTTAATAATTGGAGTAACAGAGGGAATACCGAATGACCACCTATTATCTGACTTAGAATTTCAACTCCATCCAGATTATATCAATTAGGAAAAAGCTGATAGTCTTCAAACGCATGAGTAGATGTTTTTTTTCTAATTCATAGCTTGATAATATCACCTCTCAAATAAAAAAACAAATCCGTTGATAATGCTACAGACAGATACACGTTAAACTTATAACACTGCTACTTTTTCAATGCCACTGAAGTAATGTAACATAGTTCCAGTACACCGTCAATAAAGGTGGCGAGACGGCACACGGCGGGTTTATTTATTGGCTGAGGGCCCCACACTACCCTGTTCATTGGGCCGAAAGAATGGGTGTGTGGCTAGGTAAATTCTTTCCTGCCTTGACAAAAAAAAACAGAAATAAGGGTCGTGGGTCAATAGCATAGCTCCGTTTACGTCAAGTACGTACGTTTTAAAATGGCACTGACCTCAAAATGATAAAACACTAGTTTTTGGATATGATTAAAACTAAATGTCCATTGTTAGTGTTCAGAAAAATAATAACTATGTCAATGGGTTGTATAATTTTGGAGATAATGTTACGAGTGAGTGGTATTTTTCTTAAATTTTATTAAATTTGAATAGCTGCTAATTAGCTGAATTGAAACTTTAGTGACTTTTTTTACTTTTTAGTTTACTTCAGTTGCGTTTTTCAAGCAGTAATTTTTCTGTAAATATTTTGATATCATATTGTGTAATAATTTAAAGGTAAATTACAGGGATTTACGCTTGACATCAAATGTTACAAATAGTTCATTGGTATAGTAAAAAGCACCCCACGCTTTTTTACAATCATTATATAATATAATATTATTTACTACTTTTTAGTTCAACAATGTTATTTTAGTTTTTATAAACAATAATTTATTATAGACTGTTATTAGTGATAGTGAATACTTAAAACCGTAGATTGATATTCTGATATTTTTATATATATTTTTAGCATTTGACATGCTTCACTATACATTAAACACAAAGTGAAAAATGTGAAATCGAAAATAACAGTCAGGAGCAGGATTAAGTTTACCTGGTCGGTATAATGTATGAAAATACTTCCGACAGATGGTGCAGGCGTCACCCAAAGACGTTAAGTATGAATGTGTTATCGAAATTAGCAGTCAGGAGCAATTGTCAGGATGGCTGAATTGGTAAAGCATCTGGACGGTATCCAGGAGATGCAGATCCTGCTCCTGACTGTTATTTTCGATTTCACATTTTTCACTTTGTGTTACCGTAGATTGAGCTGAAATATGGTAGGTGTTCTGTAAATACAATATATCTGATCACAGTGATCCCGAGGTACAAAAAAATATATATATTAATGATTATAATAGACCTCTACCTTTATAAAAGTCGTATTTCTTATCATCTTTTCTTATGCTAGCCCAATTCTAAAGCTCATGTGTGGTCTTCAGAAAGACGTGGTCCGAAGATAGTTCATAATTTTGCGTAGGAATAGGACTTACAACTACTATTGAAGGTATATTTGCGCCATGTCTACATGTGCAATAATCAAATCGAAATATTAATTTCACACGAAATTGCTATTAAACCGCTTTCAATTTATTTAAAATTCTCTCATATATGATGATAGAATACCTTTTACAAAACATAATTGGTCTTACACAATGTTTACTTAATCAGTTTCTTCGACAACATTCCTGTGCGTTATGCTCATATTTTTTTAGCTAGGTGAATGTTTACGTCATAAATTCCAATCACATTCTTGAATATTCAATTAATAATGTTTTTTTTCTGATAATTGTTCAAATTGATATGATATAATCATCTCCAAGATCTCCTGTTAAGTTGCTTTTCAATCAAGCAGATGAATGCTATAAAAAGACGTACAATGTGTGTAAGTGAGATGATAAACATAGTGGTACTCGTAAGTAAGAAAGAGAAAACAAACACAACGCCATTGTAACTTGTTTTGAATGAAAAGTCATCAAGTCATCCTGTGTGATACGTACGTCCTCAAAGTATTTTGTATTTATTTAATATAATCGGGAATATTTTAAAGACATAAGATATTTCCCATAATGGAAATGGATGGTACGAAATTAAATGAAATTAAGTTAATTTTCTTCATCTTTATTTTCAACAAATTAATATAAATATTGTCGCAGTATATACGAAATTATAACTAGGAAATTTCAGTTTTTACATTATTATGAAAAATCTAGTAATTTATATAAAAAACAATGTTTTTTTTTGGGATATTATTTTTTAATATTTACATTAAAATAACATATTAACATAGCATCACGCCTGTATTGATGTGCCCGAAGGGGTAGGCAGAGGTGTATTACCACGATTCGCCAACTATTTTTAAATCCCATTTAAAAGGGGGCGAGCCTACTGCCGTCTACTGGGCACATTTACACACTCCGGGCTGCTACTGAGAAATTTTCTTTTTACGAAAAAGCTCAATAAATATTGCCCGACCCGGGGATCGAACCCGAGACCTCATGATTAGCAGTCGCACACACTACCGCTGCACCACAGAGGCAGTTATAGTTTATTTACAAGTGTATAGCTTATATATTCGTCGATATCATTCTCGATTTATGGTGCTCGGTACAATTTTATCATTAAAGGAGATAGAAACGCTTCTATACATTTTTGGGCTCGATTACATAAAAGTTGGTTTAAGCTAGGCAAAAACAAAATTAATTTGAAAACATCAACATCAATAATCATCACACATCGATGAGACTATTCGTATTTACGCAAGTATATTCTAAGTCCATAAAATAACCAGACATAATCTGACATCCTTTATTTTAAACTATCTAAAGACGGTGGTTAATGATTTTGATTTGCTTAAGAATTAAGAACGCGTTCGACTAAATAACAATCAAAAAGTATACATAGTTCGCGAATACATACTTTATTGCACGGTTTTTGACTGCTTATAGTGGCAGACAAGCTACCACCCACCTGATGGTAAATGGTAACTGCCGCTCAGGGACGTAATAATACTAACATTATTGTCTAACCACTGCTCACCATTTCGTTTCGCGGATATGAAAACATAAATATTGAACAGCTGTTGCCCGCTGCTACCAAAACTGAAGAGGACCACAGGCCTGATAGGAAGTGAGTACCTACTCCCACATGGTACCTAACCCTACTACCAGTAATTCAAATTGGGTAATAATTCCTTATTTCCTTAGTCACCTCGTACGATAACCGTGAGAGAGAATAGGGTTACCACACATGTATTCCTAGTTCGTTGCAAGGATTAAATTAGTACTCTATGCCCTATCTACCCTAGGGAGTCGTAAGAGCCGACTGAGAGAATACCGGGGGAGCGGGCAGCAGCACTCCCTTGAGTATTAACAACATCCACTGCGATCGCCAACCCGCCTGCCAATCGTGGCTATTACGGCATTATCCCCCATGACGGGACCGCTCGTTGTGGCGTTCTCTTGGGGAGGCCTATGTCGAGCAGTGGACGTTGAAAGGCTGATGGATGGATGCTAAAGTTAAAATTTACGAATTGAATTGTAAAATTCGTAAATTTAAAACAAGAATAGAATTATTCAATCCCTTCTCAAACCCCTTCCCTACCCTCTTCTTATCATCCTACCTATCCTATTTTTATTCTTCTATCCCTTTCATTAGAGATGGCGACGCGCAAGCTATGACGCCTTTGGTATTGCTAGCGTCTATAAACTATGGTAATCGCTTACCATCAGGTGGGCCGGGCCTTATGCTTGTTTGCAACCCACATAGTATAAAAAGCAAAAATACATTAATCACGACAAATTTGGTTGATTTCTGTGTGTGATAGCTAATTATGCATAGAACATAAAACAAAAACATAGTATCACGCCTGTATTCCCCGAAGGGGTAGGCATAGGTATATTACACACCCACGATTCGCCAGCTATGTTTAAGTCCCACGTAATAGGGGGCGAGTGTATTGCCGTCTACCGGGCACATTTCGAAACTGGGCTGCAACTGAGAATTTTTCTTTTACGAAAAAGCTCAATAACATTGCCCAACCCGGGGATCGAACCCAAGACCTCATGATCAGCAGTCGCGTACACTACCGCTGCACCACCGAAGCAGTTATGCATAGAGATATACATCTATAATTTTATACCTGTGTATCTCAGTCTCTAAATTTGTCTGTCTTTTTATTACTCAACCAAATTTATCGCGATCTATAGTTAACATGTTTTTACCCGCGGATACAGGGTAAAAACATGTTAAACTATAGAAATTACCAATTATGACAAATTCCACTGACCGCTGTGAACGAAATTCGGTTAAGAGGTCATTATTATTACTCCATCACAACATGCAACATTAAATAAACTCTCAGCGCAAACCTCTCAAAGTTTCCTCGATAATCATGTTTTAATATTACAAGGTTGAAATAACATTCGAATTAGACAGCATACATTCACTGATAGTAATGGCCTAGTGGTAAAAGTAAGTCTGCAAAACCAGGTATCGTGTTCTATTCCCAGGATGAGATGAGGTCGGTATACAAGGAAAAAATGGCTTACCATTAAATTAAACATTAATATGAACTTAAGGAAAAAAACGTACTTAAAAAAACAACACTTAAGGAATAAATGGGCAAATGTAACATTTTAATATGAACTTATGTAAAAAAATGAACTTAAAAAACGACACTTAAAAAAAAGGAGGAAATGAAACTTTTTAATATGAATATCTTGATCGGTACTTTTTTTTTTTAATATGAATCACTTGACATGCTGATCTTTTGTTTTATTATTACTTTTTATTTTTAATCTTTTGTTGTATTATTATGTTTAATATGATTAAGAGAAACTGGCTGTTTGACCCATAGATGGCGAGATATTTTCAGAGATGGGCTCCTAAAAATAATTCTACGCCATATTTTTTCGTTAGTGTGGAGAAATACAACATAAACTAATGATATGAAATGCGAAAGTGAGTAAGTTTGTTACGCTTACACGCTGTAACTACAGAGCAAATCATCATGAAATTTTGAAAAACATTATAGTTTGGAGCCCAGAAACGGACACATGGACTAAATGTGAAACATTTAATCCATTAAAAATGAATAGAGATAATTACTACTACTTATCATCATGCCATTTCCCTTGCGAGGTAGGCAGAGAGAACAGAGTGCCAAGAGGCTCTATTCTTGTATACATCTCTCGCTTCCTCAACATTCATAACTCTCTTCATACACGCTCGCCGGTTTCGGAGACTCCTGACTCCACCTTCCTTCAACACATGACCAATTTGGTCTAGGTAGGTAAGTCTCGGTCTCCCTCTGTACCTACATCCTTCCACTTTCGCATTGTATATCTTCTTAGCCAGTCGCCTCGTCCGGCATTCTTTCCACATGTCCGAACCATCGGAGCATTCCCTTTCGCATCTTTACACCAATACTCTCTTTCATACCTACACGCTCTCTTACGTCATTGTTACGAATGCGGTCAGTCAGCCTCACTCCACAGATTCTCCGCTTCGACCGCGTTGATTTTGCTCTCATGCTCCTTTTTACATACCCAACTCTCACTTCCATATAATAACGTTGGGACAAGCACTGCGTTGTGTATTGCGACACGTGCCTTATGGCTAAGGTGATGGCTGCCGAGAAGTTGTCCCAATGCTCCGTTCACTCTATTTCCCGCATTCACTCTTCGTTATACATCAGTGGTGTACCTTCCATCCCGACTGAATCCACATCCAAGATATACAAATTCATCCACTTGTTCTAGCACACCATTTCCTATTTCTACTCTAATATGTGTTCTGGCTTCTTCTCTTTCAAAAACCATTACTTTTGTTTTGCTCACATTCACACGTAGGCCCCTTTTCTTAGAATCTTCTGCCATTACGCTGACTAGAGTTTGCAGGTCAGTCGCAGACTGCGCTAATAGGACCGCATCATCTGCATATAGCAGCGAGTTAACCACTGAGTCGTCCATCTGAACTCCCACATTCATTTCATTCAATCTTTGTAGACATTTATCCAGATATATGATAAACAGTCTGGCTGATAGAACGCAGCCCTGTTTAACGCCGATATTGACATCAAACCAGGGTGACATTCCATCATCCAGCCGCACACAAGCTCTGCAGTCCATGTAGTTGGACTGCACCGCTTGTAGCAGTCTACCGTTAATACCATACTTCGGCAAAATGTAATGTAATTAGTGCGCCATAAACTGAATGTATTTATATTCTGAAGTCTCACAGCTCTTGCCTCTCGAACAGTAGTAAATATTGATTAAATAATTATGTTTTATAAAAGTGATATTATCAAAAAACTATACTTGCGATTTTTTTTGCGATCTCTGCGGAGAATCTGTGGTGAAGCTGACTGACTGCATTCGTAACGACGACGTAAGAGAGCGTGTAGGTATGAATGATAGTATTGGTGTAAAGGTGCGAAAAAGGAATGCTCCAATGGTTCGGACATGTGGAAAGAATGACGAGTGACTGGTTCAGAAAATATACAATGTAAAGGTGGAAGGATGTAGGTACAGGGGGAGACCGAGACTCACCTAACTAGACCAAATCAGTCATGTATTGAAGAATGGTAGAGTCATGAATCTCCGAAACCGGCGAGCGTGTATGAAGAGAATTAATGAATGTTGAAGAAGCGAGAGATGTATGTAAGAATAGAGCCTCTTGGCACTCTTTTCTCTCTACCGACCCTGCAAGGGAGATGGCGTGATGATAAGTAAGTACTACATTTGTGTTTTCACTTCTTATCAAAATGAGACAAAAAATATTTCATATTAAAAACAACAAATTATTTGTGAATGTGGAAAAAGATAACTTTGCTGCGAGAGCGATCTCTTTTTCCTCATTTACAAATAAATTGTTGTTTCACAACAAAAGACCAAAAATAAAACATAACTAGCCTTTGCCAGCGGCTGCGCTGCAGCCAAAACGTAGTTTTTCGGTTATATCTCAGGTTCCCGATATAGTAGCGGGATAAAATGTCTACCAGTTAAGTGAAATCAAGGCCTTTCAAATAAAAAAAGTTGCACCAAAATCCATCTAGTAGATATTTTAAATAAATTCTAAAAAAAATTCTAGTTTAAATAATTTTCTAGTTTTTCGGTTATATCTCAGGTTCCCGATATAGTAGCGAGATAAAATGTAAACCAGTTTTTAAGTCTAATCAAGGCCTTTCAATTAAAAATAGCTACATTAAAATCTGTGTAGCAGTTTTTGTGTGATGCGCGAACAAACAAACAGACAAACAGACAAAAAATCTATAAAAAAAAAAAACGTTTTGTGTTTAAACATGCCTATATAGCCTATTACAGTCATTTTTTCTCAAATATCTTAAATGTACAGACACAGCTATACCTATTACAGTTTTATTATAAAAATAAAACATAATAATACAACAAAATAGTTACTCTCTCTAGTGGTAGCGCCTAGCATATCCCAGCATGAATGGGCCAGCTCGATCGGGGAAGTACCACCCTCTAACGAAAGATCAGCATGAAACAACGGTAGTTACTCCTACCGTTACCGTACGAAACACTAGTATGATGAGTGAGAGCGCCGGAGGCCCAAACCCCATGCCTATTCTCTCCTTATTATCCTTGCTATCCTCTTCTTAGTATACTACCTATCCTCTCCTCATTATATTTCCTATCCACCTCCTATCCTACTTAACGTCCTGGGTATCATACCCAGGACGTTAAGTAGCAAGACGAAGTAGGCAAAGCAGGTTCAAATTTCGCTCGTGACTGTCATTTTCGATTTCACATTTTCCACTTTGTGTTTAATATATAGTACCTGGACGACCGAGCTTAGCTCGGTATTTTTTTTGTTTTGAAAATCTTGAGCTTTTCTCTCTAAAGAAAGAACTTGAAGAAAAAAGAGGAACAAAACCGAACTGGAGACATCTGGACTCGAACCGGGGCCTTCTGGTTTTGGGACCGTCCGATTTCCCACCGGGGCTATTATAATCTTGTAGATAGTGGCAAAATTTACCTTGGTATGCTAATAATATTGTAGCAGTTTTTCATTGCTTGAAACCCCGGTTAAAACGATGTTTTCTAAAAATAAAACCTAGCTAGATCGATTTATCGCCCCCGAAACCCCCTGCATACTAAATTTCATGAAAATCGTTGGAGCCGTTTTCGAGATTCAGATTATATATATATATATATATACAAGAATTGCTCGTTTAAAGATATTAGATTTAGCATGTCTAGTGCTAAAAATATATAAGTACAAAAATTTCTAAATATTTATAGGGCTGTGTCATTATTAAGTAAAAATCTAAATTGTAAAATTAAGTTTACCTGATCGGTATAATGTATGTAAATACTTTCGACAGATAGCCCAGGCGTCACCCAGGACGTTAAGTATGAATGTGTTATCGAGATTAGCAGTCGAGAGCAGCTATCACGATGGCTGAATTGGCAAAAGCATCTGGACGGTATCCAGGAGATGCAGGTTCAAATCCTGCTCGTGACTGTTATTTTCGATTTCACATTTACCACTTTGTGTTTAAGGAAGGATTATAAAAAAAATATAATATATTGAGGAAGCGAGAAATGTATGCAAGTTTTGGCACTCTGTTCTCTCTTCTGTCTTCTCTTCCGCAAGGGAGATGGCGTGATAATAAGTAAGAAAGAATATTATAGGTATATTTTACTAGTGACACGGCGGCCGGCTTTGTACGGGTGCAATGTACTAATAACATGCATAGGTATATTATATATATAAATCTTCCGGAAGAGTCCCTTGAGTGGTTTAGGAGTTAGCAGCTATACAGACAGATGCGGAAAGCGACTTTTGATACTATGTAAGGATTATGGCATAATCGTAAACCTTGAATAGATATTTGTTACTTAACCATAAATTGTGGTTTACCGCAACTCAGCAACAAGTATCACTTGTTCAAGATGACTATTCTTTCTAGAAGTGAGTTATTGTTAGGCTTATTATTTAATTTTATTTACATAAAATATTATTAAATACAATTAGCCTTTGCCCGTGGCTTCGCTCCAGCAGTTTTTAGATAATATCTTAGGTTCCCGATATACTAGCGGGATAAAATGTATACCAGTTGTTAAGCCTAATGAAGAGCTATCAAACAAAAAAAGTTTCATCAAAATCCGTTGAGTAGTTTTTGCGTGATGCGCGAACATACAAACAGAAAAACAGACAAGAAATCTAAAAAAAATTGTTTTGTGTTTAGACACGCCTATATAGCTAATTCAGTATTTTTTCTCAAATATCTTAAATGTACACACATAGCTCTGTTACAGCTTTATAATAGTACTAGCTGACCCAGCAAACGTTGTTTTGCCATATAAATTACTAGCATTGCCCGCGGCTTCGCCGCAGCCAAAAGCTAGTTTTTGGGTTATATCTCAGGTTTCCGGTATAGTAGCGGGATAAAATGTAAACCAGTTTTTAAGTCTACTTGAGAGCTATCAAATAAAAGAAGTTGCATCAAAATCCGTTCAGTAGTTTTTGTGTGATGCGTGAACAAACAAACAGACAAAAAATCTAAAAAAAATCGTATTGTGATTAGACACGCCTATATAGCCTATTACAGACATTTTTTCTCAAATATCTTAAATGTACAGACACAGCTCTGTTACGTTTATAATAGTATAGATTTCTACGTTGGCAGTAGAAGGGTGAAAATTTAAAGATGTATGCATTATTCCATGCTAAATCATAATAAAATAAAAATAAATAATTTTGTCCAAAAAAAATTAAAAACAATTTTTGGGGTGACCTGCACTTAAGTGTATAAAAATTTGTTATAAACCTATTCTCACACCTACTGAATATATGTATAAAATTTCAATAAAATCGGTCAAAACGTTTCGGAAGTGTATAAACACTAAAACTGTGATACAAGAATTTTAAATATTAGAAGATATAGATTATGTGTATAACTTTTTTTTTTTTTGTTTAGGCGGGAAAAAATGTACCTAACCGCACACCCCGTCGTTCGGGGCAACGAACAGGGCAGTGTGGGGCCCTCACCCACTAAAGAAACCCGCCGCATGCCGTCTCTCCGCCTTTATTGGCGGGCCACTGGAACTATGTTACATTCCTTCGGTGGTATTATGTGTATACCTACTTCTGTTCGTATGTAAAAAGTTATAGGTACATACCTACTTGCTCAGTATTTTTGACACAACAATTATTTATTGAAACAACATGCCTTAAATGTTGATCTATCTATACATTTTTTATTAAGACACCTTTTTTTTTGTTAAGGCTGGAAAAATGTTCCTAGTCGCACACCCCGTCGTTCGGGGCAACGAACTGCGTAGTGTGGGGCCCTCACCCTCTAAAGAAACCCGCCGTGTGCCGTCTCTCCGCCTTTATTGGCGGGCCACTGGAACTATGTTACATTCCTTGCCACTCGAAGGTAGTCAATATACAGGCTTGTTGTGTCAGGTAGGTACCCTAACTTATTTATAATAAACCTTTATTTTTAGGAATAGTCATTCAAAATGTTGTCAATTAAAAGCATAAACGAACGAGAAGGCAAAATAATTATATATTTCTTACATTTTATCAAAACTTTATTTAGAAAAAATGTAAACAACGAAACCAATGTTTCTGAAAGTGTTCAGGTCCACAATAATGTTAAACCACGAAAACGTCGATATATATTACAAAAAAAATTAACAAAAAAACTAAACACTCAATAAAATAAGAAACTTAATAACATTACTTCTGCATAAATAGTACCATTAAATACAATTTACACAAAGTATGTAAATGTAAAATCTAAAATAACAGTCACGAACAGGATTTGAACCTGCATCTCCTTTATACCGTCCAGATGCTTTGCCAATTCAGCCATCGTGACAACCGCTCAGGCCTGCAAAATTATAGGGCACACATTACATACATACATTCTGTATAACAAAATAAATTTATTTGTTCTCCTGTAATAATTAAAATAAATTTTATTGTTTTAAATATGATATTCAAAATATGACACACACCAACGCTGATATGATCGAGAATCGAATAATATCTTTACTCGATTACATCAACGTTGGTTTATCGTAAATAAATCAATTACATATTATTTAACTGTCATAATCTCATTTTTTAATCGTTTAGAAATCTAAGCACGGTCAGCCGGCACTTCCTGGGTCAGTTTCTTCCCACTATTACCTCGAGAGTGGCGATCAAAGAGGAATCGTATTTAATGTAGAAGTGCCACTCTATTTATCTTTGTGTTGGAGCTACATAATTGTGCCTATCCGTTTTGGATTCTTAGGACGGGCGTGTTAAAAGTTTATTTGCTTTTAATAAACTTGTTTGTTAAAAGCATTACAGTTAGATACAGATACAGATTGATTTGGTTAGAATATTACAGTTAGATACAGAAGAATGTCAATCTATCAAAGTTATATGAGATGCATATAATAATAAAAGAACTTTTACAATATTAGAGAAGCCATTTTCTTTTTTCGTATTCGTTTTTTATTTGGTTCTTTCTGATAATAAATATCGAGTGTTTTTGTAGTTATATAGATGTATTTAATATCATATCAAGTAAAGACTTTTACTATTCATTAGTAATAAGTTAAGAAGAATTTAAGTTAATAATTTACGTTCCTACATTAAGCATAGAGCCTTTTACATAGCATTTTACTATATTATTGTACAAGTATGTTATTTTGCTTGCAGCACGTACTGGATTTTTCTCGTGAAAGGAATCCGACCGCTTGTGGCAATTAGTGCTATATAATACATATATGATATAAAAATATTTTTAAATTTCAATTCTATTCAATTCAATTATATAATATTCAATTTAATTATATTTCACACGGCTGCTCTATCGGTTTATTTGATCGTTTTACGAGCATTTCGGTCGCTAACTTAAACTTACATTTCAAAAGCAACACATCAGACTGTACAAAATTATTTGAACATGAATTCCATTATAACTGCTTTCAGAAGTACTAAAAATACATTATGAAGAAGGGCTGGTATTGAAGTTTTCTTCCTTTGTTAATTTAGAGGCATAGAGTGCTTACAAGTATTCTGTCACAGTAAATAACCCTTGACATACTTCAGTGTGATAATGGTAAATTATAATTTTAATACAATATTTGAATGCGTCAATTTACTTGCAATTACATATTGACTATTAATTGGAGCGAATGTTTTAAATTTATACTTAATAATAACATTCACTACATAGCCTAGTTGTATACTTGCGGCAAGTTTAAACAACTTTCGCTCAATCGGCATCAGAAGGGTTAACAAAAAGTGACACCTATTTTGTGTACATTTGGCCTCTTCCGTGCTTATAAAATGCATGCTAAACAGTGAGTACCAGCAGTTAAATAACATCATGGAAGTCGTTGAGTGAGAGCGCCGGAGGCCCCAGCACAATCCATATCCGCTCCCGATTATTCTTTCTATTCTCTCCTTAGTATCCTTCCTATCCACCTCCTATCCCTTTCCTTAGAGATGGCGAAGCGCGAGTGATACCTCTGTGGGTCTAGCCAAGTTGCATTCTATGATCGCTAACGCTAATAGAAAACTATTAAAATGTATGGAAATTTGACATCTCTAACCAAGGTGGGTTAGGCAGAATCTCATATCTCACATGTCGATCGTATCGTGATCACTGTGATTGGTTGAAAAACCGGCGCGTGATGTCGCAATAATCCATTGGCCAATCACGGTGATCTCTCAACCAATCACAGTGATCACGATACGATCGACATGTGAGATATGAGATTTTGCCTATTCCAATCAGTCACGTGACTTAACGTTATAGATATTGTTAAAGACTAAGATAAATATAGGTACTTTGTCTATGGTTAAAGATGTGAAATTCCCATACATTTAAATAGTTTTCTATTAGCGTTAGCGATCATAGAATGCAACTTAGCTAGTCCCACTGGTGTTGCTAGCGTGTATAGGCTACGGCAACCGTCTACCATCAGGTGGGTCGTATGCTTGTTCACCACCCATATAGTATAAAAAGCATTGTTGTTTGATAGACTTAACAAGCTGCTGAGAAAATCTCCCAGGCAGGTAGCTCTCTTCACGATGGTTTCCTTCACCAAACAGCAATCACACTGTTGCGATTGAATTATGTAACATATAACGATATATGTAAACAATGTAACAGACTGACTCTCGTAAAAAATAGTGCGCAATCATAAACACCATGGTTGTTATAGCAACGTAAAGTTGGTAACACTTCGATTGCTGATTCCTGTATATATAACAAGCCTATGCCCGTGGCGCCGCCGCAGCCAAAAGCTAGTTTAAAGGTTATATCTCAGGCTCCCTATATAGCAACGGAATAAAATGTATACCAGTTCTTAAG
Source organism: Leucoma salicis (assembly GCA_948253155.1). NCBI lineage: Eukaryota > Metazoa > Arthropoda > Insecta > Lepidoptera > Erebidae > Leucoma > Leucoma salicis. The sequence goes on from OX411803.1 coordinate 3,455,275, forward strand.
CCTAACCGACAGCTATAAAAAAAAGTTGCATTAAAATCCGTTCAGGTTTTTGCGTGATGACAAACAGACAAAAATCCTAAAAAAATTGTTTTGTGTTCACACACGCCTATATAGCCTAATACAGACATTTTTTCTCAAATATCTTAAATATACAGACACAGCTCTGTTACAGCTTTAGAATAGTATAGATGGATCATTCATAGTTATAACCACAAACATTGAGGTATCTGCGTGTTTATTTATTCTATGCACAGTTCGTGAGAATATAACGTACTTGAACTTTCGACTGTGTATCTTATAATAATGGGAAATCATATCATCGACACTGTTGTTGGTAAACATAGACGAAAAGCGAAATTATACTTTCTTTTATTGTTTTCTTAAAATGTATCTTTTGTTTTAATTACTATAGGTATCTTTCGTTCCTGCTACCTTCAACTTTTTGTTTACCTATCTGCGGAAACTTATAATTACCTTCATACATATGCACCTCATATATTTTAGATATCGTTTGTTTTTCTGAGCGAGACTTTCCTAATTCCTTGATCAAATTTCATGATTTAACCATCATTAACTTATCATTGCGGCTAATGACGAAAACTACTGTTTCTCTTAAATCTGAGATTTAAAATCTTCTAAGAAGATTGTCATTTAATGCATGCGGAATTCCGCACGGCTCGGCTAGTAGGTACAATTAATTGTATTACCTAACTACTATTTTCCCTAAAATTGAATAAATATATAAATCTTGAAAACCACACAAAGAACAACCAAATATTAAATCTTTTTTTGTTATAGAGGGAAAACTGCACCTAACCACACACCCCATCGTTCGCAGCAACGAACAGGTAGTGTGGGGTCCTCGCCCACTAACAAACTTAAAGCTCTTGACTGAGACTTAAACCAGTAGGTATACATATTATTTATGCTGCTATACAGTGACGCTGAGTTTTAACCAAACAACTAGCAGGCACTAGTCTACTGTAACTAACTAATTAAGTATATATCTATACAATATAGTATAAAAGAGGGTTAAAGCTATTAAATTAATGTAAAATTATAGGCAACTCAATAAAAATATAACTAGAATGTGAGACAATGTTAAAAATCGTAAATTCACGGAACTAAATAATTCTTTAAGACAATAGGAGGAAGAGACGACACAAATTTAAAATGATAATTTGTCTGTGGAACTAAAATAGGGTTGGCACTCCAAAATATTGTATTTTTCATAGTAACAGTACACACAGTAGCGAAAACCACCACTTTAGCTTTTTTAAATCACTTAAGTGATGACAAGGGCTTAGTCACTGCCGTATAAAATGCCACCAAGCTTCTCCTACAGATCGATGCACTAAAACTTTAAGACAATTAAAACGATCATTTACACCGCGCACGGAGTACGAAAAAAGATATCTGTACACTGTGACATCTACGCATTCATATGTGTAGTTAATGAAGACTAATCTTTATATAATAACTAGCTGACCCTGCGAACTTCGTACCGTCATATATAAATAAATAAATATTCACGGACTTTTCACACAACGTCCTCTGGTTCCAAACTAAGCTTAAAGCTTGTGATATGGGTACCAGATTACGGATATAATATATATATTACTTTTTTTTGTAAATACATACATATGATGGATAGAACACACCCAGACGCAGTACAAATATCTATCTATGTATATCTATTATGTAATATGTTTTTTCGTGAATATTTTCTAAAATCTTGAAAGACGTGGTATATACTATTTATACCCACCTCGGCATCACACGGGTGGTGTACAGTCGCGGATTAAGGAAATATAACACTTCCGGTAAAAACATTCAGGGCAGATTTTCAATGATTCCAGACTCGTAACTCACAGTCTTCTGTCTCATTCACTCTCACTTTTCATATTATGAGATTTTTAAAAATGTACTATTCCTTTTTTTAATTTCTTTTATAAAGACCTTGTCCTGACAAATAACGAACACAAAAAAAAGAATTATGCAATTTGGTGCAGTCGTTGGGAAGTTATGCGCGTACATACATTTCGGAGATTCATTTTTATTTATATAGATTTTGAAGCTTTAACCTCATTAGGTTTTCACTTGCCATCAATATTGATTTTACTCTTTGGTTTAATGCACAGATGGCGGAGTGGTTTAGATACCGGCCTCCCATCCGCTTTTTGTGACTTTGAGTCCCATACAGGCCAGGACAACTCTTTGTTTGATCAATAAATGGTAGTGAGTCTGGGTGTACTTCGCGTTTGTGAAATTATTACAAACATACGTTTGTAATGTCCTCTGCCGTCTGGGCCCGGCACCAAGAATAGCTCCACCCTGTCTCTTCTTATGGGAGTCGTAAAAGCTGACTAAGGGATTACCGGCGGATCTGGCAGCAGCGTTCCCCTGTGTACTAAAAACATCCACTGCGATCGCCAACCCAAGCGTGGCGATTATGGTAAAACGACCATTTTGGGGAGGCCTATGTCCAGCAGTGGACGATGATAGGCTGATGGGAATGTCCTCTGCGATACAAGAATTATTCCTTAGAGCATGACGTTGCCTAATGTATTTTTTATAAAGAGGTAGCAGCCCTACGATGAAGGTACGATTGTTAGCCTTCCTGCATATAACGTGTCTGGTTTACCTTCAGTGTTTATAGAAATTACTAAATAAATGATGTAGTAATTCATTGTGTGACAATGTTGAGTGTATTGTATATATTTTTCTGCGATAAATTCTTTTTTCTAGCCCGTATTAATCACTATTGGAGTTGGTAACCCATTCATATTCGAAAGAAGACAAGTATTTCTAGTAGTAGAGCCTAGCTTTTCCCTCCATGAATGGGCCGGCTCGATCGAGAAAGTACCACCATGGTACCACCCTCTCACAGAATCAGCGAGAAACAGACTCCTACCGTTGTGTTTTGTATGGACTTTCACTCATAACTTTTCTTCCTTCCTATCCTCTCCTTATTATGCCTCAGGTGATACTCACGTCTATAGGCTACGCGGTAACCGCTTACCATCAGGTTGGCTGAATACTTGTTTACCACCCATGGAGTCATAACTATCATAAAGCTGTAACAGAGCTGTGTCTGTACATTTGAGAAAAAAATTACTGTATTCTATACAGGCGTGTGTGAACACAAAACATGTTTTTTGAGATTTTTTGTCTGTTTGTCGGTTTTTCTGTTTGTTTATTAACGGAAAAGCTACTGAACGGATGTTGATGCAACTTTTATTATTTGATAGCTCTTGATTAGATCTAAGCCGTGTGGGGCCGGCTTTAGATTTGTCCCACCCCTCTCAACCCTTGGGAGTCGTAAGAGCCGACTGAGGGAATTCCGGGGTAGTGGGCAGCAGCACTCCTTCGAGTATTAACAACATCCACTGCGATCGCCAACCCGCCTGCCAAGCGTGGCGATTACGGCACTATCCCCCATTCTTGGGAAGGCCTATGTCCAGCAGTGGACGTTAAAAGGCTGATGGATGGATGGATGGACAAGATTTAAAAATTGGTATAAATTTTATTCCGCTAAATAATAATAAAACCTGCGATATAACCTAAAAGCTAGATAAGGCTATTATAAAATAAAACAACCTTTTTATAAGCTAAAGGTATATTAAGACAGAACTAATAAAATCTAAACAGAGACGTTGCTTTTAAGTGCTTGGTAAATAAGCACAATTTCTCAGAATCCATATCCCTGTACCTAAGGGTACTTCTAATATGTACTATGTGCGCTGAAGTTACTCTCTCCAGGCGGACCAACAATACGCCACAGGGAGGCATTCGCTGTAGCACCCTCTTAGGAGAGTGGACAAAGATGGGCTGATTGTAATTGCTGCTGATTGAATGGATGGATTTGATCAGAAATCATAATCGGTTTCGATTATAAATTATGTTGAGACTGAAATGCCAGAGCAGCCTTAAATCCTTTTTTGGCGTAAGGCTGCCCTATGTATAGCCCTGTAACTATGGCCTAAACTTTTCATTTTAGGAAGGGAGGGCTGATGATCAGAAATTCTGATTACTAGATGTCCAATATAAACACTTCGCGCAGGTTATCACGTCCTAGTATCTTGATACATTTTATTACGGTTAGTAAGTAATTAATTGCTAATTTTACAATTATAGTAGGATTTTTGAAAAAGTATACTTATATATTTTAGGATGTATTACATAATAGTGTTTTAAGCACAAAGTCTAAAATGTGAAATCGAAAATAACAGTCACAAGCAGGATTTGAACCTGCATCTCCTGGAACCGTCCAGATGCTTTGCCAATTCAGCCATCGTGACAATTGCTCCTGACTGCTAATTTCGATAACACATTTATACTTAACGTCTTGGGTGACGCCTGCGCCATCTGTCGGAAGTATTTTCATACATTATATCGACCAGGTACTTACTTAATTTTACAAATAAGATTTTACCTAATAATGACGCAAACCCTATAAATATTTAGACATTTTTATATATATTTTTAGCATTTTTAGCAAAAGAAAAGTTCGTTTTCGCATTTTTCACTTTGTGTTTAATGTATAGTGCTAAGCATGTCAAATGCTAAAATATAAAATGCTATATATAGAAATATCTAAATACTTAATTTTACAATTAAGATTTTTACCTAATAAATGACGCAAAACAAAAACATAGCATCACGCCTGTATTCCCCGAAGGGGTAGGCAGAGGTGTATTACACACCCACGACTCGCCAGCTATGTTTAAGTCCCACGTAATAGGGGGCGAGCCTATTGACGTCTACCGGGCACATTTCCAAACTCCGGGCTGCTACTGAGAACTTTTCTTTTTAGGAAAAAGCTCAATAACATTGTCCGACCGGGAATCGAACCCGAGACCTCATGATTAGCAGTCGCATACACTACCGCTACACCACCGAAGCAGTTAAACATAAACGAATACATAGACGGCTTGACAATGCTGGAACCGTCATTGAATGACGCAACACTATAGATATTTAGTATTTTATGTTCAATAATTTTTTTATATATTTTTTGAATTTGACATGCTTAGTCATATACATTAAACACAACTATTAAGGTAACAAGTGCCATTAAACAAGATGATAAGATAAGAAGATAGCTATTAAGGTTTTTTCTGAAAACCAGCGCTGAAGAACGCTGATTCAGCATACGGTGAGATAAAGCCTTTTTTGGCTTTCTACTCGATGATTGTTTTTTTCTTTTTTGTCTTTTTTATCTTATTTTATATTGTAGAAACCAAAATAATACGTTTTTCTTTCTTTCTTTCTTTCTTACAAAGTGGAACATGTGAAATCAAAAATAACATAATAACGTTGATAATAATTTAGGACTTGTAATTGAGACTACTAGCTCTAAAAAATGTTTATTACAAAACCAGAAATGACCTCTTCTGAGAAAAATCCCTTTATATAATGCATACATTAAACTTGTCGCGCTTAATTCGGTATATTACAGTAATGACCACATTATAGCTTAACTTTGTCTTAAACAATACAATGGCAGATTACCAAATCTGCCATTGTTTAAGACAAAGTGAAGTTGGACATTGGATGCTTCTGGCTCCATGAACTTCTACTGGGTTTGTTTTTACTGCTTATGGTGGCAGACGAACCACGAGTCTCTCATGGACACAACTACACCGAGAGTAATGTCAAGCCGCTGCTCACCGTTTCATTTCACATATATGAAATGAAAGAATTAAAGGCTATCTCCTGCTACAGCCAAAACACACTGATGTGTTTCATGGCCAGTCACACAGGAGATGGTTGTAACAACCCGCTCGGGTCCGATAGCAAGTGAGTACTCCTACTTGGTACCCAGCCCTACCACCGGTAATGCAATGGGTGATAATTGCTTACTTCCGATACTCACCTCATACGACACCCGTGGGAAAGAATGGGGTGGTGACACTTGTATTTTTAGTCCGTCACCATAAGGAGGCAGGCGGTCTAGTGATAGTTGTACCGTGTGGTCAGAGAATGATGTGAACAAGTTCGGTTCCAGTCAATACAAATGCGCTAATTTGATTTATTTTAGCAACATTATAATGTAGCAATTTTTATGATAGTTTTTAAGAAGTTCTAGAAATGAACCTTGGCCATTTCGCGATAACCTGTCAAATAGTATTTCATAATTTAACATACCGAATGCTTTGCTGAAATCAATAAATAGGACCATGACATGCATTTTAGGGTTCAGATGTATATTTAGCTGTTGCCCGCGACTTCGTCTGTTTATACTTCGGAATCGGGTCATCTACATACGTGTACATATGTAAAAGCAAAACCAAACATAGCATCATACCTGTATACCCCGAAGGGGTAGGCAGAGATGTATTACACACCCACGATTCGCCAGCTATGTTTAAGTCCCACGTAATAGGGGCGAGCCTATTGCCGTCTACCAGGAACATTTCTAAACACTGGGCTGGTACTGAAAATTTTTCTTTTTACTTAAGAACACTTATAACTTGAACACTTTACCGATTTCAATGATCAATTTTGAAGGGTTTTAAGTTTTCTAATAATTTGTAAAAAGTTCTTACGGAAAGAAACATTTAGGAAACTGCGCAATTTTTATTTCAAAAAATTTTTGGTCCGGTTTCTTGGCGTAGTCGGTAGTGTAACCGACTTCCGTGCACGAGGTCGTGGGTTCGATTCCCACTCAGAACAATTATTTGTGTGATGAACACAGATATTTGTACTGCGTCTGGGTATTCTCTATCTATTATATGTATGTATTTACAAAAAAAAAGTAATATTTGTATTATAATCCGTAATCTGGTAATCATAGCACAATCGTTAAGCTTAGTTTGGGACCAGGGGACGTTGTGTGAATTTCCGTGAATATTTTTTTTATATTTATAATTAGAACATTTCAGATAACTTAACAACTATTTTCGCACGTTGGACATTTCGCAATTAATTGAATATTATATAACGCCCGTCGGGTCCGCTAGTCTATACTATTATAAAGCTGTAACAAAGCTGTGTCTGTAGATTTAAGATATTTGGGAAAAAATTACTGTAATAGACTATATAGGCGAGTCCAAAAACAAAACGATATTTTTAGAACAACTGGTAGACATTTTATCCTGCTACTATATCGAGAACCTGACGTATAACCCAAAAACTAGCTTTTGGCTGCAGCGGAGCTGCGGGCAAAGACTAGTTATAATATAAATACGTCACTCAATAGCACGAAGTATCTCTATGCAAAATAACTATGCCATATAAATAAAAGTAGCCAACATCGTTTTCTGGACAAGTTAAAGGAATCTAAGCAAAATTTTACGTTGATCGGTGTAGTAGTTATGACGTGAAAGCGTTATAAACAAATATACTCACCTTCCCATTTATAATATTAAAGGTGCTGCAGCCAAAAGCTAGTTTTTAGGCTATATCTCAGGTTCCCGATATAGTAGCGGGATAAAATGTTTACCAGTTTTTAAGTCTAATCAAGAGCTACTAAATAAAAAAAGTTGCATCAAAATCCGTTCAGTAGTTTTTGCGTGATGCGCGAACAGATATACAGACAAAAAATCTAAAAAATATAGTTTTGTGTTTAGACACGCCTATATAGCCTAATACAATCCTTTTTTCTCAAATATCTTAAATGTACAGACATAGCTATGTTACAGCTTTATAATAGTATACATACTATATAGACAATATCTGCTATTTACTTACTTTCATTGTCTTTGAAAAGCATACCTACATGCTTTGTATGCTGCATATATTAGGTAAGTATATTGTTAATTAATCTTATATAACAGGACTGCCCCCTGAGGCAGAATGTCATATTTCACGTGTCGACTGTATCGAGATCACTGTGATTGGTTGAGAAACCGACGCGTGATGTCACCATAATTCGTTGGCCAATCACGGTGATCGTACAAGCGAGACGATACGATCGACATGTGAGATATGAGATTCTGCCTAACCCCTCAGGGGTGATTTGATCCTTAAATGTTGTTTGTGTGTATAAGCTCAATGTTTTCATTAATAAGCACATAGTTCGATGAACTACTAAACAGACCACATTGTTAAACGAATCGATCTATTTTGGGAAAAAATGCTATCAAGTATCGATCTCATAACGGAACGACAACCAGGCCACAGTCGCAGAAAGCTGTTGTGTGCTGGCGGTACCAGTCTGTTATGCCTATGTCCCAAGAAATGGACAATAAAAGGCTTATGGATGTATGGATGAAGATAATGGACTGGAATGGATGAAATGGAAACAGGACTGACAACCCGTAACTGCCACTAACTGCCACGATCTTATTTGACAGCCTGGACCCACTACTTAACGTGCCTTGCGAAGGGCGGAGGAAGTCAGCTGTTCACAAATAGGTGGCACTTTTTGGTCACCCATCTGATTGCCAGCTGAGCGAAATTTGGTTAAACTTGCCGATGGTTCTAACTGCAAGTGCGCAACTAGGCTACAACCTTTTTAGAAATATGTGGCATAATTATCACATAAATGGAATACTGTTCGATCGTTTGACGTAATTTACCATAGATAAAATCTGTGAAATACTCAGCAAAACACTTATTGGCTGTATAAGTATTATAACACATAGGTACAACATTTTAATTCTCGGCGTATCTAATTATTAAATTTATGTTGTAACAAGACTATTAAAATATTGGCACCTTAGAAATCTGTTAAATTTTTGCCGCCGGCCGTAATTGCTTACTTAAAATATCTATGCATAAATATTACTAGCCAACCATCGATTTAAATCTTCGATCAACAATTAAATATATACTCAATGTAGCCAACGCTTTACATTAAAATATGTAATCTATCTATCTATCTATCAGCCTTTGATCGTCCACTGCTGGACATAGGCCTCCCCTAGGGGGAGTATATTGCCATAATCACCACGCTTGGCAGGCGGGTTGGCGATCGCAGTGGATGTTTTTAGTACACAGGGGAACGCTGCTGCCCGGTCCCCCGATAATCCCTTAGTCGGCTTGACGACTCCCATAGGAAGTGACGGGGTGGAGCTATTCTTGATGCCGGCCCCACACGGCATTGCCGGCCTCACACGGCACATAAAAAAAATGTAATACGCTATTTATTTTTGACATCAGATCTAGGTATCTCTCAATTAATTATAGATGCTATTGATAAACCCAGTAGGTATTTATACTAATCGATATAATAAAATTTACGAGTTTTTATTATCAACTAAAACTTTAAAACATGTCTGTAAAAATAGTCACAAGTAGTCGCAATTCGCAATCAAGATTAATCATTTAGATGACTCCCAACTACTTATAATAACACACTTTCCCTAAAGGTCATGACACGTAATTCTATTGCGAAGATTACATCTATAATAATACTCGGTTTAATGAAGTCAACTAATTTGAATACAACCTTTATAGAATATTTTTATCTAGGCGGGAAACACATACGCATAACCGCTAGTCCCGGCAGGATGAAGTGGGGTCCTCGCACCCCTCACCCAAATAGTTAGCCATAGCATCCTGGATAAGCAAGGTTCTACCACTAAAAAAGGTTAGTCAGAAAACTTTTGCCATCACATAGGTACATACCTTTATGATACTAATTAGTCCAATGTCATAGAGAAAACCTTTTATTAGATGTACATAAGGCTGGAAACGTTACACCTGTTCCTTTTCAGCGTGATTTGACACACAATAGACTGTTACCGCTTACTCTCCGCGCCAATTTTGTTATTTCTATTTTAATTTCTATTTTAAATTAAATACTACATCATTTTAATCTACCAGTAATTATTTTACGTTTCTCTTGCCGTTTAACGGAAATCACTTACACTCCGTTTTTAAATCCGTTCTCTATTTAAATATTATAATTCCAGTATAGAGGTTTCTTACGATGCTTACGTATAAATACAATATAAGTATACGCAATAATACGTATAATGTATACGAATTAGGTTGTAGGCACCAGTTGCGCCCATATCTCAGAGAACAATGGCAAGTTCACTTTCTCTTGAGGTCAGCTCTTATTTGTTACATAATACAGTTATATCAACAAATGTGTTTCTGTAGTTGAACTTTGTACAAAAAATTTGGAAGAAAGGTCATTTAAAAATTTAGTTATAAAGTAGGTATTAATTCTGAACGTGTGTTAGTCACTAAACGGCTGGACCTATTATAATCAAAAATTTAATAATTGTGTATTTAAGTGAGACTAGATAGTTTAGATTGATATTGGGATTTGGGGTAGTGCTGCAATCATGATTCTAGATGTTTTTGCCAAAATGAAAGGGTTTTAGGTATGTCATAGACTAGGAAATGAACAGACAATAAAAAAAACCTCTTAATATGAAAAACGAGTGAGTGAATGAAATAGAAGACTGTGAGAGAACATTGACATATTGACGTTCAGTTGTTCAGCCAGCCAAAGCTGTAACACGTCTTTCAGGGTTTTAGAAGATGTTCATTCAAAAAAATATGGCAGTACGATGCTAGCCGGGTCCGATAGTATGATATATCTATAGACCACTGAATCGATATTATTGAAATTCCGTTTACGAGCAAGTGTTGTTCTAGTATTCATATTATACAAAAATTATTATTAATATTTAAAGAAATTTTAATCCGCATAAAAATAGAGAATAACCGACAGATAAAAATTTCGTGCGCGATAAAAAACGACGTGTGTATGGCGTAGCGTAGGTAGGCCTAAGTGAATATTGATATATTTAATGGAAATTAAACTTATTATTATTTAAATAGTGTATTTACACATGGCCAGGCTTCATACAATATGAAGATTGGGACACTACTAAAAATTTATTCTAAATATTTTGATTCATATGGTGTTTATATTTAAAAACAAATGAACTTGCATGAGAGAAGATAATTTAGGATAGGTCCACAGAAGTGATTGTCGGAGGCATATATACTATATCTATCGGTCGGAAGCGACACGAGGTCACAGGCTATATTACTCAACGTGAATCTATCGTAGGTACAGTTATAAATACAAGGGTAGGAATATACGTATTTTCTCACTCGTTTTGATCTGTATTTTAGCATTTGGCATGCTGAGCTACTTTGAAGAACAAATTTGCGAGCGGGAAGGGGCGCAGGTTCGATTCCCGCTCGCACTAAAGTTCTCTTTTTCCACATTTTCACAAATAATTTGTTAAACATTTTTGATCTAAGTATATTTTTTAGCATTTGACATGCTCCGCTACTTTTTAAAGTACAAATTATTTGTGAATAAGGAAAAAGAGATTTTTTGTACAAGCGGGAATCGAACCCGCGTCTTCTCCAATCCGGGGAAGTGCTCTTGGGATGACCAAATAGGTCTGTACGATAGCTCAGTGGCTTAGAGCACTTCCCCGGATCGCAAAAAACCCGGGTTCGATTCCCGCTCTTACAAAAAAATCTCTTTTTCCTTATTCACAAATTATTTGCACTTAAAAAAAATATTTGTTCACTCGTGTTGGTAAGTGGTAACCTTCAAAAGAATTACCATAAGTATTTTTGTAAAGCTCTACGAACGCTACCTATATATTTCAATTACTAGGTAAATGAGAGCGCCACAGGCCCAAACTCTTATTCATATCATTAATCTTATCCTTTTCTTTCCGTAAAATCTTATCTCCCGATCTCCTCATTTATTATCATCCTTCAACACCACCTCTTGATTCATAACTATGTGGTAAACAGTCCAATAGTATTATCCCCTGTGTAGCTGGCGTTTACCATCACGCGGATTCTTTTATTTTTTTTTTGTAGTACAGAAAGGAAATTTGGGGAAGAAAAGGTGACATACACACTAACCTCAGTCGTCACCTACTAGTTGAATGGAGTGATAATAATGAGTACTAGGTAAATCTGACAGACGGCGAAGGGGTTTCTCTGACCTTCCGTATTCAATGTTGTAGAATGTAGATCATATTCCCACGCACAAAAAATCTTTGTGTATTATAGTGAGTCTTTATGTATTATTTTTACATTACTATTTGTGTAATCTTTATGTGTTCACAAATTGTTCTGAGTTTTGGTGCACTTTGTACTTGTTAAATTATATGTTTCTAAAGTCTCCCGCGATCGGATTCGAGGATCTCTATCATTCCGCGGTGTTGTGTTTAAAAAAAGTTATGCATAGCCGCTGAAGCAGCAGCTTGACAATACTCCCTGTATAGTTGAGTCCATGAGCGACGGTTACCACTTACCATCAGATGGGCCGTGACTCGTTTGCCAATGAATGCAATTAAAAAAAAACTAATGTAAAAGTGAGTTTGTTTGATTATTACGCTTTCGCGCCGTAACCACTTGACCAATTATTATAAAATTTGGTTCGGAGCCTACTAAAGGACATGGCTACATTTTATCTCAAAAAAAGATTGTGCCTATGACAAGTCTAGTAAATCATATTTTTAAATATTTTTATCCATCCATCCATCCAGCCTTTCAACATCCACTGCTGGACATATGCCTCCTCAAGAGAAAGCCAAAAACGGCTCCCGAACGGCTTTGACTCGTCGGCCCATCTGGTCATCCAATATTTTTCAAGTATGTATGGAAAACTTAATAAAGCACCTCGCGTTTTAACATGTGATAGTTGTTTGGCCTCGCAGTGAACAAAAAATATATGGAAACGTACTGAATTAAAATAAAACCAAATACAGGTGTATGTGCTAGTGAATGTTTTTATACAGATCGGGTTCTTTTTACCTTACTTATGCATTATAATGCTCTGCTAGACTGTTCTAGCGAAATTTATAACGTTTAAGGCTATATAGGCGTGTATAAACACAAAACATTTTTTTTAGATTTATTGTCGGTTTGTCGTCCGCGCATCGCGCAAAAACTACTGAACGGTTTTTGATGCAAATTTTTTTAGTTGATAGCACTTCATTAAACTTAAAAACTAATATACCTGATTAGCCTACCTGGCGGGCCTCGTGGCGTGGTGGGTAGTGTAACCGACTTCCGTGCACGAGGTCGTGGGTTCGATTCCCATCCAGGACAATTATTTGTGTGATGAACACAGATATTTGTACTGCGTCTGGGTGTTTTCTATCTATTATATGTATGTATTTACAAAAAAAAAGTAATATATGTATTATATCCGTAATCTGGTACCCATAGCACAAGCGTTAAGCTTAGTTTGGGACCAGAGGACGTTGTGTGAAATGTACGTGAACATTTATTTATTTGAACATCGTATCCCGCTACTATATCGGGAACCTAAGATATAACCTAAAGCTGCGGCATAGTCGCGGGCAATGGCTAATAGTCTATACTATTATAAAGCTGTAACAGAGCTGTGTCTGTACATTTAAGGTACTTGAGAAAAAATGACTGTAATAGGCTATATAGGCATGCCTAAACATAAAACATTTTTTTTTAGAATTTTTTCTGTTTATGTTTGTCTGTTTGTTTGTTCGCGCATCACACATATACTACTGAACGGATTTTGATGCAACTCTTTTATTTGAAAGGCCTTGATTTGACTTAAAAACTGGTAGACATTTTATCCCGCTACTATATTGGGAATCTGAGATATAACCGAAAAACTAGCTTTTTGCTGGCAAAGGCTATATTATAATTCTTTGTGCCACCTATAAACTGTTTATTTAATTTTGAATGTCTTTGATGTTATTCATACCAAATTCTTCACCATTATGTTGTTGTGTATAATGGTGAACTTTCACCACTTTTTAACCAAAATTACAATGTAAATTGCGGTTTAGCTGTGCCTGCTTTTACGAAGTCTATGAATCGATGATTCACTTCAGAGGGCCTGACTAGTTTGTTAGTAGTATAGATAGTCGAATCATAAAGTCCTGTGAACTATAGTAATCTAATCGCCAGTGTTGAGGACAAAATGTGCGAACATCGTGAAGGGAATTACCATAGGGACATCGCATCTAAAGACATTTATACCTTTGCTTTGATGTATTACAGGAGGAAGCGGGAGATCATCGCTACCAGATGACTTTTGATGTGCAATCAAACTCTTTGTTGGATATCGGTGATCAATTTTCACGACATTAAAGGACAAATTGCGAGCGAGTATTAAAAATAGTTTATGAAGTACCTATTGCTTCTTTAAACCTATAGGTTTATCATTATAACATTTTATAGAACGGTATATTTATACCTATAAATAAATAGGTTTGCTTTGAGAATTATACAAAGACTTAAAAATGGGTACCTATATATTTAAGGAAGTGGGAGTCGAATTAATCATAAGCCTATTTCATTATTTTCTATTGTTTTTTTTCAGATGCTCCGAAAATTGAATAAAATCTACTGACATTTCTCCATGAAGTGAAGAGTCTTGATATACTAGATCATTCTATCAAGAGAGTCAATATACCTAAATGAGTATGATTGTTATGAGTATTGAATGAGATGATGATTAGTTATTAGTTTCGCATATTTTTTTTAATTCCATATTGATAGAAAAACCTCGTTAGTTATACGATAGTAAAAACCAAAAACTGAATTGAACTGTATTTTTTTTTTGTAAAAATATTTCTTTCACCGTAGCGCCAAATCGTCCGTGCTCACCTACAGTTAAAGTACGAAGTAGCCTATGCTTCCTCGTCAGTGCTACTGCTCAACAGCTTGATTTTTCAATCATATATTAAAGTTTTATTCAAATGATAACTACTCCTACAACACCTATCCACAAGATAGATAGAAAACTATTTGTACATCACTAACAAGATGTTAAATGACAATTAGGCACTGTTCAAGTGATGTATTCACGGCAGCCTTAGAAGGCAACTTAAGACAAAAGAAAGGAAAAAAAACAAAAGACACTCGCTTTTAGGATGAACGAAAAAAAGAAAATAATTGTCTTGATAATGCTCTCTAAAGAAAAATATAACTACTTTCTGATATTTACGCGAATGTTACACATTTTGAAATAAAACTACGTTTACGGAATCTATCGCGTTTACTTGATTTTACTCCTATCCCGACGTTTCGAATACTTTACAGCATTCATGATCACGGGTGGACTTAGATGATAGACGTCCAAGGTTGATATGTTATTTCAACGGTTTCATCTACCCACAGTATATGATTTTACAAAATTTTTGGTTTATTTATTTTAACCCACCTAATATTCGTTTAGAAACACAGTGAAAATATCCACTTCAAGTAGTAAAATAACCGTTGAAATAACATATCAACCTTGGACGTCTATCATCTAAGTCCACCCGTGATCATGAATGCTGTAAAGTATTCGAAACGTCGGGATAGGAGTAAAATCAAGTAAACGCGATAGATTCCGTAAACGTAGTTTTATTTCAAAAAATATAACTAATATTATTAGTATACTAGCCCGCGGCTCCACCGCAGCCAAAAGCCAGTTTTTTGGTTATATCTCAGGTTCCCGATATAGTAGCGGGATAAAATGTATACCAGTTGTTATGTCTAATCAAAAGCTATCAAACAAAAAAGTTGCATCAAATTCTGTTCAGTAGTTTTTGCGTGATACGCGAACAAACAAACAGACAAAAAATCTATAAGAAATCATTTTGTGTTTAGACACGCCTATATAGCCTAATTCAGTATTTTTCTCTCAAATATCTTAAATATATAGACACAACTCTCTTACAGCTTTATAAAAGTATAGATTACACACACACACAGATATGAAAAAATCTGATAATCAGTCTTTAGTATTAACAATAATATAATAAATGCAAATATGGCAGAGTGGTTATTATACTTAGTTCCGTCCTATGTGTTATTCGATTCTTACATAGGACTATTTCTTTTTAGATCTATATTTTTTAGCATTTGACATGCTCTACCACTTTTAAAGTATAAATTATTTGCGAATAAGGAAAAAGAGATTTTTAGTAGGAGCGGGCTCTAAGCCACTGAGCTATCCTACAGATCTTTCGAGCATCAAGTCGTGAGACAAATGTGATAAGGCAATTGGGATGATCGAAAAATCAGTAGGATAGCTCAGTAGCTTAGAGCACTTCCCTGGACTAATCCTTATTACTATTTCTTATTATCGCACATTGAATATAGTTTTATTTCTCTGTATTAGTTAAATCGATGATGCATCTACACAGGCTACACTTCGCAACAGAAGGCTTACCACGAACTCTCCAGTTTAGGACCCAAACTGAACTGAATCGCAATTTCGTACCATGACGTGTCAAAGTCGCAATCATTTGTTTTTTGCCGTATCATATCTGAATCGCAAACATGACATCTTTGTATTGAAATTCGTACCATGAACTTACTTGACAACCTAAGTAAGATCGCTTAATTAGACACCATGGTACGAAATACAACAACATACCTATGTTGAATTGCGTCGGAATTGAATCGCTAGCTAAGAGTTCGTGGTAGCTGTTCAATCACACCTCGTATACCTAGTAACTTCTTGACATAAACTTATGCAATAGTTCGAGGATCTAAACGTGGTTTGCGTAATTGGGCGCACCGTGTCTTGTAATAAGCGTATAAGCTGATACGAAACATCAACGAACCTCGAATAGCATCACGATCTACCCTAGTTCATTTATGTAGTAAGCCGTTTAGTTCATTTCCTTGACTTACTCAATGATTCAGTGGTCTGCGAAGCGACTTGCATAGCTAATTATAGAAGGTTTGATTCTATCAAAATGAGATAAACATAACAATAAGTTTTATATTGAGTATAAAGTGCATCCAATTCCCACAGAGAACACACTACACATAGTTGATCAGAGAAAACTCAATCTAACCTATCTGTTTAGTCTGGGTTTGCTCTGTAGAGATAGATAGATATATGAATTATTGCTTTAATAGGCAATATTAAATAAAAAACATATCCTAACTATTATAAAAGGCTGTGTCTGTACATTTAAGATATATGAGAAAAAATGACTGTAATAGGCTATTTATGCGTGTCTAAACACAAAACAATTTTTTTTATATTTTTGTCTGTTTGTTTGTTCGTTCGCGCGTCACACAAAACCTACTGAACGGATTTTGATGCAACTTTTTTTGTTTGATAGCTCTTGATTAGACTTAAAACTGGTAGGTATACATTTTATCTTGTATCAGGAGCCTCAGATATAACCTAAATACTAGGTTTTGGTTGCGGCGGAGGCGTTGGCAAAGGCTAGTATATAATATGTACATTTTAATGGAATGAGATTCTTGCCTCCCTGAATAGAAAACAAAAATATTACGATCTGTATTTCTAGCGCTTGACATGCTCAGCTACTTTAAAGTACAAATAAAAATAATTTACACACATAATTCGTTCGTTAATTTTCCAAAAAGAAAAGGATAAATTGTGATAGTTTCCCATTATCATCCAATTTTTTTAAGTAAAAATAAATCGCACATTTTTTTTTTTATTGCATGTAGTGGCAGACGAGCCACGGTCCATCTGATATTAAATGGTAACCGTTGCCCATGGACTCGACTATACCGATAGTATATTCAAGCCGCTGCTCACCAACTCATTTCACAGATATGAAATGAAATATAAACGGCTATCTCCTGCTACAGCTAAAACGCAACGATGTGCTTCATGGCCGGTCACACGGGAGATGCTGGTACCAACACGCTCGGGCCCGATACCAAGTGAGTACTCCCACTTGATACCCAGCCCTACCACCACATTTTGAATAAAATATAATTATTAGTTCGTATTTATACTTTTGTCTTAGTTTCAGTGCCGGATCAAACATGTATTACTCGTACAATATTTTATGTATTTTTAGCAGTTTTTGCCGTGTACGACTTTTCGAGAACTTGTGTTACATTATTGTTTTTTTCATAGGATTTTTTTATAAATTCTCTAAGTCTACGGTATAATGTAGCTTTAGGAAAAAAAATACAAAAACTTATTGAATATTTCCTCTTTATTAGTGTAGACAACTAAAAAATCCATCTTGTCATATTCTATAAAATTAATTTGTCTTGGACGACGCAGCGTAGGATGGCCTCCCACCAGATAGATCGATTACCTAGTCTCTACTGACCTTTTTTTATACTACGTGGGTACCAAACAAGCATACGGCTTACCTGATGGTAAGCGGTTACCGTAGCCTATAGATGCTAGTAACACCAGAGGCATCACTCGCGTGTCGCTCTCTGTCTATCTGCAAGGAATGGGATAGGTGATAGATAGAGAGGAAGGATGATAAGGAGAGGATAGGTAAGAGGTGTTTGCCACTTACCATATAGGTATAGGTAAACGCCGGCTTATTTTTCAGCAACTCGACGTCATAAGTGCGTCTTTTTTACGTGACGGGTTGATGGCACTACTCTTGCCAACCTAGCATCTCTAGAAAGCCTAGCAGACCCTCGATGTTACCGACGACTTCTGGGAGTGACCGGGGAGACCCAAGGTCTCACTCATAATACGAAACACAAGTTTCACGCTGTTCTTCTGTGAGAGGATTGTAGGTACTTCTCCGATCGAGCCCGCCGATTCATGCAATGAGAGGCAAGCCTCTAGTGCTTACTCCAGCGGGTGTTAAATCGAATTGTGATTTTTGAATTGAATTGTTCCACCCATCTCTACCCACGAGAGTCGTAAGACCCGACTGAGGTAATACCGGAGGAGTGGGCAGCAGCACTCCCTCGAGTAAACAACATCCACTGCGATCGCCAACCCGCCTGCCAAGCGTCGCGATTACGGCATTATTCCCCATGACGCGACCGCTCGCTCTGGCGTTCTCTTGAGGAGGCCTATGTCCAGCAGTGGACGTTGAAAGGCTGATGGATGGATGTAATTAGAATCCTTTCAAAATTGAATAATCATACGTTGTAGATAACTACGAACCAAAACATACATAAACATATCCAAATAATTTGCGTAGCTATATAGCCTATATATTTGTAACGTATAGTACCACGGTATTTATCTTCTTTCATTTAATAGTTACATATTATGTTTAGCATGTAAGCCTTTTAATTAATCTTTAATTTTATTTTTTTTCTTTCTATTACTTTGTTTTTGAGTAGTTACAAATTAATCTTCTCGTATGTATCTGTGTGTATGTCTGTGTGTCAAATAAAATTTTCTTTCTTTCTCTCTAACTGCCTCTGTGGTGCAGCAGCAGTGTGAGTGACTGCTTATCATGAGGTATTGGATTCGATCCCCGGGTCGGGCAGTATTATTGAGTTTTTCGTAAAAAAGATAAATTATCAGTAGCAGCCCGGAGATAGGAAATGTGCCCGGTAGACGGCAATATTCTCGCCCTCTATTACGTGGGACTTAAAAAAAACTGGCGAATCGTGGGTGTGTAATACACCTCTGCCTACCCCCTCGAGGAATACAGGCGTGATGCTATATTCAACAGCCGTTGGACAGTCACATAATGGGCATCATACCTCAAGCCCCTCAATATTCATAATTCTCTTCATACACGCTCGCTATTTTCGGAGACTTCTGACTCCACCTTCCTTCAATACAGGACCGATTTGGTCTAGGTAGGTGAGTATCGGTCTCTGGATGTTTAAAGAAGAAAGAAAATCCAATCATTATCTACTGTACTTAAAACCTGCCAATCCCTATTATTTTTCCCCTTACAATCATAATATGAATATCAAACATTTTTCTTAATGTGACCTTTTCTTTTATATCAAAGATACGAAAAGTCGTTTAATCTATACTTAAGTCTTCCCTCTCTATTAAGACATTGCATTAGCCGTTGGACAGTCACATAATGGGCATCATTCATACTTCAAACGTTACAGGTACCCGAGATTAGTTTTAATACCGAAATAATAACGACACTAGAAAGTTGTAAGACAGTAAGACAAGTTTTCATTATACTATTATGTAGTTTGGAAAACAAGTCTTTATGGTGATAAGCGGTTAACATAGCCTATAGACATTGGTTATACGTACGTTTTTATCCTGATTAAAGGGATAGGAGAAAAGATGATAAGATGAAAGCACGGATGAGCAGGAGGAGCTGCAGAGGAGGCCTCTTTGTACCTGCAGCGCTCTCGTTCAGACAACGGAATGCTACCAATAGGAATAGAGAAAGTTATTAAATTTTTCTTTCTAGTGGTAGACCCTTAGTGGTGACAGAATTAAAGGGCCATCTCGATTGGGCAAGTACTATTTTTTTGTTATGGCCCTAAGACCTCGTCGTTCGGGGCAACGAACAGGGTAGTGTGGGGCCTGCACCCACTAAAAAAACTCGCCGTGTGTCGGCTCTCCGCCTTTATTGGCGGGCCACTGGGACTATGTTATATTCCTTCGGTGGTCCATCCTCCCACATAAAATTAGCGTGAAGCAATAATGGTGGACAGTACTTCTACAGTGTTGTTGAGGTCCCAATCCCCTCCCTATCCTCTACTTATTATCATTCCTATCCTGTCCTTAGTATTCTACCTAACCAAGACCTATCCCTTTCCCTAGAAATGGCGAGGGGCAAATGATGCCTCTGGTGTCACATCTATACGCTACGATAACCGCTTACCATCATATGATCTGTATGCATGGTTGCCACCCACGTGGTATAAAAAAAGTAGATTCTATCAGCACAAAGTGTGAAAATGTGAAATCGAAAATAACAGCCATGAGCAGGATTTGAACTTGCATCTCCTGGATACCGTCCAGATGCTTTGCCAATCCAGCCGTCGTGACAATTGCTCATGACTGATAATTTCGATAACACATTCATACTTAACGTCTTCGGTGACTTATGAACCTTCTATATATGGATCTGGATACCGTATCCAGGAGGTACAGGTTCAAATCCTGGTCGTGGCTGTTATTTTCGATTTCACATTTTCACACTTTGTGTTGATTTGCTAAAAATATATATAAAATATCTAAAGTAGATTCTAGTAAAAAGTAACAAAATCTGATCGCAAATATCTTTGTAGTTCAATTCGTGCTTTTGCGTAGTTATACAACCATTAATGAACATGAAATGGTCGAGATGTTGATAAAAGCCTTCAATTGCATTAGGAGCACTTTGCGCCGCTCCATTTTAGTAGAAGTAACAGTGATCTAAACCTAAATAAGTCGTCGTTTAGTACCACAGATAAAAGTTTTGAATTGCATTTTAAAAGCACTGCGCACCTAGTTGTTTAGTCGAACTATCGGCGACGAACTGATACTTGAATCATCTATACTATTATAAAGGTGTAACAGAGCTACATTTGTACTTTTAAGGTAACAAGAGGAGAGAAAAATAATGTATTAGGCAATTTACGCGTCTCTGAACACAAAAAAATCTTTTGCAGATTTTTTGTTTGTTCGGACGTCACGCAAAAACGAATTAACCCTTTTCGAAGAAACTTTTTTGTTTGATAGCTCTTGATTCGACTTAAAAACTGGTACACATTTTATTCCGCTACTATATCGAAACTTGAGATAAAAATGGTGGAGCCGCGGGCAAAGGCTCGTAAAATCATAATATAACAGTATAATTACGTGTAATCGGACTCTTTTTGTCTCTTTTCCAATGAACAATGCCCAGAGGTCAAATGAGGGAAAGTGCCACGCGATCTTTAAGCGTCTAACAACTGATATAATTATGATGTAACCGATACAGTGTATGATATTGATTACAAGCGAACTAACATTGCTTCCCGTGGGTTCGAGTTATTATTGAAGAAAAAATATGACAAAGGTTTATTACACATCAAATGATTTTTCCTTGAAGAACATATCCAAGCGACACTCAAAACTATTTCAAAATTGTGGCTTAGAAAAGTAAAGACAGTAACTTTGATTTATGTGTACTATATTTAGATACTGAGACTGACTGCTGCTCATAAACTCTCGGGTTCGATCCCCAGTGCCGGGCAGTGTTACTGAGCTTATTTATAAAATAATAGACGTTGCGGGACGTCTACCTGATGTGAAACATCGAAATTATTTTGTAGGAATAATGAGTAGAAATAAAATGATCATATTTTTTTCAATGTGTGCTTGCATAAAGTTATGACACGTGTAAAATAGCGGAAATGGACATAAATCATCATCATCAGGCCCTGGAAATCTAGATGATTTCCAAAGACTTAAAGTAAAGGACCAAAGTACTCGTCAAGACGAAACAAACAATTCCAAACTCGATAAGGTTGAGTCATTTCATTACAGAGTTACTGTGGCCCCTTTCCAGCTCCATCATTAGACCCTGGATACTATCTAGAGACAAAATACTCGTCAAGACGAATCATACGAGCCCAAACTAGATGGAGTTATTTCATTTTATGACGGAGTTCCTATGGCCACCTTCTAGCTGTATCATCAGACCCTGGATACCATCAAAAGACAAAGTACTCATCAAGACGAATCAAACGAGTTCAAACTTATTGAGGTTGCGTTGTTTAAAAAAAATTTTACTTTAAGATTTGCACAAACATACTAACTATTCGTAATTTTTTTACCAAAATTATCTTCCTATACGAGAATCGAACCACAACAATTGCCATTGCACTCTGTTATCTAAATTATTACGCCATCTAGTTGTACTCGTATGTATTTTATGTAGGCACTTGAACTAATCATATTTGCTTTTCATATTAAAATGTTGAGCTAATGGGGGATAACGGCACTAAAGGCTTTTGAAACTACGCACATTTCTCCATACAATGCCTATTTTCTTCATTAAGGGAAATTATATTGCAATAAAATAACAGATTCTAAATAATTACATCCATCCATCCATCCATCCATCAGCCTTTCGACGCCCACTGCTGGACATAGGCCTCCCCAAGAGAACGCCACAACGAGCGGTCCGGACGAGGTGGCCTGCCCATTGCCACTTCGGCATGGCAACCCGGCGGGCTATGTCGGTCACTCTCGTTATAATTACATATTTTGAGATAAAATTATTTTCATTTCAATGTATTTTTGAAATAAAACGTTAAGCTCTTACACGCGTCGAGGATTGTCTTATATACAGATTTTTTTAATAATTCGTGGGTGGCATAAAATCATAAGGTCTGCGTTATGATAAGCGGTTACCGGAGTTCGTAGACACCATACGTGATCTCATCAGCTTTATCTCTGCTAAGTCAAGGAAGAAATAGGGATCATTATATTGAGATAATACTTGCCTTATCCCAAACATTGTTGGGGTTAGGTTATTTTTATATCTACTGCAGATTGGCAAACAAGCGCATTTACGGTCCACCTGATGGTAAGCGGTTACCGTAGCCTATAGACGCTAGTAACACTAGTGGCATCACTCGTGCTTTACTACCTCCAAATAAAAACATGGAAGGTAGAGAAGATGGATAGTAAGGAGAGGATAGGAAGGGGTCCGGGCCTCCAGCGCTCTCACACACCATACGAAACACAAATTTGACATCTCTAACGTTAACTCACGTGACTTAGCGTTATCTTATATTGTTAATGACTTAGATAAATATAGGTTCTTTATCTATGGTTAAAGATGTCAAATTCCTATACATTTAATTAGTTTTCTATTAGCGTTAGCGATCATAGAATGCAACTTGGTAGGCCCCTAAGTTATATTGTTTACTTTTTATAAATCT
This sequence comes from Leucoma salicis, assembly GCA_948253155.1. NCBI lineage: Eukaryota > Metazoa > Arthropoda > Insecta > Lepidoptera > Erebidae > Leucoma > Leucoma salicis. Next base: position 3,478,747 of record OX411803.1, read on the forward strand.
TCGTCTTTAGATAACTTCTTATTGATTGCTTTCTGACTAATTAATATTAAAATTAATTTGCTTGTTTTATGTATATAACTGCCTCGGTGGTGTAGCGGTAGTGTACGCGACTACTAATCATGAGGTCTCGGGTTCGATCCCCGGGTCGGGCAAAGTTATTGAGCTTTTTCCTAAAAAGAAAATTTTTCAGTAGCAGCCCAGAGTTTGGAAATGTGCCCGGTAGACGTCAATAGGCTCGCCCCCTATTACGTGGGACTCAAACATAGCTGGCGAGTCGTGGGTGTGTAATACACCTCTGCCTACCCCTTCGGGGAATACAGGCTTGATGCTATGTTTATGTTAAAGTAGCTGAGATCCTATTAAAATCATCTTTTTGCATATGTATTATTAACTAAATCTAACTACTTAGTTGGCTCATCAGCAAGAAATGATTTAAGTAGATGCCGGTTCACATTAGACTCTTGTACACAGTTCACTCTTTCTCAAACTTTCATGTACTATCACAAAGTCAATAATACTCTTTCTAAATATTTTCGCGTCTCGTGTATAGATAGGGGTTTGGTAAATTCCCAAGCATATCAGAAATAAACTATCTCCATTGTTATTTAGGCTTTCCTTCACTAAATTTCAAACCGCCGAAATGTTTTACGCCCACACAGCCATTAAAATCCTCACGCAACACATCCCTGAAACTCTCTTTCTTCTTACGCGTGGAGTGTCATACACGCATCAAGTCTACACGAGCATATTACACCAACAATTATTGGACCTTGAAGATATGAATACCTTACTTCCCGCGAATACAGATGAGGGTTTGAGCTCAATTAACCGTTTTATTTTTCTTTAAATAAACAGCCGACCCTGGAGTTCCAGATGCGTACATTGCGGCGCAGGCACATGCAGCAGGACAAAGACATGTCTGCGTTAGCTTAGGGAGTTATGGATGTTCAAAGCATTACAAAATCTATCCTGCCCTGCACTGCGTGGATCTGCATCGCCTGCGTCTCAGCATACGCTTAGCCTTATATCGGTGGATGTTAGTCATTCTGCGTTACGGGATTTCCTAAATTTTTTTTTTTTGCTTATGACGACAGACGAGTCACGGCCCACCTGATGGTAAGTGGTAGCCGTTGCTCATGGACTCAACTATACGAAGAGTATTGTCAAAACAAATCAACATTTCATTTCTCACATGTGAAATAAAAGAATAAACGGCTATCTTCTGCTATAGCCAAAACACACTGACGTGCTTCATGACCGGTCACACAGGAGACGGTGGTACCGACCCATTCGGGCGCGATAGCAGGTGAGTACTCTCACTTGGTACCCAGCCCTACCACCAGTAATGCAATGGGTGATAATTTTTTACTTCCCTTAGCCACCTTGTACGACTCCCGCGGGAAAGTATGGGGTGGTGACACTTGTATTCTTATTTCGCCACCACACGGATACTACCACACGGTTTATGTACAAAGGAGAAGTTATTGTAACCTCCAAAGTGCCGCTAGCAGCGCTGCAACACAGATCGACTTGCTTACTACTCGAAGAGTGCTCTCTCAATTTGTATATCACATTATTTTGAGTCTTATTGTAAAACACGCGGTATTCTGTCCCAGTATACTTACTGCCGAGTATATCAATTACTAAAAAATTATAAATACCAAATTAGTTACGTTTTTTCACTAAAAGTGTTGTAGCAATCGACAATCAATCAATAAAGACACCATCCCACTATAACTACACTAATGCAAATAACATAGAAATGAATACAAAGTAATAACTAAGTTCGGACACGCATTGTTCGCCTGAGATTTTAACCCACGGCTCTTTCGTAACATATTATGCAACGCATTGTTGATCACAGAGATTCGCCCGTCCTCGTCATCAATATAGTCTTGTGGTAAATATAGATAAGAAAATGGACTGTCCGTTTTAATACAAAATATTATATTATATCGATAAAATAACATATAGATATACATCATTTAATAGTACTTCTATATTCGCAGCAGTGTTCCTCTTGATAATTATTACAACTATGTATATTCAATCCTTACTAGAACTCGTTTTATAAATGTTAAAGTAAGTTTGTTTGTTACCTCTTGACGCCGTAACTGCTAAACCGATTATCACAAAATTTGCCTCACCTAAAGTACAGAGTACAGAAAAAGATATAGACTATAAAGTGTTCTGTAAAGATTATTTTTGACCATAACGGTGACGTATTATATTAGAGGTGGTAGCTTTAGGCATATGTAATTGATATATATTGTATCTATGATATATATTCTTATAACACAATGCAAGCACGCATAGTTCGCATCTACCCTTATTAAACATATTTACTGCTCAGTTATTTGCTAAAATGAGTAAAGATTTGAGCAATTCTAATAATAGCTCGGCTCTTGAGGTATTGAATTTGATTGTAAGCCAATACTACGTTCTATGTCTCATCTGGGCTAAAGCTTCAATTACTTACAAATAGTAGGGTCGGCTATATTCATCACATCTCCGAGCTAAGGTGGATCGGAAACTGCAAAGTCACTATTCTCAATAAGATAAATTTTGTCGTTTTAATAATTTGCACAGATCTCGCTCAAAGACGGTTATGGTAATCCAGTGCAGTGCAATAAATACTTATTATTTACTTCTGAGCTGGCTTATTGTTTACTTCTGAGGGTCGAGAAGTGAACAACATAGCTACGCCAATCACGAATAGAAGGAAGGCGCACGGCTGGTTCTTTCAATGAGTGCGAACCATAAAAAAATATTGGGTTTACAGTCTCTAATTTTATTTCTTTTTAATTGATATTGCTGCCACGACATCCGTAGAAGGGACAGAAAATAATCAGTGATCACAAATGTGTAAGTAAAGCTATAGGAATAAAAAATTATTTGTGAAAGTGTCAAAAGGGAACTTTACTGCAAGCAGGATTCGATCTTGCGTCCCATCAAATCCATCAGGGATGTGCTGGATAGATTGGATGGGACGCAGGTTCGAGTCCTGCTGGCAGTAAAGTTCCCTTTTTCCATTTTCATAAAGGTGATTTAAAGTAGCTGAGTTATTTAATCATGAGGTCTCGGGTTCGATCCCCGGGTCGAGCAATGTTATTGAGCTTTTTCCTAAAAAGAAAAATTCTCAGTAATAGCCCGGAGTTTGGAAATGTGCCCGGTAGACGTCAATAGGCTCGCCCCCAATTACGTGGGACTTAAACATAGCTGGCGTGTCGTGGGTGTGTAATACACCTCTGCCTACCCCTTCGGGGAATACAGGCGTGATGCTATGTTTATGTTAAAGTAGCTGAGTATATCAAGTGCTAAAAATACAGATCAAAATGTAGAGCTACATGATTTTCACGAACAAATCCAACTTATTAGCTAGTTAAGAATAAACTACTTTCTTAAGTGAAGATCGCTTGAGGTCAAATAAAAATTCCAATTACACAATAGGCTGGTTTTAATTAAAAACGTTGAGCTAACAGATAATTGTCTAAGCTGTTCCGCGTTTGCATTAGCCAATGTCACTGAACTCGATTTATACTGGCTATCAATATTGAAGGCAAGTGGTAAGCTTGTTTTTTCACAATCCATTTTTATTCCACTATTTAGGCAATAGTCTCCTCTCAGAGTAAGAGGGGCTTAGGCTACTAGTACACTGGCGATTTTATGTTAAGAATGGAGAAACTGTACCTAACTGTACCCCGTCATTCAAGTAGTCGAGAAAATCTATCGCTTGCAGTTTTCCTTAAACATGCAGTGATACTCTGACAATTATTACGCATATTATTTTGATAACTTCGAAAAATGTGTGGTGTATATAATTTTCTGTTTTACATTTTGTGTTAAGATTAACTTGTGTATTGTTTAATAGTAATGCAGAGCGTAATTTAGGTTACGTGTACGCAGGAGATATTATATTACAGGAGCATATGCAAACATAAGTGTACTATCTGTGGTGACGCCAGTATTTATTTTTATAAATTTAAAAGATGATGTGGAAGAAAAGTTTATTGTGGCACTCACCGATCTCGACTAAAGTTTCTTCTCTTCTGTGGGCCCACAATGTTCCTCTTCTGTCCAATCAGGCGGTTTACTAGCATCTCCACAAAAGAATTACAAAAGCAATAAAGGCTTGAGAGATACACGAAGAGAGCTGTAAATTCCTCTCGGGCGGTCTCACAAAAGAGTTAATCTATTTCTGGGCGATAGGTATTAGGCTAGAGACAATGTCTTTCGCGCGCGGTTTGACAAGAGTAATCACAGAACACAACACTACGTCCCGGGCGGGTGTCGCAGCAAAATGTATGCATGGGAGTCGAATCGGGTCATCAAGGCGGGTTGGCGATCGCAGTGGATGTTGTTAATACTCGAGGGAGTGCTGCTGCCCACTCCCCCCGGCATTCCCTCAGTCGGCTCTTACGACTCCCATGGGTGGAGAGGGGTGTCGTATTCCGATGGGACGGTATTTCGACACGACCAGAGGGAGATTAGGTACAAGACGAGCCGTTCGCTCTATAGGCTTTCCGGGGCACGAGTTCGAGACACCATCAATTTTCGAACTCCAGGCTGCTAATATACTTGGACCACCGAAGGAATGTAACACAGTTCCAGTGGCCCGCCAATAAAGGCGGAGAGACCCACACTACCCTGTTCGTTGCCCCGAACGACGGGGTGTGCGGTTAGGAACATTCTTTCCCGCCTTAACAATAAAAAAAAAGGCTGCTAATATACTTATTAGAGAAATATATATATTAAAGAAATACTTTTCTTGCCGGAAATACACAATAACTTTTTGTTGGCCCGAATCGAATCCAAAGCCCCTTGATCCACAGTTGCATGAACTAGCGCTAGACCCAAGAGGCAGTTTTTATATTATTTTTTCAACATATTTGTTAATAGGGAACAGCTCAAAATATACGAAGTACCTATTAAGTATAAACGCGTGTTACATTTAAGAGCAGAAAAGAAAAGGGAGCGTAAGGTTCTAATTGTTTTTTAACAATAAAAGACCAGCCTACAAAAGATAGTTTTTAGGTTATACCCTTGTTCCTGATATAGTTGGGAGCCAAAAGTATGAATATTGAACCTGCATCTTCTGGAAAGCCTGTCTAATGCTAAAACAAATAAATAAAAATATCAAAATATTTACAGGACTGTGTCTACCGACAGATGGCGCAGGCGTCACCTAAGACATTAATGAATGTGTTATCTAAGTTCGCAGTCCCAAGCTATGGTCACGATGGACAAATTGACAAAGCATCTGGAATGGTTTTTCAGGAGATACTACTTAAAAATACTGCTCGTGACTGTTATTTTCGAATTCACATTTTCACACTTTAACTAGTTGTGTGGCTGCGGTGGAGCCTCGGTCAAAGGTTAATAATCTATACTATTATAAAGCTGTAATATATTTGAGAAAAAAATACTGTAATAGGCTATATAGGCGAGTCTAGACACAAAACAAATATTTTTATAATTTTGTCTGTTTGTTCGTTCGCGCATCACGCAAAAATTGCTGAACGGATTTGGAAACAACTTTTTTTATTTGATAGGTCTTGATTAGACTTAAAATCTAGTATATATTTTATTCCGCTACTATATAAACCTGAGACATAACCTAAATATAGGGTTTTGCGTAGAATTTATTAACGCACCAAGTAATCTTAGGCATAGCCTGACTTTAGGCACCTTATCTAACATGGCCAATCACCACTCAATTTAGATTAAAAGCCTATTTCAATATCGTCTCGGTGATGCATGTGAGATTTCTGAACTAACTAATTTCTATTCGTGATTGGCGTTGCTAGGCTTAGCTTTGTTTGGCTAGTTAATGAAAAACCATTAGAGCGTAAATTGATTGAAGTAAATCATAATGTAAGCTGAGTAAACTGCCTCGGTGGTGCAGCGGTAGTGTGAACGATCATGAGGTCTCGGGTTCTCGATCCCCGGGTCGGGCAGTGTTATAGAGATTTATCGTAAAAAGAAAAATTCTCAGCAGCCCGGAGCTTAGGTTTGTGCCCGGTAGATGGCAAGAGGTGTGTAATACACACAATTTGCGCCTACCCCTTCGGGGATTCAGGAGTGATGGTATGTTTTATAATAATGTAGTTTAACTGAAAAATATAATTTATGTAAGTATTATCTAGCTTTTAGTATTTTTATAAGTTCCATCCATCTATCCATCCATCAGCCTTTTAACGTCCACTGCTGGACATAGGCCTCCCAAGGAATGGGGGATAGTGCCGTAATCACCACGCTTGGCAGGCGGGTTGGCGATCGCAGTGGATGTTGTTAATACTCGAAGGAGTGCTGCTGCCCACTCCGCCGGTATTCCCTCAGTTGGCTCTTACGACTCCCATGGGTGGAGAGGGGTGGGACATTTCTAAAGCCGGCCCCACACGGCTATATAAGCTTTATAAGTTACTAGCTATCAAACAAAAAAAGTTGCATCAAACCCGTTTAGTATTTTTAGATACTATAGATATTATAGATGCGCGAGCAAATAAACAGAAAAACACACATACAGACAAAAAACTAAAAAAAAAATTGTATTTAGACACGCCTTATAGCCTACTAGCTATTGCCCGCGGCTCCGCCGCAGCCAAAAGCTCCTTTTTTGCTTACATCTCAGGATCCCGATATAATAGCGGGATAAAATGTATACCAGTTTTTAAGTCTAATCGAGAGCTATCACACTTAAATGTACAGACATTAGCTTATTTTTTTGTGACGTTGTTTGTTAGCCTCAGATGGCTATGACAACCTTACCCGGACAATTGGTGAGCGCAGAAGGCTCTCAACCCGACATTTAAGCAACGGCCCCCGGGGGCACTCCCTGTGGCGTAAGGACCTCGGCTCAGGCTGTTGCTGGCAAAGTGGGATTTCCCACGTTTATGATTTGACCGCGACACGTCTTTTGCCCCCGTCGGCGGGGACGAAACCGTGGGTAATTACTTGTATTAGCTGCGCGAGCTGTGTATGCTCTGATCTGAGCGTGAGTTGTGTCGTCGTCGACTTCGTCGAGGCTATTTCGCGGTCTGCGTATGCGCGATATATTAGAGGGGTTGTACCTAGCCGACTCAACCACTAGAGGGTTGGCGTGAGTAATGGCGGAGTCAAAGAAACTACGTGAACACCGTTTCATAAATTGCTTGATGGTAATAGCCATTGCAAGTCTATGTGAAGGTCGACATTGCGTATGAACCACGGTGCACCCGTAGCTCTGCGCATGAAGCTATTCTGTAGTGTTTGTAATCTATGGATCCTGAGTGCCTTGGCGTGTGAAAATACTATACTGGCGTACGTCATAACAGGACGTATGCAGGCAGTGTAGAGTCTGACCTTATTCCTAAGTGAGAGTTTAGACCTAGAGTTTACAGATAGTGCAAACGTCCCATGACAAAGGCTGCGCGCGAGCGTACCACCTGAATGTGATGGGCGAATGTGAGTCTGTTATCTAGAATTACACCTAAGTACTTGGCTCGCCTACTCCAAGGAATAGGTTTACCAAAGATACTAATCTGTTTGATCTCCTCCGGAGGATACAGTCGGGGTAGTCTCCTATGAAACATGACCGCCTGGCTCTTCTCGGGGTTGATCTCTATTCTCCACTTGCTAAACCGCGTACTGAGGGCAGTGGCCGCGGGTTGGAGTTTCCTATGCACTGTGATAGGGTTAAACCGTCCATAATAAATAGCTGTATCGTCTGCAAAAAGTGCTGTCTGCACTTGCCGATGCTGAAGCATGTCGCTGGTGTACAGCGAGAAGAGGATCGGTGAGAGGACGGAGCCCTGTGGGACCCCGGCGAGTAGGGGGTGGGGGGAGGATAGTGTCCCTTCCACTCTATAGCGGAAACTGCGGTTAGATACAAAATCTCGTATGATGAGTACGAGATACCGCGGTACTCCTAAGTTGAGTAGTTTGTATACTAGGCCGTTGTGCCAGACTTTGTCGAAAGCTTTCGCTACATCGAAGAAGAGTGCACCTGTGAAAAGGTAGTTACAGACATAGCTATGTTACAGCTTTATAATAGTACCTACTAGCTGACCCGGCAAACGTTGTTTTCCCATATGAATTATTTCTAGAGTCCGTCCGTCCGTCCGTCAGCCTTTTCACGTCCACTGCTGGACATAGGCCTCCCCAAGAATGGGGGATAGTGCCGTAATCGCCACGCTTGGCAGGCGAGTTGGTGATCGCAGTGGATGTTGTTAATACTCGAAGGAGTGCTGCTGCCCACTTCCCCGGAATTCCCTCAATCGGCTCTTACAACTCCCAAGGGTTAAGAGGGGTGGGACAATTCTAAAGCCGGCCCCACACGGCTCGTTATATATAATATTTTCATTTCTAGAGTATGAAAATATTATTATATCTTATTAATCTTTACTTAATGTATTTGAAAAATTGCGCTCGACGAAACTTGCTATTATGCTGCTCCCAAGCGGAGGAGTTTGGCAAAACGAAACCCCGTTGATCAGCTATCGACCGGGGTTAAAAAATACAAACTGTTATCAAAAAGTAGGGGTTAGTGATAGGAGGGTGAAAATTTTGGACTAAATATATTTTTTAATGCCACACCATAAAAAATAACCAAAAACGTTTTTTACAAAAAAATAAAAATAACAATTTTGGGTGAACTACACAACACACACTTAGGGGTATAAAAATTAGTTGTACGAGTAAGCCTATTCTCATACCTACTTAATATATGTTTTTTTTTTTCTTTAAAATCGGTCAAGCCTTTTCGGAGGAGTATAAACGCTAAAACTGCGACACAAGAATTTTATTAGAAGATAGATTGCAGACATTTTTTCTCAAATATCTCAAATGTACAGACAGCTCTGTTACAGCTTTATAATAGTAGTTATAGATAATCTGGACTAACCCATGAAATAGGTTAAAGTATGCACGATAATAACAATTGAAGTAGACCATAATACCTCGTCCGGTGGACCACTGATGTACCTAATATCACACAGTTCCAATGGTCCGCCAATACAGGCGGAGAGACGGCACATGGCGGGTTCACTTAATGGGTGAAGGCACCACACTACACTGTTCGTTAACCCAAACGACGGGGTAAAGAATGAGGTAATTTTTTTTCCTGCCTTCACAAAAAAGAGTTTCCAATCTCATGAGAATGGCAGGCAACGGGCAGCTTGCATTCTTCGACGCACAGCGCCGGTTTTGTAAAACCTTTATAATCTAGGGTCGCTTTCTAACAGGGTGATTTTTCGGAACGTAGTTTCAGAGTGTTTTTCGCTGAAGAACATATGAAAGTTATCTCCAATTTAGATATTGATTTCAGGTTTTATATTAAATTATGATGTCTATCGAGGCATGTATACCGAATTATCCTTAATTAAAACAGTAATAAATTAAGTTAGCAGACAACAGTCAAAACTAATTAATCTGGTATGTCGCCATCCCCAATTTTTATAGCATTATTATTTTTTGGTAATATAATTGTGGCAATATACTGGCATAAGCAAGTCCCATCGATATTCAAATACTTTTTCCTTGATATTAAGTGATTTAAATGAAAAATAATTGTACATTTTCGTAATTACCCTATATTTTAAAATGTCCCCAACCAAAATGATAATTCAGCTGGCGCAATTTTTTTTTTTTTACTGTAAACATGAAGTATTCGATAAAATAATATCAACTCGTGATTGGCCGCTTCGGTTAGTATCGTCCTGTTAAACGAAGTGCTCCAAAACATGGTTTAATTTGGTGAAAAGTTATTATCAAAAGTTGTCATCTGGTGTTTGTCACGTAAGTTGCATAATTTACTTAATTTTTAGAAACTAACCAGGGCATATAATATTGATATGTATTGTGTGTATTGTGCGATATGTATATGTAATATTTATATGAAAGTAAAATATGGAGAAACAATTATAAGTTATATTACTATAGAAAAAACTATCTAAAATTTTATTGCAGCCAACATTCTAGCCTCTAGACAGAGAACGGGATTCTCATATACCAAGACCAAGAGTTACAAGCCAGCATTTTGGTCACGTAGTAGACTCTACAAGCTTTTCGGCTAAGACTTTATAAATTTCAAAAGCGCCAGGTCCCCTGGGGCTTATTCTCTGCCCATAACGGAATAAATAAGTAAACTCTGCCGAGGTTAGATATTTGCGCCATTTGTGTGATTCAGTTATATAGTACTGCCAGCAGCACTCCGAAAAGTACATTATCGCTGCATGTGCATGGGTGTGGAACTATGCACGGAGCACCGATACAACTTGAAATGACTATACGGAATGTGTTGTATTTAAAAGCGTGCCTAATACATTTGATGGTAGAGCTTTTAACCAAAGACCAGACTCCCAACGCGAAACAGCTAAGAGACAATCACACTATGTAAGGCCACTGCACGTTTGTAAAAGATTATTCCGTACCAGCTCAGAAAGTGGCTTGTCCCACTGCTTTTGTGAGGACGGGTCCTTGGGTAGGCAACCATCTGGGCAGGTTATTCTCCATTTATGAGTCGATTTAGAAAATGTTGATCCACATTTAATAGATTCTAGTGATGAATAGTTAAACATTTTTGATTTTTTATACTTTTATGACATTAAGTTATACTCTACAATTTCACATTCAAAGTCCCTATTACAGAATTAAGTCTGATTGTCTTCTTTTATTAAAGAGTTAGCTAGAGTTTTATTTTTTAATTTAAATTGTTTAAGATTTTTATAATTTTCTCGATTTCTGTTATTGTTTTAAGATTTTTTTTAATTTTATTAGAAAACTATCTGTGCCAATACGTGATCTTAGCTATTCTGTAAAATATTATAATTTTAATATGTTTGCTTATACGAATGTTTATTTTATAGCAATAAAGTTACTTTATTACGCAATTTAGTTAGGTGTGTCAACGTGGTAAGTAATTAAAATCTAATCTATTATTATGTATGTATTTAAAAAAAAGTAATATATGTATTATATTCGTAATCTGGTACCCATAGCACAAGCGTTAAGCTTAAAGTTTGGGACCAGAGGACGTTGTGTGAAAATGTTGGTGAATATTTATTTATTTATTTAAGACAAGATTACGTTATTTGACCCAAAAAGTACACTTTTTTTACATTTGCCAGATATTTCCAAATGACGTTGATTAAACATAATATTTTTCTCATTTATGTGCCTGATTCTAATTAATATGATGCATAATCTCATTATTCTGCCTTGATCATCATTAATCTGCTTCATCAATTAATCTGCATAGTTTTAATCCTGAACTACTGGGTAGAAATCAGTGCCTTTGATATATGTTGTAATATGTGTAGACCAGGATGTACTAGACATACCAATATAAATCTGAATTTAAAAAAAAATTGAGCCGTACCAATGATTCAAAAATCCTCGGTTTCGAAGAATGACCCAACAAACGGTCAGTGATTATATTATAGGTCAGTATACCTGTAGGTTAGTACCTATATATTTTGCCCGGTAGACGTCAATAGGCTCGCCCCCTATTACGTGGAGCTTAAACATAGCTGGCGAATCGTGGGTGTGTAATACACTTCTGCCTACCCCTTCGGGGAATACAGGCTTGATCATATGTTATTTTTTTCTTTGACCCTTTTTTGTCCTATTACTATACTATTGGACACGGGTCTCCTCTCATGGTGAGAGGGATAAGGCCATAGCCGACCATGCTAGTACGGGTTGGCAGACTTCACAAGCCGTCGAGCAAATCTTTCAGGCATGTAGGTTTCCTAACGTTGTTTTCCTTCACCGAGCAGTGATAAATGGTAAAATGGCAAATACAATCATAATTTCGAAAAATCTCGCATTCAGAGGTGTATGTACCCGTACGAGGTCTAAACTATGGACTTGTGATCGAACTTGATACCGCCTTTGGTTTAACCGCTAGGCTATCGCTGTTTGACTAATGTCCGTTTTCACCAACGATCCCTAAACTATCCCATAAGTAGGAATCCCTTAGTCTAAGGCATCCCTTAAATACATCCTTTAACTAAATTCATTCTCACCAAGCTAAGAGACACTTAACTAGGGGCTGCTTAGTAAGGTGACAGATTTTTTATGTCATAGTTATTCCAAAAATCGAACTTTTGCGGAAAACATCTTTAAATTCTATTTTCACGGCATTTCTGAACATAATAAAGTAATATACATTTTCAACACGATATAATCAACAATTAATGTTATAAAATATGGTTTTAGCATCAAATAGCTACAAATTTACAATTATGGGGGGTTAGGCAGAATCTCATATCTCACATGTCGATCGTATCGTGATCACTATGATAATCACAGTGATCACGATCCGATCGACATGTGAGATATGAGATTCTGTATCATAGTGATCACGATCCGATCGACATGTGAGATATGAGATTCTGTATCATAGTGATCACGATCCGATCGACATGTGAGATATGAGATTCTGCCTAAGCCCCTGATTAGGCTGTATGACGACATAATATACCTTCGTCTTAAAAAAAAGTGTGCCTCTCACTGACAGTGACAGCAGTGACATTAGTTTATTGAGATTCATGCTATATTTGTACTAATTGTAATTCATTAAAACAGATTCATTATTTTCGGGCTTTCGGCTGCTCATTTTCTTCAATCTGCATACTATATAAAAACTCTGTGATACAGTATAAGTTGCTGTTTGTTTTCAGTTTTAATATAAAATAATGCCCAAGAAAAGAAAGCGTTTGTACCCTTAGATAAATAACTATACTTGGTACCTGTCATAGGGATATTCTAAAATGTGCTAAATTTTTTGTAATTAAAACGACACACTTACCTTGGATAACCTATACCTTGTAAAAAGTCTTTATGGTCATATCTTATGAAAAAATCTGGTCTCTCACGAAAAATACGTGGCCGAGATAATAATCTAGGGTTTTCTAATAACTCTACAGTCTCAATCGCTTCATGACTACTTATCCAAAAACTCAAATAATAGATCTTCCATTTTAACGAAATAATCAAGAACACGAGATTTACGTCAAACCACTTAGTTAGGGAAAGGTTAGGGGCTCAATATTCGGGCCCTTAAATATAAGTGGTCCCTTTAGACTTTAGGTGTCACCTAAATGTTGGTGAAAATAAATATAAGTGGTCCCTTTAGACTTTAGGTGTCACCTAAATGTTGGTGAAAATAAATATAAGTGGTCCCTTTAGACTTTAGGTGTCACCTAAATGTTGGTGAAAATAAATATAAGTGGTCCCTTTAGACTTTAGGTGTCACCTAAATGTTGGTGAAAATAAATATAAGTGGTCCCTTTAGACTTTAGGTGTCACCTAAATGTTGGTGAAAATAAATATAAGTGGTCCCTTTAGACTTTAGGTGTCACCTAAATGTTGGTGAAAATAAATATAAGTGGTCCCTTTAGACTTTAGGTGTCACCTAAATGTTGGTGAAAATAAATATAAGTGGTCCCTTTAGACTTTAGGTGTCACCTAAATGTTGGTGAAAATAAATATAAGTGGTCCCTTTAGACTTTAGGTGTCACCTAAATGTTGGTGAAAATAAATATAAGTGGTCCCTTTAGACTTTAGGTGTCACCTAAATGTTGGTGAAAATAAATATAAGTGGTCCCTTTAGACTTTAGGTGTCACCTAAATGTTGGTGAAAATAAATATAAGTGGTCCCTTTAGACTTTAGGTGTCACCTAAATGTTGGTGAAAATAAATATAAGTGGTCCCTTTAGACTTTAGGTGTCACCTAAATGTTGGTGAAAATAAAACTAGCGCTAAGTGTTACCTAAATTACCTTAGGGGTTACTTAAAATTTAGGGATCGTTGGTTAAAACGGGCATAAGTATGTAATAATATAGGTATATTGTTTAATAACTAATATTTTTAGGCTAATTAATACAAATTCTGTTTGTAAAGGTAGATTACAAATTGTCTTTCTTCCTTTCAGTACCAAACTATTAAAGTCTCAGGCTCATCTATTAATATTATAAAGCTGTAACAAAGTTATCTCTGCACATTTAAGATATTTGGAAAACAAAATCTAAATTAGGCTATATATTTGTTTATTCGCTCATCACGCATAAACTACTGAACGGATTTTGATGCACATATTTTATTTGAGAGATCTTGATAAGACTAACTGGTATACATTTTAAACCGCTACTATATCGCTATATAACTGCCTCTGTGGTGCAGTTGTAGTGTGAGCGACTGCTGATTATGAGGTCTCGGGTTCGATCCCCGGGTCGTCCAGTGTTAATGAGATTATTCGTAAAAAAAATTAAAAAAATTCTCAGTAGCAGCCCGGAGTTTGGAAATGTACCCGGTAGACGTCTATAAGTTCGCCCCCTATTACGTGGGACTTGAACAAAGCTGGCGAGTCGTGGGTGTGTAATACACCTCTGCCTACCCCTTCGGGGAATAAAGGCGCGATGCTATGCTATGCTATCGGGAACCTGACATATAACCTATAAACTAGCTTTTGGCTGCGGCGAAGCCGCGGGCAAAGGCTAGTAGCATTATAATATTCATTTCGACTTCAATATACTTACTTTGGTACATTTTCATTCATCCATCTGTGTGGTAAATTAATATAAATAATTCTTATGAAATAGTAGGAATTTAATTTGGCTGACCTAAATTGCACGTCTCAAATACCTTTTATAAATACGGCCAGCGGCCAGTACAGCGAAAAACGTTTTAATTACTATCTTTTCAATACGATAGGTACGCTCAACAGAAAATTAAAAGCATAAACATAGTAGGTACTGCCAAAGAGATGAGTTAAAGTTACTTATTCCAAATTGAAATTCATATTATTTCAATTACTGTTGTGAACATCAAAGGCGAGGAAAATGTTCATATTTTGTTATTGCACACATTAATTTGAAAATGTATAATTGAAAATAATAACCTCCGTCTCCTGAACACTCAACTGCACGGGAGTGTATTTTTATTCGCGAATTAAAGTTAAAAAAAACCAAGCAAGGGTGGATGAAGTGAAACCCTTTTTTTTTTTTTTGTTAGGGCGGGAAGAAATGTCTCCGCCTTTATTGGCGGGCCACCGGAACTATATTACATTCCTTCAGTGGTCCGCCGGCGGGGATGAAGTGAAACCCTGGAGCAAATTAAATAATTTGAAAAATATTTAATGATTGTCCTACTACTGCCATCTATTGTAAGATAACATAACTAAGTAAGTTACCGTTGTGATCGATAGCATTATGACACATAAATTTCTGATATGACTACTAGATGGCGCTTTATATAGAATCAGTTTTTAAAAATACTTAAAATTATAGTTCGGAAGGACAGGACAGTTTCGCGAAGAGACATTGAAGTAAGTTGCCACCTCATTTTTAAGTATCGCGTGTTTACCGCGCATAATAATATGACTAATTTACGTTAAATATAGATATGCTAAGCCGGTATCGACTTTATTGATAGAACGTCTAATTAAAATACAAAAGGGTTTAGGATTTATTTAGGTTCAATTAAAAAAGTTTCATGACACAATATTGCCAGGAAACCCAGTGTCACTGAGGTTTTCGTGCTGGCTCAAAGGTCTGCCAACCCGCTTAACTAAGTAGTATGAATTTTATATTAGGTAGGTATAAAGTTTATAGTATGGCCAAAATAATTGATGACGGGCCTCGTGGGGTAGTCGGTAGTGTAACTGATTTCCGTGCACGAGCTTGTGGGTTCGATTCCCACTCAGGACAATTATTTGTGTGATGAACTGATATTTGTACTAAGTCTGGGTGTTTTCTAACTATTATATGTAGGTAATTACAAAAAAAATGTATTATATACGTAATCTGGTACCCACAGCACAAGCATTAAGCTTAGTTTGGGACCAGAGGACATCCAATATAGTAAGTTTAATTTTGCAATTAAAATTACTATATTAGATTGATGCATGTAAATGCTTACCGATAGATGGCGTTGGTCGTAAGACAAATGTGATGAGGAGATTGGGATGATCGAAAGATCGTTAGGATAGCTCAGGGACTTAGAGCACTTCCCCGGATTGGAAAAGATGCGGGTTCAATTCCCGCTCCTACTAAAAATCTCTTTTTCCTTATTCATAAATAATTTATACTGTAAAAAAGTAGCGCAGCATGTCAAATGCTAAAAAATATAGATCTAAAATGTTTAGAAAATCGCGCTATCAAATAGTATGAATTTTAATTGCAAAATTAAACTTACTATATTAGATTAATGCATGTAAATGCTTACCGATAGATGGCGTTGGACGTAGACAAATGTGATGAGAAGATTGGGATGATCGAAAGATCGGTAGAATAGCTCAGTAGCTTAGAGCACTTCCCTGGATTGGAAAAGACGCGGGTTCGATTACCGCTCCTACTAAAAATCTCTTTTTCCTTATTCACAAATAATTTATACTATAAAAAAAATACAATGATCTTTAAAAAATTATCTATTTTTTTTTTGTAAAATTCGCCGTTGCTTTCAAATTGTGATTACTTACTAAAGTTGCATTTTAAATAACACGCTAAGCCGCCTATTAAAAGTAATGCTGAATTGGCAAAGCATCTGGGACAGTATTTAAGGAGATGCAGGTTCAAATCCAGCTTACCACCGAAGGAATGTAACATAGTTCCAGTGGCCCGCCAATAAAGGCGGAGAGACGGCACACGGCGGGTTTCTTTAGTGGGTGAGGGCCCCACACTACCCTGTTCGTTGCCCCGAACGACGGGGTGTGCGGTTAGGTACATTTTTTCCCGCATAAACAAAAAAAAAAAAAAAAAGGGTTCAAATCCAGCTCGTGACTGTTATTTTCGATTTGGCATATTATGTATTTGTGTTAATTTCAAATGATAAAAAAATATACACATAAGTAAAATTATCAAAATAGAAAAAAACAATTATTCAAATTGGATAAGCCAGTTTGGGGTTTTAGCGAGACTAACGAACAGCAGTTGATTTATAATATATGTGTATATATATATATATATATATTTCGAGGTGAATCTCTATATACATATACATATATATAGAGATTCACACGTACAACACCCGTGGGAAAGAATGGGGTGGTTACACTTGTACCTATTTTTAGTCCGTCGTTTATTCCAAACGTCGGGGTGTTCTGTAAACCTAGTTTACCGTTTTAAATCTAATCAAGAGCTATCAAACAAAAAAGTTTCATCAAAATTGGGTCTGTAGTTTCGGCGCCAATCCTGAACAAACAAAGAAATAAAAATTCTAAACAAAATGTTTTATGTTCAGACGCCTTAATAGCCTAGTAGGTACATAAGTTTTTGCTCAAATATTGTCAATTGCACAATAACTCTTATTATACTAATAATATTTTTTTTTTTTAATATTTGTTTTAAGGCATTGGCAGAACCATCAGCCTAACAGTAACTTATAAACATCATTATTCTCCAAACTAGATTAATTCATCAAACAAGTCGTAGTTGAAGTCAGTCAAGTCAAAGTCACGCTACAGTAAAACGATGGCAACCTTACTGAAGCTTCTATGGAGTTTTGGAAACAACAGGAAGAAACACGTTATGTCGCATTACATCACTTGCCAGCACTTATGCACATACACAAATAGTTAATAAGCAAAAGGCCACCACTTTTACACATTAATACTTGAAATAACACAAGTTTAGGAAAATAATGCAGAGCGACGACATGATCTTCTTCGTGTTCCCGCCAAAACTCTTATTATACTAGCTTTAGTACCATAGATAGGTAAGATAGATGAAGACAAAAATCAAAAAGAACCTCTCCGGCGGGGAATCGAACCCCGGTCTCCCGCGTGACAGGCGGGGATACTGACCACTATACTACCGAAGACTTATTGAAAGATGTCCAAATAATTATTCAATAGATATAATATATACTATATAATATTACTCTATTTATTGACACAGTTGCAATAAAATTTTTATAGCACCAAAAAATAAGTGAGAGGTCATGGATATCAGACCTTCGTTATTTTACAAAGCTGAAAACTGAGCGCATTCTCTCAACACAGGTTGGAACTCAGACTAACTAGACGGAGCCACGGCGTGGCCGCACTTGAAACAGCAATATTTTTTTTAAATGTTGCCAGGTTGACAAATATTTAACCATATTTGGGCAAAATAAGCGATAGTTAGAATGTAACTTGATCGTAAATAAGAAACTCTTCGTAACAAATATTTAATTGAAAATCACAGCGTTTATCAAAATAGTTCTTTAAAAGTAAATCTACCACCACTTCTATTCATCCAACCATCAGTCTTTAAACGTCCACTGCTGGAAATTGGCCTCCCCAAGAGAGCACCAGAACTAGCGGGCTTGTGCTGACGGCATCCAACGGCTCCCTGCAGCTTTGACCATATATTTAGTCCATCTGGTGGGAGGCCATATTACGCTGCGCTGTCCGATACGTGGTCGCAACTCGATAACCTTTTTCCCCAACGGTTGTCAGCTCGTCGAGCGATATGGCCTACCCATTGCCACTTCAGCATGCAAACCTGGCAGGCTATGTCGGATATTCACGTTCTACGGATCTCCGTAATAAGAATTCGATCACGTAGGGAAATACCAAGACTTTGAGCCTTGATGCAAGGTAAGTATTGCTGCTCCATAAATTGCCGTTCTGTTCGATATCTCATCTGGTAAATAATAATAAGTTACATTTAATAAAATAATAGTACACAAGAATATAATTAAATTATCTTTTCTTTCTTTTCTGGGTCAAATAAGAAAATAATTATCTTCCTTCCAGCGCTGATTTAACTAATTGAATAAGAACTTAGAGCAAATCAGTTTCTCTGAATTCTAGATTATGATTACAGCGGTAGTCATAATCTAGAATTGAGATTTACTTACAAAGATGAAATTACAACTGCCTCTGTGGTGCAGTGGTAGTGTAAGCGACTGCTGATCATGAGGATGTCGGACAGTGTTATTGAGATTTTTCAAAACAAAAAGAATTTAAAGACAAAGTGAAAAATGTGAAATCGAAAATAACAGTCACGAACAGGATTTGAACCTGCATCTCCTGGATACCGTCCAGATGCTTTGCCAATTCAGCCATCGTGACAATTGCTCCTGACTGCTAATTTCAATAACACATTCATACTTAACGTCTTTGGGTGACGCCTGCGCCATCTATCGGTGGTTCAAATCCTGCTCGTGACTGTTATTTTCAATTTCACATTTTTCACTTTGTCTTTAATGTATAGTGCTAAGCATGTCAAATTTTGTATGAAGCTTAGATCATCATGGCTTTTGGCAGGTAACCGAAAGCGAAGGTACCTATAATTTTTTTTAACTTTATTTCGTTAATGTAAGTATAAACCTTAATTTTTTCATATTTTATGATATACTTATGACCCGGTGAACTTATTATCACTTGCTTGTAATTAAAATAAATTAGAAAGAATATGATGATGCTGATTTTTTCGTCTGTTAGGTCCATAATCCAAAGAGTCGATTCCCATACAAAATAACGAATTTTGATATATTAGGGGTTAAAGTATGAAATTGCCGATTTTTACTGAAAAAAAAAAATACTTTTTTTTTCATTTAACATATTTATTTAATCAAAATATCTACCATTCTTATCTATACATTGCTGCCGTCTAATAGTAAGGTCATTTATGCCTTTGCGATAGAACTCTGGTGATCTAGATTCTACAAATTGTGTGAAAGCATTTTGTACTGGCTCCTGGGAAGAAAACTTTTTATCACCGTTACCTTTTTATTGGTAAGGTTTGCTTTAGGACACTGTTGCGGCGTTTGACCTGGGGTCAGCCATTGCATTTTTCGCTTACGGTTATCGTAAAGAATCCACTTTTCATCACATGTCGCAATTCGATCCAATATTCCTTCATTTTTGTATCGATTCAATAAGGCAACACAAGTTTCTACACGCGTTTCTTTCTGCAAATCAGTCAAATCATGAGGCACCCTTTTTTAATATTTTTTTAGTTTATTGATTTGACGCAAATGAGTCAATATTGTTGGTGAGGTAACGTTAAACCATGCCGCCTGGGTAGTTTGTCTCGGATCGGCTTCCAATCTAATTCATTGTTATTCACATGTGTAGCCTTCCACGTGGTTCGTTCTTGAAATAAAATTTTCTATCACGAAAGTGTTTAAACCAAAATCGCACGGTGCGTTAATTAGCAGTCTCCTATCCAAACGCAAGATTGATATTGCGAGCTGTTTCTGCAGCGTTAGTTCCGCATTGGAACTCGTATTCAAAAATCACTCGAATTTTCGAAGTATCCATCTTTCTTGTCTATGGTGGACGTCCTTTTGTCCGCACGCACGCGCCGTAAGCATCGCATTGAACGCATTTGTCGAAAGAGGGCGTCCATTGCATCCGCATTATGCTGATGTCAAAGTTTTGCTGATGAGGTTGCCATTAATTAAAAACTGGGTGCCGTGTTTTGTGGTAAAACCTGAAAAATTGCCGTGTCTCTTACAAATTCAATCACAATGTAGACTTAAACACACAATTAGATATTGTTCTTATAGTTATAGTTCTTCAAGGATATTAAATACAAATATATAAGAAGGATATAAAATACAAATATGTAATATCCATACAAAATTCTTAAAATATTTCAGATTAACAGACAGATTTTAGGGACTGTTAGGTGTCACTGTTTTTCCTCTGCATATTATATTACAATATTCTTTCGCTATTTTCGTTCATGCTTGTAAGTCTCGTAACAGTAGAATGAATATCGTAAGTACGTATGAAAGAACGAAAACGATCGATTGAAGAACATCTAATCTTCCGGGGAGATCTCCACTAGTGCCATGTCCATTATTAACTTACTAGCGATGTGAATTCAATAATCAACTAAAGTGTGAAGTCCAATGGTGCTATAGATTGTATTAAATTACGTTATTGAGTAGCTGTATCCCGCGACTTAATGCGTTTTGTGAGGGTCCCCTGATTGAATATTATAATGCCTTGTACCGTGTTTTTTTTCAAATGGCACCAAATACCGTATAATACGGCAATTGTCATGTCAATGGCAACTCTAGATGGTATACGTCTAGTTTGTATGGTTTAGGGTTGGCGATTCTTCTGGCGAAAGATTGATTTTTGAAAGGCGATCTTCCAAAATCGATCCATCTTTTGACTTGTTTTATTTTATAGCTATTTTTAAAAATTATAATATGAACAACACGAATTAAGTACTTGGTATCAAATCAGACTACGTGACTATTACTTTTAACAAAATTCTCAGTAGCAGCCCAGAGTTTGGAAATGTACCCGGTAGACGTCAATAGGCTCGCCCCCTATTACGTGGGACCTAAACATAGCTGGCGAGTCGTGGGTGTGTAATACACCTCTGCCTACCCCTTCGGGGAATACAGGCGTGATGCAATGTTATGTAAAAAAAAAATCTGGATATCAGAACAACGACAACCCTAGGTGAACCTAAGCGAAAAATGCTGATGATGTCATCGGCTTTTAACCAGATAGCTAATATATGCCTGACTGCGGCGCGTGCTTGTGGATCAGTGAACGCAGTGCTAAACAAATTCATACAGAGCAAACAAAAATGCCTGCCTACGTTGCGTACGGTGCGGATAAATGGACGCGTAGCTCTAAGCTGAATAACAAAAGCAACTGAAAGTCGATGATGCACATTTTTTAACAGAAGAACCTCATAGGTACCATTTGAAATAAATTTCACACAAAAATTTTAAATCATGAAGGTTTTATGTCAATTCGAACTACCTATTACAATAAAACGGCAATTTCATACTTGAACCACTATTATTAAATTTTTCCACTGTTTTTATGGGATTTTTTATTTTTGTAACAAACCACCCCGGTACTAGAGCGAACAAAACAAAAAAAAAACAATTATTCAAAACGGTCCAGCCATTGAGTGAGTTTTAGCGATACATCAGCAATTGATTTTTATATAAATACTAGCTGACTTGGCGAACATCGTACCGCCATATTTTTATTCTTGAGTATTGTCTAAAACCCTGAACGACGTTATAACTTATACTATATGCCGGCCTCGGCTTCACAAGGAAATTTAACACTTCCGGTAAATTCAAATCTATCAGATTATGAATATTTATCAAGTTTGATTTATCGAAAGTAACACAGTCTTCTGTCTCATTTACTCAATAACTTTTCATATTAAGTATGAGATTTAAGTACAAATTATAATTTGGTAATAAGGAAAAAGAGTATTTTAGTACGAGCGGGAAACGAACCTGCGTCTCTTCCTATCCGGGGAAGTGCTCTAATCCACTGAGCTACCCTACTATTTATTAGAAATACCCAATCTCCTTACCACATTTGTCTTAACGACCAATGCCACCTATCGGAAGCATTTGCATACATTAATCCAATATAGTAAATTTAATTTTGCAATTAAAATTCATACTAGGTATTTGATGGCGTGATTTTTTAAACATTTTGATATAAGTATACGTATTTTATCACTTGACGTGCTCAGCTACTCTTAAAATAAAACACTCTTTTTCCTAATTCACAAATTATAATTTGTACTTTAAGAGTAGTTGAGCATGTCAAGTGCTAAAATAAAGATCAAAAGGTATGTATTTTAAAAAAAATACTATTTCAATATTGCCCGCCTCATAAGCGAAGCGTTGAGGTGGGTACTACTCTCGTTTCTCGCGAACAACTGATTTTTCAAACGTAAAATGTCTCTAGTTACCATATATTAAACTTGTACTTGTTGTAATATATACACACACACATATCAAGAAAAAACACTATTTTTAACACTCATGACAGTTTTGATGCTAATTTTGTTATTTAAACTAGTTAAAAGACTGTTTAAAAATTTCGGTCTTCAACGTCCGTGTGTCTGTAGGTATGTTCGGATAATGTATGTTAACACGATAGCGACCGAAATACTTCTAAAATCGAGTCTTGTTTTTTCTCTTACGCTTCAGTATAATTACGAATAGAGCCCTAGGTATCGCTTTTCACGGTCTGATTCGATGTGATTTAATTGTTATTAAATAAACAAAAAAATAGCGAATATTTACGGTCAATTCGATGGTACGGTGTACCACACACCAAAACCACCATACCTTATTTCGTGAGAACTACTTCTATAGAACAATATAGTAGTACTTCATAAAATTTGCGCTAGATGGCGTATAAGACATGAGAACCACATTAGTACTTTTTGAAATTAGCGCTATCTATGTGATTTATCGAAAACTACTTATATAGTAAGATACATTATTACTACTTATCAAATAATCAATTTTAATGTGAAAAAGGAAGATTATGAGGCGTACTTTTAGATTTTCCAAAGTTTTTTAAAATTTCTTATATACAAACCTTTGTCCTGGCAATAGCGAACACAAAAAAAAAAGAATTGTCCAATTTAGTGCAGTCGTTCAGAAATTGTGCATACATTTCTCCGATTCATTTTTATTTAAGTATATAGATAGATTAATCTAATTTTTTTTCATGCAGGGTATTGATACGTACATTTGAAATCACTTAACTTTCCAAAGGAAAGGGGTAAGGATTCTCAAGTTATACTCAAACGCCTTCTTCTTGTATATTTCTAACAAGTACTTATGTTTTCATAGCTTTCGTAATCTTATATTTATTATATTAATTCCCGTTTTAAGCTGTCACGGTGCGCTTAAGTCTAAGAAAACTGCTGGAACTACATATTTCATGCGAACTTTTTTATACTTAGTTTAGTTTAGTTGGAGTGAGGCTAGGTGTGTACATTCAACTTGAGTTACAATAATTATAATTTTCAAATTAGAAGAATTTCACTATATTTACGGTTAGTAAAACATTAATAAACTATGCAGATTATGCTGCGTACCTATAACGTGACAATGCTTCACATTAGTGAGGTGACAGTGTTTAAGAGCTTCATTTGTCTGACATAAGAGTGTTTGGAATGTACAAGCAGAGATACAGCACACGGCAAATTTTATTTCTTTGCGCCGATAGACTAGGTGCTGGTAATAAATTAAAAAACAGGTTCTAGTCATTGATGTATAAAAAAAGAAAAGATCCACAATTATGCACTAAAAGTGTCCACTATAAATGAGTGCATGATTACGCTTTCCTGCACTCATTTCGTTTAGTGTCGTTTCGAGTTCGACGCGCGAGCAGTCGCATCGCCCGCAACGTATCAACATATATATAATAGGTACTAAAATCTCGTTTAAAAAACTTATTCACTGTCTCTTTTAATTGTTCTTTCTACATAGTATCATTACTCTCACGCACGCAGTTAAAAGTTGTTCCTATTTAATAAAACTAATGCTGTATATTTAAGTAAGATTATATAATATAACTTTTGCCACGATTTCTAAACACAATTGTGTATCCTTAATTTATAGATTAATCGTTCAAGTGCAAAATAGTTTCAAATTGGTTTACATTCAACCGGACGCATCTATCTACCGGGTAATAACATGTCTGTTCCCTGCAATGAGATAGTTTGATATTAATTGTCGCAGGTTGATTTTCATTTGTCCACAAAGCAAAGCTTTGATTGTAGTTAGATCTTGTAATTGAGTAGGTACCTAGTATTCAATTCGGAATCGAAATTAGAGATGTCGGCCAAACTTAGCGACTGATATGAATAGAAATGCAATGCCGATAGAGTCTGTTTGATACATGGGTAAACTCGTCGATCATTATCTCTATAGACAACATTTAGTAAATTATTTTTTAATTGATTGGTTCACTGAAACTATTAAGTAATTCTGAATTATTTTACGTCTTTTGTTTCATAATTACTTGCTGCCAATAAAACATTGATCTATTAATTATTAATGTAATTTGTGTTTAAACATATCTAAAGTTGGGGGGAAGAGTGCGTATCCTTGGGTTTATGGAAGAGCTGTGTTTTTTCTAGCAGAAAAGGGGAACGTGAGTAAAAGCAACAGAGGTTTAAAACCCCATTTATAAAAAAAAATTGTGTCGTGTGGGGCCGGCTTTAGGATTGTCCCACC
This sequence comes from Leucoma salicis, assembly GCA_948253155.1. Classification (NCBI taxonomy): domain Eukaryota; kingdom Metazoa; phylum Arthropoda; class Insecta; order Lepidoptera; family Erebidae; genus Leucoma; species Leucoma salicis. Next base: position 3,503,695 of record OX411803.1, read on the forward strand.
CCTCTCCACCTATGGGAGTCGTAGAAACCGACTGAGGGAATAACGGGGGAGTGGGCAGCAGCACTCCCTCGAGTATTAACAACATCCACTGCGATCGCCAACCCGCCTGCCAAGCGTGGCGATTACGGCACTATCTCCCATATGAGCGAAACACATGTTGTGGCGTTCTCTTGGGGAGGCCTATGTCCAGCAGTGGACTTCGAAGGGCTGATGGATGGATGGATGGATATAAAAAATACACATACGGTACCTACCCACCGTTGTGTTTCGTATGATGAGTGACAGTGCCGGAGGCGCTAACCCCATCCTTATCCTCTCCTGAGTATACTACCTATCATCTCCTTAATATTATTTTTATTCACCTCCAATCCCTTTTCTTGAAGATGGAGACGCGCGAGTGATATGTGGTAAACGGTTACCGTAGCCTATAGCTACGGTAACCGTTTACCATCAGGTGGGCGGTATGCTTGTTCGTCACCAGTGTAGTACAAAAAAAAAGCCTTTAGAGGATGACTCACAGTAACCATTTTTATCTATACTATTATAAAACTGTAACAGAGCTGTGTCTGTACATTTAAGATATTTGAGAAAAAATATTGTAATAGGCTATATAGGCGTGTCTAAACACAAAACAATTTTTTTTAGAATTTCTGTCTTTTTGTCTGTTTATCTGTTTGTCTGTTTCTTTGTTCGCGCATCACACAAAAACTACTGGACGGATTTTAATGCAACTTTTTTTTATTTGAAAGGACTTGATTATACTTAAAAACACTGGTATACATTTTATCCCGCTACTATATCGGGAACCTGAGATATAACCGAAAAACTAGAAAATTATTTAAACTAGGTTTTTTTGTAGAATTTATTTAAAAGAACTACTAGATGGATTTTGGTGCAACTTTTTTTATTTGAAAGCCCTTGATTTGACTTAAAAACTGGTAGACATTTTATCCCGCTACTATATCGGGAACCTGAGATATAACCGAAAAAACAGCTTTTGGCTGCGGCGAAGCCGCTGGCAGAGGCTAGTCTTCTAAATTTAGATCTAAAATAATACGTTGTTTACAAATTTGTTTTAATCATATTGGTTTATTTATTCTACTGATCATAATAGGTAATCTACACTAGCTTTGATAAAACATAAACTTCTACTAGGTATATATAAAGTTCTTATTAAGAAACCGAAACTCCCATATAAATTTCGCTCAGTTTGCTCGAATAAAACAAAAAACTCTTCAGCACGTATTATTTTCCCGGCCACAGGAACTCTGAAGGAACACCATGGGGTTTTAGCATGTATACCAATTGTGAAAATTGGGCATAACCTCTCTGCCCGCCCGTCATAAGGTATCCATAAAGGATTTCCTCGCAAAAAAAGCACGTATTATTTTATAAAAAGAAGAAACAATTCCAATTTTCAAGTTCCTATATAAAAGACGACTCACAACAAACGTTCATTTACTTTCAAATGCATTCCATTTACATTAAATTGTGAATATCCAGAGACTTTGACACACGTGATGGTTTATTTGTGTTAAAAAGCCAAGAAATTAAAGGATACCTCAAAGACTTTGCTGCTGCGGGAATGGTGCCCTGAATAAATAACCACGATACACCACGCACGGCTCTTCAGAGAGAAGAAAGCAACGAGAAGGATATATAGGGACATCATCCACTTTCAAGACGATTCGTAAATAAATTGGTATTGCATTCCATTTGTTTTTATTCGGAGTGAACGAAGTTAAAGAAGGACTGTGTATTACGAGCATAGGTACACAGTCAAAAAAAACATTGGTCATTAACACTTCTTACAAAACAAAAAATAAAATAAAATGAATAATCAAAAATAAATAGCTCGATGATACAATTCACTAGTTAGTTAGTTTTCACTTCTATCGGAGCGTTCGGTGACGATGACGTGAGTTCCTTGATTTTTGTTCACCCAAAAAGTACTCAACGCACCTAAATAATTTTCACTTCAATAAATAAATATTTCCTATTTGAACAAAATCAAGGTGACGTAGGATTACACATGATACCGAATTTAAATGTCGAACTAATATCATAGCTTATGCGAACTCTACGCAAACATTTCAAATATTTTCAATCTTTTACGAACGACTTGGACAACAATCAAAAACGGGTGATCACAGTTAATTTAGTACGAGTTCAAAGAATGATCTCGATGTTTAAATTCATACACTTCACATCTTATTCTAACTATCAAGAGAATTGTAAGGTTTAAATATAATTTCCCTAATTTTGATGTAACTTGGCGATTAACTATTTTTACTAACAACACTGAGTAGTTGTCAGTACGTGAAGTTTTTATAAATAGTACATTGTCTATGCTCAATGGTCAGTAAGCTTGTGTCGATCGAAGTATGCGGACGTGGTTTAAGTGACAGTGGATTGTAAGAAATATATGAATTGTTGTGTAAATTCTGTGTGTTTAATTATAACGACCGTTGGTGCCTGTCCTAAGATCGGGATAGCTTACACAATATATTGTTTATTTTTCTGTAACCTTTTCTGTAACCTATAAAAAAATTTTTTCTTTTAAATAATCGCTTCTTAGCATAATAATCTAAACTGAACTATTAATGAAAAAGAAGAAAATATAAAGTTCCGTCGACCGACGCCGCGCGTTTCCAATCCGTTCTCAATGATATTTTAATTCTTATGTAAACTATATGAATAATTGATATAAATAAAAACATTAAATCTAATTTTAGATACATATTGCCCGTGTGGTGACGGACTAAGAATACAAGTGTCACCGCCCCATTCTTTATCACGGGTGTCGTATGAGGCGACTAAGGGAAGTAGTTATCATCCATTGCATGACTGGTGGTAGGGCTGGGTACCAAGTGGGATTACTTACTTGGTATCGCGCCCGAGCGGGTTGGTACCATCTCCCGTGTGACCGGCCATGAAGCACATCATTGCGTTTTGGCTGTAGCAGGAGATAGCCGTTTATTCTTTCATTTCATATCGGTGAAATGAAATGGTGAGCAGCGGCTTGACAATACTCTCGGTATAATCGAGTCCATGAGCGACGGTTACCATTTCCCATCAGATGAGCCGTGGCTCGTCTGCCACTACATGCAATAAAAAAAACATATTAATAATTATCATGAACATTGACAATAAAAATTCACTACAAATAAATTATTTTAAAGACTTCGATATATTTATTATTGAATAGTGTTTTTTAGTATCATTGATAATTTCACATTTCGTTGCTGTTGAAAAGGTAACAACTGTTCAATAGCGAGCATCAAATAATTAATATTCACAAGCGTAAGTTTTCGAGCACAAAGGCAATTAAAATTTTAAGCTAGAACAGCTTTAAATTGACAGTATTCTTTTGTGCCTACATCGGTACCTGGGTTATTACATAATTGTCTTTTTTATTATACCTATGCATTTTGCACGTCACCAACTCCGAGTAAAGCGAAGCAAGCGGAGAGGAAGGATATTTAGGTTCTCCTCTAACTCATTTAAACAACACACAACAATAGGAGTAGGTACCTCCCGTTATTTCACGTTGATTAATGTGTAGCGTTACTTCCCCGATCAAACCAGTCTATTGATGCTTGTACAAGCAAGGTTCTACCACTATTTTATTCACGATCTCACATAACAATTAGATTACTTATCAGCTTTCAGATCAGGCTGCCTGATGACATAGGTCTTCTCAAGTTTCGCGTATGCCGATCGCTGTCCTTTTCCAATCATTGAGCGAATCATCTTTGCATCTTTATAGCCGGTCTTACACTACACTTCATTCTGTTTCTTCTACTGTTCTGTAAATATTTTAACTACATGACCTGTTAAAAAAATTATACGATCAAACATTACTCAATGCAAAAAGCTATTATACAACACCTCAAGTAGAGGCTAATAAAATACCAACCTTAACCAATAATTGTCGGTATCTAAATTATAATGTTAACATTTTTTTTAATAAACTTGAGAAAAGTTTTAAATATCTCAAGAAAACTTCCCCTAGAATACTATAATGGCTTAGACTGTCTTTACGCAGTATGCTAAACATATTTTGTAATACAAAACCTAAGTTTTAATACATGCTCCAAAGGCTACTTATAATTATAATTATCACTCTAAATTGTATAAATTTATATATTAACTAGCCTTTGCGCAGCCAAAAGCTGGTTTTTCGGTTATATCTCAAGTTGCCGATATAGTAGCGGTATAAAATGTATACCAGTTCTTAAGTCTAATCAAGGTCTTTCAAATAAAAAAAGTTTTATCATAATCCGTCTAGTAGTTTATGTTTAAATATATTCTAAAAAAATCTAGTTTAAATAATTTTCTAGTTTTTCTGTTATATCTCAGGTACCCGATATAATAACGCGATAAAATGTATACCAGTTTTTAAGTCTAATCAAGGCCTTTCAAATAAAAAAGTTACATCAAAATCCGTCTAGTAGTTTCTGCGTGATGCGCGAACAAAGAAACAGACAAACAGATAAACAGACAAACAGACAAAAAATCTAAAAAAAATTTTGTGTTTAGACACGCCTATATAGTCTATTACAGTCATTTTTCCTCAAATATCTTAAATGTACAGACACGGCTCTGTTACAGTTTTATAATAGATTAACGCAGTATCAAACCACAAAAATAACTGAAATACGGTGTTCAAAATTTAAAACACGTTTTGCAGAATTAAAATATTGTAATTATCATTTAATAAAAAAGAAAGTAAATTTTGGTTCTTAATAACACCAATAGATGGCATTAAGCGTTTTTAATCACAAGTTTTAAATACTTTAGTTCAGTTTAGATTCTTTAAATGCTTTTATTCTCAACACATCATATTGGTCCTTACAGAATATCGTCATCCCACTGTTATACACTGTTATTTTAAAGAAATGTATATGCAAGGTGATTAATATAATATTATTAAAAATATATAAATTTCGTAACGTTGTGTAAAGTATTCGAAACTGTGGGATAGGACTTAGTAGGAAATTAAGTAAACGCGCTAACCTAGCCAGAGTTTCCTGGGCAGACTACAGATACAGTCCGCCTGATAAACCTTGCCGGTCCCAAGCCCGGGCAAATAGGGAGGGCCTTTTATATGTATCATATTTATGTAATATAAATATCTCACAATAGTATATTCTTATAGTCTCTTCCTTCCTTTCTGTCTTTGTATGTATCGAAGCCGGATTGTTGTGGGTGCGGAGACGGCTTCATATTCTTATCTATTCGTATAATACATATATATATTTTTATTATATATTTATGTGCTCAGGACAAGCAACGACTACAAGTATTGCTTCTTTTATTTAAGTAGTACATAAATTTATTAAGTCTATAAAGGTACACAGCACCTACCTGCGCTCCGGCCTGCGCAGTGAGCACCGTACTGCGGGATGAAGGGATCCTGGGAGGCTGAGCCAACCGACGCTGGGGTTATGCATCCGTGCGGCAACACTCCCCCTTTGGCCTGGATTTCATGCCACACGGTGGCCTCACCTCCTAGCCAGGGGTGGGGAAACAGTCAGGTGTCCCGTCAGAGGGCCACCGGTTAAGGGCGTGGGGTCTGCGTATGACTTTCTTGGTGGTGGGTGAAAGTTTTGCTGACGGTGTAAGTGAGGGTTGATCAGTTCGCCTGGGATAGGCCTTTTCGATCCCAGACGCCAGCCCGATCGAACGCCCGATGACGCACTGTAAACCAGCCTCGCGCTCCTATATCTGACTGGTAATCCTAACGTCCGAATTTTTGAGAGTAGGACGTTCCCAGGTGTGGGCTCCACGGAGGGTGGGAAGCCAGGCAGATGAAGATGCAATAACAATAAACAGTATGGATAACACACGGCCTAATATAACCTTGACAGGAGAGGAACCAACGAAAGTTGGGATGACCCCCACTACCAGCAGAAGCTCTGGACCATCTGGTCGAATGGGCTCCGGTATATCATGCAGTGCCCCTGATGTGGCTACAGCTGGGCAGTTCTTACCTGTGGGAGAGAACTCGGGCATAAGTCACGGCACTCAACACCGCGCCTCTACCAACACTTTAGCATCGCGAGGTGCAAATGACGGTAAGGGCACGGGTGTTACCACCCGAGCTGTCAAAACGCAGCCTCACGGCGCGGGCAACAGTAAGGGTGGTTTCAACCAGCATGCAGCTAGGGCCGGCCCCTCGGGTAAACCAACCCTAGGTAGTAAAAAAAGCCCACAGTCTGCTAGCAGCACTCACCCCCCAACGAGCAGCTCAGCACCTGTTGGCGCGGGCCTTAGGAGGGGAGTGAGTACCTCGCATCCTACTCTTACCCAAATAGGCTGTCCTAAGTCAAAAGACGAAGGCACTGGGAAGGGTAAAGCCAGCGCTGGAAACCCCTCAAAGGTTGTGAAGATACCAGCGTCGAGGGCGTCCGAGACGGCGGCTCGTGAGGGCACACCTGCTCTCACGGCTGACGACGACAGTTTTCTCGACGACTGGATACTTCCGAAGCGCAAGCGCAAAAGGAAGAAAGCTGCTCGCAACCTGGAACCAGCTCCATCAGCCCGGAACCCTGACCAAAAGGTCCGGAAACCGGGCTATAAAACTAAGGCTGAACTCCGGTTACGACGCAAGCTAGCTGCTCAGGCAGAGTAATCGTAGGCCGAAGCCAATAATCGGGGAAACCCGAAAAGTGGTCAGCTATCTTTTAGCACTGAGCGGGATGGGCGGACAGAGGCAGGCGGAAGCCAGCCGAAGTCTGCCGAACCGCGGTCTGGAGCTAGAAGGGGGCCGCCTGTGAAGAAAACGGCAAATGAGCCTGCTAAGGCCTCTCAGGCTACGGCTAAACGTGCTCTAAACGAGACGATCTCGCCGCGTGGAGAGCACAAACGGGCCAAGTTAGAGCAGCCTAAGCAGGCTGCTCGTAAGAGCTATGCCTGTGCTGTCAGCACGCCTCTCGACGTAGCAGTCACCTGTGAGCGCACGGGTATGCTGACCGCGACCATAGCTCATACGGTCCACAAGGGGATTCAGTGGAAACTCCTTAGTGAGGGCTATGCTGTGGGAGCTAAGGACACTGAGCCAGTCTTCTAAGGAAGACCTATACATGTGGACAGTGTCCTTAAATTATGGTGTGGAAATGAGCACACCCTGCGATGGCTAGAGAGAACGGTGTCGGAACTAGAGATGCTGAAAGACGTCACTCTAGTCGTCAAAAGCCAAGCAACAATACCATAAAAGATCAAGTGTGGTATTGTCATCCCTGACGAATTTGGGCTGATCCCAAATTCAAAGTACATAGGGCGTACACTTGCTTACCAAAACCTGTGGGTGGATGTGAGAAAGTGGACACTTTACAGCGACGAAAAGCAGAAGAACAAGAAACTGTGGTTCGTTGTGGTCGCCATACCGGAGGACCAAATCCCGGCAATTCTGGACGCGGGCGGGTGACCCGCACCATCAACAGAGAACTGTTGGAGCGGGAACCACCGGAGAAAACGCAGCCAGAAACGGAGGTGGCCACAGCTACCTCAACGAGCAACCCTGCGAGCAGCGAGATGACGCCCACTTCAGTGGAAGCCGTCATCATTAACGCTGACCCCGAAGAAGAGCACTCCCTGGGTGGGGAGTCGGAGGACATGCTTCTGTCACCGGATCCCGGCAAAGATGGAGGGCCTCCGAAGAGGCCAGCGACCTAATGGCAGGGTTAAGGCTTGGAGAGGACGACGAGGGCATGATTGCTGATGGCGTCCCCTTCATCGATCCTTAATGTTCTTCAAGTGAACCTCCACCACAGTCAAACCGCAACGGCTCAGCTGCGGAAGTGGTTGGAGGTACAAACGGCGGCCATTGCCCTTATCCAGGAGCCGTGGGTAAGGGCAGGCTATATCCAAGGTCTCTCAAATCTTTGAGGTAAGGTCTTACTTTTCACGGATCATGATCACCCCAGATCGTGCATCTTTCGAAGAGTCTCGGAAGAGGCATCGTGCTTGGATCATAGATGGATCCGTTTCGACATTCGAGCCCAAACACTCCTAAAACCTAAAAGACGGAACCCTCGCAAAACCGATAGAGTAAAATTTTTAAGGTCTCTCGGTGATACATTAGCGACACAGCAACCCCTAAATATTAAACAAATCGAAATCGAAGTTGGTAAACTTACCAACACGTTAATAGATAGTTACCAAGCAGACTGTCCTGAAAACACCCCACCGAAAATAAAGGGTAAGCAACCATGGCGGGGTCCGGAGCTCGAACGCAAACGGAAAAAGGTAAGGAAGGCCTTGAACAGAGCAATGAACACCAGCAAAGATGAGGACTGGGATGCTTACCGAGCAGCAAAGTCCGAATACAAGAAGTGCATACGATTCAGGAAAACAGAAGGGAGGAGAAGCTTCTGTGGCAGTATTGAATCGTGTCAGCAAGCAAACAGGGGGAAAAGTGCTAAAGCAACAAAATGCGCCTGCACTAGTAACCCTCCGTAAATCAGATGGTACACTTACATCATCAGTAGAGGAAGCTAGACGCGTTCTAATTGAAACTCACTTCCCAGGATGTGTCTTCACTCAAAAAATAAACTGGAATGATGAAGTAATCACACCCACAGCCCGGGACTGGGCCTACGCCAAGGGAACAGTCACTTTGGACAAAGTCCAATGGGTTGTTAGCAGTTTCCATCCCTTTAAATCACCAGGTCCAGATGGAGTTTTCCCCGCGCTATTACAGTGGGGTATAACCCAGATCGTGGACAGACTGGTGTACATCTTGAGGGCATGCCTGGCCTTAAGATATGTCCCTATGGGATGGCGGGAAGTGAAAGTAATTTTTATCACAAAGCCAGGTAAGGGTGACTACACAAATGCGAGGTCCCACTGGTCTATTAGTCTGACCTCCTTTCTGCTGAAAACTTTTTAGAGGCTCTGCGAAAGGGAACTGAGAGATGGGGTCCTAAAAGCAATCCCACTTCATGTAAACCAACACGCCTACAGTGCGGGTAAGTCTACCGAGTCGGCTCTTCATCTAGTAGTCAGTAGGATCGAAGAGGCAATAGAGCAAAAAGGCTCTTGTCTAGGTACCTTCATAGAATGGGATCTGAATCCAAAGATCATTCTATGGTTATACACCACAATCATACGCCCCATGCTCACTTATAGTGCTGTAGGTTGGTGGCCTAGGACCAGACTGAGCACAGCAACAAATAAACTACAGCGCGTACAATGGTTAGCTTGCACGGCAATGACAGGTTGCATGAGAACAACTCCCACAGCGGCAATGGAGGCCATGCTAAATCTACCACCACTCTCACTGTACATACAGCAGGAAGCAGCTTTAGCATCTCTACAACTCAAAACCTTAGGTTTATGGAGGTATTAGATATTACTGGAAGAGCTCACCGAGGAGCTCCCTATCATCACAGCGGTAAGTGACCGTATACCAAAACAAATAATGTTTGATAAAAAATACAAGATCCAACTGTATGAAGATGGACACTGTGAGGGACTAAGGCCCAGCGAGCTCCGTAACTTCACAGATGGATCAAAAACAGGTACAGGCACTGGAGCCGGAGTCTTCTCAGAAGATCTCAATGTACATATAGCTACGCCACTAGGTAGGCATAACACGGTATTCCAGGCAGAATGTTTGGGTATCACCCTAGCAGCATCTGCAATCACATCCAGAGAGATAAAGGGTAATAATCTCTGAATACTGTCAGACAGCATGGCAGTGCTCCAGGCGCTGAAGAGCCATACGGTCACATCTGGACTCATACACGAATGCCACTAAAGACTACATCAGGTAGGCAACTTCAATAACATAACCCTACAATGGATCAAGGGACACAGTGGCTCCAGAGGCAACGATGCAGCAGATGAGCTGGCTAGAAGAGGTTCTGACATGGCTGCTGTCGGACCGGAACCCATCATAGTTTTGCTCTTTGCCAAGCTTCGGACTCTGGTAAGGGAAAGAACTAGGGACCATCATCAACTCTATTGGTCGAGCCACGGTGAGTGTAGACAGGCCAAGGAAGCACTGCCGCTGTTAGACAGCCGAATCACTAAACAGTTACTTCGGCTAACTAAGCAGCAACTGCGGATAGTCACGGCAGCTATCACTGGTCACGGATCCTTTAACAATCATATATTTGTCTTAGGAATCACAGACAGCCCACTTTGCAGAGCGTGCCTGCAAGAGGAGGAGACGCCGGTCCATGTATTGCAGCACTGTGCGGAGGTCACCACATACAGGACCAAATACTTCGAGAGCTCAAGTTCTCTCCGGGAGATCACCAGCAACACCAAGGGGCTGTTGGCGTTCTTACGGGAGCTGGGGTTGATCAAATGAAGGTTTCACACCTACCCACACGCAAAATATGCGCTCAGACGTGGAGTTGCGGAGAACAGCCCGCCGAACCAATACCAATACCATTAATACACCCGAAAAACTAGCTTTTGGTTTCACCGGAGCCGCAAGCAAAGGCTAGTAAAAGAATAAAATGTTGTCTTTTTCGTTACGGTGTGAACTAAATGGATTCCTGGAGTCTAAGGATTGTTTTACTCCAAGACTTTTTTAAAACAAGCAGTGACTCCTGGTGTGGCGTAGTAACCAAATTTTGTGTTTTATTTAAACACATCTATTACTATTATAAAACTGTAACAGAGCTGTGTCTGTACATTTAAGATATTTGAAAAAAAATTACTGTAATAGGCTATATAGCCATGTCTAAACACAAACATTTTTTTTAGAATTTTTGTCTGTTTATCTGTTTGTTTGTTCGCGCATCACACAAAAACTACTGGACGGATTTTGATGCAACTTTTTTATTTGAAAGGCCTTGATTAGACTTAAAAACTGGTATACATATTATCCCGCTGCTATATCGGGAACCTGAGATATAACCGAAAAACTAGAAAATTATTTAAACTAGATTTTTTTTAGAATGTATTTAAAACAACTACTAGACGGATTTTGATGCAACTTTTTTTATTTGAAAGGCCTTGATTAGACTTAAAAACTGGTATACATTTTATCCCGCTACTAGATCGGGAACTTGAGATATAACGAAACTGGTGGAATTTGGCTGCGGCGAAGCCGCGGCGCAAATGCTAGTACTGCATAAAATTCATCATAGCGTGATAATTATTGCAGACTGCTGATAGAATCGAATATCTTGTTCTACAACTGAGGCGCATTGATACAGCTAGTCCTATAGATGGTGGCACAAACTGTTTTGGTACCAAACTAAGAGAACACTGTACCACACGGTAGCGTAATCTATCACCAAAATGAGTTTAATTTTATAGCTTTAAAACACAATTAAAATACACAGTCTCCTACTATTATCTACCTACTAGGATGATTGAAGACGTGATAAGTGTATTGCCGGTCCAAAGGCTTTATCAGCTAAACTTCCGCAGATTATATTCGCAATTATAAAATTCTATATCATGTGCTTTTTTTTATGTATTATTAGGATATTAATAAATCTCTAGTGAAAAAAAAAATAACAGGTATTATATTTAATTATTACAAATCTTCATGGGAAAATTATAACCTATATCTATACAAATAAATAAAACTGCAGTGTCTGTTTGTACAGTCTAAATAACAACTTTTTACTAAATGCATACGAGAGTTGAGCCGTGTGGGGCCGGCTTTAGAATTGTCCCACCCCTCTCCACCCATGGGAGTCGTAAGGAGTGGGCAGCAGCACTCCCTCGAGTATTAACAACATCCACTGCGATCGCCAACCCGCCTGCCAAGCGTGGCGATTACGGCACTATACCCCCCAATTTGGGGAGGCCTATGTCCAGCAGTGGACGTCGAAAGGCTGATGGATGGATACGAGAGTATATACATTACCTATAACAAATTACCAATTTTTAAAGTTTTTGTCTGGCTGTTTGTTTCTGCTAATCTCCGGAACGGCTGGACCGATTTGCACGGGACTATCACTAGCAGATAGCTGTTGTTACAGCGCATAACTTAGGATACTTTTATTTTGGAAAAACAATTAGAGATCCGTGAAAAACAACGCATGAAATTGTGAATGAATACCGATCCAAATAGATAACTATATACATCGAATATATACATAACTGGCTGCCCGTCCCGGATTCACACGGGAAGACATTTATTTTTAAACATTTTGGGATAAATGTAAAGTAAATGTATTTCTATGCAAGACATCTACATATTTATAGAAATAAATAATTTTTATACACACACAAATACACATCTTTCCTCTTTATAATATTAGTTTGTACCGGCGTTACTATTGCATATTTTAACATGAAAAAGTAGTAATTGTGACATAATTGTTACAGTTAGACGTATTGTATCGAGGACATTTTTGTAGATATTGATGTTCTTTATAAAACTGTAGTGCATCACTTTGCTGTATCGTGAATAAGCATATATAAGCAGCGTACGTGATATAGTGACTTTTTTTGTTTATTTTTTCACACGTTGGTTCGAAGTTTTCGTACGGATCCCTAACTTTTTTTAAATATTCTATGGCCTTTGTTCATCAGGGATAATGTGGAATTCTAATAGTGAAATAATTTTGAGACAGGGTGTGCGGTTAGGATTTTTTTTCCGCCTTAACAAAAAGAATAAGGTTAGTCATCGAGCTCTTTCTTATTGTGTTCTCTACTTTGTTGTTGCGGATGCACTTGCCTCAGGCGCTCGTGTGAGCTATAAATGGAATGGGATCATCTTGGCGGTGGTGGCATGATGAATAGCAACCAGAACCACAAAAAAACATTAATATTGTTCTTCTCTATGATGTACCTACATTACTAATTTACTAGACATTACTAGCCGCTACTATGTATTATTAAAAATAGGAAGGGTTTGTTTGTTTGTAAGCGATAAACTTTAAAACTGAATAATTAATTGGAATAATTCTGTCACGATTAGAAAGCTATACTATTCCGAAGTAATATAAAATATTACGTTACAGCTAGTTAATCATAATATTTATTCTGAGAGAAAACAGACAAATATTTGTAAACTAAGTACTTATAAGTATCACCTATATTAAAACGTGGATTTTAGTTTAGACCAATAGTTTAGGATATAAAGGTGAATAAAATATGTAGCTAATCCTTGAAAAAGTCATACCTACTTATTGCTTTTGTTTGGACGTAATCAATTTGGATACCAAGTCTTAAAATTACTTATTTTAATCTTACAAAATTTACCAAAAATGTGGTACCTATTTAAATAAATCTTTTGCCATTATGCTTAAGACAAATCAGCCGTAAGCGAATTAACATAATATTTAACAGTGTCTGAGTGGCGCTTGCAGCCATTTTGAAAATATGGTAACCATGACGACACCAATCACTATCCCTAGTCCTCATTATCCCCATCGTATTGGGGACGGTTTCTATTTTCTAATTGAGTCGGAATAATGAATAATCGGAATATGTATTAATTTTCCACAGAGTAGCCTATATGAGAGAAAAAAGCAAGTCAACGTAGGATGTTATTAGAGCAGCATCTTGCGCTGTTGCTTAAATTCCTTCTATTTCGAGAGGAACCTCATGCCCAACAGTGGGGCAATAATAGCTCTAGCTGTACCACTGAATAATATGGTACCGAAAAGTAAAAGCGTATTCAGCGACATCTATTTACCCTCAATTAATTTATCACAAATATAGGCAGAGGTAAATATTCATATGTCATAATCTAAATACCTAAATATATTGAAAGTACATATCTATTTATTTACTAGGTTTCCATTGCTTACTATTTGACCAAAGCTGCTATAAGAAAAATGAGAAAACGCATCGAATATTGAATACCTCTCTCCATGTTAGAAAGAAAACGGGAAATATGTTTGCCTAAAGGGGATGATGCACTCTGCCTGTTGAATTTCCTAAAAATCTTTATTTTTGTAAACCACTCCTAAATTTTTTCAATCATTTCTTTATTGGCCGTCGGGAAATATTAAATAGAATATATACACACAATAACTTATAAAATGTTTGGTACATAAAACGGGTGAATATAGCAAAATAACCCATAACAATATCTCGTTTTATAATTATTAAATATTATTTAACAATAATAATTATTTATCGTCGGAACACCGTCAACATATAAAAATATACTGACACTTATAAAATAACACAATATTCAATTTTATAATTATTAATCATTAGGCCGTGTGGGGCCGGCTTTAGAATTGTCCCACCCCTCTCTACCCACGGGAGTCGTAAGAGCCGACTGAGGGAATACCGGGGGAGTGGGCAGCTGCACTCCCTCGAGTATTAACAACATCAACTGCGATCGCCAACCCGCCTGCCAAGCGTGGCGATTATGGCATTATCCCCCATGACGGGACCGCTCCTTGTGGCGTTTGGCGTTTGTCTTGTGGATTTATTGAAATAGCTTATAAACTACCTAATAACGGGTGACTTTAAATTATAAAGATTTATTTTTATAGTTATTCTATAATAATTTGTAATTTTTATTAGATGCTCTCTCTCTCTCTCTTTTTTCGCTGTTTGTCTCTGTAATATTATATTTTAAAAATATCTTCAAATGGAATTATGTCTTTATCCAGAGTCCTACGGCGCATGTCAGGGCCTGTGGGCGTCCACCAAACGAGACCTATAAAAGCTTTGTTCCCGAGCCAGGAGCGTTACATATTTCCTGCTTGCAACTCTGTTAGCATCACGGTCGGTAATTTAGTACGCTCCGGTTGTCGCGACGTGAGGTTGTGTCGTGCTGTTCAGTGATTTTTGTTCCAATACTCTTCATAAATATTTAACCTTTTTTCAAATTTATACCTTAATTTCCGTAATATCCCGTTTGTGTTCGTTTTTTAAATATGTAACTTGTGGCTGTGGCACGAAAACTCAGGTAAGATTGTATTTAAGAATTTGTTGTTTTTTCCATTTCCTACGTTGTTATTATTGTGAAATTTTTTATATTGTTTGTTAAATTATTTCTCTTGGTTTTTAAATAATCATTTTATTGATTTGTTTTTCCTAAAATGTTACTTTTGGGTACTTGTTAATTTTTATTTTGTATTACTTTTTAAGTTCCTTTTGAGTTATTCTAATATTAAGACCGTTTCTTCGACTTCAAGAATTTGATGGGTACTTAATAATTATTTCTTATAGGTATATATTTTACTTAAGCAGTTTAGTATCTGGAAATAGTTTAAAATATATAAGTTAACTTTTTTTAGTTTTCGGGAAGCGCATTACTCTTGTAGTCGTGACGAAAAAGATTTGGTCTACTAGGTACCTACCTAGATCTTTGGTAATACATATAAAAAATGCTTTCAGTATTTTTTCTATAATTAAATTACCGTATTTGTATAGGGTTGTTAAAGCTCATGTCATGAACAATAAATTTTTTAAGTGGCATTTTTTTATGCAAAACTATTCGAATAGGATATGTTCATATCTATATAAACTGAAAGTTTTCATTTAATCGCAAAATTTACACGAAGCGTAATTATAAAATATGTTTTCTTTTCTAAACTTCAAGTTCAAATTAGAAAAAAATGCGGGTAAATATAAACTTTTATTTTTAAATATTGAGTTGGTATCTAGGTATATTGAATCTAAAAAGGTTTGTAGGGTTATCGAAATAGGATCTAATCTAATTAAAAAAGCAAGAGTAAGGAAATTAATCTGCCGGTCCGAATTGCGCGCCAAAGAAATGTGGATATCTATTATATATAATTCCAGTGTCAAGATGTTTTTCCGGGATGAACTCCGAAACTACTGAACCGTTTTTAACGTATTTTTTCTTTTTAAATGTGTGTTTTGTTCCAACTTAAGAGATAGGATACTTTATATCTTAATTTATAATTGCAATATTTATTTATGAAAAAATATATGGCGGTACGAAGTTCGCCGGGTCAGCTAGTAGGTGTTATACCTATATTTTCACAGTCCATCATTATTCATATAGTTGAGCACGAAACTCCTTTATGAATGAGCGTGACGTAGACGCAGCCCTAGTGCGGGTTGGCATCACAAGCCGGCGTCGCGTCATTGAAATTTCCCAAGCAGGTTTCCTTACGAAGTTTTCTTTCGGGGTAGGCAGAGGTGTATTACACACCGACGACTCGCCAGCTATGTTTAAGTCCCACGTAATAGGGGGCGAGCCTATTGACGTCTACCGGGCACATCTCCAAACTCCGGGCTGCTACTGAGAATTTTTCTTTTTAGGAAAAAGCTCAATAACATTGCCCGACCCGGGGATCGCACCCGAGACGAGACCTCATGATTAGCAGTCGCATACACTACCGCTACACCACCGAGGCAGTTAATTGTGATTTTAAATCTAAAAATATTCCCTTTTCTACCAATAAATCCATGTAATGAAAATTTATTAGACAAAAATTGGTTATTTCCTCTTATGTTAAATTTAATTATATGAGTGAGATATAATTATATGAATCATTTATTTAAATCTATAAAAACAACATTGTTATTTCAAATTCCATCATAGTTCCTATTTAAGGCGTAAACAATATAATTAACTGTGTCAGATGATTTATAGCCCACCTAATTGTAAGTGACACACGGTGTAGTGAGATAGATACCAAACTCCTGCGCCGAAGTGGTGGGTTCGATTCCTATACAGGACAATTTAGTGTGTCATCCAAAAATGCTGTTTGTAAAGTCTATGAGACATATTTAATTTCTTAGAGCAGTGTGAGGGTTCTTTTTTTAAAAAACCGCTTCTCATGGACTTGATGGCAATGGCGTCAATCCGCTGTCGATTATGAAGTTAACTGATCTCGGGAGAGAAGCGAGTTAGGATTCCTTTAGCGTAATTATTATGGATGTTATTTAGTTTGATCTGCGGAATAACTAAACTGGCAGTGAGTCTCGTCAACGATTCTGTTTTAATATTGGTTAGCATACAATTTTCTTGACCCATTACTACTAGCTATTGTTAGTAGATCTCCCTAAGAAGTAAAGACATAAGCCGTAGATCACAACGCTAGCCCAACCTTGTAAAAATCCCCGGACATGCAGGCTTCTTCACTGTTTATGTTTTTACCCAGAATACGCATATACATTCAAAATATGCAAATAGGTACCTCACTGAGTATTAATTCATTACGGATTGAACTCGTTATCTATGTTCTAGCAGTCCGCGATCTTATATTACTAGACTGCATTGGATTACATTGCACGTAAAACTTATCACGTTAAAATCTCTAAAGTTGGAGTGTCGCAGAACACGACAGCAACACGCTTAGTTTGGTGCACAAATGCGGGCCGAACTTCCCTTTAATGTTTGCGCGGCAGTATTGCGCGGGACAGACACGCCGCGCATTTCAAATCCTTCTCAAAAATCTTCGGCTCTTCTCGTTAAAATATGGTATTTATTTTGGCTAGGATTCCAAAATTAATTAAAATATCCATACATATTAATGCCGTTTTATGTAAATCGCATCCTTAGGCGTAAAGCAATCTCACGGTTTTGCATTCTATACTGACTTGACTTCCTATATTAGGCATAACGGTTCGTAAAAAATACCTTTTCTAATTAACCTTGCGATAATATTTACTAACTTGTCTCGGAATCTCTCAAAGTTACAGTGCCCATTTAGCGCAAGAGATATTAAGTATAGTATCTCTTAAGAATACAGAATTTTCATATGCTTTCTTCTCCATTTAACCTTGTGATAAGATTTCCATCCATCCATCCATCCGCCTTTTAAAGTCCACTGCTGGACATAGGCCTCCCCAAGAATGGGGGATAGTGCCGTAATCGCCACGCTTGGCAGGCGGGTTGGCGATCGCAGTGGATGTTGTTAATACTCGTTATACTAAGGAGTGCTGCTGCCCACTCCCTCAGTATTCCCTCAGTCGGCTCTTACGACTCCCATGGGTGGAGAGGGGTGGGACAATTCTAAAGCCGGCCCCACACAGCAAATATGATAAGATTTACTAACTTTTATCTCTTAGGCATCTAGAATTCTTACAATGTTACCTTCTCTGTTTAAAACTAAACTTCTGATAATCTGTCTTAAACGTACCAGATTTTCGTTTTACTGTCCTCTCCGTTTGAGGCTAGTTACGCGTACGAAAATGTTATATTCACCATTTAAAGCGCGAATGAAAAAAATCTAGCAGTCTACCTAGTAGTAATTTACGACTGGAGGAAGATTAACGATATACTGTCACCCATCTTTGATTAACAAGTAAGCGCACAATAATTTAAATCTAATTCTTCACCAAATACCTGGCTGGTATGCTTTAAACCTCCAAGTGCCAAGGAACCGATTGACTGCGTTAAGTGCTAGTATGCGCCCCCAAAGTGACGTCATTTTCTCGCAATTTACAAAGGGCCGCGTCTTGCCGTGGAAGGTAGGTAACACTGTACGTACGAAATCAATGTATATTAGCAACGGTTAGGAAATTGAGGCGAAAACAATTTATACTTGGAATATAAGTAAGCGAAATGTGGTAGAAATAACTAATGCAATGCAGCTAAAAATAAAGTATTCTATTTAGGGTTAGACAATATTTTACAACTACAATTACGCGTTGAAAGAGTTATATTATCTTATATTTAAGCTGTAATAGAGCTGTGTCTGTAAATTTAAGATATTGAAAAAAAAACACTTTATGGTGGACGTCCATTAGTCCGCACGCACGCGCCGTACGCATCGCATTGAACGCATTTGTTGAAAGGGTGCGTCCATTGCATCCGCATTTTGCTGATGTCAAAGTTTTGCTGATGAGGTTGCCATTATTTAAAAATTGGTTGCCGTGTTTTGTGGTAAAACCTGAAAAATTGCCGTGTCTCATACAAATTTAATCAAAATGTAGACTTAAACACACAAATGGATATTGTTCTTATAGTTATAGTGATTAAAGGATATTAAATACAAATATGTAATATCCATACAAAATTCATAAAAATATTTCAGATTAACAGACAGATTTTAGGGGTAGTAGGCTGTTAGGTGTCTTTTCTCTGCATATTATATTACAATCTTCTTTCACTATTTTCGTTCATGCTTGTAAGTCTCGTAACAGTAGAATGAATATCGTAAGTACGTATGAAAGAACGAAAACGATCGATTGAAGAACATCTAATCTTCCGGGGAATTCTCTACTAGTGCCCATGTCCATTATTAACTTATCATACTAGCATGTGAATTCAATAATCAACTAAAGTGTGAAGTCCGATGGTGCTATAGGTTGTATTAAATTACGTTATTGAGTAGCTGTATCCCGCGACTTTATTGCGTTTTGTGAGGGTCCCCTGATTGACGATTATAATGCCTTCTACCGTGTTTTTTTTCAAATGGCACCAAATACCGTATAATACGGCAATTGTCATGTCAATGGCAACTCTAGATGGTATACGTCTAGTTTGTATGGTTTAGGGTTGGCGATTCTTCTGGCGAAAGATTGATTTTTGTATAAATTATTAAATAAGGTTGGATACCCAAAAAAATAGGCGATCTTGCAAAATCGATCCTTCTTTTGACTTGTTTTATATTATAGCTATTTTTAAAAATTATAATATGAACAACACGAATTAATCTGTCGATACTTACTCGGTATCGAATCGTAAGTACTTGGTATCAAATCAGACTACGTGACTATTACTTTTTAATTTCTCTCTCGCTCGGTTCCTGTACTTTATAGAAACGCGCCAGCTGAACCCGCTCGAGGTCATTAATCTCCATAAATTTAAATTCAAATTAAAAAATACCTTTATTTCATAGGCTTATTATATAGGTAGCACTTAAAATCGTCAAAGTTACTAAAACTTAACACGAGAGCTTGCGGCAAGTGAATCCGCAATATCACGAATACAAACGCCACAAGCGGACAGATTCCGTAGTAAGACTTTTCTTGAGAAGAGCCCGGCAAGATACTTATGAGCCAATGCCTCATGAAAATGAAATTTCAATGGAGATGGAAACGCTTCCATACATTTTTGGGCCCAGGTGGTAACAAGATGAAAGTTGCACCATTTGGAATTTACATCGAAACATTTCATAATATAAAATGTTGTTAGATTTGGCAATCTAAGAACCAAGATATAGAAGATTATATAAAAGTGAGGTTAAGTATCAAACTACACCCACTATGTGTCATCATAACATTTAAAAGCCATACATTTAAAGTAGTTATACATATCGTTCGTTTCGCTAGGTGAGTGACAGCGCCGGAGCCACAAAACCCCTCCCTATCCTCTCCTTGTTATTCCTAATTATCCTTCCTAACCTATCTTCAGTATCCTTTAAGAGAGTATATACTCTTCCTATTATCCTTCCTTTGCACCTCCTAACCCTTTTCTTGGAAATGGCAACGCGCTAGCGTTGACTCTGGTGTTGCTAGTGTTTGTAGGCCACGGTAACCGCTTACCAGATGGGTCGCTTATCAGCTGCGCCATATGCTTGTTTGCCACCCATGTAGTATAAAAAGGTGATACCTTTCTTAGGTACATTTACCAAATGATTAAGTAAGTATTTAAGGTAAGTAGTGTTATCTACTCAAATAACACTAAGAGTCTTATTTAATAAACTACTACCACTGCTGGGCACAAACTTCTTTGAATTTCAAGTAAAAGAACCGTCGTCAAGCAGATAGATTATTCGAAAATAACAAGGCCAGGACTATTGTGTAGGCAAGTTCTCAGTGTCCAGTTACGAAGCAAGGGTCAATAAAATAAGCAAAACAGTATAATAAATAACGTTAATAAAGCTGGAAAATTAAACTGCCAAATGTAGTGTTGCTATGGTAGCGTTTAAAAAAGAGGATTTCACTTGTGTATCAATTTAGTATATAAATCGATATAGTGATATAAAAATGTACTTTATTATTTTTCCTCGAATATAATTAATTTATTAATATATTTTTTTGAATAAATGATTAATAATTAAACTAAACATTTAGTTTTAATTTTATTTATCACTCCAAATGAGAATTCATTCTATTGTAAATCGACTAAAGTAATCGATTTCCTTCCTTTTTAATGTTTTTTCGATTTCTAGATTGCAAAATAAGCTAGATTTTTGAATTTTATATTAGAAAAATATTGCCCATTTTTAAAGAATATTTCAACTTGTTAACTTCAGGCCCAAAATCCCACAACTGAAGGAATGTAACGTAGTTCCAGTGGCCTGCCAATAAGGCGTAGAGACGGCACACGGCGGGTTTATTTAGTGGGTGAGGGCCCCACACTACCCTGTTCGTTGCCCGAACGACGGGGTGTGCGGTTAGGAACATTTTTTCCCGCCTCAACAAAAAAAAAGAATGGCTCAAAAATCCCATTCTCCTTTCTTATAATGTTTAAATTGTTATGGTACTTAATTGTAATGCGAAACCAGCTTAATATGCCAATAAACCCTTGCTATACAAAAAGAGTACTTATAACGTAAAAGACCATTATGATACCAAGCATAAAATCTCTACTATATCTCTAACCTATAATCTAAAAACTACCTTGTGGCTGCGGTAAAGTCGCGGGCAAAGGGTAGTAATTTTATAATCACCAGTGACAGTATACAGACAGTGTTTAGCAAGCCCCTTTTTTTTTTAAGGCTGGAAAAATGTTCCTAACCGCGCACCCTGTCGTTCGGAGCAACGACCAGGGTAGTGTGGGGCCTGCACCCACTAAAGAAACCCGCCGTGTGCCATCTCTCCGCCTTTAATGGCGGGCCACTGGAACAATGTTACATTCCTTCGGTGGTATTGTTTAGAAAGCCCTAAATTTTCTTATTTTTGAAAATTTACTCCCAAAAATTTTCCGAGAGTGTTACAAAAGGATTCTAAAGAAAGTCCGTTATAAAACGATTCTAAAGAAGTGACAATATAGAAAACATCCATCCATCCATCCATCAGCCTTTTATAGTCCACTGCTGGACATAGACCTCCCCAAGAATGGGGGATAGTGCCGTAATCGCCACGCTTGGCAGGCGGGTTGGTGATCGCAGTGGATGTTGTTAATACTCGAAGGAGTACTGCTGCCCACTCCTCCGGTTGTCCTTCAGTCGGCTCTTACGACTCCTATGGGTGGAGGGGGGTGGAATAATATATAGAGAACAAACACACGGTTCCAGTGGTACGCCAGTAAGTAAAGGCAGAGAGACGTCACACGCCGGGCTTATATAGTGAGCGAGGGTCCCAAACTATCCTGTTCATTGCCACAAAAGGTGTACGGTTGAGTACACTTTTCCGCCTTAATAAACTAAACTGATATTAGGGATTTTATATCGATAGATTTTTTCTTTTTGATACCCTTCAATAGTAACGACCAGATTCTTTGTCTTCATACTGTTGCTATCCCATGTTTGAATCCGCTTTCCTGTCAGAATACCATGCTGGCCCAATGCGAGTCACCTGACTTCACATGCATTTGTTCTCAGACTTTTATTTTCCCTTTATTTGGATAAACAAACAGTGACAAAATACATCATTTATATATTAAGTACAATTAAATATGTCACCAACACCGTTTACCACAAATTAGTTTTAAATAGTAGGATGCATACAACTCATGGTGTAAATAATGTAAAAGCGTTATTATTTTATTTTAAAAAGAACATCCTGCACAGAGGAACAATCCTTGCATCGTGGGTGACTTTACGAACATGCAATTTCACGGAAACAAAGTACACCCAGACTCGGAACCACCATTTGTGGCTCACACAAAGAGTTGCCCCGCGTGGGAATCCCACAACACTCCGCCATCTGTGCAGTCTATTTTAGAGCTATATTAAAAGATTAGTAATCTTAGATTAAAAAAGACGATAACGAGCTAATCAGGGAGCATTGTTTGAAATATTGGCTTTTTTATACTACGTAGTTAGCGAACAAGCAAACAGCGTTCCTGATGGTAAGTGGTGACCATAGCCTATATAGATATAGACACTAGCAACACCAGAGACATCACTCGCGCGTCACCATCTCCAAGGAAACAGATTGGAGTTGCAATGGTAATCAGGAGAGGATAGATAGATATAACTGCCTCTGTGGTGCAGCGTAGTGTGAGCGACTGCTGATCATGAGGTCTCGGGTTCGATCCCCGGGTCGGGCAAAGCTATTGAGCTTTTTCCTAAAAAGAAAAATTCTCAGTAGCAGCCCGGAGTTTGGAAATGTGCCCGGTAGACGTCAATAGGCTCGCCCCCTATTACGTGGGACTCAAACATAGCTGGCGAGTCGTGGGTGTGTATTACACCTCTGCCTACCCCTTCGGGGAATATAGGCGTGATGCTATGTGGTGCAGCGGGAAAATATGTTCCTTAACGCACACCCTGTCGTTCGAGGGAACGAACTAGATAGTGTGGGGCCCTCACCCACTAAAGAAATCCGACGTATGCCGTCTCTCCGCCTTTATTGGCGGACCACCGGAACCATATTACATTCCTTCAGTGGTACAACTGCAGAACCTACTGTATCACACCTTACTTCTGTGAGTTATAATCCATTGCATTACTGGTGGTACGGCTGGGTACCAAGTGCGAGTACTCACCAGTTATCGAGCCCGAGTGGGTTGGCACCACCATCTCCAGTGTGACCGGCCATGAAGCACCTCGATATGTTTTGTTTGTAGCAGGAGATAGCCGTTAATTCTTTCATTTCATATATGTAAAATGAAATGGTGAGCATCGGCTTGACAGAACCCCTGGTATAGTTGAGTTCATGAGCGACGGTTAATATTTACCATCAGGTGGGCCGTGGCTCGTCTGCCACCAAAGGCAATAAAAAAAAAGTGTGTGCGTGTAACCTTTACGCGCGATTGAAGTAAAACTTCTTTGGCGACGGAAAAAAAAAAGAAAAAAACCTGCAGTTTAAAATATTTTTTTTAAAACTGTTAAATTTTTATTCACTTTGCTATTCGCAATTGATCCGTTTGAAAATTTGGAAATTAAGAATCCTAATTGATTATGATATTTGCCACTAGCTGGCGTATAACTCAAGAAGCGTGGAGTATATGACATATACTTACGACCAATCCAAATTATTATTTTTAAATAGCGGAAACTACACACACTATAATAAGCGTTATTTCCGTCAGAAAAAAAATCTGAGTTACTCCCTAGTCGCGCCTAAAGAAATTTACTTCAAAAAAATACTAAGGTATAGTTCTTCAGCATGTAAGTTAATACCTACCTAAAGCCCTATCGATGGGGGAGTGGTTGAAATACGGATCTTGCGCCCGAGTGTTATGGGTTCGATTCCCACACAGGACAACTCTGTGTGACTAATGGTTCTTATGAATGTAGGTAATTTGTCTGATAAATTGTATGTTTGTAAAGGCCCCCGTGATACAACATTTTTCCTTAATCGACTTATTGTTACCGCATATTAAACACTAGCTCTGTCTACTATTTCGTGCCCGTTAAGTGTATTTTTCGCAATCCAAGAGGAAAGATTCGTACTCATTGGGTGTCTAGGTTCAGGCAAGAACATTTTTTGGTGATTAGTGCGTCAGTGATTGCTATTTCGCTGATACATGAATTAGTTTAATTATTGTTGTTATCTCCGGACACGTGTAATTCCCCCTTAGATAGCCCTGTAATAAAAACAAGCTGCAGATATGGTGTTATTTGTGAGTTTGACAGCAGGAAATTAACGACCGATTTGTTTTATTTAGATATTTATATATATATATATATATTTAGCGCTTGACATGCTTAGCCATATAAATAAACACAAAATGTGAAATCGAAAATAACAGTCACGAGCAGGATTTGAACCTGCATCTCTTGGATACCGTCCAGATGCTTTGCCAATTCAGCCATCAGCACAGGAAATGCAGGCTCAAATCCTGCTCGTGGGTGCTGTTATCTTCGATTTCACATTTCGCAGTATTAATTCGATTTATTTTATTTATGTATTAGCCACTATTCATGGACTTAGTGATACCAGCCAAGACGCAGCCCTCTCCGAGAGCAACCAATATGCTTGAGAAAAGTCGCATTCGGATATTACGCAAAATTACAAAACAGATTTTGACGCAACTTTAACTATCAAACAAATAGCTCAAAATAGTTGACAAAAATCTATGTCCTCGCCTAATGGTAATAGTGATCTATAGACGCTTAAACGGGAGATATTGCATGCGCACTACCAGCTAGAGAGGGTTAAAAATTTTGAGAGGACAGATCCTTACTAATACCCTTACTCACCTCTCACTGACAACAATCCTCTTCATTTATCTTCTTGGAATACAGATAGGATTGTAGAGAGGAAATTAAGCGTAGATTGGGCCTACGGTGCTCAAACTTACACTCTGAAACAATAGTACACAAAATTATTGCTACAACCCGATATTCTGTGAGGGGCGGTACAAGTTTATTTTTATTTTACATGGGTGGCGAACAAGCAAGCGGCCCAACTGATGTTAAGCGTAGCCTATAAATGCTAACAACACCAGAGGTATCACTCGCGCGTCGCCATCTCCAAGGGAAGGGATAGGAAGGTTAATGGGTGGGTGAGGGCCCCACGCTACCTTGCTCGTTGCCCTGAACAACGGGGTGTGCGGTTAGGTAAATTTTTTCATGCCTAAACAAAAAACAAAAAATGTATGTACTTACCTTCTTACATTTTCAATTTTATACATAGGTAATAGGTACCTACACTTTAATTACTTATTTAGCAATAATATTCAATGTATAATATTTATATATTTTTTTATTTCATATAGTGGCAGATGAGTCACGGCCCATCTGATAGTAAATGGTAACTCACTCAACTATACCAAGAGTATTGTCAAGCCGCTGCTCACCATTTCATTTCACTCCTCTGATAGGGAAGGCGTTTTGGCCACCGGTGCTCTCACTCACCATACAAAACACACACGCTGAACTTTTGTGAGAGGGTGGTACTTCCCCGATCGAACTGGCCCATTCATGTTAGGATATGCTAGGCTCTACCACTGGTGACTTACTTTTCTCTCACGCGTTCTTCCTACCCACCCATCTATTATCCTCTTCACGCTATCTTTAAAAACTCACGACCACTCGTTCTCCATAACCCTTTATATGCAATGAATTTAACATGTTTCAATTTAAACTGCGAACTTCCCAACTCTTTATCTGTGTAAGCGAATGACGTCTCGCTGTTATTCCACGCGCCTCTTGCCCGTTACAATAACATATAAATTATCACAATTACTTTCCATTAGGTTATCCCTGCGTTCGCTTATTAAAAGTAAATTAAATGATATAGGTTATGAAACGATTCGCACGCTATACAATTTTAATTAGTTAACTCCCACGACGGGATTTCGAAAGAGACTGACATAAATAGTTTTATCTAAACAGGATAAAACAAAATATTGTTAGTGCGTAATATGTTTTCGTTTAAATTAGATTATTTATTTATTTTATACTGGCTGGCAAGGTCGGCCTGATAGTAAGCGATCCCCGGAGTATCAAGTTAAATTCTCCAATCAGATCTTGACTATATTTCGGTCACGCTTATCTTCATCCAAGGAGCTAGATTTAAAACAAGCAGTCGCATTTGAGCATATCTGTCAGAGATGCAGGTTACCTCTAGACGTTTTCCTCCTGGGAGCAATAATAATTCGTGAACAAATATACACAGTAAAGTGAGCGTCTAGGTAGTACTTAACTGTAATAACACACGCTTAGGAGTATTTAACTCTTTTAGTTACAACATACATTATGATATTGTCATACATAATATCGTTAGAAATTGGGTATACCTACTTACATCCGTGTGGGGCCGGCTTTAGAATTGTCCCACCCCTCTCAACCCTCTCAAGTCGTAAGAGCCGGCTGAGGGAATTCCGGGGAAGTGGGCAGCAGCCCTCCTTCGAGTATTAACAACATCCACTGCGATCGCCAACTCGCCTGCCAAGCGTGGCGATTACGGCACTTTCCCCCATTCTTGGGGAGGCCTATGTCCAGCAGTGGACGTTAAAAGGCTGACGGATGGATGGACTTACATCAGTGGGCCTAGCCAAGTTGCATTCTATGATCGCTAACGCTATAGAAAACTATTAAAATGTATGGAAATTTGACATAACGTTAAGTCACGTATTTAGCGTTATCGATATCGTTAAAGATATAAATTCCCAAATATTTTAATAGTTTTCTATAGTGTTAGCGATCATAGAATGCAACTTGGCTATGCTAATAGAATTAGTCTATTAGAATCTCTATACGAGACTAAATTTATTAAATTTATTGAATGGTGGCAGACGAGCCACGGTCCACCTGATGTTAAATGGTAACCGTCGCTCATGGACTGCTATAACTATATCGAGAGTATTGTTAAGCCGTTGCGAATCATTTCATTTCACATATAATTGAAATGAAAGAATTCACGGCAATTTCCTGCTTCAACCAAAATATATCGATGTGCTTCATGGCCGGTCACACGGTTTTGGTACCTACCAACCCGCTTGGGCCCGATAGGAAGTGAGTACTCCCACTTGGCACCCTGCCCTACCACCAGTAATGCAATGGTTGATAATTGCTTATTTCCCTAAGTCGCCTCGTACACTCGTGGGAAAGGATGGGGTGGTGACACTTGTATTCTTACCTAACTTAAGAGGAGTGAGAATTTTATTGGCATTCTCTTACTTCAACTATCAGATTTTGATCGTTAGTGAAAAGAGGCTTCTAATGCCTAAACCGGATCATTTTAAATGAGAATAACTCTCAATGTAGTTATATTTTTTCTTTTTTATATTACGAAGGTGGCAAACAAGCATACTTGATGGTAAGCAGTTACTGCCTATAGACGCTAGCGACAACAGAGAGATCACTCCTGCTACGCCATCTCCAAGGAAAGTGACAGGAGGTCGAGCCAAGGGATTATAAGGAGAGGAGCGCGCGCGCTCTCAGTCACCGTAAGAATGAGAGGATGGTACTTCCCTGATAAAGCTGGCCCATACATAGGCAAGGCTCTACCTATATAAAGTAAAAAGAAAAACTAAATAAAAATTAGTTTAGAAGGTATGACGCCACAGGTACACCAGTACAATTTTGAAGACTATTTTCCCCCTAGTAATTAATTAATAATAATTCATATTTTAAAAATAGTGTTTTCGTTTATAGCTGCTTATTTTACGAGTTAAAATTAAAAAAAACTTTATCCTGAAATAGCGTCCCAGATGCTTTGGCAATTCAGCCATCGTGATATGATTGTTGGATTGTTGTGAAAAATTGTCACGATTGCTGAATTTTTCATTTCACATTATCGCAATTTGTTTCTATAAGCATCAAATATATAAAAACATTAATAGGTTACTTTTTATCCCAAAGCTATGGCTAGTTCGGGTAGCTATTTTTTATAATTGATGTGTTGAGTGACGTGTTTATATTTTCCAATGCACGTGGGTGAAGTCGGGGGCAGAAGCAAGATAGTCTAAACTATGATACACATATGGTTTCTATATTACAAGATTGTGATAAAAAAATATTGCTAGATTATCTATCACTTTACTGCTGTCAATTTGCGTGCGTCAAGTATAATTTGTAAATACCGACTTGATTTTCCAAAACTCACTTTGTTATTGTAAAACTAATTGCTACACTCGTTGGTTATTATATACATCATGAGGCAGAGGTACTGAGGACTTGACCGCTGCAAAAAAAAACGCTTAAAGATTAATTTTATTTATTAGGTTTTTGGTAGAAATAAAAATTCTCAGTAGCAGCTCGGAGTTTGGAAATATGCCCGGCACCCTATTACGCGGGACTTAAACATAGTTGCCGAACCGTGGGTGTGTAATACACCCTTAGCCCTTCGGGGATACGGGCGTGGTGCATGTAACTATTTAAATAGAGACATCTCAATAACTTTATTAGGCCAAATTTCTATGAAATAAAACTAAAATTAAATCTATTAACTAGTTTTTCCCTGATCGTGTACAACGGCAGACATCTATCGTTGTATTTATACCTATAGATAAGCAGTTTATCAATTATGAGAGCTAAGATAATGATCGATAACCCCTCCAAAAATAATCGTCATGGATCATTAGTGATAATTTATTAATTATTTATAGCATTATTGCGAAAGTGAGTTTGTTTGTTTGTTACGTTTTCACCGCGCAACTGCTGGTCGTCTTAAATTTTACTCGTCATTAAATTTTAATTTTAATGCTAGAGGCTTTCTTTTTGTCCTGGAAAAATAATTAATTAATGTTCCGTAAATTAGTATATTTATAATCGAGAGTCCACGTGGAAATAGTTCGACATTTAGCAATAATATTCAAATACCAGAACACAAAGCGCTTAAATGTGAAATAGAAAATGATTGCCACGAGCAGAAATTTCACACGAACCACAACCACATCATAAAAAATAGTGAAGCAGTAGTTACGTGTGGTAACTACAAAATTTCGATGTGGTTGCGTTGACGCTTGTAGTTGCGATGTGGTTACCTTGTGGCTAGTATTACGGCGGCTGTACACACTTGTTTATTTGTCTCGCGAACCTCTCGTCCACTCTCGTCTCGTAGAAGCTTGACACGAGAGCACACTATGTACACGCTAGTTGTATCAATTGAACTTCGGATGACCGTCGCGATGGACGTGGAAAAAACAATTGAGGCGTTTTTTTTTTTATTTGTTTGTACATTTACCATAACAAAAAATATATTAAACCATCGCGAAAAAGAACTTTTTAACTATTCAACAGAAATATATATTTTTTTTAAATCTTCCACGGGGATATCAAAATCGTTGCTTATCCGCAACCAAGCGTCGTGTAATAGTTGCTTATCCTTGTGCCTGACATTCTTAGGATTCCATAATAGTGATTGCCTTTAGTAGGCTTCTAAAAAGCGTTAGAACACATCGTTGTCGCACGCAGAAAACACGTCTTTACGCGAACGCAGTTGGCGGGCAACTAAGAAAACGAGTGTGTAGGTTCGGTCTCGTTTTATCGCGAGACTCACCGAGACCCTTTGACTCGAGCACAAAAAACCAACACTCTTCCGAGACATAGCGAGAGCCCCGAGACAAGACGAGGCTACCATGTACACACTCGCCCTCGGCCTGTCTCGGGGTGTCTCGACGAATGTGTACAGCCGCAGTTAAATGTGTACTCCGATCAACAATTGTTGATGTCAATTGATGATTTGTAAACAGACAGATCGACTCTGCAACGTTGTGACTGCGATGTGGCCGGCGGCTAGCGCGTGGTGTCGTGGTTGTGTTGTAGTTGCGATGTGGTTGGTATCGTATCGGCGGTTGCGTTTAACGGCAAAATGTGGTTCGTGTGAATTAGCGCCCGACTACGTATTGTTGTTATGTGGTTGTAGTTCGTGGGAAACAATGCTTATGGATTTACGTTCCAGACGCTCTGCCAGCTAGGTTATTATGGGATATTGTGGGTGGCATGGTCTTGTTTTATGGTGAATAGCTAAACACGTAAATTTCTTCAATTATATATGAAAATAACTACTACTACTTATCATCATGCCATTTCCCTTGTAGGGTGGACAGAGAGATCAGAGTGCCAAGAGGCTCTATTCTTGCATACATCTCTCGCTTCCTCAACATTCATAATTCTCTTCATACACGCTCGTCGGTTTCGGAGACCACTGACTCCACCTTCCTTCAATACATGACCGAATTGGTCTAGTAGGTGAGTCTCGGTCTCCCCCTGTACCTACATCCTTGCAATTTCCCATTGTATATCTTCTTAACCAGTTGCTCTTACGGCATTTTTTCCACATTGCCGAACCATCGGAGCATTCCCTTTCGCATCTTTACACCAATACTCTTTTTCATACCTACTGGTTCTCTAAAACTCTATGAAAATAAGAACATAAAAATACCAGTTCAAATCTACTTACCGTTTTTAAAACTGGTTTATCAACATATATAGTTGTTGACATAGTAGGTACATCAAACCTGATATACAACGTTATAACTAAAATGTTAAATATATTTATGATATTAACGTGATTACTAAATATAATATTCTGATTTAAATAACTAATTATTCATTCATCACTAATATAATAATCTGTGTTGATGGATTAAGAATACAAGTGACACGACACCATTCTTTTCGGAGTGCCGTACGAGGCTAAGGGAAGTAAGAAATTATCACCCATTGCTTGATAGAGTTTGGCACTAAGTGTGTGTAGTCCCTTATTATGGGAGCCAACGGGTAGGTACTTCCGTCTCCAGTAACCTTACTTCGAAACTACTAGTAGGATTTGAATAAAAACGTTTTGCATTTGATAGTCTAATTGTCAAGGAAGGCTTAACTGGCTATTAGAATCACATTTATGATCCTTGGGATCTAACTGCAGAAATCACAATGTAGGTTTGTAATTGATGTTATACTCTCCCGACATTTCAAGCATTTTCTTTTTTAAAGAAGGTAAATTATCACAGCAGATCCTGGGGCAATAAAAAATACTAGCATGTAAGCAATGAAAAAATAACATCTTCGCCTTTTATCACTTTTCAGTTTTTGTTCTCTTGCGGTGAGGTGCGGTGCGGTGCTTTTTTCAGATTTAATTTAATACACTGACCTCTAATTTGCGTGAAGTGACATGCAATATTTTGTATTAAATGTATTTTGCAGCTAAAATAATTCGCATTTATTAAAATTTCTTATCATATACATATACTAGTATCGTGGTTTGCGACCAGCCAGAGTTTAAATCCCAAATGTCGTCATTATGCGCCTGTATGTTTATGCTAGCGATATATATTAAACTGATGACGTCATAGCATTGTTATAAGCCTGGCGGTCGTATTTTAAATGACACCAAGAAAGGATGAGGTTCTATAATCGTATAGTATTTTATATGTTTTATGTAGAGAATCTGTTGAGTATACTGCTCGGTACTAACTTCTCTGCAACACCCGGTCTTACGATTTTCGCTTAAAGTGTAATCTAGCTAGCCCTTGCAGGTTAAGCCAATAGGAGTTTCACCTTACAAAAAAAAGTTTAAATTCCCGGTTTCCAACTTAAGAACCTTTATGCTCCAGCGATCGTCACTTCTTCAATAGACATTGCTAGTCCATCGTTCTTTTAATGTTATAATTTTACAAATTATTCGTTGTCTATTTGGTAAGCTAAGTGTCGAGTACGTATAGCTCGCTCTTAGTCACTATCAATTATATGTTTACTGTGGTCTGGAGCAACATATGGTGATAATCTCATGTCCATACTCACACAGTATAATTACTTGTGTCTTTTGGTTTTGTTTTAAAAAAGCTTGTTATCGTTATGCTCATCTACGTGCCAAGTCGAGAAAGACTTTGTTGCTAAATATTTACCCTCGCTCTTGGAGCAATACCAGAAGCAAAGCCATACCATGGATGGTATATGCTGTCAAATATACCATCCATACGCTAAATAGATTCCTATAAAAAAACAATAGACAAATGCATCGCTGATACATACCTTTTCTGGCCTGTGAACTCTCAATTGGCAACAGACGTTAACACCATAAGCTATCGTTGTAATTTTGTTTCCCTTAAAGGAATATTTATAACTATATATATATATATATATATATATATATATATTTTTATACAACATGGGAGGCGAACAAGCATGCGGCCCACCTGATGGTAAGCGGTTACCGTAGTCTAGCCGTAACAACAGAGGTATCACTCGCGCGTCGCCATCTCCAAGGAAAAGGATAGGAAGGGATAGGATAACAAGGAGAGAAAGGATAATAGGGAGAGGTTAGAGAGGGGGATTGGGCCTCCGGCACTCTCACTCACAATACGAAATACAATGGTAGGCTTAACTATCGTTGTTACACACTGATCTTTTTGTAAGAGGCACATATTAGATGCACAGATGGCGGAGTGATTTAGATAGCGGCTTCCCGCCCGAGTGTTTTCCCACACAGGACAACTCTTTGTGTGATCCACAAATGGTTGTTCTGAGTCTGTGTGTACTTTTTGTCCGTAATATTGTATGTTTGTAAAGTCCCCCGCGTTACAAGGATTATTGCTTAGTGCAAGGAGTTCGCTAAAAAAACGACACCAGCGGAATTGAATAAGGCGGTGACATAACGTCTAGGTAATGTCGCCAAATTCGGACAAATCTCAGTCTGGGTGAGTCTCAAGCGGATAGTGAAGTATTTGTGCCAATTCCAAGAAAATAAACATGATAAAAACAAATATATTAATACGAAAACTGATCACCAAATAATATATAAGTTGTTCATACTTTTACTGGGCTTCTGTGACCTTTCAATGATTAATCGTATACCATGATCAAGTGCCCAGCTTAGGCTGGCAAACGGCAAGGGTAGTAAGCAGATAATTTCACATCACATTGTAATTAATTATTCACTATCCCTGAACGTTCTACCAGTCGAATTTCCTTTACTATAGTGTCGTATTTTTAGGCACAGTCTCTCTTAAGAGTGATAGGCATTAAGGCCCTAACACTACGCTGGCCGCCAGGTAAACGCCGGCATGCAGATTACCTCATGTCTGTTTTCCTTCACTGGGCAGTGAATTTGTGATTAAATAAATAATATACGAGGTTAGTGGTCCATCCATCCATCAACCTTTCGACGTCCACTGCTGGACATAGGCCTCCCCAAGAGAACGCCACATCGAGCGATCCTGTGCCGACCGCATCTTTTTTTTGTGTGCTCATTATGGGGGTAATGCCGTAATCGCCACGCTTGACAGACGGGTTGGCGATCGCAGTGAATGTTGTTAATACTCGAGGGAGTGCTGCTGCCCGCTCCCCAGGTATTCCCTCAGTCGGCTCTTACGACTCCCGTGGGTAGAGAGTGGTGGGCCAATTCTAAAGCCGGCCCCACACGGCACAGTAGTGGTAGTGGTCTTAACCTGATCGAATAAAAACAGATTTTTAGACCTTTTTTGTTAAGGGCGGGAAGAAAATTACCTAACAACACACCTCGTCATTCGGGGCAATGTACAGCGTTGTGTCACCCCTTGCTCACTAAATAAACCTGCCGATGATACCATATTGATGAACCACTGGAACTATAACATTACTTCAGTGGTGAATGAGGTCACCAGACATTTTTTTCGAATTTTTAATTGTTTTTCCAAGTACCGTGACACAAAAGAAGTTTAAAATATAAAAACGATATTATTACCTTTGCAAGTACGATGATAATTACGGTCATAAAACAATCGATTACCGGGCAGGGCGCGTGTTGGGTGATCGATTACCAGACGGAACAATTCATTGTTTGATCCTAAAGATTGTTCTAAGTCTGGCTGTATTTTGTGTCTAAACGATACAAGGAATATTTCCTAGTGCAGGACTTTGTATTTCAAAAAAGCTTCTTGCCGCTTGAGGTGAAATGAACAAGTTCTATCAGTGATAATTATGAAATAAACAAAAGTGATTTTATTAATCAGATGGGGTAAGGGGAACATCCTTTATTTTACTAATTTTAATTTTAACATCCGGCTACTATATGCTATGATCTATCGTAGTTTGATGAACGGGAGCTATAGCTCTGTGTGTCAGCTTTTCAGGTTTGATTGATTTTTTAGGGTCCATCCATCCATCCATCCATCAGCCTTTCAACGTCCACTGCTGGACATAGGTCTCCCCAAGAGAACACCACAACGAGCGGTCCTGTGCCGACCGCATCCAACGGCTCCCCGCGGCTTTGACCAGATCGTCGGTCCATCTAGTGGGGGGCCGTCCTATGCTGCGCCGTCCGAAACGTGGTCGCCACTCGAGAATCTTTCTTCCCCAACGGTTGTCGGTTCGTCGAACGATGTGGCCTGCCCATTGCTATTTCATCATGGCAACACGGCGGGCTATGTCGGTCACTCTCGTTCTCCTACGGATCTCCGTATTACGGATTCGATCACGTACGGAAACACCAAGCATAGCCCGCTCCATGGCCCGCTGAGCGACTTTGAGCCTTAATACGAGGCCAACATTCAGAGACCACGTCTAAAGAAAGAAAGAAAGAAAAAACATTTTATTGGTTGCCAACAACGACATAAATACAGGACAGACAATAAAAATTAAGAATTTTAATATAACACAAACAGCTGTCGATAGTATCCCGTTGATGGGCCAATGAGGTCTCCGCTCAGCATAAAGCGGCCGTACGTAACTTATACTGCCGCGCTGGTTTTCAGTGGAGCCTCAGTGTGGCTTGACACCCGTTATCGGTGTAGTTATTTGAAAATCTTAACTAATATATATACTATAAAAAAAATATACTAATAATTACTAAAAAAAAAGAAAATTAAATAAATAAATAAATATAACCTACCCACAAGTGACAGATTTTTATAGCTTACCTACCACTGCAAAAAAGAAAAAAGTAAAGGTTCTATAGAGATATAAGCTACATATTATGATTGTATAACATATAAAATACGACACATATAAAATACTCCTCGGAAACGGGTGGCCGATTCTTATGAAATTTTGTGTGCATATTCAGTAGGTCTGAGAACAGGAAGTAAACTATTTTTCTATAAATATTTTTTTTTGGACAGTTTTTTTTATGAATCGGCATTAAAAATATATACACCCCTAAATTTTCACCCTTCTACTGCCAACGTAGAAATAATTTATATGGCAAAACAACGTTTGCTGGGTCAGCCAGTAATAACTATAAAAGTTTCTGTTTGTGTGAAGCACTTGCAATCAGTCACCATACAATTATATTGCTGCGCAGTGAGTAAGCTGTGTACAATACTTATGGAATATGTTATGTATTGGGATGCTACTCAATATCAACATTGGCCACTTATCTTAAGGTATGTATAAATAAAATAAAATAGAATAAAAATTATACGTGAAGTAATATATAAATATAATATAAAATTAATTGAATATTAATTATTGCCAACAGAATTTTTGTTTATTTAAAAATCACACATTCATAAGACCAAGCGTCTTCTGTGTTTAGTCTTTGGAATGAAATGCTTATAAGTACTGCTTTAATGACCGATTAATCATAAAGATACGGTCTATAGTTTTTGATAATTAAACTACTGTTTCCTTTCCCCCGTAGTCCCCCTTACCCCACCTGACTGTTTCATACATAAACTGAGATAAATCCCAATAAATTATAAAAATATTAATAAATTAACAACGACGAGACCTTGCCTCACTTGAGCTACACCTCCACATTATATTTACATAGAAATGGTTTGACTGCGAATACATTGAGTATTTGAGGGTGTGTGTGTGCATGAATGCCTGTGCCTGCTCCTAACTAATTAGAACTAAGATGTTCGATTCCAGTCTCATCGTATTATAGCGTTTTAAGCCATTCAATTGATGTAATCCTACAGTTGTAGAGTAACATAGGATAGATAATTAGTATCATGTTTAGCTTGTTATAGATATGTTGATTGAGACATATTGACGCCTAGCAAAAACAGACGGTCTCGCAGAATAGGCCACCAAATATTTATGTCTTTTTCCGAGTAAAGCAGGCTTACCATGAACTCTTAGCTAGCGATTTAATCCGACGCAATTCAAAGTAGGTGTGTTGTTGTATTCCGTACCATGACGTATAATTGAGCTGACTGCATCCAACGGCTCCCCGCGGCTTTGACCAGATCGTCGGTCCACCTTGTGGGGGGCCGTCCTACGCTGCGCCGTCCGATACGTTGTCGGTTCGTCGAGGGATGTCGCCTGCCCATTGCCACTTCAGCATGGCAGCCCGGCGGCCTATGTCGGTCACTCTCGTTCTCCTACGGATCTCTGTATTACGGATTCTATCACGTAGGGAAATACCAAGCATAGCCCGCTCCATGGCCCGCTGAGCGACTTTGAGCCTTGAAACGAGGCCAACATTCAGAGACCACGTCTCAGTTCCGTATGTCATCACTGGCAACACACACTGGTCGTAGACCTTCGTTTTCAGACACTGCGGAATATTGGACGAGAAGATCTTCCTTAGCTTCCCGAACGTTGCCCAGCCGAGTTGGATTCGTCGATTGACCTCTTTCTCGAAGTTGTGCCTACCTAACTGGACTGTTTGTCCCAGGTAGACACAGTGGTCGACAACTTCGAGAAGCGCACTCCCGACTAGGACCGGTGCTGAAATGACATGGACATTAGACATGACTTTCGTCTTGTCCATGTTCATTTTGAGACCTACTAGTCGGGAAACCTTGCTGAGATCATTGAGCATGGTGTCAAGGTCCCCCAGCGATTCCGCCATGACTACGATGTCGTCGGCATATCGAAGGTGAGTGATGTATTCGCCATTGATGTTGATGCTGAATCCGGTCCAGTTCAAGAGCTTGAAGACATCTTCGAATGCAGCGGTGAAGAGTTTCGGGGACATAACGGCTCCCTGTCTAACACCTCTCTGCAGTTGGATCGGTTTCGTACTCCTGTCCTGAACACGGACTGACATGGTGGCGTTTCTATACAAGCACTTCAGCACTTCGATGTACCAATAGTCAATTTGGCACCTCTGAAGGGACTGCAGCATCGCCCAAGTTTCGATCGAATCGAAGGCTTTCTCATAGTCTACAAACGCCAGACACAAAGGCCGATTATATTCCTCGGTTTTCTGTATAATCTGGCGTAGCGTATGGATGTAGTCTATGGTACTATAGCCTTTTTGGAAACCGGCTTGTTCTGGAAGTCGTCAAGTCTGCGCGTGAGTCGATTTGTAATGACCCTCGAAAACAACTTATAGACGTGGCTCAAGTGCGAGATGGGTCTATAGTTCTTCAAGAGGGTTCTGTCACCTTTCTTGAAGAACAGCACCACCACGCTTCTGGTACACGGCTCTGAAACGTCGCCCCAGAGAACGACGGAATTGAACAGCCTCTGAAGAGCTTTTAACACCGGCTTTCCGCCAGCTCTCAGAAACTCCGTGGTGTATCCATCGTCTCCCGGTGCCTTTCCGTTCTTTAGTTGTTTGAGAGCCATTCTGATCTCGTACAGGCTGACGTCCGGGATATCTTCGGTAAAGTGCCGAGTTAGCTTGGATCTGGGATCTTGGAACAAGCCGACAACAGGACTCTGGGATCTGTACAGCTGTCCATAGAACTGGTGGACCTCTCTCAAGATCTCATCTCGGGATGAAATGACAGTGCCGTCGTTGGTCCTCAGCTTAGTCAACTGGCTTTGGCCGACAGACAGATCTCTTTCGAGCCTTGGTTCCGCTCTATCGCCTCTTTAACCTTTCCGCGACCGGAGATTCTTCGCACCCCCTGCTCCGCCGTTACTGGGCCCGCTACCGTTAGGCCACGGAATAGCAGAGTTGCCGTGACTGGGGGCCATTTTATGTTGTGTGCTTATCTTGAGGGATAATGCCGTAATCGCCACGCTTGGCAGGCGGGTTGGCGATGACAGTGGATGTTGTTAATACTCGAGGGAGTGCTGCTGCCCACTCCCCCGGTATTCCCTCAGTCGGCTCTTACGACTCCCGTGGGTAGAGACGGTTGGAACAATTCTAAAGCCGGCCCTATACGGCAAAGCTTAAGATTATATTTTAGGATATATAACTTACTTACACTTAGCAGATTACTTTCCCTACAGAGATTTTCTGTAGAATACCTATATCCTATAAGGTTAGGTAGGTTGATAAGTGCCTATAAACATGGATGTAGGATTTTTCCGCTAAGTTTTAAAATACATAACCTTGATTGATCTCTCAGCTCGTTCCGAATTCACAGATTTATTTTTGGTAGCGCCTCGCCCCACAGATAGACAGCCATACGAAGTTACGAACAAAACTACTTTTACGGATACTATCGCGTGTTTTATTGATTTAATAGATCATGCCATCGGCTGACTTCGTCTCCGTATACGTCATTTCTACTTATTAGTATATTTACTAATACTTAGAATAATTATAGACACTACTAATATTGTTGATCTATATTTTTTAGCATTTGACATGCTACGCTACTTTTTAAAGTACAAATTATTTGTGAATAAGGAAAAAGTAAAAATATTATAGTGAAAAATATTATTTTAAATTTTTAGGTATATGTTTTTCCCCTCCACCTAACCCACTGATCAGATTTGGATGAAATTTGTTAGGTAGATAAATGAACAATTTTGTTAACACATACGATACTTTTCATCCTGCGAAAATATGTTTTATACTACATGATGGTAAGCGGTAACTTTAGCCTATAGACGCTAGTAACACCAGAAAGCATCATTGCCGCGTCGCCATCTCCAAGGAAAGGGATAGGAGGTGGGACACTTAGAAGGATTTTTGGTCTATTAGATCCAAAATATGCTTGTACCTATATTTTTACAATTTATTTTTAAAATACATTACCATAGGTAGGTATTTTACAAAAAAATGTGAATAAATAATTTTGTGAACAACTTTAATGTAATTCCAGATGCTACAGCAGTCATAGTTACGGGATGTAGAAAATCTTATAAACGCGATAGTTTCCGCAAAATCAGTTCTAATATATTATGAATAGTATTAGCGTAAACTTCAAAACCTCAATACGTACATAAATGTAGACGAATAGAATCGAAGATATACGATTATTGTATTGTATCCGTGCATATTAAAGGATGAAGTAGCAATTGAATTCAATGAGGAAGAGCTTGCAAATCTGATTCAATCACAAAAGGGACTTGTACTATAGGTGCTCTGTAGGTTTGGTACCTAATGTTGCTATTTTAAAACTTAATCTTAACGCAAAGTATGCGCGGTAATTCTGCTAATGGACAATAATAAAAAAGTAAAGTAGATATACCTGCCTCGGCGGAGCAGCGTAGTATGTGCGACTGCTGATCATGAGGTCTCGGGTTCGATCCCCGGGTCGGGGCAATGTTATTGAGCTTTTTCGTAAAATGAAAAATTCTCAGTAGCAGCCCGGAGTTCGGAAAATTTGCCCAGTAGACAGACGGCAATAGCCTCACCCCCTATTACGTGGGACTTAAACATAGCTGGCGAACCGTGAGTTTGTAATACACCTCTGCCTACCCCTTCGGGGAGTACAGGCGTGATACTATGTTTTTTTGACAATACATTTTCTAATCAATTGAATAATTCCTTTTTTTTTGTTTGTACGCTTTCAAAAAGCACTCAGACGCAGTTACAAATATATGTGTTCATCACACAAATAATTGCTCTGAGTGGGAATCGAACCTACGACCTCGTGCACGAAAGTCGGTTACATTACCGACTACGCCACGACGCCCGTCAATATGGCGGAGTGGTTTAGATACCGGCCTCCCGCCCGAGTGTTGTGGGTTCGATTCCCACACAGTACAACTCTTAAACCACAAGTACCTAGTTGTTCTGAGTCTGGATGTACTTTGTGTTCCCTGAAATTGTATGTTTGTAAAGTCCTCCGCGATGCAAGGATTATTGCTTAGTGTAGGGGCTTGTCAATTAAATAAAATCCAAATCTATCCGCATGGACTTCAGATTATAAATAGGTTGTCCGTGTGGTGACGGACTAAGAATACATGTGTCACTACCCTATTGTTTCTCACGGTGTCGTATGAGGCGACTAAGGGAAGTAAGCTATTATCATCCATTGCATGACTGGTGGTAGGGCAGGGTACCAAGAGGGAGTCATCCATCCATCCATCAGCCTTTCGAAGTTCTCTGCTGGACATAGGCCTCCCCAAGAGAACGCCACAACATGTGTTTCGCTCATATGGGGGATAGTGCCGTAATCGCCATGCTTGGCAGGCGGGTTGGCGATCGCAGTGGATGTTGTTAATACTCGAGGGAGTGCTACTGCCCACTCCCAAGGTATTACCTCAGTCGGCTCTTACGACTCCCATGGGTCATCAGGGGTGGGATAATTCTAAAGCCGGCCCCACACGGCAGAGGAGAGAGGTACCAAGTGGGAGTACTCACTTGGTATCAGGCCCGAGCAGGCTGGTACCACCATCTCCCGTGTGACCGGCCATGGAGCCCATCGTTGCGTTTTGGATGTAGCAGGAGATATCCGTTTATTCTTTCATTTCATATCGGTGAAATGAAATGATGAGCTGCGACTTGACAATACCCTTAGTATTGTTTGAGTCCTTGAACGACGGGTTAACTCGAAAGGGTTGCGTAGTTTCATTATAGAGTTACTGTGACAACCTTCCAGCTCCATCGTCACACCCTGGATACCATCTAGAGACAAAGTACTCGTCAACTGTGGTCGTCTTCCAGCTCCATCATCAGACCCTGGATATCATCTATGACTGCAGTTCTAGTCAGGACATTTCAAACGAGCCCTAACTCGATGGAGTTTCGCCATTTAATTACAGAGTTTCACATGGCCACCTTCCAGCTCCATCATCAGACCCTGGATACCATCTAGATACAAAGTACTCGGCAAGACGAATCATACGAGCCCAAACTCGATGGGGTTGCGCAGTTTCTTTATAAAGTTCCTATGTCCACCTTCCAGCTCCATCATTAGATCAGCTCCATGTCATCATAATGTTGCATTGTCACGTGATATACACATGCTTGTAAAATTTCAGCTCAATAGGAAACCGGGAAGTGTGTCAAATTTAACCTGCAAGATTTGAACGGGAAAAGCACAAAAAGCGTCGCCACGCTAACAGCCGATTTTACCCTCCCTCCGCATTAGATGTTTCACATCAAAAAAGCTATCTACATCACTATAGCCGGCTGTACACACTCGTCGAGACTCAACGAGACAGGCCAAGGGCGAGTGTGTACATGGTAGCCTCGTCTCGTCTCGCGGCTTGGCGGTTTTTTGTGCACGAGTCAAAGGGTCTCGGTGAGTCTCGCGATGAAGGCGAGAGTGCGCCTGTACACACCTGTTTGCTTAGGTGCCCGCCAACTGCGTTCGCGTAAAGACGTGCTTTCAGCATGCGACAACGATGTGCTCTAACGCTTTTTAGAAGCTTACCAAAGGCAAGCACTATTATGGAATCCTAAGAATGTCAGGCACAAAGATAAGCAACTGTTACACGACGCTTGGTTGCGGATAAGCAACGAATTTAATATCCCCGTTGAAGATTTAAAAAAATATATATTCCCGTTAAATAGTTAAAAAGTTCTTTTTCGCCATGGTTTAATATATATTTTTTTATGTTAATGATAAAAATATCAGTAACTAATAAAAAAAATAAACGCCGCAATTGTTTTTTCCACGTCCATCGCGACGGGCGTCCGAAGTTCAATTGGTACAACGAGTGTGTACATGGTGTGCTCTCGTGTCGAACCTCTACGAGACGAGAGTGGACGAGAGATTCGCGAGACAAATAGACGAGTGTGTACAGCCGGGGTAAGGCACATTGCTCATCTCAATGTAAAAGGAGCTATCCTAACCATTCATATTTCCGGGATGAAAACAGCATATGACCTTTCTTGGGCTACAGGCTATGTATATTCGTAATTTTATAATGATTGGTTCAGTAGCTGCGGCGTGAATGCATAAGGAACAAAAACTCCTATCGCTTTACTCTAAGTAGGCGAAGCGCGTCTATAAGCTACGGTAAACACTTACCAAGATAGAATAAAAAAAATAAACAAATTATTATTTGTGAATGAGGAAAAAGAGAACTTTAGTGCGAGCGGGAATCGAACCTGCGTCCCTTCCAATCCAGGGACGTGTGCTTCGATTAGAAGGGACGCAGGTTCGATTCCCGCTCGCACTAAAGTTCACTTTTTCCTCATTCACAAATAATAAATTGTATTTTAAAGTAGCTGAGCATGTCAAGTGCTAAAAATACAGATCAAAATGTTTAAAAAAATAAACGTTTTAATTAGAAGTTGATTGGATTTTTATTTGCTTATTGTGGCAGACGTGCCACGACCAACCTATATATAAGTGGTAGCTTCCGCTAGTGGACTCATAAATACTTAGTTGCTTAGCCTTTGCTTACCATTATATTTCACGGCTGACAAATGAATTAATGAAAGGCTATCTGCCGTTAAAATCAATACATGCCGAGGTTTTTCACGGCCGATCACACTACAAACCTTGGCTTCGGACCTTCCCTTGGGCTTGATAACTAGTGGATTCTGCCACGGACTTTATTTTGTTAAGGCGGGAAAAAATGTACCTGTCTTTTCTGTACTCCGTGACCTAACCACACACCCCGTCATTCAGGGCAACGAATTGTGTGGGGTCCTCACCCACTAAATAAACCCCCCGTGTACCGTCTCTCCGTAGTACTTCAATCGTCCAAGTACTTCGGTCCTAGATGATATCCAGGGCCTGATGATGATTTATGTCCATTTCCGTTATTTTACACAAGTTATAATATTATACAAGCACACATTGAAAAAGTTAGGATCATTTTATTTCTACTCATTATTTCTACAAAATAATTTTGATGTTTCACATCTGGCAGACGTCCCGCGACGTCTATTTTTTTTCCTTAGTCCCCTCATCACTTGTCAGTTAAGTGATATTGAAAACAAAAGTGTGTTAAATTTTGATTGTTATATATAATGTCCAACTACGTCTTCTACTCGTATATCACCCGTTGGCCCACATTTTTGTTAAGGAGGGAAAAAAAAATACCAAACCGCACATCCCGTCACGGCAACGAACAGGGTAGTGTGGGCCCTCACACACTAAATAAACCCGCCGTGTGCCGTCTCTTCCCATGCCAGTGCAACCGTTGAAACTAAAATAAAAAAAAGAAACGTTCCTTCAGTGATCTCCCGTTTGCCCTCCCTAGGTGCAAAACCGATTCGTAAAATCCTAAATTGACACTAATTGGTGCTGCAGACGAAATA
The DNA here is from genome assembly GCA_948253155.1 of Leucoma salicis. Classification (NCBI taxonomy): domain Eukaryota; kingdom Metazoa; phylum Arthropoda; class Insecta; order Lepidoptera; family Erebidae; genus Leucoma; species Leucoma salicis. Next base: position 3,547,285 of record OX411803.1, read on the forward strand.
TAAAATGACAAATGATACTTATATACAAAGTGATTATTTAATAGTACGTGTTAATATGTAGTTGACCTGACGGGCAGCTTAAATTGATCTATAGACAGATTCGTAACGAATAACGTATGACATACAGAAATATAGACGTGACATCTAACCTGACATACAGAAATATAGACGTGACATCTATTACATCGTGAGGAAACATGCATGCCCGTGAGGTTTTTTAGATGGCTATTGAGGTCGCACTGGACCATGTTAGTGGATTACGGCTTAAATTCCTTCCCACTCTGAGAGAAGCCGGGTGCCCAATAGTGAGATAGTAATACTAACTATTATAAAGCTGTAACAGAGCTGTGTCTGTACATTTAAGATACTTGAGAAAAAAATACTGTGTTAGGCTATATGTATAGATATAGATTTTTTATCTGTTTGTTCGTTCGCGCATTACGCAAAAACTACTAAATGGATTATGAGCAACTATTTTATAGCTCTTGACAGTGACGTAACTATACCATCTGGGGCCCGTGGCAAATTCATTGGATGGGGCCCTCCCCGTAAACATCGTCACTTTGTAATTTATTTTAATAAATCACTTAATTACTTGCCCAACAGTATCACCAACTAATATTTTATGCGTTTTAGTTAAATATCTAATAAATTTTATTATTAAAAAACTAAGTATTACATAATTTAAATGAAATAATAATTTAATACTAACAACATAATTCTTATCTTTTCTCCGAGCTTCTGTTCCGCAAGTGTGGAAAGATTGGGACATAGAATTTTCAATGGACAATATAGACAAGTTACATAGCCAGTCTTGGCCCATATATTTCCTAAATACTTTACTTATCATCACGCCATCTCCTCTGCGGGGTAAGCAGAGACAACACAATGCAAAAAGCTTCTATTCTTGCATACATCTCTCGCTTCCTCAGCATTTATAACTCTCTTTATACATGCTCAACGGTTTCGGAGACTCCTGACTCCACCTTTCTTCAATATACTTCGGGGAATACGCATCACGCCTGTATTCCCCGAAGGGGTAGGCAGAGGTGTATTACACACCCACGACTCGCCAGCTATGTTTGAGTCCCACGTAATAGGGGGGCGAGCCTATTGACGTCTACCGGGCACATTTCCAAACTCCGGGCTGCTACTGAGAATTTTTCTTTTTAGGAAAAAGCTCAATAACATTGCCCGACCCGGGGATCGAACCCGAGACCTCATGATTAGCAGTCGCATACACTACATACTCCTTCAATACATGACCGATTTGGTCTAGGTAGGTTAGTCTCGGTATCACTCGGGGACTGCACCGCTCGCACCAGTCCCTTTTGTACCACCGTATCAATTGCTTTCTCCAAATCCACAATCATATACATGTTTCATCATATAGGTAAGTACCATTTTTCAGCTGTCGGCTCCCTCCTAGGCTGGCGGTTATCTTCTATGCGGGTGCCACGCTGGTCGCGGCCCGGGGCGTAAACTTTGAGGAAGCGGCGTTCCTGGCCACCTTAGGGGTCTCGGAGGTGGTCAGGAGGATCGGGGTGCTGGGACTTATAGTGGCCCTGGATAAATCGGAGGCCCTACTTTTTCGTGAGTCCAGACGTCGGTGTGTGTCGGTGAACGGGGTCGAAATTGGGGTACCAGGCGCAGATACTTGATCTGGACGGGTGGTGGCGCTTTCGCGAGCACTTCCCCCAACTATACCCGAGGCTAGTAAAGGGCGGCGTGCCCTTTCACGGCTCATGCCGAATATGGGCGGATCCAACAATGCGTGCCGATAACTTTACGTGGGGGTGGTTCAGTCAATGGCGCTGTACGGTGCACCTGTGTGGGCGGGGTCCCTGGACACTCTGAACAGGGCTCTTCTGTGGAGAACACAGAGAGTCGTCGCGTTCAGGGTCATACGCGGATACCGCACGATGTCAACCGAGGCGGCCTGCGCGTTGGCCGGTACCTCCCGTGGGACTTGAAGGTGGGAGTGCTCGCCGAGGTGTATAGGTGGGCGTCGCAAGAGAGGACGAGGGGCGGTCATACCCTACCCAGCAAGGTGGCCAGGTGGCAGGGCTACGGCCGCCGAGCTGCCATGGTCAGCTGGAAGGCGCGGCTGGAGACGCCCCGGGCCAGTCTCTGGTCCGTAGAGGCGCTCCAGCCTGTGCGGGAGGAGAGGACAGGGCCACAGCACGGAGTCCTTACCTTGGTTGCTTCAGTAGATACCTGCACATAGTCGCAAGGAGGGGAGCGATTACGGGCTGTCACCACTGTGGCCGCCCTAGTTGAGGCTGCGGGTAGATGGATCGGGGAACGTCTGCCCAGCAAGGCCTCCCATGAGCGGATGCGTTGCTGGGTAGAGGGTACTCGAAAGGGTAAGCCGCCGGCGGACCACTGAAGTAATGTCACATAGTTCAAGTGGCCCGCCATACAAGCAGAGAGAGGGCACACGGTGGGTTTATTAAGTGGGTGAGGGCCCCACACTATCCTATTCGTTGCCCTGCACGACGGGGTATGCGATAAGGTACATTTTTTCCTGCCTTAACAAAAAAAGGTACCATTTGTCAAACTTCTAATCGCCCATTCAACTTCGTCCATACTGATGTCAACAGAGGATACTGGCGCCAAGTGCTGATCTATTAAACCACATGTGACATCGATATCAAAAGAATAAAAATATTCACTCCATCAGCTTAACACATATTGTGTTTGTGTAAGAATGTCTCCACCTTTAGACCTTATTTTATTTATTGTGATGGCTGACCAACAACTCCGAGATTTCTTCAAGCTGCCTGGCTTCTGACTGACTGAAAGGAGGCTCCAGAAGCGTTTGGTATTCAAATTAATTCTAAGTTTGCATCTCGGGTTGAGGGCCCCGTCAGGTCGGGGGCCCGTGGCATTTTGCCAGCCCTGCCACCCTATAGTTACGCCACTGGCTCTTGATTAGACTTAAAACTGGTATACATTTTATCCCACTACTATATCGGAAACCTGAGATATAACCTAAAAACTAGCTTTTGGCTGCAGCGGAACCACTGGCATAGGCTAGTAATTAGTAAAAAGGCATGCGCATCCAATGATATTGTAGGTACCTATATAAGATTTTTTGTAAGTTGAGCAAAACACTGAAAAAACTGAAATTAAATTGAAAGTATCATAAGCGGGTCTTTTTTCACGTATAAATTAGGTGAAATTATTAACTACCTTTAGCCCCCGACGTTTCAACTGCGTACGGGAGTTGTCCCGTGACCACGGCTGCATTTTCACCTAATTTATACGCGAAAAAAGACTCGTTTATGTTACTTTAAATATGTGTACCTACAATTCGCGAATCTTTAAAAGTTACTATGAAATAAAAAAAAAATCTCGAGGAATTGTGAAGTCTAGCATACGAAATTGGGCTATCGCGTTAATCTGCTAGGTACTCATTCAGATGCAATAATAGTTTGTAAAATAATAATATATTTGTCATGGCCAGATCATAAAATTTATTACTTTACCGTGATGCCGACCATTGAAACCATGAATAAATCAGTCTCATATAAATCAAATATATATACCTACTTACATAATCAAAGACACGATCATATATCGTTAAATAATTCTATTATCCACCGTTACAGGGTAGAACATCATTCATAATTTCTTGAAATGGTCACACATCATGAAGTGCTCAATTCTATGAGGTGGCCATGAAATAACATATTTTAGGATTATAGAAGGAAAACCATGCGTTGCTATAGAAGGTCTTTATATCGATCGAGGAAAAAGTTATAGTAAACTCATCCGCTACAACCATTTATACATTGCAATGTGCAATGCTCGTATTTCTGTAATCAATACTTAGAGTAATTTTTAAATGTCATAATTGTGGCATTAATATTCCAACATAACGATGCCTTGAAGCTTTCTGGGTCCTCGTGCCAATTTATCATACCATTTACCTACATTGATGTACGCCACTATGTACATATTGTACATGTTTAATTATAATGTTATACATTGTACTAGCTGTTGCCTACGACTTTGTCTGCGGCCATCAAAATTGAATCAATATTATAAGTGTCATACTTGCTGATATTTACGTGAATGTTACACAAAAAAACAACGTAAAATAAATAAAATCATATAACTGTGGGTAAATGAAACCCTTGAAACAATTTGCCAGCCTTGGACGTCTAACATACGAGTAGCTGTGAAGTATTCGAAACGTCGGGTAGTAGAGAATCAAGTAAGTATACGCGATAAAGGTGTAGGTACTGCAGGCCTACCATGAACTCTTAGCTAGCTATTCAATTCCGACGCAATTCAAAATATGTGTGTTGATGTCTAATTGAGTGATCTTGTTTCGGTTGTCAAGTAAGTTCATGGTACGAATTTCAATACAAAGATGTCATATTTGCGATTCAGATTATGTGCTGATTCGGCAAAAAACAAAAGATTGCGTCTTTGACACGTCATGGTACGGAATTGCGATTCAGTTCAGTTTGGGTCCTAAACTGGATCGCAATTAGAGTTCGTGATAAGCCTGCTGTTATGTTAATGCAGGTAATAAACGGAATGGAACAGAAGGGAATTTTACTTAAAAAAAATACAAACGGTCTCCAAAACTTAGTATTAAAATCACAAAATTGGAAATATCTAGCAACAACTAATTTATAAATAGAACGCCAATAGCTTGCAAAGTTGTTTACACCACGACGGTCAGTGTCAGCGGCAGAATCAGTTATTTATCTATAGGGGCGTTAGCTAGTATGCGCGCCTATTATAATATCTGCCTGTAGTGGGGACTACTGTCACCAATAATAGGGCCTGTGTGTTGGACTATTCTTAAACCTAATACATTGAGAGGAGACCGATGCCCAGCAATGGGTGAAGAATTATGAGATTAGAATAAAAATAAATGTATGTGTAGTGTATTCAATCAAATACTTGTAGCTAATATGTTAATCTAGGTAATAAACTATTTGGTTGCCAAATCCAAATCTGTTCAGTCATTTTTGAGTGATTTACTAACAAACATAGACACTCACATTTAAGTATATTAAAGTTTTTCACTAATTTATTCACTGAGGAAATGTTTATTTTTCTGCAAAATATGTCTTTAACGTACTTATTACTATTTCTATCTACTAACTGAGTATTGCTAGCCTATTTGACGTAATACTACCCGTACTCCAAAGAGCAATGTAAAAAGGCGCGAACTAGCAAAACAAATCTAGTATTAAACTGACATTTAAGATTGTACGGCTTATAGTTGCCAACTAACATTTTATATGCTACTCTTAATCAAAGGCCTTACTAGTAATTCATAGATTTCATTAAGTGTATTAGTGAATGCATGAATGAAAACCCAGCCTGATAAGGTATATTCAAAGGCTCGTTAAAATTTAAATACCTGAGTCAAGAACCGTCGAATTGCTTTTCATAACTGAATGGAAAGTAGTTTGTATCTCTAAGTAGCATTAAACGAAGAGGTTATCCGTCTGCCTGCTTCTTCGCTTACTCTTCTACAGAAAGGATTTTTAAATAGTAATTAAGTATAGTATAATACCTTTTTTGTTAAGGCGGGAAAAAATGTTCTTACCCGCACACCTCGTCGTTCGGGGCAACGAACAGGGTAGTGTGGGGCCTTCACCCACTAAAGAAACCCGCTGTGTGCCGTCTCTCGGCCTTTATTGGCGGGCCACTGGAACTATGTTACATTCCTTCGATGGTTAGGTATATAATCCTAACTATTATAAAGCTGTCTGTATTTAAGATATTTGAGAAAAAAATACTGAACTAAACTATATAGACGTGTCTGAACATAAAATAAATAAATAAATATTCACAGACATTTTCACACAACGTCGTCTAGTCCCAAACTAATCTTGACGCTTGTGCTATGGGTACCAGATTACGGATATAATACATAAATATTTTACTTTTCGTTTGTAAATACATACATATAATACTTAGAAAACACCCAGACGCAGTACAAATATCTGTGTTCATCACGCAAATACTTGTCCTGAGTGGGAATCGAACCCACGACCTCGTGCACGGAATTCGGTTACACTACCGACTACGCCACGAGGACTGTGTGTATTTTTTTTTAGATTTTTTCCTTTTTAATCTATTTGTCTGTTTATCTGTTTGTTCGTTCGCGCATCACGCAAAAACTACTAAACGGATTCTGATGGTTTTAGGGTCCGCTTTGGATCTCTTTGGTTTTGGTTTAGCTTATTTATACGACGACAGACAGCTACAGCTTATTTGACCTCCAAGACCCAAATAAAGGGATAACTGGAAACCTTACAACAAGACCAGAGACAGATTTTTTTCGAAAAGTTGGAGTTATGTCCATCCATCATCCATCAACCTTTCAATGTCCACTGCTGGACATAGGCCTCCCCAAGAGAACGCCACAGCGAGCGGTCCCGTCATGGCGAATAATGCCGTAATCACCACGCTTGGCAGGCGGGTTGCCGATCGCAGTGGATGTTGTTTATACTCGAAGGAGTGCTGCTGCCCACTCCTCCGGTATTCCCTCAGTCGGCTCTTACGACTCCCGTGGGTAGAGAGGGGTGGGACAATTATAAAGCCGGCCCACACGGCTGACCGAGGTATGTGTCATACAAGGACTCTAGGCGAGCGATCGAGCTCGATACTACTTACTGTCTATACAACACTTGGTTTTATCACCACGCTATCGCTAATATATATCTGTGGTAATACCGAAATATGAAAGCATTTGGTAATCTAGATTATGTTATCTTGCTACACAATTATACATTATTTAACCACATATCGTGAAAATGTTATTGATAAATAATGTATTAAAGTACAATAATTTTAAAATTAAGTGCTAAATAAATCAAATAAGTTTTTAGTTCATGGAGAATCCGTGTGGTCACGGACTAAGAATACAAGTGTCACCACCCCATTCTTTCCCGCTGGTGTCGTAAGTATAAGGCGACTAAGGGAAGCAAATAATTATCACCCATTGCATTACTGGTGGTAGGGCTGGGTACCAAGTGAAAGTACTTACATGCTATCGGGCCCGAACGGGTCGGTACCACCGTTTCCTGTGCGACCGGTCATGAAGCACGACAGTGTTTTGGCTGTAGCAGAAGATAACCGTTTATTCTTTCATTTCATCTTTGAGAAATGAAATGGTGCGCAGCGGCTTGACAGTACTCTCGATATAGTTGATTTCATGTCCACTTACCATCAGGTGGGCAGTGGCTCGTCTGCCGTAATTAGCGATAAAAAATAAATCAATAAAAAGAATCGAAGCCAACTACACACATTTTTGGTATATGGCATATGTCTATTGTTCTGAATAAGAATGGCGATAAAAACATAAATTCTTTTGGCCACACACATCGTAACTACATACAACGATGAATTGAAATAGGAACGATTAAAGCGAAAGTGACTATTCATATAATATATAGATAAACCTAGAAACATTACATACCAGTTATCAATAAAGCATAGACACTCCCTTGAGTAGTCGATAGGTACAAACGTTATATTTGTTAAATATTTCCTCATAAAAACTGCGTTGCTATTTCGCCAACATCTTATCTATACTATTATACTCGTAAAGCTGTAACAGAGCTGTGTCTGTACATTTAAGGTATTTGAGAAAAAATGGCTGTAATAGGCTATATAGGTATTATTTTTCACTTTGTGTTTAATGTACAGTGCTAAGCATGTCAAATGCTAAAAATATATATAAAAATGTCTAAATATTTATAGGGTTTGCGTCATTATTAGGTAAAAATCTTAAGTGTAAAATTAAGTTTACCAGCCGTACAATGTTTGAAAATACTGCCGACAGATGGCGTAGGTGTCACCCAAAGACGTTAAGTATGAATATGTTATCGAAATTAGCAGTCAGGAGCAATTATCACGATGGCTGAATTGGCAAAGCATCTGGACGGTATCCAGGAGATGTAGGTTCAAATCCTGCTCGTGACTGTTATTTTCGATTTCACATTTTTCACTTTCTGTTTAATATATAGGCGTGTTTAAACCCAGAACAATTTTTTTTAGAATTTTTGTCTGTTTGTCTGTTTTTTTGTTCGCATATCACGCAAAAACTACTGGACAGATTTTGATGTAACTTCTTTTATTTGAATGGTCTTGATTAGACTTAAAAACTGGTATACATTATATCCCGTACTATATCTGGAACCTGAGATATAACCGAAAAACTAGAAAATTGTTTAAACTAGATTTTTTTAGAATTTATTTAAAAAAACTACTGTACAGATTTTGATGCAACTTTTTTTAATTGAAAGGCTTTGATTATACTTAAAATCGGGTATACATTTTATCCTGCTACTATATCGGGGACCATTCTTTTTTTGTTAAGGCGGGAAAAAATGTTCCTAACCGCACACCCCGTCGTTTGGGGGTAACGAACAAGGTAGTGTGGGACCATCACCCACTTAAGAAACCCGCCGTGTGCCGTCTCTCCGCCTTTATTGGCGGGCCACTGGAACTATGTTACATTCCTATGGTGGTCCGCCGGCGGCTTACCCTTTCGGGTAGGTACCATCTACTGAGCGATGCATCCACACATGGAGCGTCGCACCTTCGCGGGAGGCCTTGCGGGTGGCGGACGTTCCCCGGTCCATCCACGCGCAGCCTCAGCTAGGGTGGAATGAGGCGCAAGTATCTGCGCCTGCGCCGTCCCGGTCGCTGGCAGCGGTTTGGGTCAGCGGAAGAATCCTCCTCCCTGGCCCTCTCCGCCGCTTCCTTCCGCGAGATAACCTACTCGCAGAAGGCAGCGACCGCGGCCCAATTCCTGTCACTGCCAAGCATCGCTCTGACGACGCTCGGCCGCGAGAGGTTCCCCCCTATTTCCGCGACGAGTTCACGGCGCTGCTCGGCCCAAGCCCGGCACGACTCGAGCGTGTGGCGCGCCGCGTCCTCGTCACAGCCGCAGTGGTGACAGCCCGGAGTCGCTTCCCTCCTTGCGACTATGTGCAGAAATCTGCCGAAGCAACCGTGCCCCGACAGCATCTGCACCAGTCGGAAGGTAAGGACTCCGTGCCGTCGCCCCGCTCACTCCTCCAGCACCGGCTAGAGCGCCCCTACGGTCCAAAGACCGGCCCGGGGCGCCTCCAACCATGCCCTCCATCTGGCCAAGGCAGCTCGGCGGGCGTCGCCCTTCCACCTGGCCACCTCCCTGGGTAGGGGGCGTCCGCTCTCCTCCCGCTCTTGTGTTGGGGGGATTCCGGCCAGCGCGCTGGCCGCCTCCGTCGACACCGTGCGGTATCCACGTATGACCCTGGACGCAACGACTCTCTGTGGTCTCCACAGAAGAGCCCTGTTCAGTGCGTCCAGGGACTCCGCCCACACGGGTGCGCCGTACAGCGCCATCGACCGGACCACCCCCGCTTAAAGCCTTCGGCACGCATTGTTGGGTACGCCCATATTCGTCATGAGTTGAGCAAGGGCGGACGCAGCGCCCACTAGCCTTGGGGTCACGCGGAAGTGCTCGCGAAACCACCACCACCACCGCCGCTCCAGCACCAGGCCCAGATACTTAATCTCTGATCATAGAATGATTGATGATGATGAAGATCCTTAATCTGGGCCTGCACCCCAATCTGGACCCCGTCCACTGTGATCGAGGCGCCAGCACATGGCTGACGTTGGGACCCATGGAAAAATAGGGCTTCCGACTTGTCCAGGGCCACCCTAAGCCCCAGCGCCCCGATCCTCCTGACCACCTCCGAGGTCCCTAAGGTGGCCAGGAGCGCCGCTTCCTCGAAGTTTCCACCCCGGGCCACGACTAGCGTGTCATCAGCATAGCAGATGACCGCCAGCCCGGAGGGGAGCCGACAGCGCAACACCCAGTCGATGTCCCACAGGAGCGGCCCTAGGACCGAACCCTGTGAGACACCGCACGACATGGGTCTCTCCACAACGTCCCCTATGCGGCTCTCATAGACGACGCTGCGGCCCTCTAGATAGTCCGCCACCAGCCGCCTCAGGTATACAGGCACCCCGTGATACCAAAACGCCTCCCTGATCCAGCTGAATGGCAGACTATTAAGACTATTAAATGCGTTGGCGATGTCAAGCGACACCGCCAATAGCATTTCCCCGCCGGTGACGACCGCCACGGCCGCGGCCTTCAGACGCTTGATTGCGCTGACTGTCGAACGACCAGCTCGAAAACCAAACTGGGCGTCCGACAAGTCGGGCCCGACGTCGCGCAGGTGCTGGACAATGCGGGCAGCGAGGATTCTCTCCAGCATCTTACCCGCCTCATCCAGCAGCACGATGGGCCTGAAGGCCCCAACCGAATCCGGCGTTCGTCCCGGTTTCGGCAGGAGTACCAGCCTCCCCTCCTTCCAGCAGTCAGGGAACCGTCCGGACGCCAGGCACGCGTCCAACAGTCTCCTGAGGCGGGGCTCAAATTCCAAGTCCAGAGCCAGGGCCAAAGCCCGGGCGGGTAGCCCGTCCGGGCCGGGGGCGGTGTTCTTGGCACGAATCCGCGCAACAGCCCCCATTTCCGACGCAGTGACGGGTGGTACACTGAAGTCAGCCTCCCGGTCGCTACCTGGCGATGCCATGACCGCGGGCGTGTGCTTCACCCGTCGCGGGAACTCATCGCGGTTGCGCCGCCGACTGCGGGTGTAGGACCTCCGGGCACGAATGCACGCCGCACGGAGGTCCGCCAGCTCCTGGGACCACCAGTAGAGCCCTTTCCTCGGAGGAGGACGTCGCACACGGGGCATGGCCGAGTCCCACGCCTGCGTGATCGCAGCGCGAAATCGGCCAGCCTCAACGTCCACCTCCTCAGTCAGGGCTGGTGAGGACAGCCACGATTGAACGATGGCTGCCTCCGCCAGTAGGTCCCTATCCAGCCTACCCACAGCCCACTGCGGGAACGCGGAAGTTCTGCGCGCCGCGTGACCCCTACTGGGGCCCTGGAGGGACCGGGAGACTTCAATCTGGATTTACCGATGGTCGGACAAGGTCTCAACCTCCTTCAGAACACACCAGTTCCTCACTCGTGCTGCGACGTCGGGGCTAGCGAACGAAAGGTCCAATATCGACCCGCCCCGTCGCCGCACGCACGTGTTGACGGAGCCTCAGCGGACGCCACCCACTATATCGGGAACCTAGGATATAACCGAAAATCTAACTTTTGGCTGCGGCGAAGCCGCGGGCAAAGGCTAGTTTATATTTAAAATGATAAATATAATGCAACCTATTTGCTGATAGACTTTATAAAAATAACATATTTTTTTACTGACCCATAGTAACTGTATATTGCACGCCTCATAAGCGAAGCGTTGAGGTGTGTTCTACTCCCGTTTTACACGGAACAACTGATTTTTCAAACTTAAAATGTCTCTACTTATAATATATTGCACTTGTAAAATAATATCTACACACACATATAAAGAACAAACACTATTTCTAACACTCATGATATTTTTGATGCCATTTTTGTTATTTAAACTAGTTAAAAAACTGTTTGAAAAAAATCTGGCTTGGACGTCCGTGAGTTGTAGGTAATGTATGTTAACACGATAACGACCGAAATACTTTACTAATAGTCTTTTTTTTCGTTTACGAATTATTATGATTAGGAATAGAGCCCTATTACTTTTCACGTTCTGATTCGATTTGGTTTATTTATTATTAAATAAACAAAAAAATGCTGAATATTACGGCATTTACGCTCGACGCGACACTAAAACCAGCGCCATTCATGAGAACTACCTTTTTACGTACGCATAGCCACCGGTGGTTTTACTATCGTCAACAGAACGCCGTTCGCCCGGCTGGTACTTTGTTTTTTGTTAAAAGAAAGTTCTTACCTTTGCTTGACGAACTGATGATATTTGTCAAGTATAAGAACTATTTTAGCCATAACAATAATTAAAAACACTAAACACATGTAAATAATAACACGGGGCGCGGGAGCCCTTTTTGTTGCGTGTAGGTAGACCAATATAGAAGTACTTATTAAAATTAGCGCTAGATGGCGTATGAGACATGAAACCCACATTAGTACTTTTTGAAATTAGCGCTATCTATGTGATTAATTGAAAACTACTTAGTAAGACCAATACATTATTAGTTACTTATCAAATAATCAATTTTATTGTGAAAAATGAAGATTATGGGGCGTGCAGTTTTGGATTTTCCAAAGTATCTAGTACATATTACGATGTAAACCTGACATTTGTTTTATCAGCGATAAGTCGACGATATATAAAAGGCTACCAAGGACACTTTTATAAGTGTGATTTGTTGTGCTATCAAGTAATTAGAACAAAACTGCTTATCAATAATGTATAGGAAACTTCTAGAACGATTATTAATTAATAGATAGTCGTCTGTTAAATCAACTTTTATAATGGAGATAATTTTGGATTATCTGATTAGTAAATCAGCTGTGCCAATGCCTTGTGCTATACATGCGAGTTTGCAATGAGAAACATGTGATAAATCTAATACCATATTGTTAATAATGTTTCATTGTCTCAGATCTGAGTTACGTGTCACATTTTGTATTAATTTTAATAGAACAAATCTGATGCCACGATATCAGTTAGCTAGTTTTCTGACTAATCATCAAAGGTGGATGGTGAAGATGAATGGTTAGCATTAAATCATTTTATTTTTTACTGGCCGCATCACGGAAATAACAAAATAATAATTATATTGGTTTACACGGCGTAAAAAGAATTTATAGCCTTGTCGTAAAATGAAGGTCTGTAAAACTATGGTATCAAGTTCTATCCCAGTTCAAGGTTCAGCACACACCTCTGACTTTTCGACATTTTTAGAGAATATGACGTGTGTATTTGTTTACTGAAATTATCGCTGTTCGGTAAAGGAAAACATCGTGATGAAGCCTGCATGCCTTTTTTTTTTGTTAAGTCGGGAAAATATGTTCCTAACCGCACACCCCGTCGTTCGGGGGCAACGAACAGGGTAGTATGGGGCCTTCACCCGCTAAAGAAAACCGCCTTTATTGGCGGGCCGCTGGAACTACGAGTACATATACATACTACTCGTAGTACTACTACATACTACTCGTATGTTACATTCCTTCGGTGGTGAGAGATTCTCTCGATGGCTTGTGCTGTTTGCCAAACCGTTTTATTCACTTTGAGAGGAGACGCCTGCCCGGTAGTGGGACAATAATTTATTTTAAAGAAACAAAGTCTACACCAGCGCAGCAGTGAAACGTGAACGATAAGTTTGTTTAATTTATTTCGAGTTTTTCAATAAACATCCTCACATTAGCCAGTATTCAAATCTTAATGAATTACACACATAAACGTTCCCCACGAATTACTCCATTTGTTCATGAAAATGAATGAAAATCAATTCAGTAGTGTTTAGTTTATTATGAGACTGAGAGAGACGCGGTATGGGGACTTGTGTCTATACTATTATAAAGCTATAACTGAGCTGTGTCTGTACATTTAAGATATTTGAGAAACAAATATTGAATTAGGCTATATAGGCATGTCTGAGCACAAAACAATTTTTTTTAGATTTTTTGTCTGTTTATCTGTTTGTTTGTTCGCGCATCACGCAAAAACTACTGAACGGATGCAACTTTTATTTGATAGCTCTTGATTAGATCTAAAAACTGGTATACATTTTATCCCGCTACTACATCGGGAATCTGAGATATGGGCTAAACACTAGCGCACACTTTTGGCTGCGAGGCAAAAGCTAGTACTATTATAGAGTTGTAATAGAATCACGCGTCACCGTCTCCAAGGAAAAGCATAGGGGATGGAGAGAAAGGATAAAAAGGTGAGGATAGGGAGTGGGTTTGGGTCTCCAGCGATGTCACTTGCCATATGAAACGCAACGGTAGGAGAAACTACCATCGTGTTTCATATTTTGTTGTGGCTCGATCACTGAAGTTACAAAAGCCAGTCTGTGTGTTTCTGCTGTACGTCTTCTAAACGAATAGACTTTGAAACTTATTCATTTAGATGTTTATTATAGACAGGTTTGTTTATTTAATTCCTAATGAAACTTTTCTGCAAAGAAGCCTTTTTTTTGGTAAGACGGGCCTTACCTAACCGCACACCCCGTTGTTCGGGGCAACGAATAGGGTAGCCTATGCGGCGGGTATATTTAGTGGGTGTGGGCTAGGTGCGGTCTCTCCATCTGTATTGGTGGACCATTGAATAGGTTTATTTCAGTGCCCCGCCGGCGACTTACCCTTTCGCGAGCGACCCTCTGAGCGAGGCAAGCGCTGCCCGGCCGCTCTTGCGGCGCCCGCCAATATACCTAGGCGAACACGTCTGCCACCAAGTCCCACGGGGGGGTTCCGGCCTGCAAAGTGATAGACAAATGCTAAAACTAAAGATTGCAACGAGTGGTATCGAGTTCTATGCCCAGTCTGATTACCTTGCACGGCACACGCCTTAACATTACGAGGCTTTGAAATTATCGGTGTATTTGTTTAAAAATTTCACTGAGACAGCGTAAAGAATACAAAAAAATAATAAATGCCTTATTTTTGCATTGAAATTCGTGAGACTGAGAATTATTGACAATTAACTCACGTTTGGGATCGGTTACGTCGACCCAGGGTTTGAGCTGATTATGATGAACATTGGATATGCTCGAAACCCGGATCGACGTAATCGATACTAAACGTGACTTACTCTCCGGTATAATATAATAGGTACAACGCCTTATTTCGGTTAAAATAAGAGCACTATGATTCACGATAATGTTTTGGAACTTTTTATAGATCGTTTAACGTACTTTAATAAAACGTTAATTTAGCTAAATAGCGAGTACTCGCTAGTGCGTTCTAATGAATATTTACACCAATTATGGAAACATAATGTTTATAAAAAATTATCTGCCGCCGTCAGCCAACATCTACCAGTGACTTTGTTTCCAAGGTTTTCTAAATTTTAAATTAAATATAAAATATACACGGACATTATCACACAGCGTCCTCTGGTCCCAAACTATGCTTAACGCTTGTGCTATGGGGTACCAGATCGGATATAATACATAATATATTACTTTTTTTTTGTAAATACATACATATTATAGATAGAAAACACCCAGACTCAATACAAATATCTGTGTTGGTACACTACCAACTACGCCACGAGGCCCATCAAAACTTTAAATCTTATAAATTGTTTTTGTCACTGGGTCATGTTTGCTCTTTATTCGCGCCTATACAATATATGGGATACGTCCAAACCAATCAATAGAATTGTATTTAAAAGGTTGTTATAGGTTGCCTGGAAGAGATTGCATATAGCGATAAGGCCGCCCATTTGTGCATTATTTATTATTATTATTTTTGTTTTAAGTTTTATCCATTTTTTTTTGGTGTACAAATAAACAGATATCTATCTATCTATCTAAAAGTCCACGAATACTAATTCAAGGGAAGTAGCTAGTAGGTTATTAATAATATGTTCCTCAACCATCTCTATTTTGTTTCAGATGCAATAGCCCTGTAGTGCTTCGTAACCATGCCGCGAAATAGTTGTTGCAGTTCAGTTTTCACACCTAAGAAACGTATCTCAGCATGCGTGTTCTTGTTGCTGCTGGTCTCTGTCACCGTCGTGGTATTCTTCTCAACAACTTGTAAGTACTTTTTAAGTGTATATTTACTGTACCTGTGTATTCTATGCCTAGATCCATCAGCTGGAATAGCTTGCGTCTTTTTTTAAAATGATGCCTTTAGTTTATTAAGCGTTATAAACATTTCAAAATAGAAGACAAAATTGAAACAAAACCGCTCAACTACACATGGGATATTCGAAACCAAAGCATCCCTCTTCGTTTTGACGGAAAATTTTACCCAGAAATGCGACATTATGATCATCCTAACTACCTCTTCTTGTTGTGGAGGAATACAGGACAGAAACACGGCATATAATGAAAGAGACTTCTCCAAAAAAGTAATACCCATCTTCATCAATGTCTAAGAATTGAATTAAATATTATCAAATGCGTCGTATAGATGAGGTATACTTGTGGCTGCAATTTTTGTACTATCTAAGGCACATAATTCAGGTTACGAGGTGCGTTATGGTGCCGCTATGACGATTCATCATAAAAAACGAAAAAACAAGTTTATGACGCCGCTAGTCTTGTCTATTTTGTACGTTATTATGAGTGCCCGTTTCGTGAAATTCTTAAGGCTGAAAGAATTAAAGAATTTCAAGTAAAGGAGCAGTGGGTCTAGCCAAGTTGCATTCTATGATCGCTAACGCCAATAGAAAACTATTAAAATGTATGGTACATCTCTAACGTTAAGTCCCGTGACTTAACGTCATTTTTAATTTTATCTACTATGGTACTAAAATATTAAAGTCGCCATATTTAATACTTAACAAATATTTAACATAAACATTATTATTATTATTTATTCGTGAATTAACGTTAAGTCACGTGACTTAATGTCATTTTTATTTACTATGGTACTAAAATATTAAAGTCGCCATATTTAATACTTAACAAATATTTAACTAACTAACTAACTTATCATCATGCCATTTCCCTTGCGGGGTAGGCAGAGAGAATAGAGTGCCAAGAGGCTCTATTCTTGCATACATCTCTCGCTTCCTCAACATTCATAACTCTCTTCATACACGCTCGCTGGTTTCGGAGACTCCTGACTCCACCTTCCTTCAATACATGATCAATTTGGTCTAGGTAGGTAAGTCTCAATCTCCCCCTGTACCTACATCCTTCCACTTTCGCATTGTATATCTTCTTAGCCAGTCGCTCGTCCGGAATTCTTTCCACATGTCCGAACCATCGGAGCATTCCCTTTCGCATCTTTACACGAATACTCTCTTTCATACCTACTCGCTCTCTTACGTCATTGTTACGAATGCGGTCAGTCAGCCTCACTCCACAGATTCTCCGCAGAGATCGCATTTCGAACGCATTGATTTTACTCTCATGTTCCTTTTTACATACCCAACTCTCGCT
Organism: Leucoma salicis; assembly: GCA_948253155.1. Taxonomy (NCBI): domain Eukaryota; kingdom Metazoa; phylum Arthropoda; class Insecta; order Lepidoptera; family Erebidae; genus Leucoma; species Leucoma salicis. The sequence continues at coordinate 3,564,250 of OX411803.1, forward strand.
TCCATATAATAACGTTGGGACAAGCACTGCGTTGTGTATTGCGACACGTGCCTTCTGGCTGAGGTGGTGGCTGCCGAGAAGTTATCCCAATGCTCCGTTCACTCTATTTCCCGCATTCACTCTTCTTTCTACATCAGTGGTGAACCTTTCATCCCGACTGAATCCACATCCAAGATATACAAATTCATCCACTTGTTCTAGCACACCATTTCCTATTGCTATTCTAACATCTGTTCTGGCTTCTTCTCTTTCAAAAACCATTACTTTGGTTTGCTCACATTCACATGTAGGCCCCTTTTCTTACAATCTTCTGCCATTACGTCAACTTGGGTTTGAAGGTCAGTCGCAGACTGCGCTAATAGGACCGCATCGTCTGCATATAGCAGCGAGTTAACCACTGAGTCGCCCATCTGAACTCCCACATTCATTTCATTCAACCTTTGTAGACATTTATCCAGATATATGATAAACAGTCTGGCTGATAGAACGCAGCCCTGTTTAATGCCGATATTGACATCAAACAGGGTGACATTCCATCATCCAGCCGCACACAAGCTCTGCAGTCCATGTAGTTGGACTGCACCGCTTGTAGCAGTCTACCGTTAATACCATACTCCGGGAAAATGTCCCAAAGTTCCTTTCGTACAACAGTGTCAAATGCTTTCTTCAAATCCACAAAACTGCAGAAAATCCTCTGGCCTGCAGCCAGATGCGTCTTCACAATGTTGCGCAGAGAAAACACTTGATCCATGCATCCTCGTCCACACCTGAAACCTCCTTGTGCCTCACACAAAAATTCATCAGACACCATCCTCATTCTCCTTTCAATAATCTTACCATACACTTTGGCTGCCAAACTGGTCAAGCTTATGGCCCTGTAGTTTGCACAGTCATAACGTGAACCCTTGTTTTTAAACAAGGGCACAATGACTGCCCTTCTCCAGTCCTTGGGAACCATTCCTGAGCTCCAACATAAATTGAGAAGCATCAGGAAGGATTCCCAGACACATGAGCCTCCAAGCTTGATCATCTCAGCAGACACCATATTTATACCCGACTAACTCAATTGCTAAAAGAAATAGATCTAAAAATGTTTAAAAAAATCGCGCCATCAAATAGTATGAATTTTAATTGCAAAATTAAACTTACTATATTGGATGCATGTAATGCTTGTCGGTAGATGGCGTTAGTCGTAAGACAAATGTGATTAAGAATTTGGGATGATCGAAAGATCAGTAGGATAGCTTAGTGGTTTAGAGCACTTCCCCGGACTGGAAAAGATGCGTGGTTCGATTCCCGCTCCTACTAAAAATCTCTTTTTCTTTATTCACAAATAATTTGTACTTTAAAAAGTAGCGGAGCATGTCAATTGCTAAAAGAAATAGATCTAAAAACACATTATCTAGTTAAATAAAGTTTATTTAAATATCACAAAAAAAACTAAAATGTTAACTGTAGCTAACTTCAGGGTTTCTATCTTCAGGTTGTCGGACTTTCGTGACGGTGTGCGCGCGAATCGTCAAAATTTACTCTCATCATTTTTCCCTAACGCGCCAAAAGAAGTATAACTTCAAAAATATAATATTATGTATAGGCAGGTTAAAATATGAGGTAGGAACACAATGACCTAAGGATTTAATGTTATTTGCCTCTCATCAATACTCAGTACTTTTAAAATATAACAATTATAATCTACAAGGATTTTATAATATAGAAGATAACTTGAAATATAATTATGTATTAAAGCTTCTTTGCTCTGTGTGTTTATACGAATTTAGTAGAGCTATGTAGCCACCACTTTAGCCAGAAAGCATGCGTCCCCATAAGGAACGCAGTGCTTGTCCCTCATTATTATACCTAGTAGAAGCGAGAGTTATAAATGAAAAAAGGAGCATGAGAGCAAAATCAATGCGATCTTTGCGGAAAATATGCTGACTAACCGCTTTCGTAACGACGTCGTAAGAGAGCGAGTAGGTATGAAAGAGAGTATTGGTGTAAAGATGCGAAAGGGAATGTTCCGATGGTTCGGACATGTGGAAAGAATGCTGGAGGAGACTTTAATAAAATATTCAATGCGAACGTAGAAGGATGTGCATACAGGTGGGCCCCAGATTAATCTACTAAGATTCAAGACCAAATCGGTCATCTATTCAAGGAAGATGGAGTCAGTAGTCTCCGAAACCGGCGAGTGTGTAAGTAGAGAATTATGAATGTTGAGGAAGTGAGATATCTATGCAAGAATAGAGCCTTTTGACTGTCTGTTTACTCTGCATAATTCGCACGGGAGATGGCGTGATGGTAAGTAAGTAATAGAGATGTGCCAATCCCAACATTAAGTGTCCGGCTCACCGATAAAATATATTATTTGCGTAAAGCAATGGAAGCTTTAACTAATGTAGCAATTGCGTATGGTGGCAGACGAGCCACGGCCCACCTGATGGTAAATGATACTTAACCGTCGCTCGTGGACTCATCTATACCGGGAGTATTGTCAAGCCGCTACCCACTATTTCATTTAACAGATATGAAATGAAAGAATGAACGGCTATCTCCTGCTACAACCAAAACACATCGATGTCCTTCATGGCCGGTCACACGAGATATCTCTCTCACTATCGTGTTACCAACCCGCAGGCCCGACAACAAGTGAGTACTCCCACTTAGTACCCAGCCCTACCACCAGTAATGCAATGGGTGATAATTGCTTACTTCCCTTAGTCGCTTCGTACGACACCCGTGGGAAGGAATGGGGTGGTAACACTTGTATTCTTAGTCTGTCACCACACGGATCAATTCAATTGTATGGGTTTACCCAGCACCGAAACAGATAAGAGCAAGCGAGCGAGAAGTTCAGCACATCTTCACTCTTAAATACACTTAAAAATATTGTTATACATTTTTGATCTATATTTCTTAGCATTTGACATGCTCCGCCACTTTTTAAAGTGCAGATCTTTCGATCATCCGAATCTCCTTATCACTGGTATCATTGGTCGTTAAGACAAATGTGATAAGGAGATTCGGATGATCGAAGGATCTGTACTATAGCTCAATGGCTTAGAGGACTTCCTCGGATTGGAAAAGACGCGGGTTTCAATTCCCGCTAGTACAAAAAATCTCTTTTTCCTTATTCACAAATAATTTGCACTATATTGTTATACATTTTATCCCGCTACTATATCGGGAACCTGAGGTATTACCATGAAATATAATATTTTACATAGCATTGCATCACGCCTGTATTCCCCGATGGGGTAGGCAGAGGTGTATTACACACCCACGACTCGCCAGCTATGTTTAAGTCCCACGTAATAGGGGCGAGCCTATTGACGTCTACCGGACACATTTCCAAACTCCGGGCTGCTACTGTGAATATTTCTTTTTATGAAAAAGCTCAATAACATTGCCCGACCCGGGGATTGAACCCGAGACCTCATGATTAGCAGTCGCATACACTACCGCTACACCACCGAGGCAGTAATATTTTACATTATTTTAAATCCACCGTTCGTCAATGTGGATTGACAACTTCACAATTAAATGCACTCTCATGATTTTTTTTTTCTGGATGGAAGAAAGCTAGTTGTGGACTTAACAAATTGTTCTGAACGTCACTTGACAATTTTTCTCACTGGCGAATCTCTATTTATTATTTTAACATTAGATATGCTAGCGCAGCTGTAGCACACTGATCACGGATTTACAAATTAGATTTGTTACGAGGCTTCCTTGCCACAGCTACTTCGTGGGATCTGGAGATGAGGTCTCTCACGCACTATATTGTTGGCGTTATGTCGTGCGGCAATGAGGGATGGAGCTTACGTTCGTACTCCTCGGGGTCCTACTGGTAAAGTAGAAGCAAGGACACGTGGGCCTAATTAATGGGCATGCCTCTGTAGAGGCGGGAAAACCCCTTTTCTAGGAGACGATTTCACGACACTGCTCGGCCCAAGCTGAGCACATCCTCATAGCTGCTGCAATAGTGATAGGACGAAATCGCTCCTTCCTTGCGACTGGACTGTGTGCAGGTACTTGCCAACGCAACCTAGCGACAGCTCTGTCCACTCCACCACTATTCTAATTAAGCTGTAACAGAGCTGTGTGTGTTCATTTAGGATATTTGAGAGTAAATTACTGTATTTAAGCTGTATAGGCGTGTCTGAGCACTAAGCAATTTTTTAGATATTTTGTCTGTTTATCTGTTTATTTGTCGCAAATTACGCTAAAATTACTGAACCTATTTTAATGCAAACTAGAGAAAGCCTTCTTTGCCACAACAACTTCGTGGGATCTGGAGATGAGGTCTCTCACGTACTATATTGTTAGCCATAGGTAGCGCGGCAATGAGGGATGGAGCTAGAGTTTTTCCTTGGTATCCTACCAGTGGAGTACCTGTGCGCCCAATTACTGGGCACGCCTCTGTAGAGGCGGTAAGACCCCTTTTGTAGGAGAGGCTGGAGAGACGCCATGGCGCCCTCGCTAGCAATGCAAAAAGTGAGTCGGTCAGCTCTGTTTTGAAGTATACACAATGGCTACTAAAGGCCGTTAAATGATCTCCAGCCTCATGAGCGGTAGTCTGGCGGTGACGAGTTCTCCCGAGACGATCAGCCATACACCCTTGCCACAAGAATGCTAGCTCTAGCAACTTCTTTATTATACAATATTTTACTATGGGGTACAAGATGCCCCATATTTTATTAAGGCGGGAAAAACGCACCTAATCGTAACCCCAACGTTCAGAGCATCGAACAGGGTGGTGTGGGCCCTAACCCACTAAATAAATCCGCTGCGTGCCGCCTCTCCGACTGTACTGGTGGACGATCGAGAGTGGAAGATATTATACTTTAGTGGTCAGCCGGCAGCTTACCCTCTTGAGTGATGCACACGTAGACCGGAACGGCGGGGCCCAATTCCTTTCGCTGCCGAGAATCGCTCTTAGGAATATAAGCAGCGAGAGATCTCCACCTTTTGCAGTAACGAGTTCACGGCGCTGCTCGACACAAGCTGACCACATCCTCATAGCAGCTGCAATAGTGAAAAACACGAAGTCGCCTCCCTCCTTGCAACTATCTGCAGAAGCAACTGTACCCCGTCGCCCTACCCACTCCTCCAGCACCGACTGGAGCCTTCCTACAGTCCAAAGATGGGCCCAGGGTGACCCAGCCGAGACCTTCATCCTCCCTGCCACCTGGCCACCTCGCTCGCAGGGATTATTGTGATATTTTTTTATTGTTAATGCAGATGAAAAAGTAACCCAACTAAGGGAAAGTGGTGACCTCCGCTCATAGACTACGGGCAAGCCAACGCCTTTTTTTTGTTTAGGCGGAAAATATGTACCAACCCGCACACTCCGTCGTTCGGGGCAACGAACAGGGTAGTGTGGGGCCTGCACCCACTAAAGCAACCCGCCGTATGCGGGCCACTGGAACTATGTTACATTCCTTCTGTGGTCCGCCGGCGGCTTACCCTTTCAGGTACCCTCTACTGAGCGACGCATTCATCTGTACACCCTGCCCACATAAATCCTAGCTCTGGCTCGTCTGCCTATCCTGCTCCTAACTGTCATTAAGCTGTAACAGAGCTGTGTGTGTTAATTGAAAAAAAAGACTACTTATTAGTCTTTATAGGCGTGGCTGAGCAATAAGCGATGTTTTTTTAGATATTTTATTTGTTTGTCTGTTTATCTGTTTGTTTGTTGGCAAATCATAAAAAAATTACTGAACGGATATTAACGCAACTTTTTTATTTTAATAGCTCTTGATTAGACTTAAAAACTGGTATACTTTATATTCTGCTTATTATAACGGTAACCAGAGAAATGAAAACCAGCTTTTCGCTGCGGCGAAGCCGCGGGCAAAGGCTAGTTAAGCTATATAGACGTGTCAACACAAAACCATTTTTATTAGATTTTTGTCTGTTCGTCTGTTTATGCATCACGCAAAAACTACTTACCGATTTTTTTGATGAAACTTTTTTAATTGATAGCTCTCGATTGCACTTAAAACCTGAAACCCTTCTATCCCGCCACTACAACGGGAACCTGAGATATATCTAACCTAAAAACTAACTTTGCTGCGGTGGAGTCACGGGCAAAGGCTAGAACTGTTATAAAGCTATAACAGAGCTGTGTCTGTAAATTTAACCCTGGCTGTACACACTCGTCTATTTGTCTCGCGAACCTCTCGTCCACTCTCATCTCGTAGAGGCTAGACACGAGAGCGCACCATGTACACACTCGTTGTATCAATTGAACTTAGGATGCCCGTCGCGATGGACGTGGAAAAAACAATTGCGGTGTTTATTTTTTTATTAGTTGTTGTAACAACAAAACTAAGCAAACGAGTGTGTACAGGCGCGCTCTCGTTTTCATCGCGAGACTCACCGAGACCCTTTGACTCGTGCACAAAAAATCCGACACGCTTCCGAGACATAGCGAGAGCCGCAAGACGCGACGGGGCTACCACATACACACTCGCCCTCGGCCTGTCTCGTTGTGACTCGACGAGTGTGTACAGCCGGCTTAGATATTTGAGAAATAAATTTCTGTATTAGGCTATGGTGTCTGAGCGCAAAACATGTATTTTTAGATTTCTTTCTTTTTAGAGTAGAAGCAAAAACCTGTTAGCACAATCACTGGGTACGCCTCTGTAGAGGCGGTAAGTCCTCTTTTGTATGAGGGGCTGGAGAGACGCCATGGCGCCCTCTCCTTTTCCGTACTCCGTGGTGTGTATGAACACAAAACAATTTCTTTTAGATTTTTGTCTGTTTGTGTGTTCGGCCATCGCGCAAAAACTACTGAATAGATTTTGATGCTACATTTTATTTGATAGCTCTATCAACCAAAGTAATATAACGTTTGTACTCCTCCTGGTATACAGCGAAACAGAGCTAGCCGTCTCTCTTTGTGCATTACCTGAGAGGGCGCCATGTCATCTCTCCAGCCTCTCCTACAAAAGGGGACTTACCGCCTCTAAAGAGGCGTGCCCAGATTGGGCGCACAGATACTTACTTCTACACCACTAATAAGACCCGGAGGAGTACAAGCGTTAGCTGCATCCCTCATTCCCGCGCCACTTAACGCCAACAATGTAGTGACGTGAGAGACCTCATCTTTAGATCCCACGTAGTAATTCTGGCGAAGAAGCCTCGTAACAAATCTAAACCTGTGGCAGCTTGGCTAGCGTACTTAATGTAAAAACCGCCGGTCGGCGTGGAAGTCATCTCGTTGAAGGAAGTGGCAAAGAGGACAAGACAGGTTAATAATAGTAAGAACTAGTGGGGTACAAGGAAGCACTTGTGTGCCCAATCATTGGGCACGCCTCTATGGAGGCGGTAAGACCCTTTTTGTAGGAGAGGCTGGAGAGATGTCATGGCGCTCTCTCAGGCAATTCGCAAAGTGAGACGGCCAGCTCTGTTGTGTAGTATACACAATGGGCACTTAAAGGCGTTAAATGATCTCCGGCCTCATAAGCGGTAGCCTGGCGGTGACGAGTTCTCCGGCGAGACGATCAGCTCGTACACACACCCTTACCACAAGAATGCTAGCTCTAGCACATTTTTTTATACAATATTTTACATCCTCACGACAACTACTTCATGGTATCTGAAGGTGATGTCTCTCACGTCACTACATTGTTGGCGTTAGGGGGCAAGGGAATGAGGGATGGAGCCAACGTTGGTACTCGGGTCCTACTGGTAGATTAGAAACAAGTACGCGTGGGCCCAATCACTGGGCATGCCTCTTTAGAGGCGGTAAGTCCCCTTTTGTAGGAGAGGGTTTCAAGCAGTGCGCAGAGTAAGACGACCAGCTCTGTTTCGCAGGTTACACACTGGTGGACCATCGGAACTGGAAAACATTACTTCAGTGGTTCGCCGGTGGCTTACCCTTACTCCTACCTCGGGTAAAGGAGGGTCCCTTACTTACCTCGGGTACCCTCTTTTGAGTGACGCATCCGTACACCGGAGCGCCGCACATTCGCGTAAGGCATCGTAAGTGGCAGATGTTTCTCGGTCCATCCACCCGCGGCCTTAGCTAGGGTGGCATGAGGAGGTATTTGCGCCTATGCCGCTCTACTCGCGGGCGGCAGTTCGGGTCAGTGAAATAATTAACCTGTCTGGCCCTCTTTGCCACTTCCTTCAACGAGATGACTTCCACCCCGAAGGCACCGACCGGCGTTTATTACATTAAGTATGCTAGCCAAGCTATCACAGGTTTAATGACTTAGATTTGTTACGAGGCTTCTTCGCCAGAATTACTTCGTGGGATCTAAAGATGAGGTCTCTCACGTCACTACATTGTTGGCGTTAAGTGGCGCGGGAATGAGGGATGGAGCTAACGCTTGTACTCCTCCGGGTCTTACTAGTGGTGTAGAAGCAAGTATCTGTGCGCCCAATCTGGGCACGCCTCTGTAGAGGCGGTAAGTCCCCTTTTGTAGGAGAGGCTGGAGAGATGACATGGCGCCCTCTCAGGCAATGCACAGAGAGAGACGGCTAGCTCTGTTTCGCTGTACACAATGGGTTCTAAAGGGTGCTAAAACGATCTCCGGCCTCACAAGCGCTAGACTGGTGGTGAAGAGTTCTCCGGCGGTTAACTCATGCACACGCCCTCTATCGTGGAGCTATCGTGACAACCTATTAAAACTCCCAATTTCCACCTCACATTTTAATTAAGTTAAATACTGAACATGATTTATAGTGCTCAATCACTATAGAATTAAAGTTTTTGTATTCTATAAGAGGGAGCAATTTACAGTTACTTGCCTTCACAGAGTACCCTAGACCTGATCAAAGCTCTACCAGCTTTACCAAGTGCCATAAAAATTTAAGGAAATCTATCAGGTTTGCAGGTTGTTTATATTACTGGTAAAATACAGCGCCCAAAATGTTTATAAACTCAGAAGTGAGTGCCGCGTGCAGTATCGAATTTAGATCGCAGATGGAAATCGATGCCTCTATGTTGGTAGTTTACCTATCCTTAAACTATCACTACATAGGTTACATAATTCCATCCATCAGCCTTTCAACGTCCACTGCTGGACATAGGCCTCCCCAAGAGAACGCCACAACTAGCGGTCCCGTCATGGGGGATAATGCCGTAATCACCACGCTTGGCAGGCGGGTTGGCGATCGCAGTGGATGTTGTTAATACTCGAGGGAGTGCTGCTGCCCACTCCCCCGGTATTGCCTCAGTCGGCTCTTACGACTCCCTTGGTTAGAGAGGGGTTACATAATTAATTATATTTAAAACATTGAAACAGATTGCGAAATTTTATATAAATTTCCAACTTGGCGCCTCCTTATGCTTTTGAAATATACTCGTAATCATCATTACCAACATTACCCTAATTTGAAATGTATGTATTTTAGTGGCTTTGCTCTGTGTGATATGATAGAGCTTTGCTTATCCCAGCGTGAATTGTTCGGCTTGCCGAGGGAGTGCCTTCGATCTTATATAATGTACGCGTATAGTAACCTACTCGTTGTTGTTTCATTTGGTGAGTGAGCGCTGGTGTTTCAAATGCTCTTGTCATCGACAAGGGATGCTGGATCCTCAGGATTGTCAACTGTCAAGTAACCTCCGCTTACCACCAGGCGAGTCGCGGGCTTATTAATCACCCTTGTAGCATTTAAAAATCTAACGCGTATGTAGCTCATATAACTAGCAAGCTAGCAAGTCTTATCGTATATACTATGTTTATGCCTACCGAAATGTGCATTTTTGTGGAGTTCTGTGAGTTTATTGTATAAACGATAAATTGGCAGGTATAAGATCCAAAAATCTGTAGTTTTTTTGAATAAATAAATTAAACAAGTGCTACTCGACCTCATATTGAGAGTCAAATTTTACAACTTTGTTTAGTCTTCGGTAAAACAGTCGGGCGGTTTTGTAAGTTGTAATGGAATGGAATAAACGCGTACGTTTAATTTAATTTCAATATGATGAAACCATCTTGAATTATTTACATATATCATCAGTCCCATTGAGACTCGTCGTACAAGGCGATTAAGGGAAGTAAGCAATTATCACTCTTTGCATTACTGGTGGTAAGACTGGGTATCAAGTGAGAGTACTCACTTGCTATCGGGCCCGAACGGGTCGGTACCACCGGCTCCTGTGTGACCAGTCATGAAGCACGTCAGTGTGTTTTGGCTGTCGCCGAAGATAGGCGTTTATTCTTTTATTTCATATCTGAGAAATGAAATGGTGCGCAGTGGTTTGACAATAGTCACAGTATAGTTGAGACCATGAGCGACGGTTACCACTTACCATCAGGTGGGCTGTGACTCGTCTGCCAACATTAGAAATAAAAAATATATTTTTATGTTTTTTACACCGTGAAGTTTAACAACGCGGGACGTGAGATTTCACGGCCGTTTAAAACTAAGATGTCAGTAGTAGACCTACATTTTCGGGTCTCACAAATCGGCGTTCACTTGATACAAAACCTTACCAGCTGTATTGTAGACTGAGCAACGTTGTGCTGAACACAATATAAACGAAAATTGAAGACAGATTTAAATACACATTACTCAATAAACTTGTCACAATACCTATCTACTTGCGTGAATAATGGTGTGCTTCATGCGTAGTTTGTGAATTTTTGTCATCTAGCTAGTTAGTTCGTAGCAATATGCAAATTGCTTGACTAATCAAACTATTACTTTTAAGGTACACTATGGAACTCGAATTAAAAGGGGGGAGGGTGGAGTAATGGTGACCAAAACGTGATAATTTCTTTTGGTCCCTTTTCTTTAACCTTTTCACTTTTTAATATGAATTTTGGCGCCAAGATATTCAAAGAAGATCATATAATTTTTTTTCATTTTTGTAGTTTTTATATTTTTTTATCTAATTAGCTTTTTATGACTAATTGTGACTTGAAGATCTATTTATTCCTAAATTATATCTTTATATAAGATTTATAGTCCCAAATTAATGTTATGTTTCTTCCCAATGATCAAAAGACCTGATTTAATTATGAGTGAGAATCCCATACTTCTCTTGTCTCTGGAGATAGAAGGTTGTGTGGTCCTATAGTTTTTCCCCTTATACAAGTTATATGAAACAAAGATGTTACTGTTATATGTGATTATAATCAAAAGATAAGGTGGGAACACATTGATTAAAAGTTTCAGATACTTTTCAGTTCTGTATCAACCTTATACTCTTGAACAGTCATCTACCAGAACATTACAAGACACAAGATCATTTGAAATATATGTATCGTAATGTCTTTGTTCTGTGTGATTGTATGATAGAGCTTTGTTAATTCCTGCAGGAATTGCGCTCTTCGCTGAGGAAGTACCACCCTCTCATATAATGTCCGAGAAAGTAATGGTAGTCATTAATTATTATTGTGTGTAAGAGTGCCATTATAGTCGTGTATCAAGTTAAATTATCTATAGACTCTTTTTATTTATATTTAGCACTTGACATGCTCAGCTACTTTAAAGAACAAATTATTTGTGAATGTGGTAAAAGAGAACTTTACTGTGAGCGGGATACGAACTTTCTCTTTTTCCACATTCAGAAATTTGTTCTTTAAAGTAGCTGAGCATGTCAAATGCTAAATATAGATCAGTGTTTAAAAAATCGCGCCATCAAAAATAATAATTCTTATGAGTATTGAATCCATTCCTCCATCAGCCTTTTATAGTCCACTGCTGGACATAGGCCTCCCCAAGAATGGGGGATAGTGCCGTAATCGCCACGCTTGACAGGCGGGTTGGCGATCGCAGTGGATGTTGTTAATACTCGATGGAGTGCTGCTGCTCACTCCGCCGGTATTCCCTCAGTCGGCTCTTACGACAACCATGGGTGGAGAGGGGTGGGACAATTCTAAAGCCGGCCCCACACGGCCAATGAATATATGAGTATTGAATGCATGTTAATAAATACACTGAACACAATGTATAGTTTCGTCGTTTGCAAATTCATTACAAGGTACACCATAAAGCTCGAAATGTGTCGAGGCAGTAAAGATGAGTATCAAGAATGTGCAGTTATTTTCTTGAAGTTCATCTTTATTGACTTCTCACTTTTAAATATCAACGTACACGCGACGCTACACATGGAAGACATCTTTTTGCGTTATTCGAAGTATTATTATGAGTTCTAAAGAGTTTTTTATGATTAATTTGTATTGTAAACAGTTATTGTCTTGAGCAAAAGGACTTTGTTAATACTATGTTGGTAGTTCTCTTTCTTATCGTTAAGCTATTATTAAAATATGATCACACTGCATTCATATTTACGTAGTGAAAACAATATACCGTTGTATAATGACTTGCGATTTTACAAAAAGAAAAACTAGAAAGACGACGAATTTATTGGAGTTCATAGTCTACTATGTGAATACTATCCGTTACTTCGCTGCATGGACTTTAAAAATGACTGAATATTGATAGTTTTTATGTCACCTTTTATGTAGAAATTACCACCAGATGACGCTGTAGTGTAGTGTGTTCAAAATACTGAAACGATTTAAAAGTGCTCTTTTAAATCTGTCGTCCAGGTTTTCATACTGCAAGTCACACAACTATCAGGTTACAATGTGTGTTGTGATAATATAATTATTTATTTATGAAACGAGCCGTCTAAAACACTTTTGTGGATTCAATTATTTTAGAAAATAATATTAGCCTCGTTTTATTAGCTCAACCAAACATTAAACTTTCTTTGCAAGCGCTTAATAGTATGCCAATTGTTCTAATGCTGTGGATAATGTCATGCCTTTTTTTTTTTTTTAGGCGAGAAAAAATGTACCTAACCGCACACCCCGTCGTTCGGGGCAACGAACAGGGCAGTGTGGGGCCCTCACCCACTAAAGAAACCCGCCGTGTGCCGTCTCTCCGCCTTTATTGGCGGGCCACTGGAACTATGTTACATTCCTTCGGTGGTTGGATAATGTCATGCCTGATATAAAGACATGACTGCACAGACGGTAGAATGGTTTAGATACCGGCCTCCCGCCCCAGTCTTGTGGGTTCGATTCCCACACAGGACAACTCTTTGTGTGATCCACAAATGGTTGTTCTGTGTCTGGCTTTACTTTGTATCTGTGAAATTGTATGTTTGTAAAGTCCCCCTCAAAACAAGGATTATTCCTTAGTGCAGGGCTTATTCTTTCTTTTTTCTTTCCTTTTTAAAAAGAAAGAAATAATGTACTTAATTGTAATATTATAGAGGACCTATATTCCAATCATGTACTAAATGTACAAAATTCTAAAGATTACTTATATTTATGTACTGTAACGAATTATATACTCATTGTAATTTGATCATTGAGTGTGGCAAGTGTTATTTCGGGTTAATTCTAATACGATATACTTTATGCAATTAACATTGTTAGATTAAATTTGTAGTTCATAGAGTACGTAGCACCAGACGAAAATAGCAAGTAGTTTTTGAGAAACCGACGTGAACACTTGACTAAATCTCATGCATATAACCATCATTTGAATAATATATACTTGTTACTCTTAAAACACCGTCGGAGCAAGACTTCAAATGAAAAAAAAGGTAATATTATTCAATTTTAAGCTCTTGATATTAGATAATTGTTATCGTAGTTATTTCAGTGTGAATAGATATAAATATAAATACCTAGTTGTTTATCCTGACTGCAGCGCCGATTTTTATGAAATTTTTCTGGCAAACTTCTGATTAGCCCAGCGAGTGATCCTTCAACTTTAGCCGCCCGCAATAGGTCTCCTATGGAGACCGCAGAGAGGCGTAGCAGTCAGAGCAATACCCCGACAACCACACGGTGTCGTGCGAGGTCGCGTGCGCTATTAGTAGCTCATTGGCCAGAACTCTGCCGTGAAACCCGAAGGCGGAAGTGCTCGGCTAGAGGCAGTAGCGCGTGCAGGAGGCTTTCAATTCCTGTCTCACCGGATGAATGCGTGGTAGAACCAGCCGCGCCAGCGTAGGTTGTCGGGCATTCATGCGTCTGAAGACGACACTGAGGAGCTGTTGGCGGTGTCACTGGACATCGCATTCAATAGTCTGCCATTCATCTACATCAAAGAGGCGCTCCGGTATTACGGAGTACCCTCATACTTGAGGTGGTTAGTTGCAGACTACCTCACGCGACGCAGCATCCTCAATGGGTGCCGCGCATAGGGTTCGTTGTGAGGAGACCTATGTCTTGCGGTGTACCGCAGGGTTTTGTTCCTAAGGCCGCTCCTGTGGGACATCGGCTACGTCTGGGTGCTGCGCTGTAGGCTCCTCCCTCGGGTCTCCTCCCTCGTATGCTATGAGAATGACACGCTAGTGACCTTTCCAAGTCCATGGCCCCGATGCCAATCACCTGCTAGCGACCCTTGACCACAGTGACCCGGGATGTGAAAATAGGTGAGTGGGTAATTTAAAAGAAAACGTATGTAATCATAAAAACCAGCTGTCAAAGGGCCTTGACAAATTCAAGGAAAAAGTAGCGGCCGGGCGACAGTGACCTGGACCTGGGACTGAATATGGGCAGACCCAATACGCTAGGGTGGTCTGGTCGATGGCAATGTACGGTGGCGCACCCGTGTGGCTATCCTAACCTAACAGATGATGATCTCAAAGAATCGTGGCATCTGCGGTCATACGCACATACCGCACGGTGGTGCTGAGGTGGCTTGCGCGTTGGCCGGAGCCCTCCCGCGTAGGTGCTCGCCGAGGTGTATTGGCGGGCGTCACAAGAGCAGGTAGGGAGCAATCGCCCTCTGCTGAATGAGGTAACTAAGTGGCAGGACGACTACTGCCGAACTGCCATGGCCCGTTGAAGTACACGAGTGATCCAGCCAGTGCTGGAGCAGTGGGTGGGTGACAGCATTGGGTTCTTAACTTCAGACTAGAGCAGGTACTGGCGGGGCACGGTTGCTTTGGCAGATACCGGCATATAGTTGCAAGAGGGGCAGCAAGTCTATGCTGTCACCATTGTGGCTGCAACGAGGGTACGGCGCGACACAAGCACAAGCCGTGCTTAGTTTGGACCGAGTAGTACGCAAAACTCTTCGCGGTAATAAGAGGGAACCACTCGCTTAGATTGCTGCTTGGCAGTGACAAAATTATGCCGCAGTCGCTACCATTTGCGAGAACGTCAGCTTACAAAGGAAGCAGTGGATACTTCCAACAAAGAAGATCACACCGCTAACCTGTATCGTCGCTAGCGACCGGGGCGATGCAAGAGCAAGTAACTGCGCTTGATGCTGTTTTAGTTGAGGCCAGCAAAGGTGCAATGCTCTAGTGTGAGGAAGCATCGCTTAAAAAGTGTACCCGAAAAAGTAAGCCACCGACGGGCCAATAAAGTAATGTCTTCCAGTTGCAGTGGCCCATCAGGCAGGTTTGTTTAATGGGTAATGGCCCCACACAATCTTGTTCGTTACCCTGAATGACGGGTTTACGATTAGATACATTTATTCCCGCCTTGACAAAAAAACAGCATTGACCATATATTGGATGAATTATATTATTGTACGGCTGTGAGAAAATTCTGTCTATTGGAAACTCCCGGATTCATTTTCCACATCTTTGTATACACGAAAAATTGGCATGCGTAACTTCTGAAAAGCTGTAGTTTTCTGGAATAATTAAATTAATTTAAAGATAATCCAGATTCTTAGTTCTAACTTTAACTGCCTCGGTGGTGTAGCGGTAGTGTATGCGGCTGCTAATTATGAGGTCTCGGGTTCGATCCCCAGGTCGGGCAATGATGTTGAGCTTTTTCCTAAAAAGAAAAATTCTCAGTAACAGCCCGGAATTTCGAAATGTGCCCGGTAGACGTCAATAGGCTCGCCCCCTATTACGTGGGACTTCAACATAGCTTACTAGTCGTGGGTGTGTAATACAACTCTGCCTACCTCTTCGGGGAATAGAGGCGTGATGCTATATTTTATTTTGTGTTTTGTAGTTTGAAAGTACATTCTTATTCACAATATTTACGATATTCAGAGATAAAGTTTTCACATTTGTGTGTTAACATTCAAGGATGAATGTGAGTGATCATATATATTTTTACTACTACTACTTATCATCACGTCATTTCCCTTGCGAGGTTGGCATAGAGAACAGAGTGCCAAACAGGCTCTATTCTTGCATACATCTCTCGCTTCCTCAACATTCATAATTCTCCTCATACACGCTCGCCGGTTTCGGAGACTCCTTACTCCACCTTCCTTCAATACATGACCAATATGGTCTGGGTAGGTGATCTCGGTCTCCCACTGTACTTACATACTTCCACTTTCGCATTGTATATCTTCTTAACCAGTCGCTCGTCCGGCATTCTTTCCACATGTCCGGACCATCGGAGCATTCCTTTTCGCATCTTTACATCAATATTCTCTTTCATACCTACTCGCTCTTTATTACAACAAAATATATGCATAATTTTAAAAATCTCTGATTAATGCTTCTTGGCCTCAAATTTGACAAGTTTGTTTAAACAGTCTTCGGTAACACAGTTGGTCGGTTTTGTAAGTAGTATACAATGAAATTAAAACGCGTAGTTTTCCTTTAATTTGGACGTGACATTAAGAAATACAGTAACATCTACATGTAAGCCTTGAATACTTATTAGTATTGTGAACCTCCTAGAGCTTTAAGTATGAAAGCTTTATACCGAAAGCTTATTTTATTGTACAAACCATCTTGAATTATTCATCGAAATGAAAGAATAAACGGCTCTCTCCTGCTACAATCAAAACAAACTGATGTGCTTCATGGCCGGTCACAAGGGAGATGGTGGTACCAACCCGCTCCGGCCTGATACCAAGAGAGTACTCCCCCTTGATACCCAGCCCTACCACCAGTCATGCAATGGATGATAATTGCTTACTTTCCTTAGTAGCCTCATACGACACCCGTGGGAAAGAATGTGGTGGTAGCAATTGAGTACTCCCACTTGACACACAGCCCTACCACCAGCATTAGTTTATTTGGCCCATGTCCACCGTGAAATTTAACGAGGCGGGACGTGAGATGGATGACGGTTATCTTGTTTTACTATCGGAACACGACGATATGTTTTTTTTATTTTACCTTTTCGGGTCTCACAACTCAGCCTTTACCTGATACAAAACCTTACCAGCTGTGTAGTAGACTAAGCAACATTGCGCTGGACAAAAAATAACAAATCTAAATACACGTTACTCAATAAACTTGTACTGCAGTGAGTAATGGTGTCTTTCATGCATAGTTTGTGATTTTTTGTCGTGATGTGGCTACCTAGGTTGTAGCAATATGCAAATTGCTTGACTAATCAAACCGTTACTTTTAAGGTGCACTATGGAACTCGAATAAAAAGGGGAGGGAGTGGAGTAACTTTGACTAAAAGTGATAAATTCTTTTGGTCTCTGTGCTGTACTCTCTTCACTTTTTAGTATCAACTATGGCGCCAAGATTTTAAAAGAAAAACATTTGTTTACGTTCTTGTAGTGTATATATTTGTCTTTAAATATTTTTTATCTGAATAGGTTTTGTGATTAGTTGTAATTTGAACTTATATCCTTAGATTAATTATATATCTAGATGGACTGTCACTTCTTATAAACGTCATAAAAATCGGGCGGGAATTATTATGCAAGTGTGCGTGACAGCTGTCATTACGCTTGTGCAATTTTTTTGTGTGCATGCGTAATGATACCAGTTTCAGTGGTAGTATTAAATTATGGGAAAATTATATTATCATAGATTCAAGACATTCTTATACTACAAAATGTTTCGTAGGTACATTGTCAATTATTTCTTTCTATTTACTCTCATAATCTTAATATATTATAAAAAATATATACTATATATAACCTTTTCTTTAATGAGAATACGACTAAAACCCACGATAATTATAAATTTAAAAATGTAAACAATCTTCATAATTAAAATAAATAATAATATTACAAATAGTAATATTGTAATTAATTCCGAAAATGACGACTTTGCAGCTTTATGGATCCATTAAAAACGCTAATAATTATGTTAGGTAATGTTTTTATTACTCTCTATCGTTAAAATATCATCAACTTTGCAAGATTACGCGGGAAATTTAAGTTCATAAACTGGTATCACATAAAAAATACGAACTAAAATTAATTTTCGGAATATTTAAATTACTTATTTAACCAGTTATTGTATGAAATAATGTTACTAACTGATGATAAGAGATATCTTTAGTGCTCATTTTCCGATTTTTGTAGTTTCGGCACACTAATTACACACGTTGACATTTTAAATGACATACTACTGCTCTAACTTGTCAAGTGACGTCACGATTGACACTAACAGCATTGGGGTGAAAAGTTCATCCCAATTTTTTTGACGCGTTTACAACGCCTTGGGTCAATCTAGATATATCATTAATCTAAGCTTATATCTATTCCTAAACCTAAACACCAGTGTTGTAGCGTAAGCAATGTTACGGTGGTCACTGAATAAGAGCAAACAGTGGCTATTGAACATAATAATTGTTAAGATAGTATCGAATGCACTTTAATAAATGAACTGAACACAATGTATACTTTCGTCACAATGTATACTTTCGTCGTTTGAAAATTTCTGTTTTGATATATCTTGTGATGTAGCAATATCTGCTTATCTTGTTTAGGAATCAATTAGAAGGTACTCCACAAAGCTCAAAATAGTGTGGAGACAGTAATGATCAGCTTCCAGAGTGTGCGGTTAATTACTCCAAGCTTATCATTATGGTGATTTCAATATTTATCATCAACATAGACGCGACGCTACTCATGGAAGACAGCCTTTTGTGCATTATTAAAAGTATTAATATTATACCTACATTCTAAAGAGTTTTTATGATTAATTTATATTGTGAACAGTTATAAGTAAAAATCTCTTAGGTTTGCAGGTTACGGGTGATAATTTGTGGGCACATACTATAGGCACATAACCACACATAATATCGAAAACTGAAGAATAATTGCCGCATGAATTGAACTCTATGTTTGCATTTCTCTTTCTTATCACTAAGCTATTATTAAAATATGATCACACTGCATTCTTATGTAGTATCTGTATTGTATTATTCATGAACTCATTTCTAGATACACCATAAAGGCCGAAATCGTGTGGAGACAGTTAATTCCTCGAAGTTTTTCTTTATTGACTTTTCACTTTTTATCATCAATATAGACACGACGTTTCTCACGGAAAAGAAAGGGAGAAAATATAATATGATTAGTTAAACAATTATTGTCTTTTGTAAGAAGACGTGATTAATACTTTACGTTAGATTAGAAGGGCCCACGACAAATTTCTTGCAGAAGCTGGTGGGCGCCACAAACACTAAAAGAAAATTTCTCAGGTTTACCGGTTGTATTACGGGTGATAATTCGTGGACACATACAATGGACACACACAACACACATAATATCAAAAACTCGGGGCTAAGTGCTGCGTGAAATGAACTCTATGTTGGCAGTTCTCTTTCTTAGCATTAAGCTATTATTCAAATATAATCACATTGTATTTATATGTAGTGATAACTGTAAATTGTTATATAATGACATGTGATTTTACAAAAAAACTACAATGACGACGAATTCACTGGAGTTCATAGACTACTTATAGATACTGTCTGTAACTTAACTTCACTGCAAAGACTTTAAAATGGCTCAATTTTGATAGCTTTTATGTCAACTTTTATGTAGTAACTTACCACCAGATGGCGCCGTAGTGTAGTCTGTTTAAACTACTGAAACGATTTAAAAGAGCTCTGGTTAACCTGCCGGTTTTCATACTATGCAAGTCACACAACTGTCAGGTAACACAATGTGCGTTGTGATATCTCAATAATTTAATAACTTTAACGAGATATAATAACCTTCTAAAATAGCTGGTAGTCTTGTCTCTTTTCAAAAAAAAATATGTAGGTTATGTATTCGACCACTGAAGTAATGTAACATAGTTCATGTAAATACTGGCGGAGAGACAGCACACAGCGGGTTTATTTAGTGTGTGGGGCACACTACCCTGTGCGTTGCCCCGAACGACGGGGTGTGCGCTTAGGTTCATTTTTCCCGCCTTAACAAAACCATAACAGTGATCCCAAAGAAATATTATTATCTAGTTAGTGATGAGGTCTGTTTATATAACGTGATCGGACCGATCAGTTAAACTGATATACTGGGTAGGTACTTTAAATCTGTACTTCGTGCGACATCGTTAGGATATTATGCTCCCACAATTTCACTGGCGTATAATTTATAGATATAAATATCTTTTACTTTTATAGTATTGTTAAAAATACGTATGGGTGGATTTTGAATGCCATAATTATCTCCATGAGAAGTCCATGAGAAACCTTTTATAATATAACTAGATGACCTAGTGAACGTCGTGCCACTTCAGAATCAATTTAATTTTATATTAATATTTTCCATACAAAATGTATGGGAAAATTAATTTTAATAATAATTTTCATTTATGATTCTTTCCATTATTTTATTAGTTATTCAGCTATTAATGGAGACAAATACTTATGTATAAAAAATAATCGGTTCAGCCGTTCTGGAGTTATAAATGGTGTAACTGATTCGACTTTGTTTTATTATATATAGATCTAGCCCATGACACTCCTAAAAATAAGTTTCAATATTGGTAAAAGTTTTTGCAAGTGGATGTGTAGTTTTGGAGATTACTCCCGATAAACAAACATTTCCTTTACTTTGCTTTTTAATATTATAAATGAGAAAGTGAGTTTGTTTTTTACTTTCTCATGCTGTATACTACTGAAATGATAATCATGAAATATTAAATATAGATATTATAGTCGTTCATTCCTGGAAAAATGAATATATTTATTTTAATTATTTACTTATCTTACTGACAACTATCGTTACAGGTACCTAATACAAGAGTGTAGCTTACTATAGGTTACTTACACATATATTTCACCATGGCCCAAAGACTATAATAAGAATTAGCATTTCATATCACTTCCAATAACATATAAAAATGGTGTTATTCTTGTGCAACAAAATAGAGGGCGCGAAGTGGACAGGACTCTTTCAGCAAGTTAGCGCGCGCACTCACCGTCTATCATAGCAATTTCGGACACCGTCCGACGGCGATATACGAGTAGGTACATGTTGGTCTGGCTGAGCCTCACGAGTACATAGAATTGTTACAATTAAAGAATTGCTTCCGTGAGATAACTGATTTTACATAGAGATATATTACATTATATATTATAGTGGGCCATATAATGATGTACATATTTATATTTTAAAGTCCACGCGAACAAAGTTGCGAGCTGAATCTAGTATTATATACAGATGAATTTTTTGCTTCAAATTATTATTATTTTTGAAATATCTTTGTAGATTCAATTAGTTTAGAAAAAAATGCTAGCCTCATTTTACTCGTATTCTAATTAGTAACTGTTTTACTGTAAATAATTATATGTATACTCATTGTATTGATCATTGAGTGTGGGAAGTCGTATTACAGGTTTATCCTTTATATACGATTTACTTTATGCAGTTAACATTGTAAGACTGAATTTGTAGTTCATAGAGTATGTAGCACAAGACGAAAATAGCAAGTAGTTTTTGAGAAACCTAAATAAACACTTGACCAAGGCTTCGAATGAAAAAAACTGGTAATAATACTCAATTTTAAGCTCTCGATATTAGATAATTGGTGTCGTAGTTATTTCAGTGTGTAGTATATATTTAGTGCATGTTATTTTTAAATAAGACATATAGATGTAAATAGCTAGTTGTATTGTTAGCTAGATTTCGGTGCCGATATTCAAGAATTTAAAAAAAAAATTGAGAGTGATGAAGGTTTAGTAGCAAATCAACTAAATTTTCCTTTTGGTTATTTTTTTTAAATTTTGTGTAATATTTTTCTTACAACTAATATCTATTTATACAAAGAATGAAGTCACAAATTGACTTAATTCAGTATACGTACGTACTTGTATGATGAAAACGTAACTAAGTTGAGAAAGCAATTATCGTACCATAAGTTAGGAAAACTCAAACAGGTGTACGGTTTGTGACAAGTGTGACTAAGCCATTAGTTAAACAATTTTCTGCTTGGACATATATTAACACGTCCTCACAATTAAATAATCCGGTAACCTTCGTAGCTTTCCCATTAACCTTTTAAACAACTAATAATAAATCTACAGTCGTCACCTTGAAAGATTTGAAGGTCCAACCTGTATAAAGTTTAAACCCAAAACTTTTCATATGTAAGCTTTTGCGTAGGAGTAACTGGCAACTAAGATTTAATTATGGAGTTCGATTATTAATATTCTTCTCTTACAAGATAAATAATATTAATAATCTCTAATTATTAATATTATTTCTCTTGTGACCAAATGTGACACATATTTAAAAGCACTAGCAACTGATCCCGGCTATTATATGAGATCCTGACCGATCTAAATCCTAAATAAAAATCTGAATCTTCGTCTGAGTTCATCCATTGTCCCATCAATTGGGTCCTGGAGGTCAGATGGACAATGGGGTTTTCGAACTACCATCCTTTTTTTAATAACTTCCTTCTATCCTTGAGAAGTGCGGATAGACAATCTTTGGTTAATGCTTGCTGAGATAGCTGGGATTAGTAATCCGTGGGTATGTTCTGTTATTTTTCTTTCAGTTATGTTTCTTTCAGTTTTTTTTAATTAGGAGTGCGGATTGGCAATCTTTGGTTATCATTTGCTGAGATAGCTGGGATTGGTAATCCGTGGGTGTGTGGTGGGATCCCCTCCATTTTTCTTTCAGTTTTTTTTATTAATTTACTGCTATCCTCTAGGAGTGCGGATTGGCAATCTTTGGTGATTGTTTAATGAGATAGCTGGGATTGGTAACCCGTGAGTGTGTGGTGGGATCCCTTTCATTTTTTTTTATTAATTTCTATTCTTTAGGAGTGCGGATTGGCAATCTTTGGTTATTTTTAATGAGATAGTTGGGATTGGTAATCCGTGGGTGTGTGGTGGGATCCCCTCCATTCTTATTTCAGTTTTTTTTTTAATTTACTTCTATCCTTTAGGAGTGCGGATTGGCAATCTTTGGTTATTATTTGCTAAGATAGCTGGGATTGGTAATCCGTGGGTGTGTGGTGGGACCCCTCCATTTTTCTTTCAGTTTTTTTTATTAATTTACTGCTATCCTCTAGGAGTGCGGATTGGCAATCTTTGGTGATTGTTTAGTGAGATAGCTGGGATTGGTAATCCGTGGGTGTATGTGTGGTGGGATCCCCTCCATTTTTCTTTATTAATTTACTGCTATCCTCTAGTAGTGCGGATTGGCAATCTTTGGTGATTGTTTAATGAGATAGCTGGGATTGGTAATCCGTGGGTGTGTGTGTGTAGTGGGATCCCCTCCATTTTTCTTTATTAATTTACTGCTATCCTCTAGGAGTGCGGATTGGCAATCTTTGGTTATTATTTGCTAAGATAGCTGGGATTGGTAATCCGTGGGTGTGTGGTGGGATCCCCTCCATTCTTATTTGAGTTTATTTTAATTTACTTATATCCTTTAGGAGTGCGGATTGGCAATCTTTGGTTATTTTTAATGAGATAGCTGGGATTGGTAATTCGTGGGTGTGTGGTGGCATCCCTTTAATTTTTTTTTTAATTTTTTTTTATTAATTTCTATTCTTTAGGAGTGTAAGGAGGGAAGTGTATCTTTGGTTATTATTTGCTAAAATAGCTGGGATTGGTAATCCGTGGGTGTGTGGTGGGACCCCTCCATTTTTTTTCAGTTTTTTTTTATTAATTTATTGCTATCCTCTAGGAGTGCGGATTGGCAATCTTTGGTGATTTTTAATGAGATAGCTGGGATTGGTAATCCGTGGGTGTGTGGTGGGACCCCTCCATTTTTCTTTCAGTTTTTTTTATTAATTTACTTCTATCCTTTAGGAGTGCGGATTGGCAATCTTTGGTTATTTTTAATGAGATAGCTGGGATTGGTAATCCGTGGGTGTGTGGTGGGATCCCTTTCATATTTTTTTTAATTTTTTTTTCTTAATTTCTATTCTTTAGGAGTGCGGATTGGCAATCTTTGGTTATTTTTATTGAGATAGCTGGGATTGGTAATCCGTGGATGTGTGCTGGGATCCCTTTCATTTTTTTATTTTTTTCTATTCTTTAGGAGTGCGGATTGGCATTCTTTGGTTATTTTTAATAAGATAGCTGGGATTGGTAATCCGTGGGTGTGTGGTGGGACCCCTCCATTTTTCTTTCAGTTTTTTTATTAATTTACTGCTATCCTCTGGGAGTGCGGATTGGCAATCTTTGGTGATTGTTTAGTGAGATAGCTGGGATTGGTAATCCGTGGGTGTGTGTGTGGTGGGATCCCCTCGATTTTTCTTTATTAATTTACTGCTATCCTCTAGGAGTGCGGATTGGCAATCTTTGGTGATTGTTTAGTGAGATAGCTGGGATTGGTAATCCGTGGGTGTGTGTGTGGTGAGATTTTTCTTTATTAATTTACTGCTATCCTCTAGGAGTGCGGATTGGCAATCTTTGGTTATTATTTGCTAAGATAGCTGGGATTGGTAATCCGTGGGTGTGTGGTGGGATCCCCTCCATTCTTATTTGAGTTTATTTTAATTTACTTATATCCTCAAGGAGTGCGGGTTGGCAATCTTTGGTTATTATTTGCTAAGATAGCTGGGATTGGTAATCCGTGGGTGTGTGGTGGGACCCCTCCGTTTTTCTTTCAGTTTCTTTTATTAATTTACTGCTATCCTTTAGGAGTGCGGATTGGCAATCTTTGGTGATTGTTTAGTGAGATAGCTGGGATTGGTAATCCGTGGGTGTGTGTGTGGTGGGATTTTTTTTTTTATTAATTTACTGCTATCCTCTAGGAGTGCGGATTGGCAATCTTTGGTTATTATTTGCTAAGATAGCTGGGATTGGTAATCCGTGGGTGTGTGGTGGGATCCCCTCCATTCTTATTTCAGTTTATTTTAATTTACTTATATCCTCAAGGAGTGCGGGTTGGCAATCTTTGGTTATTATTTGCTAAGATAGCTGGGATTGGTAATCCGTGGGTGTGTGGTGAGACCTCTCCGTTTTTCTTTCAGTTTTTTTTATTAATTTACTGCTATCCTCTAGGAGTGCGGATTGGCAATCTTTGGTGATTGTTTAGTGAGATAGCTGGGATTGGTAATCCGTGGGTGTGTGTGTGGTGGGATCCCCTCCATTTTTCTTTATTAATTTACTGCTATCATCTAGGAATGCGGATTGGCAATCTTTGGTGATTGTTTAATGAGATAGCTGGGTTTGGTAATCCGTGGGTGTGTGGTGGGCTTCCCTCCATACTTATTTCAGCTTTTTTTTTTAATTTACTTCTATCCTTTAGGAGTGCGGATTGGAAATCTTTGGTTATTATTTGCTAAGATAGCTGGGATTGGTAATCCGTGGGTGTGTGCTGGGATCCCCTCCATTTTTCTTTCAGTTTTTTAATTAATTTACTTTTATCCTTTAGGAGACCGGATTGGCATTATTTGGTTATTGTTTGCTGAGATATCTGGGATTGGTAATCCGTTGGTGTGTGATGGGTTGTCCTCCATTTTTTTAGAAAAGGTTGCTCTCTGGGGCCTGAACCCTATAAATATCGTAAGGGATTTGTAGGATTGTCCTGTGTAGGAATCGTACCCACAAAATACTGCAAAGAATTTTATTATTCTAACTACTACGTCATAAACTTTCCATTAGACTGTAAAATCACCCCTCCGTACAGGGATTATACTCACTTCTAGGTGTTGTCTACATATATAAAATATAAATCAATAAGAAGTGTTTTATCAAAAGAGCATTTTTCTTTATTTTTATTTTTTGTGCTGCCATTTTCTTTTACAAATTCAATCAACTTATTTACATACTTAGCATATACACCCACACGTTTATGCAAAACCTTGACTGACATTATCAAATCAACACATGAAATCTACCTGACGTTGTCAGTTAGATATAAACTGTGGCAGTGGTTTACGTACTATCGAATACGTCACCTTTGCGTTTGACGTACTCGATATATACGTACTTCACGTTTAAAGTTACGTACATAATAGGCAGGTTTATACCAACAACGAAAATTAAAATTAAATAAATTGGTCTCAAATTATTATTTATTCAATAGTTAGCAGTTATTACACCATCGCTGATCCTTCGTTGACAGTTAATGATAAAAAAAAACCATTGATCATTGGATTTGCATAAAATCCTTTCTTAGTGCTCAACTACAGTATTAAAGAAACCCATATGTATATTTCACAGTTCTATCTCTACCAGTTTGAGCTATGCGCTGAAACATATTATTTGATATCAGTTATTCTTTTATAATAATACTAGCTGACCCAGCGAACTTCGTACCGCCATATTTTCGTGAATATTTTGTAATCAAATAATTAAAAAATACGTGATAAAAACTATCCTATCTTCGGCACGCCTGCAAAACACATTTTAAAAAGAAAACCGTGTAAATCGGTTAGATAGTTTCGAAGTTCATCGTGAGCAACAACGTGACACGAGAGTTATATATGATAGATATAGATTTTATATTAATATTCCATTTCAACCTAGTGTTTCTAGTACACAACTAACTATATAGTATGTCGTGAGAATGCCCCGGTGTTGTGGTATGTGGTATACGACATACGACAATAGATAGGTATACCTAAATGACGGTTTATTTGTACAATTGCTTATAGTTTAATTTTTTAACTGCTTCGATGATGCAGCGGTATTGTGAGCGACTGCTGATCATGAGGTCTCGGGTTTGATCCGCGGGTCGGGCAGTATTAGATATTGACCTTATTCGTAAAAAAAAACTGCACAGTAGAAGCCCGAAGCTTAGAAATGTGTCTGATAGATGGCAATAGTTTCGCCCCCTATTAAGTGAGACTTAAACATACGAGTAGTTGGCAGTTGATCAAACAGGAAAAGTCCTACAAATATTAAACATACAAATGTTTGTAGCGATGCACGATGTTTAAATGTATCGATATATAAATGTATGTTAATTATGCATTAGGAGTTGTTCGAATTTGATAAAATTTGTTAAGTAGATAAATGTATTTACATATAGGATGCCTATTGTTCCAAAGAAATGAATAGTTCCTGCAGCGTGGCTCTGCACTATTCGTTATAGATAGTAAACTGGTTTGAGCGAAACCTGGTATACAAATAAATAAAATTATAACTGTGTTAATCCACATAACACGCCGATTATTTATATATTTTTTTATTGCCAACGGTGGCAGACGAGCAAGCGGCCCACCTGATGGTAAGTGGTAACCGCCGCTCATGGACTTTAGCAACACCAGGGGCACAGCCAAGCCGCTGCCAACCGCAACTTAAGTGCACCTTTCAAACCTCGTTTAATGAAGGACATGTCGTAGCACCGGAGAAACACCGTAGCAGAAATACACGTACGTGGTAGAAAAGAACGCTGAAAACGAACTGGCATTGACGAAATCGTTTCCAGTTGGTGTGGATGAACCCTACCGCGACGTCTCGTGGTTCGGTGGTAAAATCGTGATGTTGGTACCACTTCAAACAGTTCCTCCGAGCACTCCCCACTGTAGAACCGATAGAGTTTAGGTAAAAATCTTAAGGGTTCGTATGGGATACACCTAAACGATGAAATT
The DNA here is from genome assembly GCA_948253155.1 of Leucoma salicis. NCBI lineage: Eukaryota > Metazoa > Arthropoda > Insecta > Lepidoptera > Erebidae > Leucoma > Leucoma salicis. The sequence goes on from OX411803.1 coordinate 3,591,866, forward strand.
AGGTTTTTTTTGTGAGTAAACGCGAGGCTTTAATTATCCTAAAATTTTCGCGAAAGGGCCCATAGTTAAGTCTAGTCTTATTAGGTTAGTTTATTTGGAGTTGCAACAATTTTTTTCTGTTTCTTTTTGAAGTAAATACTTCATCAGTTCCGCCTTGAGAGTAAGTTAGCTCTTTTTTCGGACGGAAATAACAGGTTTGAGCAGAAGTAACGTGTAAAATAAAGTATAGTTCCTTTACGGGAGTAGCCTAACTATAGTGTTAGCATATGTTATTTACACATTAATTCATAATTTTCAGTAATACGTTATACTTAAATATTATAATATTGGCCGTGTGTGGCTGGCTTTAGAATTGTCCCACCCCTCTCCACCCATGGGAGTCGTAAGAGCCGACTGAGGCAATAGCGGGGGGAGTGGGCAGCAGTACTCCCTCGAGTATTAACAACATCCACTGCGATCGCCAACCAGCCTGCCAAGCGTGGCGATTACGGCACTATACCCCCAAATTTGGGGAGGCCTATGTCCATCAGTGGACATCGAAAGGCTGATGGATGGAAATAATATAGCATAAAAAAAAACATAGCATCACGCCTGTATTCCCCGAAGGGGTAGGTAGGCAGAGGTGTATTACGCACCCACGACTCGCCAGCTAGGTTTAAGTCCCACGTAATAGGGGGCGAGCCTATTGACGTGGAAATATAATAATAATAATAATAAAAATGATTTTAATTGATTTTATTTTATCGAAATACTGGGCCGTAATGTCCTAAGAAGCAGTCAACTACACACGAATGACAGGGGGAAAATTATATACGTATAAACGTTCGTAGTCTATAAGAGATATATGTTGACATGATAGAAATGTCAGGTTCACGTTACATCATTTTTCAATTTTGTTGTTGTGTGGTGCCACCACAAAGCACGTAAAGGTTACACTGACTTATTTTTTAATTAAGCGATTGTTAATATGATCCTATTGGTAGTATAAGAGTTCAAAATGCGAAAGTCCATCTATTTTATGATTAATCGTTTTAGTAATATCTACCATAACATTTGATGGACACAAAGTACACCCAGACTCAGAACAAACATTTGTGGTTCACACAAAAAGTTGCACTAGGTATAACATAACAATCGCTCCAGCCGGTGCTGGAGGAGTGGGCGGGGCGACGGCATGGAGTCCTTACTTTCCGACTCGTGCAGATGCTGTCGGGGCATGGTTGCTTCGGCAGATATCTGCACATAGTCGCAAGGAGGGAAGCGACTCCGGGCTGTCACCACTGCGGCTGTGACCAGGACACGGCGCGGCAGACGCTCGAGTCATGCCCGGCTTGGGCCGAGCAGCGCCGTGAACTCGTCGCGGAAATAGGGGGGGACCTCCCGCTGCCGAGCGTCATCAGAGCGATGCTTGGCAGTGACTGGAATTGGTCTTCCGCGAAGGTGCGACGCTCCATATGCGGATACGTCGCTCAGTAGAGGGTACCCGAAAGGGTAAGCCGCCGGCGGACCACCGAAGGAATGTAACATAGTTCCAGTGGCCCGCCAACAAAGGCGGAGAGACGGCACACGGCGGGTTTCATTAGTGGTTGAGGGCCCCACACTACCCTATTCGTTGCCCCAAATGACGGGGTGTGCGGTTAGGAACAGTTTTTCCCGCCTTAACAAAAAAGAAAGGTATAACATAACAATCCTCTTTATTGTACATAAAAAAAATTACATAAAAAAAGGAAGTTTCTTAAATTAATATACAAAGGGCGGCCTTATCGCTAGCTGCGATTTCTTCCAGACAACCTTGAAGCTAAAGAAAAAGACTAAAAAGACTAAGACTAAGACTTGTAGGTATGTGAGAATTAAACCCACAACACTATCTAAATCATCTAAATCGCTCCGCGTCCGTCAAGTTGCTCAATACAGAAAAAAAAACATAGCATCACGGCTCTATTCCCCGAAGGAGTAGGCAGAGGTGTATTACACACCCACGATTCACCAGCTATGTTTAAGTCCCACGTAATAAGAGCGGGCCTATTGAAGTCTACCGGGCACATTTCCAAACTCCGGGCTGCTACTAAGTATTTTTTCTTTATTTTTTACGTAAAATCTCAATAACACTCCCCGACCCAGGAATCAACAACAACTAAACATACCTACATAATTTAACAAATAATTAAGTAAAGGCTTTATATGATAATAAACTAACAATGACCAATACTGGTCAATATATTACGTTTTTCTGCTCGCCTAGTCATTGGCTGGAAGACTACATAAATTTATCTACAACATATTCTATTTTTAAGTATTTTTAGATTCATTCTACTCATATCCGTTTAGTTTGAAGATGACAGGAGCCTTGTTGGTGTTGCCTGTAGACGTAATGTATCCTGGGTTCAATATACACTTACCTACTCATATACAGGCTTATCATACATGTGCTACTTGTAGAAAAGTTCCAAGTTTATGTTTAGAAATCTCTTCATGCTTTTGAAAACCTTTGCGGAATGAAAACTTTCTTGATCGTTGAGTGCATGACCGCTTTGATTATATGTTGCATGATTGTTTCAGATCGACTGAATCGCGAGCAAATAATGGAAGAAAATATAGTGAATCTTCAAACTCATCTTACTTTTCTTGAATCACAATTCCGGGGCAGACAAGAAGAGATCCTCACACTACAGGTAAATGTTATGTATTAATTATGTATATAGTTTTGTTAGTCTTCCTTATAAATATATTGTGTGCACCAACTGCATGAGAATCACAAAGAGATAATATAACAATGGTAGCAGTAGCTTACGCGTATTTATTTCGGCGACAGACGAGCAACGGCCCAAGTGGTTACCGTTCTTGGACTCTACAATACCATGAGAACAACATCTCTCTACTACTATATTCGATAAACATTAGCATAAGACCAGCTGTCTTCTCTTATAACATAATATCACGATACTTCAGCGTCATGAAAAGTAAACAGCGCTATTCATCAGTCTAATATTATTTTTCAAAATTATTAAGTATTCAGAAAAATAGACGTTTACACGATTTTCTCCTTTATTGTTTTTTTTATTGCGCATAATGGCAGACGAACCACAGGCGCCACGGCCCATCTCATGGTAAATGGTAACCGTCGCTCATGGACTCGACTATACCGAGAGTACGGTTTAGCAGCTGCTCACCATTTCATTTCACCGATATGAAATGAAAGAATAAACGGCTATCTCCTGGTACAGCCAAAACGCAACGATGCGCTTCATGGCCGGTCACACGGGAGATGGTGGTACCAACCCGCTCGGGCCCGATATCAAGTGAGTGCTCCCACTTGACATCCAGCCCTACCACCAGTCATGCAATTTATGATAATTGCTTACTTCCCTTAGTCGCCTCATACGACACCCGTGGGAAATAATGGGATGGTGACACTTGTATTCTTAGTCCCTCACCACACGGAACAGCTTAACGTTTCCTTCAAGTACAGCTTCCAAAAATAAAAAATGTCGTGCCTTCCGATGCATGAAAAAGGACAGGTGTTCACACATAATGGTATTTATTGGCCAGTCCACTAATATATTTATGTTTAGAAGTGAAAGTCACAAATCAGTCCCGACTTTTCTCGGGTTCCGTTTTTTGGGTTTAATGTAGGTACAAGGGGCACTTCAACAATAAGTTTGAAAACAACTGTAGAAGCACTTGGTGAGGTTAGACATAACGAGGGTGATGGGTCTAAGAAACTATTTTTTTCTCATAGAAATGATTCATGAACTAGTTTAATAAAGGATAGTATTGAATTATGTACTAGTTTAAAACAGGTAGACCCCAAAATCTTATTGCAGTGTTACAATAAGGGGAGGTGATCTAAATTAAAGAAGAATTTAGAATAAGTTTGTGAACGACCCCCAATCTGTGTAAGACAAAAATTTAAGACTGAAATTTAGTCTAATTTTCAGACCAAAGTAATCGCCGGCCGTGGTACTAACAACAGTTTCCAACTCAATAACGAAATGCCTAACTTCGCCCCTGAGATAATTGTTATACTGAAGAATTGTTCTGGTGAGTTTGTTTTTATTGCTAACAGCAAACCTTGGTGGGAGAGTGATAGTCCATTAGTAAAAGGAAGGACTGACAGTGGTATTGAGTTCGACCTCTAGTCCGACATCATCGTATGGCACACAGTCATCACCGAAATTCTATATTTTTAATTCTATAAATTTTAAAATTATGTGTAAACACAATTACGCTTACAAATTATTTTTGAGGAATCATACAAGTTGCTGATGGATTTTCTCGACGCTTTGTAAGGTCTGCCAAACAGCACTAGGCCGACGTGGTCGACATTTTTTTTTTATTGCATGTAGTGACGGATGAGCCACGGTCCATCTGATGGTAAATGGTAACCGTCGCCCATGGACTCGACTATACCAAGAGTAATGTCAAGCCGCTGCTCACAAATTCACTTCACATATATGAAATGAAATATAAACGGCTATCTCCTGCTACAACCAAAACGCAACGATGTGCTTCATGGCCAGTCACACGGGAGATGGTAGTACCAACCCTTGGGCCTGATACCAAGTGAGCCACTTGGTACCCAGCCCTACCACCAGTCATGTAATGGATGATAATTGCTTACTTCCCTTAGTCGCCTCATACGACACCCGTGGGAAATAATGGGGGGGTGACACTTGTATTCTTAGTCCGTCACCACACGGACAAACTAGGACTAGATCCAAAATGCCTTTCACTCTTAGATGAGGCCCGCGCTATGTGTTGAAAAAAATACCTTGACACCTGGAGAACAATGGTTTCCAACACGCATGTGCTGGGGACTGGGGAAGTAGCACCCTCTCACGTAATGAGGACGTTAAGTAACAGTAAGTGTTTCTACTGCTTCATACGTTTGAGTGCGTGATGTTGTTGGAGGTGCATCATCTTCCACATCATCACCTCTTAAGTTCTTATGCCTTCCTGGCCACTCAGAGCAGACGAACCGTATGATTGATGGCCACCTTTGGAATATAAATAGGGAGAGGCCTGCGTGTTATTAATATCTATCGCTCAAACGAGTATGTGGATGGAGGGAACTATTTCTGCTACAAAGTTAAATCACGACGAAAACACTCACTTTTATTGCCTACGGTAGCAGACAAGTTGCGGTATGCTCGATGGTAAGTGACAACCGTCGCTCGTAAACTCAGCATAACTAGAAGCCCTGCCAAGCTACTGCCTAACATAAAGAGCAAATACTAGGCTTGAAAGAAGCAGTTATTTATTTAGATACCTTCTTTTACAATCACAACTCATTGAGATCAAGGCGGTAACTGCTCGCCCAGGGCTAACAAACAGTGATAGCTTTCATTTGGCACCAAACTCTACCACCGGACGAGCGATGAAATAAATGAGGCAATGATCTGATGTATTCCCAATTCATCACTACACGTCGTCTAGTACATCAAAATCGGTTCAGTGGTCTCCTCGTTAAATCGCACAGACAGAGCTACTTTTATATTTTTAATATTAGTATTTTACAACTTTGCGGCTTGCATTTAATTAAAATTATCCCTATTTATATCGTAAAACTGCGTTATGGATATTATTTTGTGATCACGTTTCCTTCCTATAATTTTTTTTCTCAAATATCATAAATGTACAGACATAGCTCTGTTATAGCTTTATAATAGTATAGATAAGTAATAAAGCCACGCAAGTTTAGTTTTTTTATTGCGTATGGTGGCAGACGAGCCACGGCCCACCTGATGTTAAATGGTAACCGTCGCTCGTGGACTCAACTACACTGAGATTATTGTCAAGTCGCTTCTTACCATTTCATTTCACATATATGAAATGTAAGATGCTTCATGACCGGTCACACAGGAGATGGTGATGCCAACCCGCTCGGGCTCAATAGCAAGTGAGTTCCCCCATTTGATAGCCAGCCCTACCACCAGTAATGTAATGGGTGATAATTGCTTACTTCCCTTAGTCGTCTCAGTACGGGTGTCGTACCCGTGGAAAAGAATGGGGTGGTGACACTTGTATTCTTAGTCCTCACCACACGGAAATAAGTACTTAATATATATTAAAATAATAAGTAACATATTTACAGGCCTGTTTCATCATTTGATATGACTATAAATAATAATTAGTTTACCAAGTTCAGTTCCAGTGTGCTGTGTGCCCGCACACGGAGGGCTTATTTAGTGGTTGCGTGTTCTCACAATACCCTGTTCGTTAGGTATATTTTTTCCCGCCTTACCAAAAAATATGGTTTTTCACCCGCATTTCGCTATAGACATATCAGATATTCAATATCACATTATTTCAATGCTCTTTCGCTATTTACGCAACGTGATACCAAACACGCCATTTGTCACACTTATTGGATTAAATTTTTGAAATATTTTCTGAAAATTGAAATACCAAAGATTATGATTACTTTTTAGGAGGTATATTTTTTTTATCTCGCTCAGTAGAAGGTACCCGAAAGGTTAAGCCGCCGGCGGACCACGGAAGGAATGTAACATAGTTCCAGTGGCCGGCCAATAAAGGCGGAGAGATGGCACACGGTGGGTTCTTTTAGTGGGGGAGGGCCTCACACTACCCTGTTCGTTGCCCTGAATGACGAGGTGTGCGGCTAGGAACATTTTTTGCCGCCTTAACAAAAAAACAAAAAAGGAGGTATTTTTATGTGTGATTTGCCCCCGTGCCTCTGAAAACACGTAAATCCGTTTATCCTATGTCTAATCTGTCGTTATCGCACCATCCACGGAGTACGGAAAAAGAGCTGTGTGTATTAAGATATCTAAAAAGAAATGTCTGTTTGTTTGTTCACGCAAAAACTACTGAACGGGTTTTGATCCGTTCTTTATTTGATAGCTCTTTATTAGACTTAAAAATTGGTATATTGTACATTTTATCCCGCTACTATATCGAGAACCTCAGACATTACCTAAATACTAGCTTTTGGCTGCGGCGGAGCCGCGGGCAAAGGCTGTTTTATTTTTATTTTATTGCCAACGGTGGCAGACGAGCAAGCGGCCCACCTAATGGTAAGCGGTAACCGCCGCTCATGGACTTTAGCAACACCAGGGGCACAGCCAAGCCGCCGCCTACCGCAACTTAAGTGCTTCTTTCAAACCTCGTTTAAAGAGGGACATGTCGTAGCGCCGGGGAAACGCCGTAGCAGGTAGGTCATTCCACGTACCTGGTAGAAAAGAACGCTGGAAGCGAATTGTCTTTGACGAATTCGTTTCCAGGTGGTGTAGATATACCCTACCGCGACGTCTGTCGAATGGTGATGTTGGTACCACCTCAAACAGCTCCTCCGAGCACTCCCCATTGTAGAGCCGATAGAGCACACAGAGGGACCCGAAATATCTCCTTAGGCTTATAATAAATAAACACAAATTGTTCCCGTACATGGAACATTAGGTACAAATATTATGTCTATATGGCCCGTCGCAGTTTACTCCTTTTCTTTCATTGTAAATGAAATTATATTATTATGAAACTGCAATCACCTCTCTGATTGAAAATTTAATTGCCTATAGTAATTGTTCTTTCAATTAGCTCATTTGTGAAATGAACATAAAGTAGCAGTTGTAATAATACTCGTACCAACGGTATTGTACTGAGCATTCGTAGCAGCGTGATTGTATAACAAAAACATTTGTTTAAATCTCTTTAGGACGCAATTGTTACCACTGAAGTAATGTAATACAGTTCCAGTGGCCCTCCAATACAGGCGGAGAGACGGTACACGGCCGGTTTATTTAGTGGGTGACACACACTACCCTGTTCGTTGCCCCGGACGACGCGATGTGCAACATGTACCTAACTGACATGTTTTTCCCGCCTTAACAAAAACAAGAGACCTCAATTGTTAGGATTTTCTCATAATAAGAGCCAACCATTTCACTGTAGGAAACGTATTTCTGAACGAGACAAATTTAAGTGCATCTATGAGCTCTTAACCTATAGATGCTATCAACAACAGAGGTATTTCTCGCGCTAACTCTAAGGAAAGGGATAAGGGGTGGCGAGGAAGGATAATAAGGAGAGTAAGGAAATGGGGTGGACCTTTGTTATTCTCTCTCACCAGACGATACAACTGTAAGAATCTGCCATTGTTTTTATATACTACGTGGATGGAAAACCAAAAAGCGGCCCACCTCATGGCAAGTGCTTACCGTAGCCTATAGATGATAGCATCACTCGCGTGTCGCCATCTCTAAGAAAAGGGACAGTATGTGGAGAGGAAAGGTAATAAGGAGAGCATAAGGGGGGTGTTTGGGCCTCCGACGCTCTCACTCAGCATACGAAACAAAACGGTAGGAGTAACTACCGTTAATTCGCGCTGATATTCTGTGAGAGCGTGGTACTTTACTGATCGAGCCGGTCCATTCATGCTGCGATAAGTATGGTTTTACCAATAGAGAATTATAGTCAAAATTCAATTAATTTAATCTGATTGCAACGATTAAGTGCTTGTTTATAACCTCTTCTATACTGGTACTCGTGCCTATAATATTAAAAAACATTTAAAAAAAACATAGCATCACGCCTTTATTCCCCGAAGGGGTGGTAGGCAGAGGTGTATACACACCCACGATTCGCCAGCTATGTTTAAGTCCCACGTAATAGGGGGCGAGCCTATTGACGTCTACCGGGCACATTTCCAAACTCCGGGCTGCTACTGAGAATTTTTATTTTTAGGAAAAAGCTCGATAACAATGCCCGACCCGGGGATCGAACCCGAGACCTCATGATTAGCAGTCGCATACACTACCGCTACACCACCGAGGTAGTTATTATAATAATAAAGAGACGTATATTAAATTATATGTCCTCATCTAATAATAGTTAATTACCTAATAATTAAAAAAAATAAGACGTGGTTTACGACTGTGTCAATAACACAATGATTTCAATAACACAATGATTTCAAATTCGAAACTGTATTAACGAAGCATTTTCTTTTTTTTTTGCTAATGATGGCAGACGAACCACAGCCCACCTTATGGTAAATGGCTGTCGCTGATGAAATCAACTATACCGAGAGTATTGTCAAGCCGCTGCTCACCATTTCATTTCACAGATATGTAATGAAAGAATTTACGGCTATCTCCTGCTACAACCTCTGGTCTCATACATTCCACGATGACTGTTATATGCTTTTGTTTTCAGTTTACTTCAGCTGTTTTTTTTCAGGATACAGGTCCATCCGTCTATAGCTGTTCTACCTTATGTATGAAGATTCAATAAATACTTATAAAGATTTAAAATATTAAAATATTTATCTTGCTAACATAATGTTATTGTCCCATCAACAGATGTCACGTTTCTCTGCAACTTCTTTGTTTCTGACACAATATCACTTTGTATCAATTTAACAAAGCAAAAATACAATATATTTATACAATGTAATGTTAATATCTTCGCGTCATGACTAATAAAACCAGAGACAGGAAATATAAAGTATGGTAGCCTAGCCTAGTCAAGTCAAGACCTCGCCTGCGAAAATTGCGAAATTATGTGTAATTTACTCAATTACTTATCATCACGCCATCTTCCTTGCGGGATAGATAGAGAGAACAGTGCTAAATTCATACACATTCTCGGTTTCCTCCTCTACATCCTTCCACTTTCGCATTGTATATCTTCCTAAGCAATTGCTCGTCCAGCATTCTTTCCACATATCCGAACCATCGGAGCGTTGTCTTTCGCATCTTTACACCAATGCTTTCTTTCTCTTTCACATTTACACGCACTTACGTCGTCTTATTTTTTGTAAATTAGTTCATAAATATCACTGCTCGAGAAAAAAAAAACTAGTGAGGACTGTTGCAAGCGTAAAATATTTCATTGGCAGCTTTTAAATTCTGCATATTTGCCCTGGGCTAGTGTGGTATAGGTACTAGAACCTAAAGCGCTCTAAGTTTGGAAGGAGAATCGCGCCCTACAGTGACATGGTAATAGTTTGTTAAAATAAAAGAAGATACAAAGTGAAAAAAGGGTTAAACAAACAAGTATTTTTATCCTCTATAGACCGAAACGCTGACAGGAGACGGTGGCGTAGGTATACCATGTGTAACAATCAACGTCCAATAATACATTTCAAAATAATATCATTGTAGCGGTTTTGTCTCAAATTTGCCTTCTTATTGCAATAGTATTTTTAGAGACAGTGGATGACAGCACAAAATTATGTTATATAAAGGGTAGACTAACGTTTTAATTTCACTTTTAGTCATATAAAAAGGTTTTATAATAGTTTTATATATGAATATATAACACGGGTTTGGGCGCACTTTATATAACAATAGTCGTGTAAGGGTCCCTTTGTGGTCGTATCGGCGATAATTAGGTTGCATAAAAATCACATAATAGTTATATTCATTAAATATGCAACGTCTAAGTTATATTAACAGTTTTAATCGTCACTTTTAAATCTCTTATATGACTATTTAACCTTGTATATACAGACATTTAAAAAAAAGAGTATATCAAAATTGTTAAGCTAGATGTCAGTGCAAACTATAGACAACATTTTGTATTTTTGTAGTGTTTAATAATTACTTTTGTTTTAATAGTTACGTAAAGAAAGCCTATTAATATAGATTTATACTTGGGAATAATTTTTTTTCGGTAATATGTATGGTAATCCTTGTTGAGATTTGAATGGGCCTTAATAATATTGGTATTTCAATATTCAATATTAAAATAAAATCTATTAATTGCCATCAAAGAGACCGCCATATTGCTATTAGTTATTGGGCGACCGCATTACGACAAGTACATAACAATTCGTTTTATAAAGGTTATTTATACAATTTATGGCCTCCACCATGACGGTTGCAGTACAAATTTTTTTTGAGATTATTTGAAGATGTTGTTGTTGTTTTTAACGATTGGTTTGCTCTTAATTTTCTTCCAAAATCATCTTTTAACTTAATTATTTAGGTACCACTTTTCTGAATCCATTGTTATATATTAATTCAAAAGTGGTGATTGAGTTATACAAAAGTCACCTATTAACATTAAAATAATCAAATGATTTATAAAAGTTATATTACAATAACGTTATAACCTGAAAGTTACATAAAGGTGGAAGTACACGACTTAATACGACTGTTTTATAAAAGTTAATTAGAAAATCATTATAGGACAGTTTGTTTTGTAGATGTTGTATAACATTTCATTTTCATTTCCAAATTTATTTCATTTTCAAATTTAGACAAAAATGTCGGCTCATGACTATTATCTAACTGAAACGTTAACTCGGCTTAAACCCCGGTTGTGTAAACGTTATGGCACAGATGTTATATTATAGTCATAAAAAAATGATTGAAAAGACGTTTATCGTACACATTAATATGACTTAATTATATATAACTAATGTGTTGTACTCGTATTGAGTACCATTTTACAACTGTTTAGTTGCTGCAAAACAGTTATAAGGCCCTTATATGTCTGTTAGTTGTATAATCTAATTTAATATAACATTTTTGCTACTTGGGAGACTACTTAATGAGAACGCTCATTAACAAGTAGTTTCGTGGGGCAGGGATATGTGATAAGGGTTCACTGAAGTAATGTAACATAGTTCCAGTGGCCTGCCAATAAAGGCGGAGAGACGGCACACGGCGGATTTATTTAGTGGGTGAGGGCCCCACACTACCCTGTTCGTTGCTCCGAACGATGGAGTGTGCGGTTGGGAATATATTTTCCCGCCTTAACAAAAAAAAATGGATATGTGATAAGGCTTACCCGCCTGAAATAGTCATGTCTCGTGTTATACGTAAACAGAATATTCGTATTAGTATATTTATATTTTACTATGATGTACCTATAACTTAACAATGTTTTGTGAGCGCAATCGCTTTGCGCGTATTAAAACAGATGATATATCGTCTTAACATTGATTTACTACTGGCTAAAAATATTTGTGATTATTGCATTATCGCTTTTTTGTATATTATGTCATGCTAGTAAGCAGTTACCATATCGTAAAGACGTAAGCAATACCAGGGGTAGGAGGAATAGTTTTTCTTACCAATACCTAGTAGCAAAAAGGCTAACCTTAAACCCGAATGACCTTATTAGTAGTAACCACCATTCATGAAAATGAAGAAAAGAAACACGACCGATCCATCAATGTCACCTGGTAACAAAAACGTTCGTCAATCTTAAAGCATCAATTACTGATCTAAGTCCACACGTTAAACAATATGATCATAAACACATGATGTATCTTGTAGAATGATAAAATAGGAGTGTTAACTCACATTAGAAGAAAGTCGCGTGTTGAGTTGGTTAGTCAACACAAATGAAAAGTTGTGTATGGTCCGTCCACCCGTTGGCCAATCTTATACTTTGAACGATCTCCCAGAGCGTCCGACATTTATATTAGTTTGACTTGAAAATAACAATGAAACTGAGTACACGTAAGCCCAAGTACAAGACGCTGATTTCAAACAAATACCTGGTTCAAAAAAGGTTCATCGCAACCTGGGTACAATTAAATTTTCTTAATGTGTACCGTAACTAAGAGTTTGGGCACCGCGGAATCGTCCTGTACTTAATGAAGTACTGTGCTATTAAATGTGGGAGAGTGCATCTGAAAGATATGGTCACCTTCAACCAAAGCTGATAATTTCTAGTATACCTAAGATGTTGTGCTTAAGATATTGCTGATGATTCTTAGGATTATCAAGATGGTACCTACATCTAAGCTGTAACAAGGAATGGTAAAGATTCATTAAGGATTTCACTGGTTGTACTGTAAATAAGACATTAATAACTGGTATAAAAATTGCACGAGGAACACCTCGAAGAAACATCTCTGTGAAAGGGCCCCCAACTCCAAGTCAGGATGCATCGACTCATATATGTAGTGGATGTCCTATAGAAACAAATAGCTTTGCATGTGGCAGGACAGTTCCGTTTCCGTTCATGGAGCGGTATAATCAATACATTTTTATGGGAACTAATGTATTAATTTACAAAATGGTCAACCAAGAAGCAATCACTATTGTAAAGAAGTTTCAGTAGTAATAAAAATATTCTGCCAATGTGAGCTACCATTAGAAATTCTGTCACCAAGGGAGATGTTACGAATTTCAAGTTTTCACAAGGACCTGAACTTCGTAACATCTCCCTAAATTATCAGTATTCATTATACTAGAACATCGGCAAACCACGTCTGACACTAGTAGATAATCATTATAATTGAAGAGAAAACTTCAATAGGACGAACATTTCTAAAGAATGTGTTACACATTTTATTCCGAAATGTCTAAGCGTATTCACATCAAAATATAATTAGTTACATAAGAACTTAGACAAGTTTTCTGAAAAGCTAAATATAATACTATATTTTCTTCTTTAACAGGGACACAAGCTGCTGCAGGCGTCTACACAAAGGATCTCCCGCAGCTTCGCACCGCCTTCTTGTTCCAGATCCTACCTCACCTTATGAATGATTCGAACAGCTTAAAACCTGCTTACCATATGAGAAGTAGTAAGAACTTCTTTGACATCGTGATCGGCATACCATCGGTGAAGAGAGATAAAGAGAACTATCTTATGAATACGTTAAGCGTAAGTTTTAATCATAATTAAAAATAATACTCCTGCAAACCTAATACTCCTACAAACCTAATAACATGAAATTATATTTATTATCATTTTTTATACCCTATTCAACGGTAACCGCTGGGAACAAACGAAGAAAAAACGTGAACGGAGCGCTGGGGCAACTTATCGGCAGTCACCATCTCAGCCAGAAGGCACCTGTCACAATACACATCGCAGTGCTTGTCCCAACATTATTATATGGAAACGAGAGTTGGGTATGAAAAAATGAGTATGAGAGTTAGAGCTCCCGCACATTATGGCCACCAGTCGCCGCTACTAAACGCGACCACCAGTGGTTCAGTCAGACCACTCACGCCGCCACCAGTGGCAGCCACTGGTGGCTGGATGCGGCCTTCAGTGGCTGCCACTTGCGGCAGTATACAAGCATACGGCGCACCATGGTAAGCGGTTACCGTAGACGCTAGCAACACCAGAGGCATCACTCGTACGTTGCCATCTCCAAGAAAAAGGCATAGGAGGTGGATAGGCAGAGGATATTAAAGAGAGTATAGGTAGAATACTAAGGAGAGGATAGAAAGGATTATAAGAAGAGGATGGGGAGGCGTTTTGGCTTCTGGCACTCACTTACCACACGCAATACAATGCTATGAGTACCTACCGTTGTTTCACGCTAATCTTTTGTGAGAGGGTGGTACTTAACCGATCGAGCCGGCCCATTCATGCTGGAATAAGCAAAGCTCTACCACACATCCTTAAGTCAGCCTCTTTGCCGAAATTTCTTCTACAGAGCTGAGGCAATTTAATAATAAATTAGAAAATCCAAAAGTGCACGCCCCATAATTTCATTTTTCATTCAATAAGTAACTAATATTGTATTGGTCTTACTAAGTAGTTTTCAATAAATCACGTAGATAGCGCGGTAATTTCAAAAAGTACTAATGTGTTTCTCATGTCTTATATAGATGGCGCTAATTTTAAGAAGTACTACTATATTGATTCTATAGAAGTAGTTCTCACTAAATAAGGTTGATAACGGTGGTTTTAGTGTATGATCGAATCGACCATACATATTCAAACTATTTTTGTTTATTTAATAACAATTAAACCACATCGAATCAGACGGTGAAAAGTGATAGGGTTCTATTCCTAATTATACTGAAGCGTGAGAGGAAAAAAAAGACTCGATTAGGTAAGTATTTCGGTCGTTATTGTGATAACATACAGGATCCGCATATACAGACACACGGACGTCCAAGACAGAATTTTTTTAAACAGACACACGGACGTCCAAGACAGAACTTTTTTTAAATAACAAAAATGGCTTCAATAATATCATGAGTGTTAAAAATGGTGTTTTTTCTTGATATGTGTGTGTATATTATTTTACAAGTGCAATATATGATAAATAACATTTTAAGTTGAAAAATCAGTTGTTTTGCGTGAAGTTATATATACAGTAGGTGCTACACACACCTCAACGCTTAGCCTTTGAGGCGTACAATTACAACCCACCACTCAACAATTACATTGAAGCAAATTCTTGAAATCAAAAATATACGAATTTCCTACGCATTTTTGTTTACAGTCTCTTATATCCGGAATGTCAGATGCGGAAGCTGAAAATACACTCATTGTTGTGTTTATTGGAGAAACTGACTTGGGCTACGTAATCAACACAGCCAGGCAAATTGAAATCACGTAAGTTTACCCTATATTGGTAAGACAAATTATAGTATTTTTATATAGGTATTAACATACTGAACTAAATTATGTATACTATTTGAAAATGTTGATCAAACCATTTGTTTATTACTCCCTTCTCTTATTTTATAGAGCAAAGCAACTAAATAAATATTCATAGATATCTCTACTAATGCTATAACTGCCTCGGTTTTATAGCGGTGGTGTGTGCGACTGCTGATAATGAGGTCTCGGGTTGAATCCCCTGGTCAGGCAATGTTATTGAGCTTTTTCGTAAAAAGAAAAAATGTTAATAGCAGTCTGGAGTTTGGAAATGTGCCAGGTAGACGGCAATAGGCTCGCCCCCTATTACGTGGGACTTAAACATAGCTGGCGGATCGTACACCTCTGCCTACCCCTTCAGGGAAACAGGCGTGATGCTATATATATGTTTATCCCTACTAATGCGATAGTGGATTTGTTAGTTACGATTTCACACCTTAACTACTTAACCAATCATTATGATTTTATTCATACATATAGTCCGAGGCTCAGCCTAGGGTACTGGCTAATACTTTACTTTTTAATACCGCAAAAGTGGACAGTCCCTGAGGGATATCAAGTGACGTATTTATATTGAGAAGTCCACGCATACGAAGACACAGGTAAAGTTTAGTTACATATAATTTAAAAAAAAACCCTAGTAATCATGATACTGAAATATACTATAATAATTGTGATACTTAAAGTCTACACATTCTTTTTGTCGTAAGGGACCATTGTATATCTTAGAATTCCAAGGCGGCGAGTTAATCAAATAAAAGTTTAAAGACAAATTTAAACAATTTTTACATTAGCTAGTAATAAGATGTCACTTTTTCACTTTAATACATTATTATACGAACTGAAGCTTTAGTATCACTTTTGGATACGCGTGTCCTATCAAAGTGAGCATAACTTACAGCCCAGTACAGTATGGTAACTAACGCTTGCAAAGTAATTGAGGAAATTTCTCAGGCGTGCAAGTTTCCTTAGTGTCAAGTATAACCGCCCACTCTTATATCTTATAATAGTACAAGTAAAACTTGCACATTTTGCTTTCACAGACACCCGAAGCAGGTAAATCAAGGCACCATCGAAGTGATTTCTCCGTCCGCTTCTTACTATCCAGACCTCGAAAGTCTTCCAGATACATTGGGAGACTCTCATAAACGCGTCAAATGGAGGACAAAGCAAAATTTAGATACCATATATCTTATGGCGTATGCGCAATCTAGAGGCGCCTTATATTTAATGTTGGAGGATGACGTTACAGCCAGAAAAAACTTTATTCGGGTATGTTGCCTTCTTTCTTCTTTTATTTAACAGCCGGGGCCTACAGATTATCAAACTTCCTTAAGTATTTGATCACCCATCTGATGCCAGCCGAGAGTTACTTAACCTTACTGATAGCTCAAGTGGCGAGTTTAAAATAAGACTACCTGCTCAGCGTCCTTCCCTCTTTTTAATGCAGTTAAGTCATCTAGGAAGTCTCAAAATTTTGACCTTATATTAAAGTTCAAAGTCGCTCGGCGTGCCATGGAGCGCGTGAACGGGAGTGACCGACGTAGCCCGCCGGGTTGCCATGCTGAATTGGTAATAGCAACGGTAGCTTACATAGCTCGACGAACCGACAACCGATGGGGAAAATATGTTCTCGAATGGCGATCTGATGCCGCAGCGTAGGAAGGCCCCTCACCAGATAGACTGACGATCTGATCAAAGCCGCAAGAAGCCGTTGAATGTAGTTGGTACAGGACCGCTCGTTATGGCGCTCTCATGGGGAGGTCTATGTCCAGCAGTGGACATTGAAAGACTGGTAGATGAATGGATGAAATCATCTAGATACTGGAGAAGACATGACTAATAGATGCCCGTGAAATTGTATCATCTATTCATTCACACACATCATCCAGTCTTCCAAGCTGTGTTGGGGTCTACTTCCAATATGTTCGGCTTAAGATGATATACCGTACTTATTTGGAGCGACAGCCTATACGACCTCCACGGTCCAACTAAGAGGACAACGAGTCGACCTCAGAATAAATCTGGTATCAGATTTTTATTCAGGCCTCTGACAACATGTAACCACGGCCAGGGTATTAGATATTTCACAGCTACAGCCCATTATTTTACATGTCCAAAAGCAGTCCGTGTGGTGACGGACTATGAATACAAATGTCATCACCCCATTCTTTCCCACGTGTGTCGTATGAGGCGACTAAGGGAAGTAAGCAATTGTCATCCATTGCATGACTGGTGGTAGGGCTGGGTACCCAGTGGGAGTACTCACTTGGTATCGGGCCTGAGCGGGATGGTACCACTATCTCCCGTCTGACTGAAGAAGCACATCGTTGCGTTTTGACTGTAGCAGGAGGTAGCCGTTTATTCTTTCAATTCATATCGGTGAAATGAAATGGTGAGCAGTGGCTTGACAATACTCTCGGTATAGTTGAGTCTATGAGCGACGGTTACCATTTACCATCAGATGGGCTGTAGCAAAAGCACGAAGGTAAATTTTTCACGAATATTGTGTCACTTTTGTTGGTGTTTGATGGTCTTCAATCTTCTGTAGAAAAAGAGCAGTGTACGGCGGTTGTTGTTGATTCGAATCCCACTCTACTCTTTGTGTAATTCACAAACAGTTGTTCTAGTCGGAGTGTTACGATTTGTTCATGGTAAGCGGTGGCTTCGCTGCTATGCTCCTATTACCTCTTCCCCATGAGCGCTGTTTACTACTTACCATCAGATGTGCTTGCTCATCTACCACTGTTGGTATTAAAAAGTGAAGTTCATAAATCCACGATAAAATCTCTGACATGCAGATTTTCACTGTGTTCTATTTCACATGTTGAAGAGTATGAAAGAAGTATGTAATTAAGGAACCACGATAACCAACTAGCGTTCTACTTGAGGTTCTACTTAATGACTGTGTTGGTAGTTATAGTTTAAGACCAGTTATCTACTAAGCTATATTTTTTTCCAACGTATTATTGCCTCACTATTGAGCACGTGTCTCCTCTCATAGCGAGAGGAATTTCGGCCGGATTTAAGGGAGTTGGTCCAGTGCTGGTTGGCAGACAACACAATCCGTTAAAATAAAATCCCAGAAATGCACCTCAGGATGTTTTCTTTCACCGAGCATTTACAATTTGTATTACATAATTTCGAAATATCTCAAAAACTGGTGCATGCTACCTTTTTTTTGTTGTTGAAGCGGGACAAATGTACCTAACCGCACATCCCGTCGTTCGGGCTACTAACATAGGGCCCTCACCCACGAAATAAACCCGCCTATGAACTATGTTACATTACTTCAGTTCTGGTGTGTGCTACCTAGGACTGGGGTTTGAACTCGATACCATTGCCTTTGCAGTCCTGTTGTTATAACTAGGCTAGCACTGACAGTATTTTTATAATTGTGTATACATAAATATAATTACAGGATATCAAGGAATTCACGGCGACTACATCAGTTGTGAATCCAAATTGGTTTTTCATTGAATACTCTAACGTTGGTGGTATCGGGAAGCTGTTCCGTTCATCGGATCTCATCCCCTTGACTGCATACGTCCAGCTGTTCTATAACAACATGCCTATAGATTGGCTTCTGGAGAGCTATCTAGCAGACAGAGTCTGTACGATTGATAAGAGTTCCGTAAGTATTTTACTGTACTGTCGTCTCGTTATAAAACCAGACGTAAATTGTTCCACCGTACGGTTACCACATTCGAGATCAAAATATTATATAAGTACTACTTTAATACTATTTTATACTTTCTTGCCGCGTGGGGCCGGCTTTAGAATTGGCCCACCCCTCTCCACCCATGGGAGTCGTAAGAGGCGACTGGGGGTATACCGCGGCAGTGGGCAGCAGCACTCCCTCGAGTATTAACAACATCCACTGCGATCGCCAACCCGCCTGCCAAGCGTGGCGATTACGGCACTATCCCTCATTTTAGGGAGGCCTATGTCCAGCAGTGGACGTCGAAAGGCTGATGGATGGATGGATGGACTACTTTAATATACTCAAATTAACGATTTCTAGTATGTTATTTGAGAGCCAGGAGAAACTTTTTACATTTCATCTGAAACTTGGAGGTCAAGGTGCTCATAAATACGTGTCATGTTCGGTCACCTAAATTACTGGCAGGGTGAAAGTTGCTTAACTTTGTCAATTGTATGAGTGGCAAATTTATAAATAGAACCTCCAGTAATGTTGTAGAGAGAGCTTAATTAGAACTTTAATTATATATTTAAAAAACGACTTTGTGTGATCTCATCTACCCTGTACCATATCTATGTACCTGTCTTATTCTCTGCCAAACCCGTAAGGGAGATAGCGTGATGATAAGTAGTAGTAAGTAAGTCTACCCTGTATAATAAGTACCATGTAAGTATGCTAATTTCCCGTGTCCGACTTTGGGAAATACGATGAGATGGAAAAGAAAAAGATACATTCCAGACATTTGATCGCCATCGAACATATTGGTCAATATTCCTTTGCAAGACCTAGCCTTTTTTTTTGTTAAGGCGGGAAAAAATGTTCCTAACCGCACACCCTATCGTTCGGGGCAACGACCGGGGTAGTGTGGGGCCTGCACCCACTAAAGAACCCCGCCGTGTGCCGTCTCTTCGCCTTTATTGGCGGGCCACTGGAACTATGTTACATTCCTTCGGTGGTTGCAAGACCTAGCCTAACTACAAACCCCGTCGTTGGTTACAACGAAGAGATTGTTCACACTCACTATATTGGCAGATCACTGGAACTGTGTTATATTACTTCAGTGGTTCCTATACCTAAGATACAATTGAAACTCTCCTTTGTATTAAGTGTTCCAGTCCACACGTTGGGGGTGCGAACTACGATGTGGACGCCTAAAAAATTATAGCTACGAGAGCTATACATTCTTATTTTCTTAAAAAAATTGAAGTTAATAATCAAGACGTAAGTAAGCATATCAAGTGCTTAACAAATTATATTATTTTTCATAGTATGGTTACATTTGTAATGTGCCTTTTTGTTTCATATACATGTATATAAATTTTAAGAATAAAGTATCCTGTATACACCGCCAGTCCCCCCATTTCTTATATATATATCTTTCACTCCATCCAATGGTTATCCGGAACAGATTGCCTTGTGCGATAGGACCGCCAATTGTACAACATTAATGTTTAAGATCTTTGTTTAGTTATTTTGGTGTGCAATAAAGACGTTTATTATTATTTTCCCAAATGATAGCCACTTGTCACTAACAGCTTTTCGTTTGCCCCTGTTCACTCCTCCAGGAATGACACGTGAAGGGTGATGACCCACGTCGCCGCCATTTGTGTGATTGATACTAAAAATCATCAGTGTTCCCTCGGAATTATACAAGTCTAGTTTTACAATACCTTTTATTTTGTTTACAGAAAGCTTGTGCTGAACAAAAGTTGAAAATAAGACCGAAGTTTAAAACGTCGCTTTTCCAACATGTCGGTGTTTACTCATCATTGAAGGGGAAAATACAGAAAGTAAAGGTAGGGTAGTCGAAGCTACTCCCGCTTCTCTGTTATACGTTATGGTTGATGCTCACGGTAGCTAGTGGTATGGACTTAGCAACGCACAGATTTCTAAGTCCATGAGTGGCAGTTGCTTCTTACAATCAGCTCGGTCATGGCTCGTATGCCGTATGCATTTGAAATATTAAACAAAAGTTTACACATGATTGCAGTCGGTCATCAGAACATGTTGGGATAGAAAAAAAAACAACCATTTAATTATATTCTAAGCGTATCATAAAATTTGCAAGGAAAGAAATGGTAAAAACTAGAAAAAAAAAACGATATATTACAAGGCTCTATATTTGAAATCATGCAAGAAATTAACTTACTTCTTTGTGTTACAATTTCACGCCATAACTATTTGACCGATAATCATGAGATAAAGCATAAACATAGTACGCTCACCAGAAAAAGACAGACTAGTTTTATTCGCGGAAAATGGACGGTTCCCGCGGATAACATTAAAAGGTGGTTCATATTATTTTGACCCAATTCTTCCACACAGACAAAGTCGCGGGCAAAATTATAGTTTTTAAATAATGCTTGTATTTGTTGAATATAATTAAGTGATGAACGAAGACGTGAGGGATTTCTTATGAATATTCTGCATGTCTTGTGAACTCTGCTCACCAGCGTGGTGGCCTAAATCACTCAAAAGAACAATGCGTTTCAATTCTACCCGCAACTTCGTCCTAGCGTTATTTTGTTTTTATTTTGTGGAAAACCCTAATTATTTTTCGAAAATAAAAGTTGCCTAAGTTACTTCTTATAACATCAGTTATCTGCCAGTTAAATACTATCCAAATCGGTCGAGCCGTTTCGGAGATTAGATGGAACAAAGAGCCAGACAGACAAAGACTTAAATAGTCAGTATTTTGTTAATAAAATTCAAAAATATCTTTATTTCATAGGCCTATTATATGGCACTTAGAAATGGTCACGCGCATGAACAAGTGCATCCGCAACAACCAAAGCGGCAAATAATAAATGTTTTTTTTTTCTAATTTTTTTTTGGCTTTTAAATAAAATGACCTCTAATTCTCTTTAAAAATCGTCTGTGGTGAAAATGGCGTCTATAAACACACGCAACGATAAAGTGCTCAGACTCAATACAAGCAATTTCCATAACCCGTTCAACAGAGAGGCGCACTATGTCACTACGTTCTTTATATTTAATTTTAATACATCACAACCCAACCCAACAAATTAATACATATTTTTTATCTGTATTTTAGCACTTGATATGCTCACTTTTTTGATACCTTAAAGAACAAATTATCTATGAAATGTGGAAAAAGATAACTAGTTTGGCTAAGCTTAGCGGTTAGAGCACTTCCCCGGATTGGAAGGGACGCAGGTTCGATTCCCGCTCGCACTCAAGTTTTCTTTTTTCACATTTCACAAATATTTTTTTCATTAATAAGTAATTCAATTTCCATAATAGTTAAAAGTAAACTATATACTTTTACATGCATTTAGTACAAAGCGGCTAGTTAGAAATTACAAACAGACAGTTTAATTTTATTTTAATTATATTAAGTAACATTTATTTAAAATTTTTGATTTCGTCTTTCAGAAACGACGTAAGGTAAACATTTTATAAGAAAATAATTATTTTATTTCACTATATGCACAAAATCACTTAATAAATTTCAATTTCACAAAAATCCCTTCCACTGATGACTGTTTACAACTTTTTAAATATTCAGTACCACACCTGGAATATATATATATATATATATATATATATATATATATATATATATATATATATATATATATATATATATATATATAATCGACGCTTTGACTTCAATCACTTTGGAGACTTAAAATATGCTTAAGACTTCTATATATTGTTATTTGGCATATTAAATTCATCATCAAATTCATATGCAATTGAAGATTCAATCATGTCATTATGACAGTCTTGAAAAAATCATTTGATGATAAAACTTCTAACAATACAACATTTTGTGATATTTATAGGACACGAAACATCATTGGACGGCACCACCATACTTCCCGCACAAAAATCCACCGTTACGTATAGCAAATACCACTATGAATGAGCAGACCGATCACGGTCTCAAGCGAGCGTATGAAGGGAAGACTTTCTTCTGGGGCTTCAAACCCGTTAAAGGAGATTTAGTGGAATTTTGGTTCGATCAACCCACTAATATTGAAAGGTTAGTGTTGTATTACGTATTTTATTAACCTTCTTGGAAACAGGACGAGGTACCTATTTATGTCAATATATAAACTGCCTTGGTGGTGTAACAGTAGTGTGAGCGACAGCTGCTGATCATGAGGTCTTGGGTTCGATCCCCGGGTCGGGCAATGTTATTGAGTTATTTCGTAAAAAGAAAAATTCTCAGTAGCCGCGCGGAGTCTGTAAATGTGCCCGGTAGATGGCAATAGGCTGGCCTCTATTACGTTGGACTTAAACATAGATGGTGAATCGTGAGTGTGTAATACACCTCTGCCTACCCCTTCGGGAAATACAGGCGTGATGCTATGTTTTTTTTATGTTTTATGTAATTTGGTTGCCTAGCACGGCAGTCGATATCTGTGACCTTACTAACCTTGAACCTTTTCTACCACCTTCTTTTCCTCGCCCTTCAGACTTAAAATCACTTCTTTCCTGTGTATATATCCCATTTACTTACTTACTTTGTAATTTTATTTTAAATAACAATATTAAACTATGATAATAATAATTACTTATCTAATCAACATATACTTATATGATTTTTTTTTCTTCTTGCTTTAGGTAACTCAACAGATTTCAGCCTTATCTCTAAATTTATTATTTTATTTCCCTTCATAAAGCTTTCCAATCGTTATATTAGAAAATACCTACTGAGTTCTGACCATCACATAAATTTAGCAAAATAATCAAGAGAACATTGTCATTGGCGGAATTATCAGGGGGGTTAGGCAGAATGTCATGTTTCACGTGTTGAGAGATCACCATGATTAGCCAACGGATTATTGTGACATCACGCGTCAGTTTCTCAACCAATCACAGTGATCTCGATACGATCGACATGTGAGATATGAGGTTCTGCCTAACCCCCCAGGATCGCCACAAGTCAATACAAGAACAAGACCCTTAAACCTACGTCAAGTGTTGATTCATGTCAAAATGTCTGATAATCAGATCCATGTGTGAAACATTATTATATTTAACAATATATTATAACTATTGTTGCATATATGGTGGAGTGGTTTAGATACCAGCCTGCCGTCTGAGAGTTGTTGGTTCGATTCTCACTCAGGACAACTCTTTGTGTAATCCACAAATGATTATTCTGAGTCTATACTTTGTGTCCGTGAAGTTGTATGTTTTTAAAGCCCCCGCGATACAAAGATTATTCCATAATGCAGGGTATTGTCAATAAAAAAATAAATTAACTCTAACATCATTCCTGTTCAACCTTTTACTCTGTATCTATCATCGCTCTTCTCCACTTCCCATCCCTTTCTTTGCGGGAGTTATTCCTCTAGCATTGATAAAGTCTTATAGGCTCTGGTAATCGCTTTATTGCGGTAGGCGGGCCGTTGTTGTTTTCTGTTAGAAAAAACTATACTCATAGTACATAGCCACATTTATAATATGACTCAGTGTTGTAGTGGTAGTAGACGCTGTGTAATACGAGGTCTTAGATTCGAATTCGAGGAACAAAAGGTTATTGGATTCTCCTACAAAAAATCTCAATAGCAGCTTAGAAGAAGTTGCCGGTGTTAACCCTGTGCTTCAGAAATCACGTAGATCCATTGGTCCTGCGCTTTATCTCTCTCCGGTACCTGTCTCGCAGAACTTCTCTAATGTATAATAAACGTACACAAAGTAACCTGTGATGGACTAACAAAGTTTTGCCACACTTTTTTTGTCCCAAACTAAATAGATAGAAAACACCCAGACGCAGTACAAATATCTGTCTTGTCCGGTGAACCCACGACCTAAACATAGCATCACGCCTGTATTCCCCGAAGGGGTAGGCAGAGGCGTATTACACACCCACGATTCGCCAGCTATGTTTAAGTTCCACGTAATAGGGGGCGAGCCTATTGACGTTTACCGGGCACATTTCGAAACTCCGGGCTGCTATTGAGAATTTTTCTTTTTAGGAAAAAGCTTAATAACATTGCCCGACCCGGGGATCCAACCCGAGACCTCATGAATAGCAGTCGCATACACTACCGCTACACCACCGAGGCAGTTACCTCATGCACGGAAGAAAGAGAGTCGGTTAGAGAAAGTAATTGTTTAATATTTTCTAAAAATATTTGAAATAAATACTCCTCTCTCCTTCGTCAAATTTAACAACTAAGACGGGCCGTGCACGAGAGGTCATGGGTTTGATTCCTGCTCAGGACAATTATTTGTGACAGGACCAGAGGACGTTGTCTGAAATGTCTGTGAATATTTAAAATATTTGTATTAAAAAAATACACTGAAATTACCTTACCTCTTTTATAAAACAAATGTGTTAAAATATTTCAGGTATACATTCCGAAGTGGTAACGTTGACCATCCTTTAGACAGATTTTATGATAGCACAGTGGAAGTATTACCACAATCACAAGCGGCAACTGGTAATTTCACTGTCGTTGGTTCTTTTGATGAGTTTGGTATAGCAGAAGGGGATCTCAAGATGGGTCCGATAGAGGCCATCCGCATTAAAGTCAACAAGGATGCTCATTATTGGGTTATCCTTAGCGAGGTAAGCCTGATTTTATGATATTTAAAATAAAAACAAATACAGAATTATAGCTTTTAAGTACTAATGGTGTTCTTTGAAACAAAACCAAAGCTTACTGCTTATGGTAGCAAACGAGCTCATCTGATGGTAACTGGAAGCTACATCTAATTTCAGCAATACCTGCAATGCAATGGGTGATAAATAAACTTGTACTTGTATTATCACTCCGTCACTACACTGATAAAGTGGTGATATCTATTCCAAGATGCTAACTGCGGAAAAGACCAGTTGAGTTGTGAGGTTTTCGGAAACTATGCGCATAAATTGCCGTGTGGGGCCGGCTTTATAATTATCCCACCCCTCCACCCATGGGAGTCGTAAGAGCCGACTGAGGGAACATCAAGGAAGTGGGCAGCAGCACTGCTTCGAGTATTAAAACATCCACTGCGATCGCCAACCCGCCTGCCAAGCGTGGCGATTGCGGCACCATTCCCCATTCTTGGGGAGGCCTATGTCCAGCAGTGGACGTTAAAAGGCTGATGGATGCGCATAAAAATAACCAATGCCGATAAAAAAAAAAAATCTCGAAGGTTGATATGCTACTATGAATTAATATTTGTACCAGTAGTTCGCAAGTCTGGTGGGCTATTGTTTAAACCATTTGGAGACCCAGACCCAAAAGCATTAATATCGTAATAGGTTGTGCAGAAAAAGTATCATACCGAAGTAGGTAATGCCAAAACATGATTCCATCAGTTACCTATCAGTTTTAAAGTTAGTTAATCAGTTTTAACATTCCTTTTTTGAAATTTGGAATGCTATTTTTCAAATAATTAACCACTACCGATAAGGGATAAGATTATTATTATCTAACATACTACCTGTATGTTAGATACTATGGCCAGTCTATATAGGCAAAAAATCAAGCTGACCTTACAAAAATTCCGTTTTCGTTTCTTTTTTGTTTAATCGTTGGGGGGTCACTGGAAGTCCTCAACCCAAAAGTCGACCAAATCGGTCCATTGCTATCGCCGCCATCTTGAATTTTATGAAAAATGGTTTATGGCGCACACACACACACACACACGCATATAGACACGTTTACCCATTGAAACAAAAGTTTTGACGGTTCTCTTTTTCTTTACCGTTGGCGTACTACCTTAAATATTGACTGTATGAAAAAAAAGGTAAGGACCAAAATTGTTGAAAATTTAATTCTCTACAAGTTTTTTTATGTCCATTTATGCGCTAAAGTCAAAAATAAACAAGATACGAATAATACAATAGTTTTACTTCGCCGCTATTTTTAGGTTTAATTCGAAAAATATACATTTTTTGAAAAAAAAACTCGAGCCCCAAAGTTGTAGGAAATTTAATTTCCTAAAATTTTTGTATTTACCATTTTTCGTTAAAATTGAAAATGGCCGAGTTATTCAAGAAAAAACATTTTTCATAAAATTCAAGATGGCGGTGATAGCAATGGGCCGATTGCATGGTCGACTTTTGGGTTAAGGACTCCCAGTGACCAAACGTTTAAACAAAAAAAAAACGAAAACAGAATTTTTGCAAGGTTAAAACCTATCTTGACTGGACTACTAGGAATATTTTAAAATTGAATAATAAGAATACGTACCTATAGAAAAATGCCTAGTATGTGTTACAGGAGTTTATTTTTACTAAACGATTACGGAAGAGGTTTTAAATCTACTCGAATCCATCCTCAAACATGAAAATAATCATGATTGCGAAACTTGTTTTTATTGTTCGCACTGATTTTCAGCTAAAACTCCGAGTGAAATCAAAATATCGACTACCTCTGCCAGTCACACATTATGAAAATAGTTTAACAAAGTATCTTCAAATTTTGGAATCAGATAAAACATCGATTAGGATGCGCCATGGATTTCAATATCTCAAATTATCCCGAATAGAATGTATGAAACAAACAATGGTTTCGTTGTGGCCTTGTGTAAACTATTGTCTTTAAACTAATTTTATTGTAAGCTCGACAATTGCCTATGTTGTTTTGAAGCTATATATGTGGATCCCTTATTTGTATTCTTATTAACATTCAAATTAACAATAACTATTTTACAGCACATCTTATAAACTCCTTTTACACAAACTATTTTAAAACTATATGATTGTACAGAATATCTATAGGTAATTTTAAATTTTTTTATTGTTTCTAACCAGTTCATAATGTTGTTTCCAGATCGAAATTCAAGTCAAAGAAATAGAGAGCTGACGTCATCTTAAGGAACACTGGGAGCGTATCCTTCGTAGCTTTGTCAGATTACCGAACACGCACTACGAGTAAATTAAAAATCTACCAATAAACCGGCCCTTCAAAGCTAAGTTGTATCTTTAGACTTGAAGTGATTAGTTATAAGGACCATTATAACAGTAGATATTTATATTGTTGTTCATTATCGTGATCTTTTGACCAACTTACGTGATATTTTATGACTGAGAAAATACACGGGAAAAAAATGGATAGATTTTACCTATACGTTGCGATGTACACCTAGTGACGATACTCGTGTTTTGAAAACCATCCGATATTATTATCAAAAATATACCCGTTTTACAGCATTATTTACAATATCTTAGGTTCATGTTTCGTACAATAGGAAATGAACTGATAACATAGCGAAGCCGGGAAAATATATTAGACAAATTCTTGTTAAAATTAACTAGCATTTTCTTTAAACACAAAGTGAAAAATGTATAGTGCTAAGCATGTCAAATGCTAAATATATATATATATAAAAATATCTAAATAGCATTTTCTTTATTAAATATCTAGCTTGATTTCCTAAATTCCCTAATTTGGTAATATCCTAGTAATAATCTAAAAAACAACACACGCAGTACTATTTAGATTTGTGTATTTTTTGTTTTTTACTTAAAATTTAGATACAAATGTTGAATTTTTATTTAGTGTATAGTTAATAATTGTATTTGTATTTTTATTTATTACTAATATTATGGTTTTTTATAATATTATACCTTAAAAATTCACTATGAGAGTGATTTGGAGGCCCAAATGTGCCCATATTAAAATTTATAGAAACTGGTTGTCTAACACATTAAACATCACTCCACACCCAGAGCAAATTTGTTTTAAAGACCGTGGAATAGTCTATACAAAAAATCCTGAAGCTAAAGTGTAAAAACTATTAAATAAGTTGATCATCCAGAGAGGTCATACTGCCGGTAATCTGTCCGATTGCTGTGCAGGTGACCCGGGTACGCGACCCCGGCTTCTCGAGCCTCCTGTGCCGCACTCCCTCATATCCGCGGTGTAGTTGTCCCAGGCTGCCCGTTCCTGTCCCCAGGTGGTAGAGTTCAATGTTGGGTGAAAACCTCTTTTGAACTCGAACGGATCATTACCACAATCATGTCCGATTCAGCCTTGCTACACCTTTGATGTGTTTCGATATCAGGGCATGATGGCCGCCCTCTATTCCCCCCTTCCGTCCTTTGCGAGGTGATAGGTTTCTGTAAAGTTTAAAAGTATGGTCTGACAATACACGTTGATTCTTAAAGCACGAGGGGCTGATGATGGATTTGGCTTTCGCAGGCCACCCGTCGGCAGCGGACCTGACCTCCGGAATATCCACGATTGCTGTGCAGGTGACCCGGGTACGCGACCCCGGCTTCTCGAGCCTCCTGTGCCGCACTCCCTCATATCCGCGGTGTAGTTGTCCCAGGCTGCCCGTTCCTGTCCCCAGGTGGTAGAGTTCAATGTTGGGTGAAAACCTCTTTTGAACTCGAACGGATCATTACCACAATCATGTCCGATTCAGCCTTGCTACACCTTTGATGTGTTTCGATATCAGGGCATGATGGCCGCCCTCTATTCCCCCCTTCCGTCCTTTGCGTGGTGATAGGTTTCTGTAAAGTTTAAAAGTATGGTCTGACAATACACGTTGATTCTTAAAGCACGAGGGGCTGATGATGGATTTGGCTTTCACAGGCCACCCGTCGGCAGCGGACCTGACCTCCGGAATATCCAATATCTGCTCTCTAAATGAAGCATCCGATATTAAAAAGCCTGAAAATCTCCTCGTCCACAATCATAGTAAATTTTTGAATTAAATGTCATCAGACCTTCATTCACTCAAGTTATTTTTGAATAGAGTTCTTGTTTTCGAATATCAGTTAGGAATCTGTTGGTTATTTTACCGTTTTTATATATTTAATGATAATTATATATCGGCATCGGTGAACTTGGACGTTGCCCGGTATTAAATTTCAACTGCGTACACATAATCCTAAATAACGAGCATACATAAAATAATAATTGAAATAATTATTTACTTTTAAATAATTATTTCAAGTGAATATTTAATTTTATTTAATATTTCTATTTTTTATGGAAATTATTTTTGTCATGTTATTTTGCTCTGTATAAATATCAACAATTAAAGAAATATAAAAAGCCCAAAAAAATTGATTAAATAGTACATTTTTAACCCAGGGGTGAAAGTAAATAAGTCTTTAACCCGAGGTAAACACTGTGCTTTTCATTACGAATACAAGGAAAGTAAAAATAAAAACATGCAAAAATGAGTGAATTTTAATTTACATCAACTGCTGATATAATTATTTATTTAAAGAATATGGGATTGCCGCTTCCTCGGCTTTTTTTTTTGTGGCCGGCCAGCATAACAATCATTATTTTTCATTTTCAACATTGAAAAAATGGTAAAATATTTTACCCAAATCTATATTATTTTAAAGAAATATTTGAAAGTAAGTAAATTAAGATAGGGGGTCGTTAAAAAAAAACTTTATTTAATACTTAACTTTGCTATTTCAATTAAACTTCGCGCTGTGATTGAGTGGCTGTAGTAAGTTAGAATACGGCTCAATAGAGATGTGAAAATAGAACTAGTTTTTTTTTTAATAATTTGACAGCTGTCAGTGTAAAAAGATTCTCCCTAGGGCTGAAAAGTAGTACTTTCAACCCGCTCCTCAGGCAACTTCAAACCTACTTTCCGAGTATGAGTAATGAAAAAATATTGAAAAATCCAAAAAAAAATATTAAGTTGTTGTAAATAAAAATTATGAGCACATACTTTATGGTTCCTTAAAAT
Organism: Leucoma salicis; assembly: GCA_948253155.1. Taxonomy (NCBI): domain Eukaryota; kingdom Metazoa; phylum Arthropoda; class Insecta; order Lepidoptera; family Erebidae; genus Leucoma; species Leucoma salicis. Next base: position 3,622,533 of record OX411803.1, read on the forward strand.
ATTTTGAAAACCGAAGATCACAGTTAGAAAAGTGTTGTTAATATTAATATAAGATAGGAATCTTTCAAGTTTCCAAACACAATTTTCAAATATATATGTTTGAAACTATTATGAGACTTACTGTATCTTTCAAAGTAAGCAATTATCATCCATTGGGTAACTGTTTTTGTGTTAGGGTTAAGTTCCAAGTGGCAGTGAGAACTCTCACTAAGTACTCAGACCTACCATCAATATAGTTACCTACTTACTATCGAGCCCTAGCGGGTCATCACCGAAGTCGTTCATTCAGTTCGTTCAAACATTTTCCCAAAAGAAAGAAATTCAATAATAAATTCTATCTTAATATTAATTGCAATTGGTCTTTAAATTTTATAAAGCAAAAATAGATAGTTAAAATATAATTTAAACATTCCAGTGTAACAAGGTCGAACTTCTTGTCACAGGTTACACTGGAAAATTCTTTATCATAATTAACAGAGTTAGCAATAAAGTTAAATTTATATTTTGATTATTTAACTTATTACTTTCCTGCTATGGGGCACGGGTCTCCTTTATGAGTGAGAGAGATAGTTATATCATTCACTCTAAAAGGAGATACGTTTCCAAGGTGTGGCAGTAAAGGGTTAAAAAATAGTAGATAGATATACTAATAAATTCATTTTGCATTGGCTGCACAGAAAACGGAGTCATTTAAATACCGACCTCCCATTCTGAGTGTGGTGGGTTTAACTCCCACGCAGGACAATCTTTTGTGTGTCCTACAAATTATTGTTCTGAGCCTGGATACAAGTGGTAAAGGGTAAAAAATAAAGACTAAATTAATCTAATAAGTTATAATAAGTGTATATAGAAGTAGCTTTTGTACCCACCAAAGTGTTTCAGATTTTTTTAAGCTCATATATAATTATATAGCTTTTATAAAATTACTTGGACACAGGTCAAAGTGAATAAGATTAGATTATTCATTTTCATTTAAAGAGGTAGATAGTTGGTATATATTAGTATCCATAGTCTTTAAAATCCTGTCTGTTTAGCACAAAACATCAATTCGAATGAGGAAGGCAACCCGCGCAGATATACAAAAAGGATTTGGTGGACTCGTTGAGAAAGTGTTGTCTAATAGAATATCATCTTTCTACGCTCAGTATCAATCAAAACGAGGATAATAACCTGCGTAGATATGCAAAAGGGATTTGGTAGACTCGATTAATTAAGTATTTTCAAACGGAATAAAATTCCCTTCCATATTATTATCTTCAAAATCCTGTCTGTTTAGCACAAAACATCAATTCAAATGAGGAAGGCAATCCACGCAGATATGCAAAAGGAATTTGGTGGTTAAAAAGATATTCAAACAGAACAATAATCTTGTATGCACACTTACTTAGGTAGTCCGTCATTGGTAGTAAATATTTGTATCCGTTCTACAAAATCCTCTCCCGTTTAGCATAAAATATAAATTCAAATGAAAAAGGCAACCCGAGCAGATATGCAGAAGGGATTTGGCTGGACTCAATTGAAAAACTTAAGTCAAATTACGTACAAAACTTAATCTTTATTAAAATTGCCAACTATTTACAATCTCTTTATTTGGGAACCTTTGAATATAATGATATAGATTATGATTCTTTTCATTCGGTTCACAAAGATTTCTTGCGCACAATTATATTTATTTTGGCGTTATTAGGTTAGAGTGTGAACTTTAGGTATGAATCGTTGTGATTATGATAATAACATTGTATATAGCTCTTGTAGATTATCAACTAAAAATGCTTGCGCACAATTCAAGATTAATTAAAAAAAGAAATGATATGTAAATAGAAAAGATAAAAAATAACTGATGCCTTGGTTTCGATGACTGAGCCCCGATCTGGAACTAATAAATCCAGTTAATTCCAGTTCATAAATAATACTTGATAGAATTGATTGGGCATGTATTGTTTTGTGGCTAGTTATTATAAATATTGTAAATAATATAGTCATAAACAGAGACGCTTAGTATTTTCTTTCTTTGAGTTCTTGTGGCATTTTATCCTTGTTTTTTTTTCTATTTTACTCAGTATATTTTATCATTACGATTGAATGGAAGTGTGTATGCAGCAATCTTAAATAAAATATTTAATACTTTACCAAATTAGAAACAAATATGTTCTTTTTTTCAATTTACCAAATTGACATATTTTTTTTTTTAGATTTTAATTGATTTTTGTGATATTTTATTTGTTTGGTTTATCATTATGAATTGTCGCTAAGGATTATATGTTTTTTGTTTATGATATATCTTATGATGATGTTATTTATCTTAATATTTCGTTCTGCAAGTATTCGAGTTAGGAAGTTCGCTTTATAATAACATCACTTTAGATCACTTTAAAGTCAGGAATTACCTAATGCATTTATTTCAAATAGATCTCGGCTATAAACACTTAGTTTGCTCATAACATAATTATTATGAAAATGTGCGTAGTTAAAATTATTTATTTACCTTTCAAGATTTTATAAAAAGGTGTACTTATTTGAAATCGCTTTGCTGGTTATAACTAAACCCCGTATGTTTTGACATAGTGATAAAATATCTTTATATTACAATATTATAGCCTTTATATATTTCTAAAAGAAGTCTGATATACGTCACTAGAGACAAGTACGCGGAAAGTATTTTTTTTTTTTAAATAAAACTACGTTTACGGAATCTATCGCGTTTGCTTGATTTTCTACTTTCCAAGTCCAAGACCGATATGATCATATCAGCCTTGGAGGTCTACCATGTAAGTCCCCCCGTGAATGCTAAGTTATTCGAAACGTCGGCCGTAAACGTAGTTTTATTTCAAAATGTTTAACATTCGCGTAAATATCAGGAAAGTATTAACTAAAATATTTCTAGATAGTTTTTTTTGTAAATGATTGTACTATGTTATATTTTTCAGAACTGACAGTCAACCGCGTTCGTTATTTTTTTTTCTGATTACGGTGGCTGGAAATCCAGCGCCCCAACTGTTAGCGAAAACCGCTGTTCATGGACTGCCCAATACCAGGAGCGCTTTCTACAATGACGATAGTACTCTCTTTAATCCTCCATTTGAATTTTTATAATATCATTTATACTAATAGCACCACAGATAATATGCTAATGTAATTCTAACACGAGTATCGTAACAGGTAACGTTCCGCATTGAACCAGTCAGAATGTTTCAGCTGCTTTTTATTCCGTGCAATTCGTAAAAGTGACGAAGGGATCTATTCTTCACAAATACCTAGAACAGATACTTAACGGCTACTGAAAACAGTCGATTGTTGACAAAATCTAATTATCGCTATTTGTGAAGGTAGGAGATAGTCCATAGATACGAACAAATGAACGAAATGATTATTTATAAAATAACCTATTGGCGGCAAACAGTCCCTTGACTATAACCATTGACAACTTTATTGTTTTGATTAAACGACGAAAGACGTAAAGTGAGAAACTTTAGATAATGTAGATTCATTTAATATGCACTGGTATTTTAACGTAGAATTACTATTCTTCCTCGGCCTCAGTAGTCCAGTAGTAGGGTATGCGATTGCTGGTTACTGAGGGTGTTCATAAATTAGATACATCAAAATACATTTTCCTTTTTGGACTCCTCCCCTGCGTTTACATTTCAGCGAACTCTCCTCCTCCCAAATTCTTTGCGATTTCTAAAATTGTAATAAAAATCTTTGAATAACGGACATACATCCATAGGCCCTTAGATCACTTAGATTGTTCATGTAATATTTTTTCACACGAGTGAGTTTGCATGACCACTCCCTACGTATGTTTTAAGCGGTTTTCAATGAAGCAAACATCACATTATACAGAAACAGAAAGATTATGTCTCGATAAATTGTAGCCAATGTGACATATCATAATTACTTGGCCCATCTACTGTTTACTTACTCTCCCTCCAATCTTTAGGAACGGAAACGCTTTTTATACTGGCGAAGTCTAGTACGTTCTTTATTGCGTAATAATACGGACCTTATACAACCCCTTCCAACCTCTAGTAATAGAGTTGAGCTATTAAATATGAGATCAGTGATAGTCATTTTTTAAATATTCTAAATATAAGTCTATATAAATGTATTTACTTATTGTTGTACATATATTATTTAATGTGTAAAAGTGTTTTTCTGACTGTATTATATCTAGCATTTTCTTTCTTTGATAAAGATCTCTTTCTCCTAAGAGATAGATTTATTGGGATAATAGGTATGCATAGAATTCACAATGGCATTGAAATTAATTTCTGCTAAATAAATCCAGTTCCTAGTACAGCAAGGCCTCGTTAGTTCTCTGACTCGACTGTCGAAGTACTATAGAATACCACGTATCTCCGATTTTTTATTCGGCGTTGATGATACGTGATGTAAGGCATCATTCTCGTCTACAGGCTAAGATGATAACCGCCCGTCACAGAGGCCTTATTCTTGTTTTTTTTTTTTATATACTTACATATATATTAGATGGGTGGCGAAAAGCATACGGCCCACCTAATGGCGGTTACCGTAGCCTATAGACGCTAGCAACACCAGAGGTATCTATAGGAGGTGGATAGGAAGGATAAGGAGAGGGTAAGAAGGGGGTTTGAGCCTCTGAACTCTCACTCACCATACGAAACACAACGGTAGACGTAACTACTGTTGTTACACGGTGATCTTTTGTAAAAGGGTGGTACTTCCCCGATCGAGCCGGCCCATTCGTGTTGGGATAATCAAAGGCCGCCTTGTGCCACATTTTGTGCAAAAGTAATAAATAAAAAAAAAAAGAAAATGCTGGACAGTTATTGACGTTTACGTATTGTGATAAACTTATAACTTTAAGATAAGGTCAAATCAAAGAATGTACGATTGAGATCTTAATTGTTTGCGCTAGTTGGAACATATAATTTTGTACCTCTAATGAACATTTTATTTATGTCTATCAAACTACATAAATAACCTGTTTAGAGTTGTTCTGGAATACAATTATTGCGAGCATATTGGTCAGCCAACAGATTTTGTCACAGAGTAATACTTACTTATACAAAAAGACTAATGTTGAGATTTTTGCATTGCAGTTAAAATGTGCTCGATTTTTAATTATAAAAGAAGCGCAATCGCAGTATGTCTATAACACAATCGATTCGAAACTATGTAAGCCTCCATCCATATTGATTCAATTATAAGTGATGTTATTTTTAGAATAGGTATGTAATATAATTTTTTATTAAAATGTTTAATTATAAATTTCTTAAGAATTCTTCTTAGACTTAAGACACCGTTTTGGATATAATTATACTTTATTATTATGACTTCTAAGCAAGAACTCTTTATTATCGCAACAATAACAGAGATATTTTTGAAAGAAAACCCTGTAAAAGTTTTCATGCAATAGCGTAGACTGTAACTTCAAATTTATAAAAATAAAGTATAGCAGGCGTATAGGCGCAGTTCTACAGATACGCCTAAATAACCTAATACGGTTATTTATAATACCTAATACAGTTATATATAATTTATAGTTACAGTTCTGTTAGTTTATTATAAGTATAGATATATGCCAAAGAATAGCAATGTTCCTATAACTACACTATTCATTAAGTTTGTTTAAATTATGTTATCGCAGCAAATGATGTCATCGTACGTTGTTTGTTGTAAGTATAAAATTGTCTCCTGTTGACGCTAGGCCGTTGCGTTAACGATTTTATTGATCGAACTTAGAACTTACACTTCTTAACTCCGTTAAACCCCACGGCCTGGTTTACTATTAGTATTTTCATAAGCACGTAATTCATTACGTCGGTACTGAAGAGATCGAGCGGCATTCAGTTTGGCCCATTCAATGGATAGCGAAATAGGAAAAGTTTCTGGTTTACTTATTCCATCCAATAGCTACATTTATAACGAAGTTAATATACTTACGTTTGTAATACACTAGCCACCGAAATGTGAACTAAGTACAGCCTAATATTCTGTAAACTAGAGAGTTCAGGTTATACTTGTGAGTGGCTCAACGTATATGTGAGTAGTTACCGTGTAAGGACGAGATTATCTAAAAACATAGATCCTTGTTGTCTTATTTCATTATTCAATGTATTTAGTATAGAAGTAGTGGACTGCTCCAGCCTTAGACAAAGAATATTATAGACAAGCTATCAGCGTATGCAGTGTCGAGATAGCAATAGTTTAACACATGGTAACCGGAATAATTTTAAAAGATTACTATGATTATAACTTTGTTGACTAAAAATGTACTACCTGTTTTAGCCGGATACAAGAATTATAGGACAAAAAAAATTGCAATTATGCTTATATTTTATTTAAAATGTATTAGAACGTGTAACATTAGTGTATATAATGTGATTAATAAAGGTTTTTTTTTACGTCAATCCAAAAACATGCTTACATACCGATGTTGGGGACGGTTGGCCACCTTATTGTGAGGATCCAGTTGATTGGGTCCAAATACAAATATACGCAAAAAGGATAAAATACTTAATGTCTGTCTCACTTTTGCTAAAACCTAATATGTGCATCCGTTTCTTCATCCTTAGTGTCAAAATAGTAGCGAGCCTATAATATTCTTTGTCTAAGGTTCTATCAGTGTATTCTTTTTTGCCATTGAGTAAATTATTGAATTGCGTGCTGATTTAAGTACCATAAATGTATTGCTTCTCTGTAGCTTTTATAAAAAAATAAATCAAAAACGTAAAGCTTTGTTTTTTTATTTATTTTTGAATCCTTTTACTGTTCCACTATTATGCATGGATTTCCTCTCGTAGTAAGAGGGATTTAGGCCGTAGTTCATCATGCTGACCTAGTGCGGGTTTGCAGACTTCACAAACTGGTGAGAAAATCTTTCGGGCATACAGGTTTGCTCGCAATGTTATCCTGTACAATTGTAATTTGTAAACAAATATAATAATAATACATCACTTGATTCTCGAAAAATCTCGGCAATAATAGGTATGTGCCATGTAGAACTCGGCTGAGGATGGAGCTGGATACCACTGTCTTAGCAGTCCATGGTTTTACCACTAGACTATCACTGTTTACATTGATGTTAATACCTACATTAATAATTCAGATCAGATTATTTAAAGGGATAGTTGAAGATTAAATTACACATAAGATCCGTATCTATAAATTATATCGGATCTTGAACTAATACACTTTATAAAAAAAACATAGCATCACGCCTGTATTCCCCGAAGGGGTAGGCAGAGGTGTATTACACACCCGCGACTCGCGAGCTATGCTTAAGTCCCACGTAATAGGGGGCGAGCCTATTGACGTCTACCGGGCACATTTCCAAACTCCGGATTGCTACTGAGAATTTTTCTGTTTTTTTTTTTTACGAAAAATCTCAAAACTGCCCGACCCGGGGATCGAGCCCGAGACCTCATGATTAGCAGTCGCTTACTCTACCGCTGCACCACAGAGGCAGTTATACATTATAGAGTATAGTTGTATAGTTCACACATTATACTAAATTCTTACTTCGTATACTACTTACGTGGGTGGCAGACAAGCATACAGCCTATGATGGTAAGTAGTTACCGTAGCGTATAGACGCTAGCAATACCAGAGGCATCACACGCGCGTCGCCCTCTCCAAGTAAAGGGATAGGGCAGATCCATACGAAACATAACCGAAGAAATAAATACCTACCGTTGTTTTACGCTGGTCTTTTGTGAGAGGGTGGTAGCTTTCCCAACGAAGCTGACTCATTCATACTTTTTTTTTATTGGATATACTAGCAGACGAGCCACGGCCCATATGATGGTAAATGGTAACCGTCGCTCATAGACTCAACTATACTGAGAGTATTGTCAAGCCGCTGCTCACCATTTCATTTCACCAATATGAAATGAAAGAATAGAATAAACTGCTATCTCCTGCCACAGCCAAAACTCAATGATGTGCTTCATGGCCGGTCACACTGGAAATGGTGGTACCAACCCGCTCGGGCTCGATACCAAGTGAGTATTCCCACTTGGTACACCATACGACATCCGCGGTTTCTTTAGTGGGTGAGGGCCTCACACTACCCTGTTCTTTGCCCCGAACGACGGGGTGTGCGGTTAGGAACATTTTGTCCCGCCTTAACAAAAAAAAGCTATATTCTTATCTGGGCTTCAGACTATACATCGGTATAATATGTGCACAATTGTATAGTTGCAAACAAATAAATATTAGTAAAGATTTACAAAGGTTTTGAAATTATATTAAGAATTCCCTTGAAAATATTTACCTAGAGATAGTAGAGTTTTGAGCAGAGCACTTTATTTACGGTTTGGCTGTGCCCTTTTTTTTTACGCATGGAAATCCTTTATGGATACCCGATCGCCAGGCAGACGGAGGGGTTATGCCGGACTCCCAGTGGAACTGGGCTATCTGCTAAAACCACGCGATGTTCCTTCAGACGACCTTTCGCCAGGGGTGAGGTATACGCTCTACGTATGACTTCCTCCACCCCTAGCAGGTCTGGGCCTCCATTCCTGGTGGCCCCGTCTGTTTTGGAGGGCCAAGCCCTCCCTCAGCAAGAGGAGTGTTGCCAAATACCATGAGCGGCAGTTACCATCATATGACCCATTTGCTCGTCTGCCCACGTAAGCAATATAAAATATTATTATGTTAGGATATAACTTATATGAGATTCAATAAACAAACTTTAAATATTAAACCTTTATTTTATATTTTTATAATTATTCTCAAAAGCTCAGTAAATATAAAAATGAAAAGCATTTATTATATTTTTATTTATTTCATATTATACCGCAAAATACCAATAAAGAAGCTGATACACTAGAATGATTAAATATAAAATGGCAATATTACGATATTTTAGTGGCAGTTGGTATTATTATAGGTTATTGTTATATATTTTAAACTAGATAATATTGTTCATATTATAAAAATAAAATATCATAACTAATACCAATTGAAGTAAGTTTTGAACACCAAAAAAATGTGATACAATAACAAACAGTTTTGTCAACTTGTTCACTTGCACTACGCATTAGTCTGCATAGTGGTATATAAAATAAGTACAAAAGATCAAAAAGGAGTTGTAAAAAATAACACAACATAAAATAGTAAAAAAACTGAAAACATAGAATCTGGAAATAAAAATTTTAGCACAATCGACGTGATTCAAATACATTAGCAGTACTCCAGGTACAACAACGAAAACTGCTGGAATTGACAACAATGTTTATCATAAAGAGGAATTGTTTGCATTAATTTCAAAACCTATAACTACCAACATGCTTGGTCGTCGATCCGCTAAGTGCAGTGACGATGTAAAGACCACCTTGTTTAAAACCTACAGCTTAGGCATGTATACCTCCTGCCAGTTATGGGTAAAGTACACCCAAAAAGTAATGAGCAGAATAAGAGTGCAGTACGATGATGCGTTCCGTACTCTTATGAAGCTGCCGCGTTACTGTAGTGCATCGAATATGTTCACTGAGGCAAGGGTCCCTGACTTTTTGCCATTATTAGATCGCGTACTGCGTCGTTTTGGCGACTATTGCGCCGTTCTGCCAACAAAATACTTGTGGCTGTCTCTGATGATTTCAGTAGCCCTTTATTTAAACACTGGGTGTCTACTCACATGGGTCGAAACAAAAAGTGACTCAACACAATTGTGTAATGTGTCTTATAAGTGATTTTTTTTTAATATTATATATATTAATTATTTTTATCGATGTATCTTATTTATTACTTGACACCCCTTTACAGTGTATTGTACTTAATAATTATTTTATTTTATTGTAACTATGGGACTGTTATGCCTGAAATAAACACATATTATTATTATTATTATGTCTCAATATTCAATTCTGTTGCAATTTTCAGGTTAGGTACCCTTTCGTTTCACTGTAAAGCTATATTTCTGTTTGTAATCTAGGGGTTAGTTCTTCGTTAAATGCTGATAACGTTTACTTAGTATATTTGCGCTTCCGCTTTGTATATATTTCTTCCTTTTTATTAGCTTTTGAGAATTCCATGCTCTTTAGTAGGAAGCTGATCTTTTGTGGCATCTTCATAAAGGACATATCATCATCATCAGAATAGTGTTAGAAATGCTGTGTAATTTGGACAGTATATTTTAACTGCTCCATATAGATTACATGCTATTTTTTTCTAAGTTAATACACGTCGATAGACGTACTAGCAAGCAGAATCCAGATCAAAATAGGGTAAAAAGGTTTAGTTTCTTATTGTCATTTAATATCTATAGAGCGCAACGAAAATAATAAAACAAGCGATCCTTATCTGAAAAAAAAACAAATGTTAGTAAATTAACCAAATAACTACATACTCCTTAATTGGTATTTTAGTTTTAAGCACTTGACATGCCATGTTCGGCGCTTAGATATTGAAACGATGGTGCCGTCACCGATACTCGACACAACTAACCTAAAATATACGGATTTCCAAAAAGTTGCCTCGCTTAATTATTATTCGCTTTAAGAAGTCTCTTCAGCCTGATGATTGAATCGGACACCCTTAAATAAAAACTTCAAATGATTATCCATTCATACAAAATTAATATTAGGCTTCGTATAGGTATGTGTAAAGTCCATTTTACAATGATAGACCGTTCAAGTCTGAAAAAGTGTTAAGGTAAATATTGGTATCAAACTGATGTGATCCCTATGGTTATTGATAAAGATTCAAATATTTATGTAGCACAAAATCGTAATGAGAAATTAGTTCTAAATGTAAAATTAAAGAATTGGTAATCACCTAATCACAAAAGCGGCATCAGTACATATCGAGTTATGTTTGTGTTATATGATTGGCGTGCGAATAGGTAAAAAATGTATTTTGTGGATGTTTTGACAAAATGAAAATTCGCGCGTAATATTTTCACTAGAGTAGATATACCTACCTACATTATTTTTTTGACGTGCACACACGAAAAAGCGTCACGTTCCGAAAAATGTATGGCAGCCGATGCATTGTTTGTGAAACTCTCAGAAAACATATATCACATTATCACATTAAATTATCGCCCGTAAACCGACTTTAAAGACAACCATAGTTTTTATAAATGATCTAAACGCGTTTTAATTGTTATAGTGAATATGAGAACTTGATCACTTTTTTAATTTCACATTACTGTTCCAAGATGTTTATAGTTTAATAGTGATACCGAGGTCTGCAAACACAAGAAAATCATGATCGGTGTTCAGTCTGGTCGAAACATTTTTTTATGACACTGTTGAATACAATTCCATAAGATCTCTCCTAAGAATGGCAGACATTTAGACAAGATGATTAGAGAGTCTTGCTTATCCAAGCATGAATGGGCCGGCTCGATCGGAGAAGTACCAGAGAATATCGGTGTAAAACAACGGTAGATAGGTACTTCTGCCGTTGTTTTTCTTATGGCGAAACACCATTTTTTTGTTTGTTAAGGCGGGAAGTTATGTTCCTAACCGCACACCCCGTCGTTCGAGGCAAGGAACAGTGTAGTGTGGGGCCTTCACCCACTAAAGAAACCCACCGTGTGCCGTCTCTCCGCCTTTATTGGCGGGCCACTGGAACTATGTTACATTCCTTCAGTGGTATGGCGAAACACCCTTAGCATTCATCCTATCCTCTCTTTATAATCCTTCCTCTCTTTCTAATGATGGCAACGCGCGAGTGATACCTCTGTTATTAGGTACTAGCGTCTATACGCTACGGTAACCGCTTACCATCAGGTGTGCTGTATGCTTGTTTGCCACCCCTATAATTTATAAAAAAATATATAATAAAGAGTAGGTAAATACCTAGTTTCAAAAGATGATGTGCCATGTCTGCGCCCTCATATCAAACTGCAAAGCCTCCATTAGGGCGGGAGGCGATGCTGATGTTTTGGCTTGCGCCTAGACCAAAAACACATATTATATTATTTGTATAGGTAATGGTAGAAATTAATATCTAAAGAAAGCACAGGTATATTTTAATTATAAACGTAATGTACAAAATTACCAATAAAAAGTAGGTGGTTCGGACATGTGGAAAGAATGCCGGGTGAGCGACTGGTTAAGAAGATATACAATGCGAAAGTGGAAGGATGTACGTACAGGGGGAGACCGAGACTCACCTACCTAGACCAAATCGGTCATGTATTGAAGGAAGGTGGAGTCAGGAGTCTCCGAAACCGGCGAGCGTGTATTAAGAGAATTATGAATGTAGAGGGAGCGAGAGATGTATGCACTGTTCTCTCTGCCTACCCCGCAAGCGAAATGGTGTGATGATAAGTAAGTAAGTATGTAATTGCGAGAAATATACCAATAAAGGAATTTGTCAACTGATTAAACTGTTATCGCCTATCTCAACTTGTACGACCTTACAAACTTCAAATCCTTTATAACAGGTCTAGATAAAATTTATATAGGGTAATGCACGAAATACCTACTTTTTAATACAAAATGGTAGTAAATTAGTAAGACTAATATGTTTAGTACAAATATCAAACAGAAATATACTCCAAAGAATTATTGTAGCTCTAATATTCGTTACCACTGAAGGAATGTAATATGGTTCCAGTGGCCCGCTAACAAAGGCGGAGAGACGGCACACAGCGGGTTTATTTAGTGGGTGAGGGCCCCACACTACCCAGTTTGTTGCCCCGAACAACGGGGTGTGCGGTAAGGAACATTGTTCCCGCCTTAACAAAAAATAGTCTAATATTTGTTAATAAACTGATAAAATGCTCTAGAATATTCTAGAAGCTCTATTGGTTAAGGGTCACTGAGTTTAATGACAATACATACAAAGGACTTATAGCCTCATAGAAATATAATGCGTTTTATCGACTATGACCTTTTCCATCTCGCGATTATTTAAGAATTACGCACGAAACAGCATCATTTTGTGAAGGCAAACCTTGTGGATTAATTATATCACTATGGCATACATCAAGCAACACAGCCCAATTTTGGGTGCAAAGGTAATTTTTATACAAAAGTAATTAATTCAAATAAGACAAATTAAACTATATCTACTAACCATAATAACGGTGAATTGATGCCGTGGACCCCGTACCATTTACTGGAACTTCATCCTTGAAACGTACCTTCGCCATTTATTCTTCTCACATCGGAGAGCGTCCTCAGAACGCTCTCGCTAAGTATTGATTGATTCGGGCTTCAGGGTGAGGGATGTGCCATTCAGTGTGGCGAGGCAAAAAAATAAAGTATGTGAGTAGTGTTGTAAAATCTGCGTATAATTTTAAAATCTACCAGATTATCCAGAAAAATATTTGGTATACATATATTTAAACGTTTACATAATTAGTTTAAAGCGTTAAGTCATTTATTTATTTTATAGGTGAACAACTGAATGTTAGGTGGCAGTGTTCGTATCGTCCATTGCCGATGCCGCCATTTCAAAAATCAATAGAACTAAATCAACATTCTTTTGCAGGGTATGAGAACACCTACGATGACAGTTGTGACTAATAACAAGTCGTGATATATTTTGATATTGCACGCCTCATAAGCAAAGCGTTGAGGTGTGTACTATTCTCGTTTCACGCAGATTTTTCTAACTTAAAATGTCTCTATTTATCATATATTGCACTTGTAAAATAATATCTCCCTCTCTACCCACGGGAGTCGTAAGAGCCGACTGAGGGAATACCGGGGAAGTGGGCAGCAGCACTCTCTCGAGTATTAACAACATCCACTGCAATCGCCAACCCGCCTGCCAAGCGTGGCAATTACGGCATTATCCCCCATTTCTTGGGGAGGCCTATGTCCAGCAGAGGACGTTAAAAGGCTGATGGATGGATGGATGGAAAATAATATATACACACACATATCAAGAAAAAACTCTTATTTTTAACACTCATGATATTTTTGATGCCATTTTTGTTATTTAGACTAGTTAAAAGACTGTTTGAAAAAAGTTCTGTCTTGGACGTCCGTTTGTTGTAGGTAATGTATGTTAAAACAATAACGACTAAAATACTCTACTAATCGAGTCTTTTTTTTTTCTTATACGAATTAGTATGATTACGAATAGAGCCCTATCACTTTTCACGGTCTAATTCGATGTGGTTTAATTGTTATTAAATAAACAAAAAATTGTGAATATTTACGCTCGACGTGACACTAAAACCAGTGCTATCCTTATTTCGTGAGAACTATTTCTATAGACCAATATAGAAGTACTTCTTAAAATTAGCGCTAGATGGCGTCTAAGACATGACGATGTACTTTTTGAAATTAGTGCTATATATGTTATTTATTGAAAACTACTTAGTAAGACCAATACATTATTAGTTACTTATCAAATAATCAATTTTATTGTGAAAAATGAAGATTATGAGGCGTGAACTTTTGGATTTTCCAAAGTATTTTTTTATATATATTTTTAGCATTTGACATGCTTAACCATTTAAATTAACAAAAAGTATTTTTTTATATATATTTTTAGCATTTGACATGCTTAGCCATTTAAATTAACAAAAAGTATTTTTTTATATATATTTTTAGCATTTGACATGTTTAGCCATTTAAATTAACACAAAGTATGAAAATGTGAAATCGAAAATAACGTCACGAGCAGGATATTATGAACATGCATCTCCTAGATTGAGATCTTTTCACTTAGAACGGGCCTCGTGGCGTAGTCGGTAGTGTAACCGAATTCCGTGGGAATCGAACCCACGACGGGTTCGATTCCCACTCAGGACCATTATTTTTGTGATGGACACATATACTACTCTGTCAAGAATGTACCGGGAATGGATGATTTGTTTATTCCAAATTCAAATTTTTGTTGTTATTAGATTGGCACAACTGTTTTTTCCATTTTGGCGCGGAGTTTGAGTTGCATCTGTTATTTATATTAAATACTGTGCTGTTTTTAGTTATATCATATCTAGTGTGTATTGCCAATTTCCTAATGGACAAAAACATCGAACAAAGAGTTTGTCTTAAATTTTGCATCACCAATGGATTTTCGTGTACGGAGTCACTGAATATGTTACAGAAGGCTTACGGTGAATCGACTTTATCAAAAACACATGCTTATGAGTGGTACAAGGCGTTTAAAAGCGGTCGAGATGTGATGGAAAATTTGCCTCGCTCTGGTAGGCCATCAACGTCTGCAAATGAAGTTAACATTGCAAAAGTGAAAGAAATAGTGACTCAAAATCCTCATTCAACTTTGAGAGAGATAGCCACCAAACTTTCTGTGTCTCACGAGTTGATCCGTACCATTTTAAATAATCACTTGGGTATGAAACATGTTTCCGCTCGGCTAGTCCCAAAAGACCTGAATTTTCTCCCAAAAACTCAATCACATGAGAGGCGCTGAGGACATGCTAGAACGAGTCAATTCGGACCCAACATTCATGAAACGCATTGTTACTGGTGACGAGACGTGGGTTTACGAGTTTGACATACAAGCTAGTCAACAAGCTTCGGAGTAGCGACTTCCAACTGAACCGAAACCGATAAAACCACGCCAAAGTCGATTAAAAGTCAAAGTCATGTTGACTGTTTTCTTTGACTATCGCGGTGTTGTGCACTCGTAATTCTTGCCAGAAGGTCAAACGGTAAATAAAGAATATTATTTGAGGCGTTATGCGGCGTTTAAGAGAGAAAATTCGACGAAAAAGGCCAGATTTGTGGAAAGAAAATTCTTGGATTTTGCACCACGATAATGCGCCTTCGCACAAGGCCATCATTGTGAATGAATTTTTGTCCAAACACTCCACAAATACCATCGAGCAACCACCATATTCACCAGATATGGCTCTAGCCGACTTCTTTCTTTTTCCTAAACTCAAATTACCACTTCGTGGCACCCGTTTTCAATCAGTAGAAGACATAAAGGACAATTCGCGGCGAGAACTAAACTCAATTCCGGAAAAGCGTTTAAATAATGTTTTGATGTTTGGATTATTCGTTAGCGTAAGTCTATCGTTTCTGAAGGAGCATACTTTGAAGGTGATAAAATAAATTTGGATGAGTAACAAAAATTTTGTGTATTATTGATCTTTTCCGGTACTTTCTTGACAGAGTAGTATTTGTACTGCGTCTGGGTGTTTTCTCTCTATTATATGTATGTATTTACAAAAAAGTAATATATGTATTATATCCGTAATCTGGTACCCACAGCACAAGCGTTAAGCTTACTTTGGGACCAGAGGACGTTGTGTGAAATGTCCGTGAATATTTATTTATAGTGTTTTTCTCTCTTTCTCTTTCTTTTCTTGATCTGATGCCATAGCAACAGCGTTTAACTATAGTAATAAATAAATAAATTATTATATAAACGTGCCTATAGAGATAAAGCCTTTCACAATACGCTAAGTAGTAGGTATTTAGCGTATTGTGAAAGGCTACACTACTATCTCGATGCTCGTGAGTGCGGAAGCACCAGTGGCTCGTCACGTACAGTGAGAAACGGCTTTATACCGGTGATGCTAGTAAGTGAGATCGGGGCTGCATATATTTGAGTAAATTCATGAAACTATGTGCTGATAAATAACAAATTATGTGGAAAAAACAAATTAAATCCTTGATTGAGTCAATTCAAAGAGCATTCACCAGATATATGACTCTCACATCTCAAGATATAAGCTACCTACCATACTATTATCGCCTACAGGTCTTTCAATATGATCCCACAATGCGAACGCAGGCGCTTGAATGACTAAATATTCTTTTATAAAATAATTATCCTATGCCCGCGGCTCTGCTGCAAAGCAGCCAAAAGCTAGTTTTTAGGTTATATATTTTTTTTTTATTGCATTTTGTGGCAGACGAGCCACGGTCCATCTGATGGTAAATGGTAACCGTCGCCCATGGACTCGACTATACCGAGAATATTGTCAAACCACTGCTCACCAATTAATTTCACAGATGAAATGAAATATAAACGGCTATCTCCTGCTACAGCAAAAACGCAACAATGTGCTTCATAGCCGGTCACACGGGAGATGGTGGTACCAACCCGCTCGGGCCGGATACCAAGTGAGTACTTCAACTTGGTACCCAGCCCTACCACCAGTCATGCAATGGATGATAATTGCTTACTTCCTTAGTCGCCTTATACGACACCCGTGGGAAAGAATGGGGTGGTGACACTTGTATTCTTAATCCGTCACCACACGGATATATCTCAGGTTCCCGATATAGTAGCGGGATAAAATGTATACCAGCTTTTAAGTCTAATCAAGATCTATCAAACCAAAAATGTGCATCAAAATCTGTTCAGTAATATTTGCGTGATTCATTCTTTCTTTTCATATATGTGAAATGAAATGGTGAGCAGCGGCTCGCCAATACTCTCGGTATAGTTGAGTCCATGAGCGACGGTTACCATTTCCATCAGGCGGGCCGTAGCTCGTCTGCCACCAAATGCAATAAAAAAAAAACAAAACTAGTTAAAGATATTGTAAAAAATTAAAAAGGATTTATTATTTATTTTTTCATCTATTTCCAACATTTATATTAAAATAACAGCAAACCACCAATTACAAAGCTAAAACACTTGGAAAAATAAATATAAAATATCAATATAAATAATAAAATAAATAATGCCAATATAAATTACAGTTGATATGGTTCTTGTGTTGTTTTATTTAAATCTGTTTTTTTCATTATGAAGTTCACATTATTATAAAAAATATATAAAACTCGAGTAAATACATTCATAATATTCATGTTAGTTTTGGATATAAAAAAAAAATAATAACATTGTCGTATTAAACACAGTTTCATCGACTCTTTACATGCACTACACAGTAGTACGCATAGAGATCATTAAAAAAATATCAATAGTAAGATTTAATATAAGATGAAAACACAGTGTAGAAAATAACAGTAGAAAAATACAAAATAAATGCTTTGAGCAAATTAGTGTAGTGTAGGCTAACCCAATAAATCACTAACATCACACACGTCCAAAACAGTAAAAAGAATTAAAATTAATATTAACCTAAGAAAATCTGAAATTATTGCACGTTGGAATAAACAAGTGATATTATCGGCACATACGTATAGAGGACATGAAATTACAAAACAATATCGTTTATTGATAGGGAATAGGATTTTTACAAACAAGTATGCTACTGGAAAGATTATTGTAGGTAAACAAATTCCAGAATATGATCACCTAGGTGTGACCATAGCCCGAAACGGGGCTGCGGAAGGCGTAGCTCCATCGACGTGATCCAAAGACGGTAACGGTTCTCCAGGTATAGGCGAAAATGAAAACTTCTGCAACATCGTTGTCATGAATATGAATATGTTGCATTTAGCCAAATTCTCTCCCAGGCAGCGGTGCTTAGCCAATCCAAATGGAAAAAAGTGTTCGGGTACAACTAGTTTTCCATTTACGATGAAACGTTCAGGCTTGAACGCATACGCATCTGGATATAAGTTCTCATTCATCAAGATATTCGTAAAATTACTTACCACCATTGTGCCCTGTGAAAAACCGTAAGCATATTTGAATACCCATATTTTATAAGACAAAATATTGTGTCCTGAATTATTTTAAGGTGAAATAACCAATTACAGAACACATTATTACCCTCTTAACATTAATTTTACAATATAATATAACATAACATCACGCCTGTATTCCCCGCAGGGATAGGCAGAGGTGTATTACACACCTACGATTCGCCAGCTATGCTTAAGTCCCACGTAATAGGGGGCGAGCCTATTGCCGTCTACCCGGCACATTTCCAAACTCCGGGTTCTACTGAGAATTTTTCTTTTTACGAAAAACTCAATAACACTGCCCGACCCGAGGATCGAACCCGAGACCTCATGTTCAGCGATCGCTTACACTACCGCTGCACCACCGAGGCATTCACCATCAGGCAGTTTGTCACATTCATTTTAGTTAACCACAAGGAAATTATTCCCAACGCATAAAAGTTAAATTATTAAAAAAAACGAGTGTGCTTTAGACCACATGACTGAAGTCAAACTTAACAATAAATATATATATTATTAATAATGTTAATATCTATTACATTGCCGTGTGGGGCCAACCCGCCTGCCAAGCGTGGCGATTACGGCACTATCCCCCGTTCTTGGGGAGGCCTATGTCCAGCAGTGGACGTTAAAAGGCTGATGAATGGATGGATGGATCTATTACATTATTATTAGAGAGAGAAAGAAAATGTGTGCTCGCACCTCTTTCTCTTGCCCCTACAGTAATAACTCTCTCACTTTCTATCTTCACTAACCTAAATCTCTCTCTCAATTTCCGTCCGCCTCGCCCGATCACACTTTTCGTAACGCTCACGTCATGCATTCACCAGCCAAGTCGAGCGTACGTAAAGAAGTATTTACTTCAGTAACAAATTTGATGCATCACCATATTTTATTATATGAAATTATGGGTATGAATAATTACTACAACGAACCTTGGGGATGTTGTAACCGGTCAGTGTTGTATCTCGTATAGCACGATGGGGAACTCCAAAAGTGCGACCCATGAAGTGGCGGATAGATTCATGCACTATTGCATCATTGTACGGCATACTGAAAAAATATTTATACAATTTGAAAACTAAAAACCTATAAAATCCTCTTGTGTTCTTCCAAATGATATTTTGTCCATAATTTAATCATTACCATTTTATTAGAATCACATCAAAGTAGGAGCCATTTTCTCGACAACTTATTTGTAAAATGGACAACTTGCGATGTCTGCCAGCTCACACTTGGTCAACGTGAAGGTCTACGGCCTAAACCCCTCTCACACTGAGAGGGGCCATAGTGAAACAGTAATGGTTTGTGAAGAAAAGTTAAGACCTTGAACTCCTACTATAGTAAGAATTCTTGAACTTAGCATCAATTAGTATATATTTTGCAGGGATTGAAGGCAATAAGTGCTTATAAAACTCATTCCAATTTGACATATATATAAGCAAAAACTAGAAGAAACTGTCTTGGGGATAAAAATTCTATAGTAAACTAGCTGCCTCGACAAACGTTGTTATGCCATTTAAATTATTTCTAGAGAATTTTTAGGGAATTTCTAGCGTAGAAAAAAATAACTAACTTGTTGTAAGTGTATGAGGATGTGGTGTATGAGTGAAAGAGCCATAAAGCGCTATGAACGATGGCGGATTATAAACATAACAACACTAATATCACTATTAAAAAATAGGGGTAGGCAGTAGAAGGGTGAAAATTTAGGGTTGTATGTATTTTTAATGCCGAATTATAAAATATTTTGGGTTGACCCACCCTTATCACCTAGGGGTAACTAGTTTACATCCTATTCTCAGACCTACTGAATATACACACAAAATTTCATAAGAATCGGTCAAGCCGTTTCGGAGGAGAATGGCGACAAACACTGTGACACGAGAATTTTAAATATTAGAACTAGCTGATCCGGCAAACGTTGTTTTGCCATATAAATTATTTATATAGAATTTTTAGGAAATTTCTAGCGTAGAAAAAAATTAACTTATATGCCGAATCATAAAAAATAAAAATAAAAAATTTGGTCCATAAAATAAAACATAAAAATTTGGGGTGGACACCTTTATCACTTATGGGTATGAAAAATAGCTTACACCCTATTCTCAGACCTACTGAATATACACACAAAATTTCATAAGAATCGGTCAAGCCGTTTCGGAGGAGAATGGCGACAAACACTGTGGCACGAGAATTTTGTATATTAGATAGATATTGCAATTATTGTAAACTATAATAAGAAAGTCTTACTTTGGGCGATCCTGAAGACGAGGGAATTGGTTCCCAACGACCTTATCAATTTCTTCTTGAGCTTTCTTTTGAACATCCTGTTGCCGGACCAAGTAACTGAAGCAAAAACTAAGAGTCTTGCTGGTAGTCTCCGTCCCTGCCATAAACATATCCATACACATAGCTACCAGTTGCCCTTCAGAGTAAGTGTCCACCTCTCCCTGTTCCCTTAGAACTCTGATGTAAGCATCCATGAAATTTTTATCTTTCTGTGCAGGGTTAAAATTCATCTTATGCCTATTTATTTCATCATGAAGAAATTTCCAAATGCTTTGGTGGATTTTAATGAACTCTTTGTATCCGGAGAGTGAGGGAGCCACAATTTTAAGTACAGGGAAATGGCTAAACGTCGCTCCGACCATATCAACTGTAGCGAACAAAGCGAACAGTAAATTTTGGAGATTCTGCATTTGACAATCGTTTGCCCTGTATCGGATACCAGCCATCATACTCCATAGCGTATTTAAAACATAAGTATTGAAGAAATTATGCATTTGAATGGGAGCAGACAAGCTATTTTCGCTATATGCTAAGTCTCTGACGTCACTTATCATGTGACTAGCTTCATGGTGTGCTAACTCCTCCATTCCACGACGTCCAAAACCAAACTCTTTCAAATGACGAACCAGGAAGCGTCTCTGTTCTTTCCACAACTCCCCGTCAGTGAGGAGTACTCCACGTCTCTCGCCCCAAGTGCGAGTTTGGTAGAATATTCCCTCTGGTCTTCCGTCGATATCTTCGTTGAACAACATCTCTTTGTTAGCGTCAAGAGAATTTACCATGACAATTCGATCTTTACCGATTCGTAATCCAAGAACAGAGTTAGAGACGCCGTGTAATTCGGACAGTATATTTACTGCTCTATATAGATATCCTGTTTTTTTTCTAAGTTTATACACGTCTATAGCGCAACCAGCAAGCGGAATCCATATCGGACCAGGTGGAAACCGGTGTGGTTTTCTAGTGTCATGGACTAAATACATATAGAACGCAATGAAAAGAATAAAAAAAGCGAACCACATCTAAAAAAATAAACAGAAATCAGTAAATTAATCTACATACATAGTATACATACATACTCTTAATTTTATATTTAAGCAGTTACTCGTTATTATGGACATGCCCCGGCTATATAGGTACTTCAATAATATTTAATATAATGATAGCAGAAAATAAAAAAGGATACTTCGTGTTGGTTTATTAAACCTACGCCATGTTACTTATAGTACCTATTAGTATAGATACAATAAAATAGGAGTAGAATACTCATATTTGAAATGATAAATTTATCTATTGACTGTTTTGTATTTCCTACCAGACTACTAATTTTCTCCCACAGTTTCCTCACTTTTTTTTTGTTACATTCTAATATACTATATGGTAAAATAGGCAAGCGTTCCATTGACGGGCCTCGTGGCGTAGTCGGTAGTGTAACCGACTTCCGTGCACGAGGTCGTGGGTTCGATTCCCACTCAGGACAACTATTTGTGTGATGAACACAGATATTTGTACTGCGTCTGAGTGTTTTCTTTCTATTATATGTATGTATTTACAAACAAAAAGTAATATATGTATTATATCCGTAATCGGGTACCCATAGCATAGTTTGGGACCAGATGACGTTGTGTGAAATGTCCGTGAATATTTATTTATTTATGTGTCAGCAAAAGGGATTAGGATAACCCCTTCAAAGATGGTGTCGTAGGTGCTACCATAAACTATTATATTATCCGAATACATAATCTATGATCATCTCTTTTCGGAGTTCTATAGTTGAAACAAAATAATATTGAGAAATCAGTTCTAAATTTAAAATTATAGAATACGTAATCACAGAAGCGGAAAAGAGCGTTAGTGCGTAGCGAGTTATGTGTGTGTTATGTGATTTGCGTGCGAACAGGCAGAAAATATATCTATCCTTAGCTAAACGTGTGTATAATATTTCAATAGATAGTCTAGTATCATTGGTAGTTTATTTTTTCTATAATCCCAAGTTACTGATAATTTAATAGTGAGACTAAACGACAGAGTGAAAAGAATAAATTTCGGTCCCTAGCTCTGTCGAGACGATGTAAGGTACCTGAGTTTTCAAAAATTATGCATTTATTCATAAATAATCATTCTCGAAAAAAAAAGATTTTGAAGCAACCTACATGGATTTAAGACTTGTTTCGAGTGCTGGTAATATCTACTAACTCACATGTGGCATTATGAAAATGATATTTGCCTCAATATTGGCCATGGATTGGATCTCCGCTCAGAATAACAAGGATTTAGGGCATATAGTCTACGACTTAGCGTGATAGTTTATTATTTCACCATGTGGCGTGGTCCATAGTCCGCCTACGTACCTGTATTATGTAAGTAAATGACTCAAAGAATTAGTATAAAATAAATATTTAATTAAACTTTACGATACTTATATATGTTCTTATTATAACAAACCTGACACCCCCATACGAACTTTAACTATTTTTTTCCCCTCGCCCCCTTAAAATTATAACGTCCATTTATTTATTTACGATGAGGAAACTCAACTTTAAGATCTTATCTTTTAAAAAACAACAGCCCTCTTACAAAATTTCGCCATACTAAAATCTTACTTTTAAATTCTAAATCTATACTATTATAAAGTATAGATAGAAGCACAGCTCTGTTACAGAACAGAGCTGTGTCTGTATATCTTCTATCTATACTATTATAAAGCTGTAACAGAGCTATGTCTGTACATTTAAGATATTTGAGAAAAAAATACTGAATTAGGCTATGTAGGCGTGTCTAAACATAAAACGATTTTTTTTAGATGTTTTGTCTGTTTATCTGTTTGTTTGTTCGCGCATCGCGCAAAGATTTCCGTTCAGATGCAACTTTTTTAGACTTGGTAGATCTTGATTAGACTTAAAAACTGGTAAACATTTCACCCCGCTACTATATCGGGAACCCGAGATATAGCATAAAAATTAGCTTTTGGCTGCGGCGAAGCCGCGGGCAAAGGCTAATACTTAAAAATATTTTGAAGTTCCCACCTATAATCCATCCATCCATCAGCCTTTTAGACTCCACTGCTGGACATAGGCCTCCCCAAGTATGGGGGATAGTGCCGTAATCACCACGCTTGGCAGGCGGGTTAGCGATCGCAGTGGATGTTGTTATGTTAATAATCGAAGGAGTGCTGCTGCCCACTCCCTCGGTATTCCCTCAGTCGGCTTTTACGGCTCCCATGGGTGGAGAGGGGTGGGACAATTGTAAAGCCGGCCCTACACGGCATACCCCCACACCTATAAAACCAATACTGGAAATGGATCCCCCATTTACCCTACATTTTATGAAAATATGCAAGAAAGCTGAAGTGCGTCGTTATTTATACTCAACTGTATTTCATATCCCCCGTGACGGGGCCGCTCGTTGTGGCGTTCTCTTGGGGGGGCTTATGTCCAGCAGTGGACTTTGAAAGGCTGATGGATGAATGGACTGTATTTCAAACTAGCCTTTGCAGATTGAAATACAGTCGCAGGTTCGCCGCAGCAAAAAGCTGGTTTTTAGGTTAAATCTCAGGTTCCCGATAATATGGTAGCAGGATAAAATGTATACCAGTTTTTAAGTTTAATCAAGAGCTACCAAATAAAAAAGTTGCATCAAAATCCGTTCAGTAGTTTTATAGTAGTAGCAAACGAACAAACAGACACACAGAAAAAAATCTTTGTGAAAAAGGAAAGAGATATTTCTAGTAGGAGCTGTGTAGTGTGTGTAGTGGTTGTTCTTAAACATAAACATAGCAGAACGCCTGTATTCCCCGAAGGGGTAGGCAGAGGTGTATTACACACCCACGGTTCACCAGCTACGTATAAGTTCCACGGGAGCGATCCGATATTGCCGTCTACTAGGCACATTTCCAAACTCCGTGCTGCTACTAAGAATATTTCTTTTTACGAAAAATCCCAATAACACTGCCCAACCCGGGGATCGAAGCCGAGATCTCATGATCAGCAGTCGCTCACACTACCGCTGCACCACAAATTAAAAAATAACAAAAAATATTTGTACTGCAAAACAAACAAACGAACAAAATCAAGAAACAGTTATGTTGCAGTCGGAGGGCTTTTTAGATTAGAAAGTGTTCCGCAGAACAGACCTTTTTTTTTGTTTAGGCGGGAAAAAATATACCTAACCGCACACCCCGTTGTTCGGGGCAACGGACAGGGTAGTGTGGGGCCCTCACCCACTAAAGAAACCCGCCGTGTGCCGTCTGCGCCTGTGTTGACGGACCACTGGTACTGTGTTGAATTACTTCAGTGGCCCGCAGAACAGCCTGGGACTGCAATACAACTTGTTTTTCCTTACTTTCAGATTACTTTTTAGTAGTGCAGTCATGTTTATTATTTACTTTATTAACTTTCAATAATTTTTCATGAATCTCGCACTTTTCCGATTAATCTTGGGTGTATTGAATACGTCGTATTCTATGTGGCTATGTATTACAAAATGATGTCATTAGAAGACGAAGATAGGACAGACTACATAAAACCGTGCTGGGAGAATACTTTAGAATTTGTACATTACCTTAGGGAGCCTGCAGGACGACGGCACGCCAGAAGCAGTCCGCATACCTAGCCTGGAACAGGGCCTGGAAAAGTCGGGATCCGAACGCCAAAGAGGAGAAGTGTACATTTAATGCTGCTTCCAGGTCCAACAAGAGGGCTATTGCCGAAGCCAAGGCAGAACACGTTGCCAGACTTGGTGAGCGGCTCGGAAGCTATCCCGCCGGGAGTCGTGCTTTCTGGTCGCTCACCAAGGCAGCACAGGGCAACTTCTGCCAGTCTTGTCTTCCACCACTGCAGAAACAGGATGGCAATTTAGCCCACAGTGACAAGGAGAAGGCCGATCTTTTGGGCCAACTCTTTGCCTCTAATTCGACTTTGGACGCCGGAGCAGCCACACCACCTACCATCCCGCGGCGTGAAAGCTCCTTGCCTGAAATCCGCATTACGCAACGTGCGGTCAGGAGGGTGCTGCGGCTGAAGTCCATAAGTCGAGCGGGCCGGATGGCATCCCTGCAGTGGTTCTTCGAACGTGCGCCCCTGCGTTGACCCCCGTCCTAACGCGCCTGTATCACCAGGTGATCAATGATCGCCAATACGGCTTTCGTCACGGTCGGTCTGCTGGTGATCTTCTCGTGTATCTTACCCACCGTTGGGTGGAGGCCTTGGAGGGTGGAGGTGAAGCTTTGGCATTCAGCCTGGACATCGCGAAGGCGTTTGACAGGGTCTGGCATAGGGCTCTTCTATCGAAGTTACCATCTTATGGAATCCCCGAGGGACTCTGAAAATGGATCGCCAGCTTCCTAGATGGTCGGAGCATCAAAGTCGTAGTAGATGGCTGCGGCTCCGATACCATGGGGGTTAATGCTGGCGTACCACAAGGCTCGGTGCTGTCCCCAACACTGTTCATCCTGCATATCAATGACTTGCTCTCAATGGAGAATATAAATTGCTATGCGGATGACAGTACGGGTGATGCGCGATATACCGGCCTTCAGAAAGTCCCTCGGAACATGCTGGAGGAGAGACGGACCGAACTTGTAAACTACGGTGTTTCCCCGGTGCTACGACATGTCCCTCTTTAAACGAGGTTTGAAAGGTGCATTTAAGTTGCGGTAGGCGGTGGCTTGGCTGTGCCCTTGATGTTGCTAAAGTTCATGAGCGGCGCTTACTACTTACCATCAGGTGGGCCACTTGCTCGTCTGCTACTGTTGGCAATAAAAAAAAAATAAAAAAAATGGGAGGTCCATAGTCCGTCCACCTGTCACTTGACTATGTAATTCATTCAACATATTACTTACCTACATACAACAAAATATATCTAGGTAGGTACCTATTTTCCTTTTAAAGCGCTTATATCTAGGTAGGTACCTATTTTCCTTTTAAAGCGCTTATATCTAGGTAAGAGATTAGTACTAGTCTATTATCGTACTAGTACTCAGTGTATTATTGAGATTGTCAATTTATAACTTTTGGTCCTAACTGACGAACAACGCACGGCTACTCTTATAAGACTACAGAGTCAAAATGTAGTTTAATTTATAAGAAAAGCATTCAGTTAGAAAAAATGTTTTGGAAATTCTTACTTTAGAGGTGGTGATGGGCGGGGATCTGTATATAAATCATAAAATCTATTATACCTAACTATTATAAAGCTGTAACAAAGCTGTTTTTGTACATTTAATATATTTGAAAAAAAAAGGCTATACTATAAGCGTGTGTATACACAAATCATATTTTTAGATTTTTTGTCTGTTTGTCAGTTTGTCTGTTCGCATATCACGCAAAAACTACTGAAAGGGTTTTGATGCATTTTTTTATTTGATAGCTCTTGATTATACTTAAAAACTGGTATACATTTAATCCCGCTACTATATCGGGATCAGGATATACTAATAAAAAAAATAAAATAAAATTAATATTCTTCATTTAACAGCCTAAATCTATATGTTTACTCATAACTTATAAATAAAGGCTCACAGGCAACACACAGTTTCGTCACTCAGTTTACCCCTTCCAGTTATTCTAAAGTTAGATTCCTATGTTTCTCAGATCTTTCAACATTTTATATCGATATCTATCAGAGGAGGGAGGTGGTGTGTGAGGGTATACACATATAGACAGATTTTTTTTAATGGCAGAATTTGGATCAGTCTTCACCCATCATAAAAATTTAGGGAAAAAAAACAGTAATTACAGACAGAGTTCACAGACTTATGTAGCGGTATAGAGGACCCATAGATGAGGAGTAAATACAATTTCAATATTTAAGAACTGTCTAAAATGTAAAAAAATTACGTACTCCATTCAATTTTTTTTTAATTAATCTGGGATAATACGCAAACGCTGAAGCACGATATTATTTATTTCTGAGAAATAGATACAATACCAATTATCAAGTTAACTATTTATGCTAAAACCGATATTCGCAAACAAAGCTTTATGCCATATCATATTTTCCACCAGATAATATGTGAATATGCAAAAAGAAGAAGCGTGGCATTATCGATTTAAGCTCAGTAACTGTTTTGATATAGTTACATGTTTTATCCAATAGTAAAATATACCTCTGTGGTGCAGCGGTAGTGTAAGCGACTGCTGATCATGAGGTCACAGGTTCGATACTCGGGTTAGGCAGTGTTATTGAGCTTTTTTGTTAAAAGGAAAATTCTCAGTAGCAGCCCGGAGTTTAAAATGTGCCCGGTAAACGGCCATAAGATCGCTCCCTATTACGTGGGACTTAAACATAGCCGGCAAACCATAGGTGTGTAATAAACCTCTGCCTACCCCTTCGGGGAATACCAGGAGAATACAAGATTTGCATCCAAATTGAAAAGCAAGCATTTCTATCTCCATTAAAACTGGCCACGATGCAAATAAAAATACTTTGGAAAATCCAAAACTGCACACCTCATAATCTTCATTTTTCACAATAAAATTGATTATTTGATAAGAAACTAATAATGCATTGGTCTTACTAAGTAGTTTTCAATAAATCACATAGATAGCGCTAATTTCAAAAAGTACTAATGTGGGTTTGTTGTGTTGTGCCTTTTACGCCATCTAGCGCTAATTTTAAGAAGTACTTCTATATTGGTCTATAGAATTGGTTCTCATGAAAGGTATAGCGCTGGTTTTAGTGTCGAGTCGAGCGTAAATATTCAGTATTTTTTTGTTTATTTAATAACAATTAAACCACATCAAATCAGACCGTGAAAAGTAATAGGGCTCTATTCGTAGTTATGCTCAAGTTAAAAAGAAAAAAAAAACGAGTCGATTAGTTTAGTATTTCGGTTGTTATCGTGTTAACATACATTACCTACAACAAACGTCCAAGACAGAACTTTTTTAAACAGTTTTTTAACTAGTTTATTCAAAAATAGTGCTTTTTCTTGATGTGTTTGTATATATTGTTTTACAAGTGCAATATATGATAAATAGAGATATTTTAAGTTTGAAAAATCAGTTGTTCTGTGTAAAACGAAAATAGTACCCACCTCAATGCTTCGCTTATGAGGCGTGCAAATGAATTTATTGCAGATGTTTAGATAAGAATGATAAGTTATTTTAATTTGTATTTTGGCTCTTGACGTCACTTACTTTAAAGAACAAATTATTGTGAAAGTGGAAAAAAGAGCTTTATTGTTTATGATGCAGACGAGCCACGGCCCACCTGATGGTAAGTGGTACCCGTCGCTCATGGACTCAACTATACCGAGAGTACTGTCAAGCTGCTGCGCACTATTTCATTTCTCAGATATGAAATGAAAGAATAAACGGCTATCTTCTGCTACAGCCAAAACACACTGACGTGCTTTATGACCGGTCACACAGAAGACGGTGGTACCGACCCGTTCGGGCCCTCTTCTATCACTTGGTACCCAGCCCTACCACCGGTAATGCAATGGGTGGTAACTGCTTACTTCTCTTAGTCGCCTCTTTCGACAACCGCGTGAAATGATGGGGTGGTGACACTTATCTATTATTAGTCTGTCACCACACGGAATGCGTTATCTTAATAACCATAGTAACGGTTGCCATGACAAAATTTCTCGTCGCGAGTAGTTTTGAATGGCCATGGGAGTTGGAGATGTTAAATAGATAAAAAAATAACGTCAGGAATGGAGCAATTAGGTATGCAAAATTGTAAGTCACACGGACATACAGTTTCAGAGATATCGTGACGAATGAGTGCGAGTGCGAGATGTTAGTAATCATTTCTGGGATAAAAACTAGCCTATGTCTATTTCTGGGCATAAGACTATATGTATGCGAAATTTGATTATGATTGGTTCAGTAGTTACAGTGTGACTTGACAACACAGACGCTCTTTGTTACCGGGTTACCGGTTAACGGGTGCTGTTTGCACCATTGCTATCAAAACGGAGTGGGTTTTCAATAATTACTCACATTTCGACATGTCTATGATAACGACAATGACAGATAAATAAACAAATCACTGAACAATAAAAAACAATACAGTGCTATAAAATAAATATTAAAATTAGAATTCGCTGCTAAACCATAGACAAATCACATCTGAATATTTGCTAGAAAACGGCAACTTAATAAAAAAATAAGGTACTAAGATGACTATTAGGATATTAAAATTCATGCGGTGCAAATTGTGGGTAAACTTACCTTTATTAAAAATTAATGCATGAACTTCGTTCCAATAAATAGGTCCCCTAAACAATAGACCAGGGTTTTTAATCTACATTAAGAACCCTGAAGCCGTCACGCAAAAAAATATAAATAAAATAAGTACAAAACTTCGCATTAGAAAAATAATTGCATAAAGGTGCATTTACCTTACAAGACGGCGCACAAACTTTCACTGCTGGGTTCCGGGATTTGAACAAGTATACGCTTACCCCGCCAATAGTCCGTGGCCGAGGGTGACTATTACACCGCAGCGTATTAGTTCAACATTATGGGGTCAACACAAAATAGCTTTTTTAAATACATAATTATTTGATTAAATTTTAAGCATAGGTACGTGACATTGATAAATTTATAGATAACAGTACTACTCTAGCAACGCCATTATTGTATAGCTGATTATGAAATACAGGCAAAGATGGCTCATAACGGATTTATTTAATGGGTTAGAGTTCCATAATACAATG
This sequence comes from Leucoma salicis, assembly GCA_948253155.1. Classification (NCBI taxonomy): domain Eukaryota; kingdom Metazoa; phylum Arthropoda; class Insecta; order Lepidoptera; family Erebidae; genus Leucoma; species Leucoma salicis. Next base: position 3,652,965 of record OX411803.1, read on the forward strand.
TTCGTTGTCAAGAGCAACTTTAAAATACAGGTACACTAACATTATTACTACACTATCCGTATTTCTAAAGAGCTATATATTCAAAAATGTTTTGAAGTCAGTAGTTAGACGTATCGAAACAAAAATTTATCAAAACATGACCATCATGTAAATAAATGTGGCATCAGTGATATGTGCTTCATAAATCTTAATCAGCATGCCATGTCTGACTGCGATGATAAACAAAGGGTTCCACTGAGACTGTCCAAATATGGGATTGATTAAAGAGAAACTCGGCCCGTCCAAAAATTACACCTTACGGAAGCCATGACAAAAACTAATGTAATGGGATGAAACTGTATTGGTATGAATGTTGCGGGCTGGAATTGAGTTAGTATGGCTTTATAGATATATATATTTATAGATATATTTGTGAATAAAGACATTATTACGATTTTTTTAGGTATTGTTTTAAAGGTGTGCTTCCACGAGGATTAAAATTTAATTGCAGTTCCATAAAAACTATCTTGTAGAGAGGGTTAAACATCCGGTCAGCATTATGGCATAGTCTGTATTTTTTATAGGCATTGGGTGCTTGCACATCGCGGGAAAGAACCATTAGCCAAGACAAGTATAATACGGTTTACTGCCACGAACTCGAAACTCAAAACATGATGCAACAAAGAGTGTGTCCTGACGCATATAAGCCCTATTTGAAGCTTGCTTCAAATAGGGCTTTTATACGCAACATCTTGATGTTGCATCACTAAAAAGTGATTTTAAATTTGATTGAGTTAGGTTTCTTATTAATGCATAAGTTATTTATAAATAAATAATAGATCTGATGTGTTACTTCTTGTTTTATGATCTTAATAATACACTGTTATGATTAAAAAAGCCGTTTGCCGTGTGGGGCCGGCTTTAGAATTGTCCGATCCCTCTCCACCCGTGGGAGTCGTAAGAGCCGACTGAGGGAATACCGGGGGAGTGGGCAGCAGCACTCCTTCGAGTATTAATAAAATCCACTGCGATCGCCACTCTGCCAAGCGTGACAATTATGGCACTATCCCCCATTATTGGGGAGGCCTATGTCCAGCAGTGGACGTTAAAAGGCTGATGGATGGATGGATTAAAAAAAGGCTCACCAGACCACCAAAATAATCTCTAGTAATTTAGCACCTATTGTATTTTTATACCACTTGATTTACACAACTAGTTTTTTAATCAAAATACCTACATCTAAAATTATTTCTATTTCTCAATTTTTAAAAGGCGTTCCACCTTCTTACAGAATATTTGAACCAGAAGTAACCTGCAGAGTAAGCCAAGAGACTCAAAGGTCTCTTTGTCTTTATGACCTTTCCAACACCTCTTCAATTCCCTAGTGCTGGCAACACCACTAGTTGGACTACAGTCAACAGTAATCATGAGCAGCGGCTTGACTATACTCCCGATATAGTCGAGTCCATGAGCGACAGTTACCATTTACCACCAGGTGGGTCGTGGTTTGTCTGTCACCATACGCAATTAAATATATATATATATATATTTATTTAGTGATGATATGTTAAGAAATGCTAATAATTATTATCATATTTAGATGTGTTTAATGTAATTATTATCCCTTTATTTCAGGTAATTTCAAAACCCATATAACTATACATTCTTAATCACAAAAATCATAATGATAATTTTCAGAACAACATGCAAGCAATAATTATAGCATACTTTCTGATATTTACGCAAATGTTACACATTTTGAAATAAAACTACGTTTACGGAATCTATCGCATTTACTTGATTTTACTGCTATCCCACAGTGATATATATCAGCCTTGGACGTCTATCATCTAAGTCCACCCGTGATCATGAATGCTGTAAGGTATTCGAAACGTCGGGATAGTAGTAAAATCAAGTAAACGCGATAGATTCCGTAAACGTAGTTTTATTTCAAAAATTATTATAGCAATTAAATAGAATAAATAGAGAAAATAATATATCTAATAATAATAATGACATCATAATAATATCTTATATAAAACTAGGCACCACTCACGTGTCTTTTCCAGCAATGCCTAATGATAGGGCAGTCAAGACAGCCCGTTATCATGGGCAGCACAGTATTTAAAATGTTTGTATTAGAGGAAGTTGACCTTCCTCTTATCTTCGATTTATTGTCTGTATATGTCAATGATTAGTAATTGAATTATTGTTGTATAGATTACTGAAATACATACCCTTAAAGGTATAGGCTCTATAGGTAAATAGTAACAGAAGCTTACAACAGTTCCTAATTCAGGCGTGTTTATAATTATATTCTTGCCGCCATGGCTGCATCGAATGGCTGGCACTACTGCTCATCAGTCGCTATCACGTCCTCACCGAATGGGGTTGGTGACCTGGAGGTGACTTCATGACCCCTTTGATTTCCTTTATCGGGGACAGTTGAAATAACAATTGACGGCAGTTCCGAGGACAAATCACTCGAGTCGTTCTCCACCTCCCCGTCGGTAGTAGGTTGTCCCAGTGAAGTATATTGCATTAACACACACTTAGATGGTGTAGCGCCACTACACTCGCCAACTGCCTCGGTGGTGTAGCGGTAGTGTATGCGACTGCTAATCATGAGGTCTCGGCTTCGATCCCCGCGTCGGGCAATGTTATTGAGCTTTTTCCTAAAAAAGAAAAATTCTCAGTAGCAGCCCGGAGTTTGGAAATGTGCCCGGTAGACGTCAATAGGCTCGCGCCCTATTACGTGGGACTCAAACATAGCTGGCGAGTCGTGGGTGTGTAATACACCTCTGCCTACCCCTTCGGGAAATAAAGGCGTGATGCTATGTTTGTTAGATCATTGTAAGGTTATCCCGGCCTGACGACTGAATACTGCATCTAGATTTTTTAAATGTTCATCATTATCGGATCCTGATATTAAAATATCATCTTGGAACATTAACACTTTGTCCAGTATTTTCTCATTTTTTTTTTCTAAAAATGGCTGCAAAACTTGACAAACCGAACACTAGTCTCGTAAACTTGTATAATCATTTATGTGTACCTATTTATATAAGTCAACATCTGGGAGTCCTCATCCAAGGTCAGTTCGTTATAGGTCTGAGATAAGTCTAGCTTAGAGAATTTCTGACCACCGTGAAGTGTAGAAAACAACTCTTCAATTAAAGGCAAAGGCTACTTATCCACTACTAATTGTTTATTTAATGAAACTGAATAATCAGCACACAAACGAATGCTACCGTTGCTTTTTAATACTGGGACCATGGGATTAGCGTATTCGGAGCTACACACAGGCACTATTTATACCTAAGTTAACCATCCTATTTATTTCTTGCTCCACTGGTTCCTTTAGGGCAAATAAATAAATATTCACTGGTTATTTACTGGTGTAATCTGTAAATTAAATTTAAGTAGAACGTCCCTGCCTAACAACGAAGGGCCGTTGGTTCTGGCCACGTATACCTTTAAAAGTTCCGTTTTTGATTTGTAAGAAAAAGAGAGGATAAGAATATCCACAATTTTAATATTGCTGCCGCTATAACTATGCAAAAGAATATTACTCGTGTCTAACTTGTGACTAGCGAAATGAAAATCAAACACTTTCTCCGGTATGATGGTAACGCGAGACCCTGTGTCAGTTAAAAAGCTGAGTTTAATGCTGGTTTATAACCAATACAGACTCCTTCATAGGCTCTTCACGGGTCGACAAGATTTTGAAAATAGTTTGCTTTTCATCATCTCCTTGGTTCTTATCTATCTCAACCTCGATGAAATGGTGCTGCATTTTCCAATTTGACACACACGGTGAAGATGTCCTCGCTCTTTACACAAACTGCACTTATACCGCTTAAACTTGCACGTAGATACTTGGTGACCGGTATAGCCGCACGATGTACACTTAGCTGACAAAGCTATGACCGCTGAGGCCACCGGGCCCATTGAGGCCACCGCTAGTTGTCCTCAAACCTTCTCCACGTTGGATGCGTGCTGGCCAGCTGGTGGCCACGACGCTTTCACTCGGTACACAGGTAGCTTCACTGTGTTGCTGTCCATGGTGAACAATTTGTCGCACCCCGGTCTGGATAGCATGCCAAGAACGAATCGATCTCGTAGTATTTCGTTGAGCCATGTGGTGGGAAATGCGCAATCTATCGCAAGTCGACCTACCTGGGCTGTCCATTCTGCTAGGCTTTCCGACGTTTGCTGTGTTGCAATGATTTCTTTCAGAGAAGCACACTTGGTGTTCTCAAAATGATTATCGAATAATTGCACTATCGCGTCGTACTCCAAATAACTCAGTTTATTGGGTAGTGCCAGATCTCTCATCAATTTAACTGTCGTTTCTGACAAACTGCTTAACAACACCGCACGTCGTTTGTTTTTCGCTTTGTCATCCGCTTCTAAAAAATCATTTATTTGTTGCATTTTTCTAATCTCTCTTTATATATCAATCAGTCTTGATTTTTATGATTGAAAGTGCACAAAGAGCCATTTGAGGCTTTAGCCATGATGTCTTGTATCAATTGTTGCGTTATTAGTTCACCTCGTTGCCACTAATCGGTACTAGCGGAGTATAGGAAAGAGAAACGAAACAATATTGCAACAAGCCTGTATATTGACTACCTTCGAGTGGCAAGGAATGTAACATAGTTCCAGTGGCCCACCAATTAAAGGTGGAGAGACGGCACACAGCGGGTTTCTTTAGTGGGTGAAGGCCCCACACTACCCTGTTTGTTGCCCCGAACGACGGGGTGTGCGGTTAGGAATGTTTCTTCCCAGCTTAACAAAATAAAAGGCGCAGCGCGCACGTTTATAGTTACCTATATCGTATATAACAGACGACATTATAATGTAGTATTATCACGTCATCTATTCTGTTGTTAGTATAAATTATAACGTCGACTTTCGATAAGTTTTAAAATGAGTAGTGTCTTTAAGAGAGGTATTCAAAAATTCGAGAAAATCACCGATAGTTTAAAATTAAGATGTAGTGTGATTACGATCATTAATTAAATGTGATAAAATGAAATAAGCGCTAGCCGCTAAAGAATTTGCACTCATTTTGAGTTCGGTGTGAATGCGTTCAAACTTGATTCGCAATAAGGATGTCACATAGAAATTTGTACGAGGGAAAGGGATTCAGCAGTATAACAACACAAATCCCCGCTGTTATACAATAGATTACTTAATGGTGTTAAATCATAAAGGTACCTATGTTTTGAACTGCAATAAAACTTAAAATATAAAAAAAAAACATTGTAGGTATAATGTCGGTATAATGTATGAAAATACGTCCGACAGATGGCGCAGGCGTCACCCAAAGACGTTAAGTATGATGTGTTATCGAAATTAGCAGTCAGGAGCAATTGTCAGGATGGCTGAATTGGTAAAGCATCTGGACGGTATCCAGAAGATGCAGGTTCAAATCCTGCTCCTGACTGTTATTTCCGATTTCACATTTTTCACTTTGTGTTAAATGTAGGTATAACACAATCACACACCTTTTTTTTTTTGTTTAGGCGGTTAAGACACAATCACACACCTGGCAAATCCAATTGCAAATCTTTAATCATCCCGAAACATTTTCCAACACATACAAAAATTTTATCTAGGTTGGTTGGGGCATCCGCGTGTGCTGCAGGCAATAGACCTGCGAAGCACTGCATGGGGCGGGAGGGGTGTAGACCTCCAGCCACTACAGGCCCAAAGGGGAGGACCAGCTAATCAGCCCAGGCTGCCCCCCATAGCGCGGCTTCGCCGCCGGCCCGGGTGGAGGAGGATATGATTACAGCCTAACATTCAACCGTAACGCTGTCCTCCTCCAAGCGAATCTCAACTTCTCCGCCAGGGCGCAGGATCTTCTCCTGCAAACCATGGTGAAGCGGTTGATTGGTGTAGCCATAGCTGCGGAGCCTTATTGCGTTCCTGACCTGATTTGGGCGAGCAGCTGCGATGGCTCCGTGGCAATCGTCAGCTCCACGGCGCTTAGTTTCCCGCCCTTGTCGATCAGAGACAGCGGTACGGGATACGTCGCGCCCAACTGGGGGGGAGTTACGCTGTACGGCGTGTACTTCTCCTCCAACCGTCTGACTGATTTCGGGGTCTGGCTTAACAGCCTAGAGACCTCGTTGCGGCGCTTGGCACCTAGCCAAGTCCTGGTTGTGGGGGACTTCAACGCCAAATCCACGGCGTGGGTCCCCTGCGATCAATGCTCGCGGGGCGGCGGTTGTTGAGTGGGCGGCGTTGACGGGCCTCTGTTTATTAAAAAGAGGCTCCGTTAACATGTGCGTGCGGCGACGGGGCGGGTCGATAGTGGATCTTTTGTTCGCTAGCCCCGACGTCGCAGCACGAGTGATGAACTGGTGTGTCCTGGAGGAGGTTGAGACCTTATCCGACCATCGGTATATCCGGATTGAGGTCTCCCGGTCCCTCCAGGGCCCCAGCAGGGGTCAAGCGGCGCTCAGAACTTCCGCAAACCCGCGGTGGGCTGTGGGTAGGCTGGATAGGGACCTACTGGCGGAGGCAGCCATCGTTCAATCGTGGCTGTCCTCACCAGCCCTGACTGAGGAGGTGGACGTTGAGGCTGGCCGATGTTGCGCTGCGATCACACAGGTGTGCGACTCGACCATGCCCCGTGTGCGACGTCCGCCTCCGAGGAAAGGGCTCTACTGGTGGTCCCAGGAGCTGGCGGACCTCCGTGCGGCGTGCATTGGTGCCCGGAGGTACTACACCCGCAGTCGGCGGCGCAACCGCGATGGGGAGCGGAAGGGCGAGCTGTACGAGGCATACCGCACTTCGCGGGCCGAATTCAAGCTGGCCATCTGCCGCGCCAAAACTGAGAAAAGGCAGGAGATGCTGGACGGCCTCAATCGTGACCCCTCGGGTCACCCATACCGTGCGGCGCTGAAGAAGCTCCGCACCCAGGCCCCCACCCTCACAGAGACCCTTCAGCCCGAGGTTTATTACACACCCACGATTCGCCAGCTATGTTTGAGTCCCACGTAATAGGGGGCGAGCTTATTGACGTCTACCGGGCACATTTCTAGTCTTAATTGCGTTTAGTTTAAAATGTTGAATTACTTTCTTAGAGAAAAGCTCTTGTATACTCACTTGTAATTATTTGATAATTGTTCTGCTTCATGTAGTAACATCATGATAAGCTACGAAAGCGCCCCCTATTGGTTACTTCATAAACTATTATGGCACTATTTGTTGTACAAGAGTAAACTATTAATAAAGGTACCTACCATACGTAGGCAAGTACGTCAAGTAAGTCGAGCGCTGGAGAATTGCCTGTAGCTAGATGGCGTAGATCACATTTTTTTTAAACAATGTGTATATTTTTATAATGATTTAGTTTGGTTAGAATAATAAATGTTCACGGACATAGTATAAATATTGACATATTATTAGTTACTATGAGAGACTTCAAATACACATAGGTAGGTACTTAATAGGTTCGTAGGTATACATCAATTTTACAGCCAAGGAGACGTAATTGTTACGTTGTTTAAGGCATTCAGTTACTAATTTGAGATACCTACGATGAAGTCAACTTGTTATTCAAAGAAGAAAAAAAGTAGGTAAGTAAGTAACGATTAAACTAAAATGTTTTTATAGTTCATTACAAATTATCAAGTAAGGGACATTCTAAACGACAGACATCCTTAAGGATGACAATCAGACTATAAAATACGTTTATTTGGAACTCGATACCTAACAACGAAACACTCATACCTATAGATTTTAATCAATAACAAGATATAGGTAATTAAACGGTGTAACACGCTTATATTAATAACTTGGTACGTATCTATGTAACGGAATCTTTGAACGTGATTTTCATCTCCCTCCTTCAAACGATGACAATGAATTAATTTCAGTTTCTCCGTTTTTAGGGTTCCGTAGCCAATGAGAAACCCTTATAGTTTCGCCATGTCCGTCCGTCCACTGTTTACAACTTAGCGTAGAGACTTAGTAAAAGAAAGCTGTAAATTGGTATGAATATATTAGGTAAGTACACATTAGTCCCGCCAACAAAAGAATAGCTAAACATCTTGAAAAAAAATTTGCTACCCTCTACACGTAAAGTGGGGATGTTTGTTTTCTCATCTATCCCATAGTGTGAGGTGTCGTTGGATAGGTATTTCAAAAATATTGTGGGGTTGTAAACACAATTTTTCGAATAAAGGATCCGTTTGTAAAATATTAAGCTTAAAAGCACTAATTTTTTGTTGTTATTCAAGTGAGCCAGCTAAATCCTTGTTTTAGGATATAATATGTGAATAAATTCGTGGTAGTAGTACATATGATGAAGTTTAAAGGAAAATTATCACAGCTTAGTAAGCTTTATTTTTTTTAAATAAAAACATTTTGCTACTTTTTTGAGACTAAAAAGAAGAAAATAAATTAAGTAGGTACCTATAGTTTAAAAAACTAAATTAAGTCTATAGTTTAAAAAACTAAAAGAGTCTACTCGTGACCACGGCTGGTGCAACTCAGCCGAAACGTCGAGGTTAGTCAAAATAATAATATTTTTTGAGAATTTTAAATAGATCCGTTCCGTTTAAATAGACCCGTTAAATGTGTTATAGGAAAATATGTAATGATCGCTAGTTGAAGTAAAAACTAATGAATAATATTGCAATAAATAGTGATTGTAAAAAAACGTGGGGTGCTTCACATCAAATGTTACAAAATATAGTACATTTATAGGTAAGCTTAGTAAAAAGCAAGCATCATAAAAAATTAAATATTTATTATACTTTTGGCCATACCTCATTTGGCTCTTAGGGAACGAAATATAGTGACCACAAAACTCTAGTGACTAATCTTTATGTATTACACCTATATTAAGGTACACATTAAAATTACCATAAAATACCCATGAAAATTTATATCAAAATTACGCATAGGTAATATATAGGGTAAACTATAGTATTGCTGGCACCTCCTTAGTCATTGGCACTTTGGATTTTAAATGCAAATATTAAGAACTGGTATAGCAAAAAACATCTGTTTTACTTTTTTTCATAATCTGCAATAGTAACATTCCTTGCAGAAAAAAGTACGTCTTATAATATTGTAGCTGGCAGCACTAAAGAAAATAAATATATACCGGCGCCATGCAGAACTGTTAAAACATCACTTTCTAATAAGGGTCATGTGCTTAGAGTGCCAATCATTATACAGTTTACCCTACTTGTGTATATTTAGATTGAACAAATTAGTAATTACCTACATTTATATTACTTACTTACTTATCACCACGCCATCTCCCTCGCGGGGTGCACAGAGAGAAAAAGGCAATTTTTGCATACATCTCTCGCTTCCTCAACATTCATATAAACTCGTGCAGATAAAGAATGGGATTATAAATGGCGTCGCCACTATTTACTTCTCGCTCACGCACTATCGCCGTCTATACCCACACCTAACGGTATAGACAGCAAATAAATAACGGTATTCATGTTGCGTGAACTATTGTTTATAGTTACGCCGTAGTATGCTGACAGTACAGGCTCAATGTGCCGCCATTTATAATCCCATTCTTTATCTGCACGAGTTTACAGGTACCTATTTTACGAGCGGACCCGGCATACGTTTTGCTGTCTAATCATAGGCGTTTCGTTTGTATGGAGCACGGAGTACAGAAACTGTACTCCGTGGTATAGTCATTTATTTTAGCGGATTATTTTCATAATATATTATTAGAATAAATTGAAGAAAAAATGCTGAAATCCTATCGTGGCGCCTACAGGGTCCAAATGTGAATCTAAACCATCCTGGTACTTACTCAAACACTTGTTAAAAGCTGTTCTTTTGGACAACACAAATAGTAAACTTTAATTGTATTTCTTTGTTTAGATACACATTTAATTTAAACTATACAATTATTTTGATTAAACAAAATTCTATGTCAATAACCCAAAGGGAACGTTATTTTAAAGAGACAAGAAAAAAAAAATGTTGACTTATAACAATCGGTTTTTAAAGCGGCCCGTTCACACCAACACGATAGTTTAATTTACCTAAATGTTATTTACGTACATACATGTGACCTGATATACATAATTATCTACCATATTTATGTCTCATCAGCTCCCGCTCTTAGTGCCCAATTTGCTGCTTTTATGCGGTTCAATGCCCACATCCAATACATATTTCAAACGTTTTATTTTTCTTTAAAACTCATAACGTAAGTACCATTTTATACACACATATACTTACGTCTGTTTCCAAGAGGGTTAGGCAGAAACTGAAGTAATGCAACATAGTTTCAGTAGCACGCCAACACATGCGTATAAGGCACACGGCGGGTTTAGTGGGTGAGGGCCCCATACTACCCTGTTCATTGCCCTGAACGGCGGACGAAGGGGTGCGCGGTTAGGTACATTTTTTTCCACCACAAAAAGGCAAACAGCGGATTACCACTTGTCATAAAATTACCTTCTGCTCGCGTAAACGAGATTTTATAGTTCGTGAAGCACGTTGGCGCTATTCGGATGATTTAAAAAGAAACACTTAGGAAACACATTTGAATCGCGAGGGATACTATCAGCCTTCTATCGTCCACTACTGGACATAGGCACCTATTTACTTCACGTCAAGTAATTTATATCCCTATCTTAAACTTCCAGTAGGGGACACCCACGCTCAAATCTTTATACCTAATTTAAATAACATTATCCCACACATGTAAGCCTAATTATTATAATTATCACCCTTGCCAGCGGCTCCGCCGCAGCCAAAAGCTAGTTTTTGGGTTATATCTCAGGTTCCCAATATAGTAGCAGGATAAAATGTATACCAGTTTTTAAGTCTAATCAAGGCCTTTCAAATAAAAAAAGTTGCATCAAAATCCGTTCAGTAGTTTTTACGTGATGCGCGAACAAAGAAACAGATAAAAAATCTAAAAAAAATAGTTTTGTGTTTAGACACGCCTATATAGCCTATTACAGTATTTTTTTCTCAAATATCTTAAATGTACAGACATAGCTCTGTTACAGCTTTATAATAGTATAGAATAGATATAGATGATTCAAAAGAAGCTATACCATATGCTTTACAAATAGAATATAAAGAACAAATTATTTGTGAAAGTTGAAAAAAATACCTTTACTCTTAGCAGAATACAAACCTGCGTCGCACCCAATCCCGAAAAGTGTTCTGGACCACTAAGTTATCTCAGGCACCTAATGGTGACATCCAATCTCCACGTCAGATTTGTTCTAGATGTTTTTGAGACCCTGCTGTAAGCTACCCTACTCGTGGCGTAGTCGGTAGTGTAACCGACTTCCGTGTACGAGGTCGTGGGTTTGATTCCCACTCTGGACAGTTATTTGTGTGATGAACACAGATATGTGTACTGCGTCTGGGTGTTTTATATCTATTATATGTATGTCTTTACAAAAAAAAGTAATCTAATGTATTATAGCCGTAATCTGGTACCCATAACACAAGCGTTAAGCTTAGTTTGGGATCAGAGGACGTTGTGTGAAAATGTCCGTGAATATTTATTATATTTATTATCTATCTCTTTTTCCACTTTCACAAATAATTTATTGTTTAGTAACTGAGCATTTCAAGTGCTAAAATACAGATCAAAATTGAATTTAAATAAAAAAACTTTGTAGAAAAAAATATCGTCTTTCGTATGCTACTGCAATTTTTCATCTGTAATTATGAAGTAAGTAGTTCCAAACGACATTAGAAGCAAATTGAACTATAAACGTATACACGTCACCGCATAATAATCACATTTATCAGTCGTTAAATGAGCAGCCCGCTTTATTTGTAAAAGAGTTATGCAATATAGGACTGGTTGGCCTTGGCCAGTTTTTGTTCAAGTAACGAATTTTCGGTTCAAATTAACGGCCGAAAGGAGCAGTTTTCGTGAATTGGCGCGCTGTGAGTGACTAATCTGGAAGTGACCAGAGTTGCAATTTCTTCATAATATGATGAAGAAGAATTGACGATTTATAACAAATGAATATTATGTTCGGATGCTTGGATGTACCGACCATGGACATTTTGGTGATATGTTTAGCCAGCATGCAATAAACAACCTGTTATTTATAATTGATTTTTTAGATTATTCTCATTTATTATTTATTTATTTATAAAAACACGCCTATTTGCCGGAGGGGTAAACAGAGCCAACAATCCTATCTGTCCGAACAAAATGTTTCGCTACATCGTTCATTATGAACGATGTAGCGATACTTTTCTTACAGCAATGGAATTGAATAAGTTGCCAGCTTCGGTATTCCCGTCCAATTACAATGTGGGTGTCTTTAAGGTTAGAGTGAAAAGATTTTTACTAAGATAGTGCATCTTATCATCCTAGACTAGGGGTCTCCAAACTATGGCCCGCGGGCCAAATCCGGCCCGCCAGTGCCATCAATCTGGCCCGCGACAACCAATGTCTTATTGTTGTTACTGTTGCTGTGATAAGTTGAAGAAGAAAACATAGAATGTTAAGCACTCGGTTTTATTTTCTTGCAAGGTAATACTTAACGACAGAAATGATGACGCAGGAAACTTAACTTAAGTAGGTAACTAAACTTAAGCATATTAATAACTAACAAATAAATAAATGAATCCCACTAATCACAGTAAAACAAAAAACACTAATGAGATTTATTTAAATGTGTTTTGGCCCTTGGAACATACTGAAAAAATCATTATGACCCTAAGGCTACAAAGTTTGGAGACCCCTGTCCTAGACTATACTTCCACTTACCATCAGGTGGGGTATAGTCGAGCACGCGCTTAGAACATGGAAAAAAAAACATTGCGACTTGTTATATAAAGGCTTTTAGTTACCCCCTTTTCGCCTCCCTGCGAATGAAATTATGTTTAGAGGGAGCTTGCAAAGGTTGGTTAAATTAAATTATCCGAGTTTAAGCCTAGCAACAGACTGGTTTATTCAATTACAAAATGAAAATAAAAAAAAAACAAAAGTATAGGTATCTCAGGTTATCAACGTAGTAGTGGGATAAAACGATTACCAGTTTTTACGTCTATTTAGAAGCTATTAAACAACGATGTTTCATGAAAATTGGTTCGGTAGATTTTGCGTAATGTGTGAACAAGCAAACAGACAGAAAAAAAAATTCTGTGTATACTTATGTACAAGCGTTAGAAGTTATACTTCTTTGGCGTAACAAGATAAAAATCTTTTAAACATTTTTATCTTTCGCCTTATTCTACGTTTGTAGAAAAAACGACACTAACAATAGAAAAAAGTGTGTGTGTACTTATGTACACACGTAAGAAGTTATACTTCTTATTATTCTTTATTTAAATATCACAAAAAAGGTGTGTGTACCTATGTAAGCGCGTTAGAAGTTATACTTCTTTAGGAAAAAGGTATTTAATACATTGAAAGTTTTATTATATCGCATTATCTAGTTAAATAAAGTTTATTTAAATATCACAAAAAAACTAAAATGTTGATTATAGCTAACTTCAGGGTGTCGGTTTTTAGTGACGGTGTGCGCGCGCATCGTAAAAATTTACTCTCATCATTTTTCCCTAACGCGCCAAAAGAAGTATAACTTCAAAAATCAAAAATAGGCATTTTGTTTCCTAACGCGGTCATTTAAACCTAAGCCGCCTTATTACAAAACATAGTCTAACTCTTAAACCAGGTCTATATCATCTTTAGACGACGGTTTAACAAAATTCTTATAACAAAATCAGTTTTAAGCGTTAAACCATGTACTAAAAGATAAACTACCGGGAAACCTAGTTTAAGTAGTTTAGGCTGGTCTAAGTCTAAATGTCAAAGTAATGTCAATTTTTTTTATTGGAAGTTATGGTTAATATTAAATTATGATTTTATGTTTTTATGTCAAAAGGGAATCGTAAGACAAATGTGATTAAGAATTTGGGATGATCGAAGGATCAGTAGGGTAGCTCAGTGGTTTAGAGCACTTCCCCGGATTGGAAAAGATGCGTGGTTCGATGCCCGCCCCTACTAAAAATCTCCTTTTCTTTATTCACAAATAATTGTACTTTAAAAAGTAGCGGAGCATGTCAATTGCTAAAAGAAATAGTTCTAAAATGTTCTCTTAGTCTACCAATATACTAAACGAGTGATCTCACCAATGCATTTGCTGTCAGATCCAAACTAAAGGCCATGGTAGCAGATGGAGCTGCCTCAATTCTCTCTTGAGCGTAGTAGTAGGTCTCTATAGTAAGCAATGTCTTGTCTAAGCACTGGCATATGACTGGGCTTGTGAACGGCGATTAGAACCTTGCTTATCCCAGTACGAATGGGCTGATTCGATCGGGAAAGTACCACCCTCTTACAAAAGATCAGCGTGAAGCAACTGTAAACATAGCATCACGCCTGTATTCCCCGAAGGTAGGGGTAGGCAGAGTTCCAGTGGCCCGCCAATAAAAGCGGAGAGACGGCACACGGCGGGTTTCTTTAGTGGGTGCAGGGCCCACACTACCCTGGTCGTTGCCCCGAACGATAGGGTGTGCGGTTAGGAACATTTTTCCGCCATAACAAAAAAAAGGGGGGGGGGGGGGGTAGGCAGAGGTGCATTACACACCCACGACTCGCCAGCTATGTTTGAGTCCCACGTAATAGGGGGCGAGCCTATTGACGTCTACCGGGCACATTTCCAAACTTCGGACTGCTACTGAGAATTTTTCTAAACTGAATTTTTCTAGATTTTTTTTTAACTGTAGGTACTCCTACCATTGTGTGGTGTATGGTGAGGGTGAGTGCCGGGGGTCCAAACCTCTTCCCTACCCTTTCCTTATTATCCTTCTTATCCTCTCCTTAGTATACCTCCTTACTACCTCCTATCTTCTTTTCCTTGAAGATGGCGACGCGTGAGTGATGCCTCTGGTGTTGCTAGCGTCTATAGGCTAAGGTAACCGCTTACCATCAGGTGGGCCGTATGCATGTTTGCTACCCACGTAGTATAAAAAAACATTTTCTTACAGGTGCTTCAAACCTAACCTGTTATCGTTAGCAATAAAAATATTGTATGTAGCTGTTTTACGCTAAAATACATTTTCAATTAGTTCTAAATAATAAACACTGTTTAATTTTCCATCTCATTACTTCAAGGTGCTTTACTTATGCAATAATATCTTATAAAGACCACTAACTATCGAATCATAAAATAATAATCGAAATTTATTAGATATTGTTATTCGTATACTCGTGTCCTGCCGTGTGGGGCTGGCTTTAGAATTGTAATGGGAGTCGTAAGAGCCGACTGAGAGAAAATCGAGGGAATGGGCAGCAGCTTTCCTTCGAGTATTAACAATATCTACTGCGATCGCCAACCCGCCTGCCAAGCGTGGCGATTACGGCTCTATCCTTCATTCTTGGGGAGGCCTATGTCCAGCAGTGGACGTTAAAACGCTGATGGATGGATGGACTCGTATACCAAATTTTGGTCTGCTATTAACACTATAGAGCTCTTCTATAGCTGTTAAACAAACAAAAAAGATAAATAGTGTTTTATTTAACCACGCAGATGACAACAGCCCACGTGATGGTAAGTGGTTACCGTAGTCTATAGCTAGCAACACCAGAGGCATCAGGCGCGTCACCAACTCCAAGAATGTGATGTGAAGTGATAGGAGTCACCTCCTCCACACACTCCACAGTGAGAATAATAAGGAGAGTGTATGCCCCCTGGGTGCTCTCATTCTCTATAAAAAAAAAACAACAGAAGGAGCCGTTTTTCTACGCTGATCTTCTACGGAGGAGGTGGTATTTTCCTGAACGTGAAGACCTAATTATGCTGCGACAATTGTATGTAACTTCGCCTACTTATATGTAGAAAAGAGATGGAGATACAATATTAAATCGAGAAAGTTGTTGCAATGAATTGTTATATTATAGTAGCGCTGTTAGACACCCTAGTGTACCTCAATCATGGTAAGTTACTCAATTACTTCTTTCTGCTAGCTTTTTTAAGCATAGTTACTCTTTTGCGGTGTTGAGGCTTACTAATTATGGATTTTCTACCTATATAGATATAGTGCGACCAACGTACACACATTGTGTCATATTTTCTCTACAAATTAGGTCGCTAGTGCTCGTGTATGTACGTTTCGATATTTTAAATCCAGTTTTCAACGGCTCTGCAATTTTGCAGCCTGGTAAGAACACATGATAAAAATAAATGAAAATTATTATTAAAGAATGGATTTTAGGAGGAGAGCCCACCACTCACCCACGGATTGTAAATCCCGGTTATCTTTGGACAGAATAACCTAAGATTGCCAATCTGCACTCTCACAGATAGAGGAGAATGTGATAATAGTAAAGTAGCATGCACGATAATGACAAAAAACTCACCAACGCGACACCACCATGCGATACGGTAAAACTCTCAGAACCACAATATTGCAATATTCCGCAAAAATCTGAACATAAATTCGACACGTGTTTCACCTCTAAACGAGGCATTCTCAAGAACGCTCGGCAACAAATGAGCCAAAGAAAAAATGAAAATGAAAAGATATATATTTTATAATACTAGGTTGCACACTTAAACTTTGTTGTTTTGAAAACCGTCGTATTAGACAAATGATGATGGGGTCTAATACTTGGGTTGCTTTGATAGGGTAGGATTTTTTTTAAAGAAGTCGGTTTCAAAAGCCTATGCAACCATAACTTTACCCGTTCGTGGTGCATCCTGCATATCAATATAAAAATATATTTACGTAACCTATATAGCTAAACGCGTTGGGTGTGTAAGTTACGATAATATAATGTATATCAGTACTCCAAGCTTTCAGAATTTCTTTATATATTATTAAACATTCTAAAAACTTATGTTTCTACATTTTTATGCCTACATTATAGTGATAAGTTGCCAAGATTGTGGTTATTTTTGACCGAGAGTAAATATTATATAAAATCTCTCAAATTTATTTTTTACGTTTAGATCATTTTTTTTTTTTTTATAAACATTGGGCTTTAAATGTTTTTTACTTTTAATTTATTTTGTAACTACGAGACTACATTGCAAATAAATGTATTATTGCCTGTAAAGGAAATATCGGGAGAAAACATGCAAGTCTGGTAAATATTTTCAAGGGATTTACGTACGTACTAAAGTTTCTTTGTGCCCTTGTCTTTCCTATAATTTGAGGTTATTGAGCCTTGTCGGTGTTTAGCGATACGTTTTGCCAAATGTAAACGTATTTCTAGAGCACTCGTAACGACGACGTAAGAGAGCCAGTAGGTATGAAAGAGAGCACCACCAAAGGAATGTAACATAGTTCCAGGGGCCCGCCAATAAAGGCGGAGAGACGGCACACGGTGGGTTTCTTTAGTGGGTAAAGGCCCCACATTACCCTGTTCGTTGCCTCGAACGACGGGGTGTGAGGTTAGGAACAATTTCTCCCGCCTCAACTAAAAAAAAAGGTATGAAAGAGAGTATTGGTGTAAAGACGTGAAAGGTTCTGAAAAAAAAATTAAATGCTCCGATGCTCCGAAATGCTCCGATGGGTCGGACAAGGTGTGGAAAGAATGCTGAACTAGGGGAAGACTGAGACTAACCTACCTAGACCAAATCGGGCATATATTGAAAGAAGGTGGAGTCAGGAGTCACCGAAACCGGTGAGCATGTATGAAGAAAATTATGATTATTTGAGGAACCGAGAGATTTATGCAAAAATCGAGCCTTTTGGCACTCTGTATTCTCTGCCTACATGGCAAGGAGAGATGGTGTGATGATAATTAATTAAGCATTAAAACCTACAAGCTTTCCTAACTTTCTGTATAGTATATTGACAAAATATTTCAGCTTACGAAGGATGCCATAATGAAAGTGATGATAGAGCCTTAATCGATTTTAATATAATTGAAGCAGAAATTGCCAATTATTCATATTTGTACCAACCCATAGCCTCTAATAAAACTAAAGAAGACATTCAATTGAAATCACCAAAAACAGAAGAATCTTTTATGACTAACGTTAAAAACATCATTTACAAAACCATAAATGCTGCAGATAATGATACTATAATAAATGCTACTGATATCTTAGCATCTATTTATGGAAATGATTACGTAGATTCCGATAATCTTACTAGTTTCAAACAAATGTTTGATGTTCAACAAAATTTAATTAACGATTTAGCAAAAACAGTAGATTCCATTGTAAATGTATACATAAATGGTTCCCAAAGTTTAGCATATAAATTACATGTTTTACATACAATTGAATCTAGTATTAGAGACTCCACGGAAGAAAACATAGTGAATATTGAGAGTACCAACGGATCAAATAGCTATGATGATATTATACATCAAAGTATTGACTTATCAATGAAAAGAGCATTAACACCTAATGACACTAAATTCCTACTGCCTGATGTAGAAAGTTCTAGAGATGATACAGCTGAAAGCATAGCTAAAATAAATAACTATAATTACTATATGGCAAAAATACTCCAAGAAATACCAATTGACCCAAATTGCATGACCATAGTTCAGGATATTTGCTATCGTATAATGTCTGTAAATTCCTTGCCCTGTGGAGACCATCATGTCGTATCTTTAGATAAAATATGCAATGGCGTGTCAGATTGCTGGAATAACTACGATGAAATAAACTGCACAAATAAAGGTACGTCATTTGTTAGGCTATGGAGTTGAAATTAAAAGTTATGTCCCAAAACACCAATGTTGATGAAACAAAGAATAATCCCTTAACGATAGACGTAAGCTATATGTATTTTTTTTATATATCAGTGGGTGAAACAGACTATAAAGTAACGTTAAAGTATTTAATTTAAATAGTGAAGAACTATGATTTGACTTCTACATATTATAAGTCTAAAATTAACTTTAGTACATTTATTTTACAGTTGGCAATTTATTTCTGAAAACCATGGGGATTTTATTAGACGTAGAAACTCAAATTACCCGGAAATGTCTGCCAACACAAACTCAAGGAATTACATATCACTATCGAATTTTAAAGAGTGTGTTCGAATTTCAATGGACACAGTTTGCTCAGTACTTATTATCTTTAGAGACATCTAAGAGGAAACAAAATTTCAAAAACATAATTCGAGATGCTTTTACTAAGTTAAACAGAGTAAAATTATTAATCAGTTCACTGATGTATGGACTCGAAGACAATCTTTGTACAACTCCTGATGAGAATGAAAATTCAGAAGAACTCAATTTAGTGGATTTGAAGGAAAATGAAGGATTTTATGATGAATTAGATGAAGAAGATTACGAAGAAAATTGGTCTCCTAAATTATGCACTTGTAACCGTCAATTTTGCAAAGATGACAACTGCGGGATAGGTTGTAAACGCGTATGTTGGCAGATACATAGCTTAAATCATTTTGCTTGCTTATCAAACACTGGTGACACAACCGTCGCTTTGGATTTCATATGTGATGGCAAATTTGACTGCATAGATAGAACAGATGAAGCTTTTTGTGCAATAAGTAAGTATTTAATTGTAAGACATGTCAAATTAGCTAAGTAAGTATCAATACCATTAATCATAACAAAGATATTATATCTATATTGTAACAAACAACTGTTGTGTCTAAAATCTATAACAAAGATGCGATGGCCCTAGTGCGCGCCTGCATACTTACCTTTTCTTGAGCGACATAGAGACGTCGCTAGTTGGTTTTGGATGCATTAAGTCGCCCACCGGAATGCACCACTGAATTTAATAAGAATCTGGCTCCGTTAGTTCACTGTGTAAGGGCGGAGAAAAGACCCATGGTGTGGTCGATTCGTTGCCCAATGCTAATCCGGGTCTGTCTATCTTGCTGTCTAGCTGTCTGTCACTTTGTAGCCGATCATGCAACTAGTTACATTTTCCTAGGCAAATAAATGGGTAGTTGTAAAATAGACTTAAAATTGACTTGATGACGATGTAAAATTCTGCATTGTTATTTTAGTTTTGTTTCCTAAGGCGGTCGGAATGCAAAACATTACGTGAACTATCGCTCAATTGCATCTAATTCTCTCTCTGTGATTGATTAGTCTAGAGACCCACAAGTGACCAAGTAATGGTCTGACGGCCAATCACTTTGGGCGGGCGGTCTAGGAATGGCTCATGTATCATTTTACAATCTAGGGGAGGTTCCCAGACAAGCCGGTGGTGGTTCACCTTTGGTATCTGGTAAAAGGGCTCTTTCTCTCCAGCTACACCAGCCATGGCGCTGCTATTAAGTAAGCTAATTATATAGACAGTTTTAATTTCCAGTAGGTGAATATATCTATTCATTTCTCTTTTTCTTATTTTGCACTTAACTGATTTCAGATTCATTTGAATCCAAATACGAAGCTAGTATTTTGTTTGCTGAGTTACAAGAAAATTTATCTGGGCATTTCTTATTGATGAAAACTGACCGAGACAGAAATAAAATAATTACACTTAGCAAATTGGCAACACAGATCCAACTACTATCCTCGGAAATCGACGTTACTATTGCGGCGGTGGCAAAGCTCCGAAACGAATACTTTAATACTCTAGTTCGATTCTACGAAGATAAGCGTTGCTGTACAAATTTAAAAGAACTGAACTATATACATATTTTTTTAATGGAATTAAATACAATTATGGTAGAGGCTTTGAAGCAATCGTTCACTCAGAGTACATCAGACTGTTATTGTTATAATGGCGGTTGTGCTTTAGTGTGGTGTTCTAAGGAATGTGAAGAAACATGTTCATTTCAAAATATTATAATGGAGTATCCATGCAGTATTATTAATGTCTATGTGCCGGTTTTTAAAGTGTGCGATGGTAAGAAAGATTGTCCAAATAGTGAGGATGAAAATAACTGTAATAAAGGTGAGAATCAATATCTTTTTATGTGATACTATTTTATTGCTGTCGTATTGGCCGAGTGGAGTTTCATAGACTTCACCGAAAATCTCTCAGTCAGGGACAGTTATTCTAGATTTTTTACCTGACTAGGTGGTGATAATTTATGAATGACACTCATATAGGTAGAGGAGGCTGTGATAATTCTTTATTGTCTTCTTCCGTTGTTGATATGAGGTAAACGTTCATGAACCACGCCTCTGTTTCTATATTTCAAATCACTCAATTTTTAGTGCCTTACCTTTCTTTTATGCATTTTTCGAGATCCCAGCTGGTTAAGGCTATCGTATAAAAATTTACTTAGAGCAACATATTTTTCAGATCTGTGTCAATACCATCATGTGGCCCAGTTGTATTATAATTTTCAAAAAATTGAAATTCCGTTTAAGAATGTAACTATAAGAGAAGTATTCAATAGATGGAAGGTTAAGGTAAGTACATATTAAACTTGATGGAAATCATTTCTGTATATGAGCGTCACATGCGATCGTTAATATCAACATCATTACTATCAAAGCTGTATTTCAATACTGTGGGCCCAGCCAAGTTGCATTCTATGATCGCTAACACTATATAAAAATGTATGAAATTTGACATCTCTAACGTTAAGTCACGTGACTTAGCATTGCTGTTAGCCTAGCCAAGTTGCATTCTATGATCGCTAACGCTATAGAAAACTATTAATATGTATAGGAATTTGAAATCTCTAACGTTAAGTCACGTGACTTAGCATTACTGTGGGCCTAGCCAAATTGCATTTTATGATCGCTAACGCTATTTAATTATTTGGGGAAAAAACAAACAGTTACACACTTACAATTAACTAAGAATATTGACAATAGGTAAGAAAATTTATGCATATATTACACCAACAACGTTATCCACGTATTTAACAATAATACAGTAATTATGAACTGATTGAAGGAAATATACCTAATATTAACATTTAACATAAAAAAATATTTTAATGTGAAAACTGACTATGTGAGAGCGGCAAATGAATTAATTAATAGAAAAAACGCTATAGAAAAACTATTAAAATGTATGGAAGTTTGACATCTTTAACTAAATAATAGCAATAGATATCGTTAAAGATATCAAATTCCCATACATTTTAATAGTTTTCTATAGCGTTAGCGATCAAAGAATTAAAATTTACACACAGATATCGTTGAAGATGTCCAATTTCCATACACTTTAACAGTTTTCTATAGCGTTACCGATCATAGAATTCAACTTGGCTAGGCCCACTGTTTACAAAGTAATCATAGAAAAAAAAGTAGAATTATATAAAACTATATACTTAACTCCTAAAAAGTAGAATTATATAAAACTATATAAATTCTATACATTAAACACAAAGTGAAAAATGTGAAATCGAAAATAACAGTCAGGAGCAGGATTTGAACCTGCATCTTCTGGATACCGTCCAGATGCTTTACCAATTCAGCTGGACGGTATCCAGAAGATGCAGGTTCAAATCCTGCTCCTGACTGTTATTTTCGATTTCACATTTTTCACTTTGTGTTTAATGTATAGTGCTAAACATGTCAAATGCTAAAAATATATATAAAAATATCTAAATATATAAATTCTGCCGGCATCCGAATGGACTTTAGAAAAAAAATTATCAACCTACAGCATAACTTATGTGTCCGTTTATAAAAATAGCTGTACCATGAAAACTTTTCTTTTTTTATAGGATAAAAAGTAGCATAATATATTGTTTTCTGGGCTTTAGACTATATATGTATGTATGCTAAATTTCACGTTGATTGATACTGTGGTTACAGCGTGAAAGTGTAACACACAAACAAACAAACAAACTCACTTTAGCATTTATAATATTAGTAAGGATTACAGGTATACTTCATGATTGTGACAAAAGCAGAGTCCTTATCTTTACTAATATAATAAAAGTGCATATTGCACGCCTCATAAGCGAAGCGTTAAGGACTCACCTACTCGTATTCTCGTTTTACGACAGAACAACTGATTTTTCAAACTTAAAATGTCTCTATTTGTCATATATTGCACTTGTAAAACAATATATACATACACATATCAAGAAAAAACACAATTTTTTGACACGCAGATATTTTTTATGCCATTTTTGTTATTTAAACTAGTTAAAAAACTGTTTAAAAAAGTTCTGTCTTGGACGTCTGTTTAGTCTTACAACAGTAGGTATTGTATGTTACCACGATAACAACCAAAATACTTTACTAATCGAGTCTTTTTTTTTTCTTTTTAACTATATGAGTATAACTACGAATAGAGCCCTATTACTTTTCGATATGGTTATTCGATGTGGTTTAATTGTTATTAAATAAACAAAAAAATGCGGAATATTTACGCTCGACTCGATACTAAAACCAGCGCTATACCTTTCATGAGAACTATTTCTATAGACCAATATAGAAGTACTTTTTAAAATTAGCGCTAGATGGCGTATAAGACATCCACATTAGTACTTTTTGAATTCAGCGCTATCTATGTGATTTATTGAAAACTACTTAGTAAGACCAATACATTATTAGTTACTTATCAAATAATCAATTTTATTGTGAAAAATTAATAATCTTCTTTGAGGCGTGCAGTTTTGGATTTTCCAAAGTTTTTTTGTTTTTATTTTTACTTTTATAGCTACTATTGAAGACGAATATAATAATATATTATAATAAATAATTATTAAGAAAAAGCGTGGGTGATTTTTTTTATTGCATATGGTAGCAGACTAGCCACGGCCCACCTGATGGTAAAATGGTAACCATTGCTCATGGACTCAGCTATACCGAGGGTATTGTCAAGCCACTACTTACCATTTAATTTCACAGATATAATATATGAAATGAATTAACAACTATCTCCTGCTACCAACAAAGCACACCAATGTGCTTCATGGCCGGTCGCACGGGAAATAGTGGTATAAACCCGCTCGGGCCCAATAGCAAGTGAGTACTCCCACTTTGTACCCAGCTCTACCACCAGTAATGCAATGGGTGATAATTGCTTACTTCCCTTACTTCGTACACTCGTGGAAAAAAATGGGGTGGTGACACTTGTATTCTTATTCCGTCACCACATGAGTTGATATAGTATTTGTAACATTATGATGTTAAGCAGGTTTTGTATTTTTTTTTAATTATAGTTCTTTTTTTCTTGTAAAACTCAAAACAGCATTAAAGGTATTTCAATATAAAATACATAATACCTAAATAGCTGTGATAATTTTCCTTTTAATTTCTTCATTTAAGTACTACTGCTGTCATTTTTTTCACATATCCAAAAATAACCATTTGGCTGGCTGTTTCAACTTTAACAAAAATTAACACTTAAAGATTAATATTTTATTACAAAACGGATCCCTTATTCGATAAATATAACTACGAGACATTTACAGTACCAATTGGCAGAAAAGTTATATTTCCAAAAATTTATGCGTTCGAGCTCTCTCATCTCTCTCTCTTATCTCTTATCATCACACCATCTCCCTTGCGGGGAAGGCAGAGAGTACAGAGTGCCAAAAAGCCCTATTCTTGCATGTATGCAAGCAGAGATGTATCTCTCGCTTCCTCCCTGATATCGTTTTGTAATTCACAACTTAATAAATCTCCGGAGAGAATCTATTGGAGATCGCCATTACGTATGTTCAAAGGAAAGGATTTTGAAGTGAACCTAAGTAATTAGTTTATTAACAATATTCACAAGTTGCAATTTGGTGTGCGTTCAATGACAGAACTTTGAATATACTAGCGTATAGACGAACAAAGAGCACATCAAGGTGGAAAAGGGATTTGGATGTTGACGTTTTCGATTTAATTTTGCTTTTTCTTAGCTTAAATCAACTTATTTATAGCTAGCAAATTTAATGATAAAACTGTACCGAGCGCCATGAACCGAGAAGGGAAGAGACATATGTGCCACAAGTATAAGAATATACGTGCCTTCACCCCATTATATGCCGCGGGGGTATGACCATATTCATATTCATGATATGAACTGGTGAGCAGTAGCTTAAAATTACCTATACTTAAAACGGTTGAGTCAATGAACGATGGTTTCCACTGACCATCAGGTAGGCCCGTGGTTTGTCTGATACTACATGCAAAATAAAGAGTTTTAATGCTACCAATAGCAAAAAATAATAACAATGAGTTTTATAATTAAAACCAATTGCCCAACAGGGTTCAGCTTACTTTCAGGTGATTGCTTCGTTAAAAAAAGAAAGAAAAACGCATCAAATATATCGGGAGTTATTAGACAATGTTATCATGAGCCTCCTTCGTGATTTGAACTCGGCGTATACTTCACTAAAAGAACCCTTAAGCAGGTCTGATCAATTGCGACAATATGTAATCAATATATCCAAGATGATCAAGCAAGCTTTAAAATATTGCGGAGAATCAATTTGAAAATGTCAGCCGGGAGCTCACAAACTTAGGTGTCTATTTATTGATGTAAATCTATCTAGCATTGTTTAAACTAATAGATGTTTAATTCTGATTGTGATTTGATTGATGAAATTATTTAAACAACCTCATTTGTAAATGATAATGGTGGATTCCCATGTACCTGTGATTTTATCGTGCCGTGTGGGGCCGGCTTCAGAATTGTCCCACCCCTCTCCACCCATGGGAGTCATAAGAGCCGACTGAGGGAGCCGGAGGAGTGGGCAGCAGCACTCCCTCGAGTATTAACAACATCCACTGCGATCGCCAACCAGCCTGCCAAGCGTGGCGATTACGGCACTATCCCCCATATGAGCGAAACAAATGTGGCGTTGTCTTGGGGAGGCCTATGTCCAGCAGTGGACGTTGACTGATGGATGTATGGATGGATGACGATTTTATTATGGCGGGCCTCGTGGCGTAGTCGGTAGTGTAACCGACTTCCGTGCCCGAGGTCATGGTTTCGATTCCTACCTAGGACAATTATTTGTGTGATGAACAACAGATATTTGTACTGCGTCTGGGTGTTTTCTATCTATTATTTGCACGTATTTACAAAAAAGTAAGGCTTAGTTTGGGACCAGAGGACGTTGTGTGATGTGAAATGTCCGTGAATATTTATTTATTTATTTTAGTTTTGGCATAAGAGTAGCATTTAGCAAAGCGAGTGTTGTCGTTTTGTTGATAGACAGATGTCAGGTAAAATGTAATAAATATCATAAAGATACGAAATGCCGGGAGTATGTTTTTCTTCAATGGCTATCGCTAACATTGCTTAGGCTGCTTTTGAATATCTGACGAAAAGTTATAATAAATATACCATACATATATAGTATATAACTGTCTCTGTGGGGCAACGGTAAAAAAAAGAAAAAAATCGCAGTAGCAGCCCGGAGTTTGGAAATGTGCCCGCTAGATAGCAATAGGCTCGCCCACTAATACGTGGGTATTAAACATAGTTGGCGAACCCTTTTTTTTTTTTTTTTGTTAAGGCGGGAAATAATGTTCCTAACCGCACACCCCGTCGTTCGGGGCAATGAACAGGGTAGTGTGGGGCCTTCACCCACTAAAGAAACCCGCCGTGTGCCGTCTCTCCGCCTTTACTGGCGGGCCACCGGAACTATGTACGTATATTTGACTCCTTCAGCGGTCCGCCGGCCAGCTGTCTAGACCTAGCCATTTTGATTGCGTTGATTGTTTCATAATTATGTATAGTATAAATTAAACTGCACAGATGGTGGAGTGGTTTGATGCCTCCTGCCTGAGTGTTGTGGGCTCGATTCCCACATCACGACAACTCTTTGTGTGATCCACAAATGAATTTTCTGTGACTGGGTGTACTTGTTTTTTTTTTACTTGCTGTGTCCGTGAAATTGTATGTCTTTAAAGTCCTCCGCGATACAAGGGTTATTCCTTAGAGCAGGGTGATATTGGTGTTTCTTTTATGTTAAAAAATATGTACTAGTATAAGTATACGCAAAGCAAAAGATGAAATAGTATTGGTCCACCTAATGAAAGAGGTTGTAATCAAAGGAGGACATAATATGTAGTTAAGTGAAAATATTTGGTGTTAGAGAAGAATGAAGAGATTTTTTGTTTCGAAGCAAAAAATATGAATCCCGAATCAGAAATTGTTATATGAGACGATTTTAGGCGTAAAGGATCCATGACGTAATCACAGGTTTCGGGGATGCAAGTAGACACAGAAGAATGGATGTTGAAGGTACTAATTAGGACACGCCAACAGTTAAATTTAGTAAGGTTGTTGAAAAAACTGAAACCAAAGCATCGTAATCTCATAATTTATAGAAATATCTCAAAATACTTATTTTCATTGTAAAAAAGTTTCCGAATATGATCAATAACTCAATCAAAGAATAACTTTCATTACAGCACCATTTTTCAAGTAGGTAATCATTTATTAATTGGTATAGGCTTACAGCCAGCAGTGATTGAAAATGATCAAGGGTGATTGAAAATGATCAACTCGTCAACATCTTCCCCAGTATCCTTGATATATTACAATACATTATGAATTTATTGAAGTATCGCAATATTCTATAAGCTTTATTTTATACTTTACTTTTTTTAAGTTGTAATTATTAGTGTATCGTTTATAGTTCCGATATAATTATGTACCTACTATGTGTAAGAGAAGCCACTGTCTCCCGTAGTACAGTTTATAACTAGCACGGGAGTCAAAGCTTTATGTGAATTGTAACATTTCATAACTTGGATAAATAAATATAATAATAATAAACGGCCAATTAGTCAACATGCTCGCCGTAAGAAAAAGGATATGATGATATGCTGGATAGATTATAAAAAAGCTTTTGACTCTGTGCCACATACGTGGCTCTTGAGGGTGCTGGAGTAGTATAAAGTTAACTAAACTTTATGCACCTTCCTGAAGTCATGTATGGGGCACTGGCAAACAGCTCTTTGCTATCCAGTGTATCGGCAGACCCCGAATTGTTGCGGTGAGCTTATAAGGATTGAGCGGGGTATATTTCAAGGCGATAGTCTGAATTCTTTGTGGTTTTGTTTGGCCATGAACCCTCTTAGTACCTTATTAGAGGGTTCAGGGCTTGGCTATAGGTTACGAGGTGATGGTCAAAAGATATCCCACCTCTTTTACATGGATGAGCTTAAGTTGTTTGCCTCCACCAGATTGCAACTAATGGAGTTACTAAAGTTAACAAAGTCCTTTAGTAATTCCATCTGGATGGAATTTGGTGTGGATAAATGTGCGGTCATGCATGTAAAACAGGGAAGGGTAGTGGAATCCGAGGGAATTCAACTCTCGGATTCTACTCATTTACGATCACTCCTCGTAACTGACACCTATAAATACTTGGGTATGTCGCAAGCTTTGGGCATTAATGAGGTGGACATGAAACAATCGCTGCGGGAGCGTTTCTTTGGCCGCCTGAAAAAAGTACTGAATAGTCTTCTATCAGGTGGCAATAAGGTGCGTGCTTGCAACGGTTGGTTTATGCCACTTCTTATGTACTCTTTCGGCATACTCAAGTGGACTCAGACTGAACTTGACGCCTTGGATAGAAGAGTCCGCAGTCTGCTGACCACATACCGTATGCATCATCCTCGCTCATCAGTAATGAGGTTGTACATCCCACGAAAGTGTGGAGGTCGAGGTTTTTTAAATGCCAAGACCTTACACAATCGTGAGGTGTGCAACCTTAGGGAATATTTCCTGCATACAGATAAGGATATGCATCGAGATGTGGTCGCTGCAGATTCCGGACTCACTCCACTCTCCTTGGCTAAGGAGAACTGGCGCAGACCTGTGGTACTTAGCATTGACGACCGCAGGGGTGTATGGCAGAGCAAGGAGCTGCACGGAAGATTTTACCGGGCTTTACATGGGCCCGACGTTGACTTTTCAGCTTCCGTGGCCTGGCTACGTTTCGGTAACCTCTTTGGGGAAACCGAAGGTTTTGTCTGTGCAATTGCTGACGAAGTTATCATGACGAACAACTACTGGAGACATATCCTAAGGGATGGTACGGCTGACATATGCCGTGCCTGCCACCGTTCTGGTGAGTCCCTTAGGCATATTGTCTCTGGTTGTTCTCGTCTTGCTAACGGTGAGTACTTGCACAGACATAACCAAGTAGCCAGGATTATCCATCAACAACTTGCTCTGAAATACAGTCTTGTGGACGTAGAAGTGCCTTACTACAGGTATGTAGCTGAGCCAGTTCTCGAAAAGGGTTGTATTACACTGTACTGGGATCGATCAATCATCAAGGACAGGACTGTTGTCGCCAACAAACCTGATATTGTGTTGGTTGATCGATCTGAGTGCCGAACAATGATCGTTGATATCACTATCCCACATGACGAGAATCTTGTGAAGGCCGAGAAAGATAAACAGATGAAGTATCTGGACTTGGCCCACAAGATTGTTGACATGTGGGATGTGGATTCGGCGATCATTGTGCCGATAGTAGTTTCAGTTAACGGACTCATAGCCAAGAGCCTCGATCAACATCTTGAGAAGCTCACGTTGGGTGGTTGAATCAAGGGTTTGATACAGAAAGCGGTACTTCTGGATACGGCACGCATCGTGAGGAAGTTCCTGTCTTTGGAACCCTAACCACTGGCAGTTTGGCCCTTGTGCCCGCTGCCGGTGTGCCTGTACACTTTTTATAGTTTTATATTTTGTTATTTTTTATAATATATATATTTAAAAATATATTTAGTAATGTAAATAAAGAAAATAATAATAATAATTCTCTAAAGAGTATTCTACCGAAGGCGAAAATTATTCAAAAACCTTTACAGGTAAATAAATAAAGGCAGGTATTGTGAATCATACCACCGAAGGAATGTGACATAGTTCCAGTGGTCCGCCAAGAAAGGCGGAGAGACGGCACACGGCGGGTTTCTTTAGTGGGTGAAGGCCCCACACTACCCTGTTCGTTGCCCCGAACGACGGGGTGTGCGGTTAGGAACATTTTTACCCGCCTCAACAAAAAAAAAAAAAGGTATTGTGAATCATAATATTATCGATGTATTCTAATATTATTTTATATACCGTAGAATGATTTATTTATAATAAATTGACCCAATTATGAGGCTCACACGAACGGAGTTTTAGTTAGCTTCGTTTTATTAATAAAGCTGAATATTACGTTGGAAGATGCGTTTGACCTTGATTTGAAAATAGCCTTAGACTACGAAAATATCAAAGCCTGGATAGCGTAGTGGTAAAATCGAGGACTTTCAAGACAATCGTTTCAATTTCAGAGTCTTGGGTCAAATATTATTAAAATATATGTGTACACACGTAGTTAGCCTGTAAAGTTACCTAACCTGCACTGAAGTGCTGGATTATGATCTGAGTTCCTTTCCTTCTGAGACCCATTAACTGGCTGGTGAAGAATATAAAAATATATAGGTATGTTGTGACGACGACGGTCCTGTAAAGGTCCGGCGCTCCTGCCCTACGAAGGGATACCAAGAGCACACCATAAAAATTCACACAGTTCTTCCCGTGGTCCGCCAATACAGGAGGAGAAGCGGCATGTGGTAGGTTTATTTGGTGGATGAGGGATCTACACTACCCTGTTTGTTGCTCCAATCGATAAGGTGTGCGGTTAAAAAACAACAAAAACATAGCATCACGCCTGTGTTTCCCGAAGGGGTAGGCAGGGGTGTATTTTACACACCCACGACTCGCCAGCTATGTTAAGTCCCACGTAATAGGGGGCGAGCCTATTGACGTCTACCGGGCACATTTCAGAGAATTTTTCTTTTTAGGAAAAAGCTCAATAACATTGCCCGCCCCGGGAATCGAACCTGAGACCTCTTGATTAGCAGTCGCATACACTACTGCTACACCACCGAGGCAGTGTGCGGTTAAGGAAGTTAATTCCTGCCTCAATAAAAAATATGTGTTGCGAATAGTAGGGAAGATCAAATTATATTAGCTTAGCGGCTTAGAACACATCCCTGGATTGAAAGGGACGCAGGTTCGAATCCCATTCCCACAAAAGTTCTGTCTTTTACCACATTCACAAATAAATTTGTACTTTAAAGTAGCTGAGCATATCAAGTGCTAAAATACAAATCAAAGTGGGTAAGATGATTGATCCTGATTTGTTTTACCCCTTCCTTGAGCTGTGGTGCTGGCTCTTTATGGTAGGGAGCTATACCCACAGATCAGAATTTTTTTATCATCACCTCCCTAGCCTTATACCAAACTTTGTTGGGGTTCCAATATGATCGTCTTTAGTTCATCGATCAGTATCAACACGAAGCAATTGCCTATCAGACCTCCATGACAAACTAAGGACACCTTTTAACAAGACCCGAGCTAGATTTTTTATTCATGACTCTGACAAGCTGTAACGAATGCCAGTATCTTATTTGAGAGCCGGGACCCACTGCTTAGCGTGCCTTTCGAAGTACGGAGGATATTAGATGTCAATTTTGCTACCCATCTGATTGCCAGCCGAGCGAGAGTTGCTTTATCTTGTCAATCGAACTGCAAGGGAACCTGTGAGAACACTAAATTATTACCGGGTGCAAGTTGGTCGGCTTTACCATCTCCCGTATGAATAATCATAAAGCACCTCGAAATTGACAAACAAATAATATATTTATTTTGTCAATAAACTTCTAATTTTTATCACGACAACAAATTTCAGCAGTAAATAAACCATTAAAGGTCTCTAAGCTTGTTTATTACGATATGGTAGGCGTATAAATTTCGAATAAAAGTTTTCTGTAACTCTTAGGATTTAATTATAACGCGCGTAAAAAAGAAGGAGAAAATAAGGAGCATGAGAGTAAAATCAATGCGGTTGAAATGCGATCTCTGCGGAGAATCTGTGGAGTGAGGCTGACTGACCGCATTTGTAACAATGACATAAGAGAGCGAGCAGGTATGAAAGAGAGTATTGGTGTAAAGATGCGAAAGGGAATGCTCCGATGGTTCGGACATGTGGAAAGAATGCCGGACGAGCGACTGCCTAAGAAGATATACAATGCGAAAGTTAAAAGATGTAGGTACAGGGGGAGACCAAGACTTACCTACCTAGACCAAATTGGTCATGTATTGAAGGAAGGTGGAGTCAGGAGTCTCCGAAACCGGCGAGCGTGTATGAAGAGAGTTATGAATGTTGAGGAAGCGAGAGATGTATGCAAGAATAGATCCTCTTGGCACTCTGTTCTCTCTGCTTACCCCGCAAGGGAAATGGCATGATGATAAGTAAGTAAGTAAGTAAAAAAGAAAGGATCTTATTTTCAATTGTTATTAAAACATTTTATTTTCTATTTTCAGAACTCTCAATAACAATATTTTTTAAAAACAAATTATTTGTGAATATGGAAAAAGATCTTCTTGATCTCTATACTTCTCTTTTTCCACATTTAAAAATAATCTGTTCTTTAAAGTAGCTGATAATGACAAGTGCTAAAATATAGATCTATATGTCTAAAAAAAATAATTTATAACACGACGGGCTTATTTAGTGGGTGAGGGCCCCACACTACCCTGTTCGTTATCCCGAACGATGGGGTGTGCGGTTAGGTACATTTTTTCCCTCCATAACAAAAAAAGAGAGAACAAAGAGATAAGAATACCTTAAGAATTTATTAAATTTTATTATTCGTTCATCACTCAAAATTAATAATTATTTTTAACCTTTATCTGCCTGCCACTAAATAAACCCGCCGTGTGTCGTCTCTGCTCCTGTATAGGCGGGCCACTGGAAATGTGTTACATTACTTCAGTGGTACCTATTTCTTTATTCTCTGATATTTAGGTACTAGCTACCTAGCAATGAATAAGCGTTATTTTTTTTTTGTAAATGGTCTCAAACTATGCTTGACGCTTGTGCTATGGGTACCAGGTTACGGATATAATACATATATTACTTTTTTTTGTAAATACATACTTTATAATAGATAGAAAACACCCAGACGCAATACAAATATCTGTGTTCATCACACAAATAATTATCCTGAGTGGGAATCGAACCCACGACCTCGTGTACGGAAGTCGGTTACACTACCGACTACGCCACGATTCACGAGGCCCGTCATGGCATGGCAATAGCGTATACAGTATTTTTTTTCTTTTTTTTACTGCATGTAGTGGCAGACGAGCCACGGCCCATCTGATGGTAAATGGTAACCGTCGCTCATGGACTCAACTATACTGAGAGTATTGTCAAGCCGCTGCTCACCATTTCATTTCACCGATATGAAATGTAAGAATAAACAACTATCTCCTGCTACAGTCAAAACGCAACGATGTGCTTCATGGCCGGTCACACGGGAGATGGTGGTACCAACCCGCTCGGGCCCGATGCCAAGTAAGCACTCCCACTTGGTACCCAGCCCTACCACCAGTATGCAATAGATGATAATTGCTTATTTCCCTTAGTCGCTTCATACGACACCTGTGGGAAAGAATGGGATGGAGACACTTGTATTCTTACTCCGTCACCACACGGATAAAATATAGTCCTCCTTTTTTTTTGTATAGGTGGGGAAAAATGTACCTAACCGCATGTGGGACCCTCTCCCACTAAATAAACCCGCTGTGTGCCGTCTCACCTCCTGTATTAATTTATTATTTATAGGCGGGCATTACTGGAACTATTTTTGATCTATATTTTTTAGCATTTGACATGCTCCGCCACTTTTTAAAGTACAAATTAATTGTGAGTAAGGAAAAAGAGATTTTTTGTACTAGCGTGAATCGAATCCGCGTCTTATCCAATCCGGGGAAGTGCTCTAAGCCACTGAGCTATAGTACAGATCTTTCGATCATCCCAATCTCCTCATCACATTTGTCTTAACGACCAACGCCATCTATCAGAATCGCATTTACATGCAATTATCCAGTATAGTAAGTTTGATAATAAAAATATATATCAAAAATGTTTAAAAAATCGCGCCAATAGTATGAATTTTAATTGCGCAGTGGCTTAGAGCACTTCCCCGGATTGGAAAAGACGCGGGTTAGATTCCCCTAGTACAAAAAAATCTCTTTTTCCTTATTCACAAATAATTTGTACTTTAAAAACTGGAACTATGTTATATTAATTCAGTGGTATTTCTTTATTTCCTGACATTTGGGTAACTACTAACTAGCTAGCAATAACTAACAGTTATTGGTAATGCCTAGCGTAATTAGTCCCTAGCCAGATATTTAGACATGACAAATCATACATTTTAGGACTTTTGAAATGTTGTACGTCTGTTCATTCTCACTGGTACTCATATCAAGAAATGATGACTGCACAGATCGTGGAATGGCTTATATACCGACCTTCCACTTGGGTGTTTCGTCTCTGACTATTTGTGTGGTTTACAGATAGATGGAAGAAGTCCCTCGCAATACAAGTATTAATTTTTTAAATATGCCATATAGTTATATTCTAAAGTCCACGTGAATGGAGCCGAATTTAGTTCCAATAAAACGCAATGTGCACCAAAACTCAATGTAATGCCACACACGCTCACCGAATTAGACCGTGACCAGCCCGCATACGCTAGGCTAAAATTCCACACGGAAATTATTGCAGGTGCACGATTGGAATCTGTATGAGCATTATTTGATTCGATTAAATCAAAATGGCTGATAAACAAGAATGGTAATAAATCTCTATTTCTATACTACATGCATGTGAAGTGGGGAAAAAGGAATGATGACCAACCTCATAATTTTATATCCATCCCCATAGACGCCCATCATCCCCCATTTTATGCAATGATTCCCTTCACATTTAAAATTACTCCCATGAGCCGTTGCCCTATTTCAAAACACAACTTTTTTAAAGGCAATTACGAGCTTATAAACAAGGTCCTTAATAAAATCCCATGGGACGAATTAATTGGGAATGTATCAGCAGAGCATTCAATTAATATATTTTACGAAATAATCTACAGTATTGTAAAAACACATATACCTTTAACAAAGCCTAGATCATCACGATACCCAGTGTGGTTTAGCCCATCCCTTATACACATATATAAAAATAAACATAAAGCCTGGAAAAAATGGAAAAGGTATAAAAACATTTCAGATTACGAGGTATTTTCACTATTCCGGGTGAGATTCAGAGCAGAAGTTGTGAAATGTTACAAAAATTATATTAAAAATGTGGAAGACTCCATTCCAAATAATTTTAAATATTTTTGGACATATGTAGCTAACAAAAAATCTAAGACCGGTATACCATCCAGTTTGATATATAATGGTCGAGAATCCCGCGTTCCCGAAACTATTTGTAGCTTGTTCTCTTCTTTTTTTGAATCTGTATTCATACCATCAACTCTAACCCATGATTGGTTACCACCTTCTGATGTCTCTGATCAGTGTGTTTTATTAAATAGTCTGTACTTCGATACTAACACAATAATTAAGGAATTAAAATACCTTGACACAACCAAAGGTCCAGGGCCAGATAATCTACCAGCTGTATTTTTTAAACTAACTGCTCAGTCCATAAGTAGACCTCTGTACCTTGTCTTCAATAAATGTATTACTGAAGGCTACGTTCCAGACGTTTGGAAATGCGCATATGTCGTTCCTATCCATAAAAGTGGTTATAAACATAATATAGAGAACTATCGTCCTATTTCGATACTATGTACAATATCCAAAGTATTTGAGAAATTAGTACACGCCGCAATTTACCCAATTATTCATAACTACATCATACAGGAACAACACGGTTTTGTTAAACGAAGATCAACGGTTACTAATCTAACAGTATTCTTAGATTTTATGTTTTGGAATTTTGATAGACGCATACAAGTGGATGCAGTTTACACAGACATTCAGAAGGCATTCGACAGTGTGGATCATGAAATTCTTCTCAATAAGATAGCTTATAATGGAATAAGAGGCAATTTATTACAATGGTTTAGATCGTATATTACTAATAGAAGTCAGATAGTGGTAGTCAATGGTTACAAATCTGTGAGTGCTAAGGTAACATCTGGTATTCCACAAGGTTCATTACTAGGTCCTTTACTGTTTGTCATCTTTATTAATGATATCAAAAAGTGCTTCAACTTTGCTAACTTTCTTTTATACGCCGATGATTTAAAAATATATCAAGTTATTAAGAGTAATGAGGACTGTTTAAAATTTCAAAATGACCTCAACAGACTCTCTGAATACTGTAGGCTTAATAAACTAAATCTAAGTTTCTCTAAATGTCATGCCATAAGTTTTACAAAACATAAAAACATTATAAAATTTGATTACTCCTTGTGTGGTAATACTTTAACCAGAGTTACGCATCTGAAAGACTTGGGTATATTACTTGATGACAAATTACACATGGACCTTCATATTGAAGCAATTACCACAAAAGCCTCTCAAATGTTCGGCTTCGTCATGAGATCCGCTTGCGATTTTGTCCGCCCCTTTACATTCATTCTATTATATTGTTCTTTAATTCGGTCACAATTAGAGTACGCTTGCTTCGTGTGGGACCCCTTGTATGACAAATATAAAAAAGCCATAGAAAGAGTTCAAAAGAAATATTTTCGAAAAATGCACTATAAATGTCAACATGCACGTGCACCATACGACCAACTTTTGACTCAATACAATATATTGCCCCTAGATAAACGAAGAGCGCTTCTTCAGATGTCGACACTATATGATATACTTAATAACAGATTAGACTGTACCACGTTGAATAATGAGATTAAATTAGTAGTACCTAGATTCATCCACCAACGTAGAGTGCGCAACTACCCACTCTTTGCCTTACGTTCATTCAGAACTAATGCTGGTAACCGTGCTCCAATTCAACGTGTTACACATATGTACAATACATTTTTCTTTGATATTGATATATTTCACCTATCTAAATCTATTTTTAAGAAAGAAATTTTGAACAAGCTTAGGAATATTAATATAAATTCTAATTTATGACACTTGATAACTATTAACTAATTAAAGTAGGATACACTATTTTGTTTTTTAACACTAGGTAAGTACATATTATTTAAATACCATGTTCTGTACACAGCTAACTAATCTGTGGAAAATGTTGTGGTTATTGCATTTACTAACATTATATAAAAGCATATCATTGTTTAAGCATATATTATACAATGTAATAACGTTTATTTTCCCAAATAAAGTAAAATAAAATAAAATAAAATAAAATGACTGATAATGAAAGGCGAATTTGCAAAATCAAAATTAGACATAGATAAATGCGTTATTCCGGAATAAAAAGTAAGCCACTGTCTTTTTCTGGGCTCAAATACAAAATTTTGAATACAATACAAAACAACCCTTATTTTTAACATAGGTATATTTTATATCTTTATAATATCTTAAGAGTCCACGACGGCCAGACCTTCGTTATTTTATAAAAGCTGAAAGTTCCTCTGTGCATGTCCCCAACACAGGTAAGGACGGTCAGCATGTATGAAGTTTGGATTGTGGTTACTTAGACAGGTAACAGTTAGTGAAGGTGTATAAAATAGTACCTCAAATCCGTTAAAATATAAAGCTCAATTTTTTATATTTTCTTCGGAATAACATTAAAAAATACGTCATC
The DNA here is from genome assembly GCA_948253155.1 of Leucoma salicis. Classification (NCBI taxonomy): domain Eukaryota; kingdom Metazoa; phylum Arthropoda; class Insecta; order Lepidoptera; family Erebidae; genus Leucoma; species Leucoma salicis. The sequence goes on from OX411803.1 coordinate 3,690,333, forward strand.
TATTGCCGGACACTTAGTACGGTTGCAACCCCCTGACAGACACCGCTAAACTTCAATAAATTATAATTGTACTTTCGTTATAGTATAAAAGCTAGATTTTACGTATGCAACTTGGGGACCTATAAAATAGTTTTACCTCAAAAGCTGGACAGTTTTAAGGTAAGGAAAGTCAAGAAAGGTAAGAAAGGTCTGGCCGTCGTGGGCTCTTACCCTATAATGTACGGATCGTATACAATATGTGACGTTACAATGGCGTTTTGATGTAAAATTTGAAACTGAAAGTAAAATATAAATTAAAATAATTACAGCATAATTTAACTAATATATTACAAATCATTACTTTGTATAATTATATTAGGTAGCGATACAAACTTTCTAAAGTCATCAAGTGAATTTTATATATAATTGATTTGGTTGATCTTCATGGCTAGCAGCAGCTTGGTTGTATTGGCTTGTATAGCTCAATGACGACGACAATGGACGTAAGCAAGAAAAAAACTACTTCAATATGATTTTATCTCAGATTTTTTGCACCCCTAACTGGATTTTTTTAGATTTTATACTATAACCTATTACAATCATTAATCTCAAAAATCTTAGATGTACAGACACAGCTCTGTTAGAGCTTTATAAAATTTGGGGTATTAAAAAAATAAAAACGATCTCTTTATAAGTTTTATATTATTAGACGCTTTATATTAACTTGCAATGTACATCATTATGTAAGTTGGCCTGTCAACATTTGCAAACAATATTTCAGCCACTTCCTGTAACACTACACCTCCACAATTTTGCTCGCTTATGCACACATGACATTTAAATCCTTACGACAATACACGAAACGTAAATAAAAAACAAAATCGGGATGGAGGTTTCATGACGAGCGTTCATACGAATTGGAGATAAAAATTCCCATTCTAGTTGATGAATCGGATTTAAGTGCTTGTACCAGTTCAATTCTATTTTATTTTCACAAGCTATTGTTGTCAAACTTATGGGCTTACGTGTAGAGAACACGTGAGGATTCAACCCATAGTCAACTACGTAAGCCCAGTGTAGATTGGCAGAATTCACAAGCTGTAGAGAAAATCTTGGCAAGAACTGGATCCTTGGTTTTACCACTACTAAAAAATATAGAATTAAGAAGTCTTTGCCCTAGTGTTTAAGCTATCAAACAAAAAAGTTTAATCACTTTTCCGTAGTTTTTGTATCACGTGCGAACAATCAAACAGATTAATTTTCTAAAAAAAAAATTGTCTTTTTCAGCATAATACAATTTTTTTTTTTCTGAAATATCTTAAATATGTAAATAATATAATATATTCACGGCTATTTCACACAACGTCCTCTGGCCCTAAACTAAGCTTAACGCTTGTGCTATGGGTACCAGATTACGGATAAAATACATTATATTACTTTTTTTGTAAATACATACCTATAATAGATAGATAACACCCAGACGCAGTATAAATAATTGTCCTGAGTTGGAATCGAACCCGCGACCTCATGCACGGAAGTCAGTTACACTACCGACTACGCCACAAGGCCCGTCAAATGTACAGACATCTCTGTTAGAGCTTTATAATAGTTATGAGGATTGTAACATTCACGATAATATAATAGCGGGATATAATATATATCAGTTTTTAAGTCTAATTAAAAGCTAGAGCTATATTTGTTAATTAATATACTTGAGAACAAAAAGATGTATGTGGGCTATTTAAACGTCTCTCAACACATTTTTTTGTCTGTTTGTTTGTTCGAAGTTCACGCAAAAACTATTGAATGGATTTTAATGAAACTTTTTACGTTTGATAGCTTTTGATTAGAATTACAACTGATGTATATTTTATCCCACTGCTATACCGGTAACCTCAGATTTAATCTAAAAAGGCTAGTGGTAGAAAAAACCAAAACTTATTTTAAAACAAAAAAAAAATATATTTTTAGATTATGCCTGTGGCATCTCTTAGCCAAATAAAGATATTCACTTGTAGAACATATTATGGCTAGGAATAACAATTACGGTAAATACATTGAAGAAAACGCTCGACAAACCACAAATACCCGGGTTAGAACATTGAATGTCGACCTAGAATGTTGTTACGAAATTGAGAAATGAATTTTAGCGGGGAATGCGGCTGGATTGTACCATCAAACTGGAATCATGTTTAAACATCTATGATTTGATGTCTATCTTTTTAATACACATCACGTCCTCAGAATATAAATAATTTAATTCAAAGATTACAATTGTTGGGAAATGAGCAAGAACATTTTCAAAAAGTATCCATCCATCAGCCTTTGATCGTCCACTGCTGGACATAGGCCTCCCCTAGGGGGGGTATTGCCATAATCACCACGCTTGGCAGGCGGGTTGGCGATCGCAGTGGATGTTTTTAGTACACAGGGGAACGCTGCTGCCCGGTCCCCCGGTAATCCCTTAGTCGGCTTTTACGACTCCCATAGGAAGAGACAGGATGGAGCTATTCTTGATGCCGGCTCCACACAGCACAAAAAGTATAGCTTATTGTAAATTTAAATATAGCTCTCGCGTGTTTTTGGTAATTATTGTTTTTTGCAAATGTATATATCGATTTTTTGGTTATATAATATGTAATATTATATTTACTTTAAATATATTTTATATAAAATAATTTGAAACTAAACGACTATATTGTAAAAATATTTCGAGTTAGAGAGTAGTTCGGTATCGAACTTTTTAAGAGAGCGTCTTTGTAATACAAAACAGTACACAGTCAGTACTTTTATGAATTTCTCTAGATATTTTATGCTTGGGCTACACGGGTAACGTCAATGACCATCATCGTGATAATTATTACGTTAATTTTTACGTTAACGCGAAACTTTAGTGGCAACAGTTGAAGATTCAATCTCTTTAATGTGGAGCTAAGCCACTGGAGCTATCGCCTAACGTCAAACTGCAATGTGAATGCTGTTGTCGAATTATCGCGATAAGTCGTAGCTACACCAACGTTAAACGTCCTTCACCGCGATAATTAACGGCGTTACCCATTAGTGTGGCCCGAACATTGGAGTATTGCTTAAAGAGAATCATATTAAGTTATTTTTGTTTTAAGTAGCAAATGAACGTTATGCTACTTATGTTTACTTAACAAATAAAAAATATTCTAAATCTATTATTATTTACTTAGGTAATTTCTTCTGTTTTTAAGACACGACATTAAACCAATGAGGCTCAAAAGAAATTAACCGTTTTAATTATCCGCGCGGAGTGAGCGCTCTGATTCCACGCACGGACACTGTCACTAAGTTGAGTATCCCTATACATCAAATTCGGCTACTCACCTCACTTCGTACCTAAAACCCATACAACCATGAAATCTATTGTATGTGTAAATACCTAGTTGTTTCTATAATATATTCTAATAGTAATATTGTTCTGTTGTAGTGTTCTTCTCAATCTACACATTTACTAATATAGTGGCTCATAGTGAAACTATGAAATACAAAAACAAAGTGTTATTTGCAAATTGAGAATTGCCAAGGGAAATTTTAGTAGATATAGGTAAAAAAAATAGATTAAAAAAATTACTTCATAAAATAATTATTACATATTCAGGTCAAGCCTGAACAGGCAAGTTGAATGAATTATTTACTGACGAATTGACACAACACATAATTGTAATTGCGTCGTTTACACAAAAATGCCGCATATTCATAACCGTGACGCTTTAACTCCATAACAATAAAAATACGCCAAAACAAAGTGTACTAGTAGGTAATCATAGTAGGGTCAGTACCCGTAGTACCTGAATGTACTTTTATTAAAGAGTCGAAGGATGCCACCAAAGCTTTTTATTTTTAACACTAACTGCCTTGTTTAAACTTTGTAAAACCTTTGAATAATTATTACGTGTTTTGTCTTTGTCACTAATATGACAGTTTGACGTTGAAAGAAAGGAACAAAACAATTAATAAATATTCGGAGTTTAAACAATTTTTATTATTGTGTGGACCTTTAAAATGAGGAACCCTTTTTTCCTGGGTGGATGTATGAATAAAAAACTAACGAGCTCGTCGACATCGTCAAGTCCTTCAGCACTCAAAGATCTCTTTAGACTTTATTTTTTAAGATGCTCAAGTACAAGTTTCTTGATACAAAAAAGCACACGTGCATTTTTGTTGTTTAAAAGCGCAAGAATACAAGAGACAAAACGAAGCGAATGGTACCTTTCAAATCAAAATGCAGTCACAAAAAGTTCACCACATTTAATTTTGTTGCTCTCCTTTATGTTGTATATTATAGAACACTAGAATCAACCCGCTACTCCGGCATGTCGTCAAAATTTTATGGTGATTGGTGCAGTATTGCAGCGTGAAAACTTAACAAACAAATAAACAATCAAACAAACTCACATTCGCATTTATTATGTTAATGAGGTATCGTATATATATATATATATATATATTATAGAGCTTAATACGCGTTTTTTAAAACTCGATTTCATCAGCCTCAAGGAGGCCAGGAACAGTTATAGGTAGGTCTATGCATCTGGTGCATATCATTTATTTATTTTTTCACAATTACTCTCTCACTTACTGTGTTGCACAAGTCTTCGCGAGAAACCTGGAGAGCCCACCAGATAGTTTTATATGTGAGTAGCACATAATTTCGAAATTCATAGGATTCGAAAATATATAATTCATTCTCTATTTTAAGAGGTATCGATCTCAGACGGGATCGAAATAGATAACCCTATTTATTATTTTTGTAATAATAAATGTTATTAATAATTTGGCAACCCTACTAGTCACACCGGAAATACGAGGAGTAAACGGTAAGTGAGCAAGTTAACGGTTCGGCGAATCGGATTGCATCTCACAGAGTAGTTCCATGGGACAGTTGTTGTTTGTGACACGTCAAAATGAAGCTTGTTTTATGTATTTGCTATTTAAAATGAAATAGTATTTACTATCGGTATTTAAAGCAATATTTTATAGATTAAAATCAAAAGCGTTATTATTCTAAGTCAAAAAGTAATTATTGTTGAATATCATTAAGATGGTAAGATAAAGGTTAGATTAAGCTTTTGTAACAATTCACCACTTAATTGATCTCAAACACATCAGGTTCCGATACCCATTATCGTGCATACTGTAAAGTGTTCGATATGTCGTAATAGTAGAAAATCAAGAAACCATATTGACCCCAGTAAAGCTAGTTTTTTTTCTATTTCTATTAGCCTTTCTATCCTCTCCTTATTAGTCTTCATCATCATCATCCATCCATCAGCCTTTCAACGTCCACTGCTGGACATAGGCCTCCCCAAGAGAACGCCACAACGAGCGGTCCTGTGCCGACTGCATCCAACGGCTCCATATCCTTTTCTTATTATCCTTCCTATTCTCTTCTTAGTATCCATCCTATCCTGTCATTGTTATCTTTCTTCTCCACTTGCTATACATTCCCTTTGAGATGGGGACGCGCGAGTGATGCTTCTGGTGTTGCTAGCGTTAGACGTTAATATTCGCTGATATATGGGTGATAATTGCTTACTTGGTCGCCTCGTACAACGACCGTGGGAAAGAATGCGGTGGTGACACTTGTATTCTTAGTCCGTCACCACACCGACAAACTTGCCATGAAACAACTTCTCATTGTCTGCAAACGAACTTATTGATCGTATCTTAACATTGATAGATAGTATTAAATTACATCTCGGCTATCGTTGCGTATTAAAAATAAGGCTATATATTGTAAGGCAAATGTCTCGAGCGTGACTATTATATACTTGTCTTATTTCAAGATATAGCCATATGTGGTATACTTTCGTTCAATAAAAACATTAATATAATGTCAACCTGAATTTAATGCTAAAGCATTGCTTGTCCCAGAACGAATAGGGCCGGCTGGTTTGGGGAAGTACGACCCTCTTATACACCCACTTAAACAATGGTAGATACTTCTACTTTTTAAAGTACAAATTATTTGTGAATAAAGAAAAAGAGATTTTTAGTAGGGGCGGGAATCGAACCACGCATCTTTTCCAATTCGGGGAAGTGCTCTAAGCCACTGAGCTCCCTACTGACCTTTTTAAAGTACAAATTATTTGTGAATAAAGAAAAAGAGTTTAAAAAGTAGCGGAGCATGTCAATTGCTAAAAATAAATAGATCTAAAATGTCTGGAAAAAATCGCGCCATCAAATAGTATGAATTTTAATTGCAAAATTAAACTTACTATATTGGATGCATGTAATGCTTGTCGGTAGATGGCGTTAGTCGTAAGACAAATGTGATTAAGAATTTGGGATGATCGAAAGGTCAGTAGGGTAGCTCAGTGGCTTAGAGCACTTCCCCGGATTGGAAAAGATGCGTGGTTCGATTCCCGCCCCTACTAAAAATCTCTTTTTCTTTATTAACAAATAATTTGTACTTTAAAAAGTAGCGGAGCATGTCAATTGCTAAAAAGAAATCGATCTAAAAGATACTTCTACTGTTATATTTCGTGTGGTGAGTGAGAGCGCTGAAGGCTCAAACCCCTTTCCTTATCCTTTCCTTAATATCCTTTCTCTCCAATTTCAATCCCTGTCCTTATTTTGACAACGCGCGTAGTGCGAGTGATGCCACAGTTGTTGTTAACATTTATAGGCTATGGATAACGCTTACCATCAGATGGGCCGTATGATTTTATCTGGCATTACTTCTCTCTCTGGCCTCATAGTATAAAAAAAGTATTATTAGGCTCTATAATATATATATGAACAGGATATGTCTAACTACAGACATGTATTCAAAGGTATCCATCGTACAAAGTATAAAGACGTAGCACCGACTAAACACCTCATCAAAAATTTACTTTCAATGCCTATATGCATGCGGTGTTTGTCCGTATGGTGACGGATTAAGAATACGATATGACACCACCCCTTACTTGCCCGCGGGTGTCATAAAAACCGACTAAGGGAGCACCAGGGGAATGGAAAGCAGCATACTCCTGGGAAACGTTTAACACCATTCTGCGATCACCAACCTGCCTGCCAAGCGTGGTGATTATGGCATTTCCCTCCCTTCGTGGGGAGGCCCATGTCCAACAGTGGACGTTTATTGGCTGATGGATGGATGGATGATGCATGTGGAAAAACATAGGTAGTCTTTAGACACGATACGTATACGACAACAAATTACCCCACTTCGAAGTCTCAATTTCAGATCAGACGCAAGATGGGTCTGTCTTTCTTTTTAGTGCGTTCTGATGAATATTCAGACAGCTGGTGTATTATGCATCAGTCACATAATAATCTTTTATCATTGATATGCAGGATCTAACAGTGTAGGGCTGGGTTATTAGTCTTGCGAATATGTAGCGGAATCTTTGAGTTTCAGTGGTGGGCAGTCCAATGGGCCCTGTGGTATGCCAGTATTAACTAATATGATTCTGAAGCAGCAGCCATCTTCATCTTTGATGGTAAATGTAATATAATAAAGATGCATAAAACTGTAAACCCATTAGCAGAATATCTTGCAGATTAAGGCAATCTTTAAAAAATAAAAGCAATTTGTGTTCGTTAGTCTCACTAAACTTGCCGCGTGGGGCCGGCTTTAGAATTGTCCCACCATTCTCCACCCATGGGAGTCGTAAGAGCCGACTGAGGGAATTCCGGGGGAGTGGGCAGCAGCACTCCCTCGAGTATTAACCAACATCCACTGCGATCGCCAACCCTATCCCTCATAAGAGCGAAACACATGTTGTGGTGTTCTCTTGGGGAGGCCCATGCAGTGCAGCCAGCACTGGACCAGCAGTGGACGTTGAAAGGCTGATGGATGGATGGAGTCTCACTAAAACTCGAAAATAGCGTGACCATTTTAAATAATTATTTTTTGTATTTTGCTCGCTGTAATGCTTAAAAAAAATTGCGAAAACCCATAAAATCAATTAAAATTTCACTGTTGGTAAAGTTCTGCGCTTGGGGAGGCCCATGCAGTGCAGCCAGCACTGGACCAGCAGTGGACGTCGAAAGGCTGATGGATGGATGGAGTCTCACTAAAACTCGAAAATGGCGTGACCATTTTAAATAATTGTTTTTCTATTGTGCTCGCTGTAATGCTTAAAAAAAATTGCGAAAACCCATAAAATCAGTTAAAATTTCACTGTTGGTAAAGTTCTGCGCTTCTTTGGATTATGGACCTATTGTCTGTTATCTCTCAGTTGACAAAATGATAGCTACTGACATTATTTCTAATTCATGTTAATTACAAGCAAGTTTCATTTAATAACATATCTAATTAAACCTTAGATGATGCAGATTGATTGAAATATCACTCAAATATTGGTTAAGACTGTAATCTATATCTACCAAAATTTTGATAATAATTGTTTCACCAGTATAAGCTATAATTGGTTAACAATATATCACGGGAAACTGGTTTTAATCTAGTACGGGAACTAGGGAGCCAGTGATGTTATGCAATAACTTCGTGCCACGTAGAGCGTGATTATCGAATCATACTCCACCTAGTAGCAAGGTATTTTAATTGTAAATTAATTTCAGATACCCTAGGTAGTTATAGAACAGAACAGCTGGAATCATTTTTAGAACACTAAGTCGTAATGGTCTTATAAACTTTGCCACCGATATTTGCCTAGATACCTTGATAATTCATCAACCTTTTGAAAAGCTATAAACATGATTATTTAAGTAGAGCAAAGTAGTCTTTCGCATAGACATTTGGACCGTGTTGTGCATAAATGAGCTAATCCTCATAAAAGTTATGCTGATGTGAACCACTTCTGCTTTATTTTTTCAGGGTTATTCGTAGTCTTGGGTTGGTATAACCTATCATAAAAAAATGTATAACGAGTCTTTGTGACATAAAATTAGAGATTATTTTTGATTGCTTGGCATGAAAACATTAATTTTGTCCAGTTTGTGAGTTGGATCATTTCTGCACAATACGGTCCAATTATACTCGAAAACTAGAGTCGAACACCTATAACCCTTGAATAGAGTTGTTCCTCGCTTTCAGACGATTCCCGATTCAGGGAATCGGAGGGGTGAGTAGTGAATTCACTGCCAATCTCAATCGCATGGAAACGGATAGATGCTTTTGTTGAATGTCGAAGGTTGAAATTTTATTGCAGAAATATTTATTTAGTCTTATAGCATGTTACAAACGAACATGTATCGTTTGTAACGTTAAATATAAATAAGGAGATACAAAATAAACTAATCCTATTATAATAAAAACTACTACGAGTATGATCACTTGAACGAACCTTCGACCAAGAGAGACTAAAACTCATTCGAGTGACATTCTACTATTGCAGAAATGTTGTTTTCAAGATGAATGTGCTGGTTCCACTCAGGAAGCCTTCTCACATAATATTGGCATATTATATCAACTACAGAAGTTCCTCTCATTGTGATTTTTTCGCCTATGAAAGCGATGGCCAAAATGCTCTCATAGATGCCTCTCTCATCTTTCCTCTTCAGCCTTTTATCCTTTCTCAACTCCCTAGCCCTATTCTTTGGGTAAGCAACGTGTAACTGAAATTCTAGTATCGCTAGCGTCTATGGGCTATGGTTGATTTCATGGGCTACCTTTATATGATAAAATATTTGTGCTTTAATAGTCGGTTTAGCTCAAAAATAAAATAAATAAATAATAATGATTTTATACAGGTGTGGAGGGCTTGACAACAAATATTACAAATAGGTCGGGTAGGTAGCTGTGTATAAGGTTTATTTAGATATAGTAAAAGGAACCGTACGCTTTTTTACAATATCGGGTAAACAAAAAATAGAAAAATGGTGTTTGTTTATTATATTGTCATCGGCTCTGGGTAAGTGCAAAATTTTAATTTAAATCAACGTTTTGGAGTGGGTGAAAATTACGTTCAAAGATTCCGTTGCACACTGCTGAAGCTAATAGAAGTGTGTTAAAAATAGCGCAAAACAGTTACCTTTGTATTTCAATGATTATAACTTATTTTACTTATAGTCTAAAGTAGAAAATCTAACGTGTTCTGTGTATATAAATTTTAAAAATAAAAAACCAGGTTTTTTTTCAGCGCACTTTTTCTACTGTCTAAATATATGCTACGGTGTTTCCCTGCAACATGTCCTTCTTCAGATTATGTTTATAAAGAGCATTTTACTTACCGCAGGCAGTGTCTTGCCCACCACTGAAGGAATGTAATATGGTTCCGGTGACCCGCCAATAAAGGCGGAGGGTCGGCACACGACGGGTTTATTTAGTGGGTGAGGGAGGACACTACCCTGTTCGTTGCCCTGAACGACGGGGTGTGCGGGTTCGTACATATTTTCCGCCTAAACAAAAAAAAAGACGTTGGCTTGCCCATAGTCTATGAGCGGAGGTCACCACTTTCCCTTAGTTGGGTTACTTTTTCATCTGCATTAGCAATAAAAAAAATAAAAAAATATTTTTCATGGAGGAGATTGAGCTGATTATTCGTTCAACCAGTAAATAAGAATTCAAAGGAAAATAATATATATTATAAAGTGTTCTTCCTGTTACTCACGCCTTTGACATACCGACGCCATATTCGAGGTACAAAGCATATTTATTTAATAAAAGTACCTTCACTGAGAATACCCTTGTGTGAGCATATTATCTATTTTCTATACTATTATAAAGCTGTAACAGAGCTATGTCTGTACATTTAAGATATTTGAGAAAAAATGACTGAATAAGGCTATATAGGCGTGTCTAAACACAAAACTTTTTTTATTTAGCATTTTTGTCTGTTTGTTTGTTCGCGCATCACGCAAAAACTACTGAACGGATTTTGATGCAACTTTTTTTTTTAATAGCTCTTGATTAGAATTAACATCTGGTATACATTTTATCCCGCTCCTATATCGGGAACCTGCGATGTAACTCAAAAGTAAACGGTGATATACTGCCTGTTTATTTATTTATTGATTCACCATTTATTGAATTCTCTGTTAAAAAGGTAATTTTGTACCTAAATGAGTTTATGCTATGGAAAATCTTTTAAGAATCAATGTTAACATAAGTCTAAATATAACTAACTAATAAAATCTTTATTATCACACCATTTCCCTTGCGGGGTAGGCAGAGAGAACAGAGTGCCAAGAGGCTCTATTCTTGCATACATCTCTCGCTTCCTCAACATTCTTAATTCTCTTCATACACGCTCGCCGGTTTCGAAGACTCCTGACTCCACCTTCCTTCAATACATGACCGACTTGGTCTAGGTAGGTGAGTCTCGGTCTTCCCCTGTATCTACATCCTTTCACTTTCCTTTTTTCTAAATATAACATTGTGATTAAATGCAACAAAAAAACACTGCCTTTTGCTTTTTATTGCAGTGATAGAAAATCTAGTGTGTCCTTGGTGGTAGTGACTACAGTAGTGATAACAGTAGCCCGCATCGAAACTGCCACTACACACCGAAGTATTGAATACCCGTATAGTGAAATTAAGTTGAAGAAGATTTTCAAGTGGCAACTACATCTCAGACAACGCAGCGGAGGAAGGCCTCTCACAAAGTGGACGAACAATCTAGTCAAAGCACATGGAGCCGTTGGATGCAATCTGCACAATATCGATCAACAGTAGACCTCAAAAGCCTTATGAATAAATAGATAGTTTAATTTATTAAAAACAATAATAAGCCATATCAGGAAAATTTATGAATCTTGTGACAAATCGTTTATTCTCCTAAGCGATTATTGAATAATAAACACGATTTAATAAGCAGTTACCGAGCAAAAGTTGTTTGTATTAAATTTCTTTGTAATACTTCAAGATGCTTTGTCTGTAACCACTTTGTACCCAACCTAGTACTACTCTACTCCTGGGCACGGATCTCCTCTCGGAACGAGATAGATTAAGGTCGCAGAGAGTGTCTGGCTAAATGCGGTTTGGCACACTTCACAAGCCGTTTAGAATATCTCTTAGACATGCATGTTTTCTCAATATGTCTATCTTTAAAAAACAATAATAAATTAAAAATAAATAGACGTATAAATATGAAAAAAATTGATAGGTAAGTCAGAGGTCTATACTCTGCGAGGTCCGAACCTCGGATTTTGAGCCACTCTCTTAGCAGTCCATAGTTGTACTATTGCTTTAGGTTCGATTACGTCGAGACTTTCCAGCGCATCTGAAGCTCATAATGAGACAAGAAGTTATTTACTAGATTTACTTTACAAAATCCTTACTAATATTATAAATGCGAAAGTAACTCTGTCTGTCTGTCTGTCGCGCTTTCACGTCAAAACTACTGAACCGATTTAAATGAAATTTGGTACACAGAGAGTCTAGAGGCTGATAAAGGACAGGCTACTTTTTAATGCGAAAAAAGGGTTGTAAGGGGTTGAAAGGGGGGATGAAAAGTTGTGTGTAAGTATCGTCATTTTTAAAGCTAGAAGCTTGAAACTTATTTTTTTGGAAGCGCGGCGTGGTATGGCTTGTTGTAGGTGGGGAAGTATACCTAAGTGTTCACTGCAAATTGATTACAATTCTATTTGCTTCCAAATTTTTTTTTTATTTATTTCCTGCGGTTTTGCTCGCGCAAATAAATGAATATTGAAATAGGAACGATTTTGTTCAAAAATAATGTCTCTAAATGAAATTAAACTATTGTAAGTACCTCTTTGTAAAAGACGTTTGCAGTGTTTCCTTTGGCGTCTAAAACTCACTCTAGAGCACGCAACATAAATCTTTCCGTGTGAAAAGCAGTCCTTACTTAAATCAATGCCAGTCATATTCAGTGACCGTACCCGTAAACAACATAGCATCACGCCTGTATTCCCTGAAGGGGTAGGCAGAGGTGTATTACACACCCACGACTCGCCAGCTATGTTTAAGTCCCACGTAATAGGGGGCGAGCCTATTGACGTCTACCGGGCACATTTCCAAACTCCGGGCTGCTACTGAGAATTTTTATTTTAGGAAAAAGGCTTTGGTTTGGTTCAATACAAAACCAATCCCAATGAAATTTTGATGTATATTTGCCTTAGTATGAATCTGTTACATTCTGTCTTCAATCAGACATCTCTTATATTTTAAAGGAGAATCCTACAAAACTTTGCACAAGATTAACAAATACTACTGGACAGATACAGCTCAAAAAAACTAATACTAAATATAAAAAAGGAGTTCACAGAGCTAAAGTAATTAATTATCAATAAAACCATCTACAGGTACACAAAATAGATGTAATTGTTTACCTGAATAACCACCCGGATGTTCACAAAGCAGCCGTTTGTAGGTACGAAGAGAATTATCCAGAACGAGGATCGAAACGGCGATTGCTTGCGTGGAAGGATACAGCTTTTTCTGGTATGAAGTACGATTTGAGGATACTTTACGAAACGTATCTAAAAGCAATTAGGAGGTGGAGATTGGGAGTTGCCGTCGGTGACTGCGATGGCTTAGCGCTCTAAATCACTTCCCCAGATTGGAAGGGACGCAGGTTTGAATCCCGCTCGCAGTAAAGTTCTCTTTTTCCACTTACAATTAATAATTTGTTATTAAAAGTACCTAGCTGAGCATGTCAAATGCTAAAATGCAGATCAAAATACTTCACCAAAATGATAAATGCGTTTTGTAGAGCACAATGAGTTAGAAATATAATAATTAGTTTAATTTCATTTGAGACGTTATTTTTTGAACAAAATCGTTCCTATTTCAATATTTAAGTATTTATTTTCACAAGCGAAGCCGCGGGGAACAGCTAGATATATATAACTAGCTCACCCGGCGAACTTTGTACCGCCAATTTTTTTTAGTGAATATTTTGCAATGAAAATTCTTAAATTACTAATATAGCTATTAAAAAATAGGGGTTGGCAGTAGAAGAGTGAAAATTTAGGGTTGCATCTATTTTTCCAAATCACAAAAAAAAAAATTGTCCCAAAAATAAAAAGTAAATATTTGGGGTCATTTAGGGGTATGAAAATTGTTTACATAATATTCTCAGACCTACTAGACCTATCAGAATATATATGAATTTTGTGTGTAACAAAATTTCATGAGAATCGGTCTAGCCGCTTTGGAGGCGAATGGCTACAAACACTGTGATACGAGAATATTATATACCTATTAGATAAAAAAATGTCAGAAGTCTAATACTATATGCCAGAATTGCCCCGTCAAATGAGCGCATGGCGGAGTGACGCTCACCGCGTAATCATCTTCCGTTGGAGAGTTCGGCTGGAGACGCCTCAGGCCGGTCTTCAGACCGTAGGGGCGCTCCAGCCAATTTTGGAGGAATGGATGGGGCAGCGGCATAGAGTCCTCTCCTTCCGACTGGTGCAAGTGCTGTCGGGGCACGGCTGCTTCGGCAAGTACATGTGCATGGTCTCTAGGAGGGAGGAGACTCACATCTGTCGGAAATATTTTCATACATTATACCGACCAGGTAAACTTAATTTTACAATTAAGATTTTTACCTAATATGATGATGATAAGATGGCGCAGGCGTCACCCAAAGACGTTAAGTATGAATGTGTTATCGCAATTAGCAGTCAGGAGCTATTGTCACGATGGCTGAATTGGCAAAGCATCTGGACGGTATCCAGGAGATGCAGGTTCAAATCCTGCTAGTGACTGTTATTTTCGATTTCACATTTTTCACTTTGTGTTTAATGTATGTTGCTAAGCATGTCAAATGCAAAATATAAATATAAAAATATCTAAATATTTATAGGCTTTGCGTCATTAAGAGGTAAAAATCTTAATTGTAAAATTAAGTTTACCTGGTCGGTATAATGTATGAAAATACTTCCGACAGATGGCGCAGGCGTCACCCAAAGATGTTAAGTATGAATGTGTTATCGAAATTAGCAGTCAGGAGCAATTGTAACGATGGGTGAAATGGCAAAGCATCTGGACGGTATCCAGGAGATGCAGGTTCAAATCCTGCTCGTGACTTATTTTCGATTTCACATTTTTCACTTTGTGTTTAGTGTACATTATTTTTTATTTAAAAATAATTTATCTGAGTGGGAAATTAAATATTTACATCTATCGATCTGATTTCAATTTGCATTACTCTAGCTCCCATTCAATGTAGATACTGTATAATCTAATTAGCTTTGTGTCTGGCATTCAGTCGGCAAACTACGATCAAGTACCACTCCAAAATGCATGGTTGTGTTCCTAGATACAATAACTTCTCTCATTACTACTAACGCGCTGCAGCGACTGATGCTTGAGCGAATGTTCACTAACGAAGTAATGTTTTGATGACTGTTAGTTTGGGCTTTCGATTCTGTATTGATTTCCTGCTATTTTTTTTAATGCATGTAGTGGCAGACGAGCCACGGCCCATCTGATGGTAAATGGTAACCGTCGCTCATGGACTCAACTATACTGAAAGTATTGTCAAGCCGCTGCTCACCATTACATTTCACCGATATCAAATGAAAGAATAAACGGCTATCTCCTGCTACAGCCAAAACGCAACGATGTGCTTCATGGCCGGTCACACGGGAGATGGTGGTATCAACCCGCTCGGGCCCTATACCAAATGAGTAGGTACTACCATTTGGTACCTAACCCTACCTCCAGTCATGCAATGGATAATAATTGCTTACTTCCCTTAGTCACCTCATACGACACCCGTGGGAAAGAATGGGGTGGTAGCACTTGTATTCTTAGTCCGTCAACACGCGGAGAAACTTATTTTATATACTTACTTTTATAAAGCTGTAACATAACTATGTCTGTACATTTAAGATATATAAGAAAAAATACTGTAATAGGGTAAATAGGCGTGTCAAAACACAAATTGTTTTTTTAAGTTCCCGCTAAGAAAATTGAAAATTTTCCAAAGTTGGGAAGTTATTGGGTTTAACCCGTTTTTCGAAAATCGAGTTTTCAACGGATGTTGACGTTTTGAGGTCCTAGGAAGCTTCCCCGAATGTTTCCGCGATGATGTGTCTGTGTGTGTGTGTGTGTGTGTGGGTGTGTGTGGCCGTATGTAAACCTCTCCTAACTTTTGAACGGCTTGACCGATTTCATCGCGGTTGCGTCATTCGAAAGGACTTGACCAAACTTAGATTTTGAATACAATTAGGACCGGATAGATCTTGAGAAATCTCAAAAAAACTACATTTTTTTTTTCAAGTGTGTTTCTTAGAATAACTTTTAAACGGTTTTACCGATCGATTCCAAAAACCAATCAGCTCTTAACATCAAAAAACCACGTCGATCGCCGCCAGTCCGGTCAAAATCGGTTGATTTGTTCGTGAGACAACGTGCAAAAAAAATTGAAAAAAATGTGTTCTTCAGATTTTCCATGAAATGTTCAATCTGACCAGTTTGAGCTTTAAGATTCTTCAACGAGCTCAAAAGGCTGCGTTGAATACCGTAAACTACGAAAAAATCGGTTCATTATTAAAACGTTATTTCAATTTAAATATAAAAAAATGGTGTTTTAATAAATTTTATCAAACATTCGAGCTCGACTACAATTTCCAGAAACTCAGATATTGCATTCTGAAATCGGTTCATTCATTCAAAAGTTATTGCGACTTAAAAATTCAACGAATAGTGTTTTATTAAATCTCTATCAGACTTTTGAGCTCGCAGAGAGATAACTGTTCTATTCTAGCTCTTCGAGCTCAAAAGCATAGAACAGTTATCTCTTTGAGCTCGGAGAGCTCAAATGACACTAAAATTATACTTTTGAGCTCGAAGAGCTCAAAAACGTAATAAGTGCCATTTTGAGCGCTTAAGTATCAAATTAGCGGAAAGTTGCAAGGATGGCCTTTAGGTTCAACCGTTTTCCAGATTTTTTTTTAGAGCAAAAACTACTAAACGGATTTTGATGCAACTTACTACATAATAAAACAGTAGAACCATGTGTATACGAGTATATACATTGATGTTCTTTCAAAAAGAGTACCTACACTAAAAGAAAATGGAAAATAAATAAACACAAAATGGTTATTTTTAATTTAACTGTCGGTCTGTCTGTCTGTCTGTTTGTTAAATACATAATTGAAAATGAGCGAACTGGCTGATAAATTAACTTGGCTGCTTCAATCAGATGGAGAATCTTGACATATTATATTAAAGATTTAGCCAAAGCCGAAAAAAACTCTGACAAAAAAAGCCGCACAGTGAGGATTCATACACGCATTAACAGCAGATCTTCAGGATATAAAATTGTTATAGGTATGAGGGCATTGAGATATGATCCAAGTTGCTCAATTGAGTATAAGATCCATTTTACTGATTACTTTATTCCTTTGCCTAGAAGACCAAAGGGAATGCCCTCTTTGATAGACAGAGTGCCTTCAATTTATTAATTAGACAACCAATATCTAAAGCAAAGTATGATTGTAGGACGTATACAATTACACGATGTTACAAGACATGTTGTTTAAAAATATTAAAGAACATAAAATATGTAACTGTCCATGAATTCTAGGATCATTTAATTTGCGTGTTCCACGTCGCGTGCCTAGGAGTGCGCTTGCTAAATCAGGATTGTTGCACTAATCATTTGCTTGAACTAATCTTAAACAATTTGCCACCATTTCCCAGTTGTCAAAAGTATACAATGTTATTAGTGGTGAGGTTGATGTATTTAACCATAAAAATCCAATTTAAAAAAAAAGTTGTGTTAAGATTATTTAGAAATAGTAATAAAATCATGTAACAATTACTGGTTGCCCTAATAAATAAATAAATAAAGAAGTTATAAAAAAGAAGTAAGACAAGAGAGAGTAGGTATGAAAGAGAGTATTGGTGTAAAGGTGCGAAAGGGAATGCTCCGATGGTTCGGACATGTGGAAAGAATGTCGGACGAGCGACTGGCTAAGAAGATATACAATGCGAAAGTGGAAGGATGTAGGTACAGGGGGAGACCGAGACTTACCTACCTAGACCAAATTGGTCATGTACTGAAGGAAGGTGGAGTCAGGAGTCTCCGAAACCGGCGAGCGTGTATGAAGAGAGTTATGAATGTTGAGGAAGCGAGAGATTTATGCAAGAATAGAGCCTTTTGGCACTCTGTTCTCTCTGCCTACCCCGCAATGGAAATGGCGTGATGATAAGTTAGTTAGTTCGTTAAGTTATAAAGTTCAGTCAGCAAAAGATTACAAAATGCCAAAATTATTAAGTTTTTTCTTCCTTCTGTGAAATTGCGTAAAAGTTGATATGCGGTATTTACAAAGAGCTCTTCCGCGGTATCGCACATGAAATGAGGTTATGGAAATGATTGCCATATAATAAATAAGATAGGCAATCTTATAATTACCATGTACTTAACTTCATCCATCCAACATACCTTCATCGTTCATTGCTAGATGGTGGTGATAGGCTCAAGATGAATGATTTTTTGGCGTGATAGCGTCACGCACGAAAAAGTGTCACGTTCAGATAGGGAGATTATGTCGGACTCCAGACGCGGCAAGGTCCACCAGCTATTAAATATCAGACATAGGTATTTCGGAGTAGACTTGATGCCGATGCGAATACCCCCATCACCACGCCATATTCATTCGGTGGTCATATAAAGAGGCTTTTCCAGAGTTATCTCAAGGCCCTGCAGCCGGATTCTCTCCAGGATTCGTGTGTGTCAGCTGCATCCAAAAAAGTTCCTCTATCTAGGTACCTGGTGGGAAGTAGTCCTACGCTGCGCCATCACATACCTCGAGAAACATTCTTCCCCATCGACGGTTAGTTCCTCAAGTGTGGACTGTCAATAAATTGATACTGATTATCCATAATGGATGAAATACCTACACATAATTCATTAGTTTGAAATATTCATATGAGCTAATTATTATTCTAAATAATTTTATTTTTTATTTATTTATTGAGATGAAAACCACGAGTCATTTACAGCAAAACAATTCCTGTGTCCAGCAGTAGGTACTTATCACGATGTGTAAAAGAAAACAAAATACCTAGATACCTACTTCTCTTCTGCGTGGCTGAAAGGTCGGCTAACAGAAATGTTTTTTTAATCAAATCTTCCTTTATCATTTTTTTTCAACCCTTTACTGTACGGGTCTTTTCAGAGGGATACGGATTTGTAGGTACATTATTATTGCTCCTGTGATTTAAGTAATTTGTAAATAAAATAATATAGAGATAGAATTACGTAAAGATTTTATCTATATATATATATATATATATTAATAAGTATGTTCTCATTCTACCGCAAAACAATATGCAAACAACATTTATAACTTTTGTTAGGTACTCGAACGGCTACGAACGAACGACACGAGCTATCGGAGGAGTAGCACCTACTCGCTCTACAAACCATTGAAACCATCAATAAATGGTCCCGGGAACTCGCGCGAGCAAGCCGTGTCACGCGTTGATAAATATTTTTTATCTCGATAAAGCGCGCGTATTTATTTTTATTTTTTTTCTTAGAATATAGTACAGTATATTGGCCCTTGGATAAAATTTTTAAAACTAATCTATATGTTAACAGTGATTTAATGTAAATATCTAAAGTTCAGTTACGTCAGATTTTTTGAATAGAACCTCGTGTAGGCGAATTCGTTGCGCGGGGGACGTACGGGCGCGCCCCTCGATCAATATTCCGAGCGTCCGACCTGAATTCCATGTAAGCGCGATGGACGTGCTGCCGAGCGGAAACCTGTTCCGTGAGCTCCAGGATGTCACAGATACTGGTTACTTCGAGTGGAAGCTGTCCCTGGAAGACTATTGGCAACAGGTAAGTTTCGGGCGAAGTCAGAAATGATTCACCTCTGACCGTTCGCTTGCTATGCTGCAGTAACCCTGCTGAGCGGTTCTTGGTTTAGCGATTTAAAGTATAAAAATATAGAGGTTGTTGTCTGCGTATTCCTAAGTAGGTAACATCTATAAGTACCTACCACTTGCGTCTAAATGTTTTTTTTAAATCAATCTGTTCGGTTATTGAAAAATCACTTAAGTAGGATATCACGCAATCACTAAAAATATCCAAGACTCGGTAGTTGATTTTACTGAATCACTATCTTGTTTTGGTTGATACGTTTCGAGGAACGTGCATGCATGTTACATTCTATAACACGTGAAGATGTTTTTTATATGAAATGTCAACACATCGCTATTAGCAAATTTCGTTTTTTCAACCTTTTGTTGTATTTATTTGGCGATAAGGATGTTTTTTTCTTTATTTCTATATTTTTGACAATCACCGCTGATTATATATCTCAAAGCCAATTGTATCCATTTTTTTAAATTTGTTGCAGGATCATTAATTTAGCATGCTACAAAGTACAAAAACATATTTTGTAGTTGACATCCAATGAGTTATCGGGTTAATTATCGTTCTTCTTGGTATTTAGTTAAACCGCTATGAACAGTCTTAATGAGTCATAAGTACTGCTGTTTATGTAAGATACAAAAACAATCTAGGTATTCTTATCATGTTGTGATATGATATCTATTATGTCATTTTATATGCACCTACCTACTTGGTTGTGTGGCAAGAAATAAATATTTTCTTTCTTTCTTTCTATGTCACCTAATGCACCATGTCTTAAAAACGTGGCCTTTTATCTATTCTATACAAATAAATATAATTGAAGTATCTATTTGTAATGCCTAAATAGGTACCTAACAGCTTTTTACAAAATGCATAATGAGAGTATTATTCGTTAACTATAACAATATAGGTACCTAACTACCTAACAGCTTTTTACAAAATGCATAATGAGAGTATTATTCGTTAACTATAACAATATAGGTACCTAACTACCTAACAGCTTTTTACAAAATGCATAATGAGAGTATTATTCGTTAACTATAACAATATAGGTACCTAACTACCTAACAGCTTTTTACAAAATGCATAATGAGAGTATTATTCGTTAACTATAACAATATAGGTACCTAACTACCTAACAGCTTTTTACAAAATGCATAATGAGAGTATTATTCGTTAACTATAACAATATAGGTACCTAACTACCTAACAGCTTTTTACAAAATGCATATGAGAGTATTATTCGTTAACTATAACAATATAGGTACCTAACTACCTAACAGCTTTTTACAAAATGCATAATGAGAGTATTATTCGTTAACTATAACAATATAGGTACCTAACTACCTAACAGCTTTTTACAAAATGCATATGAGAGTATTATTCGTTAACTATAACAATATAGGTACCTAACTACCTAACAGCTTTTTACAAAATGCATATGAGAGCATTATTCGTTAACTATAACAATATAGGTACCTAACTACCTAACAGCTTTTTACAAAATGCATATGAGAGTATTATTCGTTAACTATGACAATATACCAAATTTAAAATATATTTGCCTATTTGTCTCTTTGTTTCGGCTAACCTCCAGAACGGCTAAACCGATTAAAACGGCAAATATTTGTATTATAAGAGTAACTGAGGCCTACTTTTGTTTTGGAAAAATAATTAGGGTTCTACACGAAACAAAAAAATAACTAAATTGCAGTCATACGAATTCGCACATATCTTTGTTTAATACTAAGTAAAAAGATAAATGTCTACTCAATTATACGTTAGGTACCTACATAATACCACTGAAGGAATGTAATATGGTTCCGGTGGCCCGCCAATAAAGGCGGAGAGACGGCGCACGGCGGGTTTCTTTAGTGGGCGAGGGCCCCACACTACCCTGTTCGTTGCCCCGACGACGGGGTGTGCAGTTAGGAACAGTTTCTCCCGCCTTAACAAAAAAAAGGTACCTACATAATATGTATATTGAGTACAATGTATTTTTATACACTCCGAAAAACCTAAACATATTTTTATAAATCTTGCTACGGAGATGGTTATACTTTTATTTGGTTAGGGCGGGAAAAATGTTCCTAACCGCACACCCCGTTGTTCGGGGCAACGAACAGGGTAGTATAGGGCCCTCACCCACTAAAGAAACCCCCCGTGTGCCTTCTCACCGCCTTTATTGGCAGGCCACCGGAACCATATCACATTCCTTCAGTGGTACGGAGATAGTTACCCTGGCTTACTTGATTATTGATTCGCATGAGGCAAAAACTATTCGCCCCTTATTGTCCTTCCTCTGCACCTTCTATCCCTTTATTTGGATTAAGCGACGCGCGAGAGATGCCTCTGGTGTTCATAGCATCTATAGGCTACGGTAACCGCTTATCATCAGGAAGGTCGTATAGTTGTTTGTTAAAGTATTCAACGGCTCTAATATCGTATATTTTTGAGAATAATAATATCTGAATTATCTATTCATCCATCTGCCGCATGAGGTCCACTGCTGGACATAGGCTTCCCAAGAGAGCTGTGCTGACTGCATCCAACGATTCCCTACGGTTTTGGCTAGATTGTCGGACCATAAGGTACTTAGAGCATTATACCATAATGCTGTCAGATCTGGGAGGCCGTCTTACGCTGCGCCATCCGATACGTGGTCGTCACTTGAGAACCCAACGGTTGTCGATTCGTCGAGTGATGTGACCTGTTTATTGCCATTTCAGCATGGCAACTCGGTGTGCTATGTCGGTCACTCTCCCCTACGCATCTCGGTATTACGACAATAAAATTCTATATTATTATTATGATTATAGGGTAAACTGTATAATAATTGGCACTCTAAGCATATTTAAGATTGATATATATATATTTAAAATTGATAGGTCTGTGTTTAAAAAGTCAGCAAACATTAATAAAGGGATCTCTGGTATGTATATTTTCAAATGAAAATGCACTAATCAATTTAATTAGAGATTTTTAATAGAAAAACAAAACAGAAGAAAATAATATTTGAAATTACAGTCATTGACACCATAAGTAATTAACACATAGAAATCAGTCATTGGCACCTAATAAAGTAAGATTATAACAGAAAATTGGTCAGAAAAAGCACTCATTGCCTTTATTTACCTAAAAACTAAGCATAATAATAATTTATCTATGTTACAGTCGTTAATTGATGACACCTTATTAGAAAGTGATGTTTTAACAGTTCTGCGTGGCGCCGGTATATATTTATTTTCTTCAGTGCTGCCAGCTATAACTTTATAAAACATATTTTTTTCTGCAAACAATGTTACTATTGCAGATTATGAAAAAAAGTAGAACAGATGTTTTTTGCTATACCAGTTCTTAATATTTGCATTTAAAATCCAAAGTGCCAATGACTAAGGGGGTGCCAGCAATACTACAGTTTACCCCATATATATGAATATTAAACCTGCTAAAAAAGTATTTTCCGGATGATGGTCAGAGCTAGTGTTAGCTCAAACTTTCAGTTAATACAAGAGAAATAATGACGAGTATTTTTTAAGCAAATCCCGATTTGATCTCCCTGCGGTGACGGACTATTAATACAAATGTAACCGGCCATTAAGCTTGTCGCTATGTTTTGGTTGT
This sequence comes from Leucoma salicis, assembly GCA_948253155.1. Lineage (NCBI taxonomy): Eukaryota > Metazoa > Arthropoda > Insecta > Lepidoptera > Erebidae > Leucoma > Leucoma salicis. The sequence continues at coordinate 3,713,678 of OX411803.1, forward strand.
AGCAGGAAATAGCCGTTTATGCTTTCATTTCATTATGTGCGAAATGAAATTGTGAGCTGCGGCGTCACAAAACTCTCAGTATAGTTAAGTCCATGTGCGACGGTTACCACTTACCCTCAGGTGTGCCCAGCTCGTCTACCACCCTGACTAATGAAAATTCGCTACATAAACAACGCACAAACATATAGCCGGGTGTAAATGACATCATAGCGATAACTCCGGGCAAAGATGTCACCAAATAAATTAATATAAGTCATATTTAGATATTTTTTTATATATATATTTAGCATTTATTAATGAATATAAGTCATTTTCGTCGACAACGACGGGTTACAAAGTTAGCAGTTTTTTAGCTGCCATCGTATCATTGCAAATAACATAACTACGCGACTAAAAACTTGATGAAGGTACCAATCCATTGTAGTTTTTGGAGTAAATCGGTGATTATAGGGTTTATTACCTAAAATCGAAATTAGATAGAACAAATAACGATTTAATCTCGAGTTCAATTTAAAAAAAGAAAATTTTCGTGATATAACCGATGCAAATTTCCACCAGCTGGGGGTTCAGAATCTAGTATAGAATTCATCGTATCAATTATCGGTACGATGTTATTTATACCTTGTATAGATTGTATCAGTACCTATGTCACGTCTAGATATATAATTATGCAAATACAAAGCAGTCACTATCTTTTCATCCTCTTTTCTCATCTACCCATTCATTAATTTCCTTTACGTGAAAGGAAACTATGAGCAGCGGCGTAGCAGTATCCTATGTATTGCTTTGTCTATGAGCGGCACTTACCATCAGATGAGCCATTGTAAAAAAGTGTTAATGATCAATTAATTGGTCATTAACACATCTTACTTACAAACCAAAAATAATAATCTAATAGCTCGACGATACAATTCACAAGTTACTTAGTTTTCACTTCTATCAGAGCGTTCGGTGACGATGACGCGAGTTCCATGATTTTGTTCACCCAAAGAGTACTCAACGCGCCTAAAGAAGTTTTCACTTCAAAAAATTAGAAAAAGAATGAGAGATAGAGATTTCGACGAAGATGATCTTTATATAAAATGCTAATTGTACAACGTTTACCAACGCAGATTCATAATAGTGAGCTTTAAGTTTATAAGGTGTAACCACTGAAGTAATGTAACACAGTTCCAGTGGTAAGGGTATAGTGGCCAATACAGGCGGAGAGATAGTACACGGCGGGATTATTTAGTGGGTGAGGGCCCGACACTATCCTATTCGATGCCCCGAACGATGGGGTGTGCGGTTAGGTCCATTATTCCCGCCTTAACAAGGTGTAACGGTAAACAGGATGCGAATTATAAACACAAGAGACGTACAATATGCATACTAATTGTTATGTAAAGAAGTTCTCACATTAACTTTGTATTCGTTTAAGTAAATAAATTAATGCTTTAATCTTCTGAAAGAGTCTTTATTAAAAGCACTGACTGTTATGACATCTATACTATTATAAAGCTGCAACAAAGCTTTGTTTATGATAGAGAGAGATAGCTGTACATTTAAGATATTTGAGAAACATGACTGTATTAGGCTATATAGGCGTGTTTGAACATAAAAGATATTTTTAGATCTTTTCTCTGTTTGTCTCTTTGTTCGTTCGCGCATCACGCAAAAACTACTGAATAGATTTTGATGCAACTTTTTTCATGAATACCTCTCAATTAGACTTAAAAACTGCATTGCGTCAATGAAACACTGTTATACATTTTATCCCGATACTATATCGGGAATCTGGGATAAAACCTAAAAACTAGCGACGCAGCCGCGGGCAAAGGCTAGTATCATAATAGATTCAAAGACCTCAATTCAAATTGTTAAGGATTAAATTAATAATATTTAATATTTTAATGATTAACTCAAAACTAGTATTATGTTCGACGGTCATTCGTCGATAATTTTTGTAAAACTTAATTCCAAAATTTTTCTCTACACTAGGCAATTTTGGTATTGATAATACTTAACATTATACTAAAGAAAATTAAATCGATACACAAACAGAAAGGTAAGGCCCTTACCTGTTTATAATAGGATTATTTAACTCTCAGAGCCCTTTAAAACAACAAACTTTAAGGAATTGCATAAAAAACGGGAAGGTATAAGATATTTTCCTCAACCGTGTTATTTTCAATCATTAGTAGTAGTTAATGAAGGTTTGGCTTAGTTCAAGAAGCCATTAAAAGTAATCCCTGTTCCTTTCCTTAAAGTTTGATGGTTAAGCTATGAGTGTATGCGTTCTTGCCGTGTGTGGCCGGCCTTAGAATTGTCCCACCCCTCTCCACCCATGGGAGTCGCAAGAGCCGACTGAAGGAATAACGGGGGAGTGGACAGCAGCACTCCTTCGAGTATTAACAAAATCCACTGCCCGCCTGACAAGCGTGGCAATTACGGCACTATCCCCACATCCTTGGGGAGGCCTATGTCCAGCAGTGGACGTTAAAAGGCTGATGGATGGAGGGTATGCGTTCTTTGCACGGAGTTGGTACTCTTTTTCCGTACTCCGTGGTTTTTTGTTTACGTGCGCTGTTTATCTCTGGTATAAGCAGCGGGATTTAAAAAAATTACCCAATTCTTGATTCAATAACAGATTGTTGGCACTGAGCTAGAAAAGGTGAACTGAGTGAAAACCAAGTAGTAGCGCGGGCGATCAGTCTTTTTAACTTCCTTATGAAAATTGAAAATTTTCAAAAGTTGGGAAGTTATTGGTTTTACCCCGTTTTTCAAAAAGTTTTCAGCGGATGTTGACGTTTTGAGGTCCTAGGAAGCTTCCCCGAATGTTTCCGCGATGATGTCCGTATGCCTGTGTGTGTGTGTGTGTGTGTGTGTGTGTGTGTGTGTGTGTGCGCGCGTGTGTGTGTGTGTGTGTGTGTGTGGCCGTATGTCAAACCTCTCATAACTTTTGAACGGCTTGACCGATTTCATCGCGGTTTGCGTCATTCGAAAGGGCTTGACCAAACTTAGATTAGAATTAGAACCGATTCGAACCGGTAGATTCTTGTACCTATCGATCCCTTTCTTGACAGAATATTTTCCTTGTCTTGTTGTCTGAACATCCTGAGCAAGACACCGCTTCATGTTGCTATTTTTAATTATTAATTTATTTTAAAAACATAGAACCATAAAATAAGCGTTATTATTTTAAGTATAGAACAGATATCTCTTTGAGGTCGAAGAGCTTAAAAACGTAATAAGTGCAATTTTGAGCGCTTAAGTATCAGATTAGCGGGAAGTTGCAAGGATGGCCTTTAGGGTCAACCGTTTTCCAGATTTTTTTTATTGCTTTTAGTGGCAGACGAGCCACGACCCATCTGATGGTAAATGGTAACCGTCGCTCATGGACTCAACTATACCGACAATCTTGTCATAGCCACGGAGAACTGTTATTATATGTAGACTATTGTAGACTGAACAAGACAGCTCATTATAGTGCTGTCGGGCGTGAAAATGCTAACGAATAAATCATATCCTATTTACTCCGAAACACTATAGGCTGTCTAACACCATACTATTACTTGTGTGTGTTCTATGTTTTAAAGTTTTGTCCGTAATTAAAGAATATTCGTGTTTTGAACTCCGTTATTATGTATAAAAGAAAATATTACTGAAATGTTTTTTAAAATTTAAATTACAGCTTTTAAGTAAATGCATATGAAATAGGTACTACGTTACTTACCTGTAACAGAATACAAATTTTTAGTATCTGTCTTTTTTTGTTGTCGGGAATAAAATCCTAACCGCACACCCCATCGTTCGAGGTAACGAACAGGGTAGTGTGGGGCCCTCACCCACTAAATAAACCCGCCGTGTGCTGTCTCTCCGCCTTTGTTGGCGCGCCACTGGAGGAACCATATTACATTCCTTCAGTGGGGGATGGGTCTCTCCCTGCCTGGCAGCTGATGTTAAAAGTAGCAAAAGTAACTTAGGCTACTTTATATTGGAAATCTAATTATGTATTATGAGAGTATCACTTTGAGCTATGATCCAAATTTTAAATATCTAGCTCATCGGGAACATAGTTTGAAATCAATTACAAAACTCTACCCGGATAGACATACACGAAAGCGAGTTAATAAAAAGATAATTTAAAACGAAGGGGCAAAGTTGCTGCTAAAAGCTATTAGTATTTCAATAAAACATTTTCTATTTATTCACCGGACAGTTTCGTCGTATCGTAGCATCGCAAACTACGAGAAATTAAATTGCCATCCGATATTCCCTGGAAACCGAATTGCTCCGACGAGCGCCGACAAGTTACGAATTCAAACATTGAAAATGATTTTCGTCTCAGTCTGCTTCGAGATAAATACAATACGTATATATAATATATTTGTTTATCGCAGATGCATCGAGATAACATAAATCAAATATGCATATGTGATAGTAACTGCCTCTGTGGTGCAGCGGTAGTGTGAGCGACTGCTGATCTTGAGGTTTCGGGTTCGTTCTCCGGGTCGGGCGGTGCTATTGAGCTTCTTTGTAAACGAAAAATTCTCAGTAGCAGCCCGGAGTTTGGAAATGTCAATAGGCTCGCCTCCATTACGTGGGACGGCGAACCGTGGGTGTGTAATATACCTCATCCTACCCCTTCGAGGAATACAGGCGTGATGCTATGTTTTTATGTTATATGACTGCAAAAGCATTTTAGTCACGAAATTTATTTTATTAAGGTCCTTGTCCTAAATGACTTAAAGCAAAAAGTAGTACCGTCGATACAGAGAAAGAAAACGGATTTGGTACTTGTTTCTCTTTTAAAGACATTTCAGTGCACCTAAGACCAGTTCTGTGTGCAGTGTATGCGTGCATGTATTAGAGAAGAATCGAATTAGATTCGTTTGGATAGTACAACATCTATAGATACTGATAGTAATTGAATTTCCTCTTTCCGATAAAGGGACCTTTTTACTCAGCGCGTAGCTGAATATTCGCTTTCTATAATATCTATTCATATCTCTATGATAAACACATCTCCCTACCAATGTCCATCCGGCATAATGACTGTGAATTTTTTGAGTCTGCCAAATAAGGGTGAATTTTCCCTGTGTACAAAGTTTAATAGTTTTTTTTTATCAGAAAATACAAGTATACAATTTTTTCAAACTCCTTTTGTGGAATATGTACCCTCAAAGAGACATGTATACAAAGTTTATGTCCACAATTATTCACTTGGTTGAATCTATTATCCTATACACTAACGTGGTATTAATATAAGGTATATTTCGTTTAGACCGAGTATTGTTGATATAATTTCGATTCGAATGAATTCAACGCTATATTAATTTTTAATTTGTCTAATAATTACCATACACATAAAATGAATTTATTTATTTATTTATCCATCCATCCATCAGCCTTTTGAAGTCCACTGCTGGACATAGGCCTCCCCAAGAGAACGCCACAAGATGTGTTTCGCTCATATGGGGGATAGTGCCGTAATCGCCAAGCTTGGCAGGCGGGTATGTTTGTGTAGTCAATAATAAGATAAATATTCAAGAATAAAAGTTATTTTATTAGATGCTTGTAACGCGTAATATTAATACAATTTATGATCTAATTGTTGCAAAATGAAAGGAATTTAGGCAATTTTATAAACAATAGAAAGAAAATCTGAATCTCCCAGTGGTAACCTTATTTATCACAGCATGAATGGGGCCGCTCGATCGGGGAAGTACCATCCTCTCACAAAATATCGGCCTGTACGAGTAATAATTGTAGTACATACCGTTGTATTTCGTTTGGTGAGTGAGAGCGCCGGAGGCCCATTCTCCCTCCCTATCCTCTCCTTATTATCCTTCCTATCCACCTTCTATCCCTTTCCTTTGGGATGATGAAGCGCGATTGATGCCTATGGTGTTGGTGTTGCTAGCGTCTATGGGATTACCATCAGTTGGGCCGTATGCTTGTTTGCCACCTATGTAGTATAAACCAATACGTGGGCCATAAGGTTCGAGGGTTCCTTACTTATCATCACGCCATTTCCCTTGCGGGGTAGGCAGACAGTTTTCATATACGCTCACCGGTTTCTTAAAATCCTAGACTCCACCTTCCTGACCGATTTGGTCTAGTGAGTCTCGGTTTCGGCCTGTACTTACGTCTTCCACTTTCGCATTGTATATCTTCTTAACCAGTCGCTCGTCTGGCATTCTTTCCACATGTCCGAACCATCGGAGCGTTCCCTTTCCCATCTTTGCACCAATACTCTCTTTCATACCTACTCGCTCCCTTACGTCGTCGTTACGAAGGCGGTCAGTCAGCCTCACTCCACAGATTCGCCGCAGAGTTCGCTTTTCGACCGCATTGATTTTACTCTCATGCTCCTTTTTATATAACCAACTCTCGCTTCCATATAATAACGTTCCTGTAGTAATATAAAGTAGCTCACGTTCAAACGCCAGCGCCTGACACAACAATGACTTCTAAAAAAAAATTCTATCTGGACGAGCGCATATATATCCTTACTAATATTATATGATAAGAGGAATTTTGTTAATTTTTGAGGCCAAAACTACTTAGGTAGGTAACAAATGATTATGAAATTTCGCGTACATATAATACAGAGTATAAAGCCTTCTATTCTGGACTATTTATTTCAATATGCCTATGTCCTTACATAGGCTAGTTTTTATCCATAAAAATGGTAGGTTACTATTGTACAGAGCCACGGGCATAAGCTTGTTTGAAATTAAAATTAAACTTCTGTATAGAAACACGAAACGCCAAAGCCGTGTCGGTATGCGTAAGTCTCGATTCTAAATAATTCTATTAGTCATTGTGAATAACGAATAAACAGTGTATATGTTTTCTAACGTATTTAGAAATGTATATACTTAATTATGTTTGTATTTATTTATAGTGTAAATGTAGGAATGCTAAAACTACGTACTGTAAACGTATAGAATTCCTCTGATGATTGTTTCAAACCTTTTGGTAAAATGTAACGGACTTTTTATAGTATTAATAGTGGCAAAAGCGGGTCAATATCTGCCGTAGATGAAAGGCAAGGGTTGGTATAAGAGAAAAGGGAAAGAGACACAGGGTTCCTACTAAATGGAACGTGTAATACCTCGCGTTGCTATGGGCGGTTCTACCCTCTTCACCAGGAAATCGATGCGATGGGATTATCGGAGAAACACCGTTGCGCATAAATGAGATTTAATCAAATCTAACTAGACCGCGGCCGCAATTTTAAGCTTACTTAATATTCGATCCATCCTTATTAAAGTATCAACGCCCGGGTATCATAGTCGATGCGACAGTACATAAGCTGGATTAAGAACTATATTGGCCTCAATAAACTAGTGTTGTTTAATTGATAAGTTAAATTTTAATTGAAACTTATACGTTACAACGAACAGTGGAGTGTGTGGTTGGGACTTTTTTACTTTTGCCTGTGTTATAACGGGCTAGGAATACAAGTGTCACCATCTCATTATTTTCTGCGGTTATCACTAAGGGAAACAAAAAGGTCCAAGTGGGTATTGATACCTTCTGTATGACCGACTATCAAACACTGGTGAGTTTTAGTTGTATGGGCAATTATTTATTAATTTCTCATACGTGAATTTAAATGGTGTGCAGTACATACTAGACAGTGTTCTTGGTATTATTAAGTCCTTGAGCCGCGTTACCATCAGCTGAGCCGCCATATGTAATAAAAAAAAAACTTCAAGACAAGGAGGTTGTATCGTATCCCTGTATCTATTAGTTTTGTGATGGGTATGGTGTTCCGATATATTATTAAATAGGCTATAATTCTAACGCGGTTTTATAGAAATGTCTGTAGGTGAAGTCGCAGTATAGTGATTTTATTCAAGTACACCTATAAAAATTGCGTTGAATTCATTGCATTACAGCATATCGGTGCTGTGCTGACGAAGTGACGCCGGCACTTATCATATCTCCTGATAACGCTGACGAGTACGATTTACTTGCACTGATAAAAACATTTATGTTTTAATGTATTAGGTATTTTGTGCATATAAATAGTGATATGTTATGTGACGAAAGTAGACAAATATTCTTAATAATAATTTATTTTAGGGATTAAATGAGGTTTTTTTATAATTTTTTAGAAAAGCTTGGTTAATATGAATGAATGTAGGAACTCTTTGCAGAAGCGACTCTTGAAATGATTGCAAGAATAGGTTTTCATTTTTTAAATATCTACTCTTCTCTTGTTTAAAATCAAACTCAATTTAAACATCATCTTGTGCTTATTCCATTCCATATGTTTTCATAAAATATGTGCCTAGCACTTAACAATGATGTTGTAATTAAAAATGGTTCCATCCATCCATCCACCAGCCTGTCAACGTCCACTGCTGGACATAGGCCTCCCCAAAAGAACGCCACAACGAGCGGTCCCATCATAGGGGATCATGCCGTAATTGCCACGCTTGGCAGGCGGGTTGGCGATCGCAGTGGATGTTGTTAATACTCGAGAGAGTGCTGCTGCCCACGCCCCCGGTATTCCCTCAGTCGGCTCTTACGACTCCCGTGGGTAGAGAGGGGTGGGACAATTCTAAAGCCGGCCCCACACGGCGCAAAAAATGGTTGGATTAATTATATTAAAACGGATCGATCAAAATTTATATTTGTCTAGTATCTATTCAGCAGAGACATTCAATCGATTTGCAGATGATTTACCGGTTAAGCCAGTTTTATATATATCTATGACTAATTTAGCATGAACCTTAGTCATAAGGTTATATAGTTGTAGAATTATCTATATTATGCGTCTTTACATTAAATTATTTATAGACTGAATGTATTAGGTTATTAAGGCTCCGACTGCGCCTCAGTACCCAAAGCATTTTAGCTCTTTTTTTAAGTACTCACCTGTTATGCGTACCACAGTCTGACTCGAGTCCGACTACTAAACACCTTGGTGCATTTTGTTGTAGTAGGAGAAAATCCTTTTTAGTTTGTTAAGGTGAAAAAAATGTACCTACCCGCACACCCCGTCGTTCGGAACAATGAACAGGGTAGTGCGGCCTTCACCTACTAAATAAATCAGCCGTGTGCCGTCTCTCCACCGGTATTGGCAATCCACTAGAACTATGTGAAATTACTTCTGTGGTTCGCCGGCAGAGCGGGAGAATACCCCCGTATCAGTCATTTCCCTCCCGCAATGTTGAGCAGCTGGTTAGGCAGTATTGATGAGTTCATAAGCAGCGGTTACCGTCAAGTGGACCGTGGCTAATCTGGCAACACAATTAATACAATAAGTAAATATTATATTAAACTGTTAAACGTTTTATCTTGTTATTATAATCCGAGAATCAGCTTCAAAATTCAGTAATCAAGTTTCAAATCAGTCAAGAAAGTGTTGGGAATGGATGGTTTTTTTTATTGTTGTTAGATTGGCACAACTGTTATCTATTTTGGCGCGAAGTTTGAGTTGCATCTGTTATTTATATTAAATACAGGGGCTGTTTTTAGTTATATCATATCTAGTGTTTATTGCGAATTTCATAATGGACAAAAACATCAAACAAAGAGTTTGTCTTAAATTTTGCATCGCCAATAGAATTTCGTGTTCGGAGTCACTGAAAATGTTACAGAAGGCTTACGGTGAATCGACTTTATCAAAAACACGTGCTTATGAGAGGTAAAAAGCGTTTAAAAGCGGTCGAGATGTGATGGAAGATTTGCCTCGCTCTGGTAGGCCATCAACGTCTGCAACTGAAGTTAACATTGCAAAAGTGAAGGAAATAGTGACTGAAAATCCTCATTCAACTTTGAAAGAGATAGCCGCCGAACTTTCTGTGTCTCACGAGTCGATCCGTACCATTTTAAATAATCACTTGGGTACGATAAATGTTTCCGCTCGGCTAGTCCCAAAAGACCTGAATTTTCTCCAAAAACTCAATCGCATGAGAGTCGCTGAGGACATGCTAGAACGAGTCAATTCCGACCCAACATTCATGAAACGCATTGTTACTGGTGACGAGACGTGGGTTTACGAGTTTAGCATGCAAACTAGTCAACAAGCTTCGGAGTGGCGACTTCCAACTGAACCGAAACCGAAAGTCGATCAAAAGTCAAAGTCATGTTGACTGTTTTCTTTGAGTATCGCGGTGTTGTGCACTCGGAATTCTTGCCAGAAGGTCAAACGGTAAATAAAGAATATTATTTGAGCTTTATGCGGCGCTTAAGAGAGCAAATTCGACAAAAAGGCCAGATTTGTAGGAAGAAAATTCTTGGATTTTGCACCACGATAATGCGCCTTCGCACAAGGCCATCATTGTAAATTAATTTTTGTCCAAACACTCAACAAATGCCATCTAACAACCACCATATTCACCAGACATGGCTCCAGCCGACTTCTTTCTTTCTCCTAAACTTAAATTACCACTTCGTGGCACCCGTTTTTAATCGATAGAAGACATAAAGGAGAATTCGCGGCGAGAACTGAACTCAATTCCGGAAACAGCGTTTAAAAAATGTTTTGATGATTGGATTAATCGTTGGCGTAGTCTATCGTTTCTGAAGGAGCATACTTTGATGTGATAAAATAAATTTGGATGAATAACAAAAATTTTGTGTATTATTGATCTTTTCCCGGTACTTTCTTGACAGAGTAGTATATAGTGTAAACTAAAATGCTTATAAAATATCCATGTATTGTTCGTGACTGAACAAGTTATTTGTGAATGTTAGCCCCGCTCTCGTTTGCACTAAGCATCTAGATTTCCACTTTCAAAAATATTTTTTTGTTTAAACTAGCTGAGCGTGTCATGTGCTAAAATACAGATCAAGATGTCATGCGACTAACTGAAATAGGACACACTTTCCTTATCACTACACTAGTGCGTCAAGGGGCTAGGCTTTAAGCCAATCGCAAATCCACAGCAAGGAAAACCTTTAACATTTCCTTATAAACTATATTCCGTAATTGCTTAACATAAAATGTTAATATTAAATAGAATTAAAGTCGAAGAGTCTTCTAGATCACGCAACGGAATAAGAAACGATGTTTACTCTCGTTTAAATAATTTTTAATGAAGGACTGTGTTTATAACAATAATGCTATTTAGCCTTTTATTAATTACTTAAATGCAATGTTGTATAATAAAGCACGAGAAAATCAATCGGCACACGCTGGCTAAATCAAAATAATAGTAATGTTTTAGTTAGACTTACCAGAGTATGATTTAGAATTACCCCAAATGACTCGCCGATTTCGTACGTACGTTACGTAGGTACATGAACACGTCGTCAGCGCCATAGTATTCCCTATATAATTTGATGTAAACTTACTTTATACTTTTACTTTCTTTATGTTTTAAACATAAAAAAATCAAAATTTTGATGTATATTTTAGCACTTGATATGCTAAGCTACTCTTAAAGTACAAATTATAATTTGTGAATAAGGAAAAAGAGTACTTTAGTACGAGCGGGAAACGAACCTTTCTATCCGGGGAAGTGCTCTAATCGTTAAGACAAAAAATGTGATGAGGAGATTGGGTATTTCTAAAAAATAGTACGGTAGCTCAGTGGATTAGAGCACTTCCCCGGATAGGAAGGGACTGCTCGTACTAAAGTAATCTTTTTCCTTATTCAGAAATTATAATTTGTACATAAAAAAATACCCAAATTATAGAGATTTTTCTTTCCGGTGACAACACTTAAACGCACACGCATCTTTCAAAAAGTGACTTCATTTTTCAGTTGATAATGCGGTGTCTTTATTTTTTAGTTAGTCTGTGAGTAAATTCGTGTAAAACTCCGCCTGTACTATACGGAGTGCTGCCGGTCCCAAGCCCGGACAAAGGAGGAGGGTTCATTGAGGGCCAACCACCCTCCATGGTAAAAACCTAACGAACGAATACGGAGAGATCCGGAACGTTTGGAAAAAATAATATTTAAATTCGACCGTGTTGTTGTGCAAAAATGAGCTAATTCACAAAAACATTAATAAAACTTATGCTGATGTGAACCACTTCTGCTTTATTTTTTCAGTGTTATTCGTAGTCTTGGGTTGGTATAACCTATCATATAAAAATATTTGTAGTTGGCAGAATAAAACGAGTCTTTGTGATACAAATATATATATTATTTTCGATTGCTTGGCATTAAAACCTTAATTTTGGCCAATTTGTGAGTTGGGTCATTTCTGCACAACACAGTCCAATTATTGCTCGGTTTTAGTTGATCTACTGGTATTTACACGGAGCGACTTCGTATCTGACCACCACGACCCAACTAACATGTGATAAGAACAAAACCGGAGTCAGATTTTTGCTCAGGACTTTGACAACCTGTAACGACTGCCAGCATGTTATTTGACAGCCGGGATCTGCCTAACGTACCTTCCGAAGGATGGATGAGGTCAAGTGTTCACAGATAGGTGTCCCTTTTAGGTAATCCATCTGATGCCAGCCAAGCAAAAGTTGTTTAACCTTGCCGAACTTGGAACTGCAAGTGCGCAACTAAGCTACGAACGTCCTCAATTACCCATCTATACCAGCCATGTAATATATTTTTGGACTACGGTACATGTTCTGCCACTAAGAAAGAATGCTGAATACAAGAATATAAAGCGTAAAAACTAGGTTGAAGGTGCAACAAAGAAGTCCAAAGGTAGGTAAGAAAAAACGGTAATGGTAAGTAGGTACTCAAGCTGGAGAAGAGAAGCAAAGGACCGGGACAAATCGAAAATCACTGTAGAGGCGAAGATCCACAAGGCAATACTCCGTGCCACAGAAAATAAGTAAATCCTCCATTTATCTATAAATTAAGGATACATAATTGTGTTTAGAAATCAAGGCAAAAGTTGTAAATAAAATCTTACTTAAATGTATTACATTCATTTTATAAAATAGTAACAAATTTTAACAGTGTAGTGACACTACTCAGAAAGAACGAGAGTAAAAGAGACAGTCAATGAGTTTTTTAAAAGAGAGTTTAGTATTTATTAGGCTTGCGCTGATACGATGCGGCAGGTCGCGCGTCGAAACAACACTAAACGAAATGAGTGCAGGAAAGCGTAATCTGCACTTATTTAGAGTGGACACTTATTGTGGATCTTCTCTTTTTTACACATCAATGTAATCCTCATAGATCTAAAGCGTATGAATCAAAATAAAATGAAATAAATCACGTATAAATACATTCTATATATCTATAAATGGTGTCAGCGAGTGTAATTTATAACTTCAGCTGGAATTTCGTGCCAAATGGTATTATTAATAAAAAGTTAAGTTTAAATAAGTTCAAGGTCAATACATTTAATGGGCTCTCTCTGACGCGACAAACTGTGTCACTGTTGGTTTTCAATTTTATGATTTTACTCGTAATATAATACTCACATAGAAGGCACCGTGTGAATGTTCTTGGTTCCAAAATGTCATTAAGTCTTTTGAGTCTCGACTCAGAAACATTGCGGGGACAAGTGTTTTTTTTAAAATGCAAATTAAACGATATGCTTCGTTTTAAATATTCTTGTACCTACTCATAATCTATAAAGGTATATAAAAATCAATTGCTGTTCGTTAGATTCGCTAAAACTCAAAAATTACTTGACCAATTTGAATAATTGCTTTTTTGTTCTGTTCGCTCTATAAACCCATAAACACTTGAAAAAATAATAAAAATCTAAATTGGTAATTTGTATAGGATTCGCCTATTTGGATTATGAGTCTGACAGCAGACAACAAAATAACACCTACTGACCTACTGTCATTCTTTCTAATTCATAAGAAATACAAGCAAGTTTCATTTAATAACCTATCTAAATTTCTTAGACAATGCAGATTGATAAGGATTGATATTGCTAATCGCGGATAAAATAAGTTGCAGGTGATATGAAGTTCACCGGGTCATTTAGTTTTGAATATAGGTACCTAGTGATAACGGACGGATATATTACGAGTATATCAATTTTATTATCTCGACCGGAGTAGTTCCTGAAAAGTTAAACGAGTCTTATGTATGTTGAAGTACCTAAATATTACTAAACACTAGATACCAGTTTGGGACCAGAGCACGTTGTGTGAAAATGTCCATGAATAATTATTTATTTAATACATTCTGATATTTACGCGAATGTTACACATTTTGAAATAAAACTTCGTTTACGGAATCTATCGCGTTTACTTAGATGATAGACGTCCAAGGCTGACAACGTCTATCATCTAAGTCCACCCGTGATCATGAATGCTGTAAAGTATTCGAAATGTTGGGATAGTAGTAAAATCAAGTAAACGCGATAGATTCCGCAAACGAAGTTTTATTTCAAAATTATTTATTTATTTATAGCTATTTTACGCTTTTATCGCTGGACCACCATTGGATTTTCATAGAATTTGAAGCATTATTCCCAAAAAAACTCGCAATTTATTGTACTCTGGTAAATTTATTTCTTTTTAATACGTCCCGCATCATGGTGATTGAATTAGTGGTTGTGGATCTTGAAGTCCCTACTTACCTACCTATTCAGACATACAGTACAATTCGCGGTTATCGATCCTAATCGTGAGTACCTACTTACTAAAATGAAGTGTTGAAAGTGAGTTTGTTTGCTTATTATAATTACACTTCCACGCCGTTACCTATAAGGTTTTAACCCAGAAAAGGACATAGGTTACATTTATACCTAATTAATTTGCCATGTGCTATGCCAATGACGTATATTTATGGAAATTCAAGCAGACAAGGTCAGAATTAGACAGAACCCAATTATCATCATCCATCATCCATCAGCCTTTCATCGTCCACTGCTGGACATAGGCCTCCCCAAGAGAACGCCACAGCGAACGGTCCTGTGCCGCTTTCATCCAAGGGATGCCTGCGAACGGATGCCTGATGACCAGGTCATCGGTCCACTTGGTGAGAGGCCGTCCTACGCTGCGCCGTCCGATACGCGGTCGCCACTCGAGAACCTTTCTTCCCCAACGTTTGTCGGTTCGTCACCAATTATATGTAACTATAATTATTTTAAAGAACAAATGATTTCTGAATGTGGGTGTGTTTGTTAATTAAAGTAGCTGACCATGTCAAGTGCAAATACGGATCAAGCACTATAAATATATTTAATGATTTTTAAAGATCCAATGTAATACCTACCTACCAAAATTTTAGTTCACTTCATGATACATAATAAAATAACAAACACCTCAACAGATATATAGGTACTACTTGCATATATGCATCTAGTTATTGAGTGAATTAATATTATATAAATATTCTATAGCTGTATAGGACCGTGGAGTATGTAATTATCCTTTATATGACATTGGTGATATTTATCGAATGAGCAAGTTACGAGCATATGAGTCAGTGCATTGAATCATCGCCTACGTAATTTTATACATTCCTTGTATATTTAAACAATATTTTACTACAACATATCGTGCGCGCATTACACACGAACCACTAAATCAATCAATCAGTCAGGTATACTACTTTGGATATGTGACATAACATCCAGTCTTCCAGTTCCAGTCAGTATTCAACAACTTATTTATTAACATAATTTAGCATCACGTCCGTATTCCCCGAAGGGGTAGGCAGAGGTGTATTACACACCCACGGTTCGCCAGCTGTGTTTAAATCCCACGTAATAGAGCCTAGCCGAGCCTATTGTCGTCTGCCGGGCACATTTGCAAATTCCGGCTGCTACTGAGAAATTTTCTTTTTACGAAAAAGCTCAATATTACTGCCCGACCCGGGAATTGAACCCGAGACCTCATGATCAGCAGTCGCTTACACTACCGCTCCACCACAGAGGTAGTTACTTATTTATTATGCTATATTTTTTATTTTTTCTTGAGTGAATCATGAGATAGGTAATTTTACTTGAGAAGCCGCTTTTAAATATCCCGTAGAAGTGAAGGAGTATAATAATTCTTTATCAAAGCAATGTTGGCAGATTGCCAGGTTGAGGACAACAATGAAGGCAAAAAATCGTTTAACGAATAATATTTCGTGGACAATAAAATATAAAGAATAAAAATAATCATGTTCGGAATAAATTAAAAGTGACAGTTAATATTGGAATAAAATGTTATTAAAAAGAAGAAAATCTGACGCATTAGCCTGGATAAACTTAATGATTCATGCAGAGAGATCCTGCTTCCGATATACTCGTATTAAGCATAACTAACGATCCTGCTCGTGACTGTTATTTACGATTTCACATTTTTTACTTTGTGTTTAAAGTAAATACGATAGTTAATAGTAAAATAATTTATCGTAATTATATGTATAATACGGGACGACCGGCGAACTTCTTACTAAAAAAATAATAAAAAAATAAAATTTGTCTTAACTTATTAGCTAAATTAAATTTAGTTTTTCACCAAAAATCCGTTGCAAACAAATTCTTTTAATTCCTTCAACGTTTTATTCGTTATCCATCCATCCATCAGCCTTTCATTGTCCACTGCTGGACATAGGCCTCCCCAAAATGGGGGTTTTACCATAATCGCCACGCTTGGGAGGCGGGTTGGCGATCGCAGTGGATGTTTTTAGTACACAGGGGAACGCTGCTGCCCAGTCCCCCGGTAATCCCTTAGTCGGCTTTTACGACTCCCATAGGAAGAGACGGGGTGGAGCTATTCTTGGTGCTGGTCCCACACGGAAATTATATTCGTTATAATTTTCTATATTTAATAGTTACTCTGCTAGTCCATCCATCCATCAGCCTTTCAAAGTCCACTGCTGGACAAAGGCCTCTCCAAGAGAACGCCACAACGAGCGGTCCCGTCATGGGGGACAATGCCGTAATCGCCACGCTTGGCAGGCGGATTGGCGATCGCAGTGGATGTTGGTAATACTCAAGAAAACTCAACAAATCCAACAAATCAAAGATCATAAAAATCGGTCCAACCGCTCCTGAGTTATAAGTGAAGAATAAACTCCAAACCGACTAGTTGCAAGTTTAGATATTTTAAGATTAAATACCTTTATTATTTCCTGACGTTTCAACCGTACTACATCGGCCGTAGTCACGAGAACTAATGTAGCGTCGCCTCCGTGATGCATGGGTGTCTGACTACCCTCGTATTATTTATGTTTTCCACTCCGAGCATAGTATAGTTCCGAGTTTATATCAATTTAACCTTTTCTCTGTGATTTTTCTACGCAACTTTACTACTAGACGTCGCGGTACGTCTAGCAGATGTGAAAACTTCGAAATTACTTTGTAGAAATAAAATGATCATAACTTGACAAAGTACTCCTCAAGACGAATAATACGACTATAACTCGATAGGGTTGCCTAGTTTCATTACAGAGTTACTGTGTCTACCTTGCAGCTCCATCGTCAGACCCTGGATACCATCTAGAGACAAAGTACTCGTCAAGACAAATCAAATGGTTTCAAACTAGATGGGGTTGCGTCGTTTCATTACAGAGTTACTGTGGTCACTTTCCAGCTCTATCATCAGACCCTGGATATCATCTATGACTGAAGTTCTAGTCAGGATATTTCAAACGAGCCCTAACTCGATGGAGTTGCGCCATTTAATTACAGAGTTTCACATGGCCACCTTCCAGCTCCATCATCAGACCCTGGATACCATCTAAAGACAAAGTACTCATCAAGACGAATCAAACGTGTCCAAACTTGACGGGGTTGCGCCGTTTCATTATAGAGTTCCTATGTCCACCTTCCAGCTCCGTCATCAGATCAGCTGATATACACATGCGTATAAAATTTTAGCTCAATCGAAAACCGGGAAGTGTGTCAAATTTAACTTTAATTTGCAAGATTTGAACGGGACAAGTACAATAAAAGCGTCGCCACGCTAGCAGTCGATTTTACCCTCCGTCTGCATTAGATGTTTCACATCAAAAAAAATATGAAGTTGAACTTGTATCATAATGTCACATAGTTAAACTAATGTATAAACAGTCATTTGTTTGAACAATGCATCTTAGAACAATGTCATATCATTAGTATTCCTGTCAATGTATTGTTGGACAACACTACATAGTTCTGCCACTATATGAATATTGCGGGTGTCGGAGGTTACGGAAAGGAGTAGTAACGATGTATAAGAAAAAACTTAACTTTATTAGAGACATTAAAAAAAAACGCCAGGATATCATCAAAATTCAATAATACATTGATTGCCCAATTCTCGAGAAAGGCTATTAACAGCAGAGAACCGAACATTACCGAATCGTGCATTCTTATTGTCATTGTGACCAAACTAACCAGCGCTTAAGGCTGCAGGTTGTGCTAGTAGAACCAATGAAGTAATATCATACAGTTTTATTGGCCCGCCAACTGGAGTAAAGGTGAAGGATAGACTGCACACGGCGTGGCGGATTTATATACAGGTTGATGGCCCTGCACTACGCTACTACGCGTTTTGCCCTGAACATTAGGGTGTTCCGAGATTTTTAATGTTCGGGCCACACTAATGGGAAACGGCGTTAATTATCGCGATGGTTTAACATTGGTGTAGCCACGACTTACAGCGAGAATTCGGCAACGACATTCATATTATTGCCCTTTGATGTTAGGCGATAATTCCAATGGCAGCACATCAAAGAGAATGAACGTTCAAATGTGGCCACCCAATTTATCGCATTGATGCTATAATTTACGTAATATTACCGCGATGATGAGCATTAACGTTGCCAGTTAGTGTGGCCAGAGCATAAAAGAATTTATTCCAATTTAAATGTAACGAAAGTCACAGTAGACAGGATAAAGATTAATCTATACTATTATAAAGCTGTAATAGAGCCTGCTGTGTCTGTACATTTAAGATATTTGAGAAAAAATGTCTGAATTAGGCTATATTTTATAGGCGTGTAAAACACAAAACTTTTTTTTTAGATTTTTGTCTGTTTATCTGTTTGTTCGCGCATCACGCAAAACCTACTAACCGGATTTGGATGCAACTTTTTTTTTTTGATAGCACTTGATTAGACTTAACTACTGGTATACATTTTGTGCCGCTACTATATCGGGAACCTGATATATAACCACAAAAAAAAAGATAATGCTAATATATCTGAAAGTGATGTTCCTGAAAAATTATTCTACGAGCAAATGCGAAATTATTTGATGAAATCTTCCAGTATTTACTTTTGTACAAAGGATACAAAAACAAAACGGTAAATATGTTCGTGTTAATCAAATTTTTTAAATGGGATTCCCCGCAATATAGCCAGTGGCTTTACTTTGATTGAATTCGGCCTACACTTTAATTTATTTTTATGCTATAAAAAGCTTACTTTAAACAGCGGAATGATATACCTATTTCAGTGTTTATTTTTTGTTGTTTTATTAATGTTTACTTGCTTGGTTGTTGTTTGTGTTTATATTGCTAGTACCTACCTATATGAGATTGAAAATTGATGCGAGTGCTTTTGCATTGCGCGTGAGGATATTTTGAACAAGTTAAAAACTATTTTTGCCGTGTGGGGCCGGCTTTAGAATTGTCCCACCCCTCTCCACCCATGGGAGTCGTAAGAGCCGACTGAGGGAATACCGGGGGAGTGGCCAGCAGCACTCCCTCGAGTATTAACAACATCCACTGCGATCGCCAACCCGCCTGCCAAGCGTGGCGATTACGGCACTATCCCCCATATGAGCGAAACACATGTTGTGGCGTTCTCTTGGGGAGGCCTATGTCCAGCAGTGGACTTCGAAAGGATGGATGGATGGATGGATGGAAAAACTATCTTTAAACCTTAAGTTTATTGGGAAATATGTCCTTTGGACAGTTGATCAGTATGAGTTTATTTTCAATTACAATAATTGTTCTTTAATGTATAAATCAGCTAGAAAAAGCTACTTGATCATTACAAAATTAAATTTTTGTTTATTTTGTTCATGTTAGATTGGCACAACTGTTATCAATTTTGGCGCGGAGTTTGAGTTGCATCTGTTATATTTTATATTAAATACAGTGCTGTTTTTAGTTATATCATATCTAGTGTGTATTGAGAATTTCATAATGGACAAAAACATCAAACAAAGAGTTTGTCTTAAATTTTGCATCACCAATGGAATTTCGTGTTCGGAGTCACTAAAAATGTTACAGAAGGCTTACGGTGAATCGACTTTATCAAAAACACGTGCTTATGAGTGGTACAAAGCATTTAAAAGCGGTCGAGATGTGATGGAAGATTTGCCTCGCTCTGGTAGGCCATCGACGTCTGCAACTGAAGTTAACATTGCAAAAGTAAAGGAAATAGTGACTGAAAATTCTCATTCAACTTTGAAAGAGATAGCCGCCGAACTTTCTGTGTCTCACGAGTCGATCCGTACTATTTTAAATAATCACTTGAATATAAAACATGTTTCCGCTCGGCTAGTCCAAAAAGACCTGAATTTTCTCCAAAAACTCAATCGCATGAGAGTCGCTGAGGACATGCTAGAACGAGTCAATTCTGACCCAACATTCATGAAACGCGTTGTTACTGGTGACGAGACGTGGGTTTACGAGTTTGACATGCAAACTACTCAACAAGCTTCGGAGTGGCGACTTCCAACTGAATCGAAACCGAAAAAACCACGCCAAATTCGATCAAAAGTCAAAGTAATGTTGACTGTTTTCTTTGACTATCGCGTTGTTGTGCACTCGTAATTCTTGCCAGAAGGTCAAACGGTAAATAAAGAATATTATTTGAGCGTTATGCGGCGTTTAAGAGAGTAAATTCGACGAAAAAGGCCAGTTTTGTGGAAAGAAAATTCTTGGATTCCATCCCATTGTGACCATCATTGTGAATGAATTTTTGGACAAAATCCAACACACACTCAACAAATACCATCGAGCAACCAGATCATTTCTTTCTTTTTCCTAAACTCAACTTCCCAAACTCATTACCACTTCGTGGCACCCGTTTTCAATCGGTAGAAGACAAAGGAGAATTTGCGGCGAGAACTGAAATTAATTCCCGAAACAGCGTTTAAAAAATGTTTTGATGATTGGATTATTCGTTGGCGTAAGTCTATCGTTTCTGAAGGAGTATATTTTGAAGGTGATAAAATAAATTTGGATGAATAACAAAAATTTGGTTCATTATTGATCTTTTCCCGGTACTTTCTTGAGAGAGTAGTATAATATTCTGCGTAGCTAAATAATGAGTGATCGCCTTTGTGGTAGCTTTAATTCTCAATTTTAGACCGGACCGCTGAAATAGACGGTTTTATATCGAATATTATATTTAGGGAGTGTGTAAGCCCTCATATGACGTCATAGCCCCGTTATCGTGTCGGAGAGCCCGTGACTCAATCAATTAATCTATAAAAGTGTTACTGGCGTGTGAATGTGTTCAAGGACTTGTAAGAATGACATGATGGACATTGAGTTTTATTTTTGTTACTTTAGTCGTACACAAGTGTTTCCGTAATACTTATATAACGACCTATTTTGATACCTATTTTTACGTGTATTTTAAGCACCTTAACATGCTCGGCCATCGCTCGCCCCAGAACCCAAAGTGAGAAAATATCAAGTCGGAAATACTTAATTACACGCAGGTTATATAGGTTAGGTATTAGCGGGATTTGAACCGACATAACTAAACTACTTAATTAGTAGTCCCGAGCGGATGTCACGATGGCTGAATTGGCAAAGCGTCTGTAATTGTATTCCTCTTTGGAGAGCGAAATAAAAAAAAAAAACAAAAATAGATGCTTCCTATATCCAGCAGTGGACAATGAAAGGCTAGTGGAAGGCTTCCACGTTATTATACCTATATTTTTCTTCAACACGACCTTTAAAATATTTAGATCAGTACAATACCTTAACTGCCTCGGTGGTGTAGCGGTAGTGTATGCGACTGATAATCATGAGGTCTCGGGTTCGATCCCCGGGTCGGGCAATGTTATTGAGATTTTTCCTAAAAAGAAAAATTCTCAGTAGCAGCCCGGAGTTTGGAAATGTGCCCGGTAGACGTCAATAGGCTCGCCCCCTATTACGTGGGACTTAAACATAGCTGGCGAGTCGTGGGTGTGAAAATACACCTCTGCCTACCCCTTCGGGGAATACAGGCGTGATGCTATGTATGTGTGTATGTTAGTACAATACCTATACATAGCTATAGAATAGCTATACGGCAACCGTATATTGTTTGGGGATAAAAAGTGTGGTACTTACACATGTCCTTTTCTGAATACCGATTTTTTTAAATGTGCTGCAACAAATTCCTCCTTCTTTAAAGTGAACGTGCAAGCATATGTCTTCGTGGGATTGAACGCTCACCCCAAAGAGCGCACGACTTCAGATACAGGTTAGGTCTGTGTCACCTCCAGCGTGCTCCGGGGAACCTTTTTAATTTGGTACATCGCGAACCACCCGTACTTGCCTAACAATTAAACAGACATACTCTATGTCATTGATATGTACAATTGAGTACTGTGGTACGCCAATACTGATGCTCCTATATAACCAGTAGCTGTCTATACGACTGATGCTCTGACCATGTAGAAAGTTGGCGATCTACTTGCAATCCCATGGAGATTCCATAGGAAGGTAAATTCGATAGAAGGGCCCTATGCCTGACTCGGGCAAATCATTTCAAGATGTTCAGGCTGAATATCAAAGCCTATCCGCCACCCTCCCAGTCTAACAGTGAATAAGGTGTCAAAGATGTCACAGGTAGACCGGCCGTGACCAAAGCTATATTTGGAATAATGTAAACATAAGCTACACGCACCCTTCCTTCCGGTACTGTATAAGTTACAGGTGCTTAAGGTTGAGGGTCAACTCAGAAATATACGAAGAACAACGCTCCACCTCTGTATGTTTAGAATACGTAATTCTGTCTAATCGCAAGCTGCGAAACGCTGATTTCAGGCAAGTAGCTTTTATAGTAGTGGGTGACTATCAGAAGTTGTCCTGTGCTGTCTTGGTGAGCGACCAGAAAGCACGGCTCTCAGCGGGACACCTCCGAAAGTGCTTCCCAATTCTGGCAATGTTTTCTGCTTTGGTTTCGGCATCAGCCCTCTTTTTATCAGTAATTAAACTCATGCTGCTCCTTTATGGCACTAACATTCATTCATCAGCCTTATTCCGGGCTATATATGCGTTTTCCTTCTGTTATGCAACCGCTGATCTAAGTTTATTGCTAGCACTTGTTATGATCATTTAGGATGATCAAGTTTAGAGTCGGAACTTACTTCAAATTACAGCCAGAGTGATCTATATCACAGAAAATAATACACATATACTTAGCGTTCCATGGGTTCGCAACAGCCGAGTTATGTCGGGCTTAAACATCGTCACCACACAGCGCACCATAAGTCGATAAGCGCTTCTCGCGCATGCGCTATATTAGATTATTGTTTAGAAACTTTCAAAATAAATAGTCCATATGATGGTAGGAAACAGTGATAGCAAATTTTTTTACTTATGGTGACAGGCAAGCCACGGCCCTTCTGATGGTAAGTAATACCCGTCACTCTTGAATTTCATGGACTTATTATTAACACGAAGAATACATATACCTAACTGCAAACCCCGTCATTCGGGACAACGATAAGGGTAGTGTGTGGCCCTCACCCACTAAATAAACCCACCGTGTGCCATCTCTTTGCTTGTATTGGGGGGCTACTGGAACTGTGTTACTCGTATATTACTTCAGTGGAAGCGAAACCCTTTGTCGATATACTTACTTACGTTGATAACATTCTGATGTTCTGACGTTTCGATGTTAACATTCGAATATCTCTAAATTCGCGTATTGCCGGGAATCACAAAGGAAATTCAGAGGAAGAATGATAGTGCGCAGATGACAAGGTGACTAGGAGCACTAGGCACTCTCACTCATCGAATGAAACTCGAAGAATATAATTGTAAACACATCGGTGCAGTTATTTTGTGCAATAATAGTCACTTCTGAGGCCAAGGCTCTACTAGCTACTAAAAACATTCATCTTCTTAATCTATCACTATCACGATGTGGTCTAATACATATTACTCGTATATATATTTAGATCAGCTAAGTGACTCTTTAAAAAAAGTAAATAAAGAGCATTTAAGATATTGTCTGAGACCTAAGATAAATATAACGACTAGATTTAAAAGGTCTTCTAAGAATCTGTTAAAGTTGAAAAGATAAAGTTCGCCGTTCTTTTTCGAAGGATGAAGTGTGACCTTGGGATAAATCGTAGACTTATTACACACGAGACGATTAAAGTCACGTAGAAATAAAATAATAATAAAATCCATCTAGTAGTTCTTTTAAATAAATTCTAAAAAACAATCTAGTTTAAATTCTTTTCTAGTTTTTCGGTTATATCTCAGGTTCCCGATATAGTAGCGGGATGAAATGTACACCAGTTTTTAAGTCTAATCAAGGCCTTTCAAATAAAAAAAGTTGCATCAAAATCCATTCAGTAGGTTTTGTGTGATGCGCGAACAAACAAACTGATAAACAGACAAACAGAGAAAAATTCTAAAAAAACTTGTTTTGGGTTTAGACACGCCTATATAGCCTATTACAGTAATTTTTTCTCAAATATCTTGACACAGCTCTGTTACAATTTTATAATAGTACTTATATATATTTGTAGACAACTGGAACCCTTGACATTACTTCAGTGGCAGGTACATCTTTTAGGACCACCAAAGGAATTTAACATAGTTCCAGTGGTCTGCCAGTAAAGGCGGAGAGACGGCACACGGCGGATTTCTTTAGTGGGTCAAGGCCGCACTACCCCGTTCGTTGCCCTGAACGACGGGGTGTGCGGTTAGGAATATTTTTTCGCAGCTTAACAAAAAAAAGATAGTACATCTTTTAGAATCCAGATTTGGAAAAAAATATAATATGGATTGCTATTATGTAAATCATAATTTACTCTAAATTAAACTAATTTTGGTAAAATAATTTTACCGGGATTAAAAGTAGTCTATATTATAATTTTCTGGACTCCAAACTATATTTATGCAACTTTATGATAATTGGTTCAGTAATTATAGCACGAAAGCGTAACAAATGAACTATTAATACCAAACGCATTTTATGCTATTAGTAATGATTGTACCGTGCGGTTTTTTCGGCATTAACCTTATTATAATGTATGATATTTCCGGATAATATATCTTTTTAATGGTTATTAAACTCACTTTAGTAGTTTTGGAGTTTATCGATTACAAGCAAACAAAATTATTATAGAAAAATCTAAATGTAAACTCATAAGGATGACAACATGATTGAAATATGCAACCATAACCAGTCCATTCAATAGATTTCAATATGCAAACAATAGTTTATTCTAATTTTGAACTCTTAACTTCCAACACATATAGCTTGAAACAGCTTGGGTAATATTTGAATGCATTTGACAGTCACTAGTGTTGTGACCTTGTAAATTGGTCATGCAGTTTTGGTACAAAAAAGCTATGATGTGATTAACAGTTGACCGTGATTTACGTTTGGTTGTTGTTACCGTTGATTTGAATTTATCATTAAGACATTTTAGCTCATGTTTCATTCTAAAACTAAAGGGAAGAATATTTTAAGAAGAATCTGTCCGTGTGGTGACGGACTAATAACACAAGTGTCACCACCCCATTATTTCCCACGGGTGTCGTATGAGGCGACTAAGGGAGGTAAACAATTATCATCCATTGCATGACTGGTGGTAGGGCTGGTTACCAAGTGGATGGTGACAAGCGGCTTGTCAATCTCTGTGTATAGATGAGTCCATGAGCGACGGTTACCATTTACCATCAGATGGGCCGTGGCTCGTCTGCTATAACATGTAATAAAAAATAAAAGAAGTTTGAAATCAACTTGAATAATTGTAAAAATAAAATTAACTAAATAAGAAACTTTCAATAAGTCTCTATGTAATTTTTTATGGAAAGTAGATACATGAAATACGGTCATATTAGGAATTAAAAATAATAGGTTCTAGGTAAAATAGCATATTATTAGTATCCCACAATTTACACCAACCAAGATATTCCACAAGATTGAAAATATATATTTAAATCAACATTGTTTATTGTCACAAACAAACAGTAGCTGCTATTTATCAAAGTAATACTCATAAATGTTCATTTTATCTCTACTGCAAGGTCAATAATAAAACAATATGAGTTGAAATGTGAAACATTTATGTATACTCTCTATAAACATAAATATTAAAGTATAAATGGATAAGACAGAACAAAGTTAATACTATTCCAATACGCTGTAATGTCCAGCATCCGAGTAGCCAGAAAATAGAAGATGCTTCACTTGCCTGCCTCTTCCATATTCAAAGACTTTTGAACAATTGTCTCTGTGTACTTTGAAGGTGTAATCTGGAAAGAGTTCACTAACGCAATGGAGTTCGACATGGCCTGCATATTCTCCATCTGAAGACATCTTTTTTTGATAATCGCTAGCTGTGTGCATGTGGGATCCATAAGAACTATCACCAATTATAAAATCCTTATATCGCGACCAGTTATTTACAATTCGATCCACCACCCTCAATCGAATTTCTCTATGCCGTTCCTGAGTACCGTAAACGCTATAAGAGATAGATCGAAATAGGCAGTTTCCATCTCCGTGTATAGTTATCAATCGCCTTGACATTATTTTCTTTCGTTTTCTATTTGAGTCTCTTGGTTTTCTGGTATTGGATTTGCGGTAACGACTCATTGGTTATGCGCAGCCCTAGTTGTGAGTTTCTAAAATGGCGGGTTGCGGTTGTTCGTAGTAGCGACTGCATTTATATGTTCATTTGAATTTCGAGAATTGTCATATTTCTATATTTGAAAAAGAGAATATCTTACAAAGTAGAACCAATTAATATTTGAAATAATAATCTTTAAGATTTTGTGGCCATTTTATATTTGTATAATTACCTTTTGACATAACGAATTAATTTTTTTTAGAATTTTATTTTCGGCCAGGCTCATTAACTATATAATCTATTTAGGTTAGTAAACCTAATAGATTATTGCTCAAGACACTTGGATATAAGTGTAGCTATAAAATACACCTAATTATAATTTAGTTTATTATTTGAGTATAATTGTATAAATCTGTATGTCTTATTTAAACCATTAGCATATACAAAGACGAGTACCTACTCTTTACCTACATTCTCCGTTTTAGTCAAGCACGTTTATAGATAGACGCTTTGGCTTCAAGAGGCATCTTTAAACATTTCCTTAATTGGCTTTTTGATGTGAAACATCTAATGCGGAGGGAGGGCAAATTTGGCTGTTAGCGTGGCGACGCTTTTATTTTACTTGTCCCGTTTAAATCTTGCAAGTTAGATTTGACACACTTCCCGGTTTCCGATTGAGCTGAAATTTTACACGCATGTGTACATCACGTGACAATGCAATATTATGATGACATGAAGCTGGAAGGTGGACATAGGAACTCTATAATTAAATGGTGCAACTCCATCGAGTTAGGGCTCGTTTGACATGTCTTGACTTGAACTTCAGTCCTAGATGATATCCAGGGTCTGATGATAGGGCTGGAAGATGACCACAGTAACTCTGTAATGAAACGACGCAACCCCATCGAGTTTAGAATCATTTGATTCGTCTTGACGAGTACTAAGTCTTTAGATGGTATCCAGGGTCTGATGATGGAGCTAGAAGGTGGCCATAGGAACTCCGTTATAAAACGACATAACTCCATTGAGTTTGGGCTCGTATGATTTGTCTTGATGAGTACTTTGTTTCTAGATGGTATCCAGGGTCTGAGGACGGTGCCGTAAACGCCACGCTTGGCAGGCGGGTTGGCGATCGCAATGGATGTTGTTAATACTCGAGGGAGTGCTGCCCACTCCCCCCGGTATTCCCTCAGTCAGCTCTTACGACTCCCATGGGTAGAAAGGGATTGGACAATTCTAAAGCCGGCCCCACACGGCCCACACTCCCTAGCGAAGTTCAACTCGATTCTATAGCTCGATTCCATGGCCCACCCTTATCTTATTTAAAAAATTATAATATTGATGACCGTAAGCATATCTTTAGCATTCAAAAGGATTGCAACTACCATCATTCGAATAACAGAAGCCTAACAAACTCGTCCTAGAAGCATGGTTCAGTAAAAAACGAGATTGACTTCATCTTGTCGGACAAACGACACATATTCAATGATGTCTCAGTGATCAGCAAAATTAAAACTGGGAGTGATCACCGACAAGTCAGGGGCATCTTGAATATTAGCACGAAAGTCGAGAGGACACGCTTGAAGAAGTCTACGCTCCGACCAACACCTGCCCAATATCAGAACCCCGAGAGCTTTCAGCTCGAACTACAAAATCGCTTCCGATGCCTAGATGAGTGCGAATCAGAGAGCGATTTGAACAGCAGGTTCGTGCAAACTGTCCACGCGGTCGGGTCGACTTACTTCAAGATCCGCCGCGTTAGTAGGAAGGACTCTTGAACTCTTGTACCGTACTCTCAAGCTCATGGAACGGAGAAAAGAAATGACAGTCCAGTCTTCAACCGATTGGTCCTGCCTGAGGCGGTTAAACAGACAGATCTCCAAGGCTGTGCGATACGATATTCGCTAATTTAATGCTATCCGCATTAAAGAGGCGATAGAGCGGAATCAAGGCTCGAAAGTGTTCGCAAGAGATCTGTCTGTCGGCCAAAGCCAGTTGACTAAGCTGAGGACCAACGACGGCACTGTCATTTCATCCCGAGATAAGATCTTAAGAGAGGTCTACCAGTTCTATGGACAGTTGCACAGATCCCAGAGTCCTGTTGTCGGCTTGGTCCAAGATCCCAGATCCAAGCTAACTCGGCACTTTACCGAAGATATCCCGGACGTCAGCCAGTACGAGATCAGAATGGCTCTCAAACAACTAAAGAACGGGAAGGCACCGAGACGACGGAATCACCACAGAGCTTCTGAGAGCAGGCGGAAAGCCGGTCTTAAAAGCTCTTCAGAGGCTGTTCAATTCCGTTGTTCTCGGGGGCGACGTTCCAGAGTCGTGGACCAGAAGCGTGGTGGTGCTGTTCTTCAAGGAAGGTGACAGAACCCTCTTGAAGAACTATAGACCCATCTCGCTCTTGAGCCGTCTATAAGTTGTTTTCGAGGGTCATTACAAATCGACTCACGCGCAGGCTGGATGACTTCCAGCCTTCCGAATAAGCCGGTTTCCGAAAAGGCTATAGTACCGTAGTCCACATCCACACGCTGCGTCAGATTTTACAGTAGACCGAGGAGTATAATCAGCCTCTGTGTCTAGCGTTTGTGGACTACGAGAAAGCCTTCGATCGATCGAAACTTGGGCGGTGCTGCAGTCCCTTCAGCGGTGCCAAATTGACTATTGGTACATCGAAGTGCTGAAGTGCTTGTATAGAAACGCCACTATGTCAGTCCGTGTTCAGGACAGGAGTACGAAACCAATCTAACTGCAGAGAGGTGTTAGACAGGGAGACGTTATGTCCGATCCGATATGTGAGATCCGTAGGAGATCGAGAGTGACCGACATAACCCGCCGGGTTGCCATGCTGAAGTGGCAATGGGCAGGCCACATCGCTCGACGAACCAACAACCGTTGGGGAAGAAAGGTTCTCGGGTGGCGACCACGTATCGGACGGCGCAGCGTAGGACGGCCCCCCACTAGATGGACCGACGATCTGGTCAAGGCCGCGGGGAGCCGTTGGATGCGGTCGGCACAGGACCGCTCGTTGTGGCGTTCTCTTGGGGAGGCCTATGTCCAGCAGTGGACGTTGAAAGGCTGATGGATGATGGATGGATGGAACAAACTCGTAGAGTATAAAGAAATAGTTATGACTAATACTATCATACCAAACTAAAATTTAAATGGAATTCAAAATAATTGCAACTACCATCATTCGAACAACAGAAGCCTAACAAACTCGTAGAGTATAAAGAAATAGTTATGACTAATATTATCATACCAAACTAAAATTTAAACCAGTAGTTATTATCCACTCCTCCACAAAGAGAACAAAACAATAAAAAAAACAAAAGCATGTATACAAAGCGATGTCCAGACAACTATTGTTCATTGCCTACCTACGGCTTCTATTAAATAATACATCATTACGCTATTTGAGTACGACATCCATGTATCGCAGCGAATGGATGCGAGGATAATAAATTCGTGAATGAAATATGAATTAGCAGCAGGAAAGAAATCCATCCATGCACGTGGCGTAGTCCGTCTCGGTAGTGTAACCGACTTCCGTGCACCAGGTCGTGGGTTCGATTCCCACTTAGAACAATTATTTGTGTGATGAACACAGATATTTGTACCGCATCTGGGTGTTATCTATCTATTATATGTATGTATTTCCAAAAAAAAAGTAGTATATGTATTATATCCGTAATCTGATACCCATAGCACAAACGTTAAGCTTAGTTTGGGACCAGAGGACGTTGTGTGAAAATGTCCGTGAGTATTTATTTATTTATGCACGTAGTAATCACTGTATTCAGAGTTCAGACGATCTCGAAAGTTACCCGACAATAGCCAAGCGTGTTTGTACGGATAGTTGGCTCTCATAGAAATAATAAATTATAAATGGAAGTGTGTGTATCGTTGTTACATATTATAAATGGATACCGCGCCATTGGATGAAGTTAAAAAAACACTTACGAACGAGTTAGTTCTTTGGTAAGATTTCAATTCTGATTGTTACGTTAAATTCCGCTAAGTCAGCGATCTTGATCTCGAAAAACTGTAGAATTAAGTATATATAATACTAGGCTTTGCCTGCGGCTCTGCCGCAGTCAGAAATTAGTTTTTAGGTTATATCTCGGTTCCCGATATAGTAGATGTGTCAAATGTATAAGTAGTAGATTTTAAGTCTAGTCAAGAGCTATCAAATCCGTTCAGTAGATTTTGCGTGATGCGCGAACGAACAAATAGAAAAAAAATCTAAAATAATTGTTTAGTTTAGACACGCCTATGCCTATGGTATATAGCCTAATAAAGTATTCTTTTTTCTCAAATATCGTAAATGTACAGGCACAGCTCTGTTACAGCTTTATAATATTTACAATATTTAGAACTGTCAATTAGACGTACGTCATGAAGGAGTGTTTCCCAGTGGCTACCTAATATAATCTGCAGTCTCGTGTGTTTTTTTATCTTCGTATTTCCAAAAACCGTCAAAACTTCTTTCTTAAAAAACGTACTTTTAAACCTTAAATTGTTATTATTTCTCAAAACTCATTAGTGTCTCAGAATTGGGACATAGGTTGCCCCTACAGTGAGAGGGATTTAGACAATAATATACACAATAATATAATATATACCACGCTGGCCTAGTGAGCAGATTAGCTTGTGAAGCTGCAGAGAAAATATGTCAGATTGCAGGTTCCTCTCGTTGTTTCCCTTCACCTAGCAATGATAATTTGTTAACAAAGGACAATGCCATTTTTCGCCCAGTACGATAGTACATCCGATCCGACTATTTCTACATCCGATGTGCCTGCCATGTTTACCTGAAGTTAATACAATCGTTATTTTTTTATAGGTTATTTTTAAATCGTAATTACACTTTTGGAATTGATTTAGAAATTGTGTGTTAAATGTCACAATGAAAAATCAAGATCAGTCTAATATTATAAGTTACATTATAATAAATCTAGACAAAAATCTAGATAACATATTTTTTGAAATACGTAAAAATTTAATAGAGCCCCATCTAGCGTCGGAAATACGCAACTCTAGGATTATAATCCAACTGAATTGAAAATTATTACAAGAGGTAGTGAAACACCAATCTATTGTCATACGTAAACTGATCCATTTAAATTCAAGCTTCATTGTTATAAGTTTAAAACGCCCCCAGCTCATGACCTCAAAATCAGACAGTATTTGTAATAGTACTATTTTCCAACTAGTACGCTATTAAATGATAATTCCATGGGAATTCAGTAATATGTTTTAATACAACACATGATTTAGTTTTGAGGTTTTTTCAGGGCAAACTATGTATGGACGCAGAGCATTGTCCTTTACACATAATTAGAAAATTTCGACAAATTGGATTTATGTCTTGCGGGGTCATGACCTCAGACTAGGGGGAACTCGATACTACTGGTTTTACAAACCCTAGTATTACCACCAGCTTATCACTGTACATTTTTAACCCTATTTTGTTATTTTTCAGGTAAAACATTATTGTTTGTCATAATCTCGTATGGTAAGTACCAGTATCATTATAATGACACTGTACCTTTTTGTAGTACAAGGGTGACGAATAAACCCGACCGATGCAGCTACCATAGCTACAACATACCATCAGAAGCGTTGCTCGCTCGAGAAGAAAGATGATGGCAGCACAGAGAGAGAAAGAGAGAGAGAGAGAGAGAGAGATAGAGAGATAGATAGAGAGAGTTTAAGCTGTCAACGTTCTCTATATTGTTGATATACCTAAGTTTGAACTAAAACTGATCGATCCTCTCACTGTCGCTTGTGTTTGTTATTATTGTTATGTATTTTGATACTGCGCTATGTGCACAGATAAGTGGCTGTTGACCTTGAGAAAATGGCTCTCTTTAAGCTAATAATGATCCGGCCACACTAATGGAAAATGCCGTTAATTATCGCGATGATGGACGTTTAACGTTGATGTAGCCACGACTTATCG
This sequence comes from Leucoma salicis, assembly GCA_948253155.1. Classification (NCBI taxonomy): domain Eukaryota; kingdom Metazoa; phylum Arthropoda; class Insecta; order Lepidoptera; family Erebidae; genus Leucoma; species Leucoma salicis. The sequence continues at coordinate 3,746,232 of OX411803.1, forward strand.
CGAGAATTCGACAACGGCATTCACATTGCCGTTTGACGTTAGGAGATAACTCCAATGGGGGTACATCAAAGTTACAAGCGTGGCCACCCAATTTATCACATTAACGTAATAATTATCGTTGGGTATTAACGTTGTCCGTCATTGTGGCCCAAGCATAACAATATGAACATTTTTCAAATAACGACTTTGATTTAAACTTATAATTAGGTGCTACATACTGCTGGGTGTGGTGGTCGCAGAAATTGTGGATTATAACCCGCCAACCTACTTACATAACCTAAATACATTGTTACCTACGTAACAATGTATTTCATGCAGTAATTAGGCTGGCTATAAGCTAATCTCTTTAGAGCTGGTCTACTAGTTTTTGGCCACGTTGTGTACTTAAGTACTGGGTAATATAATAAAGCTGAGGAGTTTGTTTTATTAAACGTTCTCGCTCTAATATAAATCTCCGGAAATACCGTTTCTAAAAACATACTATAAGGTGTGACCTTTTCTACCAGCACCACTTTAAATTAGTAATAACATTCAGATTTCTTTAAAAAAGTGCGGGTTATACCGCGTGGCGCAGCTAGTTTTAAATAAAGGTATCCATCCTAATTACCATACACCCACAATGTTCGTTAAGAAATATCATGCGATGCATACCATCAGCGAACAGAAATTACCATAAAATGCTACACCAAAAATAAAGATGATGTACCTAACCGGTACCTGCTGTATTTCTTTCTTTACCGTGTGAGTGAGTAGGATATCAGATATAGCGTCTCTTTCGGTTCTATAAGAGTGAAAGAGTTAGCAAGATAATCCCACGCTTTTGATGAGCTAATGCTGGCTAATAGTGCCTGCTGTTGGTAGTGTATTATGAGTTTGCCGCCAATTTTAATAGCATATTTTATTAGCATTTACATTATTTTGCCATATTTAAAAAAACAATAGTACAATCTTTTTAAGTTCAGATTTATTCATAATGGCGCTCAGGAAATTCATAATTTGACGCGGGACGGAATCCAGTGTTACAAGTTGTGATAGCGTCGATTCGGGAAATGTTACAAATACATTGTTACTTTGTAGCTGTGAAAATATTTAATTTTCGAGTACTTAAATGGTGTACCTATACACCATTTAAATAAAATACGTCTTAATACACAATTTTATTTTTCGTGAAGAGTATTAAGAGTTGTTTATTTTGTCTTACTGTTGAAACCGAAAATTATTTCAAATATCCAAGAATAATTTTATAAACCTCCTGGAACAAAGAATCTCGAAAAGTTAAGGGGCATATAGAAATTAATTACTTATTACTAACAAATATAAATATAGTTGAGTATATCGTGACTTATTTTTTCAACTTACGGTGGCAGACGAGCTAACGGCCCGTCTGATGGTAAGTGGTAACTGGCGCTCATGGACTTTGGCAACATCAGGGGTACTGCCAAGCCACGGACTATCGTGAGTTTCGTACTCTTCTGAAATCTTGTTTAAAAAGGGACAAGTTGTAACTCAGGTAATACCGCAGCAGGAAGTTCATTCCAGATCTTACACGAACGTGTTAGAAAAAAATGCTGGAAATTAACTGTCTTGGATGAGATTGTCTCCAGGTGGTATGGATGATCTACTACGACGTCTCGTGGTCCGGTGATTTTGATAACACCACAAACAGTTCCTCAGAACTCTCCCCATTGAAGAGCCTAATAAAACCTACATTGTCTAACTAATGACAATCGTAGCATTGTGTCATTTGCCGGCTCAAGTGATTCTGTTACAAACTCACGAGCCGTCAGTCAACATCCACATTTCAACAGCATGAGTCACGCGATAACTTAGTACGTTACGAACTACGAGGAAACCTATTACACATATCGCGCGTTTACAATAATTATACTTATTGAACAAAATGGTAAACCTACAAACGGCTCTATAACAGTAAAGTATTTTTCGCCGCTAGTGTAATAAATCTTTACAGAGAATAAAGCTAAAAATTTGATTTTATGTTTGTTTTAACGCTTTTATATCTGAAAATAATAATTGGATTTTAGCTATTTTAGGAGTTTATAGAAAATTTATTGAAAACATAACCTATCTAATATTACGTTGGACCTTAAAGTGAAGCAATTAGCGAGATTACAGGCGAGCAGTTGAGAAAATCACATCACCTCCTAAAAGGTAGCTTTAAAGCTTATTCGTTCAATTAACGCAACTACAGACCTGAATAGAGAGTAAAAGTGACTATTTAAAAACCGGTCGGCAATAACCTCTCTACACGATATTCAAGGTCAATGCTGTTACATCAACGAGACTAAATTGATGTTGTAGCAAGTTTTTCTATGAATTCACCAGTGCGATTTTATATCGATACTAGCCTTTGCCCGTGGCTGCGGCGGAGTCAAAAGCTAGTTTTTAGGTTATATCTCAGGTTCCTATATAGTAGCGGGATAAAATGTATAATATATGTACTAGTGTTTAAGTCTAATCAAGAGCTGAGATAAAAAAGTCGCGTCAAAATATGTTTAGTAGTTTTTGAGTGATGTGCGAACGAACAAACAGACGAACAGATAAACAGTCAAAAATCCAAAATAAAATGTTTTGTGTTCAGACAGGCCTAAATAGCCTAATACAATCATTTCTCAAATATCTTGAATGTACAGACACAGCCCTGTTACAACTTTATAATAGTTATTGACATCACTTAAGAGATTAACAGCACATGGCGCAAAAAAGATAACATACAAGAGCGCATTATCGATTCAATTGCAGAATAAATTAATCGATATATTGTGTCTAGGTCACGTCAAAATCGAAAGTGATAATTATCTACCCCGATGCTAAGTTGATTGACGTGTTTACCACGGACCGAGTCATGTTTTAACAAGGTCAGGTTATTCGATAATGTCTAGGACTCCTAAGGTGATCGACCTTTCACATACTGGCATTTTATCTGGCTGCATGACATTAAAGAATGGGCACGGACTTAGATCTGGAATCATAAGTTGAGACCTCATAATGCACTCACCCCTGACTTCAAAACTATGCCAGGTAATTATAAATAATAATAAAATAAAAAAAATACAAAGTAATAAAAAAGTAACAAAAAAATTTACAAAGCAATAAAAAGAATTTATAAAAAAAAATGTTGTTATAATGGACTAAAAAGTATAAAATAATTAAAACAGCTGTAAGATTGAAAACGAAAAACATGGGATGCGTCCCCCCCGCAGCAGATAATTGATACATTAATAGTGTACCCCATGTTGGTCGTCATGTGACCGCTAAGCTATCGCAGTCACCGACGGTGACACCCACTCCACTCCACTTTACAATTGTTTTTAGATGTCTTTACTTTCACAAATAATTTGTATTAAAGTAGCTGAGCATGTCAAGTGCAGATACAGATCAAAATATATAAATGTATTTGTAAACAATCGACCAAGCATTTTATTGATCACCAACAACGACATAAATACACATCTGACAAAAAAAAATATAATAAAAGACTTTTTAAAATAATACTAACACTAGATAGTATGTAGTTGATGTGCCAATGAGGTCTCCCCTCAGCCTAATGCGGCCGCACATTAGACTTGTTCTGCCGCGCTTATTTTCAGGGGATATTGTTTAGTTCATGATCGACGGCATTTAATTCTGACGTGGGCTGTGGCTAATCAGCATTTTTTTTTTTATTTTTCTTTGGCGTCTTCCAATTTCTTGACTAAGTAGGTTAGGATCAGAGGGTCTAATTTGAAAAACAATAGTTATGGATTATTAGCTCAAAAAAATGACAGCTTCGTGTACAGATATCCAAGGTGCTTATCCCGGCGTTGTTGGAACCCAGTCTGACTGCCCCGCACTGAAAATGCAAAAATATGCCTTGAAAATGCAGCAAGCTTTTTCTCATCAAAATTGCCTTCTCAAAGAATGTTTTAATAAGTACCTACTTTTGCTTGAGTAATGCTTAAATTAAATTTCTTTGCAGAGCACTCACTTTGAGGAGAAAACATGTCTGCGCTCTCATAAAAATAAAGTCGTTAATTAATAGACAAATTTATTATTAAGGATAATTTAATTAAATAAACATGTGAACTAATGAGACAAAGCATCACGCCTGTATTCCCCGAAGGGGTAGGCAGAGGTGTATTACACACCCACGACTCGCCAGCTATGTTTAAGTCCCACGTAATAGGGGGTGAGCCTATTGACGTCTACCGGGCACATTTCCAAACTCCGCGCTGCTACTGAGAATTTTTCTTTTTAGGAAAAAGCTCAATAACATGCCTGACCCGGGGATCGAACCCGAGACCTCATGATTAGCAGTCGCATACACTACCGCTACACCACTGAGGCAGTAGTTGAACTAATGAGCTTGTCGTCAATGTATCTTAATGCATAATAGAACTACAATAAGCTGAGGCACTTTTTACTGATGGTAGGGCTGGGTACCAAGCGGGAGAACTCACTTGTTATCGGGCCTGAGCAGGTTGGTATCACCATCTCTTGTGTGACCGGCCATGAAGCACTTCGGTGTGTTTTGGTTGTAGCAGGAGATAGCCGTTAATTCTTTCATTTCATATCTGTGAAATGAAATGGTGAGCTTGACAATACTTCTGGTATAGTTAATCAATAAAAAAGGCAGTATGAAGGAGGTCCATCATCATCTAGCTCCTATAAACCTCAATGATATTATTGCCTAGTCCTACGACTAGTGGAATATTTTTTTTGTGCGATATCACCTAATCACTATCAACCAACTACCACAAAATCAAATAATTTTCACAAACCGTTTCTGTTCTGGATGAAAGCAGGCTAACGAGAGCTTTAGACCACACGACTGAAGTAAAACTTAACAATAAATATAATGTATTATTAATAATGTTAATATCTATTAAAAATAAGAAAGAGAGAAAGAAAATGTGTGCTCGCACCTCTCTCTCTTGCCCCTACACTAATATACGAAACGTAATGTAACGTTCGCCTTACCCGATAACAATTTTCGTAACGCTCACGTTACTACGAAATTTAACGTAACGTAACGTTCGCCTCGCCCGATCCCACTTTTCGTAACGCTCACGTCACGCATTCACCAGCTTACTCCCCAAGTCAAGCATGCGCAAAGAAGTTTTACTACAAAGCTCACTTTCGTATTTATAATATTTGTATAGATTTCTAAAAAAGCTGGAAAGATTTAATATTTTCTCACAACATTTTCCTTTGATATTTACTACAACTTTCAATATAATAAGCGCACAGGTCCCGGTTGAGTTAAGAGGATTAGTTAATGGAGCCATCGCCACGGTCGGTGCTCACAAGAAATAGATATTTCGTAAAATCAAGCAGCTTTTGAAGCTCTTGGCTCATTTTATAATTATTATTTTTGTTGTTGTATTACACTAAGAAGTTTGTTTTGTTCAATGTTTCTTTAGAGCAACTGCGGGAGAATAAAATGTAATCGTTTTTAAATATAACGATTAACACTTTGTAAAATAATTAATGTATTGAAGTTCTTTCATTTCATATCTGTGAAATGAAATGGTGCGCAGCGGCTTACTCTCGGTATAGTCGAGTCAATGAGCAACGGTTACCACTTACCATCACGTGGGCCGTGGCTTGTATGCCATCACTAGCAATAAAAAAAAGTACTGCTTCTCAGTCTTTGCTATTCTTTTAAAGCTGATCTGTCATGAGGACTATTAAACAGCAGCCAAAGTGTATGCATGTGTTCTCAATGCGCAACATTGTGGAGAAGCATCTGGCTATATGCCACCAGGATTTCTACAGTTTTGTGGATTTGGAGAGAGTATTTGGCATGGTTGTACGAAAGAAACTTTGGGCCAGTTTGCCAGAGCTTTTTTTTAAAAGAGATGTTGCAAGAACAAGCGGATGAATAATGTATATCTTGGATGTGGATTATGTAGTGATGGGAGGTACAGCACTGATGTAGAGAGCTAACGGAACCTTGGGGCAACTTTTTGGCAGCCACCACCTAAGCCAGAAGGCACGTGTCACAATACATAAGGCAGTGCTTATCCCAAAATTATTATATGGGAGCGAGAGTTGGGTATGCTTTAAGGAGCATGAGAGCAAAGTCAATGCGTTCGAAATGCGATCTCTGTGCAAAATCTGAGAAGTTAGGTTGACTGACCGCATTCGTAACGACAACGTAATAAAGCGAGTTGGTATATAAAGAGAATTGGTGTAAAGACGTGAAAGGTAAAGCTTCGATGGTTGGACGGACATGTGGGAAGAATGCCGGACGAGAGATTGGTTAAGAAGACATACAATGCGAAAGTGGAAAATGTAGGTATAGTGGCAGATCGAGACTAATCTACTTGTTTTTTTGCTACGCTAAAAATTTACGTAACCGCACACCCCATCGCTTGGGTCAACGAAAATTGAAGTAATGTCACAACAGTACCAGTGGTCCGTCAACACAGGCGGAAAGACAGCACACGGTGGGTTTATTTAGTGGGTGATGGCCTACACTAACGAATAGGTCGTTGCTTTTGTAACTTTATATTTCTATTTATAATATTAGTTAGAAGTAAGCGTAAGACTAGCTGTTGCCCGCAGCTCCACCGTAGCAAAGCTAATTTTTAGGTTCCTGGTGTGGTAACGGGATAAAACCAGTTTTATAATTCTGATCAAGAGCTATCAAACAGAAGATGTTTATTCAAAACCCGTTCAGCCCTCTTAGAATGAAAAACGAAACGTTAGACGAACTTTCGTTTCACTTCATTGTGATTATTTGTTATTGGTCGCCTGAATCACGCGTCGAAATCTCGACTAATCTGGACGCTTCGGCATGTTGATCAATTACAATAACTCGAAACGAAAGTTCATCTAACGTTTCGTTTTTCATTATAAGGGGGCAGTAGTTTTTGTATGATGTCCAACCAAACAAACAGAAAAAAAGTGTAGTAAGTAAAAAAGTAGTTTTATTCAATTAATTTTTTCTTTTGTATCTCAAATGTACAGACAGTACTGTTACAGCTTTATCATACCTAGAAAAGATAACTACAGGCAAAAAGCTAGTAGAATATAAACTATCTATCGCTATATCAAATGTATGTATATTGCATTCAGTAGTCCAAGAAGCCTTACATTTTACGAAATTCCCCTTCTTTATTGTAGAAACATTCCTGCAACATATTACGAGCAAGTCATGCGAGCTTCTTGTGATATTCAGGGAATTTCCGATAAATAAATTTAATTGTACGCGAACGCATTGGTAAGCAAAACAATAATAGTTCCATAACAAAATGCTTTTATGAGACAAATACGTCCAGAAAATTTCATCAGAAAATTTTGTTAAAGTATCCCAAACTTAAGCCGTGTGGGGCCGGCTTTAGAATTGTCCCACCTCTCTCCACCCATGGGAGTCATAAGAGCCGACTGAGGGAATACCGGGGGAGTGGGCAGCAGCACTCCCTCGAGTATTAACAACATCCACTGCGATCGCCAACCCGCCTGCCAAGCGTGGCGATTACGGCACTATCCTCCATTCTTGGGGAGGACTTTGTACAGTAATGGACGTCGAAAGGCTGATGGATGAATGGATGGATGGATTCCAAACTTATATAAACATTATATTTTGGTACAAAATATACCCTGACTATTACTTATTTGACGGGCCTCGTGGCGTAGTCGGTAGTCTAACCGACTTCCGTGCACGAGGTCGTGGGTTCTATTCCCACTCAGGACAATTATTTGTGCGATGAACACAGGTATTTGTACTGCATCTGGGTGTTTTCTATCTATGATATGTATGTATTTACAAAAAAAAGGTAGTATATGTATTATATCCGTAATGTGGTACCCATAGCACAAGCGTTAAGCTTAGTTTGGGACCAGAGGACGTGTGCCTCGGTGGTGTAGCGGTAGTGTATGCGACTGCTAATCATGAGGTCTCGGGTTCGATCCCCGGGTCGGGCAATGTTATTGAGCTATTTCTTAAAAAGAAAAATGGATATGTGCCCGGTAGACGTCAATAGGCTCGCCCCCTATTACGTGGGACTTAAACATAGCTGGCAAGTCGTGGGTGTGTAATACACCTCTGCCTACCCCTTCGGGGAATACAGGCGTGATGATATGTTTGTTTATTTGTTTAGGACGTTGTGTGAAAATGTCCGTGAATATTTATTTATTTCATTATAAAACTGTAACAGATCTGTGTCTATACATTTAAGATAAAATATTTAAGAAAAAAAAACTGACTACATATATCACTGTGGTGACAGACTAAGAATACAAGTGTCACCACCCCAAAAAAGGAAACAGACTGGCCCTGTGTGTATTCTACGCCGGCCCTGCGTGTATTGGCAGCCCTCACTAGCTGTCGAGAAAATCTCTCACGCATAAAGATTGAATAATAATATGATTTTTTCCTTCACGGAGCTGCGATAAAATGTAATAAATGAAACAATTACAAGGTATGTTCGAAAAAAATATAGAATGAGGTGTGTGCCATGCGATGACCGGAACTCAGACTTGGGCTGGAAATACCACCGTCTTTGTAGTTCTAGATTTTATTCTTAGGCTATCACTCATTATTATTTATTTGTTAAAATAGCCTATATGAATGGAACATTGAATTGACATTAAATTATTTTGAACATTTTCACATTGTGCGACATAATTGATAATCAGGTAGAATTAAATTAATTATCCTCTCGGTATGCGGTCAACATGTGAACTTTACAAGTCATAAGTACTATAGGTTAATTTCATTTATTAGTTCGACGAATGAGTCACTGACAAAATGTCGCTTCGTCTCTACAAGTCAAATTATGAGTGTACTTTTGCGGAGGGTTATCGTTATAAATTCTAAGGAAGTAGCGTCTTTCGAATTGTAATCTTTAGAATAGTATCAGTATTTTAATAGCTAAAATTTACTCCAGGGGGCCTAGCCAAGTTGCATCCAATGGTCGCTAATGCTATAGAAACCTATTAACATGTATGGAAATTTGACATCTCTTACGTTAAGTCGCGTGACTTAGCGTTATAGATATCGTTAAAGATGTCAATTATTCATACATTTTAATAGTTTTATATAGCGTTAGCGATCATAGATGCAACTTGGCTAGGCCCACAGATTACTAAAAAGCACATGTTATTATCGATCTGTCATAGATTTTTATGACTGCTAACCGGCCACCAAACATGAAAACTACGACAGATCTTCGCGAACTCCAAAAATAACTTTATCGGGCATATTATCACATGTGTTTTGTTTTATTAGTAGAACAAAAGACGACGAGATGACTTTAAAAATTTTAATTCGAGAGGAAGGACATTTAAAAAAGAAGCGTATTATGACCGTGAGTCCAGCGTGGTATAAAAGGCTAATTTGCATCTTATTGTGAAAGAGGATCATATAGATACAGTAGTTAACATAATGAATTGTAAAGCTTTGAAAAGCAAATGCACACACTAGAATATCGTTGCTAAGTAAATATTTGCTACTTTAGTCAATTTTTAAAGGCAAATGCTCCGATGCTTCTACCATAATATGGTGTTTAAGCGAATGCACTGACTGCATTTCCTATAATATATAGCAAACAAGCATACCTACCTGATAGTAAACGGTTCACGTAGCTTATAGACGTTAACAACACAAGAGGCATCGTTCGCGCGTCGCCATCTCTATGGAAAGGGATAATTGGAGAAGAACAATAAGGAGAAGATATAGGAAGGATACTAAGAAGATGATTCAAAGGATAATTAACAGAAGAAAAAACAGGATAATAAGGAGAGGATAGGGAGTAGGTTTGGGCCTCCGGCTGTCACGCCCCGTACGAGACACAACGGCAGGAGAACCGACCGTTGTTTTACGCTTGTGAGAGGGTGGTACTTTCTCGATCGAGCTGGCCTATTCATTCTGAGATAAGCAAGACTGTACAACTGCTAAACATGTATTTACTGTAGTAAATTTTCACACACAAACACTCCGATGCACCTTTCCAAATACAGTATTTTTTTTATTCAGCGGCTGGAAGATCAATTTGAATTGCTACATAAACTCTGATTAATCGGTAACTCGTTAATTTATTGAATACTTTGCAATGGGTAACATCAGCAGATCTACAAAGGAAATCCTGTATAAGCATGCTTGAGTTGTCTGTGAGGCAAGTGATCACTTCTATCATTGAAGATACTTTGACAACAAAGGTTCAGTTGACCTATCGGAGATGGCAACTTACTTACTTATCATCACGCCATCTCCCTTGCGAGGTAGGCAGAGAGAACAGAGTGCCAAAAGGCTCTATTCTTGCATACATCTCTCCCTTCCTCAACATTCTCCTCATACACGCTCGCCGGTTCTGAAGACTCCTGACTTCATTCACCTTTCTTCAATACATGACCAATTTGGTCTAGGTAGGTGAGTCTTGGTCTCCCCCTGTACCACCATCCTTCCACTTTCGCATTGTATATCTTCTTAACCAGTCGCTCGTCCGCCATTCTTTCCACATGTCCGAACCATCGGAGCATTGCCTTTCGCATCTTTAACATATGTTACAGTTATACTATGAACAAGGAAGCAATGTGATGTAGGAAATTATAATAAATAACCAAGTAATTTGTGAGGTACAGAAATTACTATTAGATGTACATACTTAGAAAGAAAGAAAGAAAGAAAGTTTTATTTTTAATTCAGTTTTTTTTTGAACAACCAAACATGGTTTTACCTGTGGTTCTGCCGCGGCCTAATCTGTTATATATCTACTATTTTATTCGGTGCACGTTCGTAAAGACACTCGATATCTTCAACAATCGATCACACTTCTTCCAAATTATACATAACTTTCATAAATTATGTAACTTTTTTTCTGAAGGTGGGAAAAAATGTACCTTACCGCACATCCCGTCGTTCTGGGCAACGAACAGGGTATTGTGGGGCCCTTGCCCACTAAATAAACCAGCCGTCTGCCGTCTGTGGTACTGCAAGACATTACTGCAGTGGTCCGCTGGCGGCTTACACTTACAGGTACCCCTCTTTTTGGGCGACACTTCGAGCGCACTCTCGCTTATACACTTAAACCTTCCGTATAAAGGTGAGCGTCCACTGGTTCAAATCAGCCGCAACGCACGCATGACACACAGCGATTTGAACGGTGGAACGGAATTACGGGCGTTACGGATAGTGGACGCAGAAAAAAACAAAAATCCGTTGCGTGTCGTGCGTGCGGTGCGGACCAGTGGACGCTCAGCTTAAATCAAACCATCAATTTGATTGAATATGGAGTTAACATATTGGGAAGGCAACAACGCCGGGACTAAGGATTACATTAGAAAGAAAATCTACACGAATCAGTTTAGTTAAATCATGGCGTATAACAAGCAAAATTTTGAGATACGTAAACGACACCCTTATTCTTTATATGAGTACAAGCAGTTCATTATCATGTCTCGAGTGTTCTAAATTGACACGCGTATCGCACGCAGTTTATAAAAAAATTTGTTCTCGCTAGCTATGTATTACTGAGAAGCAGTTCAGCAGTTTATTTTGCCTCAGTAGCGAAGTTTTCTCGAAGAAAAGAAAATCATTTTAACAAGTATTTGTCTCTGTCGTTGACGTTCTAACAGATGTTAGTAGTGTCGTCAGCAATAATGTATTAGGTACGCTATACTCGGCGATTCTTTTGTACAAAATACCACAGACAATTTTTACTTCGTATTCGGTTTAAAAGAAAACGTAAGTTGTCTTGATAAATGAGAACCTGGGTTCTGGGTAGTATTTTTTTTTTAATTTGATTATTAAGAATGAACTCCGTAAACGTAGCCGCAGATTTTAACTAGTATTTTCTGCATTATCTCATTTCATATGCATGAGAAAGGTACAATTATGTAATACTAGCCTGTGTCCGCGCAAACAAAGCTGTATTTTAGATTATATTTCTACACAAATTACACCCAGACTTAGAACAATCATTTGTAGATCATACAAAGACCGGTCCTGTGTGGGAATCGAATCCACAACACTCAGCCGGTATCTAAACCATTCCGACGTCAGTTCAGTCATTTAGTGGGTGAGGACACTACCTTGTTTATTGTCTGGAACGACAGTGTGTGTTTAGGTACATGATTATACCTCTTTACAACAAAAAAAGAAAAGTTTCTTAGTGCTCACTTGTAATATCAAAGGAACCTATCAAAGGAATTAGCGGTTACCGTAGCATAGATGCTAGTCATTCCCGTCATCAAAGAAATCATTCGCGTCAAAGCTACGAAAATTCGTAGAAGTTGGAAGGAAGAATGAAAAGACAGAGAGACGGAATATGATGTGTGGGTAGACCGGTTTATTTAGAGGTTGAGCGCCCCACACTATCATGTTCGTTTCCCCTGAACGACGCATGTGCGGTTAGGTACAATATTGAAGTCTTACCAAAAAGAGAAGGAAGGATGATAGGAAAAGGATGAGGTAGAAGTTGTGGTCTCCGGCAATCTCACTCAACCTGCGAAACGTTGTATTTGTTATGTTGATACTAAAATCAGCGAGTCTCTGCCACCATGAATTTCTTATCTTTATGCGGGTAGATATATTTATTCGAAATTAAAAACACAATGGCTTAACAGAAATTTAATGATTTATTTGATGTGATTTAATATAATACAATATAATGATACACAAACTGATTTAAAAAAATACAATTATTTTTGATTAAAAAAGTCATGTCATATAAGATGGAGTACCTAAATCCAAATTATTAAAATTGAAACTTTTTATTTTCATTCTACATCATTCAAATTAACCTAATAACTATTTAGTTTATTGATTATGAATTGGTATACCAGTTAGTTTCATAATAAATCTACATAAGGCGAGCATAAGAACTGTGGTCATACTAAAATATCTTAAAACTTATAGAAATCTTAACTTATTTAAAGGTACTTAGCAAGTAATTATTAAATTGATTGTCAAACATAATCCAATTTGGCTTAATTGCGTTACAATTAGCTTTGGCTACTTGACTTATTGACTGCAATCGTGAACAATATGAGTCACAACATATCAAGTGGATGACAGAACTTGGCAACTTCATTAGTAAATACTTTGGAAAATCCAAAACTGCACGCCTCATAATCTTCATTTTTCACAATAAAATTGATTATTTGGTAAGTAACTAATAATGCTTACTAAGTAGTTTTCAATAAATCACATAGATAGCGCTAATTTCAAAAAGTACTAATGTGGGTTTCATGTCTTATACCATCTAGCGCAAATTTTTGGAAGTACTTCTACATTGGTCGATAGAAATAGTTCTCATGAAAGGCGCTGGTATTAGAGTCGCGTCGAGCGTAAATATTCAGTATTTTTTTGTTTATTTAATAAAAATTAAGCAAACTTTCGTTAATAAACCTATAAGTCTAAGTTCGAAGTCTAAAAAAATATTTATATAAAAAAGAAAAATGATAACAGGCGAAAAAAAAAATATAGGGATACATTTTAGGTATTCGGTTAATAACTATCCGGGTTCGTTGCTTTACTGATTGTAATACCTCAAGGCATAGTAGATACGGGGCTTGAATATGCATACATCCACCACGTGGTCCCTCCCCTGCGGGTCTGTTACTATAACGAACATGACCCTGATATCAAAGTAATTCTCATGACGCCGGGCACCTGCGAGTCTTGGTGCTCCTGGCATTTCCATCTGAAACAATAAATAATATGCATTAGTAATATTTCATAGGCTAAGCTTTAAGGAGACATATTATAAACTAAGATAGATAGATTCTAATTTTTTTTTATACTTCATGGACAGCGAACAAGCATACGGCCCACCTGATGGTAAGCGGTGACAATAGCCTATAGACGCTAGCAACACCAGAGGTATCACTCGCGCATATCCAAGGAACGGGGTAGGAGGTGGATAGGAAGGATAATAGGGAGAAGATAGGTAGGATACTCACTCACCATACAAAACACAACGGTAGGCGTAAGGCGAGGCTGCGGCTCTAATATCAGGGTGACCAAGTATAAGTTATTTGTGAATAAGGAAAAAGTGATTTTTAGTACGCGCGGGAATCGAACCCGCGTATCTTCCAATCTGGGGAAGTGCTCTAAGCCACTGAGCTGTCGTACTGACCTATTCGGTCATGCCAATTTCCTCATCACATTTGTCTTTACGACCAACGCCATCTATCGGGATGTATTTACATGCATTAATCCAATATAGTAAGCTTAATTTTACAATTAAAATTCATACTATTTGATGGCGCAATTTTTTAAACGGTTCGATTCCCGCTTGTACTAAAAATCTCTTTTTCCTTATTCACAAATAACTTGTACTTTAAAAGTAGCAGAGCATGTCAAATGCTTAAAAAATATAGATCAAAAATCAGTGTGACCATTTTTATTTGAACTCAACTATTTATTTACATTAAACTAAGTTATAGTAGAGCCAAAGTGAGGAGAAAGCTTCCCAATGACGTATGGGATGGCTTCATCGTGGAATATATGCTTTAACAACAATACACAAGGGAAACGTTCTTTCAAAGAGGTCTATAAAATTTGTGGGCATTAAAATCTTTAAGATCTATTTCTGCCACATACAACACCCAGTGGATAAAGCCGCAGTATTCTAGTAAAAAAATAAAAACACATATAATGTGTAATAAAAATGAGACAAGACTTTACTAACTTTTAACCTTTGGATGACGAATCGTATAGAGGTTAATTAATGTACACACTGTCATTCGGGTTGTTAGGTAATGATTTTTTCTGGTTGTTGACAGTAAATTTGATACTACCGGTATCCTCTAGTTTGCAAGTTATATACTCAATCTAAGGCGAGAACTATTTTCTTAAACACGATTCAAGGAGAGCACTATTTTCGCTATTCACAAAGGTTTGAGTGTGATTCTTGTAGCGTTGAATCTCTAAGCGGACGCAATTCGATCAGTTAGGTCATTAGCTGAAGTATCATAATTTTAAAGCAAATTTTTGATTTTTAATTAACATTGCTCAATGGTTGACTTGTTAAGAAGGGTAAAACTAAATTGGCTCAGTGCAGGTATGCAGACTTTAGCAGCCATCAAGCAAAATCTCTCTGACATGCAGATTCCCTTACGAGGTTTTCCTTCCCCGAGTAGTTTTAATAATGATGTTTGTATCAAATATAGTGCGGCATACTTATATTGTGATGTTTTGACGTGCCGTTGTTTAAGTTTCAATCACGCACATTGCAAATGAAATAGAAATAGCTGATGAAAGGAACTCCGTTTCATCTTAAGCCCGTCGCACATGTAGCTATAATATATATTAATTATACTATATTATATCTATGATATTAATATAAATCATAGCAAGGCATATTGTACCACTGTTGGGCTCCTCTCAGTGTGAGATGTTTATTTTTTATTTTATTATTCTTTAACCTGATTGAGTAAATAAATGTCAAATTAATTATTATGACTCTTTGATCCTATGAAAGAATGCTATATAAGAAATTGCTTGCCTTAGATATATTATTAATAGCTTTTGAAGTCTGCCAACCCGTATTGAGCCAATAGGTGGAGTATGAGCGAAATTACTGTCATTCTACGAGAAGACCTGTCTTCCATTTTAATAGAAGCGAAAATTACCATCGAATATTTCAAAGTAGGTAACGCGAGATTATTATGCTTCCTAAATCCGCAAGCCGGGGTATTACGATCCTTTAACCTAGTTTTAAGTAGGGCATTTGTATCGGTTGACACCCGGGGGTGAGTAAATCACTGCTCTGGACTCGAAGGGTACAATTTTCTTTATTACAAGCACTAAGCATTTATATTTTACGGTACATGGCAAAATAGCATTTTCTATTTCTAGATCTTTAGTTGTAGTGGCTTAGATATTGTTCCTGGTATTTATCAGTTCATGACCAACTACCGTTTACCATCAGGTATGGTGTTGAAAGGTTGTTACTATTTTCTGTTAAGAAGGTTTTCTTTAGGTTGATTTAGTAATACCACTGAAGTAATGTAACATAGTTCCAGTGGTCCGCTAACACAGCCGGAGAGATGGCCCCACACTATTTTGTTCGTTGCCCCGAACGACGGAGTGTGCAGTTAGGAACATTCTTCCCGCCTTAAAAGACCTACCTTAGGTTGATTTTATAGGAAATAATAAAATTAATAAATAAATTTTACGTACATTCAATATATATTATATCACTCAATTAGAATTCACGATGGCATATTATCATCTGTATAAATAATTAAACAGTTACCAGTTGTGATAAGAGATAAGAAGATAACAGTGTCTCCTGACGTCACAATGTAAGCGATAGACTAGAACAAATTATACCTTTCACGCGCCAATTAATTTTAATTTAACATTGATGTTTCTTTTCGTTTCTCTATGATATTGGATAGACTTAAGAAAAATAATTGAGTTTTTCAGCCTATTTATTTAAGTAAGATAATGTTAACTATTGCTTATTTTTTGTTAAGGCGGGAATATAAGTACATAACCACACACCCCGTCGATTTTAAGCTTTGGTCTTTGAGTGTCGCTTTCTCTGAGGATGCCGTCACAAACCTGCGTTAACGCACCACGGAATTGGCCAGCCTCGACGTCCACCCCCTCAGTCTGGGCTAATAAAGACAGTCACAACCAAACGTTGGCTGCCTCCGCGTGTAAGTTCCTATCCAGCCTGTCTGGAGGTTGGGACTGGTCCCAACCTCCTCCAGGACACACCAGTCAACACTCCATTATTTCCCACGGTTGTCGTACGAGGCGACTAAGGGAAGTAAGCAATTATCACCCATTGCATTACTGGTAGTAGGACCGGGTACCAAGTGGGAGTGCTCACTTGCTATCAGACCCGAGCGGGTTGGTACCACCATCGCCCGTGTGACCGGCCATGAAGCACATCGCTATGTTTTATGCCGTTAATTCTTTCATGTCATATCTGTGAAATGAAATTGTGAGCAGCGGCTTGACAATTACCCGCAGTATAGTTGATTCCATAAGCGACGGTTACCATTAACCATCAGGTGGGCCGTACCTCGTCTGCCACCAAATGAAATAAAAAAATGACCTTTTCTAGACTCCAGATTACATCTGTGCAAAATTTAATGATGATTGGTTTAGTAGGTACAGCTTGAAAGCGCAGCAAACAAACTCGATTTTAAAATATTAGTAATGATGTCACAACAATCTAGGCTACGGCCTCACGAAATTGTTGTATTGTATATTTCGTAATTGAATAAGAAAAAATATTCAAATGACATTAAAAACAGAGTGAAAAATGTGAAATCGAAAATAACAGTCACGAGCAGGATTTGAACCTGCATCCTTGTGACTGTTATTTTCGATTTCACATTTTTCACTTTGTGTTTAATGTATGGTGCTAAGCATGTCAAATGCTAAAAATATATATAAATATATACAAGTGATATATTTTTTGCTGGTCATGTACCAACACCACTGAAGTAAATTCACACAGTTCCAGTGGTTTGCTAGCACAGGCAGAGATACGGCACACGGATTTATTTAGTGGATGACCCCCCACACTATCCTGTTCGTTGCTTTAAACGACGGGGTGTGCGGTTAGGTACATTTTTTCCCGCCTTAGCAAGAAAAGGCACATCTGTCATTTCTATGCTTAAGAGATTTTCGCACAGATATGGTGTCTGTGTAGTGCAGCGGTAGTGTGAGAGACTGCTGATTATGAGGTCTCGGGTTGGATCCCCGGGTCGGGCAGAGAAACTGAGCTTGTCCGTAAAAAAAAAAAATCAGTAGCAGCCCGGTGATTGGAATTGTGTCCGGTAGACGGCAATAGGCTCGCCCCCTATTACGTGGGACTCAAACATAGCTGGCATGCAATGGCAAACCGTGGGTGTCTTACATACCTCTGCTTACCTCTTCGGGGAAAACAGGCGTGATGCTATGTTTATACGGTGCTGGCCTTGTGTTTACACCATGAGCAGTATATTCCCAGCTAATGTTCCCAGTGATTCAATGTTTTTAATTCGAGAGGAAATAAATAGATATATCTATCTATAAATAATCATTTTTGTGGTTTTACTTTGGGGTTTTCCACATAACCGAACTTTTTGCTGTGATTTATCCTGTAATAATTTTTATATGAATATCCTTAAATAAAAACACCAATAAAAATTAGTAACGTCCTAATCAAGTTGTTGCAATAATTACAATTACAAGTTAGTTCAGTCAATGGCCACCCCTGTGTCTGGAATCCCAAAGAAATATTTTAACTTAGTCCGAGAATAAGAAGTAGCTATTCTATGATACAATATTTCATTGTTTCCGTGGCAAAGATACACAATATAGGTATATGCCTGTATTCATTTAAAATAATAATAAAGCCTTTTTATTTCTTGCATCATTCAACACAATAACTTACAAGCTTAAAAATAATGGTATTGTATTATATGTATTTCGAAAAACAGATATTATTTCGTAATTTCCATTTATACAACATCTTTATGAATAATTACATTAGGATTACGTATTTGTATTTGCTATCCTGACGTTGTAACTAAATTTACTTTCTAGCATTTATTATTTTATTTTTAAATTGATTATTGTATTATTATAGAAGTAGAACAACATCATTAATTTATTGCTACAAAACTTGATTAATTTAATACTTTAATACTCTGTTTTATTGATAAAACGAGGTACATATTATTTAAAAAAAATAATTAAGTTAAATTATTTTTTTTTATTATAAGCTTATATAAGATATGGTATTAATCTAAATGTATAAATAAAATAAATCTTGTATAATTGTACGAATTTATAATGCTTTTTCGAAAACAATGAATTCATATTGGGTATTGGATTGATCTGATTAAATAAAATTAGTGATATCACTTAAAATAATGAGTCATGCAGTCATGCAAGAACCCATTTGACGGTGAAGGCCTCCTCCAGGTTTTTCATTTATTCCCTGTTTTTGGCTTTAGTTATCAATTTTCTACTTGCGATTTTTACTATTTCGCTTTCCGGATTTCTGAAAGGCCGATTACATCATATTTTATATTTTCCAAGGCGTCCATAAAGTACAATTGTTCAATAACTGCTTGGTAAACTTCTGACATTATATTATGTTGCCTTGCGACGTAAAAAAATTTATTTCTAGTTTGCTTAATAAGAGTGGAGTTCTCTGGAGGGTTGTGGTCGATCACTCCCATGGTGACCAGCCATAGTGGAAGATTTTTAGTCAGAGGGCCGTTTTTAATTGCTGTTGTGTTGTGTTTTGTCGGTTGTCTTCTCAACAGAGGTATCAGTGGAAGTATAAATAAATTTTGGTTTTTGTACAACAAAATCCTTAATATTTTTCTTGTTCTTTTTGCAAGATTGTGTTTTATCTCGATTTCTCGGTTGATTATTATCATTTAATGTGTCTGGTGATTCAGACAAAATCCTTTTATTTAGTTTACTTGGAGGCATTTGGTGTTTTTGATTTTGATCGTTTAGTACGATTAATTTGTCATACCTGATAAAAGCTCTATTGCCTAATTCTTTTTCTGTCTTCAACTGTTCTTGTAGCTCTTTATGCGTATTAAGGATTTCTAATGGATAGTCCTCTTTAAGGTAATATGGCGTGTTGGTCAGACATTTTTTAATCTTCAAGATATTTATTTTTAATCCAATACTACTAAATGTTACTCTTACCGGTCTGATTGTATCTCGCTTTTTCCCAATTCTTCTAACGTCCTCTATATTATTATTATTTAACTGTAAGTTTAAGTGTATATTAAATAGGTCAACCATGGATTTTTCCAACTCGTGGTATGATTTTTCTCGTTCTTCAACACCAAAGAAGATCAGATTTTTGCGTCGCGTGTATCTTTCGAGTTTGTTTATAGTAGTGTTTTGTTGTTGAATTTTATTTTCAAGACAATTTTTTCTTCGTCTCTAAGATTGTAAATTTTTCATCTAAATTTTTAATTATTGTGTTTTTTATATCTTCTTTCATTTCTAATATATCGGTTTTATACTGTCTGATTTCTTGTTGCATATTTTCTAATATATTTATAATACCTTCCATAATTATCTTTTAACGGGTGTTTGTAGCGTCCTCTAGTTAACACCAAGGATAACAATTTGATTACTGAACTTGCACGTGATATACCTACTGT
The DNA here is from genome assembly GCA_948253155.1 of Leucoma salicis. Classification (NCBI taxonomy): domain Eukaryota; kingdom Metazoa; phylum Arthropoda; class Insecta; order Lepidoptera; family Erebidae; genus Leucoma; species Leucoma salicis. Next base: position 3,766,326 of record OX411803.1, read on the forward strand.
GTATAGTAATCGATCTATAGTACTGAGGATTTTTGCTAGATGGCGTAGTATGTATCAGTTTATTTAAATTATTATGTTATACATTGAGGGTAGATTTTCTTTTTACCACTTTTTACAGTTTTGATAATTTTATCACTTATCAGCACTGTTTGTTATCCTAAGAACATATAGTTAATTTACTGCACTTCACAAGCATTAAATAATAATGTCAGTTATTTTTGCTTTAAACACAAAGTGAAAAATGTGAAATCGAAAATAACAGTCAGGAGCAGGATTTGAACCTGCATCTCCTGGATACCGTCAATCGTATCCAGGAGATGCAGGTTCAAATCCTGCTCCTGACTGTTATTTTCGATTTCACATTTTTCACTTTGTGTTTAATGTATAGTGCTAAGCATGTCAAATGCTAAAAATATATATAAAAATATCTAAATAGTTGTTTTTGCTGTTAATTTTTTGGACCCGAGTTGAATGCTTCTTATATGTAAGTTCCTCTTGTTTTACTATATTTTAGCCAAAAAATCCATAGTTTCCAGACTAAACACAAATCCAATTTTGTTACTTTAAAAGTGAAAAGTACTGTTAAAAAACTGTTTTTGATTACTAATTATATTTTTAAAAACGATTTTACTGCGAAAACGATGTAAACAGTCGCACTGTGGCGCCCTCTCTCCGTATTAATTTAAACATATTATTGATTCAGCTCGTGACTTTGTCCACGTGGCCTGCAGAATTGGAATACCGCATGCTTCTATTTCTTTTTTAATATAACAATCTTATTTTACCTAATTACGTCAACCAGGACTAAGTCTGTATAATATTTTTTAAAACCTAGTTTTTTCGCAACCCTTTACACAGAAGTCAATGAGTATCAGCCATCACCATCAGAGCGATTTACGTTTTTTTTTTCATTAGATTTTTTTTGTTTTTAATCGCAAAAGCCGCTCTTCTGTAAGAAAAAAATTAAGGAACTACGATCACAGAATGTAAAGATTTATAAAGTTATGGTTAGGGCTTCAAATAACCTTCTCGCAATACGTACCATGTCAAAAAATACCGTTTTTACATCAAGTCCTTGGTCTAGGTAACCGACGCGGCCCTATTCAGATCTTGGTGGAAATTTTTGATAATAGTCTCATTATCTATTATTCCGATTCCTAAATACTATACGATCCACGGATCTCCTGATTTATACCACTAAAACGACGATGCGCATTTAAATTTGGCTAATATCATAATTATATTTACGATTATTATTATATTTATGTCAAAACATATCTTATATAGTTTGATAACAAATTGACATTAACGTTACTTGACGTACGAGTAAACTATAATTCTAAATAAAACAATAACCGTTCACATTATTTTGCTATAACTATCACATAAAATAAAATTGAATTTTCTAGTAATAAAAGAAATTCAAATAAACTGCTTTTCTTTTTCACTGTTGGAAGAATATGATCGTGTTCCATTTATTATTTATATGTAAGTGACTTTTATATACTTATACGTTAGGTTACACGGGTTTTCTCATCTTCTTTCTTACAGATGTTCAATATTATACTCAAGTTCTCTAAGCTACGAGATGAAATCCTAGATACGAACGTCTTGTTACTAATTGAATTCTTTTGCAAATGAACCTAATTCAAAATGCATAAAATTAAATATTTTCTTAAGATAACGTGTCTGTTTCAAGTATAATGTGAGGAAAATTTTATTATCTTTAACCCGACGTTTCAATGTCATTGAAGCAGCTGTTATGGGACGACGTAAAATACGCGAATCTTTACAAATTAAAAACAAATATACAAAATGAAATCAATTGTTTTATTATAAACAAGAACCTTTTAGATTTTTTTGTGTGTGGGCAATAATATTTGAGATTGCGAAACTCATTACGTCAAAGCTATATTAAAGCTTGAGGGAACACAATAATTGCTGCAAATATTGATGTGAATATTGTGTACTTGAAATACGCTGCGGCTCTTCAAGTTCTAATTGCCTCTCAGGCAAGTTATCTCCGGTGGATTGAGCACATGAATACACATCAAACTAATCTGCATACACTTCCAAGTTTCATGATAAATAAGTGAATGGCTCGATATAAGATATCTAGTAACACTGAATATTCATTTTATGTGTTTATCTTGTAGTATAGAACAAAGTCGCTATTTGCGGTTGTGTTTCTTACTTCCTCTTAACTCCGCAATGGATTTCGATTCGGACTTCACTATTATTATTATTATTTACGGAAAGCTTAGTTAAACATGAATTAAATTTAATATATAACACGAATGCCAAAAAAGATATTTCTTTCTCCTTCCAGAAATAAGCTTTTTATTATTAAATTGCCGTGTGTGGCCGGCACCAAGAATAGCTCCACCCCGTCTCTTTCTATGGGAGTCATAAAAGCCGACTAAAGGATTACCGGGGGACCGGGCAGCAGCGTTCCCCTGTGTACTAAAAACATCCACTGCGATCGCCAATCCGCCTGCCAAGCGTGGCGATTATGGTAAAACCCCCATTGTGGGGAGGCCTATGTCCAGCAGTGGACGATGAAAGGCTGATGGATGGATGGATGATTATTAAATAAAAAATATCTAGCTACGTACTATCACAAATATTCTTAATCAGTAAATAGTACCCAGAGCATGCAGCATTGTTTCCAGTTCTAGAATTGGAACAGATTAATGTTCAAGACATTTTGCTATTATTTCTACTTCTATATGATTCCATACTTATTATTCCATAATTGTTGTGCCTCACATAATAATGTTTCATTTTTAAACTTCTCACTTACGAACATCCACTACATTTCTCTTAGTTAGTAGTCAGAAAATAGAATAATGTATTCTGATGTAAATAATAGCATATGTACAAAAAATATTTTATCATAAGTTACTTTCAAAATTATTTCCAAATCATTGTAGTTTTGTAATAGTCAAAACTATAACTTTGTGATATTTAAATATATAATTAAAGTTTTTAAATATCTTAAACAGGTACAATGTGCATCTGTGGTGGAGTATTACGACGGAACAACAATCATGACAGCATTCTAATACAATTTCAAAATATATTAAGTAAGAAAAAACAATCTCCCAATATATTGATGATAGATGATGCTGAGAGTAACGTTAAAGCGTCGGATGATATAGCACTATTTGACACATTTGTTGATAAACTTCTTGATGTATCCACTAAACAAATAAAAAATATAGAAACTGTTTTAATGAACCATCATGATTTATACAAGGATGAGATAAAAAAAGAGGATATTAGGACTATTTTTACTGATACTAAAGATAAGTATGTAGAAATAGTGAAGACAAAATTAAATGAGATTGTAGTTTCTGAAAGTTTCAACATGACAGATCACTTTATGATCGATTTTATGGACCTTTCGAATTATATCTTAGAGAAAACATTAAATCATTATACACACAATTTTAAAATTAAAGAAAAAAATATGTCTTTGCTGCAAAATTACCAGCAATCGTTGCAAAAAAAAGTTTTACAGCAACAGATAAAAATATCAACCAGTTATATTGAAAACCACATATGTGATTTAGTAAAAGTTTGTCGGAATAGGTATTATTACAGTGACTATCTGATTGATTGGATCAGAAGATTGATGGCTTTAGAAGCCCAGGATATGAAACGTTTTTTTATTGCTATTCCAGACATTTTGGAGAAACACAAACATTTTATTATAGCAAACATAAAATTTCGCAGGACTATCAAGTACTTAATTAATGCTGATTCCACTATTAAGAGAGATATTTTAGACTTTGTAGATGAAATATTGACAAATCCTGACAACGTTTTGAATTCAGCTCCGGCTGCCTTGAAAAAGTGTGTAAATGTTTTAAGAGATTTATTTGTGTTAATAGATAGGGCTTATGATGTTAATAAATATAATATGGAAAATCTTAAGAATATAACTGGATGGTTAGAAGAGTGGATAACGGGTAAAAGTTTTGATGTACACAGAATTTTAAATGCCATAGTGGAGAACATGCAATTAAACTTAAAAATTTGGCCACTTGATGTGCAGAATAAAATATATTACTTATGGACTGAATTTCTAGTGTTATGAAATAGTTATTTAAGGTCAGTAACCAAAACTGTTTAGAATTCGTTTGTTTTTCATTATAAATACCAAGGTTATGGTCTATTAATAAAAACGCTTAATAATTTGACTAAGCTTTGTATAAAAAGGCAAAGTTTTAGAACTTCAAGAGACCCAAAAGAGCGCTAAAAGATGTCTCTATCTCGTCAAGTTGGCTATCAGCTTTTTTTTAATACATGTTGGCTATCAGCATTTTTTTTATTGCATGATGGGAAATGGTAACCTTCGCTCATGGACTCAACTATACCGAGAGTATTGTCAAGCCGCTGCTCACCATTTCATTTCACCGATATGAAATGAAAAAATAAACGGCTATCTCCTGCTACAGCCAAAACGCAACGACGTGCTTTATGGCCGGTCACACGGGAGATGGTGATACCAATCCGGGCCCGATACCAAGTGAGTACCCCACTTGGTTCTCAGCCCTACCACCAGTCAGTCATGAAATGGGTGATAATTGCTTACTTCTCTTAGACGCCTCATACGACACCCGTGGGAAAGAATGGGGTGGTGATACTTGTATTCTTAGTCCGTCACTACAAGGACAAGAGCACCCGTTCTTATCAGTAAATTGCCAACTCAGACAGCATGACATGCATTCGGACCTCATTTTCCATAAAACACTCCTTGTCATGTTTTGAACGACGTCCGGATGTATTGACATACATTGATCTGAACAGGTAAGCTTAATTAATACAATTAATAATCATACCAAATGATGACGCAGACCTATGTGACCAATACGTATGTGATCATTTTTATATATTTTTTTAGTACTTAACTTTCTTTTTTATATCTGGCCAAGCATATCAAGTACTTAAAAATATATACAAATAAAAACATAAACTATATTTATAAACTATATTTATTGGCTATCGCAGTGGATGTTGTTAATACTCGAAGGAGTGCTGCTGCCCATTCCCTCGGTATTCCCTCAGTCGGATCTTACAACTCCCATGGGTGGAGAGGGGTGGGACGATTCTAAAGCCGGCCCCACACGGCAAATATTTATTATATTCGCTATTAACCATGGGTTTGCATGATGGAAGGTGATATTCCCCGGTATTTGATTTGCTATATCTCAAGCGGCTTCGCGCTTCATTTAGGAGATCCATTGAAGGAGAGGTACCTTATATTGAGACTCGGTTGTTTTATTATATCCGCGTCTCATCCGTAAAGATCTACCGTTAGAGATTTACGCGAACAAAAAATGGCACAGCCGTACGCGACATGTTATAGCTAAAATTGTATGGCACACAGAATATACAAGAAGTTTTTCAAAATATCCTTAAGTATATTCTATATTTCTTTATCAATATACAACCAGTAGGTACGTAACCGAGTTCGATAGATAAAGCCATAAAATCGATTCAGGTTACAATGCTATCGATTATGTATGCACGGTTATGCATGAAACACCAACATTGTGCAGTTGTGGAACACGAAACAGCTGTTGGGTTTTACAGCTTGTTTTTATTAGCACCGGCAAGATGAAATTGCTTCGATATGATGGATTTAAAACAGTTAATACTAAACAACTGTAACTAGATTAACTATAAACAATTAAAAGGAAAAATAATAAATTAGGTAGTATAAATAAATAAACGTAAAAAAAGTTAAAAAGAAACAAAAATATTATATACATATTATACAGCTGTAACAGAGCTGTCGTCTGTACATTTAAGATATTTAAGAAAAAAATACTGAATTAGGTTATATAGGCGTGTCTAAACACAAAACGATATTTTTTATAGATTTTTTGTCTGTTTATCTGTTTGTTCCCCTTCAGCGGTACCAAATTGACTATCGATACATCGAAGTGTTGAAGTGTTTGTGTAAAAACGCCACTATGTCTGTCCGAGTTCAGGACAAGAGCACAAAACCGATCCAACTGCAGAAAGGTGTTAGACAGGGAGACGTCATGTCCCTGAAACTCTTCACCACTGGATTGGAAGATGTTTTCAAGCTCTTGGACTGGACCGGATTCGGCATCAACATAAATGGCGAATACATCACTCACCTTCGATTTGCAGATAATATCGTGGTCATGGCAGAATGTCAGTCAGAAGACCTTGGTACCATGCTCAACGACCTCAGCCGTGTCTCCCGACTAGTGGGTCTAAAAATGAACATGGAAAAGACGAAAGTCCTGTCTAATGTCCATGTCATTTCAGCACCGGTCCTGGTCGGGAGTGCGCTTCTCGAAGTTGTCGACCACTATATATACCTAGGACAAACTGTCTAGTTCCATCCATCCATCCATCAGCCTTTTAAAGTCCACTGCTGGACATGGGCCTCCCCAAGAAAGGGGGGTAGTGCCGTAATCACCACGCTTGGCAGGCGGGTTGGCGATCGCAGTGGATGTTGTTAATACTTGAAGGAGTGCTGCTGCCCACTTCCCCGGTATTCCCTCAGTTGGCACTTACGACTCCCATGGGTGGAGAGGGGTGGGACAATTCTAAAGCCGGCCCCACACGGCCAACTGTCTAGTTAGGTAGACACAATTTCGAGAAAGAGGTCGATCGACGAATCTAGCTCGGCTGGGCAGCGTTCTGGAAGCTGAGGGAGATCTTCTTGTCGAATATTAAGACGAAGGTCTACGACCAGTGTGTGTTACCAGTGATGACTTACGGCACAGAGGCGTGGTCTCTGAATGTTGGCCTTATATCAAGGCTTAAAGTCGCTCAGCGTGCTATGGAGCAGGCTATGCTTGGGATCTCTCTACGTGATAACATCCGTAATACGGAAATCCGTAGAAGAACGAGAGTGACCGACATAGCCCGCCGAGCAGCATGCTGAAGTGGCAATGGGCAGGCCACATCGCTCGACGAACCAACAACCGTTGGGGAAGAAAGGCTCTCGAGTGGCGACCGCGTAATGGACGGCGCAGTGTAAGACGGCTTTCCACCAGGTGGACCCATGACCTGGTCAAAGTCGCAGGCAGTCGTTGGATGCAGGCGGCACAGGACCGTTCGCTGTAGCGTTCTCTTGGGGAGGCCTATGTCCAGCAGTGGACGATGAAAGGCTGATGGATGGATGGATGAATGGATCTGTTTGTTTGTTCGCGCTTCACGCAAAAAACTACTGAACGGATTTTGATGCAACTTTTTTGTTTGATAGCTCCTGATCAATTTTAAAAACTGGTATTCATTTTATTCCACTACTATATCGGGAACCTGAGATATAACCCAAAAACTAGCTTTTGGCTGCGGCAAAGCCACGGGCAAATCCTAGTATATAATAAAGCCCGTCAATAGTTACTAAGCAATAAATAATGAAATTTCTGAACACAAGGAAATAGGTTTTTGATCTATATTTTTTAGCATTTGACATGCTCCGCCACTTTTTAAAGTACAAATTATTTCTGAATAAGGAAAGAGATTTTTTTTAGGTCGTACAGACAAATGTGATAAGAAGATTGAGATGATCGAAAGATCTGTACGATAGCTCAGTAGCTTAAAACACTTCCCCGGATTGGAAAAGATGCGGGTTTGTTTCCTGCTCGTACAAAAAATCTTTTTTTCCTTATTCACAAATAATTTGTACTTTAATAAAGAAATATGTGGTATATTTTTTTTTCTTTAGCCTATCTATTGTGTATTCGTACCTCTTCGTACTGGCGTACATAACATACATTGTATGATATATATGTTTTTCCTCATCGTTAGGTACGCGCGTCGCAAATGTGTATGATATTACTGTTAACTCAATATAATATTATTATATCTAAATTATAAGGATTTAGGCAGGAACCCACGGTTGTATAATAAAATTTCCTCGCGCAAACCTTCGCCTATAAATCTAACATTTAATTTAATTTTTTAATACCCGAGTGTAGCACGATGTTGAAATTAAGTGATTTAGATAGGTACTAGAGAAAAAAAAAAATAAACAATAATGTACTAGTTGGCCAGCTAGTTGCCGTGTGGGGCCGGCATTAGAATTGTCCTACCCCGCTCCACCCATGGGAGTCGTAAGAGCCGACTGAGGGAATACCGGGGGTGTGGGCAGCAGCACTCCTTCGAGTATTAACAACATCCACTGCGATCGCCTACCCGCCTGCCAAGCGTGGCGATTACGGCACTATCCCCCATTCTTGGGGAGGCCTATGTCCAGCAGTGGACTTTAAAAGGCTGATGGATGGATGACCAGCTACGCATAGCTGTCACTCATTCTGGATAGAAAGTAAACATACAATGTACGATAATTTTAATATTTGCGCGTCTTAGGGAAAATTTATTTATAAATATACCTAGTTTACTATATAATATAAATTTTTGTACTTATTTTTTTAACATTTCTCTATTTACTTGTAGTTGTAGTAGATTAAAACCAAGAGCCTGTTTTAAATCTAATAAGTAGATGTAATAAAAAGTTTTACATGAAGAACCGCGTATGCAATGAATGGAAAAATGCGACAACGTGACAAAAACTTTTTTGCAGAGAGCTTGCGAAGTTTACCTGTATGTGTGCCCACTTTAGTGATTATAATGCGTGGCGATTACGGCATTATCCCCTATGACGAGACCGCTCGTTGTGGCGTTCTCTTGGGGAGGTCTATGTCCAACAATGGACGTTGAAAAGCTAATGGATGGATGGATGGCACAAATTGGCCGATGTGTAATACAGGAGCCAAATCAAGCCGCTTGAATTTTCTACTATAAGATAGTGTTTTTTGCTATTTCTAACATCGCTATGCATATTTAGTATTCCTTATACACGTATAAATACTCTAACTATGACAAATATCTTAACTTCGACAATGGAATCTAAAATAGTCATATTTGGCAATACAATCAAATTAATATGCGGTCTACCAATCAGCATATAGAGTACAAATTTAGTTACCAGTATTTATATACTCGTGGCACGTACAGGGATACAATGGATGTTAATTTAGTGAGCATTGATCAGGAATGTTGGGCTGACGTTATTATGCTTTGAATAAAGCGGGGCTGGCTAAAAATAACTTGTATTAACGCGTTATTTTCATAGTATATGGTTAACAATCAACAAAGAAGGTGTAGGACCCATGTGGAGTTAGGCGTTACCGTAGCCATTTTCAAACCATGACTGTCCCATTTGAGAGGCCTACATTCCGAGCTTGGCTCAGTGTGGGTTGAGAGACTTCACAAGCCATCGAGAAAATCTCTCAGGTATGCAGGTTTCCTGTTTGCCTTGACCGTGCAATGATAATATGAACAAATCCATACATAATTTCAAAAATCTCGAGTCAGAGGCGAGTGCCTAGCGAGGACCTTCAAACTCGATACCACTATCCCTGCAGTCCCTCTGAATTAGGGAGGGCACTTTGATTTAGATAATTGAATGTTTGCATGTTTGAACTAACGAATACATTTTCGGATCGTAATTGAACAACATTATGTATACATATCATTTGAAATTAGAATATCAATTGCTTAGTGTGACAAATTGACAACTTATGAAGGGGCAAAGGGGCTTCTCCCTAAAGTCTAAGTAGACGTTACGTTCACACTTCATTTCATATTTTTAATCGCCTATATACAAGGTCAGAAATGTTTAAAGGGTTTGTAGAGGCAATTTTGTCGTATTGTAAAAATTGCCACATGTTTCGCAAAAAAATGTGATGAAAGGTTAAAGAAATTGAACGTGATACTATTTATAACTTAGCTATATAAGGGGAAAAAAATAATCTTGCATTCAGATTCCTCGCAAATCATGATAACTCATTTGGGTTCTTAAGTGAACCTTTGAAATATTATGATATTTTTCTTTTTTGTTACCATTTATGATTTTATGGATTCGTGGTAGCAGGGTGCAAAAGAGATGAGTGGATGAAAGGGATAGAACATAGACGATGGTTGATTGAAATATGAGGGAGAAATAAGACATTTACCTCAACATAATTACTGTCGCGATCTCCCTGACCTTATTGACCATTGTGGGGTCGGCTTCCGATCTGATCAGTTGTAGCCGATCTACCAGTGTTTACGATACGGAGCGACTGTCTATCCGACCTTAACTTCAGGACTGACAAACTGCCAGGAAGTATTTGACAGCCGGCTTAACGTGCCCTACGAAACACGTCACGCCACGTCACATACACGTCTCCAGGCTAATAAGCTCCAGACTATAATGTACCTTTGTATGATGATCAACCAAATAAAAAAATAAAAACAAACAAACACCAAATAAACACAATTAATTTTCGCATTTATAATATTAGTAGCTCGGGGGACGTCATCGTCATGACTAGCGGTAGAAATCCTATCACATACTCCACAAAATTTATTAATATACTGCAAATTACAGAAATTTATTAGAGCATTGATGTAATAAGCACTAGAGTAATGACGTATTTCACTGACGTACATAGTTTACATGGAGATGAAGTAATTCTCTACTACTCCTATTACATGGATGCAAAATAATCTGTATAATCAATTAATCACCACGTTATTAACACGTTTGCTCGTGCCAGCGTCAATATTATTTAATGACTACGGGCAAATTTATATATTCGATCGTTGAACCACTGACGTGACACGCTTGACAAGCGACTTTTCAACGCCAATGACATTCCCTAACGCGGTTTCTTAAACAATAGATAGTACCCATAGTCTGCCATTTTATTTTAATATATTTAAATCTTATGAAATCAAACATAAAATGTACAAATGTAGTTTTATGTCATAACGTGTAATATTCGCATAAATATCAGAAATTATTCAATTTAAAACTTTTTTTACTGCGTTCGATTAGAGGAGGTTTGAGCTACCAAAGATAGTCATGAAGTAATGTTTTGATCAGTGTTCTTTTTATTCTTACCAACATTAAACATAGCATCACGCCTGTATTCCCCGAAGGAGTAGTCAAAGGTGTATTACACACCCATGGTTCGTCAGCTATGTTTAAGTCCCACGTAATAGGGGGTGAGCCTATTGCCGTCTAGCGGGCGCATTTCCAAACTCCGGGCTGTTACTCAGAATGTTTTTTTTTTACGATAAAGCTCAATAACACTTGCCCGACTCGGGGATCGCACCCGAGACCTTAAGATCAGCAGTCGCTCACACTACTGCTGCACCACAGAGTCACCAACATTATAAATACGAATGTGAGTTTGTTTGTTTGTTATCCTTTCACGTCATAATTACTTAACCAATCCTGCCTCGTTGGTCGAGCGGTTGTGTATGCAATTGCAAATCACGAGGTCTCAGGTACAATTCTCGGATCGAGCCAACAAAAATTTATTGGGATTTGACGCTAAGAATTTCTCTGTTGCAGCCCAGGGTTAGGAAATAGATCAAAGTCAAAGTCAAAGTCAAATTTCTTTATTTCGTAAATTTTTTGCAAATTATTTGAAATCGTCAAGTTTATATTATAGATCAACACACACGCATAATGTGCACTTAGATTTTGCTCTAACCAAAATGACTAAATTATATTTATAATACATTACATAATAAAATCTGTGTCGATCCATAATCGCCAGTTTCCAAAATATTAGGCTATGTGAGAAGAAACGGGCAAAGAAACTCACATGCCACATTTCTTTTCTTTTTTGTTTATCATTTTTTCATTGGTATTAAAAGCATACAAAATATTAATAATAGATCTTATCACTATAGATTACATATATAATAAAAGTTGAAATAGCCTACCAACTCAACCCCAAGCGTTTTTATTGTTTAAATAATCCGCCACTGTGTAATAGCCCTTGAGGCATAGATTGCGTTTAACTGTTACCTTAAATTTATTTAAACTTAAATCTTTAGTTTGACTTGGGATCTTAATGTAGAATAGTACACATTGGCCTTTAAAGGACTTGTTTATTTTCGTGAGCCTAGATGTTGGAACTACAAGTTTATCTTTATTTCGAGTGTTGACACTGTGAATATCACTCTTCTTTAAAAAAACATTTATATTCTTATGTACATACATCAGATTTTCATATATGTATTAGAATGCCACTGTCATTATGATTATCTCCTTAAATTTATTTCTTAATGAATGTCTATAGCCTAAGTTATAGATCGCTCGAATAGCCCTCTTCTGCAACACAAATATTGCTTGAATGTCGGCGGCATTTTTCAATTTTTCTGACTGCAAAAGCTGCAGAACTAAGTCTATTCGCCAATCCGGCAATGTGTGGGCCCCACTGGAGCTTTGCGTCTAATGTAATACGTAGAAATTTAGTTGTGTCCACTAGGTCCAACTCATCTTCCTTAATTGTTACAACAGAATTTACAGGTCTGACGTTAGGCGTTATAAATCTAATACATTTTGTCTTCGCCCCATTAAGGAGTAAATTGTTAACGTCAAACCAATGAACTACTTTCGAGATAGCATCGTTTACATATTCAGTTACAGCTTGTTGTCGCCTTAATCTAAATAAAAGTGAAGTGTCATCAGCAAAGAGTACTATTTCGTGATGATCTCTCACAAAATGTGGTAAATTATTAATATAAATCAAAAACAAGAACGGTCCGAGAATCGAACCCTGTGGAACACCCATTTTGACAATGGAACCCGGAGACCTCTTTCCATTGACATCAACTCTCTGGATCCTGTTACTAAGGTATGATGTAAGAAAATCCAGTGCATTGTTCCCTAAACCATAGTGACATAATTTCCTGATCAATGTTTCGTGACAAACGCAATCAAAAGCTTTGGATAAATCACAGAAAACACCTAAAACATCCTGTGAGTCCTCCCAAGCATCAAAAATATGGTTCACAAGCTCAACGCCAGCATCGGTCGTGGAGTGACCCCTTCTAAAACCAAATTGTTTACTATGCAACAAAATGTGTTTATTAAAGAAACTAAGCAAGTGGTCATATGCAATTTTCTCAAATACTTTACTAAATGCGGGCAGTACCGATATCGTCTGACGTACTGCCTGATTTGAACAATGGTATAACTTTACTAGACTTCTTTAAATCTGGAAACACTCCACTATCTACGCATTTAATAAATATAAGGGCTATTTGATTAGCGACCAAAGGCAATATGGCTTTTGTGATGACAATTGAGTTTCCCCACAGATCTGCAGTTTTTTTCATTTTTAAAGTATTAAAAGCTTTTTCTACATCTAATGGCGTAACGTGTTGAAATTTAAATTCACTATCACATGTATGAACATTGTCTTTTAAAAGAGCTTCTGCAGCAGTGGGAGAAGAATTCAAAGATTTAGTAGTATCAACAGGAATATTGGTAAAAAAATATTCAAAAGCAGATGCAACCTCTAAGTCTGATGTCACAGTATTTTTATCAATATTTAAACTTAATTCACTGTAGTTAAGATTTTATACATTACCAGTTTCACTGTTAATAATACTCCAAGTAGTTTTAATCTTGTCATCACTTGCTTCAATCTTTGAACTCAAGTAACGAGACTTAGCTATTTTACATATTTTTCGAAAAGTCTTTGAGTACTCTTTAACATAATTATGGAATTGTGGGCTATTATTATAATTTCTTTCTTCATATAGTTCATAAAGTCTCGTACTACTTTTATGAAGGCCAATAGTAGCCCATTCAGTAAATGTGGCATTACCTTTTACCACAATCGCTTTGGGAGTGAATACTGTGTTAAATTCATTACAAAAAATGTTAAAGAAGTGATTAAATAAAAAATTAGGATCAGCATGTAAAGTATCAGAGATAGAGAAAGAAGAAAGATCATAGTCACTGGATTGATTAATTTTGAAAATCTCAATGCGATTTGTGGTCTTAGGTATTACCACTATTTTTCTTTTTTGTGTACATTCATTCTTGGTATTACCACTATTTTTCTTTTTTGTGTACATTCATTCTTATTGAAAAGGAAATTTGCTGGCCGCTATGGTCTGAGTCAACTTTATAAATTAGTTGCTTATGTTTAATTAAAATATCTGTAAAATTATTATCTAGCCAAGTAGCAGTTGTGGAAGTTATCCTTGTTGGCTCCAAAAACAAATTCTTCAAGTTATATGATTAAAAGAGCGTCTTAAATTTGGTTACCGTGCTAGAGATTTCTAGTAAATTTATATTAAAGTCACCACAGACAATCACTCTTTTCTTCGTTTTAGTTATTTTAGATAAAACTTCATCCATGGTCTGCTCAAAGCAATCATACATTCCTGAAAGAGGTCTGTATATACTCAATACAATAAAATTTCTCAATTCTAAGCAGGCTATTTCAATATTTCTTTCAACAGACAACATAACCATGTCATGACGGTCTTTAAATTTAAACTGTTTATTAATAAGTATCAATGAGCCGCCATGTATTGAATGTGTCCTACTGAATGAGCTAGCCACCTGGTGATTTTAAAATTGAATATGAACTGGCAGCTTTTCAACCAATGTTCAGTAATACAAAAAATATCAATAGCATTACAATTCCATAAACAATTCTATTTCTATCTCTGCTCATCAATCCCCTAATATTCTGATGCACCAAGTTAATTGTATTATAATTATTTTTGTGAACAGGAGCTAATTCATTAAGATGGCAAGAGGGATTCTCTATTGTCTTATTAATTAATTTAAATTACTATGAATACAAAAAATGTCACATAAATTTTCTGCATTGTCAATATTTCATCCCGGTGCTTCGGGTAGCATGTAAAGCCGTCTCAGCGCCTAATCTATCTCTGTTCGTGTCGCGAATCAGACTATGAGAGGGCACTATATTGTCTCCTTCGTACATCTATTGACACTGGCCGCCGAGAACAAAATCGATCGATCACCCTTTTTTATGGATTTAAGATTTGGTATTATTTTTTTATTAAAATATATACTATAACAAAAACTTTAAAATATAAATACGTCACTGTACAGCATATTTATTAATTACCTCTACACAAAAACAGCTATCATACAGGAACTAATCATTTACCGGGATTAAAACTAACATAGTTCCAGTGGCCCGCAAATAAAGGCGGAGAGACGGCACACGGTGGGTTTATTTAGTGGGTGAGAGCCCCACACTACTTTTTTTTTGTTAAGGCAGGAAAAAGCGTTCCTAACCGCACACCCCGTCGTTCGGGGCAACGAATAGGGTAGTGTGGGGCTCTCACCCACTAAAGAAACCCGCCGTGTGCCATCTCTCCGCCGTTACTGGCGGGCCACTGGAACTATGTTACATTCCTTCGGTGGTAGCCCCACACTACCCTGCCCCCTTAGAATAAAACACGAAACGTTAGACGAACTTTCGTTTCAGTTCATTGTGATCGCTCGCCTGAATCACGCGTCTAAATCTCGACTAATCAGCCTCCTGAGGCAGAATGTCATATTTCACGTGTCGACCGTATCGAGATCACTGTGATTGGTTGAGAAACCGACGCGTGATGTCACAATAATCCGTTGGCCAATCACGGTGATCGTACAAGCGAGATGATACGATCGACATGTGAGATATGAGATTCTGCCTAACCCCCCAGGAATCACGCGTCGGACTGTTGATCAATTACAATGACTCGCAAGGAAAGTTCTTCTAACGTTTTGTGTTTTCCAAGGTGGCTGTTCGCTGCCCCGAACGACGGGGTGTGCGGTTAGGTATATTTCTTCCCGCCTAAACAAAACAAAAAAAAGGTATATTATTAAATTTACTTTTTACTTATGTTATTGTTTTATAAACTATTTTACTAATTTATTTTCATAGAATTAACAGCTTAAAAATTAATAAGGAGCCTGTTGTTTAACCCTTGAAATAGAGATGGGGACGTAGCAAATTGTTCTGTATCAGCAGTAACTTATACACACCATCCTGGTGCGCCAAACAAATCGTATTACGACCTAATAACATGTAGGTACTTATATAATTACGATACGTAGAATTGATGACAACTATGAGTATCTATCCTATACAAGGAAATTGAATAGAGTTATATATAGAAAAATAAACATAATTTTCCTTATAAAACATAACTATCAATAATTGGATGATTTGATGGCACACGGTTTATTTAGTTGGTGAAGGCTCACTCTATCCTGTTCGTTATCCCAAACGGCATGATGTGCGGTATATTTTTTCCCGCCTTAACAAAAAAAAAGGCTTAACATGAGTGCAATTTAGTGATGAAACAAATCGGTAAGACCGTTTGATCTACCCTACTAAAGGAATGTAATATGGTTCCGGTGGCCCGCCAATAAAGGCGGAGAAACGGCACACGACGGATTTATTTAGTGGGTGAGGCCCCCACACTACCCTGTTCGGTGCCCCGAACGACGGGGTGTGCGGTTAGGAACAATTTTTCCTGCCTTAACAAAAAAAGGGGCCTTTTAAACTACAAATCTATAGTAGGTACTAGTACCTTTGTTTTTTTTTTGCGTAGGCGGGAAAAAATGTACCTAACCGCACACCCTGTCGTTTGGGGCAACGAACAGGTTAGTGTTGGGCCTTTACCCACTAAAGAAACCCGCCATGTGCTGTCTCTCCGCCTATGTATTGTTTTGATATAAGCACTAAAATTTGTTTTTTAACATTGAAAAATTATTAGTCACTATTATCAAAAAGTTAAAATATGATTTATTGGATACTTTACCCATCCTTAAAAAATAAAAACTGTATCCGTGTGGTGACGGACTAAGAATACAAGTGCCACCATCCCATTATTTCCTACGGGTGTGGTATGAGACGACTAAGGGAAGTAAGCAATTATCATCCATTGCATGACTGGGTGGGTGGTATGTCTGGGTACTAAGTGGGAGTACTCACTTGGTATCGGGCCCGAGCGGGTTGGAACCACCATTTCCTGTGTGACCATGAAGCACATCGTTGCGTTTTGGCTGTAGCAGGAGATAGCCGTTTATATTTCATTTCATATCTGTGAATTGAATTAGTAGCAGCGGCTTGCCAATACTCTCGGTATAGTCGAGTCCATGGGTGACGGTTACCATTCACCATCAGATGGGCCGTGGCTCGACTGCCACTAAATGCATGAAAACAAAATTACAGAAAAATACAAACAATTCATTGTGTAATTTGGAAGATGTAGGTAATATAATAAAATACAATTCTAAAGCCGGCCCCACACGGCCTTGAAATTAATGTTGGAAATAAATGCAATTCGATATTTGAGTACATTCTGACAAGCTTTGTGTCGGTAATTATAATTATTGACGTATTAAACTGCTGCAATCAAAATACAAAATTAAGATATCAATTGATGAAAATGGATCCCCGTAATAACAAGGCAATTATCCCCAACACAAAGCACTTCATCCTAATAGGGAATTCAATTGCGAATATATGTTCAATGCATTTGATTATTATCGCTCTGGCGTTTAATTAGACTACGTCATTCAGCTTCTGATTATTTTGTGTTAATTAATAACGTGTTGATGTCCAACTTCAAATTATTGTATGTAACAGGCGCTTACGGCGCTATTAATTATCTACTTAATTATTTATCAATATAGAAAATTTCATTAATTCTACTCCATAAAATTGTAAATGAGAATGATTTCTTTATTGATTCGCACATTAGGCTAAATTACGGCTGCGATGGTCTATAGACATACTGTATATATTATAAAGGCCAGAAAAAGGGATACGGGGTGGAGGGAAAAGATAAGATAGAGGATGAGAATATGGAAAGAACTCTCACTCACTACTTCTACTTCTAACTATTTTTCCAAAACGAATCTAGCCTAAGTTACTCATTATAACATCAGCTATCTGCCAGTAGAACTCTTTTCCAGATCGGGCTAGCCGTTGCGGATATTAGCCAAAACAAATTAGTCTCAAAAAGTGTAAAAAAATATTTTGTTAAAGGTAACATAATTGCATTTATTCAAATACTGTTATTTATCTTTTTTATAGATATAAAAGCTAGTCACTAAGACACTTATAAAAGCCAAGAGACATTCATCCATATTAAATAAATTCGACAAATTTGAATGGTTTGTTTTAGTTCGAAGGACCTGTGACTTGACGTTGCAACCAACCAAGTATCTAAACTACTATTTAACTTAGTTTAAGTTGCAACTTGATTTAAAGTCTTGATTTAAAGATTTGCAGTCCACAAAATGATACAAACTTATTCAATTGCTATAGAAGTTCGGCTTACTCATGAAAGCAATTCACGGGGATACATACATTTAAAATACATAAATCACTGAAACAGTTAAACTCTTTGCTCAAAAACTTTATTTAAATCAAGTTGAAATATCTCCGACTAATCTTGATATTGATTTTGAGTTCATCAATTAAGTCCCACGTAATAGGAGGCTCTAATACACATCTATACATATAAATAAAGGTTGGGTCTGTTTGTAATCTAATTATACCTATAAAATTCTCGTGTCACAGTGTTTTTCTCCATTCTCCTCCGAAACTGCTTGACCGATTCTTATGAAATTATGTGTTGTATATTCAATAGGTCTGAGAATAGGATGTTAACTATTTTTCATACCCCTAAGTGGTAAGAGCGGTCCAGCCCAAAATTTTATTTTTTATTTTATGGACAATTTTTTTTTATTTATTATAATTCGGCATTAAAAAATACATACGGTCCTAAATTTTCACCCTTCTACTGGCAACCCCTATTTTTAATAGCGATATTAGTACTTTAATAATTATCATTGCAAAATATTCAGGAAAAAAAATATGGCGGTACGAAGTTCGCCGGGTGAGCTAGTTGTAATATAAAAATAAAAGCGTTTTCCCTAATCAATATGATTTTTCACGCAATACATAGTTGTAATATAATATGTCTCCCTCTGATCTTGCCCGTGCAAGTCCCTTATTATCTAGGCAAAGTTTCCTTCCTCAGAACTATATCTATACGCAATGTCATGATTATCTGTTAAGTAGTTACGGCGTGAAAGCAACGAACAAATAAATAATAAGAAAAGGATACCAATGAGGCCACACTTCTTATATAGTTAGAAATAAAAAAAAACCAATGACTCAAGTCATTTATATTCCCCTCCAAGAAATATTCCAACTAGTAATGGAGGTCCTCATCGTGATAACTGATAATGGAAGTCGTTACCAACTCGTAAAGTTTGTGACAGCCACTCCACACTAAGTGACACAAATAAGTCACAGGAACGTTCACCATACTCGTATAACAAAGGCGGTGGCTTTGGGTAAAATATACTAATAAAAATATCTTTGACTGCCTCGGTGGTGCAGCGGTAGTGTGAGCGACTTCACTGCTGATCATGAGGTCTCGGGTTCGATCCCCGGGTCAGGCAATATTATTGAGCTTTTTCGTAACAATAAAAATTCGGAGTAGTAACCCGGAATCTGTAAATGTGCCCAGTAGACAGCAATAGGCTCGCCCCATATTACGTGGGACTTAAACATAGCTGGAGAATTGTGGGTGTGTAATACCTCTGCCTACCCTGTTGGGGTTGGCTTCCGATTAGTTCGGTTTTAGCTAATCCACCAGTAATTTACACGGCCTGCCTATATGATAAGTTTTTGCGTGATGTGCGAACCAACAAACCGATAAACAGACATTTTTATAAATAACTAGCCTATACCCGCGGCTCCGCCGCAACCAAAAGCTGGTTTTTAGGTTATATCTCAGGTTTCCGATATAGTAACGGGATAAAATGTATACCAGTTTGTAAGAGTAATCGAGAGCTATCAAATAAAAAAAGTTGCTTAAAAATCTGTTCAGTAGCTTCTGCGTGATGCGCGAACGAACAAGTAGATAAACAGACAAAACATCCAAAATAAATTATTTTGTGTAGGTATAGACACGTTTATATAGCCTAATACAGTTTTTTTTTTTCTCAAATATCTTAAATGTACAGACATAGCTCTGTTAATGCTTTATAACAGTATAGATTGTCAAATATCTTCAATATACACACAGCTCTGTTACACCTTTGTAATAGTTTACAGATTACGTCTGTAAACCCATAATAATTATGGTTTTGTTAGGGATCTCTTGATAGTAGTTTTATACTGTAACAAAGACAAACGACGCTACGGCCTTAAAATCTGAGAAACCACCAACAAGGAGTTGTCCGGGGGTTGAAACCGACCGGGTTTTATCGCTGGTTAGTGACTAGTATTACGATATAAAACACACACTGCTGAATGACATGAGTCATATTCCGGTATGACTGACAATAAAATTGATACCAAAAATCTCCACTTAACATAAATATCAGCTATATGTTTAAAAAGGAAGTAGCAGTTTTAATAAAATATAAAAAAATTGATATAATAAAATAGATATTGATAGATGCAAGCGGGTATTGGACCCGCGCATTCTGGATTATGGTTGCAGGCGCTCTGTTAACTGAGCTATCGATGCAGTAACCCCTCATAGCCATGTCTAAAATTTTCTATCTCACTTTTTTGCACTTATATGTTTACATGAATGGCCGAGCATGTCAAGTGCCTGATATATTAATGACAATGGTTTAATAAAATATTCATAAGTAGCCTTTGCCCGCGGCTCACAGCCAAAAGCTAGTTTGTAGGTTATATCTCAGGTTCCCGATATATTAGCGGGATCAAATGTATACCAGTTTTTAAGTCTAATCAAGAGCTATCAAGTAAAAATAATTGCATCAAAATCCGTTTAGTAGTGTTTGCGCGATGCTCCAATGAACAAACATGTATTTGCGTACAAAAGTTCAAAAAAATATATGTTTGTCTGTAAAGTCGGTTTACGGACGATAATTTTTCGTGAGTCATATAATTATGTCGATAGATAAGTCACAAGCCGAACGTCTAGGCCGATCGTGCCTCTCTATCGCTTGTTCCGCGCTCTCACTTGCACGCTCGGCTCAGGCGGAACGCGTGACAAGGAGTCAAGCTTTTTCGTGCGTGCAGCCGGCGTTCATCGATTTATAAGACATTATCACGTCAAAAAAGTTTTGTTTTTAGACATGCCTATAGATATTGTTATAATCATTTTTTCTCAAATATCATTAAAGTACAGACACAGCTCTGTTACAACTTTATAATAGTTAGGATACAAAAGATTCCGTAAATGCATTGCTTTGTCCAATTAAATCGAAAAGGAACAGTATCCGACGCCATATATGTATATTAGCATAAAATCAGAACTTCACAATCTGTTATTCATTAGTCAATTAAAAGTTACAGGAAATACTCGGATCACACAAATTGCTATACAGACGAGGTAATCCGTTTACAGGGTAGAATACTGACGGTAATCAATTCAGTGTTCAATTCTGTTCTGATACCCACCGGGATTTACGTGGTTCTGAGAACGATTCGTTGTAAAATTGCATTGTGGTTAGACAATTATAAGAATCGAAATACCGTAGTGTTTGTACTGTATAAATTTCGATAATGGCTAAAAATTTTCTGTAACAGTAACAATCTGATTTGGTTAATCAAATTTGTAAAATCAGATATTTTTATATATATTTTTAGCATTTGACATGCTTAGCACTATACATTAAACACAAAGTGAAAAATGTGAAATCGAAAATAACAGTCAGGAGCAGGATTTGAACCTGCATCTTCTGGATACCGTCCAGATGCTTTACCAATTCAGCCATCCTGACAATTGCTCCTGACTGCTAATTTCGATAACACATCATACTTAACGTCCTTTGGGTGACGCCTGCGCCATCTGTCGGAAGTATTTTCATACATTATACCGACCAGGTAAACTTAATTTTACAATTAGATTTTACCTAATAATGACGCAAACCCTTTAAATATTTAGATATTTTTATATATATTTTTAGCATTTGACATGCTTAGCACTATACATTAAACACAAAGTGAAAAATGTGAAATCGAAAATTGTCAGGATGGCTGAATTGGTAAAGCATCTGGACGGTATCCAGAAGATGCAGGTTCAAATCCTGCTCCTGACTGTTATTTTCGATTTCACATTTTTCACTTTGTGTTTATTGTAAAATCAGGTTAAGAAAAGGGCGAGTAGGGTTTACAGCCCGATATTCACAGGATGTACTCGTAATGATTCCTTTCTATACCACATGTTTGTTCTCGGGAGCTTGCCTTGCGGTGCTTTTGAAGGAGTTCTGTTATTAGGTACATATTGTCTATCTATCTTCTATCTATCCTTACTAATATTATAAATGTGAAAGTAACTCTGTCTGTCGCGCTTTCACGCCAAAACTACTGAACCGATTTAAATGAAATTTAGTACACAGAGAGTCTAGAGCCTGAGAAAGGACATAGGCTACTTTTTAATGCGAAAAAGTGGTTATAAGGGGTTGAAAGGGGGGGATAAAAAGTTAGTGGAAGTATCGTCATTTTTATAGCTAGAATCATGACATTTTTTTGGAAGCGCGGCGTGGTACGCCGCAGTGTAGGTGGGGAAATATGCCTAAGTGTGCTTACCCGAACGAACGGGCAGACGACTGTATCACACGCATGCAAATACTGTTTTTTTGTGCTGCTAATTCATTATTATGCACTGCAAATTGATTACAATTCGATTTGCTTACACGATTTTTATTTATTTAATTACTAGCTGTTGCCCGCGGCTTCGCTCGCGAATATAAATGAATATTGAAATAGGAACGATTTTGTTAAAAAATACTGTCTACTAAACAGTATTTTGTTAACAAAATCGTTCCTATTTCAAAATTCATTTATTTGCGTGTGCGAAGTCGCGGGAAACAGCTAGTACTATTATAAAACAGTAACGTAGCTATGTCTGTACATTTAAGATATTTGAGAAAAAAATACTGTAATAGGATATATAGGCGTGTCTAAACACAAAAAGTTTTTTATAGATGTTTGTCTGTTTGTTTGTTCGCACATCACGCAAAAACTACTGAACGTATTTTGATGTAACTTTTTTATTTGATAGCTCTCGATTAGATTTAAGATTCCCGCTACTATACCGGGAACCTGAGATATAACCCAAAAAGTAGCTTTTGGCTGCGGCGAAGCCGCGGGCAAAGACTAGTAACTACTAAATACCGTATACCGATAAGCAATGATGTGTAGTATATTATCTAGATGCCGATAAGCGTATCTTTCATCTGAATCTCATATTGTATTAAAATGATGAATTTGAATTAATTTATTGTGTGGGGAGCTGAACTTTCAACACTAAGTTCGGGGTGTCAGTATATAAACTACTCTGATACCAGTGCATCTTCCTATTTTAGTTAATTATTATAGAGTACGTAATATATACTATTGTAAAGCTGTAACAGAATTAAAGCCGAACATCTTAAATATATAAAAATGTAGCTTTATAATGGTACTAACCGCTGCCCGCGGCTCCGCCGTAACCAAATGCTGTTTTTAGGTTATATCTCAGGTTCCCGATGTAGTGGCTTGAGAAATTGTAGGCATACCAGTTATTAAGTCTAATCAAGATCAGTCTATCATCAAACAAAAAAAGTTCAGTTGTTTTTGTGATGCTCGAACAAACAAACAAACAAACTGACAAACAGATAAATATAAAAAAAAATGTTTTGTGTTTAGAGACGCCTAAACAGCCTAATACAATCATTTTCTAAAATATATTATGTTCCTTGTACAGACATAGCTCTATTATAGCTTTATAATAATATAGATATATAGTTTTAATTATAGTATAAGATTGTGGTTTTGTACCTAACTAGGTTTCCTGTCCCTGACAGGAAACCTATGTGTAGTACCGTTCCTCTATGGACAATGCTCATCTATACTATTATAAAGCTGTAACAGAGCTGTGTCTGTACATTTAAGATATTTGAGAAAAAATGACTGCAATATGCTATATAGGCATGACAAACAATTTTTTTTAGAATATTTGTCTGTTTTTTTGTTCGCTCATCACACAAAAACTACTAAACGGATTTTGATGCAACTTTTTTTATTTGAAAGGCCTTGTAAAAAATGTATACCAGTTCTTAAGTCTAATGACTTAAAAACCGGTATACATTTTATACCGCTACTATATCGGGAACCTGAGATATAACCGGAAACCTAGAAAATTATTTAAACTATATTTTTTTTTAGAATTTATTTAGGAGGACTACTACATGGATTTTGATGCAATTTTTTTTATTTGAAAGGCCTTGATTTGACTTAAAAACAAAGGCTAGTATTCTAATAATACCAGAAGCAAAGGGGCAAGAGGAGTTCTCGTATGTGTGCATGTGTGAGAGTGTGTATAAGCGAAATTATAACAACAAACATAGCATCACTTCTGTATCCCCGAAGGGGTAGGCAGAGGTGTATTACACACCCACGGTTCGCCAACTATGTTTAATTCCCACGTAACAGGGGGCGAGCCCTCTGCCGAGTACATTTCTAATTACCAGGCTGCTACTGAGAAATTTTCTTTTTACGAAAAAGCTCAATAGCACCGCCTAACCCTGGGATCGATCCCGAGACCTATTGATCCAAGAAGAAAAAAGCAAAATTATATGCATATTGTTTTTATTATCAATGTCTGGTAAAATAAACTGCTCGAGGCTTGTTGGTCTGTGAAGGCCGACATTGCTC
Organism: Leucoma salicis; assembly: GCA_948253155.1. Lineage (NCBI taxonomy): Eukaryota > Metazoa > Arthropoda > Insecta > Lepidoptera > Erebidae > Leucoma > Leucoma salicis. The sequence continues at coordinate 3,790,853 of OX411803.1, forward strand.
ATCAGGTTACTAATGCAGCCTATAGAACGCTTCCAAAGGCCTAGAGCCCCTCAATCTAATTCTAAAGGTAGAACCATGCCAAACAGCGGCGCTATAATGGATTGTGAAATTAACATACAAGTATTTACGAATAATAATTATTATAATTATTCAATTATCACAGTAAATAATTACGTTAATAATAGCTACCTGAAGCACAGTAGTAACGCGACCACATGGCGCAATTAGTTAACAATTATTGATTTAATTAACTTTAACTGAACACGAGATCGTTGAGCGCAGCCGTACTAATCCAGCCTATTATGTACCTAGTTAACAATTAAATCGTTAATTAATATTTGCTACGAGAAGTCAAGATGCAATCTGAGGTAAACGCATTTATAGTGGTAGCTTGGTTAGGCTATTTCATAACGGTTAAAAAAAAAATTATTAAAAAAACTATTTCCTTAAGTAAACCTTTGTCTTTAAAAAATATAAATATACCTATAACATATAGTCTCTATTGTTCTAAATAGTATAAAAATGTCATTAACCTCGTCTGTTTGTTTCTTAGCATTTTTATAGAAAGAGACTAGCCTTTACCCGCGGCTCCGCCGCAGCCAAAAGCTAGTTTTTGGGTTATATCTCAGGTTCCTGGTATAGTAGCGGGATAAAATGTATACCAGTTGTTAGGTAAGTATAATCGAGAGCTATCAAATAAAAAAAGTTGCATCATAATCCGTTCGGCAGTTTTTACGTGATGCGCGAACAAACAAACAGACAAAAAATCTAAAAACAAATCGTTTAGTGACATTACCTGTACCTAGGCTATATAGGCGTATCACAAAACGATTTTTTTATTACAGTATTTTTTTCTCAAATATCTTAAATGTATAGACACAGCTGTTACAGCTTTATAATAGTATCTATAAATAGAAAATAATATTTCTTTTTTATTGCCGACGGTAGCAGATATGTAAAGGGATGATGGTAAGTGGTAAGCCATCCGAACCACTGCCTTTTTTGTTAGTTAAGGCGGGGAAAAATGTACCTAACCGCACACCCCGTCGTCCGGGGCAACGAACAGGATACTGTGGGGCCCTCACACACTAAATGAACTCGCCGGTTGCCGTCTCTCCGCCTGTACAAGCGAACCACAAGCACACACTTTTCAAACTTCGTTTAAAGAATGATTTTCATAACTTACTCGGCCCAACTTCCAAGACATGCATCAAAATAATATACTACAGAGTTATATGTAGTTCTCATAATTCCTAGAGATTTTCTTGTGTACACACGGTACGTACAAAGTAGGGACTGGTCGCAAGTCGTTTATAAACTAATGACTATTCTCGTTAAAACGAAACGCGATGAACCATAAACCAGGTTTAAACAAACATTAGGCATAGTGATGACGTTACCATTGAGTCTACATTGTAGACGTAAACTCGAGGCCTATAATATTATGGTAATACACAATAAACAATACCACTACACTTTGTCTATGCGATGGCTAAGCGCTTGAACGGCAAATTGAAAGCCACATGTATACAATTTATTTCTAAGTAATTTTAACTCATACTGAGCCGTAAGCAGGCGTATTATTCCATATATTATTCTATCAACACGCTTCCAAGAATCATGTGCATGGTATAGTCTGCGTCGTGTTGTCTTCATGTTAAAGCGTAAAAACGATAACAAATGTACACCTACTTAAAGTTAGGCGCATGGTTAATGCATTTGTTTTATATTAAGAACACTTTCAACATTAAATATACAAACTTACATAGAGCGTAACGGTTTTGATCCTGTTGTATACTAATTAAATCTGTATTAATAAAGCTAAACGACGCTTGACGATGTAAGTTGACGACGTAAGATAGCGTGTTGACGACGTAAGAGAGCTAGTAGATATGAAAGAGAGTATTGGTGTAAAAATGCGAAAGGGAATGCTCCGATGGTTCGGACATGTGGAAAGAATGCCAGACGAGCGACTGGTTGAGAAGGTACACAATGCGAAAGAGGAAGGATGTAAGTACAGGGGGAGGCCAAGACTCACCTTCCTAGACCAAATTGTTCATGTATTGAAGGAAGGTGGATTCAGGAGTCTCTGAAACCGGCGAGCGTGTGTGAAGAGAATTATGAATGTTGAAGAAGCGAGAGATGTATTCAAGAATAGAGCCTTTTGGAAGTCTGTTCTCTCTGCCTAGCCCGCAAGGGAGATGACGTGATTATAAGTAAGTAAGCTGTAATGTGTAAATAACAGCTGTTTACTAAATGTATATGACTGTATATACATGTATACGTTACCTATAATAAAATACATTTTATTTTTAAGTTTTGATCAGTCTGTCGAAATGATCCATTTAGGACTATTAACTTAGACTACTTAAATAATTGGGATTCCGCACAAAAATACAACTAAATTCACGCGGATGAAGTCGTGGACGCAGCTAGTAAAGAATATGGTGGTCATAGCATAGTTTTGCACATATATTTCGAACTATCGGCAAAATTAACCAATTTTCGAGCGGCTGCCATCTGAGGCGTCACGTATTTGTGACCTCATCAAACAACTACCTGGCAGTCGTAACAGGTTGTCTGAGTCATGGAAAAAGTCTAACTCCGGTCTTGTTCTAAGGTTATCAGTTGTCCCCTTAGTTGCGTCGTAGGGGTAAGAAAGGCAGTTACATCGTGTAAATACTGGTAGATCTAAAACAGATTGGAAGCCGTTCCCACTAAAGTTTGGGATATGGCTAGAAAGATGGTGATGGTTTTTTTTAATGCTAATGATGGCATACTAGCCACGGCCCACCTGATGGTAAATGGTAACCGTCGCTCATGGACTCAAGTATACCGAGAGTATTGTCAAGCTACTGCGCACCATTTCATTTCTCAGATATGAAATGAAAGAATAAACGGCTATCTTCTGCTACAGCCAAAACACATTGACGTGCTTCATGACCGGTCACACAGGAGATGGTTGTACCGACCCGTTCGGGCCCGATAGCAAGTGAATACTTTCACTTGGTACCCAGCCCTACTACCAGTAATGCAATGGGTGATAATTGCTTATTTCCCTTAGTCGCCTTGTACGACACCAGCGAGAAAAGATGGGGTGCCATCCACTTGTATTCTTAGTCCGTCACCTCACGGTTCAATGATAAATGTTTTATGGAAACAGAAAGAAGATCAAAATGAATTACAGTTGTACTAATATTTGTTTTTCTTTGTTCACAGGTATACCTTCATGGTGAACGTACGTTTCTACCCCACCGATAACTTGTCATCAAGAAGCGCTGCGCGTTTGTTAAACATTGAACAATATTATTCAATGTTTATACATATCAATAGTCTACATTAAACATTGTACACATACACACACAAGGTCAGTTACTAACGCTTTGAAAGCTGAGCGAAAACACGAATTTAGAATTTCATTAAATTAATTTGTTTCATATTAACCTTGCCAGCATTAAATATTTTTCTAATTTTTTTAACCTTATTGATAATTAAGATATTTGAATTTAAATTTGGAACTCCTTGAAATTGAATTAATTAAAATACATAAGGCCTTCTACCTGACACAATATAATAAAATATACAAACCAAATGTGTATTCACTCTTTTTAGTTTTTAAATATTTTTTTCTCTTCAAAGTTTTGCGTCAAGGTATGATCATATGATAAATATAAACATGATTCAATTTCTGTTCTTTTAATATAACTTGAGTCAGACTGACTCAGCTGATCGGCAGAAATTACGTGTTCCTTTCACATACTCTTCCAGCTGAGACATCAAAAGGTATCCAAGAAACATCTCGTAGGTAAAACAATATTTTGTAGTATGTTGTACTCAAACCTAAGTTAGTATATAAATATCAATAATAATTCATAATCAATCAAAAATATTGGCCTTATAGAGACTTTTCGGCATTGAGTCCTTCTAACTAATAATTAGTTTTCCTAATTCAAAAATAAAAAGATATAGAATTAAATAAATTACTGGTTTTCTAGCTTTAGTATATGTGACTGCGGAGTATGAGATCCCAGGTCGAACCACGGGTCGGACAAACAAAAACTTATTGGGTTTTTCCGTCAAGAAATTCTCAAGAGCGGCTCGGAGTAGAAAGTTGACGGAGTGTCATCTCCGTGCCCCGGATAATACGTAAAGTTGATCCTTCGCCTGATTTCTTTCCGGCCGTATCGGAATATCGTCCCGTCGATTATCTATTCTGTGTCGTCGGGCTATGATAGGAAAAGAACAAACAGTGCATTAATGTTTGTGGACACACTTGTGCACTTATCTCCAGCGTACATGACCACCAAAACTACATAGCAATCGTTATATACTATTATTTGTATTGGCGGATTTATAATACATAGTCTCACCTTGTAGGAGTATCGTTAAATAGGTATGACTAAGGAAAAATAAAGATAATATTACTATTGGAGAAGAATAATACACAACTAAATCTCTCTACGTTTGATTAATTCCAACTTTAAAGCAAATACTTGAGTATTTAGCTTTTAAATCGTAAAATACTCTTGAATATTTTAAAAAGACAATATCGCGTTATAATCTGTATTTCAGTACTAGTATTAAAAACATAACCCTCCTTCGGCATTGAGCTAAAAGAGGAAAGTTTTGTATTGAAATCGACAAACTGACTTTATACCACCCATAACTAGGGTGGAAGAATGACGTTAACGCGAGTGTAACTGATCGGTTCATCCATTTTACGGTAGAAATCAAATATTTGAACACGCCACACAAGTCCACTTATACGAACATTGAGACACACAAGAAGAAAATAAGCTTTGACAATATATTGATTGGTTCAAACTTCGGGACTTTGCATGCCCTCTGTGAGATTCAGTTAAACATTTTGTGGTAAGTACTTCGTAGAATAAGTTCCAGTAATTTTGTATACCTACGTACTTCGTCTTTTCGTAGCTGTGTTAATACAATTTCTTTAAGAAGTTTTGTCATGTCAGAGAAAACATTTAAATGTATATTCCGTACGAAATTCAAGACTGGTATTTTTTTCTTCGTTTTAAAGGCCAGTACCTTTATAACTCCGGTTACAGATAGACTGTACCGAGTAGCAAAATAAAATTTATAGGTATCTATTTTTAAGTCTAATCGATAACTATCAACGAAAAAAAAAAGTTTCATCTATATCCTGTAGTAGTTTTTGCGTGAAACGTGAACAAACGTATATTATAAAAGAGAGAAAAACAAGTGTTCTTAAAGTAATTGTTATGGCTTCTGTTGCTGTCCTAAAGATCCCTAAATATCTCAAAAGTACATCGGCCTGTTGAAATTTTACTACCCACTAGCCTTTACCCGCGGCTCCGCTGTAGTAAAAGCTAGTTAATATATCATGGGTTATATCTCAGGTTCCCGTATAGGTACATACTACATAGTAGCGGGATAAAATGAACATCAGTTTTTAAGTCTAAACAAGAGCTCTAATCTGCTCTGTGACTGGTTCAGTGGTGCAACGGTAGTGTAAGCGACTACTGATCATGAGGTCTCGGGTTCGATACCCGGGCCGGGCAGTGATTGAGATTTTTCTTAAAAAAAAAAGAAAAAATTCTCAGTAGCAGCCCGGAGTTTGGAAATATGCCCGGTAACTACATCCTTCCACTTTCGCATTGTATATCTTCTTAACCAGTCGCTCGTCCTTGTCCTTGCGTTCTCACGGTATATGTTATTTAAAAAACATAGAAAAAATAAACATAGCATCACGCCCGTATTCCCCGAAGGGGTAGGCAGAGGTGTATTACACACCCACGATTCGCCAGCTATGTTTAAGTCCCACGTAATAGGGGGCGAGCCTGTTGACGTCTACTGGGCACATTTTCAAACTCTGGGCTGCTACTGAGAATTTTTCTTTTTTTTACGCAACATCTCAATAACACTGCCCGACCCGGGGATCGAACCTGAGACCTCATAATCAGCAGTCGCTTACACTATCGCTGCACCACCGAGGCAGTTAATATTTTATTAGGTATAGTTTATCTTCTGTCCTTGAATTCGTCTTTACCTCAAAACTCTTACCAATTAAGACGTTCAAGCGTATCCAACGGAAACACCGTAAAGTGACAAAATCCGTGTAGTCGTTGTCTATATGCCGAAAATAGCTTTTTCAGTAATATTTTCTCTAATATCATAAAAGTACAGACAGCTCTGTTACAGCTTTATAATAGTATAGGTAGATAGAACACTTATCGGTATACAACACAGCTCTATTCCTTTTATGTGTTTATCAAAGCCATAATTTATGCAACTAACTAACTCTGTGGTGCAGCGGTAGTGTGAGCGACTGCTGTTCAGGAGGTCTCGAGTTCGATCCCAAGTCCATGGTGAAGACCTCGTACGACACATACCTACCTCTGATTTTTCGTAATTATGCATGTATTGAGGGAGATCAAGACTCACCTACCTAGACCACATCGGTCATGTATTGAAGAAAGGTGGAGTCAGTACTCTCCGAAACCGGCGAGCGTGTATGAAGCGAATTATGAATGTTGAGGAAGCGAAAGATGTATGCAAGAATAGAGCCTTTTGGCACTCTGTTCTCTCTGCCTACTTCGCTAGAGCTCACTGTTTAACAAATACAATTTTGAAAAGAGTATGTACGTTCTGATGTCTCGGTTGACTATGAATCAAACATCCTTTATCTTATTACTAGGTTATAGCTGATCTAATGCAGACCCATATATGAAAACTTTCAGTAATGAATATGATAATGATGCCTAGAACGTAATTACGGTCAAGACGGTTAGTTCCAACAGACACTAGCCATATAGGAGATATTATAAAACACGAGCGTTAACACAAGGGCGCTCTCTGTTTAATGTTCATCGCTCTCATAGTCCAATGAGACGACATTACACAGACAGATTAGAGGCAGGACCATTTTACTTTACGTACTTGCCGAGGCTTGGGGAGCAAAACTATGTCAATTTTCTAACTCTGGGCTGCTATTGAGAATTTCATTATCGAAATAATCTAATAACTTTATGTTAAAGCTGACCCGGGCATTTAACCCGAAACCTCGTGATCCGCAATGAAAATCCGCTGAACCACCGAGGCATTTCGCTACTTTCAGTATTACGGTTAATTTTATACCAAGTGTCTAAAATAGGCCATGAAAGGTCAAGAGTGGATGGAGGGCCAATATTATCAATAAATACATGGGTACCTGGAGTTTGTTATTTTTTAAAGTATCGAAGGCAAAGGCTTTCAACTAAAAATATGAAAGATTTTACTCACCTTTTTACTAGAAGCACGGATTTTCCTTTAGAATAAATATTACACAAAGTGAGCAGTATGTATTTAATGTGCGGATTTAAATTAGTTTGACATCGATTTAATATTAGTATTAGTTTGTAAACGTTATTTAGACACAGAATACGTTCATTAAAATGGATATAATAATGTAGGGAGGGATATAATAAAAAATATGATTGTTCTTTAATTATTTTATTTAAATACCACGCAAAAAATATATAATAACACGCCCACAAATGTTAGCAAAGCCTTAATTTAATTCTTTATAAACCACAAATGTTGCCAGAACTCATTACCTATGTGTTTTATTATAAAATAAAATTACTTTTGCGTTCTATCGCGTTTAATACCTAGTAATTATGTGTGTATACATGTAGTCAAGAGCCCCGAAAAGAAAAATACTTTTACTTTTAATTGGAATATCTATTTTTAAACAGAGATAATTTATGTGACGTAGAGTAACGTATTTATATACCTACATAAGTCCACGTGGACGAAGTAGCGAGCAGAATCTAGTCCAATATAAATGATAACACATCCATCCACCAGCAGCTCTCGACATCTACTGCTGGACATAGGCCTCTCCAAGAGAGTGCTACAACGAGCAGCTTTTATCAGATCGTTGGGCAATCTGGAGGCTATCCTACGCTGAATTCCCGCCGGATGGCGAGCAGTTACTGTTGCCTTAGGCGCTGTCAGCGCAAGGGGCATTACTCGCGTGTTGCCAATAAAGATTAAACGCTCTATAAGCAATAAGGAGCCGTTCAAAAAATACGTTGGCTAACAAGTGATGACGGGTTATCGCCTGGGGTGATAAACACTGACTAGAGGGGACAGGGGGGTTATAAGAAAACATGATGCAGTTCACTTCATTTATTTAATCGCAATGTAAACAATGCTCTATAGGATAGGGCGTCTCGGTTTTATAAAGGCGGACAGACGGCACATGGCGGGTTTATTTAGTGGGTGAGGGCCCCACACTACCCTGTTCGTTACCCCGAACGACAGGGTGTGCGGTTAGGAACATTTTTACCCGCCTTAACAAAAAAAGGGGTGTCTCGGTTTTGATACGTGTAATTTACAAGGGGGTCACAAAAGTAGTAACGAAATTATGTCAATAGGGAGATGAAGCAGAATTCAGCGTAATTTATGAACGACCTAAAGGCCATAGGGGTAAAAGAAATAGCTGTAATAAGATTTACTCTTTTTTTAATCTATATTTTTTTTAGTATTTGATATGCTTTGCCACTTTTTAAAGTACAAATTATTTGTGAATAAGGAAAAAGAGATTTTTTTTAATTGCATGTAAATCCTTTCCGATACATGGCGTTGGTCGTAAAGACAAATGTGATAAGGAGATTGGGATGATCGAAAGATCTGTACGATAGCTCAGTAGCTTAGAGCACTTCCCCGGATTGGAAAAGACGCGGGTTCGTTTCTAAAATCTCTTTTTCCTTATTCACAAATAATATGTACTTTAAAAAGATTTACTCTTATCAAAACTTTTTGCTCAAAACAAGTCCTGCTACCTGTACATAATTTTCACGTTTAATTGGGCTAGTTATAGCAAAATGTGGCTGTATCCTTTTGTAAAACTCTTAGCGATCCCATTAGTTCATTGCCCTCCATAAAGATCCACCCTTAAATCAAGACACGAGTGAAAATAGGTTAGCTTAAACCATGTTTTAAGACTTATTAAATTAAGATAGTGTGGGTCCCGTCACTATTAAAATAGTTTCCTTTCGTATATATTATCATTTATCTGTGATAATAATGCCTGACTTTATTTGATGTGTAAAGAACCCTTTTTCATAAACCTTTTTAAAGTACAGATATTTCTGCAATGTTATTTGCTTATAAGTTGAATGTGTAACGGGATTATCCTGCGTAATATCATAAATGTGCAAGTGCGTTTATTATTTGTTTGTTGTTTATTTTTGATGTTTGTTAAGTTTTTAACATTATTCGCATACATACCGCAGTACAGAAAAGGGCAAAGGTATTTTATTTATCGCAGAAAGATAGACTGTTCCTGCGGCATACCTATTATCTTAGGGTTGTGTAACTTTTGTGTGAAAATTGACACCGGATTATCAAATCCACGCGAACGAAGTTTTAGATGTGAAAACATCTCATGCGAAGAGAGGGTAAAACCGGCTGTTAGCGAGGCGATGTTTTCGCGTCAATATTGAATTGTTTTTGCCATCTGTTAACAAAAGCATCTAATTAGGACGCATAACGTCAATCAAAAAACCACTAACAGTTTTAATTCGTCTATGCATGGACGAGAGGGCGCTTACCAAGAATTAAAATTCAAACAATATTCCCATTTATTAAGTAATATATTATAGTAATAGGTCACAATTATTTATAAGCTCATTGCCATTATGCCTATTTCCGTTATTTTACACATGTCATAATTTGAAAAAGTTAAGTATACATTTTATTTCTACTCATTATTTTACAAAATTATATCGATGTTTCCACATCGGCCAGACTTCCCGAGACGTCTTTATTTTTGTAAGCTAGTAGTTGGGGGCAGAAGTTACTGTTATATTAAGGGATGGTTTGTGCATGATGTTATTCACAATGAGTATGTCATAGGCCGGTCAGTGAGTTAACACGCTTGTTCTTAACAATTTGCTTCCTATTGTGTTCTACTTGTGGCAATTGAATGGTTTAAATCCGTCAACAAAAGAATCGCCACGTTACGAAATGTAATGTCAATCACTATTAATAAATATCACCAATAATATTAGTATATCTTCGTCGGCGCACGCTGTAGCAATGTAACACAGTTCGCCCGTCAATAAAGGCGGAGAGACGGCACACGGCGGGTTTATTTAGTGGGTGAGAACCCCATACTACCGTGTTCGTTGCCCCGAACAACGGGATGGGCGGTTAGGTAAATATTTTTCCCGCCTTAACAGAAAAAATATAGCCACATATTTTTTTAGACACGTACCTATGCAATGATGTATGAATGATTTTGCCAAGTTTGTTTTTTTTCAAATGTTATGTGTTCCATTTAAGCAACAGCTAAATGATGCGTTAGTATAGCAAAGTTATGAAATAGAAATGAGAACTGTATAAAAATGAAAAAAAAAAAACTGAAAAGGATTTTCACTCATTTTTTCATAGAGACTAGGAAACTCATTTGCATTTTCTACAAGTAAGAAGTACCTATTACTTAGTCGCCTTACTCGAGGCTGCAAACACACTATTGGGCACAAGCCGATGATTTTAGAAACATAAAACGCAGGTCATATTTTAGTATTGAATAATACTTAACTAACACACAATATCAATAAAACAGTAACGCACATAGTATGGAGATACTAGTTCGAGAACTTTAATTTTTATCTGAATTTTATGAATCCAATATTAATTACAAATGCCTCAGAACCACGGAGTACAGAAAAAGAGTCTACCTACATCTTTTTCTGTACTAAAAAGAGGTAGGTATGCTCTTTTTCTGTACTCCATGCTCAGAACAAACAAATTCATATTTTTTTTATTGGCAAGAGGGCGCAGAGCCGCATACTAATTGTTATATCGCAAAGACCAAAGACGGCCTTACTGTAACACTCATCTTTCAACCGTTTACGCAAGTAAACCAATTTTTTTTATGCTTACGGTGGTAGATGGGCTGCAGCCCACCAATGGAAACCGTCGCTCATACACCCAACTATACTACATATAAGAGTATTGTCAAGCCGCTGCTCACCATTTAATTTCATATATGAAATGATAGAATTAACGGCAATCGCCTGCTGCAACCAAAACACACAGATGTGCTTCATGGCCGGTCACACGGGAGATAGTGGTACCAACTCGCTCGGGCCCGAAAGCAAGTGAGTACTCCTACTTGGTACACAGCCCTACCACTGGTAATGCAATGGGTGATAATTGCTTACTTCCCTTAGTCGCCTCGTACGACACCCGCGGGAAAGGATGGGGTGGTGACACTTGTATTCTTAATCGATTGCCACACGACCATTTAATTTTAAATTTGCACTTAAAGGTATAACTAACCTTCTTTTATTTAGTTATTTTTATGTATAGGTTATAGCTTACGTATCGACGTATATATCGCAGGAGATTGTTACAAAAGGCAGTCTTGTTAAATGTAAACAAAGTTCTGAAGGATACCAAACGTTTGAGGTGTTGATAATAAGTAAAGTGAGAACAAATTTTAAGTAGAGCGGTGCTGATGTTTACAAAACGGACAAAGTTGTTTCAAACAACTTGCTCGTCTTGTCAATGTTTCATTTAAACTTTTTTATTTTTTTTCTATGTTTGGATGCACCTCTTGTATATACTATTTAAAAGGAGAGCCTACATGAACACTAACACCAATATATATGTATTAAAAGGACAGGTTTGTTTTTGTAATAGATAAACTTAAAACATAGCACCATAGCATCACGCCTGTATTCCCCGAAGGGGTAGGCAGATGTATTACACACCCACGACTCGCCAGCTATGTTTAAGTCCCACGTAATAGGGGGCGAGCCTATTGACGTCTACCGGGCACAATTCCAAACTCCGGGCTGCTACTGAGAATTTTTCTTTTTAGGAAAAAGCTCAATAACATTGCCCGACCCGGGGATCGAACCCGAGACCTCATGATTAGCAGTCGCATACACTACCGCTACACCACGGAGGCAGTTAAAAATTTAAAAACAGCTGAAAGTATTTTAATAATTATTTCACCATTAGGAATGTGTATTACTCGTATTCATAAGAAACATAAGCTAAAGCGAGTGAAATCACGCGATACAGCTCGTTAAATTATATTCTTATAGAATTTGTTGTTGTTGAATCGATGTTTTTGAGTCAGTGGATGATTTTTTGAGCTAAAACCTAAAGCTATTTAGTCCCTAAAGCTAATTTAGTTCCTGACAGATGATATCTGTAGTATTACTGAATTTATGCTTTATATAAAATGTGTTAAAAACTTAAGCGTAGATAATATGCACGAATGAGATTTTATCTACAACCCTAAGTAACTTTCTAGTCATATTGCACACTACTTAGTGTGTGTGCAATTAGGTTTAAATTACCTATAAAATGTGTGTGTCTATAGAATGAGTTTTTTGGAAACTACTTCACTTAACTTTGTAAATAATAAAATTAAAATTGGTTTATTTAATTATTTACAGCAGTCATAGTTAGTCATTGTTGGTCGTGCCCATAGATGTCGTGCCCAAATACTAGACAGTACTATAATTGGTAGTTTGAAAACCATAAGTACTACTTGATTTTTATATTTGTTATCTTTGATGACGTGTGTGTGATCTAACAAAGGAGGGAATACGCCATCTTGTTTACCACCTGGAAAGCTATAACGAAGAACAAGGTTTGTGAAGTTTGGCTGTGTTACCATAATTATTTTGACGTCTAAAATAACCATTTTAATCAACTTTTATTACATTTCAATTAAATACAGAATATGGATATGATTACTGATTTATTTAATTAGAAAATATATGTACAAATTAACTTTTTTATTTCCATAATCATCATCTGACGTTAATATAATATTATCGAATAACTAGCTAGGTGCAATAAAACACGATTCCTTGTGACCACAATTACGACCGGTTACAGATAAGTTAGTAAATAAGGTATTTTACGAGGGAACTAGCCTTAAATCACAACACCATTAACCATTCAGTAGAATATTTTCATCCACTTACTTTGTTCGATACTAATATAATAACAGCTAAACTGATTTTGATATATTTTTTTGTGTTTGAGTGGGTCATTGGATTAATTATAATTTATCGTATATCAGAATCCGCGTACCTACTAAATTAGTACGTACACAACAAAATTTATGACAATTTATGTCCCAAACCATTTTCGTCGACAACGACGCGTTACAAAGTTAGAAATGTTTAGCCGCCATCGAATCATTAACAACGCGACTAAAAAAATACGAAAGTTTCAATCTATTGTAGCTTTTTTGAGTAAATCGGTGATTAATGGATTTGTTACCTAAAACCGAAATAAAATTAATTAGAAATTGCAATTTTCATAAAAACACCGATGCAATTTCCACAAAGTTTATTTAGTTTTATGGTTTGCTTTGACTAATATCTGGTACTATCAGTACGATTTGAAAAAAACATTTTTGAATATGAAACCTAGCTATATTTATGAAGAATAGTTTGAGCTTTTTTGCTAAGCATATCGGAAGAAACACCTACTTTATTCGCGTGCGCATTCGAATAAAATTTCTAGAAAAATAATACCATATATGTATAATTCTTATACATAAGCCACAAAAAGTTATGAAAATTAGAAGTGATTTATGAGTTTTATTATTAGGCATGGTATATTAAGCCTTTCGATCGATAAATTACTTCATCAAGATAATTCCAAGAAGATCAAATTTGCTTCTTAAAGTACCTATATGTTTAACTATCTATATCTCCTAAACTCTAGGTACGTTTAGGAGACGAAAAACTAAAATAATTCAACACGAGCTCTTGCGCAAACAAAGCTCGATGAAAACGTGTCATGACTTCTTCAATTATACGCGAGTGAAACCGCGGGGTACATCTAGTTAACTATTATATAGCCTTGCGATCGGTAGCTCTTCAATGCGATTGGCGCTAAAAACAAATAAAATAATATGTAATCAATTTATTTAGATACAGTCTCAATGCCTGCCAGAAATATAATTTCAAGTAATGAAATGTATTATTTCAATACTTCATCTTATATCCCATTAATTTTATAGAAATTAAAGTATAAAATTATAATTTTATAATGTCAAAACAATGATAACTGAGTGATCTGTGGTTTTGATATCTGCACGTTGTTCTTTTAAAAGCATTTCAAGCTAAATTTGTTTACTATGTTTTTATATATTTAAACAACTTTACATATTTATCTAATAGGATGTTTATCTAAACAAAACGACCTTGTTTCTTACATTTGTTTCAGACGAAATTCGTAAGTAAATTAACAAATAATTGGCTTTACATTACTCAAAATTGTACGAACAATAATTAATTTACTTAACGAAATTAATGTAAAAAGAAATTTCAATTCTATAATGTACATATTAATGTACATTTCTCTTTTACAGGCGATCCTCACCACCGGGGAAGTGTCCTTGCAGGTCTGATATAAAATTTAAAGAGATCTTTTGTCAAGAAATAAATGTTTTCTTTATCATTAGTAATAGTTATGTTATGTCGGTGTATTTGCACTTAAGATATGGATTTCTAAAGAACCAGCGAAAACTGGTATAGTACACAGTTATGACACGATTTACGAAAGCATCTACCAGAGGGTGGCTGAACTTTTTACGATTAAGTATTATCAATTTGTGCACTAACGAAAGAGGTCGCATAGATTTTATTAAACAACTATTTTATTTGTTTGATTGGCAAATGTCGCTCGTTTGAATCTTATATGAAAAATTTGAAACGGTACATTTTTTCACATGTTGTTAGTTTTGCTCTCTTGTTCTTATGTAAAATAGTCTCATTGTTTTGCATATTCTATCAATCCTAGAAGGCTGACAGTCGCTGCCAAATAGCACAATATAAAGAGACATGTTGGTGTATCATATCAAGCAGAAGCTGTAAAGAATGCTGAGATCCAATATGCGAAACACATGCGCATAAAAATAGCCGAATTATTATCAGTATCCGCTGGTTCTTCCATAATGGCGACGTTGCACTGTTCAAATCAACTATCGATTAAATGTAATAAAAATATTTGCAGTGAGCTATTAGGAGGTATTTTAAATTCATAGCCCAATTATTTGAAAAGAGAAACTCAATAATTTAGTTTAATTCAGAACTATCCTATGTATACCAATAATAAATTTGATTCTTTAGACTTCCTGTTCGCGTCTTAAATAAATTTTCTGAAAATATAAAAATATATAAGCATATTAATAATATATAACTTAACTAGCAGACTCGGCAAAGCCTCACTATGGCACATATAATTAATTCGTTAATTTTGTAATAAAAAGTAATTAGTCGGGATAAAACCTATCTCTAGTTGGACCAAACTGCACGCAATGTGCATAAGGAGATGTACCAAATGCCCATACATTCTCGGCCTGGAAAGGACATACATAAAACAATATGTTTTTTGAAGATAAATGACTACCCTATTGCTTTGTGTATTTCTTTTCACACTAAAACTTTTGGATGATGAGATAAATGACATCTAAAATGAATATATCTAATTTTGAAATTGAAATACCTCAAAATAGAATATTTGATCAAAAATACCACCATAATTATAAATAAAATAATATCTACATATATAAACAAATAATGAGGCTTAATATCACTAAATATATAACTTACACTCATAAAATCACAATACAATATTCACGATACACAATAACAACAGATGAGTAGAATGACATGACATGACAGATGTAAAATGTTTTGCCAATATTTTGAATCATAATTGCTACTCTTGATTAGAAATAATATCGGTTTTCACCAAATAATTATAAAAAATATTTTCTTAAATAGTCATATTACTGTTCTCACGAAATTATTTCAGAAATAACTACGTAATATTGTTTTGTAATATAATAGTACCAAAGTTTTTAATGTTGTCAATTCAGCGTACTGGCAATATCCTATTTGATTGTCAACAGATAACAATAATTCACCAATAACCATTACGATAAAGTAAAAATTCAAAATAATAGCTTTTTAAACTATAATCTTTTTCTGAAGTTCTATCAAGTAAAGAAAACCACTGACGGATTTTATAAATTATTAGTTTAATTTTAAATATTGAAAACATTATGGCCGCCACAGGCCGTAAATGGTACATGTCCTTTCATTAGTTTAGGGAATTCATTGCGGACAAACAGCATGCCACGAGATATATGAAACTATACTTTCTCTCAGGTTGGATTAAACTGCATACATGCGCAAATTTTTTATTAAAATCGATATATTATTTTAAGAGTACATCGCGGAAAAATAACTTCCGCGATGAACTTTAACTTTTTATATAATAAAGATAGGTTATTTGATATTCTAAATTTAAGGTTATTCTGTATTTGTATATAATTAATTTGACGAATTTTAATATTAATTATACAGAACTATTTACAACCAGGCCGCAATAACTCACAAAAATTAGTTGATCTTAAAAGTCGTAGCATAATATGAAATAACTTAAAAACGAAAATGAAAGAAAAAATAGGCTATAATCTGCTTTGACAACCCGCAAAATAACCTTCCAAAGTTTTTCAAACTATTACAGTACTTTCAGATTTTAACATGCTTAAACAAATAAAGAAATTAAACGGCTCGTTTCACCTGGTGAGAATATAGCCATTTGAGAGAGTTAAGCTAAAATGCTGCTGTCAGATATATGCATATGCATTGTAGTAAATCAAGATGCAACTTTTGCTTTAGGCAAATTCGAGGAAATGAACGGTGCGCTCGCTATTATAAGCAAAATCCGTATATTAAAAAAGTGTATGCCAAGGTCAACCAAAATTAGTCACTAAAAATTCCATTTCAATAAAATATTGTTTGCATAGTTAAACTATGATATGTTAGGTAAAAGTCGAAGAATACCTATAAACGAAAAACGAGCTTAAATTATTGATAAAACGTGACTATTTTTGAGTACAAAAACCTGCTTTATGTTGTGTGTAGTTATAAAGGTAGAAAGGAGACAAAGCATGTAAATTTGCTACTCTATGTAAATATTATATATTGTCTGTATACATCATTTAAGTAGGTATTTATAATATTGTTTCAATGCAAATGAAGCGGATACCAGTAATGCAGTGGATGATAATTGTATATGTCACCTCATACGACACCAATGAGAAAAAAAGGAGTGCTGACACTTGTATGCTTAGTCCATCACCGCACGGACTAAATCATGATATGAACAGGGTAAAATAATATTACTGGAGATAGAGCACAATAGTAATAAAATCCGTTGATAAATTGGCCTGTGAGCGATAATAAGGAAGGATTTACCCTTCAATTTCGGAGGAAACTCGTGATCAAAATAGAATCACGTATTTAATAGATTTTAAGAGTAAACTGCCTCTGTGGTGGAATGGTAGTGTGAGCTACTGCTTATCATGAGGGTTCTAACCACGGGTCGGGCAGTGTTATTGTGAAAAATATAAAAGAAAAATTCTCAGTAGCAGCCCGGAGTTTAGAAATGTGGTCGATGGACGGCAATATGGTCGCCCCCTTTTACGTGGTAGGACTTAAACATAGCTAGTGAACCGTGGGTGTGTAACACCTCTGCCTACTCCTTCGGGGAATACAGACGTGATGCTAAGTTTGTTTAAGAGAAAATCAGATAAAGAGCTTGCATGATGCGCATGCAGCAGTTCCAGGGAAAACAGCTTCTACTATCATAAATTTTACTGAAACCCATAGAATAGATATAGTCATAGACAATAAATTAAATGTGTCTTTGTAAAAGAGTTTCCTTTTTTTTCGAATAGTTTCCTTTACTGCAATTTGGTCCCAGTTCCACATTGATCAATTATTTTCGATGACACTATATTGGTTAAACACAAAGTGAAAAATGTGAAAATCAAAAATAACAGTCACGAGCAGGATTTGAACCGTTTGACGTTAAGTATGAATGTGATATCGAAATCAGCAGTCAGGAACAATTGTCACGGTGGCTGAATTGGCAAAGCATCTGGACGGTATCCAGGAGATGCAGGTTCAAATCCTGCTCGTGACTGTTATTTTCAATTTCACATTTTTCACTTTGTGTTTAATGCATAGTGCTAAGCAATACAAATGCTAAAAATATACATAAAAATATCTAAATACTATATTCGTTTATAATAGGTCATTCCCCTTCCAAAATTATATTCAAAACAGCATTTTGCTTTGCGTTGGTTTAGACCGTTCAGTGGACTGGAAATAAAACCACATTTGAAAAGTTACTCTATTACTAACGATTTTATAAAATATTTAGATATTTTTATATATATTTTTAGCATTTGACATGCTTAGCAACATACACACTTTGTGTTTAATGATTTTATAAAACATTTTATATCGAAAAAATACCATCTATTTCGATATATCACATTACATATAAACAATTTCTTGAGTATCTACTGCTATCGAAGCAGAAACTGTCACCCTTGGGTACCCATCATTATAACTATTACACATAATTATATGATTATTGAGTCCACAATATTTGGTAATTTATTTTAATTATATTATTTATTGTTATTTATTATGTTACACATCTGATATTGAAATAAAATGTATTTATTAGAATTAACTAACTAACTAACTTATCATCACACCATTTCCCTTGCGGGGTAGGCAGAGAGAACAGAGTGCCAAGAGGCTCTATTCTTGCATACATCTCTCGCTTCCTCAACATTAATAATTCTCTTCATACACGCTCGCCGGTTTCGGAGAATCCTGACTCCACCTTCCTTTCAATACATGACCGATTTGGTCTAGGTAGGTGAGTCTCGGTCTCCCCCTGTACCTACGCCCTTCCACTTTCGCATTATATATCTTCTTTAACCAGTCGCTCGTCCGGCATTCTTTCCACACGTCCAAACCATCGGAGCATTCCCTTTCGCATCTTTACACCAATACTCTCTTTATTCGAATTCATTTTCATTTACAAACCAAACTCTGGATTACCGTTAAGTATTAATTACATACCCACCTGATGTTTGTTTTTTAGTTTTTATTTCTTATGTTAAAGTTTCCTTTCTAATAACTGACGATCAAGTAACGATAGAAGCTTCCAGATTATGGGTGAGGTGCATTTTTTAATTAGGAACGCAATCTTCGCCTATGGATATTGACCAGAACGGAGTCTGGGGGCGAGCCTATTGCCGTCTACCGGCCACATTTGCAAACTCCGGGCTGCTACTGAGAATTTTGTCTTTTTACGAACAAAATATTTTTAACATTTATCGATAATTTAATTAATATGTTTTCTCCAAAGTAAAATTTATTCTGATGGCAATACGGCGTTATTATTATTTTTTGTATTTGGTCTAACACGTCTGACACCACGACTAAAAACACAGATTTTAGTCTTAGCAGGGCATAATTCCAAATCTAATTTATCTAAACTCTTCACAACGCTATGTAAAGAATTGCAGCATGACTGCACTGACGGTGGAGTGGTTTAGATACCAGGCTTCCCGTCGGAGTGATGTGGGTTCGATTTCCACACAGGACAACCCTTTGAGTGATCCACAAATGGTTGTTCTAAATATGGGTGTACTTTGTGTCCGTGAATTATGTGTTTGCTTTTTTTTGTAAAGTCCCCTGTGATACAAGGATTATTCCTTAGTGCAGGGTGCTGTTTATTATTAAAAAAACATTCTTAATATTAGCTTCACAGACTCATATATCTCTATTATTCGTAAACAAAATAAAATCATCTGTATATTGTAATATATTCATAAAAACGTTACTAATCGTATTACCTATCTTATGAGTAACAATATTAACAAAAACAAGAGGAGATAAAGGGTCACCTTGAGCAAGACCTCTACGTGTTCGCCTGCTCTTTATAGGTACACAGTCAGAGTTTAGGATGATTCATTTAGAAAATAATACAGGTAGTTACAGATCTCAACTTCACTGGAAGCTTTATACTATATAGAAGCAACCTTTTCTATTAAAACATTGTGATAAGCGGTCTGTATAATCTAATAAGCATCTGATAGAAGGCAGTTTTAGTAAATCTAATTTGTATACAATATATAAAACCGTGCTGAAGTCTAAACTATTACTGACTAACTGCCTCGGTGGTGCAGCGGTAGTGTGTGCGACTGCTGATCACGAGGGCTCAGGATCGAACCAGAGACTGTGGTTATTGAGTATTTTTGACAATTCTAAAGCCGGCCCTACACGGCTAGACGCACGTTGCACGTTTGCTAGACTACCTAAACCATATTAAGACTTTCTAAAGCATAGTGTCATTTATTGATGATAGTATTTTATTATCTTCTACAGACCGTTTTAAACGCATACAAATGATATAATGGAATATTCGGCATATGTAATTAAACTTGTATTATTTCGTAATAAGATAAATAATTGATAAAATTTAAAATCTTTCAGCAAAAAGAGCTGGTAAGTTGCTTGTAAACGCAATTTTATTTTAAGTCCGAACCGTTCCAATTAGGTATTCGTGAAAATATTTAATATCAGAAATTAGAAAGATGCCACCGTGAAAAAATATATTATTATACTGGAATTTCCCGTTTCATTTTTATAAGCTTCATTTCCTCCTTAATTTAATTAAATTTTCTTTGAAATCTGACTGGAAATTCCAGAGATTACTCGTTCAAATTATATAACTCTTAAGCTTTTTAACTGAATATACAATAAATAGGATACATATTTTCATATATAAAAGAAGCGTTAGATCGACCTGAGTAAGTATGTCTCGGTAGTCGTATATTAAGCTTAAGTATTTTTTGTATTTCTTTGTTGAATTTACACGTGCCACAAATATTTTATCCTATGTGAGATTAAAATTCAAAACGCACAAGGCCACGCTTATTACTCCTAGGTACCGACGAATAAATGAATATCATACAGCTATTTCAGAACCGCAGAACACATTGAAAGTTTATAAATAAAAAGTTACTGAAGCAGGGCCTCAACCCGCGTGCAATAAACGTAGTCAGTATTAGAAGATATTATTAGATCTAACATCACGCTTAGAAATCAAATCATGAACGAACGTATATTTCGAGTTTACAGCTGATGAATTGGATGTGGCAATTCTAAGGTAGCCCTATTAACGAACATTCAAACAGCGATGTATGGCTTGACCTTTATTCAGGCTATAATTTCACACAGGCTCAATTTAATGTCTAAAGAGTGTGGTATCCCGCCGTGTATTTATGCAAGAAGAACAGCGTTATGGTTTCCTCCAGTAAAACCATCTATTTATGGTAACTTGAGTATAGAGCTAGTCACACGTAACACAAAGATTTCGACAAAGCTTTAAAAATTGAGATAACTAACTGACTAACTCATTATCACGCCATTTCCCTTGCAGGGTAGGCAGAGAGGACAGAGTGCCAAAAGGCTCTATTTTTGCATACATATCTTGCTTCGGTAACAAACACTGGCCGTAGAGCTTTAATCAATGCGGTATTTTGGACGAGATCTTCTTTAGCTTCCTCAACTAGGACCGGTGCTGCAATGACATTGACGTTAAACATCACTTTTGTCTTGTCTATATTTAGTTTTAGACCCACTAGTCGGGAAACCCTGTTGAAATGATTGAGCATGGCTTCAAGGACCTCTAAGTGCATTCTATCACATACATTACATATTATCTTTAACTACTACAATATAAATAATAAAACTATCGTTGTATCGTACAAGATATAAATACAATTAACTATGTTCGACTATCGTAATATAAATAATATATGAAACGTTCCTTTAAACAATAGGAATGGGCTTAAGCGTAAGTCCAATTAACAGATGACATCGAGCGTCATAATACAAAAGTCGACCACAATAGAACTATGTTTTACCGGTTCATTAATTTCAATAGAAAAAGGGGTTTTATAGGGTTTGAAATGGTCTGGAACTTAATAATTTATATACCTACCAATATGATCAAAAAGTTTATCAAGTAAATTATATTTTTCTTAAAAGATCAGATAGCACAAAAAATGCACACATAGCACAACAATTCCTTTTTTAACACAGTGTTGTCCAGAGTAATTTGTACTTACCTTGTTAATGCACGCGCAAAATGATGTCCGAAAAAAGGCTTTTCTAAAAGCAACTACAGATATTAAAAAAATGGCATGTCTGATACATTATTTACTTAGCGTATCAAATAGCTATCATTAATTTTTTAGATGTTGATGGGTAAATAAGTCCAACTGAAAATTCACGCCATGTTAAGTGTCAAGATGAAAATATGTAAGTAATATTTGATTTTCGCTCTATTTTCACCAATATAATGAATTATGTGTCTAGTCCAAAAATATAGAATTGAATTTAATTTAATAGAAATCAATACAAGTCCCTGGTTAAGGCGAACTTTCAATTTTGTTTGAAATATACCTTTATCTTATCCATCATCCACCATTGATACCAGGTACCTATATCAAAGGACGGTAATATCTTTGACAAAGAAAAAAGGTTCGTACCTTTAGAACTTGAGTACCCAAATAAATGGAATTACACCCAGACGAAAATCTAAAAGGATAAGTTTCTTTAAAAATACTATTTCGGCTTCGATACGAAGTGATTCAGTTATTGAAATACCATCTCCAAAATAATTCGTGTTTTCTTACTTCATGGTGCATTTGTAATTCATACAGAGTTCTGTAATCGATGACGAAAAATATTGATTTAATATTACGAGGTTTTCTGCTTTAAATCAGTAGCAATAATACCTAATCTATTCAATTCTTTATTTGCAAAACATGGGTTTACAAGAGGTTTTAAATGTTGTATTTGTCAAATTTCACATTTTTAACAAATAATGAGTGTATTTTGTTTAACAAACACGTCAAGCAAAGCCTGAGATTATTAAATAAATTTGACCAACACGTAAAATTTGACAAATAATTTGTTGGTCTCTAGGCGGCTTTACGTTTACAAAGCAAGTGATTCAAAAGATTCATATTAAATAAACTGTCCGTAGCATTACTACATTTATGAGGAACTAGTGAGCCGGGCGGCTTCGCACTGGTGTAATGTATTAATAACATGCATGTATTATACATATAAACCTTCTGTAAGAAATGACTTATCTAACTAATGGTGAAAGCTGCATCACAATTCGTTGCGGGGCTTAGGGGGAGTTAGCTGATATACAGACAGACAGACGCGGAAAGCGACTTTGTTTTGTACTATATAACGGTCACAAACAAGTTTTACAAATGAACTAGCATTTTAAGGTTATATCTCAGGTTCTTGATATAGTAGCGAGATAAAATGTATACCAGTTGTTAAGTCTAATCAAACAAAAAAAAGTTGTATCAAAATCCGTTCAGTAGCTTTTGCGTGATGCGCGAACAGACCAACAGACAAAAAATAAAAAAATAAATTGTTTTCAGTTTAGACAAGCTATATAGATAATTCAGTAATTTATTCTCTGATATCTAGACACAGCTCTGTTACAGCTGTATAATAGTATACTTAGATTGGCTTGACTTGTAAACATTTTCGCTCTTGAGATAACAGGGCAAACACGTATGGACTAGAAAACTTGAAAACTGGGTTTTCAAACAAGATTCGATATTCTATCATTACATTGTGATGGGCTAAGAAACCAATGCTTGATATCACAACATTGCATAAACCAATAATAATTAACGATTCGATATTTAGTAGTGTTTTATACACACATTCTAATCCCGCAGAATATGTTTATGTCAAAAAATAATCATGTACACGTTTCAATCCATCCCATGATTATCGGAATAACTATCGTTTCAACACATCCGCAGCTATAAGTGTTATTCGTAGGCATATCCTGTGTATTAATGATAAAACTGTTACGAATACATAATTTCTGCTTTAGCGTCACTACGCATTGTATTTTGATTCTTGCACAATAGATTTATTAATAACATTGCAGTTCTCTTAGTTTACTTTGTTTTAGTCGCTCGTGACTGAGCAACTTTCATGGAGCTCAACTAAGACAAACGGAGCTTCAGGCTTAAGTGTCATTGTAATGTGCTTCAAAATTCTTCGATAAAAGGACTCTCAGACGTAAATGTTATTCCCCTAATGGAGATGTAAATTTATTACGTGGTACATGACTGTATGCTCTAAGACTGTCTTTAAAACTTTCTTAATGACGGAGTAATGTAAATGTCTGTTAAGATATGGACGCACATTTGATGAATAAATATTTTATAAAGTACATGGATTCTAAAGCAAAAAGTAGCCAAATTGACTGGGAGTGCAGGATATTGTCTTATGAAGAACAACCAAAACTTTTCTCTAGTAATATCGTCTGCTTAATTATGGCTCGATGATTGACTGTTATGATAACTGCGCTATAGAATTGAATAAAAACAATATGTTATCTTAGGATGTCTTCAAAAAAATATAATGCAATATCACCTGGTATTTATAAATTTCTGAAACTCTTCTAAATTTTCGAATAAAGTTTGTCACTAAGCTAAGTTTTTGAGCGCCAAACAACCGGTTTTGTATTGGGTTAAAAACCGCACATATAGCACTTAGCACTCTTTCGCATAGATAATTAGTTATAGATAGTTAGTTGTAATTCCTTTATTTTTGAATTTGATTATTTTCTTTCATTGTCCTTTACTCACATCAGTGTCTTAGAATTTCAGCAATTCTATACTAAAATGGCTGACTATTCTTGACACAGTTTATTCTTATAACCTACAAAGGAAGTCGAAATACTATTAATTTTTAGATATTTTTATATATATTTTTAGCATTTGACATGCTTAGCATTATACATTTTCGATTTCACATTTTTCACTTTGTGTTTAATGTACCTACTATTAATTTGTTACAAAACTCTGTAATGAACTTTTTCTATAATTGTCATTATACTGTATGATGTAACAAGATTGTATCACTTAAAAGGAAATAAATGTATTTATTTATTATTAATTTCGAAGATATATCATCAACATCGACCACCAAAATTATTAATTGCTCCAATCTATTCAGTTGCTACGCTGTAATACACGACTCTATAGTAGTGTATGGGATTGCGGATCATGAGGTCTTAGGTTTGAATCTCGGGTCAGGCCAACAAAAAATTATTGGGTTACTCCATCAAGTCATTCTCAATAGCCGCTCGGAAATAGCTGGTGGTGTTTCACTCCTTGTCTCGGGAAACACATAAAGCCGTGCACCCAATCGCTTTTCGTTTGGAAAGCCGAAATATCGGAATATGAGGGTGAGGAAAAAGGAAATGTTGTTAAAACTCGGACATGCTTTAGCACTATAATATCATATACGT
Source organism: Leucoma salicis (assembly GCA_948253155.1). Classification (NCBI taxonomy): domain Eukaryota; kingdom Metazoa; phylum Arthropoda; class Insecta; order Lepidoptera; family Erebidae; genus Leucoma; species Leucoma salicis. The sequence continues at coordinate 3,816,113 of OX411803.1, forward strand.
ACATGGCTAGTATCTGTAGACACTAGCCGGCATGACTGAAATTACGAAGGTCGTTATTATTGCAGTCTTATTGTTGAGTACAGATGTCCTTTAATAGTGAGAGAGTAGTAGCATAATAGCATAGTTCGCTCTAACTGTCTGATTTGATAGATCGCCATTTTGTAAATAGTTACGATATTTTTTTTATTGCATTTGGTGGCTGACGAGCCACGGCCCATCTGATGGTAAATGACAACCGTCGCTCATGGACTCAACTATACCCAGAGTATTGTCAAGCCGCTGCTCACCATTTCATTTCACCGATTTGAAATGATAGAATACACCGTTATCTTCTGCTACAGCCAAAGCGCAATTATGTGCTTCATGGCCGGTCACACGGGAGATGGTAGTACCAACCCGCTCAGGCTCGATCCATCCATCCATACATCAGCCTTTCATCATCCACTGCTGGACATAGGCCTCCCCAAAATGGGGTTTTATCATAATCGCCACGCTTAGCAGGCGGTTTGACGATCGCAGTGGATGTTTTTAGTACATGGGGGAACGCTGCTGCCCGGTCCCCCGGTAATCCTTTAGTCGGCTTTTACGACTCCCATTGGAAGAGACGGGGTGGAGCTATTCTTGGTGCGCCACACGGTGAATTCTTGGGTCTATTCTTGGGCCCGATACCAAGTGGGTATCTCCGCTTGTTATCCAGCCCTACCACCAGTCATGCAATGGATGATAATTGCTTATCTCCCTTAGTCGCCTCATACGACACCCGTGGGAACGAATGGGGTGGTGACACTTGTATTCTTAGGCCGTCACCACACGGAGAGATTATCAGGTATTGACACATAGGTAATAATACAATGCTAGTGTACCATTCAGATCTCAGTACTACAACATTTGATAAGAAATATTTATTCTCAAACTTAGCAAACTTGTTCTGACCAGAAAGATACAATTGAGAATAATCAATGTTAGAAAAGCGATACATAGAGGACGTCTCAAAAGAACTGTGTCTAAATCCGTGGCCTTCTTAGACCAAAAATATGAATCATCGACTCCACATAAATCGAATAATCATTTTACAGATGATGGCTCAACTCTACTTCGGATCTGCGGATCTACAGATACGGTCTTTATGGGCAGCCCAGGGACGTAGTGGGTATTAAGGGCTCCTGGACTTCATTAAAGACAATGACGAATGTAAAAAATCCAATCGAAATGTAAGACAGGTTTTTTTACAAAATGACACATAGCATCACGCCTGTATTCCCCGAACGCAGAGGTGTATTACACACCCACGACTCGCCAGCAATGTTTAAGTCCCACGTAATAGGGGCGAGCCTATTGACGTCTACCGGGAACATTTCCAATCTCCGGACTGTTACTGAGAATTTTTCATTTTAGGAAAAAGCTCATTAACATTGCCCGACCCGGGGATCGAACCCGAGACCTTATGAATAGCAGTCGCATACACTACCGCTACACCACCGAGGCAGTTAAACACAATAAATTACAAAACAACAATAAATTACAAAATTACAAATTAATTAAATTAGTTAGGCCTCTAACTAGTGTTTGACCAGGACTATAAACTTGTGCTCTGGTCTTATGTCATGAACTTAATTGCATACAGTAAAAACAATAAGAATTAATTCTGATACATGACAGGTAACTTTTCGAAATAATCTATAGTAAAACAGTTTATTCGCGGAATGCGTTGACAGCCTTGTCGCTCCGTAAGTGCTTGTAGCGTTGACAGATAGAGTGGCGACATGAGAGCGATTAACTGTACCGTTGACATGGCTGTCGTAAGTTAGTGAGTGTAAACAGTTTGTATATCATCGCCATAGAATTCTAATCTAGAGACCAGAAGTGGTAGCTCGGGGGGAGGGATGTATGTTGCAGAGCACAACGCTAGCCCAGTATGGGTGGCAGACTTCACAGGCTACCCAGAAAATCTCTCAAGCATGCGGGTGTTCTCGAGATTTTTTCCATCACGGAGCTAATTTGTAAAAAAATACACTAATAATTGAGAACATTCTCGAAAATTCAAAGATGTGTGACATGCGAGGACCTCGGACTGGGAATGGAACTCGCCAGGTACCACCACTGTATTTGCAGTTCTTCGTTTTACTTGACGACGATATGTAGTAACCATTTTTCAAAACCAAGATACATTTATGTATTTGGATGACTGCTTAGTTGGCGTAGTGGTTTAGATACCGGCTTCCAGTCGGAGTCTTGTGGCTTCGATTCCCACACAGGATAACTCTTTGTGTGATCCACAAATGATTGTTCTGAGTGTTTATACAGTCCCCCGCGATACAAGGATTATCCTTAGTGGAGGGTGTTGTCTAAAAAAAAGTGTGTGTGTACTTATGTACACGCGTTAGAAGTTATACTTCTTATTATCCCAAAAATCTAAAATGTTGACTATAGCTAACTTCAGGGTGTCTAACTTCAGGGTGTCGGTTTTTGGTGACGGTGTGCGCGCGCATCGTAAAAAATTACTCTCATATTTTTTCCCTAACGCGCCAAAAGAAGTATAACTTCAAAAATATTTATTTTGCTCAGTAATCATGCGTTCAAACCAGAAACTCATAAAAAGGAAATCAGCATGTCTGTTAGGGAGTTTTTTATAACAAATATGTGTCACAATCATGTCTATTTATTTTATTCGTAGATATAGTATATTTCTATTCTTCTTTTTGGGCAAGCGGTGCCATGTCAGTGACGACAATTCTGCCAATGACAACTGATTAATGGGGACACGTGTGTATATTAATAACGAAATTTTAATTAATTAATCACAGTAGGACTACATGCGGTACTAGTTTGGCAGGTTATAGTACTGATACAAGGGATAAAACACGTAATAACATATACATATTACCTATATTAGTACTAAGGTTGTAATTATTTACAGGAATATACATTAAGACGGGGGGCACCCATCATTACAACAATATTTAAGAATCAACTTGTCACATATGAATGGAGTTAAATCGATCGAACAATAGGTCTCTTGTCTTGTGTTGACAATGCCAGTGATGCCAATGCTAATAAAAAAAAACTGTAAGCCATGGTAACTGTTTACATTCAAACGGCATGCTTCTTCGCAACCTTGTCAAATAAAAAAACCCTTATTTGCATCATTTCAGTCCAAAAATGGAATAAATATATTGATTGTAACAACTAGCTGTCACGTTTGGTTGTGATAAGAATAGCCTTAACGAGCATGTAACCTAAAATTCTTGTTAATCTACGGCTGAGTATTTCTGTGGATGACACATGCGAATGACGTATACATGTCATAGCCACGAGACAAGTACAGCAAACACAATATATACGTGTCTGACGATGCAATACAGAAGATAAGTCATACAATTAAAATTGCACATACGAGTATAGCTTAGTGAACAGCTCCACTACGTACTCTTTATTATTAAAAAAGAAAAGTGGTTTTTAATTAGCGCGAACAATTGACATTATAGACTTATCCCATTGATACTATAATAAATAATTTGTGACAAACCTCTCGAGGTTTTTATAACAGAAACAAAAGCTATAATTTGTTTTTGTTTGTGCAATATTATCGCTTAGCAACTGCCTGTCTGTGCGTTTTTAATGATTTGTTTTAGGGGTTTTAACTATTATGAATATTCATAAGAAATAATATGTTAGGTTTTTTAGGTATATCACATTGTAGTCAATACAAATAAGATAATACACATAATCGACTGAAAACGTGACCGCACGACGTCCTAATCTACACCAATAAAAATGTGTCAGTTCGAATTTGTCCGCTAATCTGTGAAACTGACGCTCAGCTATTTTTAAATACGAATTGAGTCTGATTAGTTATGTATACATTGCGATGTTATACTAATATTTTAATAAAATATTCTACATCCGTTGACCAATCGAATCATACTATATTAATAGTACGAATAGTTGCGATGCAAGGCATTAAGAATATATTATAGCACCACACTGTCTATGTCACCATTGTCGACGAGACTATTCAGGGAGTGAGCAGAGCTCTTCTGGAGGTATCTCGAAGTGGTTGGTCAACCTTCAGAATAAATAAAATAAAGTCTCTAAAGGTGGAGACATTCTTACCAAACACAAAATGTGTTAAGCCGCTTGAGGCTTCTGTTTGAAACTTTTCTGACTCCCAAGACCGGAGCAGTGCAAATATCGTGCCTTTGTTTAAAAACAAGGGTTCACGTCATGACTGTGCAAACTACAGAGCCATAAACTTGATCAGTTTGGTAACCAAATTGTATAAGTAAGATTATTGAAAGGAGAATGAGGATGGTGTATCATTTACTGTGTGAAGCACAAAGGGTTTTCAGGAGTGAAAGGTATTGCTCCGATGGTTCGCACATGTGGAAAGAATAATTGATTAAGAACATACAAAATACGAAAGTGGAAGGATATTGGTACAGGGGGAGATTGGGATTAACTTACCTAGATTGGTCATGTATAGAATACCAAGAGTCTCCAAAACCGCGGATCGTGTACGAAGAGAATTATTAATGTTGAGGAAGCGAGAGTTATAAGCAAAAGTTTTTGGCCGTCAGTTCTCTCCGCCTACTCCGCAAGGGAGATATCTATACGATGGATACTTAAACAAGCAAATAGGGGAAGATTACCAGTGCTTTCCCTTACTGTCCCGAACGAAACAGTTGAAGTAGTAGAGTATAAGTGATAAGGCTAGATCCATGGGTGGCCTCTTACCTAATCTTAGACTGTTTTTCCTACTACTCCCTGTTTTATTTCGCTGATGAGCAATAAATAAATGGACGGCTAGCTCCCACTACAACTAATAAACCAAACCAAAGCAGTCCAGTACTGACCCGCTATTCCGAGACAAATGAAATACTCATATTTAGTACTCAACCCATCCATCCATCCATCAGCCTTTCAACGTCCACTGCTGGACATAGGCCTCCCGAAGAGAACGCCACAACGAGCGGTCCCGTCATGGGGGATAATGCCGTAATTGCCACGCTTGGCAGGCGGGTTGGCGATCGCACTGGATGTTGTTAATACTCGAGGGAGTGCTGCTGCCCACTCCCCCGGAATTCCCTCAGTCGGCTCTTACGCCTCCCGTGGGTAGAGAGGGGTGGGACAATTCTAAAGCCGGCCCCATACGCCAATTAACCACCAGTAATGAAAAGATAATAATTGCTCGTCTCATAGTCAACTCGTACGAAACTCGCGGTGAAGAATTAGTGTCACCCAGATTAAATACAAACAATTATTAATAATTACAAATGTATTTAAAGTATTTGTACAATTTTTCTCTAAATATAAATTATTTTAGAATTTTCTTGTACTTCCCTTTATTACTGATTTTACGGTAATCATGTTACCGTTAATCTATGAATTTTTCAGTTAGCCATGATATTATATTAACCTATACCATCCTAAGCTAAACTAGCTAGTATTTTTCACTGTAGAAGAAATCCGAACAGCTATGTCCGAATACGATTTTGGACTAAGCGTTATACGAACAATACACAACTAAATTATCACCATTTAACGCTACCGTTACTAAACTCATGCCCTCTTTTAACAGAATCGGTTCGCTTACAACTAGGGTAACCAATTAAATACGTTTTTCTTTATGTTAAATTTATATTTTTGAACTAGCCTTTGCCCGCGGCTTTGCCGCAGCCAAAAGCTAGTTTTTGGGTTACATCTCAGGTTCCCGATATAGTAGCGGGATAAAATGTATACCAGTTGTTAAGTATAATCCAGAGCTCTCAAATTAAAAAAGTTGCATCAAAATTCGTTCCGTAGTTTTTGCGTGATACGCGAACAAACAAACAGACAAAAATTCTAAAAATATTGTTTTGTGTTTAGACACGCCTATATAGCCTATTTTATATCTTTAATGTACAGACACAGCTCTGTTACAGCTTTGTAATAGTATAGATTGCGAACTAAATTGTGTATAATCCATTGAAAACACTTTCACACACTCATAAATATAATATGTCTATAGATTTATTCAGAAACCATCGCGTGGCGATTGCTGTCTGCAAATTTTTACGTAATCAGCCCTCGAACGACCCTTCCCTTGTTCGGTTACTACCTTGTTAGTTAGATATCATAAAACCCTCCAATATCTCAATAACTATACATTTCTATTAGATTTTACGTTTCCTCATGTATCCCTTAAATCCATAGTCCGATATCAATGCAATTAAAATGGTACAACTTAGAGGTCTCCATTTTCCGAAATTGTTCATAAACTAAAAAGTCATGTGCGAACATATATACTTATACATTTTTTTTTGTTTTACGCAATTTAATTTAAACCAATTTCCTTGAAAAGCATTCATTCAGAATTATAGATACTTTATAAAAACGTAAAATACTATAAAGCATTTTTCACCCTGCTGACCCTTGTCAATTTGGATTATAAAAAATATAGTATTGATCTTAATACGTTTGTCAATTTTCATATTATTTAGGCGTCTGGATGTGGAGATTGGATTAAAAGAATACGTTATATTGATAGACAAAGTATAGATACAGTTCAAGCTAACAAAAGCATGTTATAATGATCATTAAATGTTGTACATTCGAAATGAGTTCCGATACTTTTGCGTTTAATTCATAAAGATTTATTTTTGGTTTAGTTGACGACCCTTTACACAGGCAATTGTCAGTGTTAAGACAAAAATTTGGCCCCCAAAATGGTATTGTAAACATGCAATGGTCTGTTCAAGGGATTGGAGATGGGCTCAATGCTTTTGTTTGTGGTAAAATAATTAAAACAGTTTTTGTTTTTATAAACAGGAGGTTATTGTTTTAAGTTCCGAATTTTGAACTACCCCAATATCTTCCACGGATGGCGTGGTGACTAGTTCACGAAACTTGTTTGTTTATTTTTTTAATTTGGAAGGCTTTTGCGGCTAGTAAATAATGCAGTCAAATTTAACAAGTCATGATGATTCTATTTCCTGCGTTTTTCGCCACATGGCACACATTTGGCACATGTTTTTCTGCCGTATATCACTCGTCTTTTCAGCATTAACTCTTTTCTTTTTCATGCGCTCATGCATGCAAAACTTACTTATAATCACGCCATCTCCCTTTCGGGGTAGGCAGAGAGAGCAGAGTGCCAAAAGAATCTATTTTTGCATACATCGCTCGCTTCCTTAACATTCATAATTCTCTTCATACACGCTCGCCGGTTTCGGAGACTCCTGACTCAGGTGGGGTCCTTCAATACATGACCGATTTGATCTACGTTGGTGAGTCTCGGTCTCCCCCTATACCTACATCCTTACTCTTTCGCATTGTATATCTTCTTAAGCGGTCGCACGTCCGGCAGTCTTTCCATATGTCCGAATCATCGGAGCATTCCCTTTCGCATCTTTACATCAATACTCTCCTTGATTCCTTGATTTTTACTCGCTTTCTTACATCGTCGTTACAAATGCGGTCAGTTAGCCTCACTCCACAGATTCTCCGTAGGGATCGCATTTCGACCGCATTGATTTTACTCTCATTCCCCTTTTTGCATACCCAACTCTCGCTTCCAGACAAGAGACAAGCACTGCTTTGTGTATTGCGAGACGTACCTTCTGGCTGAGGTGATAGCTGCCGAGAAGTTGTTCCAATGCTCCGCTCACTCTTATTTCCCGCATTTACTCTTCTCTCTATATCAGTGGTAAACAATGCATACAATCCATCCATTTTTTCGTAGGCCTACCAACCACTCTCCGTTTGTCCACTTTCATGCCTACCTAAAATATCACATCGCGTTTACTTATTCATTTTCAATGTTCCTATTACTGGTGTTACTTTTAAACCACCCCTTATGTACATAATATTTCTGGTTCTAGCCTATCTTGTAACTCTCCTAGATCTGCATCTAAACATACTCATCTGCGCTGTATCTATTATTTTCTCAGCTGTTATTAATGACGCATTACCCTTGGCTTCGCTCGCAGCATAGTGATGTCCTATAATAAGTTTTTATCTATGTGATGGTAGATGAAAAATCGATTTTAAGCAGGATTTGTGCAAAATCCTTGCTTAGTGATCACCTGCAGTATCAAAGAATCCCATAATGTGAATTTTCCCGGTTCTAGTTCCAAGAGTTTAGGCTGTGCATTGACATGTCAGTCAGTTAGTCAGACCTTTATTCCTTAACTATATCTATGTCGTGGCTAAATCTTAGAATTGGTTACTTCATATTGTGGCCAACTATTTTATGAAATGGTCGGCCACATCATTAAGTGGCTAATGCTATGATATGATCTGGCTACGACATATTATATACAGACAGATGACGGCACCTAGAAAAATGAATGTCTCAAGCTGAATTGAAAGCGAAATATATAAACATTTTGAAAGTCGTGCCGCGGGCAATGAAGCGGGCTATGCTCGGTGTCTCTTTGAAGGATAGAAATCGTAATGAGGTAATCCGACATAGAACCAAAGTTATTGACATAGCTCGCAGACTCAGTAAGTGGCAATGGGCTGGTCACATCTGCAGAAGGACCGACGGCCGATGGAGCAAGCGTGTCCTAGAGTGGAGACCGTGGCTTGGTAAGCGTAAGGTAGGACGGCCCCCAGATAGGTGGACTGACGACCTCAAAAAGGTTGCTGGGACAGGCTGGATTCGGAAGGCGGAGGACCGTGTGCAATGGCACGTGTTAGGAGAGGCCTATGTCCAGCGGTGGATTGCAATAGGCTGATTGATTGATTGATTGAAGCTGAATTATTTTTTGGCAAACTCTGACCAATCGTCTAAATAGTGTTATATAAAATAATAGAGAAGAAAAGTGACACCAGCCCATGGAGTTAGGCTTAACCATCTATATGCCACTTATTGGCTTCCACCGACTCGCACATATGTTTTAGACGGACGGAATCACTAGTTTAAAGAATTTTCCGAGACGTGGAATTTCTAGAATTTTCTATTTCACCGACATAAATCGTTTGTTTAACTTACGAAATATTTTAGTATAAATTTCTCATTCGACCTTGATCTGCTCCGAATCGTTTTAAGCTAACCTTGACATAGAAACAATTTGCTGAAAATATGTCTATAATTTTATCATACTTTCTGAATACACCTCGTAAATGGTATTCCTCAGCTGGGCATGAAATAGCCTAATATTTTTGTCAGTAATAGCCTCGTTAGGCTTATCACTAGAAGACAAATAACTGTTAAAATATATAATATCGACTTCTAACCCGACTATGGCGAGACGGCGCTTCAAAAAAACGAATTAATCAATAAACTCATGTTTTGTTATTCTTACAAGTATTGAGTTTTATAATATCAGATCTCATGTTACATTTCACATAACGCTAACAATATTCGCACTACGGAAATCACACGAGAAACTTAGAAAAGCGGCCGTGAAAGTCGCTCATGCGCAGACGGCTAAGTAGGGTGACCATCATAGCTTCAATAGCATACAAGACAACTTTTTTAAGAAACGTAAACGTACCTATACGAGATCATTCATTTCATTCATTCATTGTTACTTTGTTGGGATGTATTATATGATTCACAAGTATTCATTAATTTTATGTTGTAACAGGGAGGCAGGAGGTCTTATGCCACGCAAACAATAAACAATCAGCTTAACAGATCCCCCGATCCCCTTGAGAGTGTCCCGCCTATAGATAATAGTTATTATTTATATTTTTATTAATTTTTTTAGCCTTTGACATGCTTAACCTTATAAATTAACACAAAGTGTAAAGATGTGAAATTGAAAATAACAGGCACGAGCAGGATTTGAACCTGCATCTCCTGGAATACCGTCCCAGATGCCTGGAGTCACCCAAGGAGTTGAATGAAGTTGAATGAATGTGTTATCGAAATTTGCTGTATCCGAGCAATTGTCACGATTGCTGAATTGGCAAAGCATCTGGTACAGTATTCCAGGAGATGCAGTTTCGTGTCTGTTATCTTCGATTTCTTATTTTCACACTTTGGGACACAATACAAATTTAATTATTATATATGATTCATGGGACAAGGAACCTGTTAAGCATGAACTAATAATCATCACTATCTCCCTAGCCTCATTCCAATCTTTGTTATGGTGGATCCATCCTTCCGATTTGATCGAAAACGTGTTCATAGTAAGGCCACTGTTCACCAGTATCTACATGGAAAGGCTGGCTATTTGACCTCAACGGCCCAACTAGGAAGACAATTCATGACCTTAAAACAAAACTGGAATCAGTTTTTTTCAGAACTGACAATCTGTAACGACTGCCAGAATGCTATTTCATAGCCGGGACCCACTGCATAACCTGCACGAACTACACATAAATAAATATTTAAGAAGTGCCTCTTACTGCAGACTGCTTCGGCTGCTCTGAATATGGGATGAGTTAGGAGATGTAGGATTGAAGATAGTATTAGGTAATTTTGTTTTCATAATTTTTAATTAACGTAGTTGTATTTTTAGCATTTTTATTTTAAACTTTTTAGCTAGGATCATAAGACTGTAAATTTAGCAGTTTAGTCATTTAATTAGGATTTGACAAACCAAATAAAAACTGAAATTATATTAAATTTTCAGAATAAACAAAAATATTTTCTACATTTCTCGCTAAAACGCTCAATTATGTCACGAACCACTGTTCAATAGTCGTGCGTGCGCGGTCTCTAGTATTTGTTTCTGTCATTTTCGTGCATACACGGTCCATGACGTCGTACGGCGATTGAGACCCGGTATTTGTGTGTCAATTCGGAGACGTTCTTGAGAAAGGCCAGATCAGTACCCTGGCGGATCACTCAAGTAATGTGGCCAGTACAGGCGGAGAGACAACACACTACAGATTTCTTTAGTGGGTGTGGGCCTCACACTCCCCTGTCCATTGCCCCGAACGACGGTGTATGCGGTTAGGTACATTTTTTCCCGATAATAAAAAAATAATAACAAAAAAAGGACGATTAGTATCTAAACCATTTCGCCACATATTTGCAATCTATTACTTACTATTGACAGAGAATAACTAGTATTTATTGCTTAAATAAGTGTTTTGATAAACATTCTTTGGGAGTGTGTCACAAGTACCTATCTCCTTACTGAAATATATTTATGTCGAGTTTCCTACTATTGACAGCTGTCGTCTAGCGTCAACATGTCTAGGGCATTTCTATATTATTATAGAAATGGAGACCATGTGAGAATTCGTTCAACTGTAACGTGGGGTTACGCAAGGGTATAGGTTTTATAGAAACTTTGTTATTATGTTCATGATAAAATATGATGTTCATGTTAATACATAAATAAATTTTATTGAATTATACAATATTTAGATATTTTTATATATATTTTTAGCATTTGACATGCTTAGCACTATACATTAAACACAAAGTGAAAAATGTGAAATCGAAAATAACAGTCAGGAGCAGGATTTGAACCTGCATCTTCTGGATACCGTCCAGATGCTTTACCAATTCAACCATCCTGACAATTGCTCCTGACTGCTAATTTCGATAACACATCATACTAACGTCTCTGGGTGACGCCTGCGCCATCTGTCGGAAGCATTTTCATACATTATACCGATTTCAATTTCACATTTTTCACTTTGTGTTTAATGTATAGTGCTAAGCATGTCAAATGCTAAAAATATATATAAAAATATCTAAATATTTAAAGGGTTTGCGTCATTATTAGGTAAAATCTTAATTGTAAAATTAAGTTTACCTGTTCGGTATAATGTATGAAAATGCTTCCGACAGATGGCGTAGGCGTCACCCAAAGACGTTAAGTATGATGTGTTATCGAAATTAGCAGTCAGGAGCAATTGTCAGGATTGCTGAATTGGTAAAGCATCTGGACGGTATTCAGAAGATGCAGGTTCAAATCCTGCTCCTGACTGTTATTTTCGATTTCACATTTTTCACTTTGTGTTTAATGAATTATACAATACTTACTAGATTATACCAGCGACTCATTCTCTAGGCTGTAGGCTATATGTATGCACTATATAGGCGTGTCTAAACACAAAACTATTTTTCTTTCGATTTTTTGTCTGTTTGTCTGTTTATCTGTTTGTTTATTCGCGCATCACGCAAAATCTATTAAACGGATTTTGATGAAACTTTTTGTATTTGATAGCTCTTGATTAGACTTAAAAACTGGTATATATTTTGTCCCGTTGATGTATCGGGAACCTGAGATATAACTTAATAACTAGCTTTAGGCAAAGGCTAGTCAATAGTAAATACCCAAATAAATATAAAAACGGTTCATCATTAAGTTATTGGGTTGTTCCGTCCAGAAATTCTCAATAGCGGCCTGAAGTTAGGAAGTTCGCGGTGTTTTACCCTCCGTTCTTTAACAAACACGCTAATCGTGAGCCCGATTTCTCTCAAGTTGTGACGAAATGATGTCCCATCGGAGTAATAGAGAACAGAGAGTGCACTTGTGTTTGCGAAAACACTCGTGCACTATAATATTATAAAGCGCCTGCTATACAGTTGTGAACCAATGTTCCAACAGTGGTGACTTTGGTCACGGTAATATTATCTATACAGTATTGTGACTCGGCCGTGTCCTTGAAATAATTAGCTTCAGACGCGTGGTACGTAAACACGCGATAGGGCTACCCGCCTCCAGTAGGTATTTTAATTTCATCTACCTACTTCAATTTCGTTCTAGTGTCCGTTACCACTGGCCACCGTATCCTAAGTTTACGGCCTGAACATAATTGTCTTTTTTTAAATTTTATACACAACACGTTAAGCATGTATGAACATAGGTATATTTAATAATATACATTTATATTATAAATTGCAGCTACGATTAGTTTCAAGAATGTTGTTTTTTTATGATATTTTTGCAGAAGGTCAGATAGATGTATTGCGCCTGCATGCTAAACCTTCAAAGAATAAAAGTTTGTTTTTTCTTGTTTTGCTGTGTTAAGGTTTTCCTATAAAGCACTGCATGATTGTGTTTTCTATAGATTGGCTTTTGCATTTGTGCATAAATTATGTTTTTTTACTATGCGATCAAAACCGTTTTTTTTTGTCGATTATTGTACATGTACAACAATCAACTAAACTATGAATCATTCTTTTAACATTTGGGATAGTTTTACATTTCTGAATGCATTTAATCTTTCGATGTGCAACGATTGCTGAGCGTTAATAAATTATTATCGATTGGATTTGATTACAATCAAAAGCTGAGCGCTTACTAATTTACCTACGGCTACTTAAAATAACTTTTTTTATGAATATTATCTATATATATTTTATTTATTTTAGGTTTGATTATTTACTAAATGAGCATTAAAAATTATCAGTATTTTTTTAACGATTTTTTTTCTTTCTAGGCTGTAAATAGCCGGCTACGCTACCATAAACATATAACTAAATAAAACCACGGTATTATTACCAAACCATATCGTTATTGCGAGTTTATTTTACGTGAATCTAAACACTATGTTATAAACGTTATTTTAATTGTATATAAAAATAATTTTATTTTTGTTGTGGAGTAACGTAATCTACTTACTTACACACTTACTTATCATCACGCCATTTCCCTTGCGGGGTAGGCAGAGAGAACAGAGTGCCAAGAGGCTCTATTCTTGCATACATCTCTCGCTTCCTCAACATTCATAACTCTCTTCATACACGCTCGCCGGTTTTGGAGACTCCTGACTCCACCTTCCTTCAACACATGACCAATTTGGTCTAGGTAGGTAAGTCTCGGTCTCCCCCTTTACCTACATCCTTCCACTTTCGCATTGTATATCTTTTTAGCCAGTCGCTCGTCCGGCATTCTTTCCACATGTCTGAACCATCGGAGTATTCCCTTTCGCATCTTTATAACTATACTCTCTTTCATACCTACTCGCTCTCTTACGTCATTGTTACGAATGCGGTCAGTCAGCCTCACTCCACAGATTCTCCGCAGAGATCGCATTTTGACTGCATTGATTTTGCTCTCATGCTCCTTTTTACATACCCAACTCTCGCTTCCATATAATAACGTTGGGACAAGCACTGCGTTGTGTATTGCAACACGCGCCTTCTGGCTGAGGTGATGGCTGCCGAGAAGTTGTCCCAATGCTCCGTTCACTCTATTTCCCGCATTCACTCTTCTTTCTTCATCAGTGGTGTACCTTCCATCCCGACTGAATCCACATCCAAGATATACAAATTCATCCACTTGTTCTAGCACACCATTTCCTATTGCTACTCTAACATCTGTTCTAGCTTCTTCTCTTTCAAAAACCATTACTTTGGTTTTGCTCACATTCACACGTAGGCCCCTTTTCTTACAATCTTCTGCCATTACGTCGACCAGGGTTTGCAGGTCAGTCGCAGACTGCGCTAATAGGACCGCCTCATCTGCATATAGCAGCGAGTTAACCACTGAGTCGCCCATCTGAACTCCAACATTAATTTCATTCAACCTTTGTAGACATTTATCCAGATATATGAAAAACAGTCTGGCTGATAGAACGCAGCCCTGTTTAACGCCGATATTGACGTCAAACCAGGGTGACATTCCATCATCCAGCCGCACACAAGCTCTGCAGTCCATGTAGTTGGACTGCACCGCTTGTAGAGTAGTAGTCTAGTCCGCTAATACCATATTCCGGCAAAATGTCCCAAAGTTCCTTTCGTACAACAATGTCAAATGCTTTCTCCAAATCCACAAAAGTGCAGAAAACCCTCTGGCCTACAGCCAGATGCTTCTCCACAATGTTGCGCAGAGAAAACACTTGATCCATGCATCCTCGTCCACACCTGAAACCTCCTTAAACGTAATCTAGCTTTAAAATAATGGAATTTGATAAATAAAAAAGGAAGTTTTTTTGGATCGACAGGAAAACAGGCTACAGAAATAATACATAAATAAAATATGTACCTTACTTACTTTCTTCAAAAGATAATACAATCTCTTGTAAATAAAGTGATAACAGTTGTGATATCTTTAAATTTAGTGAAAGACATCGCTTAAATAAAACGACCTCTTGGGTGTTTGTCTCGTCGCAAAATTGTTTTATTCCTGTTTATAATTTTTATTACTATGGTAGCAGACGAGCCATGATCCACCTGATAGTAAGTAGTAGGTGACTGTCACTCATGGACGCAACTATACTAATACCGTCAAGCCACTGCTATCTCCTTCTACAGCCAATACACGATGGTGGAACTTCATGGCTTGTCGGAAACAGTGATACACAGTGAACCGATGATGCCTAATATTAGGAATTAAAGCCTACCTATAGGACGTAGAAGCGTAAAGATATATGTCACGAATTAAATTTTCAGTTGTATTAAAGCCCTCCACTTTGAACATAAGTATGACTTCTGAACTTTTAACTTTTTGACTGCCTCGGTGGTGTAGCGGTAGTGTATGCGACTGCTAATCATGAGGTATCGGGTTTGATACCCGGGTCGGGCAATGTTATTGAGATTTTTCCTAACAAGAAAAATTCTCAGTAGCAGCCCGGAGTTTAGAAATGTGCCTGGTAGACGTCAATAGGCTCGCCCCCTATTACGTGGGACTTAAACATAGCTGGCGAGTCGTGGGTGTGTAATACACCCCTGCCTACCCCTTCGGGGAATACAGGCGTGATGCTATGTTTGTTTGTTTGTTTATGACTTCTGAAACATTTTGGAATTAGGTCCCTAACAAAACATATCAACATTATGTTTGTAGATGTATGTGCGTAGAGATAATAATAGTATCGTAGTGATTTGTAATATCCGACAGAACTAATGAATACTAAATAAAAACTTTAGTTTGAAGATATCGATTAATTAATCCGGATACCGTGTGGGGCCGGCTTTAGAATTGTTCCACCCCTTTCTACCCACGGGAGTCGTAAGAGCCGACTGAGGGAATACCGGGAGAGTGGGCAGCAGCACTCCCTCGAGTATTAACAACATCAATTGCGATCGCCAACCCGCCTGCTAAACGTGGCGATTACGCCACTATCCCCCATTTCTTGGGGAGGCCTATGTCCAGCAGTGGACGTTGATAGGCTGATGGATGGATGGAATCCGGATAGAGATAAAGCCCAAATTACTTAGCAAACATTAATTTTGAAAGCATATTATTAATTGCTAATAATATCATTGTCATCATCATTTCCCTAGCCATGTCACAAACTTCATTGGAATCGGTTTCGTTCGCTGATCCGCTAATATTTACACAACGAGCGAGACATCTGGCGGCCTTAGACCAAAACTGGCGTCAGATTTTTAATTCAGGACAGTTTGTCAGCCTTTAACTTAAGTGTTTTTAAACACAAAACCTTTTTATTTAGAATTTTGGTGCGAATCAATCGTTTGTCCATTTGTTTGTTAGCATACATCACGCAAAAGCTACTGAACGGATTATAATGAAACTTTTTGGTTTTATAGCCGTTAATTCGATTTAAAAAAGTCATCTCCCTACTATTTTGAGAACATAAATTATAACTTAAAATAGCTTAAATACTTTTTTTAAAGATTTGTTATAAAATGTTTTGTAACTAGTCAAAGTATTTCAGTAACTTTTATGTATTGAAAGAAACTTTTATATGCTGTAATTAGCTACAGCGAAAGAAGTATCTTGCAACTGTGTTTACTACCAAGAACTCAAATGCCCGTTGAATGAATTTATACTCGGCATAATATTTCTCCAGGCGTACTAAGACCACAATAATTATACACCTTAACATACAAATGATAAACAAATTTGTTCTTTGGTTCCTAGAAAACAGAGGGCATCAAGGAGTGAAGGATTTCACATGTGGATTTGTTAACGGTACCGTTAAATTGAGTACAGACAGACCTTGGGAGAGGGCGTTAACCTTCAACGTAAAGGTTTTATACGGTATTTGAAGGGCTTTAAGCCAATAAATTATTTAGGTCTTCTGTCTGTCTGTCTTAAATAATTGTGATTAAATTAATGAGGATCTAAGTTGGCTGTGTAATAGTGGAGACACTGGCGATTAATAAATAAGAATTATAAATTGGTGACAGTGATGATATATAAAAGTAAGTAGTATTAAGTCGGATCCGCAACGCACTGTTATCGTGTTCGCAAACACAATAACATGTTATTATAACAAAGGTAATGTTTTCTTATAAAAAAATCGCTGACAAGTTTGCTGACTCAAATGGATAACTTCCTCCGCGTTTGCCTGTGGGTTCCCGGAAGAATAATTTTAGTCATTTCATGTTTTCGCTCGCCATAGACACGTCCCGTGAAATATTTTGTACAATAGGAAAAACGCTTATCAATTCTCTCGTTAATGGGACGGAATAAAGAAAATAATTTGTATTTTATATAATTGATATGGACAAGACCCGTTATTTAGGACGCTACATCAAGCCAAAATAAAAATAAATCTAAAAAGCAGAATTCTTTTTTTGAAATTTCTAATATGTAATATTAATTTCATGTTGGGAATTCTGTCTATCCACGCGGGTATGTTTTCCCTTATAGCCTTAATTCATTAAATAATTTACTGGTGGTAAGTTGGGTACCAAGTGGGAGTACTCACTTATTAGCTGGCCCGTGTGGGTCGGTAACAACTCTAATCCTGGGTGACCGGTTGTAACAAGAGAGAGAGTAGTTGAGTCCATGAGCGACGGCCCCAACCAACTACTTCTTTTTCCGCAATTTGGACTATTATTTCTACGGGAAAAGAAATCCCAGGATACTTTCTGATATTTACGCGAATGTTACACATTTCTTTTACGTCCAAAGCTGCTATGATCTAGTCTATCATCTAAGTCCACCCGTGGTCATGAATGCTGTAAAGTATTCGAAACGTCGGGATAGTAGTAAAATTAAGTAAACGCGATAGATTCCGTAAACGAAGTTTTATTTCAAAATCCCAGGAGGTCGTACAACGGCATACATATAGTTTACGGTGCCGAGTCCGTAGATTAAATCAGAAAAGATAAAAAAATTACATAAATTTTCTTTTTTTTTTTAAATACTCTTCATATTAGATGATGCAAATGTAGACAATGTTTTCTTTTTTTTTCATTCAACTGCCTCTGTGTTGTAGCGGTAATGTATGCGACTGCTAATCATGAGGTCATAAGAGGGAATACAGGCGTGATGCTATGTTTACAAATGTAGACAATGAGGGTAGATACAATGTTGTACTTTAATAAATTACATCCAACAAAAAATTACATTAATTTTTGGTTACGAAACGCCAAATTCATACCTTAAGTCCTAATATGGATTGCTTTTTTATTTTTGCAGTTGTAGGTTTTGTTGATATCCAAAAGTAGTCACTAAAGGAATTGATGTATTATGTTACTCTCTTATGACAGAAACCAAGGTTTTCCACCTTGGTTTCTGTCATAAGACGACGACGGGTGACGATTAAAATTTTGAAATAGGATAGATGATTAAAATTATAAATGTCAGATTGAGTTTGTGTGTTATTGTATTTTATTACCATGTTTTTTATTAACACGCTTTCTCGTATGTCTTACCGGGCGGAAGTTTGTAATTGATTTTAAACTAACTTTCCGATGAGCTAGATACTTTAAATTTGGACCATACCACATAAGAGGATGGGAATGCATGAAAAAGTGAAAAAAAAAATAAGAAGAATAATAAAATAATATAAAATTTAACGTACCATGTTGTTATAATGGATCCGTTACAAATACATGCTACATTTTTATTTTATTTATTTTAGTATTCTTCTTTATTATATCTTGATTGAATAATATAAAATATATTCAGGATTCATCAAAACGACATAATTCACTTTTAAAGCCTCATGGATTGTTCCCATGGGATAGCTAATTAATGAAGCCAGAATCTATCCAGACAAAACTAAGACCTTCATCCTTTTCGAAGTAGAATAGGAGGTACGAATAAGGTAATTTCTTTTTTTCAGACATGCTACGAGATGGAAAAATACCTGCGCGAAGAGCCCCGCAAACGTCGCGAGAAATTACCAGAAGAAGAATGGGCGATTGATCAGTGTACCCCACCAGCTTCACCAGCCACTCCTCCATCACCAGTGATACCACATTTCATGTTGGAAACCACTGTAAAGGCTGAGCCTATCAGCGATTCCGACGAACCCAGAGGTACGTACTACAGCAGACTTTAGAACAAAATATGAATAATATATTCCATTGACGGACGCAATTCTTACGCCTAGCGTAAGGGTGTTTTTATATAATAACTGACCAGCTTACGCCCCCCAAATAGTAAAGAGCTACCGTTCTTATAAAACACTAGCAATATCAGAGACATCACTCATCTCTGGTAAAGTAAGTGGAGGAAGGATGCAAAAAAATACCTACCTGGCCTTACACATAAATTATTCAATGAGAGATGATAAATGTGAAATGGAATGGGGTGATAACACAATATTTCTTTTTTCTCCAAGTCAACATAGATTACATAATCCATCCACCAGCTTCTAATTTATTAACAGCATTTAGCAGAATATTCTTTTTATTACACTTGATGGTAATTGGTAATCTGCTCATAGACTTAACAATACCGAAGAATAGTGTCAAGCCGTTGCTCTCCTTGCGGTGAATGAACGGCTATCTCTCGTTATAACGAAAATACACTGAGATGCTTCATGGCTGGTCACGCGGCAGACGATGATATCGATCCGCTCAACTCAGAGGACAACTCTACCTCCAATGCAATGCAAGCTGCTTATTACCCTATGGATATGCGTATGCAGAAACGCAGGCGACGCAGATCCACGCAGGGCAGGGCAGATTTTGTAATGCTTTGAACGTACTTAACTCCTTAAAGCTGCGTACGTTGCGGAGCAAATACGTGCAACGCTGACATGTCTGCAACGTACGATTCATTACTTGGGGAGGGGGATTTAAGGCGTAGTTTACCACGCTGGTCCAGTTCACAAATCGTCGAGAAAATCTCTTAGGCATGCAGGTTTCCTTTCTTCCCTCAGCAAACAGTGATAAGTTAATAACAAATACACGAATAATTTCGAAAAATCTCGATAAGTAGGGGTGTGTGTTGTGCGAACACCTTGGACTGAGGATGGAAAACGATTCCACTGTCTGGGCTATCGCTTCTATTAATATTGTCTTAACGTTTTATTATTTTTAAATTCATCAAAAATAACGATTATAAAAGCAGGGGGCGACAAAAAGCAAAACGGCCCCTATAATCAGCTTAAAAAAATGTTTGCATGATATATTTTATAAAATAACATATTTTACTTTCTAACTTAGAAACTATAACATTGGCTGAGGTTTATCACATTATAAACCTCTCGCTCATCGATCGATCAATATTTTGTCGTAGACCGCGACAATACAGTTACACCACTATGTAGGAAGTCGTGGCTGATAGGTAGGTACCTACATTAATATAAAACTACTAATTAAGTAGTGTATTATAGAAGCATATATTGGAAATATTTTAATTTAATATAACACACAGTGGTAGCCTAGTAATAATACCAAGGACTGTAAAGACAATGGTATCGAGTTCGATATCCAGTCTGAGGTCCTCGCACAACAAATATCTCTTAAAGTACAAATTATTTGTGAATATGTGGAAAAAAAGAAGTTTAGTGCGAGCGGAAATTGAATCTGCTTCCCTTCCAATCCGATGAAGCCGCTAAGCTATCACACTGACCTTCGGCCATACTCACCACATCACATTTGTTTTTACTACCCACGCCACCTATTGGATACATTAATCCAATATACCTAGTAAGTTTAATTTTGCAATTAAAATTCATATCTACTATTTGATCGCACGATTTTTTAAACATTTTGAGCTGTATTTTTAGCACTTGACATGCTCAGTTACTTTAAAGTACAAATTATTTGTGAATGTGGAAAAAAGAGAACTTTAGTGCGAGCGGGAATCGATCTTGCGTCCCTTACAATCCGGCGAAGTGCTCTAAGCCGCTCCGATAAATATCTTTTACATTTCGTAATTTTTCGAAATTATATGTATGTACTTGTTTACAAATTATCACTGTTCGGTAAACGAAAACATCGTAATTTTCTCAACGCCTTATAAATTATTTTAACTCGCACTGGGTCAGCGTAATGGACTATAGCCTCTATATTTCTTTCACTCTGAGAGGAGACCCATGCTGCCCAATAGCACGACAGTGATGGCTTAACAAAAATTTATATCCCGAGCATTAAAGCTTAAAGATTTAACTTTTCGTCAACACATTGTAATTTTTTTTACATTGCAGATGACCCACCTAGTCCGGTATCTCTGCCACCTACTCTAGCGCGACGACCCACCTCGTACCGTCACCACCCCCATTTTCACGCATCAGATCCGCGCCGGCGCGTCCATCGCTGCGAGTTCCCCGCTTGCGACAAGGTCTACACTAAAAGCTCCCACCTAAAGGCTCACAAAAGAACTCATACTGGTAAGCATAAATGCCAAATCATCTTCATTTTTAAGTGACAACTAGCTAACTTACTCATCACGCGCTTGCGGTAAGGTCAACTAACTTACAACTACCTTAGAGCAGTTTAATAACATAGCACAACTACTCGCTATCACAAAACTATTAATAAATAAATATTCACGGACATTTTTACACAACGTCCTCTGGTCAAACTAGGTTTAAGGTTTTTCTTAACGCTTTTGCTATGGGTACCAGATTACGGATATAATACATATATAACTTTTTTTTGTAAACACATACATATAATAGATATAAAACACCCAGACGAAGTACAAATATCTGTGTTCATCTCACAAATAATTGTCCTGAGTGGGAATCGAACCCACAACTTCGTGCACGGAAGTCGGTTACACTACCGACTACGCCACGGAGCCCGTCGATAATAATAATAGATTATCACATTTTGTAAAATTGATTAGGATTATTTAATTAATTATTTATAAATTTTATGTACCAGAAGATATTATTTAGCAAATTATATGCTTACTAGCAAGTCTTTTTTTTATGCGGGAAAAGGCCTGCTAGCACACCTCGCCACACGTTGCTGCTTATTATTAGTTTAATTATTATTATAGTATACATTGAACTCACTAAAATTCGTAATTAAATTATGATTCTATGAATAACATCATCAATTTCTTGCTAATTTACACAGGGATTAACGCAGTATTCCGGGCTGATAGATTAGCGTGGGTCATACAGAGCTTATATATAGTCTATAATAATACTAGCTTCTGCCCGCGACTTAGTGCGTGGATTCCAGAAAATAAATACTTTTCGGCACTTGAATTATCTCTAAGAAAATATAAAAATAACTGTTGATTCGATCGCTATTGACGGTGCCTGGATATTTCATCAAAATTACTGAACAATACTTTATTAGCTTTGCATTTTTGTAGTGTATAAAATGCAAACCTAAAGTAAAAAAATAAAATTTAAAAGTAAAATTTTAAATTCTCAGTAGCAGCCCGAAGTTTGGAAATGTGCCCGGTAGACGTCACAACATAGCTGGCGAATCGTGGATGTGTAATACACCTCTGCCTACCCCTTCGGAGAATACAGGCGTGATGCTATGTTATAAAATGCGATACACCTCAATAGCATAGGACATAGGACATGGTATCTACTCGTACTTCAAAACCTAGTTAAAATATACTTTTATAGTAACTATAAACTTTTCATATCAATTATTTTATAAAACGACTCATTGGTTTTTTCACGAAAATCACGATTTGGAATTCCGTGCGTCACATGATGGCTTCAATGTTTAAACAACGCGGGGTTGATTCGCGACTATATCGATCTACCGGCCCTTGTGAGGGTCGGTCCGGGCGTTCTGGGTCGCTTGTTATAGGTATGTACAGTGTTACAGTAGGTGGGCATTTAGGTAGTCAGGACGATCTTGTTATAACAGTGACAGACAAGGAAAAGACAAACTATGATCTATAGAAGTATTTTTATTATGTGTATAGTCTCTGGCGTTACTGCCCTAACTTTAGTTAATTCTCTAATGAAAACAAGCACATTTAAAGATACTTTTTTAATTACTTGTAAAGGTAATAAAGGTATTAATCCTCTGCCCTAGCTGGTTAAAGCTAGATTTTAGGTTATATCTCAAGTTTCCGAAACGTAAAGAGCTATCCGACAAAAAAGTTTAATCGAAATTAGTTTATTAGTTTTTCCGTGATATGCGAACAAATAACCAGACAAACAGGCACACAAAAATTGATTTCTGTATATAGTCGTCAAAATAGCGTAATGCAGTCATCCGGAAAATCTGTAGAGTTGAATGACCGCATTCGTCACGATGACGTAAGAGAGCGAGTAGGTCTGAAAGAGACTATTGGTGTAGATGCGAAAGCGAATGCTCCAATGTGGGAATGTGGGAAGAATACCGGACGAGTGAGTGGTTAAGATGATTTACAATGCAAAAGTGGAAGGATGTAGGTACAAGGGGAAACCGAGACTCACCTACCTACCAAATCGGCCATCTATTAAAGGAAGGTAGTGTCAGGAGTCTCCGAAACCGGCAAGCATGTATGAAGAGAACTATGAATGTTGAGGAAGCGAGAGATGTATGCAAGAATAGTCTTTTGGAACTTGTTCTCTCTGCCTACCCCACAAGGGAGATGGCGTGATGATAAGTTGTATATGGTATTAGTAGTAGTAATACATTTCTATTTAAACAAATATTTTGTAAACTAAAATAGGTACGCTAAACTAAGATCCGATAAAGACGAGGAAGTTGTTGTGAACAATAATAAGTCTATTTTCGATTTCACATTTTTCACTTTGTGTTTAATGTATAGTGCTAACCATGTCAAATGCTAAAAATATATATATAAATATCTAAATATTTATAGGGTTTGCGTCATTATTAGGTAAAATCTTAATTGTAAAATTAAGTTTACCTGGTCGGTATAATGTATGAAAATACTTCCGACAGATGGTGCAGGCGTCACCCAAAGACGTTAAGTATGAATGTGTTATCGAAATTAGCAGTCAGGAGCAATTGTCAGGATGGCTGAATTGGTAGCATCTGGACGGTATCCAGGAGATGCAGGTACAAATCCTGCTCCTGACTGTTATTTTCGATTTCACATTTTTCACTTTGTGTTTAACAATAATAAGTCGTTATTATTGTTCGATGTTGATATTTTAAAACTTAAGACTTGCAGTGCCATCTAGTTAATATATGTGTATTTAAACGATGCATGCTTCTATCATGTTGTAGCAACTTCTACCTATAACCTATAGATGGCGCTATACTAAAATATTTTTTTTAACAACTTCAATTCAATAACTAAAGTTTTGACATAAACAAAAGAAACTTCACTTGAACTAAAGATACCTTTAGCACAGTGGTGATATAAGTATGATGTTTCAAATATGGTTCAGATGCCCTTCGTTATGAGCTAAACAGAGAAAAGAGTGAATTTTGTAGACAATCATAACTCTTATAAAGATGTAACAGAGATTTTATTTGAAAAAAAAAAATACTGTAATATGTAGGCTATATAGGGGTGTCTGAACACAAAACAATCTTTTTTTAGATTTTTATCTGTTTATCTGCTCGTCGGTTTGTCTGTTTGTTCGTTCGAGTATGACGCAAAAACCACTGAACGGATTAAAGGGCGGGTCACACAAAGGCGGGAGCCGCGGGAAAGCGATCGCGATCCGGGACGGGATTTTTTTGTAATATTCGAATTTGTATGCAACCTGTCACAAACGCGATCCGGGACGGGATTTTTTTGTAATATTCGAATTTGTATGCAACCTGTCACAACCGTTGTGACAGGTTGCATACAAATTCGAATATTACAAAAAAATCCCGTCCCGGATCGCGATCGCTTTCCCGCGGCTCCCGCCTCTGTGTGACGAGTCCTTTAGATGCAACTTTTTTGTTTGGTAGCTCTTGATTAGACTTAAAAACTGGTATACATTTTATCCCGCTACATTATCGCGATAAAATAGAATCACGTTTTAATAAAATAATTTAAAAAATATGTTCTGAACGTAACATGAGTGCTGTCTACATACGAGTATAACAGTTTCTACGAAATATTTATTATTGAGCTGCCATCTAAGAACTCCTTGCAACGTTTAACACGTAGAGTATGAACTTTTTAAAGGTGCCACCTAGTAGAGCTGCTCCTAGGAAACATTTATTATAAATTGCGCTGCGATCAAGAACTAAAATGTAGATTCTCTTGCTTTACCTTCATAAAACACAGGTGGCGCTTTTCTAAATTAGTCTTTAGTTAGGTATACGAGAATGTTGCTTGTGGAAAAAATCACCTGTCTAGTAATTTTAAAACATTTATTTATACTTATTTTGATATTTTTACGTATTTTTGAGCATTTGACATGCTCACAATTTCACACTTTGTGTTAACATTTATGTATTTATATTAACAAGTGGCAAAACTATAATACATCTAACTACATTCCGTCCATTCATTTAACATTTGGGGGCTGTTAATATTCTATCTTTGCGTTCCTATGTTTTTCTATCTATACCTCTGTCATTACGAGGGAGATCCCGTTATTCCCACCAAGGAGAATATTTTCTGTAATCAACAATGTAGCTTCATGTAGGTACTTATATTGGAATAACTGATAACCTATATTTATGCGTGAATCTCCAAAAGAATAAAAATCTGTATTTGCTATTCTTTAGAGGACTTATAACGGATCTTATACATTAGGTATTTTACAAAATCAAATATTGAAAAATACATTATAAAATAGTGAACGGTGCTTCTTAATTTTTTTAAGGCTTTTTTAAGGTTCTTCTTAATTTTTTTACTGAGTATGATTATATTTACTAAGTAAAAAAATAAGGTTTGTATTTATGGATCTAGAGACTAAAGTTCCTTATTCGTATAAGGATCCGGTACCTATTATAGACAGATAACTTACCTTCAATTTTTTATTTCTCTACTCAAAACACTTAAAACTGTTTTTTTTTTTGTTATTATTAAGATGTTTTTAGTGTATTTGCAAAACGATTGGCAACTCCATTGACCACAATAATGCTAATATAATGTGCCTATAATGCCATTAAACTGCTATTGTGAACCTATTTAGGATCTAAAGCCGGCACCACTGAAGGAATGTAATATAGTTCCGGTGGCCCGCCAATAAAGGCGGAGAGACGGCACACGGCGGGTTTCTTTAGTGGGTGAGGGCCCCACACTACCCTGTTCGTAGCCCCGAGTGACGGGGTGTACGGTTAGGAACATTTTTTCCCGTATTAACAAAAAAAAAGGATCTAAAGCCGTATAATGTGTGCCTAAATAAGCATTACAGTAGCTATATAAACGTTTTAATGCAACTATCGAACTAACTCAAAATGCCAAAAC
This sequence comes from Leucoma salicis, assembly GCA_948253155.1. Classification (NCBI taxonomy): domain Eukaryota; kingdom Metazoa; phylum Arthropoda; class Insecta; order Lepidoptera; family Erebidae; genus Leucoma; species Leucoma salicis. The sequence goes on from OX411803.1 coordinate 3,842,401, forward strand.
GGTACAGAAATGCTGTAAGTCGGCCGTTATCATGCTTTGATTTGGTACTGGGTATGTACGTATTTATATACCTATATCACCCTTTACTGAACATAATACAAAAGGCAATTCATATTTGCGCACAAAAATAATATTATTGCGATAAGATTTTACAATTTTTATTCTTACTTCAATATCTCAATGACTGACACGTCAGTCAGTCACACGTGTATTTTTTGTTTGTTAGTTTATTATTTTTGAAACAATTTTATATATTCTTGTTTTTTTAACTATTATATTGTTTTATAGATAGTTTTCTTTGTGTGTGATGGCGCAAGGCGCCTCAACGGAAGACCTGTTTTATGCTGAGTTGGGGTCGTTTTGTAACGAATGTATTTTTGTTTTTTTCTTATGTTTAATTTATATGTACAATTTTTTTCGTTAAAATAAATATTTTCTCTTTCTTTCTATAAATTTTGACGATCCGACACAGTACCTAGGATTGCAAATTAATTTATCAGGTAGATATTAATATATTTATGAACTAATCTTAAATATTAATATAAGTATTAGTCTAAGTCCATCCGCTGTGTGCTGGGCGACAGTAGCGATAAGAGTATCTACTTCTTAATTTAGTAACTAACTATATGTTCCTTATTTCGACATCCTTTAACATGTTTTAATGTGTATTATATTGTCATGATATTAGTTTTTAAAAGCTTTTGTGTGAAAAATATTGATGTTTTGCCATATTACTGGTAATTAATTAGGTATCTAGTTAAACATTTTGAAATAAAACTACGTTTACGGAATCTATCGCGTTTACTTGATTTTACTAGATACTATCCCGATGTTTCGAATACTTTACAGCATTCATGATCACGGGTGGACTTAGATGATAGACGTCCAAGGCTGATATGTTATTTCAACGGTTCTCAAAAATTCTACCACAAACTACCAATTACTACCAGTAAGAAAATAAAAATAAAACACTAATTTTAAATGAAAAGTGCCTGGGCGACTGAGCATGGCTCTATGCATTTTTTAGATTTTTGAGGTACATACCTATACACTGGATTCAAAGTTGATGTGACTACCGACTAACTCTTACTTTTTACCCACAAATAGTGAAAACATGAATACGTGAACCGTTAGGTTATGAGGTTATGATACAAGTTAGAAGTTATACAAATGATTTATATACCTATTTTATTTATTTACACACACGTCATACACATAGGTATGTAATTACTTTAGATAGATATTAACATACTTTAGAGCAAGCTGTAGTCGAATCATATTTATATGTGATTCAATGTCTTTTATAATTATGAGTTCATTGCCCCATACCACAACTTAAATCTTAGTTTGGGTGCCAGAGTTTTAAGTCTAGGAACCTAAGTTTATATTAAAAGTAAATTAAGTTTAAATATTGTATTATGAAATCCATCCATCCATCAGCCTTTCGACGTCCACTGCTGGACATAGGCCGCCCCAAATGGGGGATAGTGCCGTAATCGCCACGCTTGGTAGGCAGGTTGGCGATCGCAGTGGATGTTGTTAACACACGAGGGAGTGCTGCTGCACACTCCCCCGGTATTCCCTCAGTCGGCTCTTACGACTCTCATGGGTGGAGAGGGGTGGGACAGTTCTAAAGCCGGCCCCACACGGCATATATTATGTATTATGAAATAAATTATTGCAATTATTATTATTCCTTTTCAGGAGAGAAACCTTACAATTGTTCGTGGGAAGGCTGCGAGTGGCGATTTGCCCGCTCAGATGAGCTGACGCGGCATTACCGCAAGCATACTGGTGCCAAACCATTCCGCTGCCGCCACTGCGAGCGCTGTTTTTCGCGCTCCGATCACTTAGCGTTGCATGCCAAGCGCCACACATAGCCCGAGGCTGCGGCTACAGCCCGCCCCCCAGCCCGTCGCAATCGAACGCGCAAGTAAAAGGGCCCAACTCAGTTCGTAGATTTCATTTAGGTTGTGTTTAGGAATTGAACAATTTTGATGAGAGACACGAGAAGCGTCTGGCCAAAGAATGTCGCTACCATGTAGCGGAGTCAACACTCATTACAACTCATGCTTTAACGTTATTTTAATTTAGCTTATATAACGTAAAATTGTGTTATTATAAAAAAATCTCTTTGATGTTTTGGCAATCTATTGCCGTTCTTTGTTACTAGAAGACCGATATATAACATATATTAATATTATATAAGCTTTGCCGCATCGCTTAGCGATAGTGGTGCGTTGTGCCATCTCGTGGGTAGACTTACCAACATTTGTTTCGCGGTCATTTAATTTATTTATTGGGATGTTCGGCTTATGATCCCACCGACGCCGAGCACAATATTCTTTATTACCTATTATTAGCCTTAGTGCGTCGCGTTACCTGATTTATCGCGGTTGGGAACAGTCGCCGCAAAGCTGTTACAATATAATTGTGCCACTGCCATAAATCTGCAGGTAAGCAGTGCTTTAGTCAACTGTTCCTCACCCCGACACAGATTCATATGTTTATATTGTATAATTATTTATAGTTTATTCAGTAGAGATAAGTTTATACTTCATTCCGATGCTGGCCTTTATTTCATTAGCTTTAAGGTAAGTTCAGCATATATGATGACGCCTCACTGCGTCAAAAATGTAAATCAGGCTACAGGGAGGGTAATATCTTATTACATACTATTTTTCCTTATTAAATTTGGAAAAATCAATGTGTAAAATATAACATTGGTTGTATAAACTGGCGATTATCCGGTTATGCGACATAACTTAACGTACTTCAGCCTTGATCTCAGGAACTAACTAAACCAGTATTTAGACTGTTGTACTACATAATTAAAGTCACTTCAATTAAAATACATTTACTATTCATCTATAAAATATACTTGAATCTGCTATATGTAGATAATTATGTTAAATTTTCGACATTATGAAATTATTATTTTAAGATTCATTCTCACAAACAAATTTATTTTAAATATCATTAGATCACCAATAATTCAATTTTCTCTTTAAACGTGACTGCAACCCAGTCATTCATATAAATTTAACAAGTTCTACAGTTAGATAATAAGAATTTACAACGACTAGATTTATAATACTGCCATATTATGAACAATCACTTTGGTTGTCAGAGACTGTACAATAACTATTAACAACCACACTCAAATACATTACCTCCCGGGGGCCAATACGTTAGTCTTCCCGTTTGATAAGTTCTTTATATGCGAATATCACATGCATTCTATCATGTTACACCAACTTTTGTTGACTGGCAACCATGCTACTTTTGGATAATGAGCCCTGCTCAGCACGTCAACGGCCTCCGCCCATACGGGTGCGCTGTATAACGCCATCGACCGGACCAGCCCCGCGTAAATCCGTTGGCATGTATTATTGCTTGTGCATGATCCGTGTGAGAATGGATGCCATGCTGATGAGCCTTGGAGACACATGGCCCGTTCAATATCAGTCCGAGATACTTGGCCTGAACTCCAATTCGGATCCCGTCCATCGTGATCGAGGCGCCAGCAGGTAGCCGATTTCGGGTTCCATGAAATATATAGGGACTCTGACTTGTCCAGGACCACCATAAGCCCTAGAGCTCCGATATACTAGTTGACCCATGATTCCATTCGTATTGACTTCGTTCCACTTCAGATTCAATATTTTTTTTCCATATAAAACGTTTGAAAATATTAATATCGTGAATGATTCCATTGCTTTATTAGTTATTCTGCTATATCGAGCGGAGACAAAACCAAAAAGTCAATGATCATAGAAACTCGAGTCCGTTCTTGAGTAACAAATTATGTAAATAAGCCACCTTTTTTTAGAAGATATATAATTTATTTATCATAATTTGTTTCAACATTTGATATATCTATTTAGTAAAAGGTTAAATTTGCATCAGTAGTTTTTTCAAATACGATGTGTAATAATTTGGAAAATAATTATTGAGGGAGCAATTTTAATAAAACATTATTAAAGTAAATCAGACATTAGGAATTAATTTATCGATTTTAATTTAATTTCATAGTAAAATATGTCGGTATAATAAGGTATAGAATACATGTGATATTGCTATAGTTAGTACCTATTCTATAACACACTTAAACAATTATATATAATTATTATTATTATTATTGTATTATTTTCTTAAATTATCAACAATTAAAATCTAGAATGTTATCTCTATATTTATTAGTTTTAAGTGAACACGTTGCTTTAGCAAAGAAAGTATTTATTAATTTTAGGCAATTTTACTTTTAATTATTATTTTACATAATAGTATATATTAAATTATAATTATATGCAATTTTGAAAGTTTTAAAGAAATTTATTAACAAAATCTCAGCTTTTGTATGTTATATGTTGTAAGTTACCTTTGCTGCTGACTATCAATATATTTTTTTTGATGGTTGGCAACAAATGGATTGCGTGATCAATGGCGATATAAAAAAAAATATTACCTAGTGCAATCAATTGTACGAAATAAAAGATATACTAAATAATCTTTACCAAAAGTTTTTGTAAGTATCCATTATTGTGGAAAATAAAATATACCTACATTGGAACCTCGTGACCAACGTGAGGCTGTACAGGGCATTGTGTTTGTTTGTTTTGCTCTATCAAATCGATTTAGCGGAATTACAGGATATTTGGAAAAATGCTTTCAATTTATAACGCCCTGAGGAAGGCCTTACCTAGTGTATAAACACAAAGGAAGGCATTACGCATTTAAGGCTTAAAAATACGTAAAAATAAAGATTAATATGCGTACGAATTTAACAAAGATTGTTCTTAGTTATCACAAGTAAAAACGAATACATTTATGACGCATCGTTTCAGTTTTGCATGTTTAAATCCAGTCAGTGTATTGTGTGAAATATAGTATTGTAAGGATAAATATATTATAAACATTTTAATGTGATTCATATTGTTATACTGTTTATACAGTATATTTAATAGATTAGGTATGTGTAATTGCTTATTGAATGGATGTGTCTCGATATTATTACCGCTGATAAATATGGTAGATAGTTAACACGTGGATTGGCCAGGTCGCATTTTAATTTTGTGTGTTAGCCAAAGGCTCTGCTATGACCGCTTTCAAAAGTTTTTTATAATCACGAGATATCGAGTGATACCACCGAACATGCCGCTGTCACGCGATATCGCGTGATATGCAATCTACGTGTTACATAGTAATTGATTAACGTTCTGTGTACCAAAATTAGTACTAAACAAACAATCGTAGATTTTCTTATTCTGTTGGCATGTACGCACAAAAGCATACCTTAATACCTCATGAGTACCTATTTGTATTACAAAAACTATGTAGGTCAATGTATTCCTTTAAAATAATATAATGGGGTATCTTAATTTCAAGACTTGCTATTTTGTACAGTGAGTGTCGTGTAATAATATACTTACTAATATATGTATAGATATTCTAAATAATATAATAATTAAAGGTAAATGTCATTAAATGTGCGGCTGTGTTAGAAATCCACTCTGAATGAATTTTTTGACTCTGCCGAATTGGGAGACGATTTTTCATGTAGTTTTCAAGTGACTTTATGGCTGCGCTTGTTCTTTTAGTGCTTTATTATATTTTTTGCTCTTATTATGTAATACCTTCCCCATTGGGTCACAAACGTACAACTGACATAATATTATTATGTAAATATTTGCCGATCGGAATTGACATTGTTTTTATAAACAAATAAAAAAAAAGAACCTCCCGCGCAAATTTCTTATCTGTCATTGCGTCATCAATGCATTAATATTTTTTTAAAACGAGCTAAGAGATTCTATTTATTCCATACCTACTCAATATAATTGTCTAGGTATTTATATCTATGGTAATATGATGAAGCGATAGACATTGTTTGTATGGGGTAATCTCTGGACCCACTGTTAACAATTAACAATTATTTTATTATTAGTAAGATATTATACCAGGTGGCGCTTACGAGTATGTGTAGTTTCGCGATTGTAGTCACACACGGCTGCTAGTATTCAATAATTAAGATGTATTTTTTTTGTTTATTATTTTATTATATTTATTTGGCTGCTGTATACGCCAGTCGTCAGTTCAAATAATAATAATCTTAAAGACGAAAAATCAATAAACAATTTAAGCATTTTTGTAGTTGTCGCAATTTGTAGCTATTCCTAAAAAGAATGATAGCCGCGACACACTTTTTGTAAGGTGGGAAAAAATATAGCTAACCGCATACTCTGTCGTTCAGGGCAACAAACAAAGTAGTGTGGGGCCCTCACCTGCTAAATAAACCCACCTCTCCGCCAGTATTGGCAGACCACAGAAACAGCTCGTAAGATTGAAGTGAGTAACAACAGGTTCTTGATAATGTATTAAAACACTAAATTTTAATCCTTACTAATATATTAAAATGAAACAAAGTTTGCCTGTTTGTTATGTTATCACGCCTTAACTACTAAACCGGATAGCTTACCACAGTCCAGAACCTAGAAAAGGACATATTAAAGGAATATTTTCTCTTTCCGCAAACATGCACGTTTCCCGTGGGCAATATTCACCCACTCCCAGTTTTAGAACCAATGAATGTGTCGTAGTGACGTGATATATAATATGGACCGGAATCTAAAGTTTGCGCTGACTCAGTGGCGCGAAAAAATCTTCTTTACAATAGTACAGGTATTAGGTACATTTTTGATTCGCGTCACATTTATACAAACAGAGAAAAAATCTCTAAAGTGTGAAATATGTGCCATAGTACGTATTAAAATTGGAATACATCACAAAAAATTAAATAGAAAAAATATTTTTTTTAATATTTGATGATCAACGATCCTCCGCCGTTAACACAGCTGCTGAACAAGTAAATGTGTAATAAGTGATTATATAATAATTAACAGAATCTGAAGTTCGCTCAGACACAGTTGCGCTCAAAATCTTGCTTACATTAATCATATACCCAGGTAGTATTAGACATATTTGCTTCGCGTAACATTTATAAAAATAGAGAAAAATCCTCTAAAGTACGAAATATGTGCCATAACGCGTAAACATCAAAATATATCATAAAAATAAAATAAAAAATAAATTATTTTTAATATTTTTTGCTACCTTTAGTGATGATCAACGATTCTCCGCTGGTGACGGGGGCCTGAGCAGGTAGGCGAATTGCAAGCAGTCAAATTCTATCTGAAATAATAAAGAATAAAGTTTATATTAGCTTTGTTTATGCAATAAAAGAAAATCAAATTTCTTAGGTTAAGCTGTTTCATTAGTTGTGACTGACTAAGATTCCTGTACCGTGCAAAAACTGTGATGGATTATCCACACACCAAATTATAAGTAGCATTAGCAGTACAAAGTCAAAAGTTGAACCAAGAGGAGCTAAGCTATCGCATACTGCTGCTACCGCTGCGGTAGCTTAGCGGTCCAGAGCACTTCCTCAAATCGTTCCTGCTAGCAGTAAATCTTTTATTTTCCACATTCAAAAATATTTTTTTCTTTAAAGTAGCTGAACATTTCAAGTCCTAAAATACAAATGATAGGATATACCTAGTTTATTGCAGACTAGGTCTGACCTTTTTATATTAGACTTCACTACAACTTTCTCTTCAGAGGTAACGGCGTGAGAATATTATTAAAAAGTTAAGATCAAAAATCGTTTTCATTCTTCAAACGACGACAATCGACAATGGTTAAACAGTTCTTTTTTTTTAATATTTTATGTCACGTGATCATTTTATTTGTATTGATAAACTATATTGTAGGAAACTATATATTTTGCTATAATGGTGCTTTGGCTTCTAATAATGTGTAAACCATACTCTGTTACATTCCAATTAACTCCTGATTCGGTCGGATATTTTGACTATCAATTTATAGTAAGTGTTATTTTACTTATAATCGACTGTCCGGACCAATACGCCAGATGCTTTTCACACGATTCCTTGTTAAACGAATTTGTGAAAGTTATGAAACATGAATATTAGATTATATGTAAAAATAAAGTTACTGTTACTAAAGAAATTTCATAGTTGACGTGTGACAGACAGAGTAGAAACGTTTCTCCCATTGACTATCTCCTTTTAACTGCCAAAGTAATATTGGTAAATCCGTTTCAATTTTGTCTGATCCTAAATAATTCAAAAGTGCTAAAAAAAAATCACTGCAAAATGAGTAATAAGTATGTAGCACTGATTTTATATTATAATGTTATATTTGATCCGCAACTATATTTTTTTTGTATAAAAACCAGGTATCTTATATAGTGTTTTTTTTATAACGGGTGTTTATCCGCAGTCGGTTATAAGACATATTTACATTTAAAGACTAGCGTTATGTGTCAGAATGATGATATCATCATGTTCAGATTGCCAAAGTCATTGTTCTGGAACTGATACATCAGTCCCAAAATATGTGGAACCTTTTCTAACTATCCGCATGACGTCATCATGCTCTGACTATCCAGATATATAGCCGGAAAGCACTGCCAACTTGTATTTAGGTTCAAACCTTGGCTAAATGAAATATATATTAAATAAAATATATTATGTAAATCAATTTTATATATAAAATAAACTGTTACCTACTTAGCTTATAAATTTATTAGCTTTAAAACATTATCTATTATTGTATTTTTGAAAATTTTGATTGAAATTAGTATGGTGATGTTTAAAGTAAACTTAGTATAGATGAAAAATTCATATCTTAGGTAATTTTTTTTACATAAATGATGAATGATGTAATGATTTGAATGATCTTATGCCTGTTTTCAGTGATAAATGTATATTATTATTTGTGACTGCATTTAAATTATATAAGTACTGTAAATTATTGTTGAGTATACAATATTGTTTTAATGAATCTGGATAGTTGCGAGCTATGGGCTGTTATTGACATGTAGTCATGTCTAGATATGAAAAAGGTGAAGCTTTTTAAAATGTATCGGTCTTAGTGTGTAACGGCATATAAACTTCCAGTGAGCCGTATGTGTAATTGTGTATATAACAAAATTAGTTATTTTTTGTCTTTTTTTTTTCAAATGTATGTTGTAGCCCGTAAACGTAGCATACATATTTTATATTATTAAATTTTTCTTATATGTGGAATTCTGCAGTTTTTTATTAATGGAACGCCGTATTTTTAAAATACAAATTTATCTCGTATCTGACAGATTTTCACGAAATACAGATAGTATAATATATTAATATAAAGTCCTATCTATAGATAGAGCACTTTTTTATAAACTTGTCCTACAATCTAGTTACTGAGAACATGCATATGACACACAACATCTTAATACTTTCTTACTTATCAACACGCCATTACCCTTGCGGGGTAGGCAGAGAGAACAGAGTGCCAAGAAGCTCTATTCTTGCATACATCTCTCGCTCCTCAACATTCATAACTCTCTTCATACACGCTCGCCGGTTTCGGAGACTCCTGACTCCACCTTCTTTGAATACATGACCAATTTGGACTAGGTAGGTGAGTCTCGGACTCCCCCTGTACCTACATCCTTCCACTTTCGCATTGTATATCTTCTTAACCAGTCGCTCGTTCGGCATTCTTTCCACATGTCCGAACCATCGGAGCATTCCCTTTCGCATCTTTACACCAATACTCTCTTTCATACCTACTCGCTCTCTTACGTCATTGTTACGAAATGCGGTCAGTCAGCCTCACTCAACATCTTAACAGATTTTCAAAACCTAAGTTCAGATATTAATCCTAATTATTATAAAGCTGTAACAGAACTGTGTCTATACATTTAATAAATTTGAGAAAAAAATACTGGATTAGGTTATAAAGGCGTGTCTGAACACAAAACATTTTTTTTTAGATTTTTGTCTGTTTGTTTGTTTGCGCATCACGCAAAAGCTACTGATCGGATTTTGATGTAACTTAAACTGGTATACGATTTATCTTGCTACTACATCGGGAACCAAAGATATAACCCAAAATTTTTTTTTGTTGTATACCGTTGTAAGGTATTTTGTTGTAGGTACCTTGAGATATGTCTATAACATACGTACATTTAATGTCGGTATTTGAGAAAAAACATATTTATCAATCTATTGTGGCGTCTTTGAACACAAAACTATTTTTTTAGAATTTTCGTCTGCTTGTTTGTTTGTTCGGGCATCATGGTAAAAATAGGTACTGAACGGATTTTTAACAATTTTTGTGTTAGCTCTTGATAAGTCCTGAAAGCTGGTATACATTTTATCCCGTTACTATGTAGGGAACCTGAGATATAACTTAAAAACTGGCCACTCGCAGTAAGGCACTCTTTTTCCACTTTCACAAATTTTTTTTTTCTTAAGACTGGAAAGTCTTTTGGCTGCGTTGGACGCAGCCAAAAGCATTTGCTGCGTGCAAAGGTTAGTATAAAGTATAATATATTAACTAATTATTATCACTAGGGTATTTAATAGTTCTATGCTGATTCCAGCATATTAGGCCGGCACGCCCAGGGTAGAACCACCGCCCCCGAAAGACGGGGTGCGGCTAGGAACACTTTTTCACGTCTTAACAAAAAAAAAGGGTAGAACTACCGTCAGTGAGATGGAAAATCGGCTTATATCAGAAGGTATTTCTAATGTTTCATAAATGACAGTGCTAGAGGCGAGGATCCCGTGCTCATATCTCATACCAATAATTTCCTTTCATAGGGGTATAAACTTTAGAGCAATCCCAATTCGGATTTGTAATGCGTTATAAGCCTCCACGCCTACGCTGGTTTGTTACATATAAATTTAACAATAACAGGTTTCAGGCTAAGATCCGGACTTATGCCACTAAACAAATTTGCGCACATTAGGTGAAAAGGTACATAGGTCACATAGGTGAAAAGCTATCCAAGCTGTGATTTATGTGGCACCGTTGAATATGTGCAACATGATTTGGTCGAATGTGTCTGATATCGGACAGACAGAGAGATTCTTACGAGGTCTTTTTCAATTAAATCTACTTAACATGGGCATCTTCCAGGTACTGTTAAACCTACCAATATCAGAAGCAGCGAAATACTTGTAACAGTATATAAGTCGACGCTAGTTAGCATCATGTAAAAGTTTTTTTTTTTGTATAAAAACATGTACACTATTGTATAAAAGTTCCAAAAAAAAAGAAAGCAATCTATGATCCTTGTGGTGACGGACTAAGAATACAAGTGTCACCACCCCATTCTTTCCCACGGGTTTCGTGAGAGGCGACTAAGGGAAGTAAGCAATTATCATCCATTGCATGACTAGTGGTAGGGCTGGGTACCAAGTGGGAGTACTCACTTAGTATCGTGCCCGAGCGGGTTGGTACCACCATCTCCCGTGTGACCGGCCATGAAGCACATTGTTTCGTTTTGGCTGTAGTAGGAGATAGCCGTTTATTCTTTCATTTCATATCTGTGAAATGAAATGGTGAGCAGCGGCTTGACAATACTCTCGGTATAGTTGAGTCCATGAACAACGGTTACCATTTACCATCAGATGTGCCGTGGCTCGTCTGCACTAAAGGGAATGAAAAAAAAACTCACCTGCCCCATAACACATGTGAGTGATGTGTTTGATGATGCTACTCTTACCTAACCATAGGAGGATAGGAAGGTTGATAGAAAGCAAACAAGGAGGAGGTTCCGGAGTCCACTCACTGAATAAAACATAAGCTGTAATATTTTTTACCTACTGTGAAAAGAAAAAACACAGCGGGTATGTCTGCGGAATTAATGGCGTATCATGGCTATGTCGCATCTGTTTAGATACAGTGTTATATTTTGGGGGCACTACGGCAGGACGATGTTCTCAAGGCACAAAAAAGATATATATTTTTTTATTGTCAACGGTGGCAGGCGAGCGAGCGGCCCACCTGATCGTAAGTGGTAATCCCCGCTCATGGACTTTAGCAACACCAGGGGTATAGCCAAGCCGCCGCCTACCACAACTTAAGTGCTACTTTCAAACCTCGTTTAATGAGGGACATGTCGTGATGTTGGTACCACCTCAAACAGCTCCTCTGAGCACTCCCCATTGTAGAGCCGATAGAGCACACAGGGGGACACGAAGTCTCTACGGCTGCTCCAACGACTCTAGACCCTCCATGAGATCGGGATCATCGACAATTCGAATAGCACGCCTTTGCAGGGAGTCAAGTGGGTCGAGTTGGTACTTAGGCGCACTTGCCCAGAGATGTGAGCAGTACTCCATATGAGGGCGGACCTATTCTTTATATAGCACAAGTCGTTGCCTCGGTGTGAAGTATCGCTTGGTTCTGTTCAGGGTGCCTAGTTTTTTTACTCGTAAATTTGGCTTTGTCCTCCAAATGACGCTCAAACTGGACTTTGCTAGAGATGCCGATGTCGAAGATCCCAATGCTCTTGGAGACTGGGAGAGTTACCCCTTGGAACTGGGTCGCCACGACAAATGCGTCCTTTGCAGTGAACGCGTAAACCTGTGTCTTCGTGGGATTGAATTGAACTATGTTCTTTTCACCCCATTCCGAGGCCCGCCCAAGAAAGCGTTCCACTTCAGACACAAGTTCGGTCCGTGTCTCCTCCAGAATGTTCTGAGGGACTTTCTGGCGGCTGGTATATCGCGCATCACCCGCACTGTCATCCGCATAGCAATATATATACTCTATTGTGAGCAAGTCATTGATATGCATGATAAACAGTGTCAGGGACAGCACCGAGCCTTGTGGTACGCCAGCATTAACCCCCATGGTATCGGAGTAGCATGTATCAAGGTTATCGGCCATTTTATGAGAACAAATAGTTGTAAGCCTACTTTGAGGGTACAATTCCACCGACGTGGAGCTGGGCGGTGTGAAGCGGGGTGGACCGTTAATTAGCTAAACACAGTGCTCGAAATCTCCACTCCATCCATCCATCCGTCCATCAGTCTTTCAACGTCCACTGCTGGACATAGGCCTCCCCAAGCGAACGCCACAACGAGTGGTCTCGTCATGGGGGATAATGCCGTAATCGCCACGCTTGGCAGGCGGGTTGGCGATCGCAGTGGATGTTGTTAATACTCGAAAATTGTTGCAAGCAATAAGACTTAAATAATAAATATTTACGGATATTTCACACAACGTCCTCTGATCCCAAACTAAGCTTAACGCTTGTTCTATGGGTATTATATCCGTAATCTGATATTACGAATATAATACTTTCTTTTGTAAATACATACATATAATAGATAGAAAACACCCAGACGCAGTACAAATATCTGTGTTCATCACACAAATAATTGTCCTGGATGGGGTCCACGATCTCGTGGACGGAAGTCGGTTACACTACCGACTACGCCACGAGGCCCGTATCTTAGTAACAGTATATTGCACCTCTTCTATTATTCTCTCTAATTATTATAATTATAATTTATTTATTAATTAATTAACCCATTTTTGCAAATAAATTATTATTATTAAAAAGTGGTGCTCACCTAGACCGGCAATACCTATACTAATAAATTAAAATTGTTTTATCACTCACACAGATTCCTGCCGCAGTTTAAAAAAACGCATATCGTCGGCCTAAGTTGTTAACCTGCTAAGTCCATTTTTTGGCAAAATTTACTTTTTATACCAGTCACACAGTTCAGTACATTATCTACCGTAACGTTAAAATAATAACGGCAATATTAGCCTAAAAAGGTAACAAATGCCATGCACGAAAAACTGCTTTCTGACGACCAGCTAATCTCCACAATGCAAACCTGCTAAATCCTATTGGGGCCTCAATTTTGCACTGACAATGTTCCCAAACCCACGTGCCATTTGTGATGCGTCAAGTTTTGTGTTGTTTTAGTCAAATGTTTGAGGCAATTAAGCAACTAATTATAAACTAGGTAAGTTTATATTGATTTATCTGTAAGTTTTTTGTCGTTTAGTGCCTAAATTTAATGTTTTTAATCACTTTCAACTCCTTACCTAAGCATTAGGGACTTCGCAGATTTACGCACTATTATATTTTATTTGGACACGGATTAAGCATTTTATCAATTTATTATTTTCTATTAATTTATTGCTTATTAAATATAATTGCATAGATGTAACTCATGAAATCTATACTATTATAAAGCAGCAACAGAGCTGTGTCTGTACATTTAAGATATTTGAGAAAAAAATAACTGTTTTGGCTATATAGGCGTGTCTGAACACAAACAATTTTTGTTTTAGATTTTTGACTGTTTGTTCGTTTGACGCAAAAACTACTGAACGGATTTTGATGCAACTTTTTTATTTGGTAGCTCTTGATGAAACTTAAAAATTGGTGTATATTTTATCCCGCTACTTTGTCGGGAACCTGAGTATATCTCAGGTTCCCGACAAACTGGCTTTAGTAAATTATAAAACAAGGTGTATAATATATGTACAAATAAACACTTGTTAAAATCTGTTTTAGGTTTATACATAATATTTAAATTTGATTTATTTTGTCATAATGTTAAATATTTTTTTTTCGATATTTAGAAGTTTTAATATATTTCCACTTTGTGTTTAATGTTTTTTGGATATTTTCAGAATGTATCGAGGAAAAAAATTGTGGCTTTGCTTTCTGAGGCACGTAACTTACAGGATAGACCTAAACATATAGCTTCGAAGTCAGATTATAATTCAAATAAAGTAATACACGTTTTAGAAGATATTCAGTTACAATATTCAGAATCAAGACAGTTTATAACAAGACCTTCAGATTTAGATGCTAATGGAATAAATGACGATATCAATATAATACCACTGACCGATCTAGATTGACCTAGTACTTTAATGACAGAAAACATAGATCATACAATTTGTTCTAACATCACATTTAATTCCAATACTACATTCAATGACGTGCCTTCAGAAGATACAAAATTCGGTTTTATAAAAGTATTCATCCAGGAAGATCCAAAGGGGATCTTAAGGTGACTGACATTCATGCACTACGTTACGAAAGCAATGGATTAATTCTTTAAAAAACTTGCTTTAAGGATAAATGGCGGAATTTACCACAAAGGCGATCCTTGCAATGTAGTACTTGCGAGATCACTGAATTAACTCAATTGCACCAGAACCGACGTAAAATTACTGCACGAAAATTTGAAGACTTGCAACAAATTAAAAAGACCCTTCCTTCTGACTATCATAAATATTATGACAACCTACCTCAAGAGTAGAATAAGAAGAACCAATATGTAAAAGTTAAGTTTAATTACAACTACATTTTACCAGTTTCAGATTGATTTATAATTATTGTTAATTCGGATACCATCCAGATGCTTTGCCAATTCAGCCACCGTGACAATTGCTCCTGACTGCTAATTTCGATAACACATTCATACTTAACGCCTTTGGGTGACGACGATGAGATGCAGGTTCAAATCCTGCTCGTGACTGTTATTTTCGATTTCACATTTTTCACTTTGTGTTTAATGTGTGCTAAGCGTGTCAAATGCTAAAAATATATATATAAATAAATATTGTTAATTTAAGATTTTTGGAGAAACCTTTCTGTTTTATTTTATTTTATTCAAAAACCAACACATATATTACAGTTGTCTATGAAAATGGTCTATCTTAGATATTTTAACACTGTTTCCTAATAAAAAAGACTGATTGTTTAATTTTTAAGAATAAAGATTTTAATTTCTAATTGAATTTGTTTCACTGCACAATAAATAATCTATAAACCATACTAAACTTAAGTCAAAAACTGCTAAGTCCTCAAGTAAATTTAAACTTCACTTCGAAAAGCTGCCATATAATTGTTTTCGCGAATTTTCTGAAATGTGTGCAAGTTATTCTATTAATTGTATTTTTAAAATATTAAGAAATATTATAGAAACCAACGGGATTTTCAGAATTTTGATTGGTAGATAAATAAAGATATTATTCAGTGTTTTCTTCGTCCTGTAAACTATGAAAAAATTGACTTAGCAGGTTAACAAATTAGGCCAACGATATGTCATATTATGTAAGGACCTAGTACATCACGCAAAGTGCTAAAATTTGAACTCGAAAATAATAACCACGAGCAGGATTTGAACCTGCGTCTCCAGGATAACTGTTCCAGTCGCTTAGACAACCAAGTTATCGAAAACTGCTTAATCTGAATGACTCCTAACTATTAAAAAGCTGTAACAGAGCTTTTACTGTACATATAACATATTTGAGAAAAAATGTCTATATTAGGCTATATATGTATCCGTGTGGTGACGGACTAAGAATACAAGTGTCACCACCCCATTATTTCGCACGGGTGTCGTATGAGGCGAATAAGAGCCTCCGCACATTATGGCCACCAGTCGCCGCTACTAAACGGGACCATCAGTGGTCCAGTCAGACCACTCACGCCGCCACCAGTGGCAGCCACTGGTGGCTGGATGAGGCCTTCAGTGGTTGGCACTTGCGGCAGAGGGAGAAGCCGGCGACTGTGGCTGTGTGTGCGCGCGGGTCGAACGACAAAACGCGGCCACAAGTAGCGAGCGCGGTCGACTCCCGCAGCTTGTGGCTCGGACGCGGCTACTCAAACGCTCGGTGTGCGCTGATGCTAAACAAAATGTATGGAGAAACGCGTCCGCAACTTGTGGCGGCCACTAGTCGTTCTAGTGTGGTCGCCTGTAGTGGCTCAATGTGCGCTCGCTCTAAGGGAAGTAAGCAATTATCATCCATTGCATGACTGGTGGTAGGGCTGGGTACCAAGTAGGAGTACTCACTTGGTATCGGGCCCGAGTGGGTTGGTACCACCATCTCCCGTGTGACCGGCCATGAAGCACATCGTTGCGTTTTGGCTGTAGCAGGAGATAGGTAGCCGTATATTTCATTTCATATATGTGAAGTGAATTGGTGAGCAGCGGCTTGACAATACTCTCGGTATAGTCGAGTCCATGGGCGACGGTTACCATTTACCATCAGATGGACCGTGGCTCGTCCGCCTCTACATGCAATAAAAAAAAATATATATGCGTGACAGACACAAAACAATTCTTTTTAGATTTTTTGTCTGTTTGTTCGCGCATCACGCCAAAACTACGAAACGGTTTTTAATGATACTTTTTTATTTGATAAATTTTCATTAGACTTAAAAGCCGGTATATATTTTATCTCGCTAATATATCGAAAACCTGAGATATAACCTAAAACCAGCATTTGGATGCGGCGGAGCCGCGGGCAAAGGCTAGTAAAATATATAAGTAGGAGTTGATTCGTGAGTAGAGTACATCCAATATAAATTTCAATAACATATTTATTGATGAGCCTCGTGGCGTAGTCGGTAGTGTAACCGACTTTCATGCACGAGGTCGTGGGTTCGATTCCCGCTCAGGACAATTATTTGTGTGATCAACACAGATATCTGTACTGCGTCTAGGTACTTTCTATCTATCATATGATGTATTTACAAAAAAAGTAATGTATATATGTATTATATCCGTAATCTTGTACCCATAGCACAAGCGTTAAGCTTAGTTTGGGACCAGAGGACGTTGTGTGAAAATGTCCGTGTATATTTATTATAATTATTATATTATTATTATTCAAAATGACATTATTTCCGTAAAATTTTCCGATCCGATCTTATAGCAATGTACCTAATTGACATCTAAGCCTCTAACCTCTCAGGATAAGAGCAGCATTTATAACCTGGAATAATGCCGATTCGATAATTATATTCTAAACAAATAGGGCAAAGCTTTCATGACTTCAAGCTCTATGTCATTTAAAAAACGATTTTCAGGAAATTAATACCCTTGTAAAATATCAATACATACCAGAAAGTTCGATATGGAAATTTACAGCAAAACAATGTCTGCCGAACCAAAACCAACCTGTTGCAATTTTGTAAACACACAAAAGGCAATATATTATTTCACTCTCTTGTTTTTAACCATACACAGTATTATTATTCGATAAACAACCAACTAACAATCAAGAGTAATTACTCACTTTTATTATTTTGTATTGGATAACATTTTTTTCAAAATTTATGGGAAACGTTTGTTTACAGGAAAGGTCGTAAATCTACTGCCAATGTAAAAGGTTTCCAGTACGCATGTCTAGAATGGCCTACGCGGTATTTTATCTACGGGATTATATTTAGAAAATGAGACAAGGGATTTTCATTAGTCGCTTGGAAGGGGAATAGATGGCGCTATTGACGTCATAAGCAAGAAGGGTGCAGAGAGAAATATGATTCGGAGAAAAAATATTAGTATTGTTAAACTTCCAAAAAGGTTACTGTTCCTCGAAAGATATTATGTGGAGATTGGGAATGACCATTGGTCAGTGCGATAGCTTAGCGGTTAGAGCATCATCAGGTTCCTCGGATTGGAAGGGACGCCATTTCCACATTTCACAAATTATTTGTTGTTAGTATGTTTTTTTTTTCTTTTTTTGTGTTCTTTTTTACTACAATCTGTCACCTTCGTGGGACATTCCGTAGTATGTTGGTTGGTGCTATCGCTGGCTCGCTCAGTATGTGACCTGTGTCACATCCTCATTGTTTATACAGTAGTTATATTTAATGTGATTGGATTAGGTCTTGTGATATTTTGCGCTTTAATCGTCGCACTTTGTTGTGATTCTCCATTAGTAACCGAGCCAGAGTATTTGGGCGTTGTTAGATTCGTTCTTTATAGGACGTGGTATGGCGTACGATTTGCTGCTTCACAGTAGGCATTCGTAGGTCACGGTGTAGTAGTTCGTTGGGTAAAAACCAGGGCGCGTTGGCGCAGGGAGCTTTATTTTGAAACCACAGTATGATTTCTAGGTTTGAGTGAGATGCGGTGCCTTATAATTGGATCCCGTACGTCCAGATAGGCTTCAGTATTGCCTTATACAAGAGTATTTTGTTTTCGAGAGATAACTAAAACTTTCGTCCAATGAGCCAGTTAAGTTTTCGTGTTTGGATACCAAGTTGCTTCCTCTTAGTGAAAATATGTTTTTGCCAGGTAAGTCTTTTGTCTAGATGCAATCCAAGATATCTCACATGATCTGCTTGTGGGACTTCAAAGTTGTTTAGTGTTACTGGAGGATCCTCTTCTTAAAGTAAACGTAACATTGACTGATTTTTAGATATTTTTATATATATTTTTAGCATTTGACATGCTTAGCACTATACATTAAACACAAAGTGAAAAATGTGAAATCGAAAATAACAGTCAGGAGCAGGATTTGAACCTGCATCTTCTGGATACCGTCCAGATGCATTACCAATTCAGCTATCCTGACAATTGCTCCTGACTGCTAATTTCGATAACACATCATACTTAACGTCTTTGGGTAACGCCTGCGCCATCTGTCGGAAGTATTTTCATACATTATACCGACCAGGTAAATACAAGTAGTCAGGAGCAATTGTCAGGATAGCTGAATTGGTAATGCATCTGGACGGTATCCAGAAGATGCAGGTTCAAATCCTGCTCCTGACTGTTATTTTCGATTTCACATTTTTCACTTTGTGTTTAATGTATAGTGCTAAGCATGTCAAATGCTAAAAATATATATAAAAATATCTAAATATTTAAAGGGTTTGCGTCATTATTAGGTAAAATCTTAATTGTAAAATTAAGTTTACCTGGTCGGTATAATGTATGAAAATACTTCCGACAGATGGCGC
Source organism: Leucoma salicis (assembly GCA_948253155.1). Taxonomy (NCBI): domain Eukaryota; kingdom Metazoa; phylum Arthropoda; class Insecta; order Lepidoptera; family Erebidae; genus Leucoma; species Leucoma salicis. The sequence goes on from OX411803.1 coordinate 3,862,001, forward strand.
AGGCGTTACCCAAAGACGTTAAGTATGATGTGTTATCGAAATTAGCAGTCAGGAGCAATTGTCAGGATAGCTGAATTGGTAATGCATCTGGACGGTATCCAGAAGATGCAGGTTCAAATCCTGCTCCTGACTGTTATTTTCGATTTCACATTTTTCACTTTGTGTTTAATTGACTGATTTGGTTTCGTTGGATTTTATCCGCCACTTTTTAAGCCAGTTACATTTTAGCCGTTTGTATGTTATCTTTAGGAAGATGGAATTTCTTTCTCGATATAAAATTACTAAACTGAAGTACTTAATAACTATCAACGTATAATGTATATACTACGTGAGTGTCGAATATACGGTCCACCAGATAGAGTCGCCATCTACAAGGAAAGAGTTAGGAGGTGGTTTGGGGGGAAAATAAGGAGGGTGGATAGACTAAGAGATTCACGCATGCATTTGAGTTGTTCTATGCTTTCAAAGAGCGGCACAATGTTGTATGCAAATATCAGGTGTTTAGGTACATTGTTCAAAATTAATATTTTTCCAATCAAGGTTTCTAAAAATTTATTACAATTTTTGTTTATACTAAAGAGGTGGTAATGGCATACGGTTTACTATAGCTTATATCAGGTATGCATAGATACTACTCCGTGTGGTGACTGACTAAGAATACAAGTGTCACCAATCCTTTCGCGCGGGTGTCGTATAAGGCGACTAAGGGAAGTAAGCAATTATCAGCCATTGCATTACTGGTGGTAGGGCTGGGTACCAAGTTAGAGTACTTACTTGCTATCGGGCCCGAACGGGTCTCCTTTGCGTCCGGTTATGAAACACGACAGTGTGTTTTGGCTGTAGGGGAAGACAGCCGTTTATTCTTTAATTTCATATTTGAGAAATGAAATGGTGCGCAGTGGCTTGATAGTACTCTCGGTATAATTGAGTCCATGAGCGACGGTTACCCCTTACCATCGGGTGGACCGTGGCTCATCAGCCATCGTTAGCAATAAAAAAAATACAGCTAGTGGGTTTGCAGCTTGTGATTTAATTTGGATCTCGCTTTTTATTTAAAATTGCTTTCTTAGAGGTTTATTATAAATAATAAATAAATAAATATTCACGGACATTTCACACAACGTCTTCTGGTTCCAAACTAAGCTATGCTTGTGCTATGACTATACCAGATTACGGATATAATACATATATTACTTTTTTTTTGTAAATACATACATGTAATAGATAGAAAACACCCAGACACAGTACAAATATCTGTGTTCATCACACAAATAATTGGCCTGAGTGGGAATCGAACCCACGACTTCGTGCACGGAAGTCGGTTACACTACCGACCACGCACGAGGCCCGAATTATGACGAATATAATTTCGTTTGATACGCCTACGTGTCTTTTTTTTTATAAATATACAATAAGTAGTCTTTAAATTTTTTGATGAAACAGGTACTTTCTCCTAAATAAATAAGTTTTGTAGTCTTTGTTTATCAGGGGAAGTACGACCCTCTCACAGAAAAGCAGTGTGAAACAACGGTATATACTCCTATTGTTGTGTGGGTGGTAAGATAGTTGTTATCTTTTATCGCCACCTTGTATACCTTTTATTGGAATTGAATAAAAGTATTTAAGTTCTTAGTCTGAGGTTGCTATAGTACGATTATTAATACACTGGAGTGAATTGACATTTGCTAATGTCAGTTTGTAAAATAATAGAAGTGGTGAAGTGCCCGTGATTAAATCACTTTCACAAAGTTAATGGGAACAAACCAATAGTAATTCTACATAAATTTGATTTTTTTATTAAGTGATATTTTTTGTAATAAAACGGCTTATTTAAAAAAATGAATGCATTAGTATATTTTTATAGTAATAAATTTACGTTTAAAGAGATTTCGCAAGGATATATCTCATTTATAAAATTCATGGGTTCTTAGGGATATCTGCAGACCAATTTTATTCATAACGTAATTCAGATCGTGTATAGAAGAGTGCCGGCCAAGCATTGCGATTACGGCACTATCCCCCATATGAGCGAAACAGCACAGGACCGCTCGTTGTGGCGTTCTCTTGGTGAGGCCTATGTCCAGCAGTGGACGTCGAAAGGCTGATGGATGGGTGGATGGATAGAAATGTGTAAAGCGTCACTGACTGTACCGTCCCCCGTCACCCGCAGGTCCATGAGACTGTGACGTACGAATTTGCCAGCCTCTATTAATTATTTATTACACTTAAGTTAGATAATTAATATCCCAAATTTATGTACTCAACAATTGATATGGGTTGAATACATAAAGAGCTGACGTCCGCCATCGACCCTTAAGATTCTGATCGAAGAGACGAAGTGCTTTAAATGTTTTAATATTAATAATAGAACAAGTACCCCTTACATTTTCTCTAATTCGTTATAGGTTAATATTATGAGATAAAATGTTTAAAGCACGTTTAACCTGCGTTTTAATTGCTAGAAAAAATTTCACATAAATATTATAAACTGAAATTTTAATAATTAAATTACAATGCAAATTATTTGTGAAAAAAATTTCCACTTTCATAAATAATTTGTACTTTAAAGTAGCTGAGCATATCAAGTGCTAAAATACAGATCAAAATAATTAACTTACATTGAAAAAATGAATGCGTAAATGAACACAAAACAGCAACAACAAAAAAAAAACAAAAACATTAAAAACCATAATAAAATATTTCTTAATGTTAGGACTATGTACTTTTGTATAGTTAAAACGCGTGAAATGGTCGTGAAATCTATACTATTATAAAGTTTTATATCTATATTGTCTATACTATTACAGAGCTATGTCTGTACATTTAAGATATTTGAGAAAAAAATACTGTGTTAGGCTATATAGGCGTGTCTACACTCAAAACGATTTTTGTCTGTGTATCTGTTTGTTCGTTCACGCATCACGCTAAAACTACAGAACGGATTTTGATGCAACTTGTTTGTTTGATAGGTCTTGATTATACTTAACAACCCGTATACATTTTATCCTGCTACTATATTGGCAACCTGAGATATAGCCTAAAAACGAGCTTTTGGCTGCGACGGAGCCACGGGCAAAGGCTAGTATTTATATAATTTTGTAATATTATTATGGAGACTCCCGTTATCCGCAACAGGTATTTTTTTAATATTTATTTTGGCATTTGATATGGCTAAAAAAATTATGAATAAGTTACCCACCCAAGACGTAAAGAATGAATGTGTTATCGAAATTCGCAGTCTCGGGACTCGGGTTGCTCGGGCAAATGAAGAGAATAATTATAGAATGTTGAGGAAGCGAGACATGTATGCAAGAATAGAGCCTTTTGGCATATTCTCTGTTCCTACCCCGCAAGGCAGACTTATCATCACGGTTAAGTAAGTATTTTGTTGTGTTGGTAGTTATTGTACGAGTCATCCATCAGCCTTTCAACGTCCACTGCTGGACATAGGCCTCCCCAAGAGAACGCCACAACGAGCGGTCCCGTCATGAGGATAATTCCGTAATCGCCACACTTGGCAGGCGGGTTGGCGATCGCAGTGTATGTTGTTAATACTCGAGGGAGTGCTGCTGCCCACTCCCCCGGTATTCCCTCAGTCGGCTCTTACGACCCCCGTGGGTAGAGAGGGGTTATTGTACGAGTAAATATGTCAAACTGACTGCCTCTGTGGTGCAGCGGTAGTGTAAGCGACTGCAGATCAGGAGGTTTCGGGTTCGATCCCAGGATCAGGTAGTGTTTTTGAGCTTTTTCATAAAAAGATAAATTCTCAGTAGTAGCCCGGAGTTTGGAAATGTGCCCGCTAGACGGCAATAGGCTCGCCCCCTATTACGTGGGACTTAAACATAGCTGGCGAACCTTGGGTGTGTAATACACCTCTGCCTAACTAGCCCTTCGTGCATAGGTAGGTAATATTGGCACGCGCGGGGTCTGAGTTATCGTACTTCTTTTCTTTTACTATGCTACTGTGTCTGAAGCGCCTCAATAGAGAATAATATAATAAAATTACTATCACAATAACTTTTATTGAAATAAGTTCTAAAAACAAAAAAAAACTGAACTACTAAAACAAGTCATACTGTGTTGCTACGTGTGTCGCTACAAATTTTACTGTTTTTATGTAAATAGACAAATCTAGACATTTTAACAGTCTGGGAACCTAGATTATCTTTTATGTATTGAATGCTAATACTATCAGTTTCCCATACATAATTCAAACTACATAATATACTGATCCTACTGCACAAATCTTAACTGCCTACCTGTACTACTAGGGACACACTATCCGCGCATCAAGGAAAATCTACTGAATTACATTTTTGTAAATTTTATTGGTCAGATATTTGGCAGTTTTCTATTTTTATTTATTACCTATAGTGGCAGACGAGCCACGGTCCATCTGATGGTAAATGGTATCTAACCGTCGCCCACGGACTCGACTATACCGAGAGTATTGTCAAGCCGCTGCTCACCAATTCATTTCACAGATGAAATGAAATATAAACGGCTGTCTCCTGCTACAGCCAAAACGCAACGATGTGCTTCATGGCTGGTCACACGGGAGATTGTCGTACCAACCCGCTCGGGCCGGATAAGTGAGTATTCCCACTTGGTACCTAGCCCTACCACCAGTCATGCAATGGATGATAATTGCTTACTTCCCTTAGTCGCCTCATACGACACCCGTGGGAAAGAACGGGGTGGTGAATTCAAATTCAAATTCAAAAATATCTTTATTTCATAGGCCTATTAAGCACTTAAAATCGTCAATAATATACTAATAATTAAAATAATTAACACGGGCGCCTGAGGCGAGTGCAACCGCAATAACAAAGTGGCGATTGCAATCGCCACAAGCGGCCGGATTCCGTAGTAAAGCCTTTCATGAGAAGAACCCGGCAAGAAACTCATGGGCCACTTTTTTAAATTGCCAATTTATTACAATTTAATATAATCTTTATAATTAAAATTACATTTTATCTTATAAAACAATTTTGAAAATTAATGAATGAGGAGCAGCTCAAGTCCATTTTGTTTTATCCTCAAGATAATCCGGAACAGTGTAATAATTTTTATGGCTTTCTTAAACTTATTTAGTGTTTCGGACATTTTCAGGAATTTTATTGTAGAAGCATATACATTGCCCCATGAAAGATCTACTAATTCTGTGGAGACGAGTAAAAATAAGTGGCACTTGTATTCTTAATCCGTCACCACACGGAAAAAATATATTGAGATATCTTCATCTAACTATTATAAAGCTGTAACTGAGCTATGTGATGTATGCATACATTTAAGGTATTTGAGAAAAAATGTATTATTTAGGCTATTTTTTTTAGAATGTTTGTCAGCTTTGCGATTTGTTTATTTGTTCGTACTTTACGCAAAAACTACTAGAGAGATTTCAATGAAACTTTTTTGTTTGCTGTGAACTTAAAAAATGCTATACATTTTCGGTCTGTATATATAGCACTTGACATGTTCAGCTACTTTAAAGTACAAATCATTAGTAAAATGAGGAAAAAGACAACTTTAGTGCAAGCTGGAATCGAACCTGCGTCCCTTTCAATCCGGGCTTAGCGGTTAGAGCACTTTCTCGGTTTGGACGGGACAGAGTCTTTTTCCACATTTCACAAATCATTTTTTTTCCATTTATTTGGGTAAACTAACAACATCACAATAATGGGTCAACAAACTAATCTATGTTACATAACATGAATAATAGTGATATCTACACCGTTTACCATAAGTAATTTGTACTTTAAAGTATAACAAAGACTAGTCTAAAATAAGTGTATAAGAAACAACGACTGCCTTATCATATTTATATTAAGCAACACAGGCGAAGTCGCAGCTATCAGCTAGTGTTTTAAATAACACAACAATAACTGTTCATTGTCGCTATAACCATAATCAATAAAGTATTGGGAATGGATGTTTTGTTTATGGTTCCAAATTCAAATTTAGTTTTTTTTTTGTTGGATTGGCACAACTGTTATCCATTTTGGTGCGGAGTTTGAGTTGCATCATATGGCTCCAACCAACTTCTTTCTTTTTCCTAAACTCAAATTACCCCTTCGTGGCACCCGTTTTCAATCGGTAGAAGACATAAAGCAGAATTCGCGGCGAGAACTGAACTCAATTCCGGAAACAGCGTTTAAAAAATGTTTTGATGATTGGATTATTCGTTGGCGTAAGTCATACGAGGTATCCACAACTGTGTAAATTTCTCGATTGATATTAAACTCTATTTGTAGGAAATGAAGTTAAGAATTTGATAAAGTTGGATGAATTCGTGTGTTGCCGTGAACAAAGACACTAGAATGTTGTCCAGCTAAATAAGCGTAATGTCTGAGGAGCAGGAAATTTAAATGTGGCTGGTGGATTATTTCAATTGTGAGTTATTGTATAATCGGCTCTGCAACCGAGCAATTATTGTGGCGGGCCGACAAATCGTTGCCTGACAACAGCTAGTCAAGGTTGCTGCTTGGTTTAGAAATCGTGTGTTGAACAATAAAATAAATACACATGATAACTCACTACACCCTCCCTCCTCCCTTGTAATCTTTTTATGCTTTCGTGATTTTTATCGGACCTCCTCCCCCACATTCGAACTTCACATGATTGATGGATGATCCCTAGGGTATGTAACTGACGTTCATATGCCCTGGGCAAGATATGATTTTATTTCACAATGTATGAATTAACATATACCTACCTAATATTCTGGATAGACATGTAAATGTTACGTATATAATTTGTAAATTCAGGTGAATAAAAACTCGCTATATATTACAACGCCATCTACATAGTAAAAGGCAGAATTAAACTTTTAATGTAAAAAGTGAAATGGTACTCTGAAACAGGACATGCGATCTGATTATACTCGTACTTACTTTAACTTTTCATAGGTGACACTACTTTGTATGTAGGGATAGCAAAATATGAAATCAGTTATTAAAGTTGATATACAGATGGCGTAAAAGGTTATAAAATGAGTCTTTCTGAAATGTTTTTGCTGGGCACATCAAAATAAGTGTGTCCATTCCAGGCAAAACCTGGATGTTTTAGTTATTTTTGATTCTTGGTATACTAGGGTATAATATATAATGCCTCGGTAGTGCAGCGGTAGTGTGTGAGACTGTTGATCTCTGATCTCAGCTACGATCCCCGGGTCGGGCCGTTTTATTGATATTTTCGTAAAAAGATAAATTTTCAGTAGCAGCCCGGAGATGTGCCTTTGGAAATGTGCCCGGGTCAATAGGCTCGCCCCCTATAACTTGGAACATAAACATAGCTGGCGAATCGTGGGTGCGTAATACACCTCTGCCTACCCCTTCGGGGAATACAGGCGTGATGCTATGTTTTATTTTTTTTATCCATTTTTTTGTTCAGGCGGGTAAAAATGTACCTAACCGCACACCCCGTCGTTCGGGCAACGAACAGGGTAGTGTGGGTCCCTCGCCCACTAAATAAACCCACCGTGTGCCGTCTCTCCGCCTGTATTGGCGGGCAATTGGAACCATATTACATTACTTCAGTGGTCTGCTGGCAGCTTACCCTTTTGGGTAGCCCCTACTGAGTGATGCATCCGCACACAGAGCGTGGGTTGGACGGTGCTTAGGCTTCCATTCTCTTTACATCAAACGCCACAAAAAACTATCCTCTATCGAGGTTAGAATATTTTTTATGAATTTTGTTTCGCTATTATATTGGGCACCTAAATATATTATAATCAAAGAACTAAATTTACGCGACTGTGGAGCCGTGATCAAAGTTAGTTTGAAGTAAAATTACTGTATAGAGAAATTTCTATATCGATTAATTTCACAGACTTGATTTCAGACCAGTTGTTCAACTACTTTCTTACAATGGCTAATCGCCAATAACGATTGAATTTTGGCTAAATCTTGGCAGTGGTTGTTATAATATGGTTTTCTGGTCGTTTCTTATGTAAATATATTATTTTGAATACAAACCTCAGTGCCATGATGGTACTCTAGTTAATCCCAGCATGGTTCGGCCGGCTTAAGCGGGGAAGCACTACCCTATCACAGAACATCACCGTAAAATAATAGTAGATAATATTACTATCCACATCGTAACCACGACGTAAGAGAGCGAGTAGGTATAAAAGAGAGATTCATTATATAAGTGACAACTGTTTTTTTTTTTTTATTAATTAATAATATTCAGTTACCTATATTATACAAAACCTTACTTTAAAATGTAGTGAATACGCATAGAAATTCGGTCGGTAGTTTTTGAGATTTTTCCGTCCAGACAGACGAACAGACAGACAAATGCGGCGATTAAATTTTCTTTTATAAATGTATAGATATATTACTTGTAAAATTCTATTTTTAGTGCCTGTGTGCAAGTGTACACAGGCACAAATTTCTGTGAAAAGGACTAGAGCATTGCAAAGTTTAGCGAGCAACATAAATAATAAAATAGATAATCCAATGTGAGAGCATCTGCCCACCCTCTTTACGTAAAAGCAGTGAAGTAATAAAAGTAAATAAAGTCATAAAGGTATATAGTCTGCCGTAGGGACCCCGACCCCTGTCTCAACACAGACCAAGGGCATGAATATTTCCAATTTTTAGCGTCCCAACGATTTATGGACGACATTGTTAATGGTATGTGAATTTATATTACTTTATTTGTAGAGTTTATTTCCTGCATGTGCAATGCTCTGTTCGCGATATAACCTTTTAAGGATCTTTATATATATAGATACTTAAATACTATATAGGCATAATAATGGGTGTGAATTACTTATATCACATCTAAAATAATTAACTATTAAACCCGCCAAAGTTGGAGGGTTAAATGTCTATCTCTGGGTTTATTACGTCAAAATAGTAAGTCTATGCTAGTTTGCGTTTTGTATTTAAAAAACAACAACAGAATAACATTGCATCGTTTGTTTTTATTGTCCTGATGAGTGACTTTTTGGATTCTGATGATGTGTTCATGTGTGTTCAGCCCCCCTAGACAACGGGATATGCTTAATATGTCGTCGTAATCTTATGTCAATCCCATACATTGATTATTAGAATAATTCTTCTATTCTTCTATTTCATTCTCTTCTACTAGCATTTATGCCGCTTCGCTATATATAGTAGGTAGGTACATCATCTATGATGCCACTTATCTACAGGGCCCGGTCAGTTCAGGATAGCACCAGCAGTTTCTTATTTATTGCCACCAATAACATGTTTACCTATATTTGGTTATTAGGTATATTACAAAGAAGTAAACTGCTCCCACTTGTTAAAATAGGGCCACATATATAAGATTTCCTTCACATTTCACAAAATAATGCAGATACATTATCACAAAATACACTCGAGATAGTAAACAAACAGTAATTTGACATAATGACATATCGCCATTCAATATAAACTACCAAAAACACATGGCATCAATCAAATCTGACATTAAACAAAGACTTATGCAAGTAACTGTTGTGTGAGAGAGAGAAGAATACTTGTGTCGTTCATCATTCATCCCTTTTGTATTTGGCTGGATGTACGCGGAATGAGGTTAGTAAAACCTGCATGATTTTTCTTACGTGCAAGAGAAATTTTGAATTAGATAGTTATTTGTGTAACCTAAGCTAGTAAACCCAAGAGTATTTCATTATTTCAAAATTTCCGCGCAAGTGGCCCTTATTGGTTTATTGATTGACATTGTACTTCCTAGTTAGATGCTTTTGTCAAAATATGGCGTTAAAAGCAAAGAAATAAATTATAACAACAACTGGTTTTACCCTCCGGCCCTCCGCTTTAAATGTTTTCACATCAAAAATAAACTAACGCACTTTCGCATTTAAAACGTTAATAGGGCAGTAAGGTTTCTTAGCTTTTTTTCCGCACGCCAAGCGTGGCGATTACGGCACTATCCCCCAAATGAGCGAAACACTTGTTGTGGCTTTCTCTTAGGGAGGCCTATGTCCAGCAGTGGACTTCGAAAGGCTGATGGATGGATAGATGGATGGATGAAGGATTCTTTTTTCTTTCTAGTCACAACTCTGAAGTCTTAGGCGGAATTAAAATAATCATGATAAAACAACAGACATTCTCCTAACTGACAACTGATATTAATTTGAGTCGTTTGCTGACTTACTTCTTTCTAACTATTAGGACGATAACTAAATACTGTGGTTCCTGGTAGTAAACTTTTATGTACGGGATTTTCCCTAGGAAACTACTATGATTATTATGTTACATCATACAAATTTTTACATAGAGAGAATTAATGTGCCGTAGAGTGAAGTATTTATGTTGCTGTAAGCCACAAGGACGAAGTTCCGGGGACAATCTGTTGTTTACCAAGACACAGAAGGAACCACGAGGCCCGTCATTTGAGGTTTTAAATAAATAAACCTCATATCACCTACAATTTATTTAATCATCGATTATCAATCCTAATCAATCTAAATTGTCTAAGGTTTGAATTTAGATTCTTTTTATTGTTGATGATGGCAGACAAGCCGCGGCCCACCTGATGGTAAATGGTAACCGTCGGTCATGGACTCAACTATACCGAGAGTATTCTATATATTCCTATATTGTATTTAATTTCACAGATATGAAATGAAAGTATAAAACAGCTATCTTCCGCTACAGCCAAAACACACTGACGTACTTCTTGACCGGTCACACAGGAGACGATGGCACCGACGCGTTCGAGCCCGATAGCAAGTGAGTACTCTCACTTGGTACCCAGCCCTACCACCAGTAATGCAATGGTTGATAATTGCTTACTTCCCTTAGTCGCCTTGTACGACACCCGCAGGAAAGGATGGGGTGGTAATTCCAAAAAAAACAATTATTCTAATCGGACAAGCCATTTTTGAGTTTTAGCGAGACTAGCGAACAACAATTGATATATATATATATATATATATAATATATATATAATATAATATATATATATATATATATAATATAATATATATATATATATAGATTGTAACTTACAATTTGTAGGGCAGGGTTGTACCTAATTATTTTTTATATTTACTTACTTACTTACGTATCATCACGCCATCTCCCTTGCGGCGTAGGCAGAAAGAACAAAATTCCAAAAGGCTCTATTCTTGCAAACATCGCTCGCTTCCTCAACATTCATAATTCTCTTCATACACGCTCGCCGGTTTCAGAGACTCCTGACTCCATCTTACTTTAATACATGACCGATTTAGTCTTGCTATATTTTATCCTTATAAGTTTTTATGGGATGAGAAATTCAAAGTATTGCGTAAACTGCTGTCAGATAAATCGGATTCATGTCTATGTCTATATGATTTTCACAATCAAAGGGTCTAACCGGAAGCCTATTGTTACCTTCTTATCAGCTCAAACCCAACCGCGACTAAAGAACGATGTGAAATTTACATAACAACACAGATGGCGGAGTGGTATAAACAATAACCACCGAAGCCTGTTTTGTGCGGGCTCGAAAAATTTAGGGTAGGAAAAAAAAATTGGTTGTCTGGGTTTACTTTGTGTCCGTGAAACTGTAGTCTATCTACCGCAATACAGCTACTGTCCAGGGTAATGTTATTTAATAAAAAATATATATATTTATTATGCTTAAAAATATATTATATACTAGCCTTTGCCCTCGGCTCCGCCGCAGCCAAAAGCTGGTTTTTGGATTATGTCTCAGGTTCCCGATATAGTAGCAGGATAAAATATATACGGGTTGTTAAGTCTAATCAAGACCTATCAAACAAAAAAAGTTACATCAAAATCCGTTCAGTACTTTTTGCGTGATGCGCGATCAAGAAAACAGACAAACAGACAAAAACTCTAAAAAAAATGTTTTTTGTTTAGACACGCCTATATAGCCTAATTCAGTCATTTTTTCTCAAATACCTTAAATGTACAGACATAGCTCTGATACAGCTTTATAATAGTATAGATAAAAGCATATAATATCTTCTTAGCTTAATAAATATTATCGGTCCCGTCATGGGGGATAATGCCGTAATCGCCACGCTTTGCAGGCGGATTGGCGATCGCAGTGGATATTGTTAATTCTCGAGGGAGTGCTGCTGCCCACTCCCCCGGTATTGCTTCAGTCGGCTCTTACGACTCCCGTGGGTAGAGAGGAGTGGGACAATTCTATAGCCGGACCCACACGGCCTCACGGCATCACATGAGACGGCATACAGTGGGTTTATTTAGTGGGTGCTCCTAGTTCCTTGCCCCGAATGACGGGGTGTGCGGTAAGAAACTATTTTCCCGCCTTAAAAAAATAAAGGAAAATTACAAACTAATTATTTAAAGTATAGAAATTAAAGGTTTTAGAAAGTCTATTGTATACAGGCAAGCATTGACTTTTATACTATAGTCTGCCTGCCTATTTGCCAAAAGAACTTACCAAAAGATTTTAAGGCAATTTTATTGTTACGGTAATATATTCATTTAAGTATAAAATTAAATCTATGCAGGTAAATAAAAACTAGTCTAGTTTACTATAGGCTAAACAAAAAAAAACATACTGCCGAATTGAGAACCTCCTCCTTTTTGGAAGTCGGTTGAAAATACATTTACTACTGTTATTTGAACGACTGCATTTGACAGTTGATCGAAAGCAAATGAGATTGCAATCCCATTTCTACATCTCTGCGTAGTACAACTAAAGAACGCGTTGTTCGTAAATACTTATTTATTTACGAATTAGCTCTAGTCAATTATCTTTATATCGCATATAAAGCTATACATGGCTTTAAAAGTGTAACATTATCGTGTGGTACTTATATTTTCTTTCATAAAAACCCAGTTTGAAAATTTTATCTAAGTTTTACATCACTAGACTACTTCTAGTATACTACTTAAATTACTACAATATATTATTGAAGAAATAATAATCGAATATATAAATACTCGTAAGTATTTTAATTTATAGTTAATCTCATTCTGGGTGATATAAAAACAATGCCTTGTACACCGCAATCTGTTCAGCCACTTAAAACTTATGGTGGAATCATCATATGAAACCTAAAAACATTACACTCTTTTTTTTGGGCAGGCTTATACTAAAAATAACACATTGATTAAGCAATACGCTAAGACGTAATAAATAACACGATACAAACGGGATAACCAAGTGAATACATATTTACTTCTCAGTGAATGATTGGTATTCAGAATGCATAACATCACAGACTTTAGTCGACTTTATAAAATACATTCTTAAGAAAAGTTTGGGTGAATACTTATTTGATACTTTGTATAAACGAGCAATAAAACATTTTATTTCGTCGAACTGTGGGGTCACCTACTTTGATTCTGCAATCTTTCAAAACTTCCGTTTATTTTGATCTCGAATGATTGATGAACTTTCAGGACCGATGTTACTCATTTGAACTTAAATTATATTTTATTTTTAAAAATCGAGGGTTTTGCACGCTCACCTTTATATTTTATTTTATCTCTACAAGGGCTGTATTCGTAGTCTGCACTGCATCAGAATCTATGAAAAAAGTAAACATTAATTACAATTTATCCCCTGTAAATTCCAGGGGATGTCATTTATTTAGTGGTTATATTTGGAATATGCTATTTTTTAGACACCCAGGACGCAACAGATCATCCAAGATAATATAGACATCCCAATAGCTTTGCAGACCTGTTTTTGCTATGATATCTTGGGTATATTGTCCTTCCTATCCATTACAAAAATTGCAAAAGTATTAGACATTAAAGCTGTGTGAATCTAGAACTAGAGTCATGCCCACAATAATATTTTCCATAAAATTGCCACAATATACCTATTTTAAATTTGGATGAACGTACACTTCTGTATATCCAAGTAAAGACTTTATTTCAGAAATAAACATTGTTGTTTAAAATTTTTTATTGTTTGTCAATGATTTAACTAGTTCTCTAACCAAAAACCTCCTTAAAATTCTGCGGCTAAGAATATTCTGAACTTATAACATTTCTGTTCGTAATAATATTGTTACAAACAGAAATGTTATTCTTATACTTGATTTTCCAGCTCAACGGTCGTTATAATTACAGATTACGTAGCGCAGATACCATCGGCAACGCAATAGGTGCAAATTCTAAATCGTAATCTTCGTACTCAATTCAAATTGGGTGTATCCCTGATCGGAGAGATCCTGTTTTAATCCTAGTAAATGTCACCATAATAATTATTCGGCAATGCCTAGTGGGTGAGATATAAATTACTATTGGACTCCTTGTTAGCCCTTCGGAAATTTAAAGCAATTCAGTAAAGAAGTTATTTCATTATATGCATTTACAAATAAAGTGTATTTTAAATTCATGATCCGCAAAGCAATAATATCTCAAATATACGTCCCAGCAATTGCTAGACCTCTGAAAGAATGATCATAAATACTAAAACTGAAGACAACAATTATGCAGCCGTATAATTGATCGGATAACCTTGAAAGAATTATAATAACAGGAAATGTAGATGGTAGGCGGCCAAGAAGACGCTCTCAAAAACGGTGGTCCGATCAGGTGTCCGAAAAACTGCAGATACCTATATATCAGGCTCTCCATCAAGCTGAAGACCGAGACGATTGGAGATGCCTACTGCAAAGCTTCTATCGAAGCCACGATCCTCCACAGTGAGGGACCGACTTGGGGAGGAGGGATAGTTGATCGAGAGCTCTGGTGTCGCCAGATTGGCTTCCCAATAACAATAATTAATTATTTTTTGATATTTTATAACGTGTAATGAATGAGCGATGCCTCTGGTTTTCTCTTACTAACATCCTATAGGTTTCGGTAGCCACTTACCATTTAATAACAGAAAATTCTTATCTAAATCTTTAATTTTTTGAGTAAAAAATGCAAGTAATTAATTTCAGTAATGCAAGTAATTAATTTCAGAAATGCAAGTAATTAATTTCAAAAATGCAAGTGATTAATATTGATAGGAAATAATGCCATATTTTTATCGATACAATACATTATTAATCTGAAGTTTCTATTGTATAGGCAACATTTGTACCCGACACAATATTAAATTTCTGCGCGAAAGTGTTATTTGAAAGGACTGTAGGATATTGTTTTATGCTTTTGTTCTAAGTAAAAAGCATAAAACTAATTGCTGGAAAGTGCTTTCTATTAGGCAACAGAGGGGAAATAGCGAAAGATGTGCTTTATTTCTGCGAAAAAAATAGTGTACAATGGTTTAACATTACTCTTAGTATAGATGACTCCGTTAGTTACTACTTATCATCAGGTGGGCCATGCCCCATCTTTCTATAATTAATATAATATTAACGAAATAGACCTATCTCTTGATATCAGAATCAAAAAGTTTGGTAAATCTCAAGTAAGGAAAGACTGTTGATCTCTATTTTTGCTCTTTACGGGAACTTCTTATTAGTCTGAATCATGTTGGTTCACCTGTGAACTACAAATCAATACTGAACAGAAAAGTTTATCTGAAACAACAGTAAAACAAACTAATGGATGGGCTTACACTCTACTATCAAATTTGCGGTCACACGTACGGCGTCACGCGCTAATTAAACAAACAACGTACTCTCAAAATGCCAGCCCAATATTCAACATTTAAACCGAGCAATATTTTATTTTTTAAATTTCAGTGCATAAAACACGTGTATAGAAAGATAATGTTACAGAATTAAAAACTAAGAGGAATTTATACTTTTTTATTGCTTTTGGAACCATACAAGCCACCCCAGTACTTGGTAATCAATTATGGTTGGAGAAACTCACAAACAACATTGGTAAAAAAATGCAGAAATACCACATTATCCAACAAATTCAAATAATTATTATTCGACAACAAATACATCACACGAAATTATTGTGGTATACATATAACTATTAACACAAATAAAAGATAAAATAATTTATTTCTATTTAATAGATTTTTTAAAGAATATTTTTAATAAAAAGCAACATTACCTAACCCCTCGCCAGTGGCTTTGCAACCAGAGCTCTAAGACATTTTACACTAAAAATATTTTTAATAACACAGGACATTTTTTCAATTGGAATTATGCATTTGAATTATTTCGTATATGACATCCATCTATCGAACCACTAGCTTTTGTAATGATCTAATGATACAATCAATAATGATATGACGATAACGACATTAATCAGGTAACTGCTATAGCAAAAATACATGAAATGCTTCACGGCTTTTACTCGTAGTTAAGAAAATAGTGTTAGTATCTATCCGCTCGGGTCTACTATAAAAATAATCTGATACTTATTGCTTCTCTATAAAAAGCCAAATGGAATTGTAAAAGGTACATATGCCTTATATAATATATGCTATGCTTTAATATCAAAAATGCCCTTGTTTTCAATAAAGTAACTAAAAGCTTTCAATATTTGAAGCGAATAAAAATAGTATATGTTTCTGGGAGTCTACAAATTCTGATATCCATAGAGGTTTTATAGACTACTTTTATAAACGAAGAAGGTTAATCCGTTACTATAAAGTAAGGCTGTACGGAGTCCTACGGTTATCCGGAGCACACTTTAAGAATGGCTGGTATAGATAGATGATGGTATGTTTATTTTCTTAAAATCTGTTCGTATCAGACCCATATCAGAGTTGAATGCCTTATGAAACATGAAGCAAAGCACCACTAAAGTGGAAAGTCAATAATGAAAGGTCGGAAAGAATCGGATAATGGAATTACGTAGTGTTATTTTTTCCCACTTTCAATGTAAAGAAAATATGCCAAAGTCAAAGTAAAAACCCTCTTTAGATCCAACTCAGATCTGATAAAAGGGTCATTCGTGAAAAATACGCTCTTTGGCCGATAAGAGTTTTCTAATTTATTTTGAATCTCGTGTTGTTGAATTTTAGACTTGCTTTTTTAAAACTTTTTGTTTAAGGTAGACTTGTAATATCGTTTATTCAGTTTTTTTGTTACACTTTTACAGCTTAGCTACTAAACCAATAATCATGACATCACTTATCGTCCGGGACCCACAAAAGGACATAGGCCACTTTATATCCTGGAAAACCGAATGATATCTTTTAAAAATGTACCTAGCTGTTGTACTCACCGTTTGGAGCAACGAACAGGGTAGTGTGAGACTCTCATCTACTAAATAAACCCGTGTGCCGTCTCTCTGCGTATATTGGCAAAACACTGAAACTGGAAGACGCTACTTCAGCGGTCTGCCGTCGGCCTAACCTTGTAGGTAAGCTGCCGGCTGTGTGTTTGAGTGACACTTCCAGGCACCGGATCGTAGCATCTTCGCGGAAGGCATTGCGGGGCAGTTCGGGTCAGAGGAGGGATCTTCCTCTCTGGCACTCTCCGCCGCTTCCTACTGTGAGATGGCTTCCTCACAGTAGTAGGTGACCGCAACCCAATTTCTGACGCTGCCGGGCATCGCTATAACGTTGCTTGGTAGCGAGAGGTCCCACCTATTTGCCACGACAAGTTCAGGTCACTGCTCAGCCCATGCCGGGCGACTTGAGCTACTACTAGAGCGTATCTGCCAAAGCAATCATTCCCCTACAGCACCTGCACCTGTCGGAAGGTAAGGACACCGTAACATTGCTCAGCCCACTCCTCGTACACCGGCTAGAGCGCCCCTACGGTCCAAAGACCTAGGAATATAATATATTTTAGTAAAATAACAAAAACAAAAATTATACTTCTTAGTTGAACTTCTCTAGGTAGCATATATATCTATCTTAACAATATTATTAATTCAAATTCGTTATAAAGTACTAATAATAAAAACTAGTTTATTAAAAAAAGATGATGAATTACGTTTACCTGTAAAAAAGATATTATCAACCAAGTTATACGAACATCGCTACTAAATCCATACAAATTGTTGGTGGAAGTTCGCGTAACGAGGCTGCGTGATACTACCTATTAGTTATACGACTATGAAGCCTCCTTTATCTTGTTTTTGTGACGGTTCATAAATGATGTACCTATACAGCTCGTTATGCTGCCTTTATTTTTTGTTTGGGCGGGAATAAATGTACCTAACCACACACCCCGTCGTTTGCGGCAAGGCATATGATAGTGTGGGGCCCTCACCCACTAAATAAACCCGCCGTGTGCCGTCTCTCCGCCTCAAGTCCCAGTTTATTTTTAACATAGCATCATGCCTGTATTCCCCGAAGGGGTAGGCAGACGTGTATTACACACCCACGATTATTGTTACTATAATCGTTTTAGAATAGTTTAAATGTGCTAAAAGATTTAATTTATCGTTAACAAGCTGGTACCCACGACTTCAATCGCGTGGAATTTAGTTATTTTCTTTGTTGTCCGGAAGCTTGATTAATTTCTTGTTTAATTTTAAAGTAGGCTAAGTCACTCCTCATAATATCAGCTATCAGCCAGTGAAAGTCCGATCCAAATCGGTTTACCCGTTTCAGAGATTAGCAGTACCTACAACATTATGGACGCTCTTTCATATTCGTCTTTATTCGATACTTGTTCATCTGGCGATAATACAAACAATGTAGAAAGGAATAAAAAAGTATTTAAAACACGTGTTAACAACCTAAACTTTTGGGATGAGCAGGAATTCATTGCAAGGTATCGTGTACCTAATAAAAGAAGTGGCTCTATTGTTAACACATCTTAGCGAAGACGCTATAAAGTTTGTTACAGAAAAGTAGAGTTCCTCATAAGAATACTTGGATTTAAAATTTATTTGTTTACAATATTTGAGAAACTTGGCAGTAATACTTTTTTTGTTAAGGCGGGAAATAATTTTTCTAACCGCACACCCCGTTGTTCGGGGCAACGAACAGGGTAGTGTGGGGCCCTCACCCACTAAAGAAACCCGCCGTGTGCCGTCTCTCCGCCTTTATTGGCGGGCCACTGGAACTATGTTACATTCCTTCGGTGGTAGCCTACCTTTAGATCAGGTACTTGCTACTCTACAATGTTATGGCTCTAGATCGCTTATGAGATGTGTTGGGGATATGTCAGGTTTGCAGAAATCAACAATATGCCATATTATTCGAGTGACTCGGGCTATCGCCAAATTACGTCCTCATTACATAAACATTCATCTAATGACGAAGAAAATTTGGCTGTTGCAACAGATTCTTACATAATAAAATAAATAAGTAATATGTATATAATATATACATTATATATTACTTACATGATAAAAATCATAAAAAACACATAAACTATGATGCCATACTAGAAAATTCCCCATCTATTTTTTATTACGAAAATACGTTGGTTTGTGCTGGCATCCCTAATAACTTTAACGAATCTTTTTTATACAATGTTTTGTATTCAACTTACGTTAAATATCGTTCGTAATCGATATTTTTTGTAACGATAATCAATCTTTTGAAACAAGCCGCCCTTAATACGTAAGAAGTAATAATTATCTTAAACGAAACTATTTTCAGGTTTCAGGTTCTATTTTCATAAATAACCCTACTTCGACTTTTTTTTAAGACAACACCGTGCACCAAGGCGTAATCCTTGTATCGCGGGGGACTTTAACACTCAGGCGGAAGACCGGTATCTATATATAGCATCACGCCTGTATTCCCCGAAGGGGTAGGTGTGTGTTACACAAGCACGTTTCACCAGCTATAGTTAAGTCCCACGTAAGTAAGAGCCTATTGTCGTCTACCGCCCATATTTCCAAACTCCGGGCTGCTACTGACAATTTTTCTTTTCACGAACAAGCTCAATAGCACTGCCCGACCCGGGGATCAAACCCGAGACCTCATGATCAGCAGTCGCTGACACTAACACTGCACCACAGAGGCAGTTAAAGGTATCTAAACACCTTTTTTTTTTGTTTAGGCGGGAAAATATGTACCTAACCGCACACTCCGTCGTCCGGAGCAACGAACAGGGTAGTGTGGGGCCCTCACCCACTAAATAAACCCGCCGTGTGGCGTCTCTCCGCGCTTTTTTGGCGGACCACTGGAACTATGTTACATTCATTCGGTGGTAGGTATTTAAACACCTAAACCATTCCGCCATCTGTGACGTCTAGTGGTTTAGTGTTAAAAAGGTAACCTATTCCTCTAGATAATTTCCCCTAGAGGATCTTCTCATTTACAAATAGCTTATAAAAAGCACTGACGACGCAACGAATTATCTCTCAGTATGAATAAATAAGAAACATTTCAAGTCTAATGATAAATACATGTCCATACGTCTAACGAAAAAAAAACATTCGAAGCTTTGATTAATGAATATTGCAGGAATCGATCGGCATTTCCCCCCATTTCTCTTAAGGTTCGGTGAATTGCGGGCGTTAGAGGAAATGTGGAAGCTATCTCATATTAATGTAAGTGTTTTTGGAGCATTTGAAAGACTGATGAACTCTCTGTGTTAGTCTGCTGATTCTTATGTGGGGTAGTGGTAGGCCATCATTGTATACTGGATGCCGTACATCTGTTCATCTGAACACCATAAATATAAATAAACTAAAAAATATATAAATAAACACTGTAAATATCAATATAAACTTTATTATTCATAACTGATCCTAAAAAGTTCACATCATAATTCCCTAGGCTTACATTACTCCAGTAGAGGGTACCCGAACGGGTAAGCCGCCGGCGGGCCACTGAAGTAATCCACACAGTACCAGTGGTCCGTCAACACAGGTGGAGAGATGGCACACGGCGGGTTTCTTTGGTGGGTGTGGGCCCCACACTACCCTGTTCGTTGCCCCGAACGACGGGGTGTGCGATTAGGTACATATTTTCTCGCCTAAACAAAAAGAAAGTCTTACGTTAATCGAATATAAATATATTTTGAATACAAGCTATCTCTTCAGAATAAAACATAGATGTATGTATGTATAGATAGTGTAAAGGTTTATGTATACCACAACACATAATCCCGTGCAGCATATAAATTCATGCTACACAAGCCCATATCGTTATCAATACACATAAATGTGCACAATCACATTACATCCGCACACTGATACACACAACATACACACACTCACACGCACACACACATTTACACACACATCAGTTTATAACATTTCTGATAACTATTTATTAGGTTTGATTTTTTTCTTGTAGTTTTTATTATTTTTTTATATCTTTTGTTATGTAAATAACTAAAACTTAAGTGTGTAGTCATAACATGTGACTCATTTCCGTGGAATCGGGGCCTGGTTATACATAACACAGGTTTTTACCTAGTTTGGAAACCAGTCTCCTATTTTATTTCCTATGCTACTATTATTGTGTATCTGGTTTTTAGGGTTCCGTAGCCCAATGGCAAAAAACGGAACCCTTATGGATTCGTCATGTATGTCTGTCTGTCAGTCCGTATGTCACAGCCACTTTTTTCTGAAACTATAAGAATTATGCTGTGGAAACTTGGTAAGTAGATGTATTCTGTGAACCGCATTAAGATATTTTACACAAAAATAGAAAAAATTCTCCATTCCCCATACTTAAAACTGATACTCAAAATTTTTTTTCATCATACCTATACGTTTGGAGTATCTATAGATAGGTCTTCAAAAATTATATTGAGGTTTCTAATATTATTTTTTTCTAAACTGAATAGTTTGCGCGAGAGACACTTTCAAAGTGGTAAAATGTGTGTCTCCCCCCTGTAACTTCTAAAATAAGAGAATGATAAAACTAAAAAAAATACATAATGTACATTACAATGTAAGTTTCCACTGAAAATTGGTTAGAACGAGATCTAGTAAGTAGTTTTTTTAATCCGTCATAGGCGCGATATACACACAAACGGCGTAAGGCGTAAGGCGCGGCGCAGGCGTGGAACGGATACGGCATGGACGCGATTTAAACCTGTGCCGCGTCGCTTGAGTGTAATTCACAATACGTCTCATTAGTACATTTTGTACGCAAAAGTTTTGAAGCGGCATCGTGCCTGCGCAGCGCCGAACTACTCGCCGTTTGTGTGTATTTCACGCCATAAATCGTAAACCGCAATTTACGATTACATTTACATTAAATCAACTCAAATATAAAAATTAAAAAAAACATTTAATTTAATAAACATAAACCTTATGCATAAAACCGTGAACCATTATTTTCTAATAATAAATCTGTAATAGGTGCCTAAGTAAATAATAATTATTATTATGTTACTTGCTGTTACGGAACCCTTCATGGGCGAGTCCGACTCGCACTTGGCTTAATTTTTGTCTTATGGGAGAAAATAAATAAAATATTATTATTATATAAAGAACTCCCATGCCGAGTGCTGTAGGTTGAATCTCACACCAGGTTATTCTTTCAGTGGTCCATAAATAGATGTTGAGTTTGGTTGGTGATTGATTGATGTTAATTGTCAGTTTGTATGTAGGCAGAGGTTTTCCCCAAGTGCAAAAAGTTGCCTTCAAAAAACTTACCTATGTACTTTCAAAATAATAATGATAAATAACATAAGGTTTAAAAACTTAATTTTTATTATTTACTTATAGCATTTCGCTCGACTTCTTTCTGCAAATGTAATATTAAATGTTGACTGAATAAAACAGGTATATGGAAAATGTAAAGCTGATGCAAATGCAATCAATTTCTCTTGTTCTGAAACCAGAAAATATTGAATTAAATTCAAATAAGTCGAGCGCAAATTCCTAACAGACTTTAAAAAAGGATGACAGTTATACATAGTTTCCATAAATATTGTAACAACAAATATTTTTTTTTCTCATAAATTATAGCGTGCCTTAGCTTATACATTAGTATTATGCAGCTTCTTCAAACTTATCTCCATTGAGTTTAATCTACCCATCCATCAACCTTTTAACGTCCACTGCTGGACATAGGCCTCCCCAAGAATGGGGGATAGTGCCGTAATCGCCACGGTAGGCGGGTTGGCATCGCAGTGAATGTTGTTAATACTCGAAGGAGTGCTGCTGCCCACTATTCCCTCAGTCGGCTCTTACAACTCCCATGGGTGGAGAGAAGTTTAATACAATCCATTAAATGTTGAGGCCAGTTGTCAATTTAAATACGCACTTTCTTTCTGCTTATCAAAATGTTGTTCTATAGTAAAAAATTTTTCGTCAGCAAATATTTTTTTCTATGACCTTTCTTAGCGTACCGCTTAAGAAGTTATTTTGATTTTACCACCCTGTTTTTTTTAATTATCGGTTAAATAATGACAAGTACATCTTATAAGCTAGAAATCCTAAAGGCATCTTGTAAAATACGTGACATCTTTTTAGGTGCTATATTGATTTACCGAAGTAAAGACTTTTAATCTCGGACAAGTTCTTTTTTTAAATTCTTTCATGAACTACATTAGTCAACTTTTTAATACGCATACTACGGAGACGGCCAGATATTTTTCTACCAGAAACTCAGGAAGTTTCTTTGTACTTATAAATAGCTCCGGACACTCAACTTACAACAAGTGGAAGAAGAGTTTCAAAAATTACATTTGACCTACATAGGAAAACACAATGCAAATTCATTTATGAATGACAGGTTCCAAATTCAAATGTAATATTATTGTTTTTTTATTGTAACAGTATTATGGTCAGACTATGTATATTTGCCTGCCGTGTGAGGCTGGCTTTAGAATTGTCCCACCCCTCTCTACCCACGGGATTCTTAAGAGCCGACTGAGGGAATACCGGGGGAGTGGGCAGCAGCGCTCCCTCGAGTATTAACAACATCCACTGCGATCGCCAACCCGCCTGCCAAGCGTGGCGATTACGGCATTATCCCCCATGACGGGACCGCTCGTGGCGTTCTCTTGGGGAGGCCTATGTCCAGCAGTGGACGTTGAAAGGCTGATGGATGGATGGATGATGTATATTTGGATTGTATCTATACCATTATAAAGCTGTAACATAGCTATGTCTGTACATTTAAGATATTTGAGAAAAAAATACTGTAATAGGACCTATATAGGAGGGTTTAAACACAAAACCATTTTTTTAAGATTTTTTGTCTGTTTATTTGTTTGTTTGTTCGCGCATCACGCAAAAACTACAGAACAGATTTTGATGCAACTTTTTTATTTGATACCTCTCGATTAGACTTAAAAACTGGTGTACATTTTATCCCGCAAATATATCGGGAACCTGAGATATAACCCAAAAACTAGCTTTTGGCTGCGGCGGAGCCGCGGGCAAAGGCTAGTTTTTCTATATGATTGTATTGTTTCGGTAGCTTGTGAACTCTACCAACCAGCATTGGGCAACCTGGTGGACTATGACCTAAAGCCCACTTATTCTGAGATGAGACCGTGTCACATTGTACCATCCATCCACCCATCCATCCATCAGCCTTTCGAAGTCCACTGCTGGACATAGGCCCCCTCAAGAGAAAACCACAACATGTGTTTCGCTCATATTTATGGGGGATAGTGCCGTAATCGCCACGCTTGGCAGGCGGGTTGGCGATCGCAGTGGATGTTGTTAATACTCGATCATTTTGTACCGCGACGTAATAATATGAACGAAGATATTTTCTCAAACCATTATTGTCCCACTACTGGGAGGTCTGCTCTCAGTAGTTGAGACCACCTCGCAGGCGTATCTTTGAGTGTTTTTTTTGAGCATACAGGCTTCCTTATGATATTTTTCTTCACTGGACAATTATATTACATGAACAACTACAGAGGCTCAGACTGAGGGTCGAACTGAACACTTCTGTTCAATAAAGGTATATGATATATTTTTTAATAATAGATAAAACTTTTCATTTCAATAATAAGCAAAAAGTTAGCAGCTGAAGGCTGCTTCATGATAAGTGGCAATCCATTGTCACTGCATACCCCTTTCGGATACAGGTGTCAGTCTATGAATGTAGGTATGTAATATTTTAATAGAATCTTAATACTCTGTTAAATTGAAACTTATTATTAATTTATTTTAAGACTATTAAATTAAAGGTGATCAAATTCATCATTTTAACAGTTTTGAGTGGATTACATATACTCTGTGCATGTCCAAAGTAATACTCTGTGCAAATTATAAATTGCTTAATGAAATTGTGACACAATATCATTTTACGAACAGATGTAAGTATATCTATAAGAATTGTGGAAACATACATTATATGTTTCTACTGTCCGTATTTATTTGAGCGTATGCAAGCGTTTCTGATTATGTTCATAGCTGAAATTAATAATTATGAATACACAAAGTCCCGAGTCTGCTTTGTACACAATGTTTATTTGTTATATGTGTTTATTCTTGAGATTATGGGTAAGCATGATAAAATAATATAAATATGACTTACGATTCGTCATATTGACACAAAGCAAATAAGGCTGATCTCGCCAAAGTATAATTTATCACGTATTGTTTTTGTTAGGTGGGATCCAAAAGTTTTCGCTCTAGCGAACTACAGGCAATTGATTTATTATCAAAAACAGCTATTTTCACTATTAGGCTCGAGTGTTTTCTCAGAGTGAGAGAGAGGGAATGAAAACATAACATAATCTCACGCCTGTATCTGCGAAGGGGAAGGCGGAGGTGTGGGGTGTGGGTCGGGATACCTCTGCGTTGGTGCACTCCGGGCAACTAGAGTGCCGGCGGCTGAATCCCGGCAGGGGACGGGTCTCCGCGTGTCCCTCTGATTAGCAGGGGGCACAGTGGATAGGCCGTACGTCCGCCGTGGAGGGTCGGCGGATCCACAGTGGCCCCCCCGACCCTGGGGTGGGGACAGCGGGGTCACAGTGACCCCCCCGGCCCCGGAGGCGGGGCTTTCAGCCCGAGTGGCGACGGGCTCACTGCTTGCAGTGGGTCGAACGTCTGCCGTGGAGGGCCAGCGGGGCCATAGTGGCCTCCCCGGCCCTGGGAGACGGAGACGAGGATTTACAGCCTGAGGGGCGACGGGTTCACTGCTTGCTTCCAAGCGGTGGGCACGGTCTGATGCAGACCACCGTTCGGCCCGACCCGTAATCCTGAAAGGATAGGACCGGGGGTCTTCGGACCGCGGGGAAGAAAACCCCTATAAAAAATTACCCCAATCTAAGCACTGCCGCCCGGCGAGGGATGAATGGCTGGAGGGCATCCAGTCGCGAGGGTGGCACCCTATAGTCGAAGGACTCAAAACTAAAATATGGCGGACGTTAAAAACAACAGTGTGCCTCCGGAGGGTACCGGCGCATTTCCGGTCTGGACGACTCGGTGACGGCTGAGGACGTTCGGGAGGCTATTGCCTCGAAAACCAGATGTTCGGATGCCGTCAGGGTGCGCTCCATTAGGACTGAGCCCGGCGGTGTGGGTACCGTCTGGGTGAGTTGCCCTGTCGCGTCGGCTAGAATCTCGGTTGACGCAGGCAGGCTCCTCGTGGGCTGGAGTTCCGCGCGGGTTACCGTGCTGGAGCCCCGACCTGCGAGGTGCTATAAGTGCATGGTGGTTGGACACACCCGACCGACGTATGCTAACTGCTTTGATTACGGCGGTCTTTGTTTCCGCTGCGGTCAGGCAGGGCATAAGGCGGCAACTTGCACCGCCCCCCTCACTGCCCCGCGTGTGCTGCAGGCAATAGACCTGCGAAGCACTACATGGGGCGGGAGGGGTGTAGACCTCTAGCCACCACAGGCCCAAAAAAGGGGGGGACCAGCCAATCGGCAAAGGCTGCCCCCCCTAGCGCGGCTTCGCTGCCGTCCCGGGTGGAGCAGGATATGGTTACGGCTTAACGTTCAACCGTAACGCTGTCCTCCTCCAGGCGAATCTCAACCACTGCGCCGGGGAGCAGGATCTTCTCCTGCAAACCATGGTGGAGCGGTTGATTGGTGTAGCCGTAGCTGCGGAGCCTTATTGCGTTCCTGATCGCCCCAATTAGGCCGGCAGCCTAATTGAAAGGTTGACTGGGCGGCGTCGACGGGCCTCTGTTTGTTAAACAGAGGCTCCGTCAACACGTGCGTGCGGCGACGGGGCGGTTCGATAGTGTACCTTTCGTTCGCTAGCCCCAACGTCGCAGCACGAGTGAGGAACTGGTGTGTTCTGGAGGAGGTTGAGACCTTGTCCGACCATCGGTATATCCGGATTGAGGTCTCCCGGTCCCTCCAGGGCCCCAGTAGGGGTCACGCGGCGCGCAGAACTTCCGCGTTCCCGCGGTGGGCTGTGGGTAGGCTAGTAGGTCCCTAACCTACTGGTGGAGGCAGCCATCGTTCAATCGTGGCTGTCCTCACCAGCCCTGACTGAGGAGGTGAACGTTGAAGCTGGCCGATTTCGCGCTGCGATCACGCAGATGTTAGACGCGGCCATGCCCCGTGTGCGACGTCCTCCTCCGAGGAAAGGGCTCTACTGGCGGTCCCAGGAGCTGGTGGACCTCCGTGCGGAGTGCATTCGTGCCCGGAGGTCCTACACCCGCAGTCGGCGGCGCAACCGCGATGGGAAGTGGGAGGGCCAGCTGTACGAGGCATACCGCACTTTGCGGGCCGTGTTCAAGCTGGCCATCTGCCGCGCCAAAACTGAGAAAAGGCAGGAGATGCTGGACGGTCTTAATCGTGACCCCTGGGGTCGCCCGTACCGTGCGGCGCTGAACAAGCTCCGCACCCAGGGCCCCCCCCTCACAGAGACCTTTCAGCCTGGCCTCCTCACCGAGGTGGTCAAGGAGTTCCCGTGACGGGTGGAGCACACGCCCCCGTTCATGGCACCGCCAGGTAGCGACCGGGAGGATGACTTTAGTGTACCACCCGCCACTGCGTCGGAAATGAGGGCGGCTGTTGCGCGGATTCGTTCCAAGAACACCGCCTCCGGCCGAGATAGGATACCCGCCCGGGCTCTGGCCCTGGCTCTGAACCACCTGGAGCCCCGCCTCAGGGGACTGTTCGACGCGTGCCTGGCGTCCGGACGGTTCCCTGACTGCTGTAAGGAGGGGAGGCCGGTACTCCTGCTGAAGCCGGGACGAACGCTGGATTCGGTCGGGGCCTTCTGGCCCATCGTGCTGCTGGATGAGGTGGGTAAGATGCTGGAGAGAATCCTCGCTGCCCACATTGTCCAGCACTTGCGCGATGTCGGGCCCGACTTGTCGGACGCCCAGTTTGGTTTTTGAGCTGGTCGTTCGACAGTCAGTGCGGTCATGCGTCTGAGGGCCGCGGCCGCGGCCGTCGTCACCGGCGGGGAAATGCTGTTGGCGGTGTCGCTTGACATCGCCAATGCATTTAATAGTCTGCCATTTAGCTGCATCAGGGAGGCTCTCCGGTATCACGGGGTGCCTGTTTACCTGAGGCGGCTGGTGGCGGACTATCTAGAGGGCCGCAGCGTCATCAATGAGAGCCGCATAGGGGACGTTGTGAGGAGACCCATGTCGTGCGGTGTCCCACAGGGTTCGGTCCTGGGGCCGCTCCTGTGGGACATCGGTTACGACTGGGTGTTGCGCTGTCAGCTCCCCCCCGGGCTGGCGGTCATCTGCTATGCGGATGACACGCTGGTCGTGGCCCGGGATTGAAACTTCGAGGAAGCGGCGTTCCTGGCCACCTTAGGAACCTCAGAGGTGGTCAGGAGGATCAGGGCGCTGGGGCTTAGGGTGGCCCTGGACAAGTCGGAGGCCCTACTTTTCTATGGGCCTCGACGTCGGCCACCTGCTGGCGCCTCGATCACAGTGGATGGGGTCCAGATTGGGGTGCAGGCCCAGATTAAGTATCTGGGCTTGGTGCTGGACGAGCGGTGGCACTTTCGCGAGCACTTCCGCCAACTGTCCCCGAGGCTAGTCGGCGCAGCGTCCGCTCTTGCACGGCTCATGCCGAATATGGGCGGACCCAACAATGCGTGCCGACGGCTTTACGCGGGGGTGGTCCGGTCGATAGCGCTGTACGACGCACCCGTATGGGCGGAGTCCCTGGACGCACTGAATAGGTCTCTCCTGTGGAGACCACAGAAAGTCGTTGCGTCTAGGGTCATACGTGGATACCGCACGGTGTCGACGGAGGTGGCCTGCGCGTTGGCCGGCATCACCCCGTGGGACTTGGAGGCGGAGGTGCTCGCCGAGGTGTAACGGCGGGTGTTGCAGGATCGGGAGGGGGTGGTCGCCCCCTACCCAGGGAGGTGGCCAGGTGGCAAGGCGACGCCCGCCGAGCTGCCATGGCCAGATGGAGGGCACGGTTGGAGGCGCACCGGGCCGGTCTTTGGAACGTAGGGGCGCTCCAGCCAGTGCTGGAACAGTGGGCGGGGCGGCAGCACGGAGTCCTTACCATCCGACTGGTGCAGATGCTGTCGGGGCACGGTTACTTCGGCAGATATCTGGACATAGTCGCAAGGAAGGAAGCGACTCCGGGCTGTCACCACTGCGGCTGTGACGAGGACACGGCGAGGCACACGCTCGAGTCGTGTACGGCTTGGGTCCAGCAGCGCCATGAACTCGTTGCAGAAAAAGGGGGGGACCTTTCGTTGCCGAGCGTCGTTAGAGCGATGCTTGGCAGCGACACGAATTGGGCCGCAGTCGCTGCCTTCTGCGAGGAGGTTATCTCGCGGAAGGAAGCGGCGGAGAGGGCCAGGGAGGAGGATTCTTCCGCTGACCCAAACCGCCGCCAGCGACCGGGGCTGCGCAGGCGCAGATACTTGCGCCTCATGCCGCCCTAGCTGAGGCTGCGGGTGGATGGACCGGGGAACGTCCGCCACCCGCAAGGCCTCCCGCGAAGGTGCGTCGCTCCATGTGCGGATGCGTCGCTCAGTAGAGTGTAACCGAAAGGCGGACCACCGAAGGAATGTAACATGGTTCCAGTGGCCCGCCAATAAAGGCGTAGAGATGGCACACGGCGGGTTTCTTTAGTGGGTGAGGGCCCCACACTACCCTGTTCGTTGCCCCGAACGACGGGGTGTGCGGATAGGAACATTTTTTCCCGCCCTAACAAAAAAAAAAGGCGGGGGTGTATTTTACACACCCACAGTTCGCCAGCTAGGTTTTAAGTCCCACGTAATAGTGTTGTTAGCGTGTATATGCCACGGTAACTGCTTACCATCAGGTGGGCCGTACGCTCATTTGCCACCCACGTAGTACATAAAAAATTATAGCCACTCATTCATTAATTTAAACCATTTTTACAACCCTTAGCTTGATAGATCGAAGATCTATATAAACTGGTTATTAGCCGCCTTACAAGACTTTAAAGGAACACGTATCGGGCATTTGCATTTCAGCGTGCCAACTCTTAATGACACGGAGAATATATAGAGAAGTAATCCTGTCATTCAACAAAAAATAGATTAGTATACGGCACATTATCGCGTATGTATACGTAACAGCGTTAAAGCATGACAAGCAAATAAACAAAGTAACGCACTTTATTATTTTAGTAAGGTTTAAAAGAATGACAGCCCTGAACATGTATCGTGGGTCTTATATTTGTACTGCGTAACATCTTAATGACACCATGTAACGCGCTAATGTAACCAGCAGCTCTCGCGTAATATAACTTTACAACTCTGTATCGCTAGGGCTGCTTCTTTAGTCATATTCTTTGATTATTGAAGGAGTAACTTTTTTATGGAATAAATGGTTGCTACGTATTATGAGTCAGGAGTTGTAGTGTAGATCTATTGAGTCGAGGATGAAGTTACTCTTAATACATAGAAGAGTGATATTATTTTGAAGATTTCTCTGCCGCAGATTATTACACAATCAAATAAGTTTCACTACCCTTATAAAAATATTCCAATAGATTAAGATTTTAAAAGTAGACACAAGATCAATCAATAAAAACAATCTCGGAACAGTCTTTGTTTCAGCGTTTTCAAGGCATACTAATCGCAAACACTGCATCATAAAAATATGTAATAACTAAGTATGTATCTATTTCTTTATGTTATAACAAAAACTACGGGTCAATTTAGAGTTACAACAACAGTTTTTTTACAACAACAACAACAACAAATTATTTTATTGACACCAAAGTAATATTCACCTAGAAAAACGTAACAAAATATAAAATACGCAAATTCAAGGGTGTCAATGATGTTGCAGTGCAGCAATTAAGATGCACTGCAAACGCTGATTTTCAATGCAGGCCTTAGTGACGACACGGATGTCAATTAACGAGCAATGATATTTGCTTAGAATTAACACCATATATATAATAACTTACATCTAGTACCTACAAAGATTAAATATAAAAAATGAAATACTAAAAACCATAATATTTGATAATTAAACCCTTCCAAGCTCTGAACTGTGTACCGATCTACGAATAAGAGACAAACCGAACGAAACGAACTAAAATTACATTAAACACAAAGTGAAAAATGTGAAACCGAAAATAACAGTCACGAGCAGGATTCGAACCTGCCTCTCCTCGATACCGTCCAGATGCTTTGCCAATTCTGCCATCGTGACCCTTGCTCCTGACTGCTAATCCCGATAGCACATTCATACTTAACGTCTTTGGGTGACGCCTGCATCATCTGTCGGAAGCATTTTCATACATTATACCGACCAGGTAAACTTAATTTTGCAATTAAGATTTTACCTAATAATGACGCAAACCCTATAAATATTTAGATATTTTTATATATATTTTTAGCATTTGACATGCTTAGCAACATACATTAAACACAAAGTGAAAAATGTGAAACCGAAAATAACAGTCACGAGCAGGATTCGAACCTGCATCTCCTGGATGCCGTCCAGATGCTTTGCCAATTCAGCTATCGTGACCCATGCTCCTGACTGCTAATTTCGATAGCACATTCATACTTAACGTCTTTGGGTGACGCCTGCATCATCTGTCGGAAGCATTTTCATACATTATACCGACCAGGTAAACTTAATTTTACAATTAAGATTTTACCTAATAATGACGCAAACCCTATATCAACTTTCTTATATCAACGCTAAGGTACTTTCGGAACTTGTACAATATCTTTAGTCGATAAAAACAGTTTTTTACTATATTATTAATGTGCGCTTCGAACCGTAGTGCAGGATCAATTATTAGTCCCAAGCTCGCAGTTAATTTTACACAATCAACCGACTTACCCATTAATTTTATTACAGGGTTTGCACATAAGATTTTTTTTACTTGATTCTTGCTACCTATAACAATAAATTTAGACTTATCCGGGTTGAGGACTAAGGTGTTCTGCTCGGACCAGGTAACAATTTTCTGCAGTTGCTCATTTATCCTTTGTACAGACGACGATGTATCACTCGGCTTAAAAGACAAATACACTTGGATATCGTCGGCGTACATATGGAACTTGCAGTCTTTGATACAGTTTGTCATATCCGCGGTATACAAAATAAATAGCAACGGCCCTAGCAAAGATCCTTCAGGAACACCTCTCGTGACTGTTTGAACCGAGGAACACAGCCTAGAGTCGTCCTCTGTCAGTATTTCAACGTACTGCGTCCGGTTTTGCAAATAACTATGGAACCACTTGATTGTATTTTCATCAAAACCGTAATAAGCTAACTTAGATAGTAACAGAGAAATATTAATACAATCAAATGCCCTGGAATAATCGAGTAGCGTGAGTATAGTACCCTCACCACGGTCCCTAGCCTCCAGGATATTAAGCACCACGTCAGCCAAAGCCATGGCTGTTCCTCGTCCTGCACGGAACCCTGATTGCAAATCAGGTAGAATGTTATTGACCTCGATGTATTCCATAACTTGGGAATAAACCACCTGCCCAAGGACTTTAGAAACACATGCAAGAATACTGATAGGACGCAAATCCTTAAAATTTAGGGGATTGCTGTTTTTCGCTAACGGACGAACCATTGCACAGCGCCATGAGCTCGGAAATAAATTAGTAGAAATAGAGGTGTTTATAATAACAGTAATAGCATATAGAGACTGAGGAAGAGTTAGACGTACCATATCTCAAGTGATCCCATCCATTCCTTGAGTATTTGTAGAATTATTATTAATTATTTTCGCAACTCGTTCTTGATCAACACAATTCAAACTTAAAGTGGCTGATCCATACCTATGGTGTTCAAAATAAGTTAGTTGCGATATGGAGACGTCACTGTTGCCGGGTACATTTAGAAATGCCATATTGATTCCTTCTGGATCTTGCAAATGTACCGGTAACGTATTGTTATTATTGTTGTTTTAAGTTTCGCCATAGAGCTTTGGTATCTTTTAAATTGTCATTAATGTTTTTTGTGAAATATGCTTTCTTTTCACAATGTAATGCATTTTTGGCTAAGTTTTTAAGTTGTATGGAATAGTTCTTGTGGGATTCTAACCTTGTAGACCGATACCGTGACCTCGAGTTATTTCGCAGTTTAAACATTAATTTTATGTTATCCGTAATCCAGGGTGTAGGCTGGCTTCTAAATATTTTTCGTTTAATCGGCGCATGCGCATCATACAACTGCACTACATAGTTGTTGAAAGTGTTGACCATTAAGTTTAAATCCTGAAGGTCACTTATGGAGAACCATGGGATTAATTTTAAGTCCCTTTCGAAATTATGAGAGATTATATTATTTATTGGGCGATATTCAACATTCCTGGGCATTGCTTTATCTTTTTTTATCAGGAACTGACACGTTAGAAAGGAATGGTGTCCCAGGTCACTATTATAATCAATTATCAAGTTTTTAAAACTGGTATCGGTACAAATGACATCTATTAACGTAGAACTGTTGCCTGTGAAATGGGTCGGTTTGTCAACTATTTGACTAAAATTGCAATAACTCAGAAATTGTAAAAACGTTTTAACTTTTGGGTTACTTGTATCTAATATATTAATGTTGAAGTCTCCTAACAAAATGATGTTGTCATATGGTCCGAGAGTGTTTATACTTTCAGTCATATCGTCAAGAAACTTCTGTACATCAAGCCACGGCGGTCGATATGCGGTACCAATAAGATTTTTTTTTTGTTAAGTGTTAGTGTAAGCCAGAATTGTTCTACATCATGCAATATAGGGTGCGGCTTAGATCTAATGTGTAATACAGATTTTATGTAAAACGCCACACCTCCACCGCGACCACCGCGCACAGACACGGGACGCAGCACATGTTTCATAGGCGCTCGCCCGTCTTCACCCGATCGTAACCATGTCTCATTTATAGCCATAATATCAACACCATGATGGCTCATTGCCAACAGAAACTCATCCTGGTTAGTAGCTAATGAACCGGCATTAAATAACCCAATTTTTAATAATCCTTTACAAATCATTTATATAATAGAAGACAAAAACATGCGACCATATATTATAATAAATAATAATGTTAGTCGGCAAAGTACTGTTAATAAAATACTATTGACAACAAATTGCATTATATTATTTTCCGACACGGACGCGCGCAGTGATATAAAATTTTTATTTTGTAAACCGTAAGAATTTATACATGAAATATCAAGTTTGTTATATTGTATATAGATTATAATGATGCACAAATCATAATAAGGTGTAAGTATGGTGTGAAGGTATAGCAAATAAGTTAATTTTGACGATAATAAAAAGGATAATAGTTGTACATGTTTGAAATAGTATGATAGATAAACAAAACTAGACAAAAACGATACAGGCAATGCATCAGAGGTAGACATCGCCATTAAAATCAAATATTGCCAAAAAAATGGATTATATCTAATTCACATTTAATTTGATGGACTTTTTGTCCCGTTTCTTTGCGAGCTAGAATCCGTCCCTCTTTGGTCCACACATACTGCCATTAATGTAATGCGCCAGCCTGTCGTGACTTATAAAATAAATGTTGATTAAATCGCGTGAGACGCTCGTTCACGTACACACGGTGTGTTGGGCCCGGCACCTGCAGGTCGACTGTTGTGAGATCGCGGCGCACACGAGCCGCGCGCAGCACCTCGTCGCGAGTGGTGCGGCGCGTGAACCGCACGGCTATGTTGCGCGGCCGCGGGGGTTGACCCTCGACGCGGTTGCGCCGACTGGAGCCGACACGCTCCACGTTAAAGATGTCTTGCTCATCCAGGTTGATGCCAAGCTTGGTGGCTAGCAATTGAATAACATGCAAGGGACTTTCCTCTCTACTTTCACTGATCCCAGCGATTTCGATGTCATTCAATAGCAATTCCTGATCGCGCTCGTTAAGCTGAGTCTGCAAATGCACAATGGCGGCATCGAGTGGCTCTTTGTCTATCTTTAATTATTGCTCGAGTTTGAATTCAACTGTGTCTAACCTTGCTTCCAGTGCACTCATCCGCATGTCATTCGTTTTTATGGCTTGTTTTAGTTCAGTCATGTCCATTCTGAACTGTTGAAATTCTTGACGCACTGAGTTTATGTCTGCACGTAGCTCCTCTCTGAACAGGCGCAATTCAGCAGCTAAGTCTGATAACAGACTTACGGAGGCGTCTATGGGGGGACAGGTCGTTTGACTGGTTTCCAACTCGTCAGTGCGGTAGGATTATACAATCTCTGGCCTGCCGCGCACTGGTGTATCTGCCCTATTATCTCTGACCACATATTTCATGCACGAACAGTGCCAATTGGGTGGTACGGATGGAGGACACAGGCCCGGTGATACAGTGTACTGCACTTAGTGCACTTTGCAGTATCTTGTGAGGACAAGAATTTGGCACAACCACCACACTTCATGGACGGCATACTGACTATGAACTCAACTATAATAGTCAATAATAGCAACGTATTTGAATGCGCTAGATGCGAATAGATGGCGCTGTTAATAAACAATTGCACCTAAATTTAAATGTAGCTACGTAGTTCTTTGTAGAAAAGCTACATCATATGAGAAGAAACAAATTACTAAGACACAGAAGCACTTTTAGCTGAATTTTAAACACAAATACACGTCCTGTGTGTGTTTATGTTATTTAAATACATA